>OZ010798.1:303906309-305346059 GCA_963932465.1 Maratus speciosus | reverse complement strand
TTATGTTTGGGTATTATTGCTACACAAAAAATTAGCTCATAAGGAGCATAATTTCAGGAGATATAAATAAAAATATGAAAATTGTACTTTAGTTACTTTTTTTTCCCACGACTGTACCATTTTACTAATACAATATGTATGTACCAATATTCAAAGTCATTTTTCTTGTTATTTTAAGTTTCTCTTTGAAAAAAATTATGACTACAAAAAATTCGCGTATTTTTAGCACCCCTACTATTAGAACCTAAGAAATGGTAAAGAAGATGGATAAAACATGAATCAAGAATAAATTATGAAACACTTTCAAACTCTAACAGGACATTATTACAAAATTTCACAATGATTTTCACAATTGTTACAATGAAATATATCTAAATAAGCACTTTAGAAAAATATATAACTCAGTAAAAATCCATTTTCAGCAAGTGTTGTTCACATCTGGTAATGTGAACGAAGTCATTCGTGCAAGCCTGTATGCTATCTATATAATTTATACACATCACCTAATACACACAAAGTTACATCAGTTTGAAAATGCTTACGGATATCCAGATTTCATATGCTTCAAGGACTTCCAAGCACCTTTTACCAGAATTTTCGTAAAGAAATAATTGCTTTATTTAATGACAAAAATAATCTATCTTGTTCTATCTAACAAATACTAACTCTGATACCACAGAGGAAAACGTACTTCTAGCAATTATCGGTATAGACCAATCCTTTAACTGAATTCTTTTGTACATCTCTGTAAATGAGCGATAAATTCTGTTAGTTGTGTAATCTATAGAAAACATTCAGTGCGCTTCAAAGATTTGGTTATATTTGCAGCACCATAACAACATTAAAATTCACCGCAAACGATTTTTGCCCATAGACCATAATGCAATGGAATCCTTTTGTGCACCCCTTTAAACGAACTATAAATGGTAATTATTCTATACACCTCTATACTACTTGTTATGGTCCATCTCAATTATATACAATCTCTTAAGGTTTTAAATATCGTAACACACTCCTATAATCACTACAAACGATTTTCTACTCTAGACTGTAATGTAACAGAATTCTTTTGTGTGATCCTGTAAAAGAACTATAAATTCTATGTACTTATTTTTCAATAACGAACATTCTATAGTAAACCTCAATAACATATAAACATTTAATGGCAATCCGAGTATATTTACAAGAGATAGAGCACCGACAGACAGAAGGCATACGGCAGACAGACAAACCGAAGCCATAGACACTTTTCAACTACATTGGAAAGTGCTAAAACGAGCTCAAAATACGCGAGCAAATACAGAATGTGATCCCTTTTTGTAACTTCCAAGTTAAACTTAAATTCAATTGTTAAAAAGCAATTAAGTTGAAAATATTAATAAACATACGATTAAATAAATTCCATATAAAACTGAATTATTTTTTAAACATATCTACGTTTAATAAAGTCTATATAAAACTGAATTATTATTAAAACATATCTACGTAATAAATTCCATATAAAACTGAATTATTATTAAACATATCTGCGTCTGATTTCAAGTACAATTTACTTTAACTGGTATACGTGGTTTAACACCAAACATACCAACCTAAACGTATTATTCCACACACAGTACAAAATGAAAATATGTCCTTTGAATTCTGAAATTTCTTCGCAAAATAAATAAAATATGAAACGAACAGTAATGAACTGAACTAAAGAATTAATTATATCTAAATAGAAATTCTAGTTTAAAATATTTTTTATAAAATTTGACTAAAATTCCCAGTATGTTTAGTGCAACGGAAAATTGAAACGTCTTTCTCTAGATGGATACAAAGCATTTAAATACTATAATAAAAAACATATCGACACAACGTGCATAAGTCCTTACTTTTATGTACTACGTTTTCGGAATGGAATGTTTTGCTTTATATAATCGAAGAACAAATTGTGCGATATGATAAAAAAGCGAAGATTTCTAACCGCGGAAAATAGTACCTTACTCGTTGGAAATTCCAAAAAGTGAACACATTCCGTAAGGTAATGAAGACTAATATTAGTGTATAAGTAAAAGCATGCATGTTAATTCTAAGAAGAATTAAATTATAATTAACATGAACTTACTATGCAGTCTTTGGGCTGTAAGTAAATATTAACCCCTTGGTGACGAGCGACCGGTATTCGTGCCGTATAAGGTGCTCAGAATTGGGGATTATTCTCACCAGTAAATTTTTATTGTAAATTTTGCCTTTTTTAATTCGAGCATTTTCCCGATTCAATTAGGCAAACATTTCTGTTTTAAAAAATCGGTAATTAAAGATTAAAAATCCTGTAAAAGACGCTTGTCCCGAAGGAGTTAATGTTTGAAACGCATTAAAATAATAAAGGAGTGAGAAAATAATGTAATGCCAATTTCTATCTTTAAAAATAGGCTTTTAGTGACCGAAAAAAATATATCTTTATCTTGATACAACGTTTAAAAATGTTTGATTCGGCGCTTCAGAAGAGATCGTTGGAGTTGAACATTTATTTATAAGGTGAAATAATAATAATTCCACTAAGAAAGACCGTATATAAAAATATGAATACTTGCGCAGAGAAGTGTTTAAAAATATATATATGACTATTACCCCCTTTTTAGGATAAAGAAGATGGAGAAATGTTCAGAATCAGTAAAATAATAAAACAAAAAGAAAATTACATCATGTCACCTTTTGTCTTCTGAAATGTCTTTTAACGACCGAAAAAGTAGTTTATCTCTATGTGATGCAGTTTATAAAAATTATATTGGAAGAAGAATGTAATAAAGTAAGTCTCAGAAGAATGAGATAAATGTTTTATCACTTCAGAAGAAACATTTCGAATTGTGCATTTTTATTGCCAAGGAATCCATTTTGAAAATAAATAATAACTGCAATAAGAAATACTCATTTTGATGAGTAGGTAAGAACATATACACAGAAAAGTATTAAAAATAACAGTATGGTCAATAAGGTCATTGTGCCTAAATGCGACGCGATTCCCCATAGTTTTGTCGCATTTAGGGAATATTTGGGATTTTGTTAATATATATATATTTTAATAAGACGAAAATTGTTGCATACTGTGGCTTTAGCTCAAAACTAACTTGTTTCGTAAAAATTGAATCGTTATTTTTACTATAAGCTAACAATATACCATTGTCGTATTTAGGTCATTTTTGTCGCATTTACTGTAGTTAAATCCTAAATGAGACATTCAATGTTCTAAATGTGACAATGCGTTTTACACATGTCATTTCATCTAAAAACATTCATTTAATTGCTATACATATTTTAATTACTTAGTAAAGAGTTGAAATACCTCAAATTGAATGTTGAGTAGCTTATTATTGAACAATTGAATAAACTATTAAGTTACATAAAAAATCATAACGGTACATAATCTTGAATACATTTTACTTAATTAAGGCATACTTCAGAATCCATATTTAACAGACTTTTAACGTTGACCATCGATAAAACAGGAAGTAATTAATGAATGACTGATACAACAAGTTTTACCAAATACTATTTTAAGTTTGCTTTTAACACATTTTTGATTTTCACCTTCCGTATAGGTCTTAATTTTTCTTTTTGATATCTGAATCGTATGGATCTATATACGATTAAGGTTTAAGTTGTTGAAGCTTTACTTCCAGGTTGCTTTAGTGACTGACTTCAGGTTTTTAACAATTTTGTTTTTAAAATGCTGTTTTTGGTTTTTTTTTCGCTTTAATTATTCTCTCGTTTTCATTTTTTGATGCTGCTTTTGCCTTTTCCTTTTCCTATTTTGTTTTTCCATATTATTCTACAGTTTTTAAACATGCAGCAAAGTTTGACTCTACGGATTTTCGTAGGATTTTGAATTGTCTGCGAAACTGTTTTCATCAAACGACTTTAAAAAGTAGAGGATAGATTAACTTCCGTGAAGTACAAAAATGCAGGAATGTCCCATGGTTCCATTTTAAACGAGCGTTTGGCATTAACAAACCATTGCATGGAATGGTACCGTTTACGTTTAAGGTTCGCACCAGAATCTGCAAGCGATAGCACAAACATGTTAACTAAATTTATATTTATTTCAACGTTGCTTTTAGAGGAAACTGGTGTCAATGAAGATTTGCATAAGCAGATTAAAAACATCACATTGGAAGCATATTTGAAAGCAGATGAACATTTTAGCCTGTGGCGTAGCCAAGGTGGGAATCCAAATGATCTGGATACCACTAATATTCAAAAGTTTTCTTCGTATTAATGACTAGCAGAAAATTCTCAGATCTAATAAAGCGGAGAAAACTTTACAAAACTATTGGTACACAGAGCATCTGGACCCCCACCCTGGCTAAGCCACTGATTTTAAACCTTTAGACTTGAAAACAAATGATAAAGTTCCTTATATATTCCAAAGATGTTTGTTCTTTTGAAACTTTTTTATAAGAATTGCAGCATTTCTTAAAAATTCGTTTTTTTTTTTTTAAACATTAGTTCCATAATTTCTGTCGTTAAATAAATTGCTCATCAGAAATAGTGATGGCAGTTTGTCCACTGTCAACGGGTTTGCCACCCCTGCTTTACAAAATACAGATTTGTTTTATGAAATTTAAAATGTTTAACAATTTTCGAAATTGTGTACGATATAACAATTTCCCACGGAATTGACTAACAAATAAAAATTTATATTCCCACCAGTTTACATTAACCCTAGATCTACCGGGAATTTTATTCAAGTTTTAATAAAACGTTCTACACCAGAATTTTTATTTAAAACTATTTAACTTATTTATTTACCTTATTTTTGTCTGGTTTATATACTTAGTTTATTTTAAAGAAATTTCTGGTTTGAATGAATATTTTGTATGTACCTGTCGGGTCCAATGGACCCGTCTGGTAGACGGAGGGTTAAAAGCATTGTTCACACATTTTTATCTCTCTGTGCGTTCTGCGAATGTCGGGTGGAGTCTGGTAGCTTTGTCCTCCGATGGTTGCGTAGGGCTCCGGATCGAGCGTGGGGGCCACTTCCATACGTCTAGTTGTTTTCCTGCTTTTTGTTTAATTTTTTTTTTTAATATTTCACTTGTCTTTTTATTTTATTTTAGTAAATTTAGCAAATTTCTGGTTATTTATTTTTCATTTGAGCTCAGGAAATTGTTTTTGTTTTCCCGCACCTCATTTAATTTTAAGTTTTTTCCCAGTACTGCCATGATTCAATTCCTGTTAGTACTTCCATAGCATTACTGTCGGGGATGTGGGGCGTTTGGCCCCAGGCTCCTCGAAAAACTGGCAGAAGTCTCTTGAATTTATGCTGGTACCGGGTGAAAAAAAGCACGTCCGTAATACTTCATTTTGCAACGCGAATTATGTTTGCTGGGGGTGCACTTGCGTTACGCTGTATGTCTTTATTTGGAAAACGTTAGAAATGTTTTAAACTAACTTAGGATTTTCTAAATTATTCTGGAAGGTTCCACTGAAAAATCTGTTAAACTTCCTGTGAAGTGAATAGATACATTGGTGGCGAATGCACGTGCTAGCGAGTTAGTTGTTTCTCGTACACTGGAGCATTAGGAATATTTCAGAAAGAAAATTAAAAAATCCTGTTATAAAAACTTATGAAAAGGAAAAACGATCCCGGAATAAACGCGGAACGTTACCATTTTTTACGGTGCACTGGCGGAATTAGAAAATGACATTTTTTAAATTAAAAATTTTAAAGATGAGTATTTTTCTCTTTTTCTCATTTCAAATGCACGTTTAACCCTTTCCGGCACAGGCAATTTTTGTTGTAAAATGATGAAATATTGACTGACACCGGAATTTTAAAACGACTTTTTTAGTAATTAAAAACATGTTACTTTAAATGTTCATTGTAAAAGCAAAATTTTACTAAAATATAATTGGTGTCGTTCGTAAGTTTGGAATTAAAATTAGGTATCCCGACCCAGGCACGCTGTGACGGAAAGGGTTAAGTGCATAGTAAAAGAAAACACTATTGGAGTATCATCTTGAAATTCTTAATTTATTAACTCAACACAGCTTATTTAAACACAATTTCTGTTTTACACATAATTTTAATGCAATTTATGAAAATACCATATAAATACAGTCGACGCTCGTTTTTACGAACCCTTAGGGAACACTAAAATAGTTCGTAAAATAGAAAAACACCAAAAATGATATGAATACGTACGTTATTCTTATCTAATTTTATCAAACTGCCCCTTCTTCATAGATGAAGCAGTATTTCAAGATTATTTATTATTTAATAAACTTATACATGTATTTTTAAATATACAAGAAATAAATGCAAATTTATACACAAAATATAATTTTAGTACACAGAAACATACTCTGAAAACATTACGTATGAAAACACAGACTGGATTAGTACATAGTAGGGGAAATACATAGATGAAAACATAGATAAAAAAATAGGAATGGAAATAATCACTCAACTTTTTTTCAAATCACATTATGGGAAATATATGTTTCCATTTTAACTATGCTTGAAATCCTTTCACAGTTATTTTTCCCTTCAAAAAAATGCCTTAGACCTGATAACCACTAATTGAAATTTTTGTTCCCTCCGAAAGAGATTGGGAAAAACAACACGTTCTTGGAATGCACCTGATGTCTCATTGCACTTTTTGAGAGTTTAATTGACGTAACACTGCGTTCAGATATTTAAAAAAAATGCAGAAGTATGAAAACTGAGTTCGCAAAAAAAAAAGATTTTCATAATCCGTAGTTCGTAAATGGGAGCGAAAGATTACATTGCTTCTATGGGAGTGTATTCGGGACCACTCTATAGTTCGTAAAATCGCAAGTGTTCGTGAAAAAGAGGTTCGTAAAAACGAGAGTCTACTGTATACCTTAGTTTATATTGTAAAAGTCTCTCCGCATTCAAAGTTGAAACTCTTCCGCTTTTTCGCACCACAAAAATGTAATAGAAATTTTTGCCTTATTTAATCGGTAAATTGCAGCGATTGCAGCGATTTAAAAAGGTAAAATTTACTATAAAATTTTTGTGGTACAGAAAAGCGTAAGATGTTGGCAGCTATGCCACATTAGGACATTATCTTTGTCGCTAATAGGCAACTGAAGAAAACAAGTTGCCTAAATGCGTGGAAAACTTTTGAACTCAAATCTGAAAACATTTTGCGTTTTCACGAGCTAACTTTGCTGGTAAATGAAAAACACATGGTAGCCATTGCCGTTCATAATTTTATTTGATCTTCAACGTTAACAGAAAAAAAACTTGAACCAATTTCGGGATTTTTGATCGCATTTAGGAAACACTGGGGTGCTATAAAATGAGCGATGTCCATTGGAATGGGAATTTGTTTAATATAAAACGTTTTTAAATGTAGATGAATGTTTCGGGTTTTGTTCATTAAGATCGGATGCCTCATTATACAGCATTTATTTATAATTCTTGCATTAAGATTACAAGGAAACGAACATTATCGCATTTAGGGGTCATCACATTTAGGCGCACTGGCCTTATACAAGTTTTAGAATAAAGAACATGTAGAACATTTTGAAATCTGTTAAATAATACAGCAATAATAAAATTATGTCAGTTCTATTTTTTCAAAGAAGCCTTTTTCCGAAAGAAAAAAAAGAATTTATCTGTGTCTTGATAAAAATGGAGTGGAGGAAGAAGGTAATAAAAGAAGTCTCACAAGAAATAGATATATTTTTTGGCACTTTCAGAGAATGGTTTTTTGTTTTTATTTTTTTTTTAGTCACAAAATTCGTTTGAAGAATAAATAAAAACTACTATAAGAAAGACTCATTATGGTTTTTATAGTAAGAGTTTTTGAGGTAGGGCTATTACTGAAATTTTAAAAAATTCTGCACAGCAGCGCACCTGTTGGGCGATTTACACCAAAAACTAATGACCATGTTATACCCGGGAGTAACTGAACCTGAAGCTTCATGAAAATTCATGCATTCGTTTTTGAGATACAGCTATTGTGGAAATCTTGAATAATGCACACATAGCAGCGCAAGCTGTTGGGCGATTTTCACCAAAAAGTAATCCGCACCAAATTATATCATGGACTAACTGAATCTAAAGTTTTATGAATATCCGTGGAGTAGTTCTTACGATATAGATAATGCGGAAATCGTGGAAAATGCAGCATAGCAGCGCCACACGTTGGTCGATTTTCACCAAAAAGTAATCAGATCCAGTTTATATCAATGTCTAACTGAATATAACGTTTCGTGAAATTCCGTGCATTAGTTCTTGAGATAGAGCTCCCACAAAATTTTTGTCACATACAGACTCACAGGGTGACAGAGTGGGAGACAAACTCACAGACAGACATTTTCTAAAAACCCTCAAATTGTGTTCAGGACATTCTAAAAAGTATAAATCCATCGAAAACCGGAAGTGGAAATGTTTCACGAATCCAATACTTTCTTCTTGCAAAGATAGAAGAAAGTAATAATGTACCAGTGATACACAGCTGCCAACTGTTACGCTTTTTTCCTACAACTATATTTCAACAGAAAAAAATTGTCTTCTTTAAACCTCAAAATATGAGTATTAAATAAGCAAATTTTTCCACTCCAAAATAGTGGTAGGAAAGAAGCGAAAAGTTGTCAAATATGTATTACTATTATGATGGAGATATGTTTTGAGTTGTGTATTTTGTACCAAGAAATCAATACGCAGAGTAATTAATAATTTCACTAAACAAGAGTTATCTTGGTGTGTATATATAAAATTATGAATACATACACGGAAACATATATTAAAAATACTGTATATTTACTACTACATTTTTATAAACTTGTACTTAAAAAATAATAAAAATTACACGGTAAATGAAAATGCTTTATATTCAGATAAAAAAGGTTTCTGAAACGGGTGGTTCAGTTTTAGAACAAGAAAACGCCTTGGCGAAATCCATTCGCATTGGGCACTTTTTTATTACCCGATAAGTTTTGGGAAAATAATAAGATAACGAAAGATTTAAATTGATACATATCGCACACCCGCAGGAAAAGTGACACATCTCGCAAAAATTCATTTTGCGTTTTATTCCACTAATAGGTTTGTCTTAGATGTGTCTTGCTACACAAACAGTTTCACAAGTGTAGCTATGCGGAAAATCGCTTTATTACGTTATAGGTCCTTTTGTGACCACAGAAGAGGGGTGAATTGTGTGAGGAGGTAAAATTACCTAACCCTCCATACCTTATCCTATGTCTTCTTATTTAAAGGTTTTACGCTTTTATGCACGTTTCATTCCTGAATGTAGAGCTAAGTGCTATAATTTCATGTTACAGTAAAATCATGCGAATTTTCTTTTGACTCTCCTATAAAATTTACTTTTGTCGAGATGTGTCAATTTTCTTGAGGGTGAGTGATATGTAAGAATATAAACACATTTGAAGAGAATTCTTTAAATAAATACTATAGAGTTATAAGTCAATCTTGAGAATAAAAATGTTAATTTAAACACACCAGTAGTGGCCGATTTAAGTGCATTTATCTAATAATTATGTAAGTTTAAGAGAATTACAAAATACATATGATTTCTTAGGCTACTAACCTTCATGTATCAGAATAAACATTTAAAGTTTTAAAATATATTCTTCTGAAAAAATGAAATATAAAAATGTTTACCTTCCTCTATGCAGCAGTAGTGGGCCTAGTAAATTTTAAGTTTTCGGCTTATCCAACAAATAATTTACAATGCTATAGAGTATATTAACTGTACTTTAATTTAAAATAAAACATAATATTAAAGAAACAATGTTTGAAATAAAAACTTACCTCGTTATGAAATCTCAAATAATTTGCCAAAAAATCAGTTTTTGAAGACATTCTAGAAAACAAACAAATAAACCGACAGAAAAAAAATCATTCCAAACAATTTATGGAAAGTTAAAATTTAAGAATGTTAGTCAATCAGATTTCTTTCAGTCGCTTCTCAGAAATACATTTTGTGTTTGTTTTTAGACTTTAAAAATTTGTGGCCCACTACTGGTAGGGGAGACCGGGGCTAGTTGGCTACAGGGGTAAGTAGGCGCAGTCCTCATAAATCGCCTGTTTGTGGATAGATTGCGCAACCAGTCACAGAGTACCTTTCTTCTTGCTTTTTACAATCCTCATTGTAGTTTTCCACCGTTACCTACGTACAGTGGACACTTATTACGATTTTTTTGTTTTTTATACGCATAAGTAATTTTTTGTTGTTTCATTCTTTTTCTAATTTCTAATACTTATCTTAATAATTGCGATTAAACTCGTGCAGTTTTTCTTAGTGTATGATTAACTGTACCTACCCCATATGTGATTTACTTGGATTATTTATGTTTTGAAGGTTACGTCTCCCTTTTGTGAAGAAATTTATTATGGGGCTTAGTAGGCGCATTGAACACGGGGCAAGTTGGCTCGGTGTCCGGTGTGTGCTGGTATCTTGAAATACAGCAAACAAAGAGAAAGATGGTTACAATGCAAGATTTTGGGCGCATGAGGCTTGCCCAAACAGCGACACTCGATTTTTTATTTGTGACAACTGTAACTCTGATGATGATATCGCGTACGATAGAAGTTACTCAATGTTCATGTTTTATTCACTATTTTTATGTCTATATAATTTAGAATTGACTTTGTACACTTATAACGTCTTTGTTTAAACTTACTGGTAATAATGAAATTGATTTCTCTTAACTGCATCTCTTATTTGAGTTTCATCTAAATTTTTATAAAGTGTGTGCCAAATTACCCTATATGTATAGGCCACTTGCCCCGTGAAGGGGTAGGTTGGGGCACAATTTTCCTTTTACTTTAGGCTTCAGCTAAACATAAACTACAAAAGCTACAAACTCAAAACTCCGGGTATTTATAGCCAAAAGTTAAAGTTTGTTAAAAAACTTAAACAAAAAAATAATGCAAATCAATAACTAAAAACTGCGCCTACTACGTTTCCTCTACGTGGCACGTGCATTTACATTAATTCAAATAAAGTAATACAATAAAGAAGTGAAAAAATAACATCATGTGAATAGAACATGTAACCCTCAGTATTTAGAAATAGTCCTTTTATTATCTGAAAAAATAATATATCTCTTTCTTTATGCAGTTGATAAAAAAATATTTGGAGACGAATATAATAAAAGAAGTCTCTCAAAAATAAGATAAATATTTCGGCACTTCAGGAGAAAGTTTTTAGCTGTGTATTTTTTTACCAACGGTTCCATTTGGAGAATGAATAATAACTGCAATACGAAAGGCTCATCTTGATGTATCTCTAAAAATATTAATACAGTGGAACCCGGTTAACCCTTTATATACTGACGGTACTTACATGTACCACTCACTTTAAATATTCATCCCATAGTGAATATTACTAATATTCTAACGGTACGTTGCAAAAAACACTCTTTTAACTTCACTTTATCCGTATACATGGCAGCAGTAGTACTAGGTTTGTTATTTTAGCGAGGAAGAAATCTATCTTTGACACAGACGATGGTGTTTTGTGCCGACATTTTGTACAGAATGTCACGCTCGTCTTTTTATTGCTGCAAACACAGTAAAGGATATAACATAAGTGTTGTATGTTCATTATGATCTTAGAATACAGTTTGACTAGCTATTTTAGGTGAACGGTGTATGTATTTGATTTAACAATTGAATTACTTGGTGGTACTTATAAGTACTATCAGTGCACTGGTGTTGGACAAAAACTTCTTGTTTACTTTTCGTCTGTGTAGTTACTCATCGTTCTCAACTGCTTTAAAATGTAATAACTAAAATGTACTATAGTAATGATTTCCCTGGTATTTCTTTTCCGTTTCATCGTTATTTTGTATAGGAAACTGAAAAAGTTGTGGCATCGGCTCGTTTTTGCTACTGTAGAAATGGCATATGTAAATTGATATATTGCATATGTGGAGATGCGAGAGAACATGTTTTCCCTGGAATCTAGACGTCGCTTAACTAAAGGACTGCTAACAAGATCGAAACCTAAAAAAAATAATTTTTTTAACCCTTTCAGGGGCAAAGCATTTTCAATTCTAAAGTGTTGAAATAAAGTATTGGTACCGGAATTTGTAAAAGATTTATTTGTAAATATCAAAAAGCATATATTTCGCATACTCATTAAATCGAAAATGTTTTCTGGTACCATTTTAAATACTTTGTGGGTTTTCTGTTACGATATTTTAGTTATAGTGTACTGACGGTACTTCAAAGTACCACTTTAATTAATTACCGCCAAATAATTAAATTTCTCACACGTAAGTATTTTTCTTTATTTTTATCCTTTAATTTTCATTGTAGTAACTGAAAAAAAATATTACATGAAAAAAATTGCTGTAAATCATAATGCAGTAGATAAAGAGTTAAGATGCTTTTCAAGTAAGTGGACAAAAGTCGCATATTAACCCATTACCCGCTAGTGTTGCGTTCACGCAACGGTCAAAATAATTGCTCATGCTTAAATTAATTACTTTGCCAACAGTACTTTAGAATTAAAAAAAATGATTTATTTATTGACAGAAATTTTGATATCTTACTAAAACGAAAATTATCTTTCAGAATTTGTGATGGCAAACGACTTTCAACAAGAAATTTTAAATTTTCTACTTTATAGTTTTGGCGGTTAACCCCTTAAGTACATTTGACGGCTAAGACTCGTCATGCATTTGGCCACTGGCGCCTATTTTTATATTCTATTCATACCACTATGCAAAGGAAAATATTTTTGTAGTATTTTTTTCTTGGAAATACTGTCAAAGTACATATGAAACATTTTTGTTTTGAGAAAGTGTTGCGAATTAGAATTAAAAAAAAAAAACGCCAGTGGCAGCCCTAAAATAAATCCCTACCCAAGGGGTTAACGTGTTAAGCGGGTTCGCGCATTTAACATGATTTGTGTAATGTAGCAGGATCCGTCCATATTTATACATTTAATCGCCTAATTTAAATGAACTTTAGAGCTTCCATTTATGTTTATTTAAAGGGGGGGTCAAAATGAGCAAAAAGCGTTGTAAAACACGTTCTAAATTGCGATTTCTAGCAATCTCAGGAAATACTGAACCGATTTCAAATATAATGGTGTAAAAATGATGGGGACAGATCTTGCTCCAAGATAGGCTATATTTTATATCTGTTTCCACTACCGCAGAAGAGATGCAGGAGCAAAATGAGCGAAAGGCGTTCTAAAAACTTTCTAAATGCCGATTTGTCACCAATATCTCAGGAAGAATCAAACTGATTTCAAAAGTAATGGTAAGAAATTGATGCTGACAGCCTCTGCTCTAACATAGACGCTATTTTAAGTCGGTATCACTATCACCTAGACGTTGCAGGAGCGAAAAAGCGTTCCAAATTTCGATTTTTGTGATCGGTAGGTGCTAGCAAATTAAAATTAGGCAAGGTTTCGAAAAAATTGGAAATTTAAAAGGGGTGAAAATGCGCGAAAAGCGTTCTAAAAACGTTCTAAATTGCGATTTCTACTCAATCTCAGGAAATTCCAAAGCTATTTCAAAAGTAATGGTTGCAAATCAATGGTGACAGTCCCTGCTATAACATAGGTTATATTTTATGTTGCTGTCACTACCATCTGAGGGTTGCAAAAGCAAAACATGTTCTAATTTGCGTTTTTTGCATAACTGAAGGGTCTAACACTTTGAAGTATGGCATGGTATTTACTTACAAGATGCAACTGCTTTCTAAGAACTGTCGAAAGAAAATTTCAAATTTAAAAAGATGAAGTGAGCGAAAAGCGTTATAAATTACAATTTTTATGTAATCTTATCAAATACCAAACCGATTAAAAAAATAATGATGACAAATTGTTGGTGATAGAACCTGCTCAAACCTAAGCTATATTTTATGTCTGTGCCACTACAACCAGAGGGTTGCAGTAGCTAAAAGCTTTCTAAATTGCGATTTCTGTGATACTGAAAAGGTTAGAAACTTTAAATATGGCATGATAGTTACTTATAAAATATAAATGCCCTCGAAGGACTGTCGAAAATAAATTCGTATTAAAAAGGGGTGAAGTGAAAGGGAGGTGCGAAAAGCATTCTAAAAAAGTCCTAAATTACGATTTCTACATAATTTCAAGGAATATAAACCAAATACAAAAGTAATAGTTGCGAATCAATGGTAACAGTCTCTGATCCTACACAGACTATATTTTAGGCCGATGATTCTACCACCTGGGATTTACAGAAACAACAAACGCTCTAAAAAAGGGCTTTAAAAGCTTTCTAAATTACGTTTCTGTGGAATATTAGGAAATAACAAACCAATTTCAAAATTAATGTTGGCAAATTAATGGTGACAGTTCCTATTTCAACAAAGCCCTTTATGTTGAGAGAGGTGGTAGGACTCGGAATTTGACATGATGGTTAATTTTAAGATGTAAGAAGATGGTTTCTAAAAAATTCAAAACTTCAAATGAATACTAAAATGAGCGTATTAATTGAGCATAAAAGTTTCAAAATATTTTCTAAAGTATTACTTATTTAGTTTTATTTCGTTTTATTAATTTAAGTCTCATTTCTGCCTTATGCAGTGTAACAATGATGCTTAATCAAACTGTGTTTTAAATAGTAATTTTTTTAATTATTCCTAAAAGTAATAAGTACCTTTTAATAAAATAAAATATTACCTTTTAATAAAATAAAAATTTAGTTAGTACCTTTTAATAAAAATTAGACATATAAATATCACTTGGCATATTTCAAATATTACGCGAGCAAAGCCGCGGGGTTTGCTAGTAATATTATAAATGTCAATGTGTGTCCGCATGTTTGAATGAAGTGAACATCAAAACGGATGAATTAATGCTTTCGTATCTTTGCATATAGATAGATTATGAAACGGAAAAGAACATAGGCTATGTTTTATTTATTTTATCCAGATATTTCACTTAATAATTCAAAATTTCATACTTTTTCATACAGAATCAATTGACATTTTCCCGTTAAAATTTGACCATTTTTCTTTCCCGTTGCCAAGAAATTCTAAATCTGGAATAATAATTTTTCCTCTACAATTAATTAAAAATTAAAATAAAAAGAATTCAAAAAAAATATTTATGACGTCATATTTGAAACGAAAAATATGTATTTTTTACTATACATGAAGGATGAGTATCAGTTACGTTAATAAGGGTTTTTCTGCAAAAAATGGAGTCATAATTAGAAGGGAAAAGAATGAAAAAGAATCATATTATTAATAAAGTTATTCGCTTTGAAAAATATGACGTCATACTTGAAATAAAATAGATATTTCCATGTATTCGTTAAAAATGCAAGGGACATGAATATCAGTAAATAATGAAAATAGATAAATAATGACGTCATATTAAAACGAATAACAGAAATATTTTTTTCTAATGGACTCTATTCTCGCTTTCAGTTCGAGGCTATAAAACAACCATTTTACTAACTTGTGACGTCAAAAGAATACTATCCATACTGATTAAAGAGTTTGAATGTAAGTTACAAACAAATGAGAGTTTTCTTTCAAAATTCACGCTATGATTATAAGAAGAAGATATTTTTGGTGGAAGAAAGGGGAATTAAAACGGATTAATATATTTTTTGACGATTTCCTCATTAAAATTAAAAAGAATTGAATTTCAATTAGTATAAATGGTACAAAAACATGGTTAAAGTAAATTTCCCAAAACTAAAAACATATTTACACACATCGAAGCTTCATGAATGAATTTATTCCACAGAAGCTAAAATCGTCTGCTTATCTTCTGTACATTTATGTGGATAGTTATTGCCCACTATTCATAAGAACTAAGTTTTAAAAAATCATATACTATTTTAATTAATTATTTTTAAAGATGGCAGTTAAAACATGGCACAAAGGCGATTTTAGTAAAAGCTTTATCGGGTAAAAATTATGCAATATTTTTTCATGGAAAGCATTAATTTTAATACGACAACATTAACATATATTTATTTCAATTTCGTCAAAGCGATGTCGTTTTCGTTACACCAGTTTCGAAAGTTAAAACGAAATCTTAAAATAATAAATATATATTTTTAGAAATAAAATTTTGCACCAAAAGTCGCATTATATCATAATGAAATTTTAGCTTACATTTTAAATATATTTTATTACTTCAAATTTAGTATATTTAATAAAAATAATGTTTCAATGTTTTTCTAAATGTACAATAATATTGGATTTCATTAATCGATTCTATGTTTTAAACAAATTGAAATGCATAGTTTTAAATGATTCATGAAGTGAAAGAATATATATATATTTTTTTATTTCGACAAGTATTATTCTGTAAGGTAAACTAACCTAGTGAAAGCGTCGTTATATTTAAATCATTAGCTGCTTTTCTTTCACAAAATGTTAGCGTTTTATAGCAGTTATACAAAATGGCGTAATTTGCTAAGAACTTAACAATAGCAAATACATAAGTTTAACACCCTTTTACCGTACAATCTCCAGGAACATTGGTTTCAATAAAATTTAATAAATGGCACATCAAAGTCGACTTTAAAAAGCTTAGCAAGTAATTTTAATTTGAGATTAGGCTTTACATGTGACATCATTTACGTGTAAAAAAGAACCAAAACCATTAATAATAAATTTGTCTTTTGCCTCAGATTACTCTAATTTTTAAAGGCATCGTGATTATCGAAAAGGGCAAAGGAAGAAGGGAAATTTTCTTTCGATTTTAAAATATCAAAATCTATAGTTAAAAATCTCTCTGAAACACAATCTCTGTCCCCCGTTGGAGCATATTCCTGCAAATTTCAAAGCTTTCAAAAGCCAAAATTACAGCACAACGTTAGATATGAAAATGTTAATTCATAATTGGAGTGCTTTTCCATAAATAGATTTATTCAGCGAAAGCAATAGGCAACTCTATTTCTTAAATAATAAGTATTTAGGTTCAAGAGTCTTCAGAGCATGATAAATATTTTGATATTATTGGTAGATCTACAGTTAAAAAAAGTGTGGTACCGTGAAATTAAAGTGTAATAAATATTTGAAAGTTAAAGATATTTCTCGTACTCTTATTATTTATTTTTTAACTTTTATGCTTCACCACGTTTGATTATTACTTTTTATTACCATTTATCTTTTTTTTTCTTCTAAGATGTGATTTTTTGGAATATAAACATAATGTTGCATGTTGATTTTTCGATTATTCTGATCTTATCAAATTCACGTCTGAAGTGACCTGTTAATAACCACTTTCCTTTAAAAATATTTACTAATATATTTCTTTAAACAATATTCGTTGTCTCTAAAACATAAATTAAATCAATGTCCTTGAACGGAATAAATATAAAATAGAATAAATATAAATAATAAAATAGAATAACAGAGATGTAAATTTATTCTTCATTTAATCATAGAAAAGGTGTATGAAATTTCATGCTCGCAAAATAAATTTAAATGATCCTATATATATAAACAAAAATAAGCAAATTGGGATCATCAGAAGCGTTTCTACTATAAAATGTGATAAAAGGTTAATTATATATGCTTTTAATTATCGAAAATTTTTGCTTAATTGGTGAATTCCTTCTTCTTTAAACGTTACGTGAACGCAGTCACGGGTAACAGCTAGTTTTAAAATAATTTCGTTTCGAAACATTCATTCTGAAAATCTTATCTATCAAAATAAAAGCATTTTCTTCCGCATTCCATTGTTACGACTCAAAATCGTCAAACAACATTCTATCAACAAAACCTGCCGTTGCCATTCGCAACAAAGAAAAAGTGGCTTCTGTGGGTTTCTTCTTCTCGCGACAGTAGCATAACAAATAGTAAAGAAAACAAAAGAATTATCAAACCGCAATCGTATTTGTTTAAGGGGATTCAGGACTCTTAAAGTTTCAAAATTTTAATTTTTTTAGATGTTAAACTCCTATTTTTTCTCAACCTTTTGATATAATTGTTTCTTTGAAATTTCCATTAAAATAGAAGTTATGGCTTTTAGTACTTATACCCGCTCAATCGCTGAAGCAGAGTTTCCGAAATTTTGAAGTCATTTTTCTCCATTTGACGTTTTTGGGCGTAACGTGCAGGATATCTCGAAAACGTCTCAATAGTTTTTCATGAAATTTTCAAAACGTATGTTTCATGTTATTCTGTATGAACCTTACCCAAAATTTCAGTTTTATCGTTCAAAAGATATTTTTTGTAGGTGGTTATACTGTTGAAATTTTCAAAATTTTGTATTAGCTAAATACAACGTTTTGTAAAAAATATAAAAATACAAAAATACAAAGTTATTTAGGTTCAGGGTAATTATTGCTGACTTAAGTATAACAAGAAACAAAAAAATTCATTCTAGTTTAAAAATTTATTTTGTAATCCTGTGCGTAAGCTGTTATACCAATTTTCTGCTCGACAAATATCTGACAGTTTGGAGCCCCCTATAAATACTAATTCTGAATCTTGCAATTTTTTAAATACGTGAAATCAAAAAACATACTTATATCTTTCATCCCAATAAAAGTTGTGCTTTTCAATAATATACATTTTAAAATATTACATGTTGAAAATGGTCTGTCTTTTTTCATTTTTCCCAATTTTAAGATTCCCGAGACTTCTTAATCTTTACGAGTTTCCTTTTTTGTTTCCTATAATATCCATAAACATAGCAGTGATATAACGTACATTTTAAGTCTCACTAACATAAGGTGTGATCATCTCTAATCATAATAATTTGTATGATGTATCAAAGTAACGCGAATTCTCTCTTACTACAATAAAAACATACACAGAACGAGAGAAAAAAGAATGTTAGGAGGCGGGATCAAAGAAGAATTGCAGTCTTACTAATTTAGCAGGGTTTTGGTTTATTCAAATATCTACCACTATTTCCAATTTGTAATTTACGCCATAATTAATCTATTATTAAATAAAGTAGTTAATAGTATTCAAAAACAGTGTTTTTTATCTGGATAAAAATAATCCACAAAGTTGGCAACACTTGAGAAAAGAGAAGGAATCCGCATTTTGATGATTGAATTCGCGTCTTAACCCTTTCAGGGCAAAGCATTTTCAATACTAAAGTGTTGAAATAAATGAATGGCACCGGGATTTACTAACGAATTTATTTGGAAAAAAAAGGCTATTTTTGGCATACATATTAAATGTGAAATATTTTACCATAATTCTGGTGCCAATGTGGCGTTTGAGAATTAAAATTATTCATAATATAGGGTAACTCTGGGAGAGTCGCCGCATACGGGATAGATGCCGCACCTCTTGTATTTCTTGTAATTATCGATAGATGTTCGTCAACCGCACAGTGTAGGTGCGCATTGAGATTATTTTAACCAGTGTATAGCGTGAATCCCATTTCGATGTTTACTTGTAGAAGTACAATTCTTAATTTCATGTAAGTGTATGATTTTCACTGTCCAAACTTTTAAACATGTCATGTTTAAATATTTTTTATACACTAACTACTAAATGCATGCAAGTCAAAGCTAAGTGTAGCGTTTGTATAGAATACTGTGTGTATGTTTACGCCATTCCCCTTAGCGATGGCAGGTAACTGTGATGGCCGAAGTCGCACCATGCAAAATGGGATACATGCCGCACTGCTATTCCGGTATACATGCCGCAGTTTCTTTTGTACGGGATGATTAAATGTTATTAACTTTTCTTTTCTTTTGCACAGACTAACCATGTAGGCATGTTATCAAGTTTACTAAAACCTAAGGGAAAAATAAAAAGGAAGAAGGGCAAGAAAGATACAAGTCAAGATTATAATAATGAAAAATTGGTTTACGCGTAACGCAGCCGTTCTTTGCAAACTATTCCAAAAAAGAGGAAGTGTAATTTCCTCCGTTGCATCATGTGTTTAAATGTAGTTACATAAAGACTGTACTTTTTCGACACATTTTCTGTAGATTGAAGTCGATCTCTTAACCATTCGGGACCATAGGTGCATATAAGCACCTTCATAAAGAGCTTACAAAATTTGTTTCTGGCATCAGTAAAAAAGAAAAGTAATATTTGCTTTGTTTAATTCGAGCATTAGCACGATTATTTAAGTAAAGGTAACTTCTTTTAAAAAAGTGGTACCAACCTAATAAAACTTGTGAAAAAGCCACCGGTCCCGAAAGGGTCAACAAATAAATTGTGTAAACAAAATTTTACTTTTTTTCTTTTCCCTTTCTAATACATTGATGTTACGTTGTTGCTGAAATAACAACGAAAATTTAATGTAAAAAAATAAGTCAATAATTTTAATAGTGAAAGTAGGCAACAATTAGTCATTTGAATCTACTAATACGTTTCATTGTACTCATTTAGTTTCATTTTGTTATTACATCCATGATTATAGTCCAGATATGAATGTGTTTTTATAATATTTTTATCTATAACTTCATTCTTTTCTTATTACAAGCGCGGCATAACTACCGCACAAGTGCGGCGTCTCAGCCTGAATGTACAGGTGACGCGCCGCAGTGTAATGTTTTAGAAAAAAAATTGTTAAAAAATATTAAGAATTTGTTTTGAATTTTTTTGTTGCAATACACGCGTTGTATATTTCACATTAAATAGCACAGCATGATTCTTTTTTATTTTATGTCCACCATGGGACTTTATACACACATTAAAAAAATGTGCGGCATAAATCCTGGAATTACCCTATCATTGTGGTTTCATAGACATACCAGCGCCCCTGAAAGGGTTAAGCGTGATTATCTTTTACTTAAAGAACCAACAATTTATCTTGTATTAAGCGGTATCGTGTAGTAACCATTTTCGTGTTAAACGTGATATATTTGCTTTCGCCTTATGAACGATATTCAAGGAATCGGAAAAAATCTGCGTATTAATCAGGATCGAGTATTAACCGTTGACGTCTTAACCGGGTTCGATTGTACATAAATTCGTATTAAAACATTACAGTACGCTCATTAATCGGGTTTTAGAATAAAGAACATAATACACAAAGTAATATCTGTAACATAATACCCCAGAAAAAAATATCGTACACTTCTTATCTTTCGAAATAGTCTTTTACCAATTAAAAACAATAATTTAACTTTATCTTTATGTAGTGTGTAAAAATATATTGGATGAAAAATGTAATAAAGGAAGTCTCACGAGATATGTCATAGATATATGTTACGGCACTACAGATGAAAACTTTTGAGTTAAGCATTTATTTTAAAATCGAGAAATTAATTTGGATAATAAATAATTGCAATAAGAAAGACTCATCTTGGCGCATATGTAAAGGGTATTAACCCTTAAAGCTCCGGCGTCTCTTACACAAATTTTATTTGATCGGCACCACTTTTTTAAAAGAAGTTTCCTTCAAGTACATAATTCCAAAAATGCTCTGATTAAATAAGGTAAATTTTATTTTCTATTGTTATTGGTGCCAAAAACAAATTTTACAAAGAAAGATTATGTCTCCGCAGCGGAGCCAACGGAGTGGGAAGGGTTAATACATACACAGATAAATAATAATAATAATAATAAAATGGCATATTTACAATTCAGTTTTTAGAATAAAAAAATAAAATAATACTTTGAAATCTGTAAAATAATACAACTCGAAAAAGATATTATTGACAATTAACTTTACATTTAAAATTTTTAAAGGCGAAGCATTAAATTTAAATCTATTTATGTTTACCCAGCTGTTATTAATCTGCATATAATAGCAACGACTTTACGAAAGACCATTTTTATGTCTGAGAAAAAAACAAGTATTAATTTCATGTGACCGGCACATACATATCGATACCATACCCACAACGCATAAAAACGATGATTTTAGACAATGATTTCTTTAAAATATGCTGCTTCAGATAGATAAATTTTTGATAAACATGAAAATAATTTATTTAAAAGTTTGGGATATTTGAAAATAGTTATTTAAAAGTTCCACAACCCTGTCCGGCGCAGTGATCCCACGTCAGGACCACCTAATTTTAATTCCAAACCTACAATCGCCACCAAGAATATTTTATTAAAATTTTGCTTGTATAATGAAAGCTTAAAGCAACGAGTTATTAATTTCTTAAAAAGTCTTTTTTAAATTCCGGTGTCAGTCAATGATTTCGTCATTTTACGAAAAGAATTGTTCTGTGCCGGAAAGTATACAAAGATAATTTAGGCGAAAAAAATTCAAAACACTCTCATGGATTTGGTGAATAGAAAAAACCTAAATCACATTAAAAGTAGACTGTTTTTCTGAATTCCATAAAAGTATGCTTTGAACGCATAGGCTGCTGTTGCATTGGAAATTTTCCAATTGCTAGCAACAAGAGAATATTTGTCATTTCTGCAATAAAGCGGTCAGATCATTGTTAATAAAAATATAAGCAGCTTATTTTGACGTTGTAAGTCAGTTTAAGGTTGAGCTCGCGTAAGGAGAATTTGGCTATGTATACTTTTTTAATTTGTTATTTTAAAAAGTTTTAAAAATGTTGTCTTCAGATTTTAATTTTGCATCCAAATTTTTTTAATAATATTAAAATGTATTTTTTTTTATTTCAGCCACTCTTGTCCCACAAAGGAAGTTTGTAAATAATGTAGTTTTTATTTAAATGAATGAATTTAAAAAAGTACGTTTATTATTTAAAAGGGCATTTGAAAATATAATATGAAAGTTGGTATAATTTTAGTCTATACCTGTAGCATATAAGAAATATATAAAAGTACTAATATGATTTTTTATTTTGAAATTGAATTTATTTATTTTCTTCATTTCAGTATTCACAGATTTAATCGTACACTCATTAATTACAATTTAATTACTTGAACTAACTGAGTAAATCATACTAATGTACTGGAATGCAAACATAAATACACCTTAAAGTTTAACAATTCTGAAAAAAAAATTCGAAATTTGAGAATAGGGAAAGACATTAGATGAGTGTAACTTATATTTGAAACAATAGAAAAGGGGGAAATGCATATTTAATTAATTGAACAAGAAAAAAAAAGAAAAAGTTGTTTCTTACCAATGCAATATTATACATTCCTAGCATAAAAAATACATTAATGTTTATGTTTCTGGTTTCAAAAGGAAACTAAAAATTACAAGGGCGTCCATGACGTCGGATAATATCATCAATCCGGGATGGCGTGCTTTCAATAAGATTTGTCAAAGTAGATTTAAGCTTGGACACTAAACATTTTGCTCTGGCTTTAATTTTATAGAAGCTGCACCTCTATAGAAAATGCAACTCAAAAGACACATACTTACCATCTTCAGTTGTGTTGTCGTAAAAAAACCCAGAGGGTATACGTTCTAAGCAGAGGGTATACCCTGGTTTGTATATACTATAGCTTTCTTGAGAAACAGAGGGTATACGGTGTTCCTTAAAAAAATCCAGCGGGTATACGGCGTATACCCCCGTATACTCTCCACTACATCCCTGACCATCTTGGTATTTGCTTCATTATGCAATTTATTACGTTAAAGCTTCAAACTTCCTAAACCTCAAAGTTCGTGAATGTGCATTTGAATAGCAAAATTTAAATGAAAATACCTTTAAATCAATTTATTTTTATATAAGACTTTCAGTACGACAATGCCTCAGTATATAGCAGTCGCTGTGCATATGATTGGTTAACCTCTTCGGGACGGGAGCCTTTTACGAAATTTTTAATCTTTTGTCACCGTTTTTTAAAAACAGAAATTTGTGTCTTGTTGAATCGAGAAAATGCGCTGATTAAATAAGGCAAATTTTACAGTAAAATTTTACTGGTGAGGAAAAACAAGGATTCTGGGCGCTCCATGCGGCACGTATACGTGTCGCTTGTCCCCAAGGGGTTAAAGCGAGAAAAAGTTAATGTTTTGAATTGGCCGCATTGATCCACAGATAGCACCTATGGAGAATCTGTGAGGAATTTTAGAGCCCAAAATCTATGCTCACAACAAAAAATATGAAAGCAAAGTTGAGCTCCGTATATCTATATTAACCCCTTGCGTGCGGAATACATTAGAGAAAAACGTGCTAAAAAATGTAAAAAGGAAATTTCTGATATTCAAGGCTGGAGTAGCACAGTTGAAGTTTATTCCAACAAAGCGAAAAATTTCCTGAATATGATTTCATCCGGTTGAAAAAAAAATATTCGTTTTCTTCATTATGACTTAATTACATGCTATACAGGAGTTTCTGTGTTAAAACACACTTCCATCATGTACATGCTATAGTTATAGCTCGGATGAATGAAACTAGCGCTGCAGTTCGCAGCCAAGTCCAACAAATAAGAGTGAATTATGTCAGCCAGGTATCGTCCGGATAGCCTACACAGGTAAGGCATTGGCACGGCACGCCGAGTACCCAGGTTCGATTCCTGGTCTGGACATTTTTCGCTCTGTTGGAATAAACTTCAACTGTGCTACTCCAGCCTTAAATATGATTTAATTCAGTTGGGAAAAATATTCATTCCCTTCATTATGACCTAATTACATGGTATACAGGAGTTTCCGTGTTAAAACACACTTTCATCATGTAAATGCTATAGTTATAGCTCGGATGAATGAAACTAGCGCTGCAGTTCGCAGCCAAGTCCAACAAATAAGAGTGAATTATGTCAGCCAGGTATCGTCCGGATAGCCTAACAGGTAAGGCATTGGCACGGCACGCCAAGTATCCAGGTTCGATTCCTTTTCTGGACATTTTTCGCTCTGTTGGAATAAACTTCAACTGTGCTACTCCAGCCTTAAATATGATTTAATCCAGTTGGAAAAAAATATTCGTTCCCTTCATTATGACCTAATTACATGGTATACAGGAGTTTCCGTGTTAAAACACACTTTCATCATGTAAATGCTGTAGTTATAGCACGCGTGAATGAAACTAGCACTGCAGTTCGCAGTCAAGTCCAACAAATAAGAGTGAATTATGTCAGCCAGGTATCATCCGGATAGCCTAACAGATAAGGCATTGGCACGGGACGCCAAGTATCCAGGTTCGATTCCTGGTCTGGACATTTTTCGCTCTGTTGGAATAAACTTCAACTGGGCTACTTCAGCCTTGAATATGATTTAATCCAGTTGGAAAAAAATATTCGTTCCCTTCATTGTGAGCAAATTTCTCTTTAACTTTGTCGTTATTATTATCAAAACGTTAGAAATAGAATATTAAAAAAAAAATAAAACAAATAACTGCTACATCCAATATTTTCACATATATCGTAAATGTTAACCCTTTCCGGCACAGGCAAATTTTGTTGTAAAATGATGAAATTATTGACTGACACCGGAATTTACAAATGATTATTTTAGAAATTAAAAACATGTTGATTTAAATGTTCGATGTAAAAGCAAAATTTTTGCTGTCGCTCGTAAGTTTTGAGTTAAAATTAGGGTCCCGACGTGGGCAATCTGCGTCGGAAAGGGTCCTTGTATTACAGTAATTTTTGCTCAAATTATAGCAAAATAAATCAAATGTCATAATTTTGAAGATAAATATAATAAACTAATACAACATTATTATTATTTATATCAACTGTCATGAATTCCATGTCCCTCAGATTCCTTTGAATTTCACAAATCCTTTACAGCAGAAGGTAGAGGTTTTCGAAGTACAAGCTGCTTGCTTGTAAATACCGAAACACTAGATGGCAGCACACGACAGTTTAGAGAGCTGCCAAATAGGTTTTCCTATAATTCATTGCGGATTAGCTTTTATGCAGAGCGATTGTTTTTGAAACGCAGATGGTAGAGGTTTTCGAAGTACAAGCTGCTTGCTTGATATTTTTCCCCGGAGCTTTTTTTATGAGAGGGCGGGAAATGATAAAATGTTTTGCAATCAACGGATTTCTTCTGAGTTTTGGCGATGTAAATATTGTACAGTATTCCTGTAAATAATAATATGTCTTTTAGTACAGAGATTCATTAAACCTTACTTTGTACTAAAGCATAGAGTGGTGTTTCTTTTCTGAAGTGATGAGACGATTGATAAAAGATTGTTGCGTCTACTTATAGAAAGTAAGCTGGCTATATATTCTAAATTATGTATTTATGCTATTTTATGTTGAGAAGTATTTTGTTATATGTCACGTACTTCAAATAAATTGTTATTTCAGTTTATATAATTAAAAAATAATATACGCAATATTTGCAATTACAATTTTCTAGACATCTCATATGAATGCGAACTTGGTGTCCAAATTAGCGTAGCTTTTCAACATGGCCTTAGCCTGTAATTGAATTACGATTCCATCTATACAAAGACTTCGGCGAGAAATGGGTGTGGTCTTCAATGCTTGAAATATCGAATTATTAGTAAGTTACAATGCAACTTAAATTATTTGCTAACTTTTCAATATATCACTTTTAAATATTTCTGGGATGAATCAATTAAAATTTCTGTATGAAAGATACGGTGTTTTTCTATATACGTTTTTTATATTTAACCCCTTGAGGGGAAGCAGTTGCGTTTGACTAATGCTGAATTCCCACCGGAAATTTAGAAAAATTTTATTTCAAAATAAGTGAAAGCAATTTTGCGGCTTTTTTCTACCATAGTTAGAAAAGTAAAATTTAATAAAATTTTTCTGGGGGTAACACTTCATTAATCGTAGGTGGTATATAAAATATACCGGTATCCCTCAAGGGGTTAACCTTTTACCCGCAGCACCATGGACTGCTTGTCAAATTAATTTGAAATTTTTTTTCAGACGATTTAGATTAATTCCAAGGTTGCGTGCCGAATTTTTGGACGTTATGTAAAATAGAAGTGGAGTTACAGGAATGTTCCACTTGTGGAACGTTGGCGGTACGAATAACATTTGTACATTTTGGCGAATTTTTCTTTCGAAACCATACCAGCACTGCACACATAACAAAACAAAGAAAACAAGGTAAAGTAAAAAATGTTTTTATTTTAGGAACATGTTAACTAGTCACTAACAGCGAAATGTTTATGAAAGGCCTGAAAACATTTTTCATGCATACGCTTTCCATAATATTCACACCATTTCTTCATGTTTTTCTGTCGATTTGAGAATCTTCTTGAGTAGCAGGTGAAAAGCAATAGCTTCTGAATGAGCTGATAATGTCCATACTTACTGGGGCAGTAGGACTTCCTATTCCCTTTCTCAAACATCAAATCCAATTTTTATGGCAACAGTTACAATTCCACGCCGAAACTCCAAATGACTTAGGGTTTCTTTTGAGCCTACTGCATGACAAGTAACAACAGCCATATTTAGTTCATTTGAAAACAAATTTCATCACCATTTGTATCATCGAAGTACTGGACGATATGTTCCAACCAAATATACCAAAAATTCTACAATACCCATATTCTAATTAGGCAATCTAATCAATCGAGTATATTTGATTGCAACTTCTCGCTTTAATTTTCGAGAATATCACGTTCCACTTTGAGTTAGCGATGTGTTAGCTTCCCAATTTGATATAACAGTAACGAAATTGTTGTCACTCCACCGTACACAAACAACTTTGCCATAACTATAATAATCTAAATCTCCTCCTTCTTGTTTTTGTGATTCTTTTGTAGATGTTATTGGCATTTATTAGTTCAAAAATATTTCACAGACACTTTAACAACAGGTGCAAGAGACATATATCATAAAATTTATTCTTTAATAATACTGGTAAAACATAATAAAAATAATCGCCCAAGGGAGCTCATTAAAAATGATCAAGATCCTAAAAAAAGTGACAATAAGATAATTTTGTACTCTGAACGTGGAACGTTGGCATTCAAATGATTGTAAAACAAAAACGAAATAAGATAAAACATTCATTTATGCATAAAACGTAATAAACAACACTAAGCAAAGCAATAACAATCATCACAGCACTCACATTTGAATTCTAAATTTATAGATAGAGTAAAAAGCACAGCCTACTACATTTACGTTTTTTGTTACATTTCACCAAGCTCCAAAATAGAAACCACAAAAAATTACAAAAAAATAATTTTTAATCCATTAAAACATATCTTTAATAAGATACATTAAAAATTTCAAACGGATTAAACAAATATTTAAAAAGATACAACGCCACATAGTTTATGTTCCACTTGTGAACGTTGGCTGGTAAAAGGTTAAGATGTTTCACGCAGAGCCCGATCACAGGAGAGAGAAGCCCAGGGCATATTATTCATTCGGGTCCCCCTTCTTAACTGTTACAAAAGCATAAACATTTTCAAACTCTTAGAATAGAGTTTCTCTTCGAAATAATTCCGAGTTTCCGGAGTAAAGTAACGTTTCATTTTAACACTTTCCAATATAGTTCAAAAGTATATAAGAATTCGGTTTGTCTGTATGCCTGGCCGCGCTCTAACTCCTAAAATTACTCGTAAGCGTAAACAAGGTTCGCACACTCCTTGGAATTTCCAAGGACTCTGACACCAGTATTAAAGATAAGAGAATTTACATTTAATTTTTAAAACACAAAATTCGCAAACACCTCGTTTATTCACAGATTTTGCAGTATATTTCTGTAGTGAAATGCTTTGAAAATACTGTAAAAATTTAGTGGTAAAACTGTGCGAACCCTGGTAAATAACAGTCGTACTACTACGTTACTGATAAGGTTTGCGGGGCAACTGGGCCATGATTTTAGAATGTGACTCTGGAGATTCTGGCTATTCAGTTTCAAAAAGCCAATGTTCATTTGAATTAAAGTCTCAACTTTTGTAAATGTGTTCAGTTACGTTCCCTCTGTCACATAGAAATGCTCAAAATTAAATTTTAATATTTAAAAATAAAAATCTATGCATACTTCATTTTTCTTTCCTCATGGGTCCAGTTGACCCATAAAAATGGGGTAAGTGGACCAGGAGGGTCTATGTTCCACACGCGTTTATTTTTTTTTTTTCATATGGAATATCAGGTCCTGTTTGAAAAAGCGTAAACAACTTAAACATTTTTTAACATGGCAGATCATGTAAGTTATATATCAACTAATGAGCGTTGTAAGGGAAACCTTTGCTGTCAATCCGTCTAAAATAACACTAAAAGTGAAAATATTAGATTTATTTATACCAAAAACAAAAAATAAGTAACCACTTATGTACTTTAGTATAGGTAATATGTATAAAAGTTACATGGATATTTTAAGGAAAAAAATAACAAGGTAAATCTATGAACAAACGGCTACGTAAGTACGTACATACTTCATCTTTGTCCTAGAATTTCAAGGTTTGGCTATATCGCTTTCAGAGGCAAGGTACTTGTATTCATAAAATGTTGAAATAACTGATTGACACCAGTATTTACAAGAGAATTTATTGGTAAACATGCAAAAGTATATTTTCGCGTACTTAATATAGGTAAAATTTTCATTATAAATTCCGGTGCAATGTGGCAATTACGGATTAAAATTACATGATGCCAATAACGGCATCATCGCCCATCAAGAGGTTAAGAAATTTGGTTTGCTACCACCCAGTATGCTTTTTTTAATTTTTATTACGTAATTTTAGTAAGGTATTCTATAATTTTTTTTATTGTGAGCAAAAATACAATGGAGAATTTTATTTCGCGTAGTAAGAGAAACTCAAAAAAATTATTTATAACTATTGGGGTAACTGGATCCAACATGTCCAGTTATCCCTGATATATGCCCCAGTTACCCCATTCTTGAAACATTAATGGAGTAACTGGGACACCGGGCTTACATTTGAAACATGAAGTAAATATGTATATATACCTAATAATATTGAAGTAGTTATATGCCTAATCTTTAAAAAAAAAGACTGTTTAATAAAAGTACTTAAAGTATTTTATTAAAAAGCCGAGAAAGTTCAACCAAATTGACGTTGTTTTAAAAAAAAGAAACGTAAATTTTCGACAGCTTACCACAGCAAAGGGAGAGTTATGATTGAGTTGAAACAGGTTAATTTAGGAAGCAGAGATTAAGGTGCATTTTTCACAAATGCTAAAGCTTAAAAAACATCAAAACTTTTTTATAAAATAGCCTATGGCCCAGTCACCGCGTGGGTACAATTACCCCAGCTAAGCCTATTTGCTACTGAGATTTACCATAGCATGCTCAGCATTGAAAATGAAGTTTGTAACATATAAAGTTCGCTTACAGGGACAAACAAACAATGTCGTTATATTATGAGTATTTTAATACTGGTACATAATTTCAAACCTATTGAAAATAATATATACCACTTAGGAGCACTACAAGATGGTGTTCATATCATTAATTGTTTATTTTGAAGGACAAAAAAAATTCGTTTCTGTTTATAAGCGATAGATGTGGAAGTGCGTTTTCAACTGTAGTACACGTAAGCCTAGCTAATATTTGCCCAATACTTGGTGTGTATAAATTCTATAGAGCATTATATGATTGTTCTGACAGACGACAGATTGGAATACTAATCGATCGGAGTGCAAAATATTCATTTTTTACTGTACAATGACTGCCTCATAAATATACCTTAACCCCTTAACCTACTATGACGGGCATAGCCCGCGTACAATGATCGAGCCAAATGTAAGTTCTACCACTAAAATTTCTCAGTAAATATAGTTTATTTTAATCATCAAAATTCCATGATTAAACAAGGCGAAAATCTCTATTAAATTTTAGTGGTAGCAATGGATTTGCTAAACTGCGGACTGTTGAGACGTAAATCGTAGGTTAAGGGGTTAATTACAGTCATTCAGGGTAACTTTGAACCATGGGGTGTATCTTTGTACCACCTCCATATTTTTCATTCCAAAAGACTAAATAAGCTCCAGAACTGTGCTTTGTTGGCAAAGTTCTAAACTGGGATTTCTACTCTTTATTTAAGAAAATACATTAGCACCATTATACGCAGTTAAATGCATCATGTAACTATTTTTGTGAAGTACTGTTTTCAAGTTAATTTTGAATGAACTTTTGAAGATGTTGTAATCCAATTAAATTTTCATAGTAAGTAACAATATACTAATTTATCAGACATATTATTATCTAAATGTTGTAAATGTGATAATAGTTTGTGATTCTTCAATTATTAATAGTTAATTAAATGTAAAATAAGACGGCACTAACATTTTACTACATTTTCAGGGTAACTTTGAGCTGGCTCAAAGTTATACTGATGTTTATAATTTACTGATTTTCCCCCATGTTTGCACGTATATTTTATATAAATGCCGAAAATGAGCGTTAGATATAACATGTAAATATTTTCACAAATATGTGTAAAATACATAAAATTCATTTAACCCCTTCGGGACGGGAGCCTTTTACGAAATTTTTAATCTTTTGTCACCGTTTTTTAAAATCAGAAATTTGTGTCTTCTTGAATCGAGAAAATGTGCTGATTAAATAAGGTAAATTTTACAGTAAAATTTTACAGGTGAGGAAAACCAGGGATTCTAAGAGCTTCATGCGGCACGTATACGTGTAGCTCGTCCCCAAGGGGTTAAAGGTGTTATGCGGGGCGGAGCTACGCAAATTTGACATTTCATTCATTCGAAATTTTTTATTCTTCCTTGAATAATGCTAGTACTAGTATGTATTACTGTAACTATAGATATATTATTGAGTTAAATCATTGAAAATTGTTTTCCACTGCATTTTTATGTTTTATATGAACAATAAACAGGGTTTTTTTATTTCTAAATATTGATGGTTCTCTTCTTCCACTTTTCTTATGCCTGATATTTGCTGTAATACCTAAAATTATACAAATCTTGTGATGTTGTGAAATGTAAATTCGGAGTCCTTACATATCTGAAAACATTTTTTGTGATTCAAAGTTGTCCTAACTATAATACTTTTTTTATAATGAATTATTTTAGATAATATTTATCATATGGTGCAAAGTTACCCTGACTGGCTGGGTAACTTTGAACCTTGTTAAAAATTCAATTTTTGTAGCTTTTATCATTATTACTTTCTTCTATCTTGACAAGAAGAAAGTATTGGTTTCATGAAAATTTTCGAAATCCAGTTTTCGACGGATTTACATGTTTTATGGGTCAGAAATTCCAAAAAACATGTTTTTACAAAATGTCTGTCTGTGAGTCTGTCTGTCTGTCTGTCTGTCCGTCTGTCTGTCTGTCTGTCTGTCCGGCTGTCTGTCTGTATGTGACACAAATTTTGTGGGCGCTCTATCTCAAACACTAATGCACGGAATTTAATAAAAAGTTATATTCAGGTAGTCCCAGATATAGATTGGTGCTGATTAGTTTTTGGTGTAAATCGCCCTGCAGGTGGCGCTGCTATGTAGCATTTTGCAGGATTTCCGCAAAAGCTCTATCTCAAGAACTAATGCACGGATTTTTATAAAACTTCAGATTCCGTTAATCCTTGATATGAGTTGGTGCTGGTAAAGTTTTGGTGTAAATCGCCCAACAGATGGCGCTGCTATGCTGCATTTTGCAGCATTTGCACGAATTTCGTAATAGCTCAATCTCAAGAAATGATGCACGGATTTTCATCAAACTTCAGATTCTGTTAGTGCTTGACATGAATTGACGTTTTGCCCCTTGTGGTGTAAATCGCTCAACAGGTGGCGCTGCTATGCTGCATTTTTCGAGATTTCCGCAATAGCTCTATCTCAAGAACTAATGCTTGGGTTTTCAACAAACTTCAGATTTAGGTATACCCAAGGTTCGCACACTCCTTGGAATTTCCAAGGACTCTGACACCAGTATTAAAGATAAGAGAATTTACATTTAATTTTTAAAACACAAAATTCGCAAACACCTCGTTTATTCACAGATTTTGCAGTATATTTCTGTAGTGAAATGCTTTGAAAATACTGTAAAAATTTAGTGGTAAAACTGTGCTAACCCTGGGTATACCTGGATATGCATTAGTGCTGTTTATGTTTTGGTGTAAATCGCTCAACTGGTGGCGTTGCTATGCAGCATTTTTCACGATTTCCACAATAGCTCAATGTCCAGAACTAATGGACGGATTTTCATCAAATTCAGATTCAGTTAGTCCTTGACATGAATTGATGTTTTGTACCTTTTCGTGTAAATCGCTCAACAGTTGGCGCTGCTGTGCTGCATTTTTTGTAATTTCCACAGTAGCTCTAGCTCCAGAACTAATGCACCGATTTTCAACAAACTTCAGATTCCGGTATACCTTAATATGAATTAGTGCTGTTTGTGTTTTGGTGCAAATCGCTCATCAGGTGGCGCTGCTATGCTGCACTTTTCAGAATTTCCCCTACAGCTCTATCTCAATAAGTAATGCACGAATTTTCATCAAACTTCAAATTCAGGTATATTTTTATACGAATTGGTTCTAAATTGATGTAATTTCTTTTACTATTTAAATGATTTAATTGACGTGATTTATACAGAAGAAAGTTTTGTGATGGCCACAACATACTAGTTTTTCCTTAATTTTTGATAGTCATACAATAATTTAGGATCTTTTCTTCTCTTTTATGCCCCTAGTTGCAACAATATACTTAAAATAAGAGTGTGGCATATGAAAATAGAGAAAACGCTGATTAAAGATACCCTGACTGACTGTAATTGTAATTCGTATTTTTTTAATATTCATTTTTAATTCTAAATTGTATTAAATTTTTTCTGTCTTATATGTGTACTAATCTTACTATTTTTTTCAATTGGATATTTTTGTATTTTCTCCTGTATTGCTCTTTGAACAGAAACGCAGAATGTCGTCATTATAGTGATGTACTGTATAGTGATGTAGTGGGGTGTATAGTGATACTAGATGTGTTATATGGTTTCTAACTCTATAATATGCTATTAACCTTTACCGGCGCGGAAAAATTATGTTTATAAACTGATGAAATAATTGACTGACACCGCAATTTATAAACGAATTTATTAGAAAATACGAACTTTCTTATTTTTATGTACATTATAATAGGAAAATTTTATTAGGATGGCAAGTAAGTTCCCGCAGTTTTTTTAAATAAGAGTTTTCTACCGGAATCTACATTTTGTTTTTTGGATAGAGTTAATTTGTGTTAAAATTCGTACCATTAAAATGGAGTGTCTAGTTGAGAAAAAAGAGCGTTTTCGACACTTCCTTTTCTTTCCTTTTAATCAAGGCTATTAGGCCGCAAAAGCTGCGCTCAACATTTGTGGTGTGTGTGGAGAGGATGCTATAGCGGAAAGAACCACTCATGATTGGTATACCAAGTTCAAAAATGGAAAATTTGGCCTCAAAGACGCACCTCGTTCTAGACGTCCAGTTCAGTTCGATGTTGAGCGATTAAACAAACTTTTGCACGAAAATTCTCGTCAAACAATAAGGGAACTAGCAGAGAAAATGAAATTCTCCCACACTGCTATACAGAAGCATCTTCACTCGATTGGAAAGGTTCAGAAGTGTGGAGCATGGGTACCGCATGCTTTAAATGACAACAACAAAAATCAACGAGTCACAATCTCCGCTGGTTTGCTTACTCGTCACCGTTCAACTCATGGACACAAGCAAGATTGCTTTACCGAATCGTTACTGGCGACGAAAAATGGTGCCTGTACATTAATATGAAGCAGCGCAAGGAATAGCTTAGCCCCGGTAAATTACCAACACCGCGCGTGAAACAAGATCTCCATCCACGTAAAACGATGTTGTGCGCTGGACTGGGAAGGAATTATCCAATACGAATTGTTTGAACGGAACCAAACAGTCAAAGCGGAACTCTATGTTCGATAAATGGAACGACTCAACACGGCTATTCAAGAGAAAAGACCTAATCGGCAGCATGGATTTATTTTGCTGCACGACAACGCCCGCCCTCATATCGCCAATATGAAAAAGGAAGCCATTCAAACGCATGGCTGGGAAGTGCTTCCGAACCCGCCGTACTCTCCCGATTTGGCACCAACGGATATTAACCTCTTTCGATCTCTATCAAATGCTATGCGTGGAGTTTCGTTCAATACTAATGCAGAATTGAGAGCTTGGTTGGTTGAATTTTTCGAGTCGAAACCGGGGAATTTCCACCAACGCGGTATTGAAAATCTTATCGAACGTTGGGAAGATGTTTTAAACAACAAGGGAAAATGCATTGTTGATTAATTATTTGTTATTTTTTATTAAAAAATAAAATTTAAAAAATTTTTTAAACGCGGGAATTTGCATCGCTTACACTAATTTTATTCGGTTGATTCCACTTTTTAAAAAGACGTTTTCTTCAAATACATAAATTCAAAAATGCTCTAATTAAATGAGGCCAATTTTATTTTCCTTTATTACTGGTGCTGAAAACAAATTTTGCAAAGGAAGATGCTGTCTCGTCAGACTGGACACACGAGTGCAAAGAATTAATGATCTGAAATTTAACAATATAAGAAAATATATTGATCCGGTAGAAAAGATGTACTTAAAGACAATGCTGGAACTTCCTTGCCAACCCAGTTAGCATTCGATAATTAACAGCCCATTTTAATGATCTGCGACGTAAAATAAATTAACTCCATCAAAAAAAAAACAGAATATAGATTCCGGTAGTAAAAATGTATTTAAACAAACTGTGGGAACTTAGTTGCCAACCCAATACTTAAATATTCTTTGTGCCGTTTGTGAGTTTTGGAATTAAAATTAGGTGTCCTTTTTTAAGGACACAAGCCACGGTGAGCGGTCTCTCTTCGTCCGCAGCCCTTTAGTCTTGTACTCTATTCCGACTCTTTTCCGGAAGCAAGGTTCGTAGGTCTCCAGCCACGTACCGAGTAAAAGACATTCTAGCGAAAGCGCGATTGAAGAAAAAAAAAATGGAAAATTGAAACCGGGCAAATTTCAAAGGGAAATTACACAGATTAAAGACACCGAAATGCGAGTAAGGGTAAGCTCTGGGCGATAAAGCTACCAAACGACTCCTGCTATTTCGAGCTCATTATTAGTATCGGTCGGCTGTTGTGGTGGAATGGTGGGTCAACCGCCGCGGCGAGTGGCCTCTCTTCGTCTGCAGCCCTTTATTCTTCTACTCTATTCCGACTCTTTTGCGGAAGCAAGATTCGTAGGTAAGGGTTAAATGTAAAAAAAAAAAAAAACAAGTCTTATTACTATTTGTCTTAGTGATGAATCATTACACTTAAGTAATTAAAGTCCATATTCAAATCTTAATTCTTCAAATTAATTACTATAGTGAAAAAGGGTTTAATACAATAAATAATAACGAATCGCAAGCGAAGTTCGTATTCTACAATGAAGGTTAGTCTAATTCCCGATTATTCTGATTTTTAACTATGAAAAAAAATCTAAATGATCTACAATCATATACAGGACTGCATAAAATATCTCTAATGCATTTGGGTTTATTGACGGATAATGTTGAAGTGAAATTTCCATTCGTTTCCTTACTTAACTAAGTTTTAGACTACTATGAAGTTTAAATGCAAATTTGTACATTCTATGCAGGACTGCAGAAAATAATTCGGATATTTTTACTAACATAGGTTTGAATGGTTGAAATTTGATTTTCAAATGTGTTATGCATTTTCCAGATTGTTTACCTAGATATCATATTTCGTTTTATTAAACTGTGTAGTTTCGTTACAGCATTCCGAATTGCGAAATTAAAATCTTAGAAAAAGCGCAAATAAAATTTACCAAATTACTGACACGTGGACACAACAAGGTTACCAGTTTGGCCTCTATTTTTAATAAGAAATTCCGAGTTCATACCAGAAATTAAGAATGACATTTTTAACTTTATTTAATAACAGACATTTCGTGATTGCTTAAGATAAATATTCTTCTTTTGTTATTTCCGGTATAGATGTGAAATTTCGGAATAAACAGGGAGGCCAAACTGGCAACCCTGGCACACATAGCATATAAAAATTTAAAAATATATATATACTGAAAAATATATGAAAAATCTATGAATATCCAAAAGTTTTCTGCGGCTGCACTCGGTCACCATCAGTGGAAAACTGAATTTTGTCATGTCTCTTTGCACCTATTCGAGAATCGTCCTGGAGGGAGGCGCAAAGTGATATGACGATATTTATTTTTCCACTGATGATGGCCGAGTGCATCAGCTGAAAACTTTTTAAATTTCGTGGATTTTTAATAATTTTTGTATGATATCTATGCAACAGTAAGCAATTTAGCACATTTTATTTCAGTTTTTTAAAAATAATTTAATTATATACTCGGGTTGAATTTAGCAATAGAATTTTTACTTTTCTAGAAATAAGATCAGTGTTGCATCACTATTTGTTTCATAATCTATGCTTATTGCATGATTTATTTCCTCGTTAAATTAAAGTTATTATTTTTTCCGTAGAATCAAATTTCATCATTTAAGAAACATGAAAATATCACAATTCCTACATGGCTATTGCATTCATTGACTCCACTAATAAAAATACTGAGTGTGTAACTTTTGGTAAAAGTTCTTCATTATTTTAAATGTGTGCAGCTGGATATATTCAAGAATAAACAGAGTGATTTTTATAAAGGAGTATACTGGCCTTTTAAAAGTACTGAAAGGTCCATTATAGCAATCAAAAATGGTCGGCGAAATATGATTAAATGTGACTCAATGAGTTACAGAATTTGTCAAGCTGGGAAAGCTGATATTATTGCCTGAAAATTTAATAAGGACAATTTTGACTAATGCAGGACTCCCAAATGGTCCGCCAACTGGATACCAATAAATTTTAACAGAAAATTTTATGGTTGGTTCGCGCTAGAATTAACTTTCAAAGGTGGTTCCGTGGCGGTTTATAGGAAAAATGTAAAAAGAATTTTTTTCTAAAAATATATTGGTATTCTGTTGGCGTACCATTTGGGAGCCCTGCTAATGCTAAATGTAACAGCCGGAAAGTTATAGAAGTAAACTCAATGCAAAAGATACAATTTCTAGACAAATCGGCGTTAAGACGGGTCTATAAAAAATGTTTTCATTTCTAGAGAAATAATCATAACCGTAAAAGCAGAAGTTTAAAAACATTCTTTTATAGACATTCATCTTGTAATGTCGACCGAATTCTGTTACAGTCAATCAGGGTAACTTTGATCCGCATTTTCTTTATTTTCATATGCCACACTCTTATTTAAAGAATATTGTCGTAACTAGGGGCATAAAAGAGAAGAAATGATCCTAAACTATTGTTTGACTATCAAAAATTAAGGAATAATAAGGATAAAAGCAATAAAAAATGGATTTTTGGCCTGGTTTAAAGTTACTCAGCCATTTAGGGTAACTTTGTACCATATGAGAAATTTTTATATAAAATAATTCATTATAAAAAAAAGTATTGTAGTCAGGACAACTTTAAACCCCCAAAAATGTTTTCAGATATGTAAAGACTCCGAATTTACATTTCCCAACATCACAAGATTTGTATAATTTATGATATTACAGCAAATATCAGCATAAGAAAAGTCGAAGAAGCGAACCATGAACATGTAGAAATAAAAAAAAAAACCTGTTTATTGTTCATATAAAACTTAAAAATGCAGTGAAAACAATTTTCAATGTTTTAACTCAATAATATATCCATAGTTACAGTAATACATACAAGTACTAATATTATTTAAACAAGAATAAAAAACGTCGAACGTATGAAATGTCAAATTTGAGTAGCTCCGCCCCTAATCACGCCTCTAAATGAATTTTATGTATTTTACACATATTTGTGAAAATATTTACATGTTATATCTAATGCACACTTTCGGCATTTATATAAAATATACGTGCAAATATGGGAAATTTTCGACAGTAGCACCTGTAATCAGTAAATTATAAGCATCAGTGTAACTTTGAGCCGGCTCAAAGTTACCCTGAAAATGCGGTAAAATGCTAGTGCCTTCTTATTTTACATTTTATTAACTATTAAAAAATAAATAATCACAAAATATTAACACATTTACAACATTTAGATAATAATATGGTCTGATAAATGAGTATATTGTTACTTACTATGAAAATTTAATTGGATTACAACAACTTCAAAACAGCATTCAAAATTACCTTGAAAACAGTTCTTCACAAAAATAGTTAGATGATGCATTTAATTGTGTATAATGTTGCTAATTTATTTTCTAAAGTAAAGAGTAGAAATCCCAGTTAAGAGCCTTGCCAACAGAGCACAGTTCTGGAGTTTATTTAGTCTTTTAGAGTGAAAAATATTGAAAAATAGGAGGTGGTGCAAAATTAGACCCCGTGGTTCAAAGTTACCCTGGTTGACTGTACTGCAATTGACGTTTCCTCCACAAAACTTCTGTTACCACGAATTAATTTGGCGTGAAATAAGAAGTCTATTATGAAAAATTCATTTCTTTTTTATGCTTGGTGGAAAGCACAAGCAAATTATTATTTTTTTTATAGTATATAACTTTTCTTCTGTTTCTTTTTTAAAACAGGGCAACAGGAAATTAAAAAAATGAAACAGTATTTAATCTATATTTGTATGATTTTAAAGTATGTTTTGCTGTAATATCTTTACGATGTTCGAATACTTCACCCACATCGTAAACTATTTCCAACGTCAAACAGTGTGCCGAGACGACAAATTCCCGCTAATACAGGTGAAAATTGTATATATTTGTCCAGTGTTTGTCAACTATGTTCAATAAGTAATTGTTTCAGTAAGACCCACAGCACGGGAGAGCGTATATCAGGGACAGCGAACCTATGGCACGCGTGCCATAGGTGGCACGCGGGAGATTATTTTCGGCACGGCATAGATTCTTGTTCAAAATTAAAATATTGAAGGGTTCGCGTGTAAAACAAGGTAATTAACAAAATGCAATTTTTGATTCATTCAATTTTCGAGCTTTGTAAAGAAAAATACAAACGAAACTATTATGATTTGCTTCCTGCTAAACAGTTGATTTTTTTAGACTGAACTTCTGTTAACTTTTGTGGAACATTTTTTGAAAGTTAGATTTCATTTTATTGGACTTATGTGCAAATATTTTACATTTTGTAAATTCAGATGCATAAATTATTAAGTAAATATAATGTATATTGAGTAAAATCTCTGCACTTTTAAAAAGTTGTCACGATTCAGTTAAAAAAATTACAAAAGAATCAATCAGAAATAATTACAAAAATGCCCGTTGCCATGCTTTACACAACAGCCTTTCATATAGTGAACATACACAAATTGCACTATTTTGAATTTAAATTTGTTGAGTTTTTCTAAATTAGATTGGTGGTCGCTGTCTTCTAATTATAGGAAAATAACGATCATAAGCAAAAAGCCGATGATAATGAAATTATGATAAGTTGCAATTTCGAATTCAATTCATCATCTTTTTGAGATTAAGAGAAAATCAGGAAATTATAGGGAAATAACGATCATAAGCAAAAAGCCAATGATGATGAAATTATGATAAGTTGCAATTTCGAATTCAATTCCATACAAGAACTTTTTTAAGAAACCATTTTTATAATTTTTTTCTGATAGTTATATCTTTTTTCGGAAAAGAAAAGTATGAAAAACTCACGTAGAGACTTGTTGTCCGGTGGCTCCAATTCAGCTAGCATTCTTTTAAAGAAAAGCTAAGATACGAAACTGATCTGAATTATTTGGCATCTGACAACACAAGAGAAATAGGTTTTTTTTTTTAATACTTAATTATATTAGAAAATGTTACCCATATATTTTAAAAACTAAAATCAGTATTTTAATTAATTTTGTTACTTTAATTCACTAAATTGGTTGGTACGTCATGATCCTGTAATATATTTTAAGGAAAAAATTGGCACGCGGATGTGAAAAGGTTCGCCGACCCTGGCGTATATTGTTTACCCTTACGTACCTCTTTGTACCTTTTTTAGAAGTAAATAAATAGGAAAAGTTGGAAAAATAATTGGAAAGCAAAAATTTATAACTGATGAAAAAATTGTTATGTAAATCCTTGTTGTAAAATATTTATTTTTGTTTTCTGAGCAAGAGTCCAAGCTTAATTTTTTAAAAATTAATTGGGTTCGTCAGGACTTCTACCGCAACTTTTTAACACAATGACCCAACATGTATATCTGCAGAATTGCAATGCAAATTCTAGCATTAAAGTGGTGATTGCAAACAGTTGAACAAGTGCATGCGTTCAGGGGAGACCTAGTTGCAAAGCAACTCTACTCCCTGTCAGTGAGTAATTTTGTAACTTATCTTAGAGGAGCTATACATTTTTCTCTATCCCTAGTACAGTAGTTGTACTACAATATAAATATAAATAATGTACTACAATATAATCGAGATATAGAAGAAGAAATGATTAAAGATAGGATAATCTAAGAATTACGATAAGTGTAAGATATTGATAGAATGTAACTTAAATGGGAATAATTATGACAGAAAAAGCTTAAAAAGTAAATAAAAAGTGAGTTGAAGAGAAATTAAAGGTTTACACTCATCAAAATTGATGACATACCGACACAGTCGGACGAAGCAAAATGCTAGATTTTAAGTTAAGTTACCCTGCCTATCCCCTCCACCACCACCCACCGCAAAAAACCCAATTTTCTTTGCCATTCAATTTTATGTATAAGAATATATATAAGCCTAGCATAGTTTACAAAAGTAATATAGATAAGTAAATAGATTTTATTTTAAATATATTTAAGAAAAAACCCCAAGAAATTATTAGCCGAAGAGCGCGACTAACCTTCTAATGTAGCAGTACAATGGGGTATTTTACGTTTGGAAAGACAAACATCAAAATCTGGGAGTTCATTCACTATTTCGTTAGAATTTTTTTTAATTTGACTGTGGAATTCTTTTTTTTTTGAGAGAAATTTAATAGGATTAACAACAGAGAGAGTTTTGAGGTCAATTCTGTTAGTTGTATTTCAAATGTGCACGAATTTCGTGATTTAAAATGTAAATAATAATTTTTTTTATCATGAATAGTCGTTGTAAACTCTTTGGTAATTCCAAGAAATGCGCGTAATTTGATTTTGATCCCAATGTATGATTTTTGAAATTTTTTGTAGATACTTTACTCTTCATTAGGCAGTTGAAGAATGAGAAAAGTTGGGATTAAGGATAGACCGAAACATGTTTTTAAGACAGAAAACGAAACCGAAACCGACTTTCGGTAATCTTTGTATTTTCAGTCGAAAACGGAAACGAAAACGAAAATGTCCAAAACTGTTTTTTAAGTAATTGATACATACATAAATATACAGAATTAATAATTAATTACACGTGTAATTATATCTGTGACGCAAGTTGGCTCTCTGTGCCTCTGACCAAAACTTTTTATCTTCATATAAAATAAAATGTAATTAATTCATAAACGACATAGAATGATTTTCTAATTATTCGAATTTTATCTAATTAAAAAAGGATTTAGGTATACATAAGTTGATCTATCTTTTATGATGATTTTTGTGAAATAACACTTATTATACAAGAACTTTCTCAAAAGAGTACTCGAAACTCTTCTGCGGTTTCAAAATAAAAATTTTATATTACTGTTAATTCTGCATCTGTTAAAGAGAACGTGAAAAGCATCTTTAAAGTTTAGTCATATAGGCATTGCTTGCTAATATAATTTGCACTCACGTCGTGATTCAGTCAGGACTAATAATTGTACACAGTGAAGTACATAGTTAAAATAAAGAGTGTCTCTTTTGAGCCGATGCAGCTCAAATCGATGAGAAATGGTGAAAATTTCCGAACTAAGAAGCGTAATTTTTAGGATACGGATAGTTTCGGTCGAGTTTCAGCCCGGCTGAATTTTTTACAGTATTTTCGCCGAAACTCAGGTTTTGAACCGAAAACGAAAACGAAACCGAATTTTTGGACGATCTCAAGTTGGGATTATCTGACCAACGTTGCGGATTTGGCTGTTACCGGTGCTTGATTGAGTGATAGTCAAAGTAAATAAGTATAAAAGTAAAAAAAAAATAATAATAAAATTTAGTCGTATGTGGCAATCCAAAAACTTTTTTCTATCTCATACATGTTAATATTTCCGGAAAAATAAAGCATACCAGTGTCACCGGCTAACCAGTTAGGTGATTTACACCAAAATCTAATCAGCAAAAACTTATCTCAAGCTGTAGCTGAATCTGAAGTTTGATGAAAATTCGTGCATTAGTTTTTAAGGTAGAACTATTACGGAAATCGTCAAAAAATCTACATAGCAGCGCCACCTGTTGATCGATTTACCTCCAAAACTAATCAGGACCAATTTATATCAGGGACTAACTGAATCTAAAGTGTAATGAAAATTCATGCATTAGTTCTTCTGATACAGCTATTGCAGAAATCGTGATGAAAGCAGTCTAGCAGCGCAACCTGTTGCGAAATTTACGCCAAAAACCAAACAGCACTAATTTATATCAGGGACTAACCCAATCTGAAGTTTGATAAAATTCAGATCCTGAGATAGAGCTATTGCGATAATCGTCAATAACGCAGCATAACAGCGCCACTTATCCTGCGATTTACAATAAAAACTTATCAGTACCAAATGATATCAAGTACTAACTGAATCTGAAGTTTGATGAAAATTTGTGCATTAGTTTCTGAGATATAGCTATTGTGGAAATTATTAATAATGCAGCATATCAGCGCCAGCTACCGAGCGATTTACTCCAAAAAGTTAGCAGCACCAAATTATATCACGGACTAACTGAATCTGAAGTTTTCTAGAAATCCGTGTTTTAGTTCTTGAGATATAGCTATTGTGGAAATCATGATTAATGCATCATAGCAGCGCTACCTGCTAGGCGATTTACACCAAAAAATAATCAGCACCAATTTATATGAGGGACTAAGAGAGTCTAAAGTTTTAATGAATTCCGTTCATTAGTTCTTGAGATAGAGCACCACAAAATCTGTGTCGCACACAGACAGACATTTTGTAAAAACATGGTTTAGTGATCTCTGACTCCTAAAACATATAAATTCGTCGAGAACCGGAATTCCAAAATTTTCACGAATCGAATACTTTCTTGTGAACATAGGAGAAAGTAAAAAATACTAAACGTTCAATGTTGATATTGAAAATCACGCCTAATTTTTTACTGGAATCCAAGTTTTTTTCCCAAACATTTCGTTATATTACATTAATTTTGCGTGGCCAATTAATTCTATTATGAAAAAATATTTCTTTTTTTACGGTTGGTAGAAAGCAAGTGAATTTATTAAGAAATATGGTATATAATTTTTGCTTTGTATATTTTTTAAAATATGCCAACAGAAAAAAATGGAATATTATCTAAATTATCTTTTTAGGGTTTCTAAATTGATTTCTTATTGTGTAATCGTAAATTAATTTAAATTAATTGTGCAATGTATGGAGAAGGGAGGGCGTAGCACTCTAACATGTTTCCCACGTATCTGAGCTTCTTTTCAGGTCAAAAAAAAGGCTTCCGCACAAACAGGGTAACCTTTATCACGTGAATCTAAGACTGTAAAAAATTGGTTGTGCATGCTAAATTTTCATAATTATTTTATTGACATATAACGTGTAAATTATTCTGGCATGAATCCATTACATATTTTAAGTTTCAGTTTTTCTTTTTTAATTAATTTGGTTCATCAGGACTCCCGTCACAATTTTTTAACCGAATATTTCGCCTTATATAACTGCAGAATTATTTTGCAAAATTTTATGTTTTAAAGTGGTGATTGCAAACAGGTGAATGTTTTCAGGTGATATCTAGTTGCAAAGCAACTCCACTACCTGTCTATGAGTAATTGAGCAACACATCTAGGATGAACCATAAAAATATTCTGTAGCAGTAATCTGAAATTGTCAAGACAAGGAAATCGTTCTGCAGCACAATTTTCTTTTGAAAAGACTCTCCTTAACCTACAATTACGGGCATATCCCGCATACGATGATCGAGTCAAATGTAAATTCTTCCTACCACTAAAATTTCGCAGTAATTTAATTTAATCGTCGAAATTCCATGATTAAGCAAGGCGAAAATCTCTATTAAATTTTAGTGGTAGCTATGGATTTGCCAAACCGTGGGCTGTTGAGACGTAAATCGTCAATTAACCCCTTAACGCTCGAATTAAATTACGGTTGAAAAATTCAAATTGCTTATTGGCACCACTTTTATGAAAAAGAAATATTCATCTTATTTAATGACAGGAAAAACGATAGTAAAATATAGCCAATTTCACTATTTTATAAAACTGTTGGGAATCAAACAATTTGAGTAAACGACACAGCCCGTGAATATGACGGGAGCGAGAATTAAGGAGTTAAATAAGGCGAAATTTCGCGAATTTAGCCTGACTTTTTTTCGATAAAAAAAAAAATATATATATATACTGATATTTGCCCTGAAAAATTCCTTGAAGCGTACGACCCCTGTATTTGTACTACAATATAATAAAAGAGGATAGGGGGCGGGGGTAGAAAAATTGCGTGTTTATCTCGAGAGATATATTAAAGATATAGCATAATCTTAGAATTACGATTAGTATAAGAGATTGGTAGAATGTAACTTAAAATAAAAGTGATTAATATAGAAAAAAGAAAAAATGGGTTTAAAAGAAAATTAAAAGTTTACACTTTTCAAAACTGTTGACATACACGACACTGTCGGAGACGCAAAAAACTAGATGATAAGTTAAGTTAATCTGTCTGTCGACACCCCCCCCCCCCACACCCCGCGCCAGAAAAAAAGGAAAAGACAGTTTTCATTGCTACACGTTTCTATACATAAGAATAAATATAAATCTAGCAAACTTTACAGAAGTAAAGTAAATAAGTAAATAGAATTTTATTTTTTGAAATATATATTTAAGGAGAAAGAAAAAACAAAGTATTAGCCAAAGAGGTCATCTAATGTTCTAATATAGTAGTGAAACCTGATCTTTTGCGTTTGGTAGGATTGAAAACATCATAATAACTGGGAGTTCATAGACAATTTCATTAGATATTTTGTAATTTTGACTGTGGATTTTTTTTAGAGAAACTTAATACGATTAACACTGAGTTTTGAGGTCGATTCTGATAGTTGCACTTCGAATGTGCGCGAATTTTGGTATTTAAAATATAAACAATAATTTTCTTATCATTAATATTGATTGAAAACTCTTTGGCAATTCCAAGAAATGAGCGAAATTTGGTTTTGATACCTATGTATGATTTTTGAAATTTATTGTTTTTTACGTTATTTTCGTTTTGTAAAGTCAAGATTTCGCTATTTCCGTCAGCTATTTCCGCTTCATTAGGCAGCTGAAGTATGAGAAACGTTGGCATTACCACAGCAACGTTGCAGCTTTGGCAGTTACTTGTGCATGATTGAGTGAAAGTCAAAGTAAATAAGTATGAAAGTAAAATAACTTTAAAAAACACAAACTTTTTAAAAGATTCAATGTTGATATTGAAAATCACGCCAATTTTGTTATCTGGAATTAATTTTTTTTCTTCAAACTTCTCGTTGAATACTTTGATTTTGCGGGGGCACCGAACTCGATTATTAAAGGAATATTTCTTTTTTTATGGTTGAAAAATTAGTTAATTTATTAAGAAATGTTTAATTTTTGCTGTGTTTATTTTTTAAGATATGACAACAGGAAAAAAATGGAACACTATCTAAACTATATTTTTGGATTCCTAAATTGATTTCTTAACCCTCCGTCTACCAGACGGGTCCATTGGACCCGACAGGTACATACAAAATATTCATTCAAACCAGAAATTTCTTTAAAATAAACTAAGTATATAAACCAGACAAAAATAAGGTAAATAAATAAGTTAAATAGTTTTAAATAAAAATTCTGGTTTAGAACGTTTTATTAAAACTTGAATAAAATTCCCGGTAGATCTAGGGTTAACATTATTTCATTTGCAGTGATACGCGCAGGGCGTGCGTAGCATTCTAACATGCTTGCTTCTTGAATTTAAGTACTTTTTCAGGTTAGGCGAAGGATCCCCCACAAGCAGGAAAGCCTTTATTACTTGAGCGTAATCGCTTCGACATAAGGGAACACTGTTGAATATTTAGAAATCAGATTATGAGCCTATGACATTGAAATTATTCTGGTACAATTCTATTTAATAACTGTATGAAAGATACAAAATGTTTACAGATATTTTTTTCTTATTCATAATGTTCCACGCAAAGCCCGATCACACCAAAGAGAAGCCCCGGAGCAGTGTTGCCAGATTGGGGACTTTTTAAATTCAGATTATTTGACTGTCACCACCTTTTTAAAATAGTATATTTCGCTTATTTTTCAGAATTTTTAATCCATTTTTAAATAGGGCGAATATTTCTATTTCAAATATGCGGTGACAATCAACAATCTGAGGACAAAAAAATTCTCCAAACTGGCAACTTTGCCCTGGAGCTGGTATTGATTCGGTCGCCATTTTATACTATCACAGAAATTAAAACATTTGCAATGTCTTAAAACATAATTTCTTTAAATGAGCTCTCCTAAATAATTCCAAGGGCTTCCCGTTAGTTATGTATAATGTTAAAGCTTTTCAACATAGTTGAAAAGTGTTTATGAATGACATTTAATTGATTAATGATATTGAGGTATTACATAGCATGTTCGGCATTGAAAATGAAGTGTTTCGCATTAATAGCTCGTTTACAAGTACAGCCAAAAGTATACCATTAAATTATATTTATTTTAATATTGTTACACTATTTCCAACCTATTGAAAAGAATAAGTGTCACCGAGGTGCATTACAAGAGGCTGACTATAAAATACGTGGTACGTAGCATTTATTGTTCATATGCAGCGAAAATCAAAGTACGTTGGTTACAGTACTGTCTATAAGCGATAATTGCTGGATGTGTACTTTCAACTGTGGTACGCGGTTTTTTGGCTAACTGTTTCATATTATTTAGCGTGTTTTAATTCTATAAATCATATACAGAGCTACACAAAAGATCTCGAATACCTTTGCATTCGTTGAGGGAAATTTCTTTTGGCGAATTTTGAACTGGACCAAGACTTTCCTAAATAAAATAAATTTTAGCATACTTTGTAGTATACATACAGATCTATACATCTTATACAGGGCTGTATAAAAGAATCCGGATTTTTTTCCTAATGTAGATAGCAGTCGCTGAAATTTGGTTTTCAAATACGTTTTAAAAATTGTTTACTTAGATATAACGTTTTACTTTATTATAAGGTAAAGTTTCTGTTACAGTATTCTTAATGTGTTGGAAAATATTTCGTAATTTATGCTCGAATCATTATTTTTATTTCTCGTTGAACCCTCTCGTTGCGTAATTGTTTTAGCAAAATAGCTTCAAAAATTGCGTATTTAATTCCTTCGCGACAAGCGTCTTTTAAGACGACAAGCATCTTTTATTTTTTGTCACCGGTTTTTCAAAACGAAAACTTTTGCCTGATTTAATCGGGAAAATGCTCCGATTAGATAAGGCAAAATTTACAATAAAAAGTTGCTAGTGGGAATGATCAAGGAGGGTTAATTCGGAAAAAAATGCATCCCGATGAAAAATGCATCCCAGAAACTCTCGGGTTTCGCAGCAAGAGGGTTAAAAAAAAAAATCCTTTGTGACAAGTTTCACAATTTAACACTAGAACCGCCGGAAATTTTACTCAAGTGTTATAAAATTATTTTGAACCAGAATGTTTATTTAAAACTATTTAACTTTTTTATTTAACTATTTTCTATGGCGGTTCTAGTGTTAATAAACTTTAGAATAAAATACCACAATTCCTGCATGGCTATTAATACATAAAAAGTGGGGGAGATTGTACTTTGTGCCAATATATTAAGAAAGAGAAACAACGTATAAACACACAAATATAAATATATATAAAAAGCATACAGCTGTTTCGCAACCTCTAAGGTTTCATCATCAGTGCTTAAAAATCAACGGTAAATTTAAAACTCTGGGTAAAAAAAGGGGGGGAAGCAGAGAGCCAGAAAGGCGCTCTGCTGTTAACGGCGGAATGCGTATTCGCGAAATGCGGCGAAATAAAAATTCTCCTCTCTGAACTCTTCAGGAGCAATTGGGCGATTTTGATTGGTCTCCCTGTGTATGCGCCGACTCCGTGGCTGTTTGTCAGCCGTATGTTGCATTTCGCCGTTGACAGTAGTAACTTGTATATCTTATCATCTGTAACGCTCTAAGGGTCAAGCATGTTTCTGTAATGTTGAATTTGTACCGGAATTTTCGGAAGAATTTTTTTCAAAATAAGGAAAAGCAATTTTATAACTTCGACTTCGAAGATGCTTTGGCGGTTCCACCTGTGGACACTCGACGCATCCCCGGTTTATGACGGCTAATGGGTAAAAAGTGGAGTTGGGGGGGGGGGGGTTCTACCAATGTTTAAAAGGCCAAATTTAATTAAATGTTTTAAGTGCGAATCAGGTGACCTCACCCATTTACTTTCAATATCACAGCACATTTCTTTCAGCAGCTTTATTATTTGCCATTTTAGAGTATTAAAGGGTTCCTAACAGGTCAGGGAATTTTCAGACAAGTATTTTCTTTATAAAAAAAAGTCATCTTAACCCATAGCTACCATTTTCGTCTTGTTTAGATTGAGTAGTATGTAGATAGATAGAGCAGATAGAATGCGAGATTTCGACGATTAAATGAGATAAAATTTACTATAAAATTTTAGTGGTACGAAGAAAACGTAACAGTTGGCAACCATGCCTTAATCCCTTAATTCTCGCTCCTGTGATATTCACAGGCTGTGTCTTTTATTCATTTTATTCTTTTTGTTTGATTCCCACCAATTTTATAAAATAGTGTAATTAGCTTTATTACGGTTTCATTTTTCCTGTCATTAAATAAGGTGACTATTTCTTTTTCAAAAAAGTGGTGCCAATAAGCAAATTGAATTTTTAAATCGTAATTTAACGCGGCCGTTAAGGTGTTAAATAAGGCGAAATTATGCTCGTTTAGATTAGGCTGTTTTTTTCTACAATGTTTAAAACAAATAAAGGATATTGTAAGTCTTATATAAAATAACGATATAACCGATATTTTTTGAAGAAAAAGGAAGAAGATAGACACAAATACAATTTTTTCTCATTTTCAAACTTCAGTGTATAGAAATTTTGAGATTGAAGTGAAAAACGACGCTTTAGCGGCAGCGAATGAAATTTGGCTTTCAACTTACTGAAAAACAAAGAAGAAAAAATGATAGACATTCAGTAAGTGCTTTGTTTCGATGAGTGCGATGTCTCAACGAAGTCATTTAACCCTTTCAGGGCAAAACACTTCCATTCCTAAAATGCTGAAATGAATGAATGTCACCGGAATTTAAAAACAAATTTATTTGTAAATAAGGAAAATCTATATTTCACATACATAATAAACCGAATTTTTTTCGGTAAAATATATTATAAAATAACGGTTTAACCGATATTTTTTGCAGAAAAAGGAAGAAGATAGACACAAATACAATTTTTTCTCATTTTCAAATTTCAGTGTATAAAAATTTTGAGTTTGAAGTAAAAAACGACGCTTTAGCGGCAGCGAATGAAATTTGGCTTTCAACTTACTGAAAAACATAGCAGAAAACAATAATAGACATTCAGTAAGTGCTTTGTTTCGATGAGTGCGATGTCTCAACGAACTTATTTAACCCTTTCAGGGGCAAAACACTTCCATTCCTAAAATGCTGAAATGAATGAATGTCACCGGAATTTACAAACAAATTTATTTGCAAATAAGAAAAAGCTATATTTCACATACATAATAAACCGAAATTTTTTTCAAAATTTTGGTGTCATTTTGGCATTTGGAAATTAAAATTAAGTGGTTTCATAAACATACCACCGCTCCTGAAATGATCATCTGACTCAGAAGTTTGGAGAGTTGTTGGTCGGTTAGAGGGGAGCCAAACACAATTAAATTAACTCTACTTATTAATTTAACTCTACATATTATCAAAACAATGTTTTAGCACTAGAACGCCCGGAATGAGTCGATGCGAGTGCGATCATATGCTTAAATGTCAACTGGAACCAGAAATTCTTTCATAAAATAAGTTCCATTTTTAAAACGCAGATAAATTATCTCAAAAAATTTTCAATAAAGATTCTTGTGTGGTTTATTTTTATGCAACTTGAGTAAATTTTCCGGGTTTTCTAGTGTTAATTCCTATTTTTAAAGAAGAAATTCGAAAACTTTAACCTACGAACGTTAAAAGTGTTGAGTTTCAGGCTAAAGCGAGCAGCGATACATCCAAAAGTACAGTCGCATTTCTCGAAAAATTGACAAGAGAAACTGGAATCAAGTGTATACCGTTTAATCATATTCCAACCAAGTCTCGAGATTTTCCCCCAATGGATTACTGCGTCTTTTGATTATTAACCCGTTAATAGTCGCGCGTTGGTCTTTTCCCCGCCCGAAATTCGTTATCTTCCTGTAGCTCATTTCCCGTTAAAGTTAGGATAGCGAAATTCCGTGTAGCTGACTTTGTGTGTTCACACTCTTGTGTAGTAAAATTGCAAGTCATTCCTGCTATTTCTTAGCATTTTATCGCATTCTTAAGTTTCAATCGGTCTAAATGACCGCGTTGCGACCACTTGCGCTAGTTGAATTTTTCCCCCTCGTGTTCATACTTTCCCATTTCCACGAAATCTGTGGGGGAAAGTTTCTTCGAAGTACGGACTCTCTGTCTGTTGTTATTTCGTCTTTCTTTCTTTCTGCTAATTTACCCGTTCATAGAGTACTTTTTTTACTTTTAGAATGTGACGTAAAATTGTTTTATTATATTAGTTGTGAAATCAGTTCGAACAAAATACTGATGGATGGTCACTTACATTTTTTTTTTTAAATTCTCAAATTGATAATCGTTTAAATATGGAAAAAAAAGGGAAATTCATCATCATTATTTGTAAGAACTTGCTTTCCATTTATTACCGGAACAATAAAATGAAAGAAAACAGACAATAACACTGCCAAACTATTAAAAAAGAGAGAAAATAATTTTGTGGGAATCAGTAAAAAAATTGCCGTATCTCCATAATCTGAAAAGTATCGTTTTTGCACAATAAAACAAATTCGAAAGATAAAACAATTTTCTCAGAAATGTAGTATGTATATCTGCGAAGAACATACATAAAATGTATTTGTACAATAAGAAAAATAATGAGAATTTATAATGTAGGTTAGAAATTATGCAAGTAAAAATCTCTTTTGGATAATTCAGTGAATGTTTATAATACTATGATTTTAAAAAAAATATTTTAAGTATTTTTCTAAAATTTATCTATTGTTAAATTTCATACTGTAAGTAAAAAAACATTTTTTTTAACAATGCCGCAGAAAATGTTTATTATTATTATTATTATTATTATTGAAATCCAATAGAGTCTTGGGGACGGTATCTAACAAATTTAAATTTGTTGTTGTCCTTCATCAATTGTTCAAACTATTTTTCAGAATGATGTTTTCCAGACTATGAGAGAAAATTCATTTAAATTAAATTATTGCTGCATATTTATAATTTCGGAGAAAATTTTCTTATTGTTTTTTTTTATTTTAATGAATGTTATTATAAAACAATAAATTATAACATTAATGCCTTATTATGAAATGTACAATTGAATATTTATTTTAATTAAATAGTTGCTGTAAAATACATCCCTATTAAGATGAATCTTTCAGTGATTCTATTAATTAAAATAATTTATCCATCTTAAAATTTAAATCTACAATTGCAAATGTATTTAAATTAAATATATAATTTCAATAACTTATTTATTATTTGCTTTATATAAGCGAAGTTCTTATCCAGAGTTTTTATTCAAGGGCGCTGCTCACACCCTGAAATAAGTAGAAAAACTACAAATCGTGCATTTTCATTTGAAAAATGGATTTAATCACAAAATCTCGCGAGTCCCCCCCCCCTCTCCCCCCTCATACACACTTAGACACCCCACAAAATGAATAAATAGATAAAACGTAGTTACAACATTTACATTTATAATTTCGAAGTTAAGTACCGAGCTGCCAACATTTACGCTTTTTTCCTACTACTAAAATTTAATAGATATTTTCCCCTTGTCTAATCGGGAGATTTCGACGATTAAGTAAGACAATATTTACTGCAAAATTTTAGTTGTAAGAAAAAAGCGTAAAAGTTGGCAGCTATGCAAGTATTTTACCTTTTTCTTTATTATATATATATATAGATATATAATTATACATTTTTAATAATATTTGGTTTATGTGGTGTTTGTGATTTCATAATTATTGGTCATTTTCATTATTTTTCAGTGGTATTATTGTACAGAAAGTTTATATATATATATATCTATAAATATTGTTTTTAATTGTTTTTTCCATCAAATTTGATGGTTTTTCATATGTTTTAAATGAATTAATCGTCCGCAATATGCTGGTGAATTAGTGGTATTGTATTTGATTTTCTGTTGCATGTCATAGGTTCCATTTTTACATTCAGTTTAATTGTTCAATTTAATGTCAGTGTAATATATTGAAGCTAAATTTATTAATTTTATTTTATTAAATGGATAGAGAGTGCCGGAGTATCATAAAAATCTACCTGACTCTGATTCTGTCCTTCAAAAAAAAAAAAAAAAAAGAAAAAGAAAATACCCCTATCACGAATTTAGATTCATATTCGTAAATGTTTTCCTACTAATTATTGATTCATAGTAACATCAGAAATTCAATCAAATCATTTACTATTTACTTTTAAGTATTTATGCAAAACGAAGAAAGAGTTATAAAAACATTTATCTACATGCCAACTGAATATATACTTAAGTTGCCTGCCTACGTACGGAGCAATTTTTTCCAAAAAAGCTATTTAATTATTTTTTAAACTTATTTTTACTAAGATTAGGACTAGAAAATGTGAAAAAAAGTAAAAAATATTTCATTAACTCATAAAATTTTGGTAAATGGAGGAATTTATAGTAAAATTTTGTGAAATTTGGCCCGAAACGCAAAACGCTCTAAAGGAAATTCTACTGTATGTATCTTAATTTCCTTTTTACACTTCATATTTATAACATTGGTGAAGGCACTGAACTAAAATCTAAGAGATTCTTTAAGTATTTCAAAACTTATAGCATATCGCACCTGTTTACATGTTAATTTTCATAAAATTCATCGATGTCATTCCACAAAAACATCCATAAAACAAAAAATATTTATTCTAAATTTAAATCTTTAGTTCATTGCCTTTACAATAGTGTAAATAACATATATTTTAAATTTCATAGTGATATTTCAATAACTTTTTGAGAAATCATGTTTTGCGTATGGAATTTTCACCGAAAATTACATTTTCCAAAAAATGCATTTAAAGTTTAGATTTATGCTTTACTACAAGAATTAACAGTAAAATACATCTAAATTTCATGGAGCATATTATTTACATTTCTTATTATTAAACAAATGCATACAAAATCGCGAAATTTCTCCAAACATACGACCCTTTAAAAGCAATTTAAAAATTTAAAAATTTTAAATTTTAAAGCCTTTTAACCCTCCGTCTACCAGACGGGTCCATTGGACCCGACAGGTACATACAAAATATTCATTCAAACCAGAAATTTCTTTAAAATAAACTAAGTATATAAACCAGACAAAAATAAGGTAAATAAATAAGTTAAATAGTTTTAAATAAAAATTCTGGTGTAGAACGTTTTATTAAAACTTGAATAAAATTCCCGGTAGATCTAGGGTTAAACAGCACTTCCGGTTTGAGTGACAGCTGTTGAGTAGTTTTAAAACCGCTATAACTCCGGATCTATTTATCGTACAATAAAAACAAATACAGTTTTGGAAAGGTAAAAAGTTGGTCTTTAATAAAATAAAATAAAATAAATCTGACAACTTTGGTCGAAAATTGCATTTTCAACGTAGTCGACCTTAAGCGAAATAAATAATTGCTGTAAAAAGTTGCAAAATGAATAATTGCTGTAATCTTTAAAAGTTCAGTCAATATTTTCACCCTACGTTATCCGTTTTCGATCATCCGATAACACCGGCAAGTTTCCCCTTCGTTTTCGGCCTGCTGGTATACGGCGGCAAACGGACCGAACGCGACTACTAACGTTCTAAAAAATGTCGCGACTACTCTCGGGTTAAAACAAGCTCTTGCAAAACGCCGACCAACTACTTTGAGTGCACAGTGGAAATGTGCGGTGGAGGAATGAAACGAAATTCCACTTCCAGTTTCACAAAAAGTTTCCCTTCAAAATCCCGCTGCAATATGATAGTCCACAACAAGGGTTACCACACAGAACATATTAAAAAAAAATTATGTATTTTATTTTTGTTCTCAAAATCGTTCTTAATATGGGTAAACACCCTCTGTAAAAGTCTGACACAATTACTTTTGCTAGACTTTAAATTCTCATCAGCACCAATTTATGTCTAACTCTAAGCGAACTTGAACGCTCATGAATTCTATCATTCATGAAAATGATATTAATATAATTATCTCAAAGTACAACTAATACCCTTATAACCATTATTATTTCAATGAATTTATTCTTGTGTAAAACTAAAAAGTCGGGCAAAAAAAAAAAAAAAAATCTCGATTCTCCATGGGGACGTGTGTGGGTGTGCATAGCCTGATTATCAGCATTGGAAAATTCCAGCAGTAAATTTTGTTAGAAATTCTCGTCTTATGTAAACGCTCAATTCATGCAAAATTACTGTCATGAATAAGGCAAATATTTATGTTAATTTTTACTAGTGGAAGTTTGCCACGTTTGTAAGCAGGTACAGTATGCATGCATGATGCTTTAACATCAGTTAACCCTTATCCGACGCAATCTTTTTATAATGACTCGCCACTAGCTTATAATAGTATCTCTATAATAATAACCTAAGTCATGTGACTGTCATCAACAGTTCCGGGCTCGCCACTTCACTTTTTACACGCAAGGCGGCAATTTTGGTACCTGGCGCAGGCGATTAATCGCCAAACATTATTCCATCGACATTATTTCATCTATGTTATCTTAGTTCAAGTCATGGACTGTCATAAACAATTACGCTATTCATATGCTCAGCTATTTTAAATTACTTTTTTGAATAAAACTAACATAAAAGTTGCCACGATCGCAAAGAATTTTTGGTACTTTTATAATAACCGGGTAAAAATGTCGCCAATAACAGTTTTTAACTCGCCAGTTAGCTCCATTTAGTTATTTTTCGCGTGGCAAATTGTTTAAATTAAAAGCCATTATGGTATCATTTATTCTTTTTCTTTTCTTTTCTTTCTTTTTTTCTAAAGAAATAAGTAAAAGCCATGAATTTTAAATGTTTCAGTTTAAATTAAAGTTGTGTATTTTAAATAAAATGAGTGAAAGTATTATACTCTAAATGAAATTAATAAAATACGAAAAAATGCGACAGGAAGAATGTTTGAGTTTATCCCCTGCATCCGACTAATATAAATATACCAAGTTCTTGGTTTTTCTATCAGAATCTTCCGATATGGCGAAGGACTGAACAAGTAAATCAAATTATGAATAAAAGTAACATGATACAATGCTTAGCATTACATTTAAGGGAGACCAAACTGGTCGCCAAGGACGGCTAGTTCAGCGAATATTCGCCAAGCTGTCACAGACGAATATTTTTTTCTTTTATATTCGCACCACTATACATTCAAAATAAATTTTTAGTAAATTACAACTATACCACAGGTGAACACGAAATCCCAATGGTCGGTAACTCCTATTACAAAACTTACCTGGAAGAACCAAAGTCAAAAGAATTTCTAAATCTATTTCACACCTTCTAAAAAGTAACACACTATCTATCAAGACTTTTCTTATATAGTGCTCTCATTAGATCAGTACACACCTATGCCTGTCCAATCCGGGTTCTTGCAAGGAAAACCAATATGAACTACCTTTAAAGTGCACATAATAAACACGTCCGTATCAATAGAAATGGTCATCGTTATCTACGTAATACCACTATCCGAGGGACCTTAACACTACTTCATCAAAAAACGTATCAACCAACTCTCTAAAAACTTCTACAAAACTGTTTATAACATCCCAAATAAAATAGTCGCCCAATTACCAGATTAGGAGGTCTCCGACCCCTCCAACCGCAACCGCCTTAAATATACGCTTTTACTTAACCCTACCAGGATCAGTGTGTCCGGGTCGGGATACCTACTTTTAATTCCGAACTTACGAACGACACGAAGAATATTTTAGTAAAATTTTGCTTTTACAATGAATAGGTAAAGTAACATGTTTTTAATTTTTAAAAAAGTCGTTTTAAAATTCCGGTGTCAGTCAATCATTTCATCATTTTACAACAAAAATTGCCCGTGCCGGACATGGTTAACAGTGAAGATTGAGATTCCCTCCCTCTTACACTATCCTTAACCTTTCTTTGTCTCTTTTTCTCCTCGTTTTATTATAAAAAAAATATTCTGTTACTTTTGCTATCCTCTTTCAAAATTATTTGTTAATTTTAATTGTATGGTCTCTAAACAGAACCTTTTTTTAGTTCGGTTAACCCTCTATCGGTAGTCTTTTCGTCTCTTCTTTTGGAATTAATTGAATATTTCCATCTTTTTTTCTTCTATCTGTATTGTTTTACTTTTACATTATACCTTAAATTAAAAATTCTCTATACTCTTTATTAGTTTTTCTAGTTATATTTCTCTTTGTGGCTACCAGCAAAGTTTAAACATGTTTTTTTGTTTTCTACGGCTTCCTAAAGTTCTTGCAACACGAAATCATAGTTGCCAATTTGGCCTCCAGTTTTATTTAGAAATTTAGTACTGATACCAGAAATAAAAAAAGTATTCTAATCTTTATTTAATAAGGGACGTTTGACGATCCCATTACGTAAAGATTCCTCCTTCGAAATTTCTGTTAGAAATTGGAGATTTCGGATAAAATTGGAGACCAAACTTGCAATCCTGTACGAGTCATCGCTATACTGCATGTAAAGTCCACACACAACTAGCAGGTAGCCGAATAAGTTGATTACTACTTTATTCCGTTATTCCACAGTCAAAGTGCACGAAAGAATTGTACCTAAAAAAAGTGGTACCAATCCAATAAAATTTGTGTAAAATGAGCTGCTCGCGAACGCGTTAATCTATTCACCTCACACGTACCATATGGCTGCTACGACAAAGTATCAATGTCACATGGGATGTGACATAGGACCGATAAGGGTTAACCTTACATTTAAACGGTTTAAAACTCAAACATGAAATTTATGTTTAATTATGTTTGCCCAGAATGTATCAATCTAAATATAGCAGCATCGACTTTTGGAAAGACCATTTTCATATTTGAAAAAAAAAATAGTTTTAATATAATGCGACCGTGACAGCAAAATCATACCCACAATGCATAAAAGCGATTATTTTAGATAATATTTTTTTAAAATAAGTTACTTAATATTGATAAATTTGGATTAACATGAAATTTTTAATTTAAAAGTTTGGGTTATATTCCCCTTAAATACAAAGCTAATTTAGACCTGTGTGAAGTTGGCACCCCTCATTATGAATTTAAATATGAAAACTACACAGAAGTTTTGCCCAAGTTCTGCCCAGTTTTGCCCACCCATTAATTAATTTTGCCCACCCTTCGTAACGCTGTAAAACAAACTTTATTTTTTGACCCACTTTAGAAAAGCTGGCACCCCTCAATTTGAAATTTAACAAAGCAATTGTACAGTTATTTTGCCCAAGTTTTGCCCAGTTTTGCCCACCCATTAATTAATTTTGCCCACCTTTTATAACGCCGTAAATCAAAAAAATCTTCGCTGACCCCGTGTGAAGCTGGCACCCCCCATTACGAATTAAAATATGAAAATCACACTAAAGTTTTGCTCAAGTTTTGCCCAGTTTTGCCCACCCATTAATTAATTTTGCCCACCTTTTATAACGCTGTAAATGAAATTTTATTTTTTGACCCATTTTTTAAAGTAGCACCCCTCATTAGGAAATTTACAAAAACAATTGTACTATTATTTTGCCCAAGTTTTGCCCAGTTTTGCCCACCCATTAATTAATTTTGTCCACCTTTTATAACGCCGTAAATCAAAAAAATCTTCGCTGACCACGTGTGAAGTTGGCACCCCCCATTACGAATTAAAATATGAAAACCACTCAGAAGTTTTGCCCAAGTTTTGCCCAGTTTTGCCCACCCATTAATTAATTTTGGCCACCTTTTATAACGCCGTAAATCAAAAAAATCTTCGTTGACCACGTGTGAAGCTGGCACCCCCCATTACGAATTAAAATATGAAAACCACACTAAAGTTTTGCCCAAGTTTTGCCCCGTTTTGCCCACCCATTAATTAATTTTGCCCACCTTTTATAACGCCGTAAATCAAAAAAATCTTCGTTGAACACGTGTGAAGCTGGCACCCCCCATTACGAATTAAAATATGAAAACCACACTAAAGTTTTGCCCAAGTTTTGCCCAGTTTTGCCCACCCATTAATTACTTTTGCCCACCTTTTATAACGCCGTAAATCAAAAAAATCTTCGTTGACCACGTGTGAAGCTGGCACCCCCCATTACGAATTAAAATATGAAAACCACACTAAAGTTTTGCCCAAGTTTTGCCCAGTTTTGCCCACCCATTAATTAATTTTGCCCACCTTTTATAACGCCGTAAATCAAAAAAATCTTCGTTGACCATGTGTGAAGCTGGCACCCCCCATTACGAATTAAAATATGAAAACCACACTAAAGTTTTGCCTAAGTTTTGCCCAGTTTTGCCCACCCATTAATTAATTTTGCCCACCTTTTATAACGCCGTAAATCAAAAAAATCTTCGTTGACCACGTGTGAAGCTGGCACCCCCCCCCCCCCCATTGCGAATTAAAATATGAAAACCACACTAAAGTTTTGCCCAAGTTTTGCCCAGTTTTGCCCGCCCATTAATTAATTTTGCCCACCTTTTCTAACGCTGTAAATCAAATTTTATTTTTTGACCCATTTTTTAAAGTAGCATTCCTCATTAGGAAATTTACAAAAACAATTGTACTATTATTTTTCCCAAGTTTTGCCCAGTTTTGCCCACCCATTAATTAATTTTGCCCACCTTTTATAACGCCGTAAATCAAAAAAATCTTCGTTGACCACGTGTGAAGCTGGCACCCCCCATTACGAATTAAAATATGAAAACCACACTAAAGTTTTGCCTAAGTTTTGCCCAGTTTTGCCCACCCATTAATTAATTTTGCCCACCTTTTATAACGCCGTAAATCAAAAAAATCTTCGTTGACCACGTGTGAAGCTGGCACCCCCCATTACGAATTAAAATATGAAAACCACACTAAAGTTTTGCCCAAGTTTTGCCCAGTTTTGCCCACCCATTAATTAATTTTGCCCACCTTTTATAACGCTGTAAATCAAAAAAATCTTCGTTGACCACGTGTGAAGCTGGCACCCCCCATTGCGAATTAAAATATGAAAACCACGCTAAAGTTTTGCCCAAGTTTTGCCCAGTTTTGCCCACCCATTAATTAATTTTGCCCACCTTTTATAACGCCGTAAATCAAAAAAATCTTCGCCGACCACGTGTGAAGTTGGCACCCCCCATTACGAATTAAAATATCAAAACCACGCTAAAGTTTTGCCCACCCATTAATTAATTTTGCCCACCTTTTATAACGCCGTAAATCAAAAAAATCTTCGTTGACCACGAGTGAAGTTGGCACCCCCCATTACGAATTAAAATATGAAAATCCCAGTAAAGTTTTACCCAAGTTTTTCCCAGTTTGAAAAGAGGATGTAGCAACCTCGTCCTGAAGCAATCTATCCTGAATATTCATAAAATTCGTTACAACCGATGTCACATAAACGAATGTATGAGCGATTCACACCCATTAAAACACAAAACTAAAAAAAAAATAGTGCAATCGGTTGAGTCGATATTTTGGAATCTCTAAAAATAAGAAGTGCCTTAAAGACCGCAAACGCTGCAACGAATATTTAAAAACATCACATTATGTAAAACGCTAATATTGTTTAAAATCATTTTATAAATTAAGTAACATTTATAAATAGAAATTTTCTATTTTTTCATTCAAATTCTTTTTTATAATTTAAATAAATATTAAAAAGTAAACTTTCCATTTTTTGAAACTTTCTCCCATTTCGATTCAAATTCGCACTTACATAACTGAAGCTGAAGAGAAACGACGCACCACTGAGCTACTGCGAACTCAGCTCGAAACCCTTTAGAATAACATTTTAAACAGCTTGCTTTAGTTATAAAAATTCACCAGAAGTTAGCGAGTGGAAATTGAAAACGAAACACTAATTGGGCAAAGAGGCATTGCTGTATAATCATCACAGTCAATCATTCTTCGGAGCCTGTTTGGGAAATATCCGCCCCATCAGTTTGACTGAATGGTGTATTTGCCTTTCCAGACTGTTTTTAAAAAATATATGAAGTAACGACAAAAAGCCCACCAAATGGATTTCTAGCATTTAGTAGGATACCGCGATACGAGAGTTGCAGCATATCGAATATAAAATTTGATTAGTTAGACGATTCTGGACAAAGACGAATGCCCAAGTTTGGCGAGTGTCACATTATAACCAAGCTTATGCTTGTTAACTTATCTCGAAACTCGTCCAGGTGAGCATCGCCATGTTCTGGAATACAAAATGCCCAGGTTTGCAATAGTTTGGACAAACGCAAGCCGAGAAAATCAAGACAGAAAATGCTTAGGTTTGCCATAGTTTGGACAAACTCCTCTGTCAAAGCACAGTCTGAGCGCAACCAACGCCAACTATAGACAATGCCGACGAACTCAATCTCGACCCCACGGCAGGTCGGTCATCAGCGGATGATTCGTTCGACCCTATTCTTGTGGCTTTTACGTCACAAGAATAGGGTTGAATGAATGATAAGCAAATGACTATCTGCCGTGATGTCGAAATCCAGCTCGTCGGCAATGCCGCAACCAAAGACTTTTAAGATACATAGACCGGCAAACTGTCAGTTTAACTGAGGATTTTTGATCACAGCTCTTGTACGGCAGCATATATGTTTTATATTTTGATTTACCTAAGAAAATGCTTTTATTAGCGTATTTTTTTATTTCGTGTCATTAAGTATTAGTCTACCCTATTTCATTTAGGCCTTTAAAAAAAATAAAAAATAAAAAAAACTTTATTTTTAATAATTTTTTTCTCTTTTTCGTATAGCAAGTAAGTATTTCAATAAACGTCCTCCAAGGATAAAAATATAGTGTTACTTTCGTTAATACGCATTTTTTTAATTGCCTTTTTACATAAAAATTAGTTTTAACGTAGATTTCTTCACAAGTAATTTAAAATTTTCTAAATTACTATATTATGTTACAGTTGTTACCTTTAATCTAATCTTACCTACCAGTTACTTTAGTAAGTCAAACATAAAAAAAAGGTGGAATTATAATCTTTAACAATCTGTTTCCACATTAATTTCGCTTTATTTCTGTTTATAAGGCATAAAAATTAGATACTCTTTTTCAAACATACCATCCATAAAATTATTAATAAATCGCCTTATTTAACTTTATTTCTGAAAATTCAATATTTATAACGCATATTTAGATATAAAAAATAGCGTCGTGTAAAACATTTGCCATAAAATTCATATATATTGATAAGAATTATTTTTAAAGCTCATTCTAGCCATAGCACTTAATGGTAAATAACTCACAGCTGACGTACAAACCTCGCGGTTGAGGTGTTTCAATTTACTTCAGATGGCTGCCATGATTTCGCATGCTTTTGAATGGGAATTGCCGGTCTATGTATCTTAAAGTTCTTTGGCCACAACCAACGACATATAAGGCCAATTAATGACGTTTAAAACGTCCCACGGAGTGGATCAACTTTACTCGGTGATTGGTACAAAGCGCTGCGCCCATCGTTTGGTGCCAATCGCCATGTAAAGATGTTCCACTCCATATAATGTCTTAAAAGTCATAATCTGCTCTTTTATGACGTTGGTCATAGTCTGAGTAACATATGCCGACAATTTCATATGGAGGCACGCTACGCGAAACTAGAATTTGATTTAGGAACACCAGCAAATCCTGCAAAACATTTGGAAGTATTTGAAAATTGTATGAAGAGTGCAAAAAAAAAAAAAACTCTAATTCCATAAAAATGTTGGACAAAGCTGAGACAATCTTTTGAAACGCATGGCAAAACTCTTGGAGCATTAGTAAAAATTGAACAAAATATGGCGAAAACCACTAAGCTCCATACATAACAAGAGTTCTCAGTTGGCGCTCAGAAGCTTGCAAGGCAAATGAAGCATACAAGGCAAAGGTAAAAAATAGTTCGCGTTACCAGTGTTATATATTAGTGTTGACATTTACTATTATTCTAATGTATGTTTCTCTAACTAAGCAATACTTATCAAATTAATAAATGATTCTTCAATCATGCAAAGAAACGAAACAAGCAGTACCTTTTGCCTGGAATGCAAACCTGGACCGCTAGAAATAATCATGGGAAATAGGAAGGCAGATTTCCTGTTTGTTATATATGGAGCTCAGTGAGAGAAAACTAGGTAAATCTGGACGAAAATCTAGACACAAACAAGGCGGCCGAAAGTAAAGGAAAATTGAGAAAACTAGAAAAAACTACAGTAAAATGAAGGAATACTAAAACAATTGAAGTCGGTTAAAAACAGGCAATGCTATAAGAACGCTGGACAAAACAGGACACATTTTTTCAGTTGGAGAAAGCTCTAGAAAAGTCCCGTAACACTAGTAAGTTGGTCAGTTTAATTCGTATTTAGATGTTAAAATGTCCCAAGTGGTAAACAAAGCTATTTTTTAATTTACAACATTATGAAATGAGGACAAAATTAAATAATACGTGGGCAAAATAACCTCTCAGTTGTGTTTTTTTTCCTATTGTGGGGTGCTAATTTAAATAATGGGTCAAAAGAGTAATTTTTATTTACAACGTTATGAAAACTTGCCAAATTAAATAATAGTTGGGCAAGACTGGGAAAAATTTGGACAAAACTTTTGTGTGGCTTTCACATTTTAATTCGTACTGGGGGGTGGGAACTGCACACGTAATCAAGAAAGATATTTTCAATATAATGCGTTGGAAAAGGTGGGCAAAATTAAATAATGACTGGGCAAAACTGGGCAAAACTTGGGCAAAATAACAGTACAATTGTTTTTGTAAATTTCCTAATGAGGGGTGCTACTTTAAAAAATGGGTCAAAAAATAAAATTTGATTTACAGCGTTAGAAAAGGTGGGCAAAATTAATTAATGGGCGGGCAAAACTGGGCAAAGCTTGGGCAAAATAATAGTACAATTGTTTTTGTAAATTTCCTAATGAGGGGTGCTACTTTAAAAAATGGGTCAAAAATTCAATTTGATTTACATTGTTAGAAAAGGTGGGCAAAATTAATTAATGGGTGGGCAAAACTGGGCAAAACTTGGGCAAAACTTTAGTGTGGTTTTCATATTTTAATTCGTAATGGGGGGTGCCAGCTTCACACGTAGTCAACGAAGATTTTTTTGATTTACGGCGTTATAAAAGGTGGGCAAAATTAATTAATGGGTGGGCAAAACTGGGCAAAACTTGGGCAAAACTTTAGTGTGGTTTTGATATTTTAATTCGTAATGGGGGGGGTGCCAGCTTCACACGTGCTCAACGAAGATTTTTTTGATTTACGGCGTTATAAAAGGTGGGCAAAATTAATTAATGGGTGGGCAAAACTGGGCAAAACTTGGGCAAAACTTTTGAGTGGTTTTCATATTTTAATTCGTAATGGGGGGTACCAACTTCACACGTGGTCAGCGAAGATTTTTTTGATTTACGGCGTTATAAAAGGTGGACAAAATTAATTAATGGGTGGGCAAAACTGGGCAAAACTTGGGCAAAATAATAGTACAATTGTTTTTGTAAATTTCCTAATGAGGGGTGCTACTTTAAAAAATGGGTCAAAAAATAAAATTTCATTTACAGCGTTATAAAAGGTGGGCAAAATTAATTAATGGGTGGGCAAAACTGGGCAAAACTTGGGCAAAACTTTAGTGTGGTTTTCATATTTTAATTCGTAATGGGGGGTGCCAGCTTCACACGTGGTCAACGAAGATTTTTTTGATTTACGGCGTTATAAAAGGTGGGCAAAATTGATTAATGGGTGGGCAAAACTGGGCAAAACTTGGGCAAAACTTTAGTGTGGTTTTCATATTTTAATTCGTAATGGGGGGTGCCAGCTTCACACGTGGTCAACGAAGATTTTTTTGATTTACGGCGTTATAAAAGGTGGGCAAAATTAATTAATGGGTGGGCAAAACTGGGCAAAACTTGGGCAAAACTTTTGAGTGGTTTTCATATTTTAATTCGTAATGGGGGGTGCCAACTTCACACGTGGTCAGCGAAGATTTTTTTGATTTACGGCGTTATAAAAGGTGGACAAAATTAATTAATGGGTGGGCAAAACTGGGCAAAACTTGGGCAAAATAATAGTACAATTGTTTTTGTAAATTTCCTAATGAGGGGTGCTACTTTAAAAAATGGGTCAAAAAATAAAATTTCATTTACAGCGTTAGAAAAGGTGGGCAAAATTAATTAATGGGTGGGCAAAACTGGGCAAAACTTGGGCAAAACTTTAGTGTGATTTTCATATTTTAATTCGTAATGGGGGGTGCCAGCTTCACACGTGGTCAGCGAAGATTTTTTTGATTTACGGCGTTATAAAAGGTGGGCAAAACTGGGCAAAACTTGGGCAAAATAACTGTACAATTGCTTTGTAAAATTTCAAATTGAGGGGTGCCAGCTTTCCTAAAGTGGGTCAAAAAATAAAGTTTGTTTTACAGCGTTATGAAGGGTGGGCAAAATTAATTAATGGGTGGGCAAAACTGGGCAAAACTTGGGCAAAACTTCTGTGTAGTTTTCATATTTAAATTCATAATGAGGGGTGCCAACTTCACACAGGTCTAATTTAGGTGCTAATGTTTCGGAAACACAAGCGTGCATTTGGCGAAAAGAAAAGGAAGTCATAAATCGCACTAAAAGTAGAATGCTGTACTTAATTGCATAAAAATAGGCATTGAACGATCCATATTTCTTTGGAAATTTTCAAATTGCTAGCAGCAGAATGGTTACTATTTTTTTCGAGAAAGGTATCAAAGCTTTGTTTCTAAAAATATAAGCAACTCATTGTTACGTCATGCAGCATTTTAATCATGTCAATGAAAGTAATTGTGTTTCTGGAATGATGAATTCCAACTGGAATTTTCAAAACATTTCGTTTGAAAATAAGGAAATGCAATATTGCAACGTTTTTTCAACAAAGTTATAAAAGTGAAATTTAATTACTAGATTCTGCTGCAAATTTTGATTAAAATTAGGTGGGATATAATACAGGGTGTCCAAAAAAAACCTCTAGAAATTCAAAATTTTATTTTAAAAAATGAATGGACCTACAGCAAAACTAGATACAACCATAGATAGAATTACTTAAAAAGCTTTTTTTTCTGCAGTATGTTTCCGGTCATAGATTGTGCTGCACAACACATAAGCGATTATTAACCCCTTCGCGACGGGAGCCTTTTACGAAATGTTTATTACTTTGCTACCGGTTATAAAAAACAGAAGTTTGTACCTATTCAAATCGGGAAAATGCTCGGATTAATTAAGGCAAATTTTACAGTAAAATTTTACTGGTGAGGATAAACGAGGATCCTTAGGCCTATTTCCGGCACTTATACGTGTCGCTCGTCCCCAAGGGGTTAACGAATTCAGTTATTCAAAAACTGTGTACCCCCCATAGCTGTCGACATCCTACGCTTTTTTGTACTACAAAAAATTAATAGACATTTTTGCCTTATTTAAGCGGCAGATTTCGACGATTAAAGAAGGTAAAATTTACTATTAAACATTTTGTGGTACAAAAAAGCGTAAGAGCTGGCAGCTATAGCATCCCCTGAAGAAAACTCAATGCGTCGAATGGTTTATCGCAACAAAATCCGATACTCAAACTCAAATACATTATCGAAAGATTGTTGTCGATGGAAATCGAACGTAATGTAAGCACTCTGAAACGTTTTTGAATTTAATTAGAATAATGTTTTGATATTCTTCGAGCTACGAAACGATATCATGTTGAAGTTTACTAAGACAGCAGAAAAAAAAATCTGAGTTATTCGACCCATTGTTGTAAATAATTTTGCTGTAGGCCTATTTATTTTTTTAAATAAAATTTTGAAGTTGTACAGATCTGTTTGGGACACACAGTATATCCCTGCATACATGGGTGCGAGCAGATGTTCAAAAGTCCATACAGCAATTAGCTTTAATACCAGCAAAAAAGAGAAGTATTATTTGCCTTATTTATTTAACTTATTTCCGTGAGAAACGAACTATAGTTGACAGTTTAAAACAGTGATGCTGACCAAAAATTATTTTATACGTCATACTGGTCCCGAATGTGTGAAGCTTCCCATCTCGCAAACGGAATTCTAGTAGAGATTTAAATTGTCCTTTGAAAAAAGTAAAAAAAAAAAAAAAACTGGTCTTCAAATTTTATTTATGTATCGGATAATTAAAATTAAAATTTATTTAATTATATCAGCCTTTCTGACACACAAAGAGCATTCGCAGTTTTTACTTAAATAAGCAAAAATATGTACGTTAATTATTTAAAAATACTACATATAATAACAAAATTAGTGTAATAATATTCTAACCTGCAGCATATAAGAAATATATAAAAATAGTACTATGTTTTTTTTTGTTTTTTTTTTCAAATTGGAATTAATTATTTACTTAATTTTGTATTAACAAATTTAATCGTATACCACAACTGCCAAATTTTACGCTTTTTTCTTACCACTAAATTTTAAAAGACTATTTCTCTAATTTAATCGTTGCAATTAAATTAGTCAAAAATTTCATTCAAATTTAAATGGTAAGTGAAAAGCGTGAAAGTTGGCAACTATGCCGTATACTCATTAATCATAATTTAACTGCTTCCAAAATCTGAGTAAAACATGCAGGATTATACAGGTCGTTATATAGAAAAAAAGCAAACTGAGTATAATCTAATCTGTAAAAATTTAGACAAGTAAAAAAATGCATAGAAGAGAACACTCATTTAAAAATACTTTAAAAAAAACTGCTTTACCTGGATAATTATTAAAGTTAGTGTCTAAGATATCCAGAACAACATATATAATAATAGTTTGAAAATAATAGTTTAGACAATTTTGTAATTAAAAGTGATTTAATAAGTCGGTAGTTAGAGCTGTTTTTGCAAAATATTTACAAGAATAATTAGATTAATTAGCAAAAAATACTATTATAGAAATCTCACAATTATTATAAGAACTGTGTAAATGAATGTATCGTGATTCAATCTCAACAGAGAAGTATTTAGTTGTTGCAAATTTTTCATATAAACATTTTTTAATAGGTGAAAAGCTATGCTTAGGTACATGGTTGAGAAAATAACCACATAAAAACATATTTAGCTTCGACTGTTTCACTGTGCTTTCTAAATATGATTGAACACATTATTTTGTATGAAAAGTGCAATCTACGTTTATTAGTAGACGAATTAACCCCTTAATTCTCGCTCCCGTGCTATTCACGGGCTGTGACTCTTTCTAAATATGACTGAACATATTATTTTGTATGAAAAGTGGAATCTACATTTATTAGTAGTCGAATTAACCCCTTAATTCCCGCTCCCGTGATATTCACGGGCTGTGACTTGTTCTAAATATGATTGAACAAATTATTTTGTATGAAAAGTGCAATCTACGTTTATTAATAGACGAATTAACCCCTTAATTCTCGCTCCCGTGATATTCACAGGCTGTGACTTTTTCTCAGATTGTTTGATTCCCACCAGTTTTATAAAATACTGTAATTGGCTTTATTATGGTATCATTTTTACCTGTCATTAAATAAGTTGGATATTTCTGTTTCAAAAATGCGGTGCCAATAAGAAATTTGAATTTTTAAACCGTAATTTAATGCGACCGTTAAGGGGTTAAATAAAGTTTACATTGAATTTTCTTTAACCATCTCGCTGCGCAACCCGAGAGTTTCTCGGGCAACGTAAAAGTAGCAAAATTTGCGCAACCCGAGATTTCCTCGGGAATGCATTTTTCCGTCTAATTAACTCTCCTTTATCATTCCTACCAGTTACTTTTTATTGTAAATTTTGCCTTATCTAATCGGAGCATTTTCCCGATTAAATCAGAAGAAAATTTTTGTTTTGAAAAACCGGTGACAAAATGATAAAAATTCTTAAAAGACGCTCGTCGCGAAGGAATTAAATACGTAATTTTTGAAGCTATTTTGATAAAACAATTACGCAGCGAGAGTGCTAATGGTACTTAAAAATACCATCAGGATCAAAGCGATATAAGTAAGAGTTCTATCTTAAATGGGACAAATAACCGCAAGATTAAAAGCGAGGTCACATCAATCAAGGTCATGCGCCACGTAGCGGATGGAGTGTGAACTACAAGTAGATACCTAATTGTTTTCTTACTGACACCACTAAAATTGTAAAGTTTTTTTCACCTTGATTAATAACTGAAGTGCTTCTGATAAGGCTAAGAAAACTTCGTGGTGTCAAGTGCGTCTGGATGCCCCTCGCGCTACGCCATTATTTTGCAATAAATGTGGCAAACAAAATTCATTTTCAGGAGTGACTGAAGATTTAGAAAATACGCGCCGCACTAAAAGCCCGCGTATGTGAATTATCACTCCGTCTACAAGGTAGCGCAACTGTGTTAATTTACGCCTGATTCCAGCATTAAGTTTGTTCGCTTACTTATAACGCTTTGATCAGGATATAAAGGGTTAAATTCAATATGGTGGATTTGTGCTGTTATATGGCGAGAAGTATTTTGTTGTATCTTATTATTTTCACACAAATATGTATCTACACTTATAAAATTATAAATTAAAACATGCAATAACTGCAAATACGATTTTTGAGACGCCTCGTACGGACGCAGATTTCTCACATAGCGTAAAGAGCTGAGTTTGCATAGAACTTTTGCATGCCCTCCCTCTGTAGCTGCGTTTCTTTCCAAATTGACAGAGACGCGTCCCATCAAGTGAGACAGTCTTCGTAACTTGAAATCTCATCCTCTGAATACTTCATATACGCGTAAGGTATTAGTTGTTAATATATCATTGTATAGCATTTAAATTATTCTGAGATAAATTCATTAAAATTGCTGTATTGCAAATAATTATCTTTATGCCGTGGTTTATATATGCATTTTTCATATTGAAGAAGTTTCATGCAGAGCCTTATCTCCAGAAAGAGAAGCCCAGGACCTGATATTCATTCAGGTCTCCCATCTATACTGTCAAATATAATGTAAACATTTTTAGATACATAGAACAAATGTTCGAAACCTGTGCTCCTTGAAATAATTCCATGTGCTCCACAGTAATGTTTCTTTTTAACAGTTTCCAACATAGTCAAGACTGCCAAAGGCGACTATTTTTTAATTCTATCTCGCATCATTTTCATTTAAACAAATTTTTTTCACATACACTTAGACAACATCTGCAAGAGAAAAATGCTACACAATTTATTTTCTTAAAATAGTGGTACTAATAGAATATAAAAATAGTCGCGTGTGGCAGCCTTGCATAGCTGAAACGTGTTTAAGAATTCGGTTTGTCTGGACGCCTAGCCACGTTCCAAAATGCATAAAGCACAGTTGGAATATCACTTAGCTGATATACGATATTGAGGTTTACCATATCATGCTCTCAGTATTCAAAATGAAGGGTGTAGCATATATAGTTCATATACAGGGATACGCAAAATGAATGCCATTAGATTATGAGTATTTTAATAGTGTTTCACTGTTTCAAACCTGTTGAAACTTATGTGTGCTATAAGATGCTGACTGTAGAATAAGGTTTACATAGCAGGAATTGTTTATTTTCAGGTACACACAAAATAATTTGGTTAGAGTACTATTTATAGCATGGATGCAAATTGTACTAGCCACTAAGTCATGTCCATCACAATGCCTCTTATCATAAATGCACCCGAGAAGTTCCCTAGCACGGCGCGTTGGCTCATACGATGCTTTGTTTACTTTCAGCTTAACCCTTTATCTACTGACGGCGCTTATAATTACCAGTAATTTTAAACTTTCATCTCATAGTGAATATTACTAATATTCTAATGGTACTTTGCAAAAACACTCTTTGAACTCCACTTTATCCGGATACATGTCAGCAGCAGTTCTAGGTTTGTTATTTTAGCGAGGAAGGAGGCTATCTGTGACACAGACGATGGGTTTTGTGCCGACATTTTGTACAGATTGTCACGCTCGACTTTTTATTGCTGCAAACACAGTAAAGGATAAAAGATAAGTGTTGGGTTTTTTTTTGTGTTCATTATAATCTTAGAATTCAGTTTGACTAGATATTTTAGATGAACGATGTATGTATTTGATTTAACAGTTGAAATACTCGGTGGTACTCATAAGTACCGTCAGTACACTGGGTGTTGGAGAAAAACTTCTTGTTTTCTTTTCGTCTATGTAGTTATTCAACGTTTTCATCTGCTTTAACCCCTTGAGGGGCAAGCAAAAGCATGTCTCTAAATATTAAATTCTCACCGGAATAATCGAAAATTTTTATTTTTAAATAAGGAAGGGCAAATTTTCAACAACTCCCCGGAGTTATTCCTAAGATGTTCCTAAAGTTAAAAATATAAAATTTAGTTAAAATTTTCTGGTGAGAATCTTGTTTAAATTAGGTGGGGTATATTTTATCCCTCCGCCAATCAAGGAGTTAAAAGGAAAATATATTTTTTCATTTTTGCGGAAATGAATTAAATTTAAATGCAATTTTTTTTTTTTTTTTCTTTTTTTTCGCGCGTGTGTGTGTTGTTGTGGCGTGGGGAGCAAAATGCTATAATAAATAGATTAATTAATTATTTAATTAATAGATTTGATAGTAGTGGGATTAAATTTTTATTGATTGATTCTGAATAAAATAAATAGATGAATGTAGAGGAATATTTCTTGATAAAAAGCTGTCCTTTTGATGTTATGAATACGATTTTTGTTTTTTGTTTTTTGTTATTTTTTTTACTTATCAAATCTCTGGTTGGTTCAGTATTTAAAGGAAGAATAAATAGTATATGAATATTACTTTTTAAAATGGTTTTCTTAGGTAAAAGTAAGCAATCATACCTTAAATATCTGGTATTAGAGATCAGGGAATAAGTGACTAACGAATTGCGGATTTAAAAGTTTTAGTAACTTTAAGTGTAGATCGACAGAAACATTCGTTAAGTTTTCGGCCGAAACTATATGTATTTAAAAAATTTCGTTTGTTTCTTCGGAAATTTTCTATATTACTCATATCGGCTTGAATGAGACACTCTTCATTTATTGATATGAACTTCACTCTTTATAATTATCAGTCATCAGGGACTACAGATGTGAGTGCAAAGTATAAAGCAAGAAATGCATATATGACTAAACTTTGAAAATAGTTTCCACGTGCTCATTAAAAGCTGCAAACTTGACAGTAATTATTTATTAATTCTTTTTACTGAGCAGCAAATGTTACAGATTATTTTCTTTAAATAATGAATTTAAAAAAAAAGCTATCGGGTTTTCTTTCTGTCATGTTATCGATTTGCATATATTTGATTTAATTTGGCTGCTATGACGCAAACAAAACATTTACACATTTTTTTATGATTTTTGGATAGCTTGACAAAAAAGATAATTTAATCGATTGAAATAAATGCAGTAGCGCTCAAAAGTATTTTGACAACTTTATATTCTCTCTTGTTTTATTTAATATAAAAATCTAAAAGAAAATATATTCCCTATAATTGCGAACACTATGACTGCACTTATTCAAATGTATCAAGTTTCAACTTGTTTGTTTATATTCGGCGCCACCGAAGAAATATGACTCCTCCTTAGCACAAAAGTATTTTGACAATTAGTTTGCATTTAATTGTTGAATGTGTCAGTGGCGCTATAGCTTCGATTAGTGTTTATATTGACTTATTGTGATTATTTTTAAGGATCAGGAATGCCGAAAAGTAAAAAAAAATATTGAAGTGATTCTAGAAAAGCCGCTGTAAATGCACTTAAGAAAGGTACACTGCAAGCAGAATTAGCTCATTCTTTTAATGTGTCTGGGCAACTTGTAATTACATGGAATAAAATTTTTAATAAACAAAAATGCATCGAAAATAAGCCTCAAACTGGCCATCCGAAAAAAACAACTTGCAATGTTGACTGTATTATAAAAATTATATCTACAAGTGATTGTCGTAAGTCCGCTGTAATAATAAAAAATGAATTGAAAGAAAATTACGGCATAGACATACACGTTTCATCTGTCAAACGACGCCTAAACCTTTATGGTTTACATGGCAGAAGACCAGCAAAAACACGTTTCTAATCTACTAAGAATAGGAAGGCTAGTGTTGAATTGGTAAAACGGCATAACCCTTTCAGGGGTAAAGCAATGCTATTGCTTTGCTTTACCCCTGAAATTAATGACAGAATGTGTTGAAATTAATTACTGACACCAGAATTTTGGTTACAAAAAAAATTGGGATATTATGTGTGTGAAATATAGCTTTTTCTTATTTAAAAATAAATTTGTTATCAAATTCCGGTGTCAATCATTAATTTCAACACTTTCGCAATGGAATTGATTTGCCCCTGAAAGGGTTATGCCGTTTTACAAATGCAACTCTAGCCTTCCTATTCTTAGTAGATAACAAACGTGTTTTTGCTGGTCTTCTACCATGTAAACCACAGCGGTTTAGGCGTCGTTTGACTGATGAAACGTGTATGTCTATGCCGTAATTTTTTTTTTCAATTCATTTTTTATTATTACAGTGGACTTACGACAATCAATTGTAGATATCATTTTCATAATATAGTCAATATTCCAAGTTGTTTTTTTCGGATGGCCACTCTGAGGCTTATTTTCGATGTATTTCTGTTTATTAAAAACTTTATTCCATGTAATAACAAGTTGCCGAGTCACGTTAAAAGAACGAGCTAGTTCTGTTTGCAGTCCACCTTTCTTAAGGGCATTTAATCACTTCAATATTTTTATACTTTTCGGCATTTCTGATCCTTAAAAATAATCACATTAAGTCAATAAAATCACTAATTGAAGCTATAGCGCCACTGACACATTCAACAATTAAATGCAAACTAATTGTCAAAATACTTTTGAGCTAAGGCGGAGTCATATTTCTTCGGTGGCGCCGAATGTAAACAAACAAGTTGAAACTTGATACATTTAACTAACTGCAGTCACAGTATTCTCAATTATAGGGAATATATTTTCTTTTACATTTTTATATTAATTAAAATAAGGTTGTCAAAATACTTTTGAGCGCTACTGTATATTTCAATGTATGATATAGGCTCAGTAAAAATGTGATATATTTAACAGAGTACTGGGAAATAAAAAATATCTTTTTGATGTGAAAATATATATAAAAAGACAAACCAAAAATAATTTTTATCGAATTTTAAAACAAACCTTTTAAAGTCCTATAAATTCTTCATTCAAATTTTCACATCATCTCATTTAACACTAGAACGCCCGGAAATTTTACTCAAGTTTCATAAAAATATTTCACCCCAGAATTTTATTTAAAATTATTTACTTAACCTAATTCAGCGTCGTTAAATTTAACTTATTTTATGAAAAAAAATTCTGGCTCCAATGGACATTTAATCATGTGGTCGAATCGACTCCTTCCGAGCGTTCTAGTTTTAAAACCCATATTTTGAATTTATGAGAGACCTGAACGAAAAAACATTAGTGAGTAAATTGCATACATATCAATTGATGTTGAAAATACGTTTTGCACTTGGGAAAATAAATTGAATAAAGAAAACTATGATATATTTTTCTTTTAATTAATAGCATAGCGTTACCCAAATTTTTATATCATTATTTTTAAGACATATATTTAAATTTTTTAGAGCCGTAAGGTAAAGTGATGTGTCACAAACGTTTAACCCGTTGAGGGGTTTTGTACTGATTTTAATTACTAATAAAAATTGTAAATGAAAAATCAATGTTTCCCATTTTTACGTTCTTCTATCTTTACAAGAAGAAATAAATGGATTGATTCGGGAAAATTTTTGACCTCCGGTTTTCGATGGATTTATACGTTTTAGAAAATCCTGAACACGATTTAATGGTTTTTAGAAAATGTGTGTCTGTCACTCTGTCTGTGACTCTGTCTGTATATGACAAAAAATTTGTGGGCGCTCTATCTCAATAACTAAAACATAAAATTTCACAAACCCATAGATTAAGTTAGACCTTGTTATAAACTGGAGCTAATTAGTGTTTGGTGTATATTACCCAACAGGTGGAGTTGCGATGCTGATTTTTTCACGATTTTAGCAATAACTTTATCAAGAATTGATCTACGGAATTTAATAAAACTTTAGATTCAGTTAGACCTTACTATAAACTAGCTTGATTAGTTTTCGGTGTATATCGCCCAACAGGTGTTGCGCTGCTGTGCTGCTTTCTGTACGATTTCTGATTAATTAATAGCTCTATCTCAAGAACTAATACACGGATTTTCCTCAAACTTCATATTCAGTTAGACGTTGATGTAAGCTGTTACTGGTTAGCTTTTGGTGTAAATCGCACAACAGGTGGCGCTGCTATTCTTAATTTTTCACGATTTTCGCAAAAACTATATCTCAAAAACTATTGCACGCAATTTAATCAAATAGTATCAGTGGTGGAAAATTGGCGCAGAGGTGGAGCCTGTTACACCACTAAATTTTTATGGTATTATTCAGCTTAATAAAAACTCAGAAATGTGATCATTAGATAAGAGGCAAAATACTACTATAATTTATTGGTATCAATAGGCTCCACCTCTGCGCCAATTTTCCACCACTGTGGTATTCTGTTGCTTTTTCACGTAACTAGATCCTTATTAGACTTGAGTGTATATTTAACAACAGGTGTTGATTTTATATACTTTGGGTTGGAATTTTGGTTGCGGACATCTCAGAGGTCGGATTCCGAAATTCAATGATTTGTTTGAAACAATGCGATACTTATATCTTCTTACTAAATACATCCAATTCAATGAACTTTTATGGACCTTTACTTCCTCATGATGGACATAAATTGTCATTTAATTTTAGCACTGTTGTAGCGAATTTTGAATTATTAACATGTATGAGACAGAATAAAGTTTTGGGATTGACACATCAGTCCAGTTATATTCTTCCAAAAATAAAGTGTTCATCAAACTAGGAAATGAAGCAGTTTTTAAAAAACAATATTTATCCATACTTTTATTTTTAGGATATTGTATCTCGCATGAATACTTAAAAGGCAGATTTTTTTAAAAATGTATTCTAGTATTTACTTTCATAAAATATAAAAGAGCTTTTTTCTTTTCTAAAAGACAGAAATTTTATAAAATGTTACCTCATTCATTATGTTTAAGTTGTCTGTAATATTGTTTTAATTTCTCTTTATTGAACATTAATAAATAAAAAATCCCGACTTTAGTAAAAATCAATCCAAAGGAAAAAATAAATTGCCGGTTTTAAATAAAGCTTATTTAACTTGTACATGAATGATATTTGTTAGCTGTTTTCTGATTTTTTTTATTTCTAAAAACCATTAAGACAGGATATGCAGCGCTCCGCTTTTAACCCTTTATCTACTGCATTATGATCCACTGCAATTTTTTTTTCATGTAATATTTTTGTTTCAGTTACTACAATGGAAATTAAAGGATAAACATAAAAAAATATAATCACCCGTGAGAATTTTAATTATTTATAGGTAAATAATTAAAGTGGTATTTTAAAGTACCGTCAGTACACTATGACAAAAATATCGTAACAGAAAACCCACAAAGTATTTCAAATGGCACCAGAAAATATTTTCGATTTAATAAGTATGTGAAATATAGGCTTTTTGTTAGTTACAAATAAATCTTTTAGAAAATTCCGTTGCCAATCATTGGTTTTAATACTTTAGAATTGAAAATGCTTATTCCCTGAAAGGGTTAAAATTTACTATTTTAATTTTAGGTTTCGATCTTGTTAGCAGTCCTTTAGTTATGCGACGTCTATATTCCAGGGACAACATGTTTTATCTTATCTCCACATATCAAATATATGAACTTACATATGCAATTTCTAGTATAGCAAAAAACGAGCCGGTGCCTCAACTTTTTCAATTTCCTATAAAAACTAACAGTGTAACTGAAAAGAAATACCAGGGAAATCATTATCATTACTACACTATATTTTAGTAATTACATTTTAAGTGAGACTGTCTTCGTAACTCGAAAATTCATCCTTCCTGCAGTAAGGCTACACAAAGATATTATTTGTTAATATATGATTGTATACATTAAAATTATTCTGGGATAAATTCATTAAAATTGCTGTATTACAAATAAAGTGTTTTTATACCGTGGTTTATGCATGCGTTTTTCATATTCAAGAAGTTTCATGCAGAACCTTATCCCGAGAAAGAGAAGCCCAGGACCTGGTATTCATTCAGGTCTCCCATCTTTTACTGTCACAAAAATGAAAACATTTTCAGACACTTAGAACAGATTTTCGCAAACTGTGCTTCTCGAAATAATTCCATGTGCTCCACTGTAATATGGTGTTTTTTTTAACAGTTTACAACCTTTGGTTTACAACACAGTCAAGGCTACCGCAGGCGACAATTTTTTAATTCTCTCTTGCACCATTTTTTTAAAACACAATTTTTTCACATACGCATTGACAACATCTGCAAGAGAATAATACTACAAAATTTATTTTCTTAAAATAGTGGTACTAATAGAATATAAAAATAGTTGTCTGTGGCAGCCCTGCATAGTTGAAAAGAGTTTAAGAATTCGGTTTGTCTGGTCATCTAGCCACATTCTAACATGCATAAATCGCAGTTGATAATGCAAGTTGAGCTGCATAAATCGCAGTAACTTATCCCTCTAAGTGTTTGGGGCGTAATATTCCGTTCACTAAGCTCCAGGATTCACAGCAATACAATCAATATTTAAGGTAATATAATTCTATAGATTTAATGAATTTTAAATACATTGAAGAATGATTAATACTATTAAGGATTACATTCATATTTGTAATTGAGTTTTTTTTTTTTTATATAATGTTGAAAGAATCATATTTTTTAGCATTTAAAACTAAATGCAAAGAAAACAACATTTCAATTTTACCCTTTAGCAAGACGGTCGGAGGGTTAAATATGATATTGAGGTTTACCATAGAATGCTCTCAATATTCAAAATTAAGTGTGTAGCATATATAGCTCATTTACAACACACACAAAATGATATATTATTATATGATTATTATTATGATATATTATTATAATAAATGATATATATTATAATTATAATGATGAGTATTTTAATAGTGTTTCACTGTTTCAGACCTATTGAAACTCACACTTTATGACTATTGAACTGCACACTTCTGTGCTTTAAGATGCTGAATAATGTATACGTTTCAGGAATTGTTTATTTTCAGGTACACACAAAATACTTTGGTTAGAGTACTATTTATAGGCGATAGTTACTGGAAGTGAATTTTCAACTGTGATATGCGTTTTTAAATATAGCTATTTTTTTGCATATTACTTGGTGTGGATAATTTTATAGATGCTATACAGGGCTGCACAAAAGTTCTCGAGTGCATTTGCGATTATTGATGGGTATTGCTGAAGTATAATTTTCAACTGTATTCTTTCTTTCCTTACGGAACTATATTTTAGCATACTAACAGGGCGGCCACATGTGACTATATGTTAATATTTCCATTGTCGGGTTTTTATCATGATTTAATACGTTTCTTTAAACTCACATGACGTTACATATTCACCTACTGAGATCCATTATATTTCCAATATGACGCAATATATATATATCTTTTTTAATTCTTCAAACTATTTATTTCATTTTCAGTTTTCATGCGGAAGTCTTGCTCTATAAAACTAAAGACGTACTATTCAATTTGTTTTCAATTCGCCAAACTATTTATTTAATTTAATTTTTCGCGTGAAAATCTTGCAGTAGAAAAGCAATTGTTGTCGTGAGAATTTTATTGCTTTTTTTTAATTGTTGGCAACTGCTATAACGAAAAATATTTATTTTTTCCTGTCATTGTTGTGTAAGAGCTGGTTTTATCAGAATCATGTTAAGACGGTATTCAAAATTTTTAACCCTCCCCATTTGCATTACCTTAGGCCGATTTTGTCCATTTTCAATCCCCGCCGAGATATTAGCCATCTCAAAGTTGTTAGCGAGTTTGAAGACGATCCGTGCATAATTGCGACTTTTATCGTGCGGACAAGATTTACTACATGCATATATATATATATATATATGTATATATATATATAGGTAGTATTTCTTAAGAAATCTACCTAAAAAGTCGCCTGTGGCCCTGTACTTGACAGTTAGAATTAAAAAATAGTCGCCTGTTTCAGCGCTGTACTATGTATTATAAATACAAATCTTTAGATTTATACAGCGCTGTAGAAAGGAATTCGGATATTTTTCTTAATATAGGTGATATTTTCCTATTATAGGTGTTACCCCATCCAGATTACGTTTCTCATTGTCCTTTTTAATTTTACTTACATTGTTTCTGTCTCACTTTTTGTGTTTTTAGTCTATTTATTTTGGCGTAGCCTGTCCGTTAAGGGATTTTGCGCCATACAACCTCATACAACGAATCAACCAACCTACTATAGGTTATAACTGCTGAAATTTGGTTTTCCAATGCGTTACGCATTTTACAACTTGTTTTCTAAGATATCTTATTTCACTTTATTAAACGGTGTTTTTTTACAAGTTTTAAAATTTTGTTACAGTATTCTGAATGCTTTGTAAAGTATTTCGTAATCTATGCCTGACTTATGATTTTTCTTTCCTGTTTGTTAATTTTTTTCATCATACAGACATGAAATTTTGTGCAAATATACATTTCACCATATGTATATGGAACACGTCAAAAAAAATTTCCAATTTTATTATAATTTTAAGATATAAAAAAAAAATAGAACTAAAACGTTCCATGTTCATTAATTTTTTGAGGTATTTCGTCGATTTTACATTTTAATCACTTGTCTATTATAAACAAATATGTGTATGGATTTTTTAATTCCTTGAATTGTTAATTTTTTAGAGTTTTTTTTTTTCAGAGTTCCATATCGATTTTCATTAAAATTTTACCTTTTAATAAGTTAAAAATCAAATTTAATTATTTTACCGAAGTCGAATTTTAAAATACATACAAAATTTATTTGTAAGCGATATCTGGATTTTTCCTTATCAATTTCAGGAATTTTTATTAAATATTAAGACGCATGTAGCATTTCAAATACCTAAAAACGTTCAAAAAATCAGTTTTGAGTAAAACCGATTTAAAGTATTGGGTCGATCGGGAAGTCCTGTCGTGTTGGTAAAATCAATTCGTACCGGAAAATTCGTGCCAGTAATTATTAGACATCGGAATCAATACCTAATAATTAAGTGGTAGAATTTTCCGGTACGAATTGATTTTCCCAACACGACACGACTTTCCGATCGACCCAATATATTAAAGGGCAAAAAATTTGTTTGTGCGCAAAATTAAAACATTTGCAACTTTGTGAAACATTATCGCATCTGCATGCGGTTTTTCACACATGATTCAGTACAAATTGGACAGTAATAATACACGCAAAAAATTTTCGATTTTTTGGTCGATTTTTGCTTAACACTAGAACGGCGGGAAATTTTGCTCAAGTTTTATAAAAAATATTTCACATCAGAATTTTTATTTAGAACTATTTAACTTATTTATTTAATTTATTTTTGTGCAGCATATATTAATCTTATATTATAAAAAAAAAATTCTGGTTCGAATCGAAATGTATTCTTTCGGCAAGGGTCAAAATGACCCCTCGCCGCCGTTCTAGTGTTAAATAGAAGTCCACGGTCCCCTTAAATTAAAATTATTATTTTTTTCCGTTGAGACAAGTTTCAATATATAAAAAACTTTAAAAGGAAAATATCACAATTACTACATGGCCAATGTATTGATAAACGCCATTAATAAATCTCCCCAATGCGTACCTTGTTGCAAAAGTACGTTATTATTTTAAATTTAACCATCTGAATATATTCAAGAATAAAATACATGATTTTTAGAAGAAAGTAGACTGATATTTTAAAAGAACCGAAAAGTCCATTATAGCGTCCAAAAATAGTTAGCGATAATTTGATGACGTGTGGTTTAGAAGATTACAAAATTTCATAAGCTGGCAAAAACTACATTAATGAGTGAAAAGGGCATAGCCGGATAAGCAATGGAAACATGCCTTTCAATCAAATTTCCTAATTTTTTTCCCAGATGTGGCTACATATCTGGCAATATATTTCCCCTATTATCACCCTATAAATATCGATATTTAATGAGATAAAAATGTTTTTTCGATTTTTTTAAAAAACGGATTTTCTCAAAAACTGCTGCGCGGCTTTTGATGCCATTAACTGATGATATATAGATACCAAAGATGCATAACTAGTATTCTTTGCATAATTTTCCGTTTATAAAAACTGTGTGACATAGCGAAATAAAAATTAAAAAAAATGAAAATCATATCTTATGTTTATCCGAAAATTACCATTTTCTTGTAAAATTTTTTCATATGTTCCCGTATATTCTATAAAAATGGCGAAATTTTGCGTTGGGTACTACATATAAATATTTACAAAAATGTATATTAAAAATATTGAAATTCATTTTAAGGCGTTATTTGGGGCGGAGCTACTTAACTTCGAAATCCAAAGAATTTTTGGAACAAAGTTAGCAGATAATATGTCACCTGATGTAATTTAGATTCCATTAAGTATATAGGCCATGTTTTTCAACTTCATGTTCATTTTGATATCGACAGCGTTGAGAATATTGCTCATCTGTTCTTTAAAATTTAAAATACAGCAATTCTGTAACTGTTTATTGCAAAAATTCTTCGAGTGTGGAAGTTGAGTAGCTCCGCCTCTTTATTTATAACCCTATTGAATAAACATGTAGTTTTTTTAGAAACAATAATCGTACTTGTGAATTGTTCATGCAACAGTTTTTGTCAAGAGGATCTGCACTTTAATTGCAAACCTTTAATTAGCGTCAACCGGGGGTACTCTGTGGTCCTTTTAGATATATTCCCTCTACTTTGGTCCATCACATAAAAAAAAAGTGTTGATAATTTAAAGTTTTTGTCCTTGAAAAATATTTTGCACTGTTTGGGGTAATTTTAATTTTTGTTAGTGGCAACACTGGATGCATTTGTAAACAACTGTTTTCATGTGTAGATTTTTACTCTTCAAACTTTCTATGGTGAAACAATCTGAATAAGAGCTACAGATAATAAAAGCGTCAAAATATTAACTTTCTTAACCTGTAACTCATGTGTGATCACAATTTTTCCTTTAACTTTTTATTTTGACAGGAAATTTTTAACCCTCTCGCTGCGTAATTGCTTTATCAAAATGGCTTCAAAAATTGCGTATTTAACTCCTTCGCGACGAGCGTCTTTTAAGATTTTTATTCTTTTGCCACCGGTTTTTCAAAACAAATATTTTTGTCTTATTCAATCGGGAAATTTCTCGAATTAGATAAGGCAAAATTTAGAATAAAAAAATAACTGGTGGGAATGATCAAGGCACGTTAATTAGACCGAAAAATGCATCTCCGAAGAAATCTCCGGTTGCGCAAAATTTGCTACTTTTACGTTGCCGGAGAAACTCTCGGGTTGCGCAGCGAGAGGGTAAAGTTTTCACAAAGCTAAGATGAAAACTAGTTTTTCGGGGCTTCTTTGTACCAGGTCTGGTTTGGTCCGAAGTAGCCACAGTTACTTAGAAATGCCTTTTATACAACCAAATGTCTTTAAAAATGTTTTAATTAACATATTTTTTCAAATGTTACTGTAGCAAAATGTTACATTAATTGTTTTTACTCCAGCTGTCGAGGATCACATGACGAAAACTGTTTCACGTGTCTTTAATATTTACTATTGGTTTATTGCGTTTAAATGTAATAAACACAATTTTATCGAGTTAATCGAGTGTTTATCGAGTTTGCAGTGTTAATGCATTAGCAGATTCTATTGCAAGAGGGTTTCAATAGTCCAACATATGAAATGTATTCAATTTATGTGAAACTGGGTGAATGGACAAAAGAAGACCCTAGGAGGGGCTACTTTGTTCCAAAACTTTAAATATAGTTTTAAAAAAAAACATTAAAAAATGCCTCTTTAAAACCATACAGTTTGCTTCATTATTTCAAGTTAATTGTTTACAACGCAATTTTAACGTTGAAAAATCATATATAATATTTTTCTAATAATGGAAATGTGAGTGGAACCAGGAAAAGTGGCCCAAAGTAGGTACCGAAACAGGCTGTGAAATTTTAAAAGTTATTACATGAATTTTTCAAAGACAATTTTTCATGCAATAACTCAGGGTTCCTGCACTTTCAACTGAAATACCGTTATATCTTTGTAGATAAACTCGTCATGAACAATTGCGCGATTGTAAAAGACACGAATTTCTCTAAGAAAGTACTGGTGCTTCTCAGACCTAAAGTCAGAGGTATTCCCTGACCTGTAGGAACCTTATAACTGTGTTGATGTGCAAACAGATGGGGCGATCTTGACGGCTAGTATGATAACTAATGTAACTTCAAAATCAAAAGATAAAAACCAAAGGATGATAAAAGAAGTCATTCAGTCCTTCACCCTTACGTTCTTATTGGAAAAAATAAAGCCACCTGATATAACAGAATTTTTTAACATTTAAATGCTATGAAAAATTTAAATTAAGAAATAATTAAAAGATTACATACATTATAATTAACCACATTTAATTTCATATTAATTGTAAGTAAAACAACTCTATCAAATAATTCTTTACTCTTTTAAACAGTAAAAATGTAACCCTTAAATGAGCGATTTTTTATTTTGTTTCGAAAAAGTTATATATGATTCTATGAAAGGTTTATTACATAGGAAAAATAATGAAAAAAAAATCACAGATACATTTTTCATTTAATACGTCAATCTTTTCTTCTATTGCACATCTGCAATGCAAGTAAAAACTACTGTCGTTTGGCTGTTTTCCGCTAAAATATTGCAAATTAGTAAATATGTTAATAAGCATGTGTCCAAATGCCTTATTTTATGTAATTATTTGTTTTATAAAGCTTAACCTTTAACCCTTTTATTCCCATGATAAAATACATTCTAGAAATTTCGTAGTCCGGAGAATCTGACTGTACACCAGAAAGATTCAATGGTTAATTTCGCTTTGTTTATAAACGGAATGTTTGTTATTATTTAAACCAAATATTGCTATTTTAATTTTCTGGTGTGAATTGGGTATATACGAATAAAAACTATTAAATTCCAAACACTGTTGTTTGCGTACATGCAAAGATGCGTTAAGTAAAGTTTTAAGTAAACATTGTATTATATATCTATATACATAGCTGCCAACTTTTACGCTTTTTTGCTACCACTAAAATTTAATAGAGATTTTCGCCTTGTTTAATCATGAGGTTTCGACGATTAAATAAGTCAATATTTACTGTAAAATTTTAGTGGTAGGAAGAAAGCGTAAAAGTTGGCAGCTATGTATATATATATATTTACATAAATGTATACTTCTCTGTGTACTTAACATTAATTAAGTGTATTTATTAGTATTAAGTCAACAGCAATGATTTTAATTGTAAAACACATGAAAAAAAATTTGGGCCATTATTTTACTTCAATTACTCCACTTTGCGTCGGGAATGCCTGCACTGAGTTGAGATTTTGGAAGTTAACGGTGTTTTATTGAGCAAAAGTCGAAGTAACTAAGTAGGAAAATAAAACTAGTTCTTCTAAGCACTCTTTTATAAACATTCAAACTTCGTTTTGAAAATCACGACTAATTTTTTTAACTGAGATTAAGGTTTTTTTCTCAAAACTTTCCGTTACACTACATCAATTTGGCCTGGAAAATGAACTTGATTAGAAAGAAATTTAAATCTTTTTTATGCTTGTGGAAAGCGCATGCAAGTGAATTTCTTGAAAAATATTTACTTAAGACTCTGTTTCGTTTTTAAGATCTGGCAACAGGAAAGAAAGACTGAACAACATTTAAACTATCTTTTTAGGATTGCTAAATTTATTTCTGAATGTATAATCATAAATGAATGTGCCATGTAACTTAGCAGTTTAAGAGATCCACATTGCGAATTTGAGCTCCATTTTTCATTAGACAAAAACAAAGCGATATAAGTAAGCGCTCTACCTTAAATGGGAGAAGTAACCGCAAGATCAAAAGCGAGGTCACATCAATCAAGGTCATGCGCCACGTAGCGGATGGAGTGTGAACTACAGGTAGATACCTAACTGTTTTCTTACTCACACCACTAAAATTGTAAAGTTTTTTCACCTTGATTAGAAACTGAAGCGTGCCTGATAAGGAGAAAAAATGGTCGTGGTGTCATGTGCGTCTGGTTGCCCCTCTCGCTACGCCATTATTTTGGATCAAATATGGCGAACAAAATTGATTTCCATGAGTGACTAAAGATTTAGAAAATACGCGTCACACTAAAAGCCCGCGTATGTGAATTATCACTCGGTACAAGATGGCAAAACTGTGTTAATTTACGCCCGGCATTAGGGTTGCACGATTACTTATATCGCTTTGGTCAAAAATGTCCTCCATAAACAGGAGAGTCTTCATTACGTGAGTTTCCTTCAAACATGAGTTTCAAAGATCTGCGTTTGAACAGCGAACAGCAGAGCAGTTCCAGGGGCTACCTATTTGAGAATCAAATCCACGCCCTGCATATTAAACTCTATTTGATCAGTTATCAGTACATGACTTTTAAATTATTCTGGTATAAATCTATAAAAATTACTGTCTCGAAGATACAGTATATTTACTTGTAGATTTTTTTATTCAAGATGTTCAATGAACAGCTCGATCACGCCAAGGGAAGACCAGGCTCTACTATTGATTCGGATTGTCCATTTTATACTCTCACAAAAATGAAAGTACTTTCAAAGATCTTAAAACTGTAGGATTGTAACATGCCGACATCCTGAATTTGAGTTATTTTCAAATTTGACGAAGCCTTTTCCACGAAATCAGGGCCGCTTTAAGCGACTTTTTTCTATTCTATTCGCACCACTATTTTAAGGAAAAAAACACATTTTGTAGTATATTTCTCTTGCAAATGTTCTCGGACAGTACGTCAATAATTTTTGTTTTGAGAAAGTGGTGTGAGGTAGAATTAAAAAATAGTCACATGTGGCAGCCCTGCGAAATGTACAGCATTCACTACGGGGAATTGTTTTGAGGATATTGCGTGCCACCTTTAGAATTATATTTGTTAATTTATCAGTATATAACTCTTTAATTATTCCAGCATAAATCTTTTAAAAATTATTGTATCAAAGATACAGTGTATTTACATTTAGATTTTTCATATTCGAGATGCTTCTTTCCGAGCCAGATCATGCCAAGGAGAAGCCGATGAGTATTGATTCGTGCCGCCCCTTCTACACTCGTACAATCTTGAAAAACCTTCCAGCACCTTACATCAGGACCACCTTCTGAACTATTTTTTTCCCTTCAGAATAAGCAAAGACTTTCTCCACTAACAGGACAGCCTTCATAACACGAGTTTTCTATGATAAAATTAAGGTTGTAAACACTAATTTTGCTTGTTAAATCATAAACATATTACTCTTAAATTATTCTGGTACGTGGTTTTAAAATTACTGCATCAAAGATAAAGTGTGTTTACATTTAGATTTTTCATATTCAAGATGCTTTATTCAAAGCCTGACAATGCCAAAAAGAAGCCCAGGATCTGGTTTTGATTCGTGTCGCCCTTCCTATACTCTCACAATAATGAAAACACTTTCAGTTAACATTATTTCTACCGCGATTCGATGCATACCTATTTATACCAAAAGGTGTCTTTTGACACCTTTGCGTTTGCATGCAGGTAATTGCCAAAACTGTTGGGATTAAAATTATCAGATAAATATAGATAATTTGAGAAATATATTTATTAATACATTGATATGCCTTTATTATGGATTATTTAGTCAGGTTGTAAATTCTAGCTTAATTCATGAATCTAAAAAATATAAATTTCAGGTTATATATTCTAACTTAATTAATAATTCTACAAGGTATAAATATACATAAATGTAATCAAATATGCTTTACGTCAACAGGAACAATAATTTAAAAAATATATATTCTTCATTTTCTTATTTTTATTAAAAAGATAATCAAACATTTTAACATTATTAACTTAACAAACTCTGAGTCTCATGCATAAAAATTCAATCTCTGTAACAACAACAACAGTAATCATTAAAACAGTAATCATAAAAACAGTAGTGTAATAATATTATTTCCTTATTAAATACCACAGCTTTTACACGAATGTAAATAAAATTCAGGAGTATTGAAACACGGCCAGAATTGGAGAACAAAATTAGTTATTCAGTTTCTTTAGAACTGGTCACTGCAATGATCTACACTAAAATGCAACATGGCGGAAAACAAGTGAATATAAATTCAGGGCTCCCAAATGGTCCGCCAACTGAATACCAATAAATTTTAACAGAAAATGTTATGGTAGGTTTGCGCTAGAATTAACTTTCAAAGGTCGTTCCGGGGCGGTTTGTAAGAAAAATCTAAAAAGAAATTTTTTCTAAAATAATATTGGTATTCAGTTGGCAGACCATTTGGGAGCCCTGTAAATGTTGTGCACAGCAACTCCTGTATTTTCCGTTTCCATTGAAATCAGGAATCTTTAATACGGTTATAATTAATATCATGCTGTAAAATAGTGTTGATATTTATATGTCTAATGATTTAAAATTAGAAATTATAAAATCCTTAGACATTAGAAATTATGAAATTCTTAAGGTGAGTATTGCCAGATGGGCTACTTTTTTAAAATCCAGATTCTTGATTAGCACTACTTTTATGAAATGGTAAAATGCGTCTTATTTAATGACATATTAATTAAGGCGAAAACGAAGGTAATTTTATTGTTTCCAAAATAAGGTAGCAATGAAGAAATCTGAATTAAAAAAAGTAGCCCGCTGGCAACATTGCTGGGATATATTTTATCCCACCTAATTTTAATTAAGATTTGCACCGGAAACTTTTAGCTAAGTTTTACTTTTATATGTTTGGGAAAAAACTATTTTTTTTAAGGCTCCCTAATGCCCTTACAAGACAATCACCTATCCACTGGATGTAAAGTTGCAACGCAGCTAGCTAATCCTTTCAGCTGCTCACATTGTTCCATTGTTCCATTGAAAATTGGCTTTCCTTATTTACAAATAAAAATTTTAAAACTTTCCGGTGGGAATACAGCATTTGACAAACGCAATTGCTCGCCCCTCAAGGGGTTAAGGTGTCAAAATACACATCATGGTAAAAATAGGTATACCATATGCACATTTTTAGATCCAGGATGAGCTGTTGTAAAATGATATAGCTGAAATAAACTATTGTTTGAAAAGTCATAAAATTAACTGTGGTGATGTGTTTTAAACTTGGAGAATAATTTTAAGTTAAAACCTGAAAGGTGTCTTTTGACACCTCGTGGTAGAAATAGCGTTAATGATGGGCAGAATGAATGAATTTACTATTCGAATGAATCATTCGCCATGAGCAAAAGTATAGCTGCCACCTTTTTTTTTTTTTTTTTTTTAAATTCAGTTGCTGCCAGAAATTTTGTATTGAAACATCAAGTTCTTTTTTTAATTAGGATCAATTAAGAAATATAAAAAATATATAAATTCCTTTTATCTTCAAAATTTCTGAAGATAGTTCTTTAAAAATAATCATGAAGTTGTAACTATGATTTTCTTTCTAAATTTTTAATGGTATTTGATAAAAAATATATACAAAAGTTGAGAAGTATGTGAGTGCTTAAACGATTCATTCAATAGGAAAATCATCCATTCTGCCCATCACTACTTTAACCCTTGTGGACGACCGACTGGTATTCGTGCCACATAAGCTGCTCAGAATCGGGGATTATTCTCACCAGTAAATTTGTATTGTAAATTTTGCCTTATTTAATTCGAGCATTTTCCCGATTCAATTAGGCAATAATTTCTGGTTTTCACGGGTTTCACGGGTTTTTTAACCCGTGATTAAAGATTAAAAATTCTGTAAAAGACGCTCGTCTCGAAGGGGTTAAGTACCTTGAGACCACAGTTTGTCGAAACAATAAAAAACATAGCATTCTTCAAAGCAAAGCACAAGTAATGTGCAATTAACATATATTTTGTCCTTTTTGCGTAAAGTATACATTCTTATCTGCATTAGCCAGAAAAAATAGATGTTGTATACACAAGGCTGCCACAAGTAACTCTTTTTTTATTCTATTTCGCACCACTTTTTGAAAACAAAAATATTTTACATAAGCTTTGACAAAATTGGCAAGAGAAATACACTACAAAATGTATTTTTCTTTTTAAATAGTGATCCGAACAGGATATAAAAATAGTCGCCTGTGGCAACCCTGTATACACAAATTTAAATTTAAAATTTAAAAATCTATCTCACTAATGCGTGAATTGAAATCATTAAGTGCTGCGCGCATGATAAAACTCTAAATTGTGTATATATTAAAAAAAAGTTGATCGAAATAGAATCGTAACATACCTAGTTCTAAAATTAAAACAAAAACATACACAAGAAGTTTCGTTTTATATTTAATTTTAGCACAAAATTAAAAAAAAAATTAAAAATTTAATTTATTTTAAGTTTTTCAAGTGCAAAAAAAATAAATGACCAAAAAATGTGATTTTTTCCTTGTTTTAGCGTGTAGACTATAATGGAACGCATATTTGGTTACTTTTTTAAAGCTGTAGCTTGCATAATATAAACGTAACAGTGCGGGCAATCTTCAAATTGACTAATCTGAGAAAATGTAAAATGTTTATAACTCAAGAAATAATGCAGATTTTTCAATGGGGTTTTTCGCATATTGTTGAGAAATTTTAAAGCATTCAGAATAAAACAAAAACAGAAAACTGATTTTTTGAAAGTCTAAATGGTTTTAAGTTGAATGGTCAGGCCAGATTCAACATTTGGCGCTTTTTTTGGAAAATTAAAATTTCGCCTATTAGAGGTAATGTTAAAGTAAAAATAGACATCCCTAAGTGGGTGATTAATCGATTTTAACTATTTTTTTTTCGATTCCTTAGTTTTATAATGTGAACAAACTTCGCACTAAATTTGAAGTTTGTAACTGCAGTAGATATGTGAGATCTTTTTGATAAGTGAGCCAGTCAGGTGATAAAATTTTCGATTATCAGACATTTTCAAATCTCATTATCTCGGAAGCTAATTTAACTTTATTTATAAAATTTCGGACTCTAGGTAATTAGGGAACCTTACATACTTCGTATTAGAAGTACCTAGGTCAAATAGATTTGCAACAGTAGAACATAGAAATTTGGCGAAAAAGCTCGAAATGGTTCGTGTAATATAACACACTAGTATACAGAGTTGCCAAGCTCACACTAATCTTCCGTAATATGTGGATTAATTTGACCAAGTTTAAAAACGTTTCGAACCAGAAAATATATTTGATGAATCTTTATTTATTTAATTCCAGTTTTCTATGTGGGACATATTTAATTTCATCTCTGAAAAAAAATTCTGGTTCGATTTGTATTAAACCAGGGTTAAATTAACCTACATATTACGGAGGATTAGTGGCAACTTGGCACCTATGAGTATATGTCAGATGAACTTGGCTAACACACTGTCATGTGTCTAGATTCCAGGAAGTGTGTTTTTAACTTTATATTTAGCTAATTTTTTGCATGCTATTTCTTTTGTATAAATTATATAAAAGGAAATTGTCTTTAAAAGGAAAATGTCTCATGAGCCTGCAGGACTATTTTATTCACTGACACCCCTAGAGCCTGCACGCGCTGCCACTTCATGTTTTGAAAACATCTTGAGTCAAGGAACCTCTTATTTATTTAAGACTATGCAATTAATTGGATAAAATAATGTCACTTATTGGAATGAATAAAAAAAAAACCGATTACATTAATTTAATTGAATATTCTAAACTCCAAACTAGTGACGTAAATGATAAGAAGAAAGTCCATTCCAATTACTTTTTTAAAGCTATCCTTTATTTTAACTAAGGAAAAATAAAAGAGATTAAAAAAATATCATTAAACCCATAAAGAATGTTAAAAAGATAAACATCAAATTTGAAATGAAATTTTATCTTCATTGAATGAGAAAAAGTAAAACCTCATCGTATTTTAAAATCACAAAAGAGTAAAAAATGTATTGGATTAGTAGATCACAAAATAAAGAAGGAAAAGTAATGTGCATATATTTGGTTGTCTAAGAAGTTTTTTCGATTTTTACAAAAAATGAGCCATGCCAAATTTCGAAAACGGTGAGGTTTTATTGAAGTATATAATTGTGCCATTCTGTTCAACAAATTATTTTGTTCATTTGACATTCTGTTCTGTCTTTCATATATAATGAAATTGATATACGTCTCTGAGGTTTGCTATAATTTTTTTCAAGTATAATAGGCCAAAGAGAAGTCCTGGATCTGGTATTGATTCGTTTCGCCTTTTCTGTACTCTCATAATAACGTAAATATTTTCAGAACCTAATACGCTAGCAGTTTACCGTATTTACCACCTGAAATCAGGTTTTTATTTGTTTCCTAATTAAACAAAGGTTTTTCCCACTAATGGGAGAGCCTCCATTACGAGAACTTAGACAAGACTAAGATGGAAACCACCATTCGTGTTTTACTTGTTAAGTTATGAGTTAATGACTCTTAAATTATTCTGGTATAAATTTATTAAAATTACTTTATTAATGATACAGTGTGTTTACTTTTAGATTTTTCATATTCAAGAGGCTTCATGACGAGCTCGATCTCTCCAAAGAGAAGTCCAGGTTCTGGTATTAATTCGGACCGCCCGATATATATTCTCACAAAAATGAAAACACTTTCAACGGCCTTAAAACGTTAGCAGGGGTCGTACTTGTCCTGAAATCTCACGCCCGGGAAATTCTTCGGTACCACTATTTTCTTATGGAAAAATCATTAAGCATACGACCCTATGCGCTGGTATTTCAACATGCCCACCTCCTAATTTTCAGTTATTTTTCAGGTAAGACGAAGCCTTTCTCACGAAGGGTACAGCATTCATTACAGGGATTTTGCATTGAAGAAATTGCCTGCCACCTTTACAATTAATTTTATTTGATCACTTGTCAGTGTATGACTTTTAAATTATTCTGGAATGTTTTTTTAAATTAATCTATCGAAGATACAGAGTGCTTACATTTAGATTTTTCATATCCAAGAGGCTTCATTCAGAACCTGATCACGCCAAAGTGAAACCTAGAGCTGGTATTGATTCGTGCTGCCCTTTCTGTACTCTCACAATAATGAAAGCACTTTCAGTTCGTGATGGGCAGAATGAATGAATTTACTATTGGAATGAATCATTCGGGCATGCGCAAAAGTATAGCTGCCAACATTTTTTTTTATTCGATTTCTACAAGACATTTTATCAAATTTATTATTTTTATTTTTTAATTCGAATTAATTTAAGAAATGTAAAAAAATATATAATTGTTTTTTATCTTCAAAATTTCTGAAGATTAAGAATTTGCAACAATGATTTTCTTTCTTTTTTCCTAAATTTTTGGCGGTATTTGATCAAAATTATATACAAGGATTGGGAAGTGTGTTTTGCTCGTGCTTGGACGATTCATTCAATAGGAAAATCATCCATTCTGCCCATCGCTGCTTTATATGGCTTGAGACCACAATGTGTCGAAACAATAAAAAGCATCGTATTCTTCAAAGCACCAAAGCACCAAAACACAAGTAATATGCAATTAACATATTTCTGTCCTTTTTACGTAAAGTATAAATTCTTATCTGCATTATCCAGAATAAATAGATGTTGTATACACAAGGCTGCCACAAGCGACTCTTTTTTCATCCTATTTCGCACCACTTTTTGAAAAATAAAAATTTACATAAGTTATGACAACATTTGCAAGAGGAAATACATTACAAAATGTATTTTTTTTTTAAATAGTGGTCCGGACAGGATATAAAAATAGTCGCATTTTCAATTTTAAAATTAATCTCACTAATGCGTGAGTTTAACACTAGAACCGCCGGCAAAAACGTATACCTATTACCGCCAAAGCGATCATTTTGACCGATGTGGATTATCATGCTCAACTATTGATTACTTGCTCTTTTTAACACTTTCCAACAAAGTTGAAAAGTGTTGATGCATTCGGTTTGTCTGGCCGTCAGTCCGTCTGTCCGTCTGTCCGTCTGTCCACGCTCTAACTCCCGTAAACATACTCGGATTTTCATGCAATTGATAAGGGTTATTTAGGGTCACCAAAGCATATTTGGTATTGTATATGAAGTATGTAGGACTAATCGTTCATTTACAGGGGCACTAAAAAGTATTCCATTACATTATGGTATATGGGGATAAATCGTTTGCAGAGTATTTTAATGAAATTGTGCTATTTCAAATGTATTGAAACTGATATAAATCACTGAACTTTACTACGATCACGTTAGAACAGGACATTCATAGCATTTTTTATTCATTTACAGGGACATACAAAAGAAATCGGTTATTGTACAGTACTGTCTTTGAGTAATAATTGCTGGAGTGCACGGTTTAAAATTTGGTATGCGCTTTTAAATTTAATTAATTTTTTGCATCTTACCCGTTATATATAAATTCTATACCTCAAATACAGGGCTGCACAAAAGTATTCATGCACCGTTCTCATTATTAGAGGAAATTGCTGAATGTAAATTTTCAACTGAAGTATATGTAGCTCTTAAGTGTACTAAATTTTGTCTTGCATGTAGCTAATAGATTCAAATCTATAAATCATATACAGGGCTGCAATTCGCATAATTTTCCCATTGTGGATGGGAACAGCTGAAATTGGGTTCTGAAATGTATTACTCGTTTCCATATGGTTGAATTAGACATAATATTTTAATTTTTTAAACAGTGCAGTTCTGCTACATTATTCTGAATGTGTTGGAAAGTGTTTCATAATCTATGCTCGACGCATGATTTTTTTCTTACTTGTTTACTCTTAGTATAGTTTATTACTATTATTACCATCATTGGCCATATAATAATATATATTTCATAATTTTTATTATTATTATGTTATAATTATATTATACTGAAATATATTATTTATATTTTTTATTTTAAGAATATTTTTATAGTAAAAAATAATTTTCATGAGAAATAGAAATTGCTAAAAACAAGAATAAACTTGGTGAAAACAAACATTTACATTTATCCCCTGAGCAATACAATATTCAGGGTGGCGAGTGATCAGGGAAAAACACAGTAAAAAAAAAAGAGGAAACTACCAGTATTTTCTTCTAGAAAATACTATGAATAATAGAAAGGGATTAACGAACGCGTATTTTTCTTTAACAAAATACTGTTATATAACATCTTTTTTGACTGTGTTTTTCAAAATTGATGCCGCTAGATCAAGAAAATTATAAAACACTTGTAGAGATCATCGTCTACAGTCCTCAGCAAAAGTTTAGACACTGGTGATTTTTAACCTTTAAATAAAAACTACGAACACTTGGGTTATATAAATGACTGTACTTATTTTTAAATATATTTTAAACGTTTTAGGACAGAAATAACGGTTTTAATGTAGGATATCATTTAATTTAACTGAAAAAAAGTGAAATTTGCATATTGCAAAAGTTTAGACACTTTTGTGATTTTTTGGCAATTGTTCACGGAAAAACGCAAATTTCAAACTTATGACGTCACATGCATGAAATATTTAAGTGCACCTCGCGATAGCATCGGTTAGTGAAGATTCCACGAGCAAGAAATTTTCAGTCAGAGGAAGTAATTAAAGCATGGAAGCTGAAATCGAAAGGGAAGACTGTTGCAGAAATTTCAGCTACTTTGAATCGCCCAAAGAAGTCTGTCTATTAAGTACTGTCTAAGGGTGACTCTTTCAAAGCAAAACATAGATCTGTCGGGACTTGTGTGGCCAGAAAACGAGATTATAGAATGATCCATAAACTGGCATCTAGACAAATTATGACTGCTAATCGCATTAAAAGTTAGTCAGAGCTTTCTGTGTCAACGGATAATTTCGTAGATACATTAAAGAAAGATGTACATTAGTTTATATGAAAATGATAAAACAACCAGCCTTGAAATCTCACAACAAATTGACCCCTTTCCTGTCGCGGAGTAATTATTTTTATAAACTGATGAAATAATGGACTGATACCAGGATTTATAAACGAAGTTATTAGAAAATATGAAATTGCTTATTTTCGCGTATATTATAAAAGGAAAATTTTAATTAAATATTGTTGTTTATTCTGGAATTAAAATTAGGTGTCCTTTGCCCTCGAAAGTGTTGATGATTTGGGCCTCACTTTGTTTTAATTCTCAAGGATTTCTGGTGTTTCTCAATGTTCGCCAAGCTGCGTAAGACTACATACATACATTGGAAAACAATTTACAGCCATTTGATGAACTTTTACCTCTTCCAAAGTATGTATTTGAGCAAGATAATGCGTCTATTCATGTTGAATACAAATCAAAAACTTGGTTTAACTCTCAAAATATTACTGTTCTCGTCAGGCCCGAGTGTAGCTCTGATCTGAACCCAATCGAAAACTTTTGTGGCATCATATTTCATACGGTTTATGCAATTTTTTGACAATACTCGTCTGTAAATGAACTTCGATCTGCTGCTGAACGTGTTTGGTGCGAAATAGACCCCCAAGTGATGCAGGATTTAGTTTCTTCGATGGAAAGTCACATTTTTGCATTAATAGCAGACAATGTAGGTGCAGTTTAATTTTAATTTATGGATATTTTTCTGTTAACAGACAGATTGTCTATACTTTTGCAACAATGTTAAATTTGTTTTTTTGTCATTATATATTATGTAATGTGTATAAATTAAAATTTATTGTTTGTGCATGAAAGATAAGTCCCCAGAAATATATGACATTTGAATAACAACAATTCGTTACATACTTCTCAGCACAGAAGCATAATCGATCATTGTCTAAACTTTTGCTGAGCACTGTAGAACTAGCTTTTGTAGAAAACTTCCGTGCTATATTGTCGAGCACGTCGACGTCAAATTTTGTAGAATTATAGAACTCTACAGTTTCTGGTAAGTGTTTATCACCTGTTTTAAATGAAACTGTTGGATATCGGGAACTTAGAATTGAAACACATTTATTTGTTTCCCTTTATAAACTCAATGTTATATCATCTTTGACAAGAATTTGGCTACTGTACAATAATTTTTTTTTGAGATTTTATGGCCTATGGAATTTTGTTTTTCGTCCCGATTGACTGTGCCAACAATGCTTGTTTTTAGTGACTTCAGCATTTCTGCAAGGGGCAGTGAAGTAAAGAAGTTATCTGAGGTAATGTTGTAACCTTTGTTTAAGTACGGTGGTATGAAGTGTGGACTGTTGCTACTAGATAAAGTGTGCATCAAAATTGACGGCGGTCATCATGACCATTTCGGCGGTTCTAGGTATACTACTGTAATATTTCTTAAATTTTGGCTGACTGGAAAATTTATCACTGGCATATCATTGCTTTTCAAATTATAGGAAAATTCACGGAAACTGAAAGTTATACTTTAAATGGAACAAAACGGTACGGAATGAAATTTGCGGTCAAAATGACCGCCTTGGCGGTTCTAGTGTTAAATCACTAGAACGGCCTACATTTAGATTTTTCATCTTCAGGATGCAGAGTACGATCAGGCCAAACATAATCCCAGAACTTATTATTGATTAGAGCCTTCTTTCTTATAGTCTCACGAAAATAAAAATATTTTCAGTGCCTTAGAGCATAATTTCTCAAACCGAGCTCTTCAAAATAATTACTTGTGCTTCGTTATCAAGTAATGTTTCTTTAAGACGCTCTGCAACATAATTGAAAAGTATTTATGAATTCGGTTTGTCTGGCCGCTCTGTTACTCGCTTAAATACAGTCAGATTACAATGTATTTGATATATGTTGTTGAGGTTTAAAATATGAGGTTCAGTATTGAAAGTGAAGTATGTACCATTTCCAGTTCGTTTACAGGGACACTGAAAAGAATGCAGAGACATTATGTGTATTTTACTACTGTTACATTATTTTAAATCCATTGTAATTAATATACATGACTATGGTGCACTACAAGATGCTGACTATAGCATAAGGTGTGAGTAGCATTTATTGTTCATTTACGGGCACACAAGAAATACTTCAGTTTTGCTTACTGTAGTCAGTGGTGGCTCGTGATTGGCCATTTTTGAGGCACTAAATATATGGCTGCCAATTTATTCTTTATGTACCACTACATTTAAAAAAAAAAGTTTTTCTTATTCATTGGCAGAACATTCTTTTATAAAGTGAAATAAAAATTTCTTGTAAAATATAGTGGTGAAAAAGAATAAATTTGGAGTCATGCAGTTCGTGGCGCATAAAAACCCAGCCGCGAGTCGCCACTGTTTACAGTGCTGTCTGTAAGTGATAATCTAACAAAAACATAACTGTGAAAAAAGGGAGCCAATTTCTGTAAAACAATCCCAAGAAAAGAAGTGATATCTAAGTGGGTGCCAAGTTCAAATAAAATTCAGTCAAACTTGCCTTCTGAAGTATTATAGCGTTGTTTAAATTGTTTAAAAATAAAAATCATTGATAGCATATTGATAATAAATCTAGCACTTGGCAAGTTTTTACCCATGAGTCATTTTTTTAGTAATGACCTTATTATATCGAAACTTGTTATTTCAAGTTTGGAATCCTTAATTTGAGTGTATTGAGGTTCCTTAACCCATTAGCCCCACCAGTGGCTGAGAGGTTCTGCTCTCGGAGCTGGTAGACGGGAGGTGCTGGGTTCGATCCCAATCGCGCCCGTCGGCCTAACCGTTTCGGAGTTTTCGTGGTTTTCTTCGAAGCCGTGGATTCCCACGCGTAAATACGGGTTAGGTTCCCTTAGAAAGACCCCCACGAAGGGCACTCCCCCCCCCTTAGGGCCCATATCCCACGTGTTGATAATTGGCCGTCATAAACACAAACCAAACCAAACCAAACCTTAACCCATTAACCGCCAAAACTATTACGATAGAAATTTTCAAATTTCTTGTTGAAAGTAGTTTCCCACCACAAATTCAGTAAGGTAAATTTCGCTTTACTAAAATAGCAAAATTCCTGCCAATAAATAAGATATTTTTTTTAATTCTAAATTAGTGGCGCCAATGTAATTAATTCATTGCATGAGCAATTATTTTGATTGTTGTGTGAACGCAACGTCAGCGGTTAATGGGTTAAAGGAGTACAGTCTGCACAAGTGATGCCCAAGAACAAATGTAATTGTATCTGTCTCTTTGTCAGGCCTTTTAGTCTGTTTGCATTGAGGTTTCGGGGGAAGGGGGTCGCTAGAGTTATAACCAAAGTCGATCGGGAGTGTATCTGGGTGTTTATTGGTTTATCAAATCTTTAAACATGAGTCCTTTGTTCATAATAATAACTATATTAAACTAGTCGGATGTACCAATCCCAAAACTTTCTTCTATCTCATGCATGTCAATACTTCAAAATTCGTTATCACTTTTCCAAAATTAAATGGCAATCTAGGCTCATCATAAGGATTCTAAAAAGATGAAATTCCGTACATTAGTTCTTGAGATATGACTATCGCTGAAATCATGTAAATGCAGAAAAATGCAGCATAGCAGCGCCACTTATAGGGTGATTTACACCATTATAATGACATTGTTTATATTATGAACATCATCATTTTATTAAGACATGAAAATGATAGGCATCACGTTTATTAAAAACTTGCAAAGTTCTAGAATTATTATTAATATGCTATCAATATATTTTTATTTTTAAACAATTTAAACAATGTTATAATGCTTCAGTAGGTAACTTTGAGTGAATTTTATGTGAACTTGGCACCCACTTAAATATCACTTCTTTTATTGGCTTTTTTTTTTTTTTATAGAGCTTGGATCTTTTTTTGATAGTTACGTTTTTGTTTGATATCATTACATTTTGTACAGTTACAATATTTTTAGGCAGTTTACTTAATGGTTTTTAATGTGATTACAAGCGACTATTTTATTCACCAAGCAACATTCAATTTAATTTAAATTTCCCACAACACAAAAATTTGGCACACATTTTCATATATTAAACTTTGAATTATAGCCCATAAATTTTGAGCAAAAAAACACTTAAATGAGCGGAGTTTAAATTAAATTGCGTTGAGCTCGACTGTGCAAGATTAAGTGTTTTATAAGGGAATTTTGACATACTGCAGTATTAAAGGTAGTTTTGAAACGAAATGTATTGATTTCAAAATTTTATTGTTTCGTTTCTGAAACAACAATAATCATATTGATAATATTTACCCTAGTCAAGATTTGAAAACATTTCTTTCTTTGTTTTATAAACTTTTGGACTGTCAATAAAATAATGCAGACGATTAAAATCTCGTCGGTCAAATAGATTTTCATTGTAAATTTGGAGAAAACAGCTCAGAATGGTTCATCAAATGTAACATTCGTCTGCCAGCATATTTTTATACTAACAATCCACATATTTGTTTTGACATACAGCATGTAAACTTCAAAGTATACAGACAGTAATTATTCAAATTCCAATTCGTCCACCGAAACTACAGCATAGCAAAAACTTGCATCTTCACTAACCTCCGTATCCAAAAGTTTGAAAGATCGTGTCGCTATCGAACGACATCGAAATTGTAATTGACTGTCCCCAGCAAGAATTACCTTTATACTCAGCGTCAATCGTAGATTACATTTATACTCAAAGCAATAGATACAGTACATTTATACTTAGTGGCGATCGGTGGAGTACCTTTATACTCAGTGTCAATCGTTAGAGTACATGTAACACTGACAATGAGAGTCCGAGACACCGCAAAGTTGTCCACAGCAAGACCGCCTAGATCCATGGTATCTACACATCCATGATCAATATTTATTTGGATCATAAGAATGACTCTCATTTTGCTTACATTTTTAATTCTGGGATTAGACGAATTTCAACTACGGATGTCACGAAATATATGCGTATTGCAACATATGTACTATCTCAAGTTGTGTTTGCTTTTTTACAATGTGTATAAAAATGTAAATTTTATGCACCAATATTCAAAAAATTAATTCTCTGGAATTAACGGAAAATGGCTAAATTAACGGAATATGTTGCTGCATGGTCAGCCTGGATTCCACATTTGGCGCTTTTTTGGCAAATTAAAAGTTCGCCTATTAGACGTAATGTTAAAGAAAAATTGGACACCCCCAAGTGTGTAATTAATCGATTTTAACAACAACAACAACAAAAAATTCGATTCCTTAGTTTTATAATGTGAACGAACTTCGCACCTAATTTGAAGTCTGAGGGTGCAGTAGATATATGAGGTCTTTTTGATGAGTGAGTCAGTCAGGGATAAAATTTTCGATTATTAGACATTTTCAAATTGAATTATCTCGGAAACGAATTATGCGTTATTTATAAAATTTCGGATTCTAGGTAATAAGGGAGGTTTACGTACTTTGTATTAGAAGTACGTAGGTTAAATAAATTTTCATAAAAGCAGTAGAGCGTCGAAATCTGGCGAAAAAGCTCGAAATGGTTCGTGTAATATAACACACTATGTCAGACGAACTTTGCTGACACACTGCCATGTGTCTGCCATTGCAGGAAGTGTGTTTTCAACTTTATATTTAGCTAATTTTTTGCATATTATTTCTTGTGTTTAAATTATATATATCATATACAGGGCTGTACACAAGATCTCGAGTACATTTGATTTTATTCACGGAAATTGCTGAAGTGGAATTTTAAATGTAAGATGCGTTTCTTCCCTGGGGAATCTTTTAGCATACTATGTAGCGTGTATATAAATCTAAAGAATCTATACAAGACAGCCTAAAAGAATTCGTAAATTTTTCCTAATATAGATTGTAACAGCTGAAATTAGGTTCTCAAATGTATTATGCGTTTTCCAAATTGTTTACTTAGATGTCATCTTTCACTGTTGGAACGGCGAAGTTTTGTTATTGTGTTTTGTTACTGTTTCATGATCTATGTTTAACGCAGTATTTTTTCTTTATTGTTTAACAACTTCTCCGTTTGCCCCGAGATAAGCCGGAGGTAAAAGCACTATTTCCCCATACCGTTTTACCGTGGAGAGAAGTTTCACTATTTAAGAAGCTTTAAGAGGAAAATGTCTCATGAGCCTGCGGGGTATTGTATTGAGTGACACCACTACAGCCCACACGCGCTGCCACTTCATGTTTTGAAAACATCTTGTGTCAAGGAACTCTTATTTTTTTGTAAGATATTGGTCGGAATTGTCCTGAAATTTCACGACCGGGAATTTCTTCGGTACCAGTATTTTGTTATGGAAAAATCTCTTCTTAAATAAGGCGAAATTTCGCGCGTTTAACTTAGATTTATTTTTCTATAAACAAATAGTGATATTCGTCCTGAAAAAAATACCTTAAGCGTACGACTCCTGATGTAAGACTATCCAATTAATTAGATGTAAAATAATGTCAGTTACAGTCAATCAGGGTAACTTTGATCCGCATTTTCCTTTTTTTGCATATGCTACTCTTACTTGAAGAATATTGTCGCAACTAGGGCCATAAAAGAGAAGAAATGATCCTAAATTATTGTTTGACTATCAAAAACTAAAGAATAATAAGGATAAAAGCAATAAAAAAAGGATTTTTACCCTGGTTCAAAGTTACTCAGCCATTTGGGGTAACTTTGCACCATATGATAGATTTTTATATAAAATAATTCATTATAAAAAATTATTGTAGTCAGGACAACTTTAAACCCCCAAAAATGTTTTCAGATATGTAAAGACTCCAAATTTACATTTCCCAACATCACAAGATTTATATAATTTATGATATTATAACAAATATCAGGCATAAGAAAAGTGGAAGAAGAGAACCATGAACATTTAGAAATAAAAAAAACCTGTTTATTGTTCATATAAAACATAAAAATGCAGTGAAAAACAATTTTCAGTGTTTTAACTCAATAATATATCCATAGTTACAGTAATACATACAAGTACTAGCATTAATAAAACAAGAATAAAAAATGCCGAACGTATGAAATGTCAAATTTGAGTAGCTCCGCCCCTAATCACGCCTTTAAATGAATTTTATGTATTTTACACATATTTGTGAAAATATTTACATCTTATATCTAATGCACACTTTCGGCATTTATATAAAATATACGTGCAAATATGGGAAATTTTCGACAGTGGCACCTATAATCAGTAAATTATAAGCATCAGGGTAACTTTGAGCCGACTCAAAGTTACCCTGAAAATGAGGTAAAGTGCTAGTGCCTTCTTATTTTACATTTTATTAACTATTAATAAATAAATAATCACAAAATATTAACACATTTACATCATTTAGATAAGAATATGTCTGATAAATGAGTATGTTGTTACTTACTATGAAAATTTAATTGGATTGCAACAACTTCAAAACAGCATTCAAAATTACCTTGAAAACAGTACTTCACAAAAATAGTTAGATGATGCATTTAATTGTGTATAATGTTGCTAATTTATTTTCTATAATAAAGAGTAGAAATTCCAGTTTAGAACCTTGCCAATAGAGCACAGTTCTGGAATTTATTTAGTCATTTAGAGTCAAAAATATTGAAAAATAGGAGGTGGTGCAAAGTTACACCCCGTGGTTCAAAGTTACCCTGATTGACTGTATTGAAATGAATAGAAAGAAAAAGGATTACACTAACTTAATTGAATATTTTAAATTCCAAACTAGTGACGTAAAAGATAAGAAGAAAGTCCATTCCAATTACTTTTTTAATATTATCCTTTATTTTAACTAAGGAAGAATTAAAGAGATTTAAAAAATATCATTAAACACACAAAGAATGTTAAAAAGATTAACATGAAACTAGAAATGACATTTTATCTTCCAATGAATGAGAAAAAGAGAACATGATCGTATTTTAAAATCACAAAAGTGTAAAAAATGTATTGGATTAGTAGATCACAAAATAAAGAAGGAAAAGTTAATGCATATTTATTTGGTTTTCCAAGAAGTTTCTTTCGGCTTTTAGAAAAAATGAACCATGCGAAATTTCGAAAACGGTGAGATTTTATTCAAGTATATATTTGTGCCTTTCTGTTCAACAAACATTCTTGCATCTGTCCAGAAGTGTCATAACGCCTTTTTTCAAAAATATTTATGAGTTGATGGCAAAATACTTACCGAGGGGATTTTTTGTCATTAAAGAGTCAATTTTTTATTTGCGAAGGGAATTTTTAAGAGAAAAAAAAAACACATACCAGTCGGGCGGAGTAATATCCGCAGAGTAAAGAGGGGGGCGATAAGAACGCCTCTATGGAATGCAAGGCGTTTTCTTCTGACAGTGAAAGATTGTCCCAAAACTTTCTTTCGAAATTCCAGTGTATTTTTAAAACTTTCCAACAAAGTTGAAAAGTGTTTATGATTTCGGTTTGCCTGGTCGTCTGTCTGTCTGTCCGTGTGTCCGCGCTCTAACTCCAGTAAATGGACTCGGATTGCCCTAAAATTATTGGATGTTTCTTACCATAGAACGATCCCTATTTCAAATGAAGTTTGTAGAATGTTTAGTTCATTTACAGGACAGTCGAAAGTATTCCGTTACATTACAGCCAATGGAAACAAATTGTTTCAAATGATTTTTAATGGTGTTACACACATCCAAACATAACAAAATTGATATGCATTTATGAAGTGCACTAAAATATCCATTCGGTGGAATATGCGATGCAAAGAATAGTTATTATTCATTTACAGGGCCACACAAAAGTATTCCGTTACAAAATTATATAGAAGGGGATTTTTGCGGTGTATTTTAATTATGTATGTTCCATCTAATTTCATATTTAATGAAATTTATATACGTCGCTGAGGTTTACTATAACTTATTTCATGTATAATAGGAAGTGCGTAGCATTTACTAGGACCCACAAAATATTTCAGATACTATATTGTATCAGATGTATTGTACATTAGCGGTGATTGCTGAAAATGCATTTTTAATTATGATATGCACTTTTATGTTTCACTATATTTATGGATACCATATCTTATACTATAATGCGAGCAAAAATTGTGTGTGTATGTGTATGTAAATTTTATCTTGAAAACGGCTCTAACGATTTTGACGAAATTTTGCACCCTGCCGTTTTCGGTCACGAAATGACCATTGGGATGGGTCACGGGTTCGAGAAAATTCCATTAGTGAGTCATTTTGAGTCATAACGGATCACGGTCAAGCTAATTATATCTAAAGAACGGCTCAATCGATTTTGACTAAATTTTGTATCCAACCTTTTTTCGGGTACGAGAAGACTTTTGGGCTAGGTCGCAATTCGAGAAATTTCGATTTGTGGGTCATTTTTGGGTCACTGTGGGTCAAGCTATGTCCATCTAAAAAACGGCTCTAACGATTTTCACTAAACTCTATATTTTACAGTTTTGGATTACGAGAAAACCATTGGGCTAAGTCACATGTTCGAGAAAATTCGATTAGCGGGTCATGTTTGGGTCACCGTGGGTCAAGCTATGTTTATCTAGAAAACGGTTTGAACGTTTTGACGAACTTTTGTAATCTACCGTTTTCGGGCACGAAAAGACCATTAGAATGGGTCACGAGTTCGAGAAAATTCGATTTGGGGGCCATTATGGGTCATTATGGGTCTGATTATATATGATTATATCTATATTATATCTAAACAACGGCTCAAGACATTTTCACAAAATTTTGTAATATACCGTTTCTGAGCATGAGATGACCATTGGGATAAGTCTCATGTTCGAGAAAATTTGATTAGTGGGTCATTTTGGGTCATGATGGGTCAGGGTCAAGCTTATTATATCTAAAGAACGGCTTCATCGATTTTAACTAAATTTTGCATCCAACCGCTTTCGGGTACGAGAAGACTATTGGGCTAGGTCAGATGTTCGAGAAATTTCGATTTGTGGGTCATTTTTGGGTCACTGTCGGCCAAGTTATTTCTATCTAAAATACGGCTCTTACAATTTTCACTAAACTCTATATTTTACAGTTTTGGATTACGAGAAGACCATTGGACTAAGTCACATGTTCGTGAAAATTCCATTAGAGGGCCATATTTTGGGTCACCGTGGGTCAGCTATGTTTATCTAGAAAACGGCTTGAACGATTTTGACGAAATTTTGTAATATACCGTTTCTGGGCATGAGATGACCATTGGGCTAAGTCACATGTTCGAGAAAATTCGATTAGTGGATCATTTTGGGTCAGGGTCAAGCTAATTATATCTAAAAAATGACTTAATCGATTTTAACTAAATTTTGTATCCTACCGTTTTTTTTTTTTTTTTTTTTTTTTTTTTTTTGCACTAGAAAACAATTGGGCTAGGTCACATGTTCGAGAAATTTTGATTTGTGGGTCACATTTGAGTCACTATGGGTCAAGAAAACTTTACCTAAAAAACTGCTCTAACAATTTTGCTAAATTTTGTATTTTATCATTTTGGGTTACGAGAAGACTATTGGATTTAGGCACATGTTAGAGAAAATTTGATTAGTGGGTAAATTTTGGGTCGCTATGGGTCAAGCTAATTTTACCTAGATAACGGCTCTAACGATTTTGGATAAATTTTGTATTCTATCGATTTCAGGAACAAGAAAACCATTGGGCTAGGTCGCACATTCAAGATCATTCGATTAGTGGGTCATTTTGGGTCACAATGGGTCACGGTCAAGCTAATTATATCTAAAAAGCAGAACAAACAATTTTGACAAAATTTTGTTTTGTACCGTTTCCGGACACGAGAAGATCATTGGGCTAGGTCACGTGTTCGAGAAATTTCAATTAGTGGGTCACTTCGGGTCAAGTTCATTTTATCTTGAAAACAGCTCTAACGAGTTTGACTGGAGTTTGTATTATGTCGTTTTCGGGCACAAGAATAGCATTGGGATAGGTCGCATATTCAAGAACATTCGAATAGTATATATCGTCGCATATTCAAGTATATATAGTCGCATATTCAAAAATATTTTCGGTCACAATGGGTCAGAGTCAAGCTAATTGTATCTAAAAAACGGAACAAAAAATTTTGATAAAAAAAAATTTCACACAGTTTCCGGACACGAAAAGGTCATTGGGCTAGGTCACATGTTCGAAAAAATTCTATTAGTGGGTCATTTTTGGGTCACTACGGGTCATGCTAATTTTATCTAAAAAACAGCTGTAACGATTTTAATTAAATTATGTATTCCATCGTTTTCGGGATCGAGAATAGATCGTATGTTCGAGAAAATTTGATTAGTGTGCGCCGTTTTGGGCCATTGTGGGTCAGGTTCACGAAACTGTAAAGTTGGCGACATTTGGCCGAAAAATAAACTTTTAAGATCGCGAATGCCAAAACACATACTTGGCGCCAAATGAAAGAATGGTAACAAATTTGGCTATATTTTGCGAAAAAGTAAGCTTTGAGAATGTGAAGTATTTTTTTTTTAATTTTAATAGGACTCGAGATACGTTGTTAAACCAACCAGAGATGAGCGAAAAATGTAATTTGGACTGATGTCCTTTCGTAGTAAATATGTAAAGAATGTAAAATTTAGAAACATGTACGTACATAGCCCTATTGATTGTTTTGGTAAATAATACTGTTATAAAATAACATGCTTTATAGAAATAATACAGAGAAAATTATACAATGAGAAGATTATATCGTGTTGAACACAAATCTAATTTTGACCGAGCTTAGCTCGGTCATCTCCCGCTTGTGGTGTGTAAAAATACTGTAATTCATATAGAGGGCTACACAAAGAATTCGTAAGGTCTACTGGGTATGAGCACAAATTGCTTAAGGGTAGTTTTTAAATGCGTTATGCATTTTTACGCTGAACTGCATTTAGTTTATTAAGAAATTGTAGAATATAGATAAAATGATATACATGATCACGCAAAGAATATAATCATGCCGTCTATCGATGATAATTTATGGAAATGAGATTTCAGTAGTTTTAAGAGTGTTTTACTTTGAATTAAATTTTAGCTACATAGTGGCGTGTAATAAAGGTGCTAGGTAAACTACAGGGCTGTACAAAATAATTCGTAAGGGTTACTGGGTATGAGCGAAAATTGCTTAAAGGTGGCTTTTAAATGAGTTATGCATTTTTACGGTGAACTGCATTTAGTTTATTAAGGATTATTGCTAGAATATTGATAAAATGATATACAGGGTTATGTAAAGAATTGGATACATGCCGTCTATGGATAATAATTTCTGGAAATGTGATTTCAGTAGTTTTAAGAGTGTTTTATTTTGAATTAAATTTTAGCTAAATAGTGGCGTGTTATAAAGGCACTAGCTTAACTATAGGGCTGTACAAAAGTATTCCATCTATAAGTATAAATTGCTGAAAGAGAAATTTCAGCCTGTTATGCGCTTTAATGCTAAACTAAATTTTCCCATTATATAGTATGCATATCAACATACAGATGAAGTATAGGGTTGTTCAAAAGGATTGGAATACATATTTGGCTATATACGTTAACTGCTAAAATCAATTTTTTAAATATTTACTTAGTTATATTTTACCTTATTTCCCTAAATAGCGAAGTTTTGTTAAAACTTTCAGGGAGTATTGAAAAGTTTTTCATAATCTATGCCGTACGCATGATTTTTCTTTTTTGTTTAATTCATCTCGCAACACTTTCTGAAAACAAGAATCTTTTACATGTACTTTCTAAATCTCTTTAAAATAAACATACTACAAAACGTATTTTGTAAAATAGTGGTACGAGTAGAATATAAAAATACTTGACAGTGGCCGCCGTGTCCATAACCTGATATAGCGCAACATTATCAAGGTTCGCACACTCCTTGGAATTTCCAAGGACTCTGGCACCACTATTAATGATAAGAAAATTTACATTTAATTTTTAAAATACGGAATTCGAAAACACCGCCTTTATTCACAGATTTTGCGGTATTTTTCTGCTGTGAAATACTTTGAAAATATTGTTAAAATTTAGTGGTAAAATTGTGCGAACCCTGATTATAGACCACATTTTCATCTGTGAAAATAATCCATTTTGAAAATATTGGTCACTTCAGATGAAAATTTGATAACTTATTGCACTATTATTTAGTATATTGTTGGCCCCAAAATTGTGTAGATTAAACTTTTTGGCATTCAAAAGTACTTATAGTGAAATTAAAATTTCAACCTGTTGTTTATTAATCTACTGGCAAATTGTTCGTTTTCAGAAATTGTAAGTTCTTTTGACACAGATAATATTTATTGTATGCAACTGAATTTAACTTGTTATCTTTGAACTCAAATTATAATTGTAATTTTTTTTTAGATTGGTACTCTAAAATTTGTTGCAACTTTCCAGAACTAAGGATTATGCTGACCCTTGTGGAACTATTAGCAGGCTGGCTTCGGCCACAGTTTGTAAATTAATTTTAACTTGAATAAGCTTTTTATATTTTGTAAAAAGTTGTCGCCTCCCCTTCCGGCTGTGCTGGGTTTCTGCTTGCAAGGCCCTGCGTGTCGGGGAAATCCCCCGGTGGAGCGTATATAAGACTAAGCTGTATCTCTGATCAGGCGATCTTGCTCCACTCAGGCCGTCAAAATACTTCAGACGCAAACAATCCTGATCCAGTCGAAACAATGGTCCCATCGCTGTCGCTAAACCCGGACTCCACCAGCAGAAAATTTTGCTGCCTATTTGGCGGAATTGCATGGACTGCGATATACTTTTACTAAACCATACCATCAACTTTGAAAAATATTTCTCGTAACTCGAGGAATTGAAACCAGCAATAACCAAGAAATACCCCAAATTAGCAAACAGACGAGGTGTTGTCTTCCATTACGACAACTCCAGGCCACATGTATCTTTGACTGTCAGAAACAAACTCCTTGCATTCAATTGAGACATCTTGCTCTATCCTCTTTACTCTTTGGAAATTGCTTTGTCCGAATAGTATTTGTTTAATTCTTTCGGAAATTCCATTCACCAAAATAAATTAACTCTTTGAATTACATAAAAAAATCACGGCGATAGGTATTTTGCGAGCAAATCGCAAGTGTTTTGGGAAGAAGGCATTATGAGACTTCTCAAGAGATAGAAGAAGGTTGTTGAACTGAATGATACATATACTATACTTCAATAAAACCTCGCCGTTTTCGAAATTTCGCATGGTTTACTTTTTGTAAAAATACGAAAGAAACATTTGGGACATATATATATATATATATATATATATTATACGTCTATTGAATGGGTCATCAGGCTAACAATTGATACTTTTTTAACACCATAATTTTTAAAGAGAATTATTATTTTTAGATTTCTCTTACAAATCTTTTAAAAACCTAACCTGAACATTATTGCTAGTAATGTCACAAACATTAATTGTGCTGCAATTTTTTTTTTAAATCTAACACGAAATTTGTCCTTTGAATTTACTGTCATTCATATAGTGGACCAGTAGAATCCTTGCGTAATACATTGCTGATCAAAACGTAGGCAACAAACATAAAATGTTAATTTTAGAATCTGTGACTACTTTTGTGACAGAACATGTGTAGAACATGTCACTAATAGAAAATTATGTAAAATGATCTAAACAGTAAAGGTAGCAAATAGGTACAATCCCCACAGCACAACTAATTGATGTGATAGTTTCTTCGTGTCACACATCGTCAGAAGTGTCACAGTCACTACGGTGAAACCAAATATGGGATTTTTTATTTGTCTCATTATTACTCTGTGATGATCGTTATATAAAGACTCCACTGAAAAGTCACTGTCTGTTTCTCTGTGATACCCCAGCAGTTAATATTACAATGAAGTCACTTTATGATTCTCAAGTGGCTCTCAATTAAAGACTCAATTTTCAAGTCATTGTGGCATTACATTTTCATGAGTCATCAAATGATATCACAATGTAGTCGCATGGTGACTTTCAGGTAATCGAGACTCTACTGTGAAGTGACCATTTTGCTCCTTTCTGAAAAGTCCCCAGATGATTTCCTCTTCTATCACTTTGGAACTCATCACAAAACAGCTGTTATGATGACTTTACAATGGCGTCTCCATATGACAAACACATGGGAGTGACAAGGTGACAAAGTTGGAAGCTATTTTCAGATATTCAGAAAGCTGAAATTAAGATATTTCAGTGAAAATGTACCAAGCCATTTATTCAGTTAGCCAAAACATCGTATAAAATATTGAAGGGGATTCGACGATAAAAAATATTTAAATAGCCTTTTTCAAAATCAATAAAATAAATATTATATTTTATCTTTCGTATTAATATACAGTGTAACCTCGAAACTAGGGCATTCAGCAATCCGGCAACTTCAAAAATTCGGACTTAAAGTCACCTTCTCCCTCCATTTCTTTTTATACTTCCAAGTCACGAAAGAAATGAAAATATCAATTGTTTACGAATTAAAAATTTCGAGATCGAAAGCGATGGATTAACGGACAGCGATATCACTGACGCTGTGCTAAATAGAACCGACGATAACGTTGGTAGAAACTCAGAGGAACAAGGACGAGGAGGCGGCAGATTAAAAGGTGTCGCTAAAAAAATTCATTTTAATTGAAAATTTAATAACTGCTTTAGAGAAACAAAACTGCATTTTCGAAATTGATGTTCCTCACTTGTTTAAAATCCAAGGAAAACTTGTAAAATAACGACTGAAAAAAGTGATGCAAATAAATTACAACACGAGAAGAAATGATTTCACTGTTTATTAGAATTATTTTTTTAACGTAGAAAATATTAATTAAAGCAAAGTTTTTCCTTTCTGTTCTACCCTCACTTGCTTATGAATTAAATTATGACTAAAGGCACAACTAAGAATATCGGAAATATTTTTCATATTCTTCCAGAAATCCGGTATTTTCAAAAATCCGGATTAGTCTCGGTCCCGACGATTCCGGGTTTTCGAGGTTATACTGTATTCCCTTTAAGACATATAAAACTTCTGCTCATTTAATAAATTACAAAAATAAATATTAATGTATATTTATACGAAGCATATGGGTGCAAAATTTTTATGAGGTACAATATACTTAAAATAAGAATCTCCTCGTTGTGAAAACACATTTTCACCTAACTTTTAAGGAAAGTAAAAGTAAATGTTGGCTGAAGAATTCAGTTATACGTCAGTGCACTTAAAAGGATAGCAATAATCCACTTGTATTAACGTTGTTCTTTTAAATAGATTAAAGTTCTCTTAGTTTAAAGCCAAATAATAAATTTTAATAGATGTTTAGAAGGAGCAAAATTCATTTTCTTATTTTCGAATAAATTTTCGGAAATGAATGTTACAGAAGCACTTACTTGCCACTTAAAGTGTTAAAAAAGCAGAGAAGTTGGCAGCTATTCTCAGATATCTAGAAAAATAAAATTAAGATATGCCAGGGGAAATGTACCAAGCTATTTAATTATTAACCTAGATCATTATATAAAATATTGAAAAGGAATCTGCGTTTAAAATTATTTTAATAGAGTTTTACTTTCTTCTATCTTTACTAGAAGAAAGTATTACATTCCTGAAAATTTTGACTTCCGGTTTTCGGTCTAGTCCAGTAGTGGCCAACAGTGGCACGCTCGACACAACTGAAAATTTTTATTAATCATTGCCTTATCTAATCATCTAATCTCTGCTACTCAAGAAGTCGACATTTTCTGTAAAATTTTAGTGGTTTCCGGCGTGCCACAGTTGGCCACCCTGGTCTAGTCATACGTTTTAAGAGGTCCTGAACACGACTTGACGGTTTTATAGTAAATGTCTGTTTGTGAGTCTGTCTGTATGTGACATAAATTTTGTGGGAGCTCTATCTCAAGAACTAATGCGCGGAATTTAATAAAATTTTAGATTAAGTTAGTTACTTAAATTAGTGATGATTATTTTTTGTGTAAATCTTCCAACAGATGGCTCTGCTATGTTACATTACTCATGATTTCCGCAATTGTGCTATGTCAAGAACTAATCCATAGATTTTCTTCAAACTTCAGACTCAGTTATACCTTGATATAACTTAGTGTTGATTACTGTTTGGTGTAAATCGTCCAACAGGCGCTGCTGCAATTCTATATTTTTCACGATTTCCGCAACATCTTTATCTCAGAAACTAATGCATGGATTTTCATCGTACTTCAGATTCAGTTAGACATTGACATAAGTGATTACTGATTAGATTTTGGTGTAAATCACACAACAGGTGACGCTGCTATGATGCATTTTGCAGGATTTACATGATTTTAGCGATAGTCATATCTCAAGGACTAATACTAATGAATGAGATTTCATATCTTTAGAATCCTCATGATGAGCAAATATTGTCACTTAATTTTGGCACTGTGATAGTGAATTTGGAAGTATTAACATGCATGAGATAGAAGAAAGCTTTGGGACTGGCGAATCCGATTAGTTATAACTAACACCAAGCTTCAAAATATTTTAAGCTCTTTTAAACTATTTCAAAATCTGTAAAATAAGTATTAATTTGTTTCAAAAGATTTTTTTTTTCGCCTAAATTTTAAGAAAAGGAAAAATAAATGTTAGCGAATGAATTGATTCATATTTATCTACATTTAAATGTTTTATCTATCTTTTCCTAATGTACTCCTTTTAGTCATTTAAAGTTCTGTTCATTTAATAAATTACAAAGACAAATTTTAATATATTTTTATGTGATGCATCTGGATTTAAAATTTTTATGAAGTTCAAAATCCTTAAAATAAAGATAATATCGTTATTTTTAAGAAAAGCTAAAAATAGATGTTGCCGAAAGAATTCATTTATAATTCAATGCACTCAAAGGAAACCACTAATCCACTTGGGTTATCATTTAAATAGATTAAAGCTTTCTTCGTTTAATAAAGCAGAAAAATACATTTAATGGATGTTTATGGGAAGCAGAATTATTTATGGTGAGCAAAAATCGAAAAATAAGTAATAGATGGTGTTCAAAAGCCTTTTTATTGAAAATTAAAAATAAATATTAGCAAATTTACTTTTAGTTGCATTTAAAAATTTAATCTACTTTGTACTAATGTATTCATTTTAATTCAGTTAAAGTTCTGTTTACTTAAATTAGAAAGACAAATTTTAATATATTTTTATCTAATGCATCTGGATGCAAAATTTTTATAAAGTTCAAAATACTTAAAATAAAAATAATCTCTTTATTTTTTTAAAAAAAATTAAAAATAGATATTTGCGAAAGAATTCATTTACACTTCAATGCACTCAAAGGAAATCACTAATCCACTTGGATTTTCTTTTAAGTGGATTAAAGCTTTCTTCGTTTAATAAAGCAGAAAAATACATTTAATGGATGTTTATGGGAAGCAGAATTGTTTATGGAGATCAAAAATTGAAAAATAAGTAATAAATGGTGTTCAAAAGCCTTTTTAATGAAAATTAAAAATAAATATTAGCAAATTTACATTTAGTTGCATTTAAAAATTTAATCTAGTTTGTACCAATATATTCCTTTTAATTCAGTTAAAGTTCTGTTTACTTAAATTACGAAGACAAATTTTAATATATTTTTATGTGATGCATCTGGATGTAAAATTTTTATGAAGTTCAACATCCTTAAAATAAAAATAATGTCGTTATTTTTAATAAAAGTTAAAAATTGATGTTGGCGAAAGATTTCATTTATACTTCAATGCACTCAAAGGAAATAACTAATCCGCTTGGGTTTTCTTTTAAGTGGATTAAAGCTTTCTTTGTTTAATAAAGCAGAAAAAATACACTTAATGGATGTTTATGGGAAGCAGAATTATTTATGGAGACCAAAAATCGAAAAATAAGTAGTAAATGAGGTTCAAAAACCTTTTTGATGAAAATGAAAATATTAGCAAAAGAGTTCATTTACGCTTCAGTGCGCCTAAACGTTTAATCCGCTGTTGTTTATCTATTTCAAATACTGTAAAGGTATACTACTTTCAAATATTATAATACTATCTCGTTTCAAAGGAAATTTTTTGCCTTAATTTTAAGTATAGAAAATATAAATGTTATCGAAAGCCTTCATTTGTATTTCACTGCATTTAAAATTTTAATCTACTTTGTACCAATGTATTCCTTTTATTTCAGTTAAAATTCTGTTCGCTTAATAATTTACAGACAAATTTTAATATATTTTTATGCGATGCACCTGAATGTAAAACTTTTATGAAGTTCGAAATCCTTAAAATAAAAAGTATTGTTGTGAAAAGACATTTTCATCTAAATTTCAAGGAAAGTAAAAGTAAATATTGGCTAAAGAATTCATTTATACTTCAGTGCAGTTAAAAGGATAGCAATAATCCACTTGCATTAAAGTTTTTTTTAATACATTAATGTTCTCTTCATTTAACCTTTTTATTGCGAGCTCAGTGTTGCCAGTGGGTTATTTTTTAAAATTCTGATTTCTTGATTGGAACCACTTTTTTGAAATGGTAAAATTGAATTTAATTTATATCATATTAATTAAGGCGGAAAAACGGGTAATTTTACCATTTGAAAAAAGTGGTGCCAATCAAGAAATCTGAAATTTAAAAAAGTAGCCCACTGGCAACACCGTGCGGGCTAGGAATGGCGAATAATTTTATATTCATTCGTACCAGAATGAAAAAAAATCCTTTGTGGTAGATTTCTCTCGAAATGATCCTGGTACCAGTGTATGACAGCCACTAGTATTCTCTAAGTGATGCGAATAGAATATAGAAATGGTCTCTGGTCAACGTATGTCCTAACCCCGTTATGAAAGGGTTAATAAAGCAGAAAAATAAATGTCAATGGAGGATTCGGAGAAGCAAATTTCATTTCCTTAGTTTTGAATAAATTTTTCGAAATCAACATTACACAAACACAATTACTTGTTACTGAAAGTGTTTAAAAAGCGTAGAAGTTATCAGTTATGTCCAGATATCCAGAAAATTAACACTAGAATCGCCGTTAGGGGTCATTTTGACCCCTGCCAAAATTGATAATAGTCGATTCGAACCAGAAATTTTTTCAAAAGATATTTAAGTATTGCGCGGCAGCGCAATACTTATTTATTTCCAGTCTCACTTCTCAATGTTAATTTAACATGTAAAAGCCTATACAGATGATAACTTTTTCATTTTTTCTTCCCACCTTTTTGTCCCTGATGCCACTCATTTTTTATTCATTACTAATTCTAATAATATTATAAATTTAAAGTTTAAAACTTTTGTCTGACGTCAGGGTCGAAACGAATAGCAAAATAACCTTTGCATATGGGTAAATTATAACCCAGAGAGAAACAAGGGCCAATTTTTTTGTATATTATTCAAATATTTTTCTTAATAATTCCAAATTTCACTTTTTTCATTGAGAATCAACGGACATTTTTAATAGAAAATGTAACATTTTTTCTTCATTGTTGCACAAATTTCAAAAGCCGTAATAATAATTTATTTAGTTTTAGTAGAAAGATTCCCACGTGAAAAATTTTAATTGAAATAGTTTTTTTTTTTTTTTTAAGAATTAAAAAATATGGCGTCATAGTGGAAATAAAAAGGACATTTTCAAACATTTCTAAATAATACATAGAGTATTAATATTATTAAATACAGAAAGCAAGTGAAAATGACGTCAGTTGTTAAACAAAAAATTGAAATATATCTTACCCATACTGATTTTAGAACTCGAATTTTAAATATCGTTAAAATTAATAAGGACAGTTAAGGAGCTCATGACTGAAAAAACAGCATTGTCATATATATGTGTGTGAGTGTGTGTGTATATATATTGTTCATAGGCAGTTTCTTCTTTGTAGCAACAAAAAAGAAAAAAAATATTTATTTGCAAATTCAAAAAAGATATGTGTTTTCAACGTCAAGTCTAAGGCATTTTTTAACTAAAATTATTGCTGAAGGACGTGATTTTTGTTGTTTTTTATGAAAACCACGACATTAAACTATTGAGTTATATGATCATCGATCAAACAGTTTTGGAGCTTTATAGTCGTACATAAATGACTGGTGTCACCGTGAAATAATACATTTCTAGGCATTATTATTGATAGGAAAAATTTTAAAAATGGTAAAACGGTGTAAATTTCCGCGTTGCAAAAGTGATTCACGATACTTCAATAAAGAGCATATGTTTGGAGTACGTTTCATACCTTTTCCAAAACCAAAAACAAATGTAAATAAATGTCGCAAATGGCTTAATGTATGTAAAAAAAATGACGCAGAAAAAGTTAATGATGACTGGTATGTGTGCTCGCTACATTTTGCTGGTTTAAATGGCCCTACTCAGGTCTATCCCGACCCGATGCCCAGCAAGGAGTTTTCAAAGAGTGGTGACAAACAAGCAGAAAATATATATACACTAGCGGATAATAACGTTATGGATAAAACTGATATCGCAATCAAGAAACCACCCCAAGGAAAAAGTAAGTACTCAAGATATTATCAAAATAATTGTGAAAGTATTAAACGTAAAAGAATTTCGTATTATAAAAAAAAGTAAAAAAGAGGTTAAAAAACGTGCTTCTTCTTATTTTCATCAAAGTAAATCGAAGATTAAAGAAAAAAGCCGAAAGTGGATCTCAAAAAAATATACACTTCATAGGAAATTTCCCCTGCCTGCTAAAGTTAATCGGTCCAGGTTAAGACAACTTGTTTTAGTGAAAACCTTCTAAGGGACAATGGACTCAATATAGCTGATCAAAAGCGAAGAAAAAATATCGAATTTGTTAAAACTCAAAATAATACTCAGCTACTCGCACGTAAGGCTATACATATTAAAAATGTACTGTATGCCAAGAGTTCCTCCACTGCAACAAAATTTTCAAATAAGTGTCAGCACATGCTTCTAAAATGTATAGAAAATATCAATGCAAAGAATTTGTGTAAAGTTTCTGGTGGTGAAAAAATTCCCAATTCTAATGCGGAACCTTATTTTTGGGAAGTAGCCTATCATCCTTTATTTGACATATACTCAGATAATAATTATGTTATTGATTCTCGATTAAAAATAACTCACCTTGCACTAGGTAATGATTTGCCTGTTGAAGAAAACGTTGATGGGAAAGTTCGCAAAAATGCAATGTGGAATTGTGGACCATTTTGCAACATCCGTGAGGAATCAATACAAAGATTGCTACATATTCTACATATCTTTGCTTCATGTCAAGGGAGTTCTACTAAAGAATTATTCTTGAATGTAGACTGTTGTGACTACAAACCAAATTACACGAAAGAAGATCAAATGTGCGTGCTGAAGTTAGGCCATGCAAGTCATTGCATAGAAAATATTAAATGTAGTGGTATTTTGAGGGTCATGACTGAATTGTCACCCCATTATAGTGGTTTGAGAACCCTTGTTAGACGTGTATATGAAATAAAAAAACTTTTTTATGCCTGCAATTTAATTGATAAAGCTATTGAAAGTGCCATTTTTGAAAATCTAAAAGTCGTCGTTAAGGAATTGGAATGTTTAATTAGTGGTAAAAAAAAAGGAAGACAAAAAAGTTAATTCAGAATATGAGTCTATCTTAAAACCTACTTGGAAGGAATCGGAATTGATAAAATTATTTGAAAAACCTTTGGCATATTGTTTTAGAGATATGTATGAATTTTATGATACTCCTTGTGATTCTTGCGAAAAACTATATCAGAAAAGGAAACTTTCACCGGTGAGTAAATTGATTACCAAATATCAATTGGAGAATACACAAAATGTTGCATTTAATATATTAAGAACTGCTTGGCTCTTGAAAAAACCAGATTCTTCTTATATTCAACTATTTGAAGAGTTAAATCTGGGTGATTATTGTTCTAAGAGAATTGTGTCTGGTAAAGTTCCAGAGCGATGTTTTCTAAATGGATTAGAAGTACATCCTATACCTGAAGATATTAGAAATCTGAATATGTTTGAAAAAATACTTATTCAGAAATGTAAAGCTTTTCAAGTAGTAGTTCGACTTGGAACCAAACTAAAGACTTTCAATCATACCGGCTTAACAAAAGCACTCAAAGGTAAAATTATATACCTTTGTTTACCACATCAAAGTAATGTTAATATGATTCCACAAGGGTTGCCAGAAGATCATGAACTTCACATTATAGTTAATGGTCAACCAACTAAAAGTAAAATAGTTTGGCAGTCAGTTGTTAGGCTTGAAAAAATCGCTAGAGCTTTACAGAAGTTAAAAGAAATTAATCCATTGTATGCTGATATAGATGTTAATCAGTTTGATTCAGGTTATATTTATGGTGATTCTAATGAAAAAGATATTCGAATTTGTACGCAACCAGATGCTCTGTTATGCAGGTTATCCGAAACACAAGAAAAGATGTTGTTTGATTAATATACGATCTATCCGGTTAACGGAAAAAACCCTACTGGTATCTTAGAAGCATTTCAGATGAAAAGAGTTGAACAGGAAGCTATCAGTTTGCATGAAAGAAATTTAGATTTAATGTGTTTTCCTGATTTGTTTCCTACCCGTGAAGGTGGTCGACATGCAAATAGACCTTTTGGTAACTTAACTGAAGCTGATTATCGAGCTACTAGGATATTAAATAAAGATCGCAGGTTTTCCCTCAATGAACAGTATCTTTTCCACTGTTTCTATGAAAGTGAAATAAAGTCTATGACCAGTAGCATTAATTTTATGCTTCGAATGAGTGGGAATAAAACAATTCCAGTCTGTTCTTTGATTGATAAACTGACAGCTAAAGATTCAGAACTTGAACATACTTTATCAGCTTTTATGCAAAATATGAGAGGCACACAAGAGTATTGTTACAAGCGCCAAGGAGAACTAAAGATAATGATGCAAAATTATGGAAGTCCAACATGGTTTTTAACACTAAGCTGTGCTGAATATGACTGGATTGAGTTGCATGAGCATCTTCGAATTAGCTTATTCTGACAAAACTCTTCCTAAAGATATTGCAGAGTTATGTTCTTTAGATCCTGTTGCTGTTTCTTTGCATTATCATAATAGATTTCATGCTGTATTCAAATATCTTATTATGAATAAAGAAAGTTCAGTTTTGGGTGAAGTGGAACACTACTTCTGGAGAGTAGAATACCAAGGCAGAGGGGCTCCTCATATTCAACTCCTCTGGTAAAAGATGCACCAAAGATAGGTAAGTCCAGTGATAAAGAAATATTAGATTTCATTCAGAAGTATGTTACATGCTCCCTTCCCGACAAAATTGAAAGCCCAACTTTGCACGAATATGTTAAAAAGTATAAAATACACCGCTGCAATTCAACTTGTCAAAGAAAATACAAGTCTGGAGAAAAAATATTTACAAGATGTCGGTTTAAGTTTCCTAGAGCAATAGCAAATGTTGCAAAATTAAATGATGTGCATTCTAGTATAAGACAACATTTATCTGCAAAATCAAAAAAGCGTCTTTACGTACTTCCTAGAACATCTGCTGAAATATATGTTAATGATTACAATCCTATGCTTTTGTATGCATGGAAAGCTAACATTGATGTTCAATTTATTGCAGATAAAGAAATGGCTGTGGCTCGGTATATAACTTCCTACATAACAAAAAAAGAAAAATCGGACATGGAAGTAATCTGGAATGAATTGGCAAGCAAAGATTTACGGAGCCGTCTATTTAGTTTTGGATTAAAAGCAATTTCACATCGCGAATGTGGTGCATATGAAGTAACTGACCGAATACTTGGTCATCATCTGTATGGAAAATCCGAATCTATTATTTTCATCAATACCACCAAAAAAGAAAACAGAAAACGTTTACTTAAGCCATTTCAAGAGTTTAAGAAACTGAAAGAAATTGACCCTACTAGTGAAGAAATTTTTATGGTTCAAATGGTAGATGGAGTATATCCTAACAGGCCAGATGAACTGGAAAACACATCCTTGTATGATTTTGCATCTTTATATTATCGATTGCCTCTAAAACCAAATGAAATAATACCAGATAATAGTTTAAAACTAAAAAATGATACAGGGTTGTTAAAGAGAAGATGCAAGCCTTTCCTGATACAAAACACCCTTCATGACCCTGATAAATCAGACACAGAGAGAGAGAATTACTATCATAGCCTTTTGATGCTATTCCTTCCTTGGCGCAATGAAAATTTACTCTTAGGTGATCATTCCAGCTATCATGAATCTTTCGAAAGTCATCTTATAAAACTAAAACAAATGATGAAGTACCATGATAGGCTTAATGTTTTAAAAGAAGGCGAGAAAAAATTAGCTGATATTCTAAGAAAAAATACCCAAGCAGAGTGTGAAAGGGGCAGTTTTCATGATGATATGCAAAATGCTTTGCAAGGTGATGAGATTGTTGAGGCTGGTAATGCTATGGCAGAAGTAAAAGCAGCTATGACCAAGAATTTAGTTCCTTCCTCTAAGGATTTAGCAATTCAAGTTTCACAACTGCATTCTGATCAAAAGAAAATATTTGATGCCGTTCAAAAACACTTTGGTTCTGATTCAGAATCAAATAAACCACTGACAATGTTTGTTAGTGGATGTGGAGGAACTGGGAAAAGTTTTCTTATTCATGCAATTAGAAGTATGGTTTCAAACCACTTCAATAATGGCTTCACAAATGCAGTTGCAGCTCCGACAGGTCTAGCTGCTCTTAATATTGATGGAGTTACTTTACACAAATTATTAATGCTGCCTGTGGAGCATGGCAAAACAGCACAGTACCATAAACTTGGAGTAGATAGTTTATCTGTTATGCAGAAAACATTAGTGAATTTGAGACTTCTGATAGTTGACGAAATTTCAATGGTATCATCTTTATTGTTGGCTTACATTCATTTAAGATTAGTTGAAATAGCGGGCAAGGACGAACTGTTCGGTGGAATTTCCGTTTTATTTTTTGGAGATCTTCTTCAACTTCTGCCAGTGAAAGGGAACGAGCCGTATTCTAAATTGACTCACACTGAAGCTCGTCAGTTAATTGGATCAGTTGGTGCCATTAATATTTGGAAGGAATATTTTATTTATGACGAACTTACATTAAATAAAAGACAAAAAAATGACTTGAGATATGCAGAGCTTCTCAACAGAATTCGAGTTGGTGAAGTCACTACTGATGACATAAAATTACTTGAAACCAGAATCATTCCAGATGCTAATAACATAGAAAAGGTAGCTGATTATTATTTTGAGCTCATGGATAAAAACTTGAAACCAGTGTGTTTGCTACCGACAAAAAAATTATGCGCAGAGATAAATTCTGTAATGCTACAAAAGGCTAAAAATAATGTTCTAGAAATTAATGCAGAAGATACCGTTACTGGTTTCCGAGAAACGAAAAAAGCAATAAAATTACAGCTGGAGAAGCTTAAAAAAAAGTCATCCGATACTGCCGGTTTAGAATCAACTATTTTAATTTGTGAGGGCTGCAGAGTTATGTTACGCAGGAATCTCTCTGTTGAAAAAGGTCTCGTCAATGGTTCAATGGGTACTGTTAAAAGTTTTAAAAAAGATGCAGCTGGAAAAATATTAGCTATAAGCATTTTATTTGACAACCATCCTACTGAAAAATATATCGTAAGAGTAAATGCAAAATTTGAGATAATGAAAAATGTCTATGCCAAACGATCTTAATTTCCTATTGTTTTATCTTATGGTATTACAATCCATAAAAGTCAAGGAATGAGCTTGCATTGTGTAGTTATTAATTTGGGTCCAAACATTTTTGAAAGCGGTATGGCGTATGTTGCCTTATCTAGGGTGACTAGTTTAGAATGGTTACATTTGCTTGCATTTGATGCAAGTAAAATATTTGCTTCACCAAATGCTATCAAAGAATACAATCGGCTTAGAAAAGCATATAGAAACGATTTTCCACAATTAACAACCTTTCCTAGAAAATATTCTGGTACTAAAATGATTGCTGCATCTGATTTATCAGTACTTAAGAATGAAAAAACAAACATTATCAATATTACAAGTATAAATGTCTCTAAGGTTAAAGGTTTTAAAAATATAGATCGATCTTGTTACGCAAATGCTATGTTGCAAACTCTGTTCTCTATCACAGAATTTCTGAATAAGATACAAGAAAGGGTTATTAATCCTGGTCCAACAACAAAAGCTTTGATAACATTGCTTACTAATCTACAAAATACACAAAATGAAACTCTAGACACACTTGAAGTTAGAAAAAATCTACCTGCGATGTTTTATGATGGTACTGATCAAGACCCACTGGAATTTTTGGATTATTTACTCGAGAATTTATCTAGAGAAAATATCAATGCAATAGATCTTTTTCAAATGAAGCAAGATCTGTGGGAAAAATGTACTAGCTGCCCAAGTTTTCGTGATGCATGTGTAGCTACAGAACCATTCAATGCACTTATTGTAAAATTTCCTCACAATTTCAGTAACCAGAAAAATATGATTGCTTTCAGTGACCTCCTAACACGATGGCAGCCTGGTGACATGATGTGCGTTCATTGTAAAAACAAAACTAAAGTACATCAAACTCGTTTAAATTCTTGTGGGAAATATTTGTTTGTGCAATTGGCCCGTTTTGCATCTTTAAATGTATCATTTGGCCAGAATAGAACTTTTAAAATAATGTGCCCCATCACAGGTTTCGTAAACCAAAAAGTAAATATTAATGGTATTTCTTTTAAAACGAAATCTGCTATCTTGCATAAAGGAATGTCAATCGATTCGGGCCATTATACAGCAATGGTGCACTCAAATAAAAATGGGACCAATGTATGGACTGTTTGCGACGACATGAATATTTCGTATCGTACACGTTTTGTAAAGAACCTTGAAGATGTTTACATTTTACTTTTAGAAAGATGTTAAATTAGAAAAAGCATACTACTACAAAGTGTTATTAAAACAACAGTACTAATTAGCAAATAATTTGTATTTTATGTTTTATATTTCATAAGAATTTAACATCTACTTATAAAAATAAATATTAACAAATAATAAACTCCTTTTATTAGAGCATTTAAATGTGTATTTTTTTCTGGCTTAGATTTCATTCTCATGCATCCATCTGTTGGTCAAGGTTTAATTTTAAAATGTATAATTGTATCAGAGCTATAGTAAATCATTGGATTTTATTATTAACTAGCCGCCCTTGGAGACCAGTTTGGTTTCCCATAAAATTTATGTTTGGGAAAGCATGCTGTGCATTGTATCATGTTATTTAATTTAATTTACTTGGACACTCTTAAATATAATTAATATAATCCCTTAAGCTAATATTAGTTTTTGTTGCTTTTCTATTTGTTGATTTGTCTCAATTTGTTGATTTTCTGAAATTAAGTAAACCCTATTGGTTTACAATGGAAGTATATGGGAACTTAGCGAATCATTAGAAATTGTCAAGTTGACGTCACTTTTGGCGACTAATTTTGGTAGCCAAATTTGGCAATATTTTACCAAGTTGGCGACAAATTTGGCGGCATTTGGCGACAGAACAGTGCCTCCCCTATAGTAATTCCCTTATAGGTTTGAATATGCATTAAATGCTGTTCAATATCCAATGAGATGCGTTGCATTCGGCCATTGCCATTAAACAATTAACAAATAATCTCCATTTCTGCACCACATACGATAACGTAATTTAAGTATTGCGCGGCAGCGCAATACTTATTTATTTCCAGTGTCACTTCTCAATGTTAATTTAACATGGAAAAGCCTATGGAGATCATAACTTTTTTATTTTTTCTTCCCACCTTTTTGTCCCTGATGCCACTCATTTTTTATTCTTTACTAATTCTAATGATATTATAAATTTAAAGTGTAAAAACGTTTGCCTGACGTCAGGGTCAAAATGAATGGTAAAATGCCTTTGCATATGGTTGAATTATAACCCAGAGAGAAACATGGGCCATTTTTTTTTTTTTTTTACATTATTCAAATATTTTTCCAATTTTCGCTTTTTTCATTGAAAATCAACGGACATTTTCCATAGAAAATGTAACATTTTTACTTCATTGTTGCAAAAATTTCAAAAGCCGCAATAATAATTTATTTCTTGTTAGTTGAAAGATTTTCACGTGAAATATTAAACTAAACTAGTTTTTATTTTTATTTTTATTTATTTATTTATTTTTTAATTAAAAAGGTGAATATGGCGTCATAGTGGAAATAAAAAGGCTATTTTCAGAATAATTTTTTACTTTGGTCAAGTTTATATTTTAGTAAAAAGTTTCTAATGGATAGCTATTTTTACGCAGGTAGTGAACTTAGTGGGAAATTACATAACTTAAATTTTAAAATGTATGTTTTTTTCCGAGATGAGAACTATTTATGGCCCAAGTTAAACTTAGGTAATAATTTTCTGATGTGTTTACACCACTCCTTGGGAGAGAATAAGGTTTAAAAATTTAAGTAAAACTTTTATTTTTTATTTTTTACTGTATCACAGCTATAATATTGTTAAATATTAGCAGTAAGGATTCAACACAATTTACATTTACATTCATAGCGTTCCTGAGTGGGAAATAGGGTATCTAAATTTAAGTTAAGTTAATTTTTATGTTTTGATTATAGATTTTTAACGTTCAGATTGGAAGTTTTTGTTCAAATTACCGCAACCTACATATTACTACTGTGATGAAACATTTTGAATTACAAGTTGGTAAACTGCATTTCACATTCTGGTACAATTCCGCATATATCAAACCCTGATGATGATACTCTCTATTAATTTTGAAATGCGTTCGTCTGAGTGCTGTAGTTATTAAAAAACTTGACATATTAAACAAAAACATAATTTGAAGAACAAATTAAAAAAACAAAATTTATTTCCTACATTGTTTAAGCCCGAGAAGGGACAGATATTAAGATATTTCATTCAATTAGTTCTACATTTAATGTTAAATTTTTGTAACAAATTATTTAAGCTTATTGAAGATTAAAAAATAAAAATAAAAATCATACAATATGATACTTAAAACAATCTAAAAAAATAGATTCCGTTCAAATGAAATCGAAATAAATCTTAGACTTTTTTTTAAGTTTTGTGTTTCTCATGCATCTTATCATTTTACGCACAATTGTCATAAACATAATACAAAACCTGCAATACAAATATTTCCAATTAAAAATGGAAGAAGTCTAAGATTTATTTCGATTTCATTTGAACGGAATCTATTTTTTAGGGTGTTTTAAGGATCATATTGTATGAATTTTATATTTATTTAAGTATTGCGCGGCAGCGCAATACTTATTTATTTCCAGTGTCACTTCTCAATGTTAATTTAACATAGAAAAGCCTATGGAGCTCATAACTTTTTCATTTTTTCTTCCCACCTTTTTGTCCCTGATGCCACAAATTTTTTATTCTTTCCTAATTCTAATAATATTATAAATTCAAAGTGTAAAAACATTTGCCTGACGTCAGGGTCAAAAAGGATCATAAAATGCCTTTGCCTATAGGTGGATTATAATCTAGAGAGTAACATGGGCTAATTTTTATTTACATTATTCAAATATTTTTCTTAATAATTCCAAATTTCGCTTTTCTTCATTGAGAATCAACGGACATTTTCTAATAAATTTTAACATTTTTCCTTCATTGTTATAAATAATTCAAAAGCCGTAGTAATAATTTGTCTATTTTTAGTTGAATGATTTTCACGTGAAACATGAAACTGAAGAAACTGAAATAGTTTTTTTTTTTAATTTTTTTTTTAATAGAATTAAAAAGAAGATGAATATGGCGTCATAGTGGAAATAAAAATGACATTTTCATGCAGATTTTTTAAGTTCAGATTGTAATTTTTTGTTGAAACTACAGCTACCTACATTACTGCACTGGTGAAACATTTTGAATTATACATAGGTAAATTGCATCACAAATTGTGATGCGATATCGCATAAATCAAAGCCTGATGATGATACCCTCCATTAATTTTGAAATGTATTCGTCTGAACGCAGTGGTTATTAAAAAAATTGACATATTAAACAAAAACCTAATTTGCAGAACAAATTAAAAAAACAAAATTTATTTCCTAAATTGTTTAAGCCCGGGAAGGGGCAGATATTAAAATATTTCATTCAATTCGTTCTACATTTAAATAAAAATTTTATAACAAATAAGTTAAACCGATTGAACATTAAAAAATAAAAATGAAATTCATATAATATAATACTTTAAACATCTATAAACTTAGATTCCGTTCAAGTGAAATCGAAATAAATCTTAGACTTTTTCCATTTTTAAGTTGTAAATATTTGTACTGCAGATTTTGCATTATGTTTATAACGATTGTGCGTAATATGATAAGATACATGCAAAATACAAAACTTTAAAATGTCTATGATTTATTTCGATTTCACTTGAACGGAATCTAAGTATATAGATGTTTAAAGTATTATATTATATAAATTTCATTTTTATTTTTTAATGTTCAATCGGTTTAACTTATTTGTTATAAAAATTTTATTTAAATGTAGAACGAATTGAATGAAATATTTTAATATCTGCCCCTTCTCGGGCTTAAACAATTTAGGAAATAAATTTTGTTTTTACTTTCTTCTATCTTTACAAGAAGAAAGTATTGGTTTCATGAAAATTTTCGAATTCCAGTTTTCGACGGATTTACACGTTTTATGAGTCAGAGATTCCAAAAAACATGTTTTTACAAAATGTCTGTCTGTGAGTCTGTCTGTCTTTCTGTCTGTCTGTCTGTCCGTCTGTCTGTCTGTCTGTCTGTCTGTCCGTCTGTCTGTATGTGACACAAATTTTGTGGGCGCTCTATCTCAAGAACTAATGGACGAAATTTCACAAAACTTCATATTTAGTTAGACCTTGATATAAACTGGAACTGATTAGTTTTTGGTGAAAATCGCCCAACAGGTGGCGCTGCTATGCGGCATTTTTAACGATTTCTGCAATAGCTGTATCTCAAGAACTACTGCACGGATTTTCATAAAACTTCAGATTCAGTTAGTCCTGGATATAAGTTAGTGCTGCTTAATTTTTGGTGCAAATCGCCCAACAGGTGGCGCTGCTGTGCTGCATTTTTCACGATTTCCACAAGAGGTGTATCTCAAGAACTATTGCACGGATTTTCATCAAACTTCAGATTTAGTTAGTCCTTGACATGAGTTGATGTATAAATTAGTGCTGTTTAATTTTTAGTGTAAATCGCTCAACAGGTGGCTCTTCTGTGCTGCATTTTTCACGATTTCCACAAGAGCTGTATCTCAAGAACTATTGCACGGATTTTCATCAAACTTCAGATTTAGTTAGTCCTTGACATGAATTGATATATAAATTAGTGCTGTTTAATTTTTGGTGTAAATCTCTCAACAGGTGGCGCTGCTATGCTGTATTTTTTGCGATTTCCGCAATAGCTTTATCTGAAGAACTAATGCTTGGATTTTCAACAAACTTCAGATTCAGGTATACCTTGATATCGTTTAGTGCTGTTTACTTTTGGTGTAAATAGCTCAACAGGTGGCGCTGCTATGCTACATTTTTTCAGAATTTCCGCTATAGCTCTATCTCAAGAACTAATGCGCGAATTTTCATCCAACTTCAAATTCAGATATACTTTGATATGAATTGGTGCTAAATCGTTGTTATTTCTTGTACTATTTAAATGATTTAATTGACGTGATTTATATAGAAGAAAGTTTTGTGATGGCCACAACATACTAGTTTTAATTTGTTCTGCAAATTAGGTTTTTGTTTAATGTTATGTTTAAGTAGCGCAAAAGTAGGCTAATTAAATAAGTTAAATAATTTTAAATAAAATTTGTGGTGTGACACACTTTTATATAAAAATTGAGTAAAATAGCCGGCGGTTCTAGTGTTAAAAATAACATGTTCCAGGGAAAATACACCATGGCATTTAAACATTAACACAAACCACTCTATAAAATTTTGAAGGAAAATCAACGTTTAAATTATTTTACTAGATTTTTATACGTAGCAACATGCTTCAAAATCTTTTATTCTATTTCAAAATCTATAAAACAAGTATTATTTTGTGTCAAAATATAATTTTTTATCTTATTATTAAGAAAATAAAAATAAATGTTAGCGAAACCTTCTTTTATGGGCGATTCTCCAATAAGTAATAGTTTGTTTCTTTTGCCGTTTTATGCTAAATATTATCATTTATAATAAATTTCCTTTGGCATAAAATTTAATAGATTTCAATGTATAAAATAAAGAATTTTCATTGCAAATTTTGAATAGTTTTATATTTATTCTGGACAAAGAAATGTTGTCCCCTAGTTTTCATGTCACTTCTGTCCCATTGTATAAAACTGCTCATGTCATTATCAACGAATCAGATAAAAAGTGAAGGACAGATACATTTAGTAGAAGAAGCAATCTTGATTGCTCAGAAAGTAACATGGTTTAATTATATGGGTTTCAAAAGCAGTAACAAGCTGCAAAACAGATAGAAATACAGTAGAATCTATTTTATCCGAAACACGTTAAACCGAAACTCTCGGTTAACCGAAATCCATTTTTAAAGCTTTTTAATTTTTTTTTTACTATCACATTTCTTGTGTGAAAAATCCATTTTGAAAGCTTTTTCTTTTCTTTTTCTTTTTTTTTTAAACTATCATATTCCTTGTGTGCAAGCGGTCCTTTCCGAACTACGAGTAAATATAAATATTTCGGATTCCCTTCCTTAGAGTTCCTTTGAATTTAATTTGAGCTCGAGTAAGCTGCGGAGTGGAACGAAGAAAACGGACAAACTAGCAATTCTAAAGCTTTTGAATGTTTTGGAAAAGGTTTGGCATGGCTGGGGAAGCAGAAAGACTGTGATACTGGTGAAGAAATAATATTAAAAAAATTCGTGTTAGAGCTTCAAAGCAAAGGCAATCCAAAATGCGAAACAGAACATCTTTTTCAAATCCTTGTGATATAAGTAAAAAGTACTTAATTTCAAAATTAAAATTCAGGAAATTTATTCTTGTTTTATTATTATTATTGCTAAGCACTTGTTACCATAATAAGAACTATTGCATATATTTCTCCTTAATCTTAAAATTGAAGCATTCTGGATTTTCCGAAAGAAGGTCGGTCCCAATTACTTCGGATAATCGAGGTTCTGCTGTATAATATGTTTATTACTTGTCACTACTGTCCCGTAACTAAATTTTCCTTATTATTATTTTTATTTACTTCTGAATTTGTCATTATGTAACATACTATTGAATACAGTAGAACCCCGCTAATCCAAAATAATTGGAACCGGCTCCTGTTCGGATTACCCGAAATTCCGATAAAAATCGATAAGAAAACGATGCATGCCAAGAAATTGTAAATTATAAGTGCTCAGTAGTACAGTAAACATCCTTGTAATCTGGCACTATTTTTGGGGGAAACAAATAGTATTCCTTGTTTAATCACTCCTGATGTTTATAATAATACAATAGAACTTCAGAGTGAGTAATTACGTTACAACCAATTACAAACGACTCAAAATCTCGAATCTATAAATAGCTCACTCAGTCACCACGCCGACTACAGGGAGGGGGGGGGGGGAGAGAGAGAAAAAAACCATTTTTGTAGATAATTTGCGAAATCAAACTGTTGAAAGGAAAAATCCATTTTTATCAACTGAATTAAATACTTTTTTCATTTTAGAAAAGAATTTAATAGTGACCGGCAAACAAACAGATATTTGAGAATTTTTTTTAACATGGTGTCTACGAGTAGGCCTACCCTGCGCGTTTTCATTTTATATTCGCGTAAATATGTTGTACTTTTATGTTATTGAGTATGTTTTTATTCTATTCAAGCCAAGCTGTATAAAGAATAAAAATCATGTTTTACTGCCACATTTTGCTTAATTCTAACTTCTACACGTTTTTCCCGACATTCATCCTGTAATTCAGAAAATTTAGTAATCCGATAGGCTTAAAATCTAGTAATTTTCGAAAATAAAATTGAAAATAAAATTTTCGTAGATAATTTTGGAAAATAATATCGGTTCGAATTAACCAGAATTTCGGATTAGCGGGGTTCGGATCAGCGGGGTTCTACTGTAGTTTAAAATATCACATCGCAGTCTTACTAAAATTAACTTACTATGAGCACAGCAGAGATTTTTTTTAAAATTTTGTCATCTCTGTCCCCTTTCAATAAAATTTAATCAGCTCACAACCCTGTTGAAATTTTGCTTAACATTGATTGAAAACATATACACCAGAAATTTTATTTAAAACTATCCATCATTTTTGTTGAATTTAGTTCTATGAGGTTTTTATTTAAATAACTTTAGGAAGAAATTTATGATTTGAAGTGAATGCAATAAAATGTATTAACTCTTTATCTACTGACGGCACTTATAAGTACCACGCACTTTAAATTTTCATTCGATAGTGAATGGTACTAATATTCGAATGGTACTTTGCAAAAACATTCTTTTAACTCCACTTTATCAGGATACATGAATACAGTAGTTCTAGGTTTGTTATTTTAGCGATGAAAGAGTCTATCTTTGAAACAGTCGATGTTCTTTTCGCCGACATTTTGTATAGCTCGTCTTTTTATTGCTGTAAACACAGTAAAGGATATAAAAGTTCGATTGTTTTACGTGTTCATACGGTCTTAGAAAACAATTTGACTAGCTTAGCTATTTTAAGTGAACGTTGTATGCATTTAATAGTTGAATTACTCAGTGGTACTTACAAGTACCGACAGCACACTGGGCGTTGGAGAAAAACATCTTGTTTACTTTTCGCCTGTGTAATTATCCATCGTTCTATCTGCTTTAGAATGTAATTACTAAATTCTAGTGTAGTAATGATTTTCCGGGTATTTCTTTTCTGTTTCATTATTTTTTTTTTTATAGGAGATCGAGAAAGTTGTGGCAGCGGCTTTTTTTTTTTTTTTTTTTTTTTTTTTTTTTTTTTCGCTGTGCTAGAAATGGCATAGTGGCATATGTGGAGATGCGCGAGAACATGAGTTTCCCTAGAATATAGACGTCGCATAACTAAAGGGCTCCTAACAATATCAAAATCTAAAAACAATTGTTTTTTTAACGCCATATACGCAGTATAAAATTTTGTAAATTTTAATATTTTTCATTGGTACTTTCGAGTGTCTTCTTGTTATCTTGCATTTTCAAGAGTTTAAACTTCATTCGAAGTGCCATGTAGATTTTCTTCTATGAGAATATTTTAGGCATAGTGCATTGACGGTACTTTAGAGTACCACTTTAATTAATTACAGTCGGACCTCTATTTAACGAATCTCTATTTTGCGAACTTTTCCTCGGAACCAACAATATTTTGCGAATTTCTTCGTAAAATAACCTCCAAATAGCGAATTGTATTCTCTATTTAACGAACTTTTTCTCCTGATATATTTTTTTTCTCCCTATTTCTTAAAATATTTCCGGACACATCAAACTTATTCTTTCTTTTACACATTTTATAATGCTCAATAACCTTGAATTAGTTTCACCAGCCTAACTCAACGGAAGCAGTAAAATCCCTGTCATTCTTTGCATTTCATACAAGAAATTTAATCTCTTTCAATATCCGTTCACACTCAAAAGGGCTGTAGTAAATAAGTTTCAGTAATTAAATTTAAGGACGCGTGTAGTAATACAATGCTTAAAATTACTTGTTATAACAAATACGATAATGTCATTAAAATTCATTAATTTTAATGTAAATATTTTCTTAAAACTGAAAATAAAGTGTATTTCCGAACATTATTATTATTTTTTTTTATGCTTGTCCTTACAGATTTCTTTTTGATGGGTAAAATTAATAATAATAAAAAAAAAATATGATTTACAAAAAAAATAAAAGGTGTGATTAGTTAAGTTTTTTAATAATGTTTATTGTTTATGAATTAAAAATCTGTTTTGTGTAGTTAAAAGTATTTAAAGAGGTTCATCTCTGTTTAACGAATTTTCCACATAACGAACATTTTTTCGGGATTTAGCGATTTCGTTAAATAGAGGTCCAAGTGTGCCTCTAACGAATTAAATTTCTCACGAATGCGTATTTTTTTATATACAGGGTGCAAAAGAATGTCCCTTTAATCTGAAAATACTTGTGAACGGAGAGAGCTACAGCTATGCAAGTGAGGTACCGGTATAGTAAAGCGACTACGCCCGATTTAATGAAAACGACAGCAGCGCTCCCTAGTGGCGAAATTTGTAAGATAGACACTGTAAATCGAAAACTAAAAGAGATAGAGCAAAATTTCCAGTTTGAAAGTTTTATAGCATCAATTAAATAGTAGAATACGACATTTGGTTTACATGGATAAGATAAATCTTCGCCTGTTTACCCAAAAATGTACGAAATCGATGCACTCTATTTTGTGTGAACGTTTGAATGGAATAGTCAGAAGTATAAAGAAATACGCACAATTTATGCTATAAATACGTACTTATCGTAATGCATTTTGATAACATCACGAGAAAAAAAAAAAAAAAAAAAAAAAAAAAAAAAAAAAAAAACATAAACTGTCTCAAAGTGATTAAAAGTTAATATTCAGTATGTTCGAAAAGTTCGCCATTGCTCACGATACACGTTTGTATTCTTGAGAGTAATTCTGCATGAACATTTCTTAGCATGGAACGTCTATTGCAAGCATATTCAATACGACGACATAGATTTAACCTTTTCAATAGCGGTGGCTAGACGGTCTAGCCACTCAATTTTAATTCCAAAACTGACAAATGGCACCAAGAATATTTTTAAAAAATCTTGCTTTGTAATGAATGTGCAAATTAGCTGGGTTTTAATTTTTTTGTTTGTTTTCTGAGAAATTCGTTTGAATATTCTGGTGTCAGACAACTATTTCATCAGTTTACGAACAGAATTCTTGTGGCCCTGAAAGGATTATTCTAAAATTTTAAATGCATTGGAAATTAAATCTTTGCAGACATTACAGCACAGTACAACGTCACAATCTGCAGTTTTGCACTGCTACATTTCCGGAATATGAATAGACAAAGTAGAATCGTCGCTCATTGATTTCGGACATTTTTGGGTATGCAGGCGACGATTTATCTTATCCGTGTGAACAAAATGTCGTTTCGTACTAATTAACTGATGCTCTAAAACTTTCTAATTGGAAAATTTGCTCTACCTCTTTTCGTTTTCGATTTGCAATGGCTATCTTCCAAATTTCGCCACTAGGGACGCTGCTGTCGTTTGCATTAGGTCGGGCGTAGTCGCTTTACTGTACCATTACCTCACTTGTATAGCTGTAGCTCTCTCTGTTCGCAAGTATTTTCAGGTTAAAGGGACTTTCCTTTGCACCCTGTATATACTTTAATTTTCATTGTAGTAACTGAAAAAAAAAATTACACGAAGAATATTGTATTATATCATAATGCGGTAGATCAAGTATTAAGAGGTCGATTAGAAGTAGATAGGTTAAAGAAAAATGCTGTTTAAAGTATATACCGGTATATTGCCCATTTCTTACTACCTTGTGTTTTATTTATTTCTAAAAAAAAACTTGTTTAATTTTTAACTTTTATTTTTTGATAAATCACCCAAATTGGAGAACAGCCCTCATGTTTTATTGCATTTAAAGTTTAATCCACTTTGTAATAATGTATTCATTTTAAGTCATTTACAATTTCTGTTCATTTAATAAATTACAAGGACAAATATTAAATTTGTACGAAGCATTTGGATCCAAAACTTTTATGAAGTTCAAAACCCTTAAAATAAGAACAATCTCGTTCTAAAAAGACCTTTTCGTCTAAATTTTAAGAAAAGTTAAAAATAAATGTTATCGAAAGAATTTATTTATACTCCAGTGACTAAAAAAAAGCATTAATCCCCTTGGATTAATGCTTCCCTTTTAAGTATATTAAAGCTTTCTCCGTTTAATAAAGCAGAAAAATAAATTTTAATGGATGTTTATGGGAGGCAAAATTATTTATAGAATCCAAAAGTCGAAAATAAATAATAATTGGGGTTCAAAGCTTTTTTCATCGATTTTTTAAGAAAAGAAAAATAAATATTAGCAAAATAATGCTTCAGTGCGCTTAAAACTTTAATCATGTTTTATTTTTAAATGCCTTCAAGCACTCTTCATTTAACAACCTACGAAAAGGGAATTAAGTATGTGATTTTATATTTTCCAGATAAAATATCTCTTAATATTTTGTGATCCTTTGTCGAGTCTGACCACTGCCATCAGAATATTCAAGGCCAGAGGACACGAGTTGTGACGTCATCGCTAATCGACCGACTTCTCACTAGTTTTGGTATTCAAGCCGGAAATTTCTGAATAGCAATGTTTTTATTATTATTTGCTGAATATCTTTTATCTTATAAAACAATAATAACTATTTAAACTTACTGGTGAGAATCTGGAATCCCTAAATAAAAATTCAGCCAGATGCGGAATTCCACAGTGTTGCCGCATCTGGCTGATTTTTTATTGGGGTAATCGAAATTCTCATCAGTAAGTTTAAATAGTCATTATTGTTTTATAAGATGATAGATATTAAACAAATAAAATAAAATAAAATTGCTATTCAGAATTTTCCGGTATGAATTCCAACACTAGTGAGAATTTGGTCGATTACGAGGCTAACGAGAAAGACAGGCTACCGTGGTGGGTCCGATTCTTCTTTTTTTACAGACCGCTGGAGTCACGTGATGCTCTTTTCGCGCACCTTGATTGGTGCATTCGAGCATCACATGACTCCAGTGGTCTGTAAAATAAGAAGAATCATCGGACCAACCGCGGTAGCCTGTCTTTCTCGTTAGCCTCGAAAAGCCCGCGTAAGTGGATTATCACCCCGTCCACAAGATGGCGCAACTGTGTTAAATTATGCCCGATACCAATATTAATTTTGTACGAAGACGTCAAATTAGTGATGACGTCACAACTCGTGTCCTCTGGCCTTGAGAATTTCGATGGCAGCGGTCTGACTCAACATCATCTTTCTTTATGAAATTTGTTTTTAACACCGTAAAAAATAAAATTTCTCTTTGAGTTATGCAATCAGAGGATTTTTGAAATTATGCAATTGGAGGGATCATTAAAAAAAAGTGGTGTCAACCGAATAAAATTTGTGTAAGAGACGCCGGTCCCGAAAGGGTTAAGAGTTTACACTAGCATCACAAAAACAATCGCAAACCAGGATTGCGAGTTTGGCCGCATTTTTTATTCAGTAATTTAAAAACCACATCGAAAATTCAGAAAGAATTTTTATTTAAGTGATAACTTAATGTCTGTCATTAAATAGAATAAAAATTACTATTCGTAATATTCGTAATCGCGGATTTTGATTCTTTGTTTTTTATTGGCAGCAATTAAAGGAATGTTTATTGTTAAATTTTACCGATAAGACGAAAGCGCAAAAGTTGCTAAAATTGCTGATACATTTTAATATGACTGAAGTCTGGGAAATTCAAAAGTCATTAAATTGTTGAACTTCATGATTCTCAAGAAATGTTTGGTAATTTCATGAGAATCTATTAAAGATTACCAGCGTGCTTCAAAATTTTACCAATAGTTCATGGAAAGCTTTAAATTCGAAATTGCAATCTTTGCAATAAATTTTCGGTCCAGACTTGTCAGGTTTGGAGAATATTAGCCGAATTTTTATTTAAAATATCTGCTGAATTTCTGAACAGTATTTTTTTCTTTATTTAATGACTGATATTGCGTGATTAAGTAAATGGAAAATTACTATTCGGAATTTCTGGGAAATATTTTGAATAAGAATACTACACAAACCTGCAATAAGCTATTCAAACCTTATAATTAATAAAAAAGCTGCGCATTGCCCTAAACAACGTCGGCCATTAACGTGCAAAATGATTTTCATTCAAATCTTCGTAGTTGATTAACCCTCTCGCTGCGCAACCCGATATTTCCTCGGGAAACGCAAAAGTAGAAAAATTTGCGCAACCCGAGATTTCCTCGGGAATGCATTTTTTCCGTCTAATTAACCCTTTTTGATTATTCCCACCAGTTATTTCTTATTGTAAATTTTGCCTTATTTAATTTGAGTATTTTCACGATTAAATTAGATTAAAAAATTTCTTTTTGAAAAATCGGTGACAAAAGAATAAAACTTTTTAACCCCTTAAGGGGTTAAAAAGTGGCTTGCCCCTCAATTGAGGGGCAAGCAATTACGTTTGTGAAATGCTGAATTCCCACCGGAATCTTTGAAAAATTCTATTTTAAAATAAGTAAAAGCAATTTTACGGCCCTTTTTTCCCCACCAAAGTTAGAAAAGTAAAATTTAATAAAATTTTTCTGGTGTAAAACTTCATTAATCGTAGGTGGTATATAATATATACCGGTTAAAAGAGGCTCGTCACTAAGGGGTTAAATGAGCAATTTTTGAAGCTATTTTGATAAAACAATTACGCAGCGAGAGAGTTAACACATTCACGATGGGAAACGATAAATCTCGTTTTCATTCAAAAAACACTATTTTTTTTAGATTGTAAGATTTTATATTAGATTCGTACATCGAAATTTATTTACCGATGCATGAGCTTGGGATACCTATGTAGAATACCAATTTACAAAAGATTTTCAGAACAGTGGGGAGCTTCTACTGCTTTGAAATTCAGATTTGATAAAAATTGCCCGTCGGCAATGTGCTAAGAGTTTGATCTTCGTCAAATTTTTAGTAAACTTTTTCCTTTTATTTAATCGTGAAAGGTACTATAATGGAAAGCGCTGAAAAGTGCTATAATGGTATGACAAACCCCGGTGATTGCAAATTATACGATTCAAAAACCGAATAGAATAGATTCATTAAATATAAATTTTCTAAACTGTAATAGTGGTGCTCGTCAACTTGAAAATTTAAAGGAGTCATCCAGTCTTTGCCTAACAGATTTTATTCTACTCATAACTTTTTATCTCTCGTTTAAATGTTCTGAAGGGTTCTAAGAATCTTTCCGTCCAATATAATGTTTTTTTGTTTAGAAATTATAGCCTGTTTCGAATTGTTATTTTCATAACACTGAAATATTTCTTTATAACAAAAAAATTATCTTTACTAAAATAGAATTACCGTATGTTGCAATTCCGCTTGTTAGTATGTTAAATATAAAAAGCCAGGTAGTAACTGCAATATTCATTTTAAAAATTTGTAAAAAAAAAAAAAAAAAAAAAAAAAAAAAAAAAAAAAAAACTAGTAGTTTAAACATGTTTAAAACAACATTAAATTTCCAGGTTTCGTACGCCTCAGAAAATAAGTACCTGAAATTTCATAAAATAATATTTGCTTTATTTATTGAAAGAAAATCTCTTCTTATATATGACGATCATTACGAAAATTCTTGTATTCAAAACCCTTAAATACCCTCAATCCGTTTCAGCTATGAGCCTTCATTTTCGCGATTAAATTAGAAGAAAGTTTTCGTTTTGAAAAACCGGTGACAAAAGAATAAAATTTCTTAAAAGATGATCGTCGCGAAAAGGTTAAATACGCAATTTTTGAAGCTATTTTGATAAAATAATTACGCAGCGAGAGGGTTAACCTTATCAATCTAAAGCCTGGAGCTATGAGTAAAGAGGTGCAGACAATAGTGTTAGTGATTACCGGCTGCGATTGAAGTAACTGAGCAGGTAATCAATAAATAGAAATAACCGTTGTTGTTTGTTTACATCGGATCAGTGCCTGATTAACACTAGGGAAAATTTCCACCAGTAAAAAGAATAGAATTTTTATGACAAAAATTCGGCATGAATTTGACATTTAAATAAAGTGAAAACTTCTCGATAAATGTACTGTTGGAAGTTTTCCCCAGCACGTCGGCAATCAAATAAACTGGCAGTGACAGAAGGATTGTTTGCGTAGTCACAATAGTGTGGAACCGCATGGCCTGACTACAGCCGGGATTCCACCAGTTAAAAAGATTAGATATTTTTATCTTATCTATGACAGACACTTTGCATGAATAAGATATTTCAATGGGGACATTTTTATTCAAATTTACTCGTGGAAGTTTGCTCAGGTGGTAATCAGGCTTTGCGGAACCGGTTGCAGTTGAAGTTTCATTATTTTAATTATATGTAAATTCCTCTTTTTTCATAGTTCCATGTTCTGAAGTATGCACAGACTTTCCTCATGTCACGTATTCCGACGGATTGAGAACTATTAACTATTAGAAGACAAAGAGGAAATATATGTATGTTGTACATCAGATAACATAATTTTTAACACTTTCCAACATAGTTGAAAAGTTTTTATGAATTCGATTTGTCTGTCCGTGATAAAACTGGCAAAAATATTGTTCAAATCCCCTGAAAATGACATATGTTATTGGGTTTACTATGGCATGTTCGGTATTGAAAATAAAAAGTGTAGCATTTACAGTTCTTTTACAGGGACACTCAAGAGAATTCCGTTACATTGCGGTCTAACGGGAAATACGTTTACGGTGTATTTTAATGATATTACACTATTTTAAACATATTGAAATTGATATATATCACTAAGGTGTACTACAAGGTTCTTATAATAGAATATGGTGTGCATAGAAAATATCGTTCATTTACAGGGACACAAAAAAAAATTTGGCGGAAGAAAGGGAATAATAATTGAACTATTGAATCATACTAGCAATAATTGTTGTAAGTGTGTTTTCTGTTGTGTTATGCGTTTTTAAATGTGACTATTATCTAAATATTTCTAAGTGTTTATGATATATATAGATCAAATACATGGCTTGACATAATTTCTCTACAAGATCTGTTTATTGGCGGAAATTCCTGAATGGAAATTTTCAACTGTGCTATGTGTTTAAATGGACTAAATTATAGCATTCTATGTAGTATGCATACATATCCGTAGATCATGTACAGGGCTGCACAAAAAAATTGTATATTTTCTCGATTTATCCCGGTAATAGCTGAAATTTGGTTTTCAAATACGTTATCGTTTTGCGTTTCTCAAATTGTCCATTTAGGCGTCATCTTTCACCTTGGTAAACTGTGGAGTTTTGTTGTAGCATTGAGAATGTATTGGAAAGTGATTCATAGTCAATGCTATATGCATAATTTTTCTTTCATGTTTAATATATTATAGCACATAATTTTTTTACAACGTATTTATTTTTCATAATTCGTATTATAAATTTATATGATCGTTTTAAAGTATGCTATCTGTAAATTTCAAATAAAAAACAGATTAAATTACCATTTCACAGCAAAATAATAAGTTGGAATGTTGGAAAATAATAACATGTCAACTACCATTTTTCGAAATACACTACTTTTTTCTTAAACAAAAATGACAATATATCTTTAGTCGGAAGAAACGGATAAAAGCATTTGAGAAAAAAGAAGTAAAGAAAGAAAACCTTCAACGCAAAATAAATGCTTCTGCCGTACACGAGAAAGCTTTCATGTTGCGTGTTTGATTTGAAAAATTCCATTAGAGAAATATTAATAATGAAAAGTTATAACTTAGGAATATAGAAAAAATATATGTATCTAGGCTGTAAATCAGAGAACATGCGTTATTAATTTCCTATAGTAGATATATTACAAAAGAAAATATTTTCTACAAGTGCTATCTTTTGAAATGTGTTATTTGTATTTTAAACTGTCGAATCTGTAAATTTCATGCATATGTTAGAATGTAATTTTCCATAATTCGTATATTTTATAAATTTTTATGATCGTTTTAAAGTATGCTATCTGTAAATTTCAAATAAAAATCGATTAAATTAACATTTCGCGACAAAAGAATAAGTGGAAAAGTTGGAAAATAATAACAGGTGAACTTCCACATTTCGAAATAAACTACTTTTTCCTTAAACAAAAATGACCATACAGGGTGACTGCGCCAGTAGTTAAAACCCCTCCAGTAGTTGATCAAATGTTTGAAATATTGCGCCATTTCAGGTGGAAATAAATTTTAGACGTGGCACTAGATATTTTATTTAAATGTTGGAGCACATGTTGTCACATTGTTGAAAGCTGCGTGCTGTAAAAGAAGCAATTTTATGAATTTTTTAAATAGAAAATGTAAAATTTAAATTTTTTTTTAAATAGAAAATGTAAAAATTTATTAGTTGGGGACGATTACGATAAGTTAAAATAATCCACTTCTATCTTGTTTATTTCAAATAATAGTTTTATATGAATTATTGTTAATCACAGCTTAAACATGATATTTTAAGGATTAATTTTTGAATTTTCGACTGATTTCTTCGATTGATTTACTGGGTAATTGGCAATTAAAGAAACTATTTACTTATAAATTTTGTTGCTATTTAATTTCAGCAGATTTCATTTTTGCCAATTATAGGACGTTCATTAAAGGTTGTCGCAATTATGTTAGTTTACTTCTAAAACTTAAAAGGAAGGAAGTATAATAAAAATCCCGTACCACCGACCTTATTTGATCAACTACTGGATCAGTCACCCTATCTTTAGTCCGAAGAAATGGATTAAACCAGAAGAAATGGATTAAATTAATTTGTGAAAAATGAAGTAAACAAAGAAAACCTTCAACACAAAATAAATTCTTTTGCCGATATTAATAATGAAATCTTATAACTTAAAAGAATAGAAAAAATATTTCTATGCTGTAAATCAGAAAATATTTGTCATTAATTTCATATAGTAATATTACAAAACAAAACATTTTCTACTAATCCTATGTTTTAAAAAGCTGAGTTTTCGTTTTTAAATTATTGAATTTGTAAAGTTCATATATATATTTTAGAACGTATCTTATTTTCCGTAATTCTTAAATTTTATAAATTTATATGATCGTATTGAAGTATGCTATCTGCAAATTTCGAATAAAAGCAAGCTTTTTTCTTAAACAAAAATGGCAATATATATTTAGTCCGAAGAAATGGATAAAAGTCTTAGTGAAAAAAGAAGTAAACAAAGAAAACCTTCAGCACAAAATAAATGCTTCTGCCGTACACGAGAAAGCTTTCATGTTGTGTGATTGCTTTGAAAATTCCATTAGAGGAGTATTAATAGTGAAAAGTTATAACTTAAGAGAATAGAAAAAAAATATCCCATCAAAAACATCTCATGTAAAAAAAAAAGCCAAGTCTCCTGACTCTTTGACCGTAAAAAGTTCTGAGATCATGCGTAGAGCCAAGCTTAGCTCTCTTATTTACTCTGATATTTTAATTCACAAATTACTCTTAGTCTCTACACCTTTAGTAAATGATTATTTTGTGACTTGGCAATTACGCAGCACAGGAAAGTTATTACGTAAACACTTTACTTATGTTTTGAATCAGGATTAGATTATTTGATTAAGGCTGAATATGAACGCGAGGGATAGAAGCTTGAAGGAGGGATGCACTGATTGGGGGTCTTTGTAAAAGAGGGGTCTGGCTCGTATTCACGTTACATGGGAAGAAAATCACCCAAAACTCTGGACATCATGTTTGACCAGTAGAGAGTTTTCGCATCCGGGCTTACAATGTAATGTAAAATTATTTCCATGCTGCAAATACATATACGTTCAGTGCTCTTATAAAAACTATTTTATGCAAAACTTTATAAATAAACGTTAATATTAAAATGTAAACAACAGCCTTTACATTCTCGTGCTGCGTCATTGCCAAGTCACAAAATAATCATTTACTAAAGGTGTAGAGACTAGGGGTAATTTGTGAATTAAAATATCAGAGTAAATAAGAGAGCTAAGATTGGCTCTACGCATGATCTCAAAACTTTTTACGGTCAAAGAGTCAGGAGACTTGGCTTTTTTTTTACATGAGATGTTTTTGATGGGATTTCACTTCTTTTTGTAAGGAGAAAGCCAAAGAAAGCTTTTCCAGTACAGTCGATTTCAATTAAACTATCTTTAACTTCATAGACTTTATGGCTCCTGATTGCTTCAATGTTCTGCTTTTCCTAGAAAAGCGAATTGGCATGTGTGCTACTGTTTGAAATCCATTCATTCAATTTTTCTAGTAACTATATTAGTTTTTGTTTTAATTTATCAGCTGTTCAATCAAAGTCCTCCAAAGTTAATTCTACTGTGCAGAGTCCATTTGATAAATTTGTCTGCTTCCAGTCTATTTTCCATTTTTTTAGTTATTGCTCTCGTCATGTTTTCTAAAGTGTTTATTTTAAACTGCAGCTTACCTCTAGACCTTTTTATTCAGTAAGCTCTAATATTCATACCGGTGTGGGCAACAGAACAGCGCGCGACTTCTTAGCGAGCTACGTCTTCCCATTTCAGGGCGTGAATCGCTGTAACGTTTTAATGTGTGTTTTTGTTTTCGAAGATGGTTTTGACGATAGAGAGCTCTAGCTTCTTGGAGCTGTTGAGAACGTGATTTCTCGGAACGATTAGGCCTTCCCCTTTTGACCGCAATAGGTCTTCTAATTTTTTTCTCTAGCTGATTTCTCTCTGTGATAGGTATTCATTTGGAAAAATAATAGATTATTGCTAGCTGTTAAGAAGAGGAAGTAGAACGTCACAGTGACCTCCTAAAAAACCAATCCCAGCTAATCCCAGTGCACAACCACATACTCAACTATAGCACATCTGATATCATACGAGTAGGCTATGTTACCTAGCACAGAAAAGAAAATATAGATGAGACAGATACAAACGATCTCCAGATGTAGGAACTACTCGATGAAAACTTTCTTAGCTATGATCAAAATATAGCATTTCAGTTTTTTCCTTTCAAACTTTCTTCGATCAACAATGTCTTTCGTTGGAATATCATACAATTTCGCGTTTCCCTCCGTCACCGCGTCTTTTCAGCAATTTGGCAGATGCACACGGACATCTAGAATTCAAATTTTACACAATAAAAAACTGTGTCGCCAAAATTTGAAATTCAGTTTTTTCTCTTTTCGATATGTAACACTTACAATCAAGTTGTTTTTAGAAACAAGTAGGCGAAAGAATTTTACACTAAACATTCAAACCTTCATATTTTCGAATTTAAAGTAAATCGTAATAATTTTTTTTTTAATTTAAATGATTTTAGTACACAGTAGACCGAACATAGCTCGGTAGTTTTTTTTTAAATATTTATTTTGTTTTAGTAAATGTAGAAATGTGATAGATACTATCCGTAAAACATCAATAAGTTGCAAAGAATATAGCAAAATTTTCGTTAATGTGCCTCCTCTTAAGACGTATCTCCGGTTAATGTGGACAGTTTCATTTCCCCATCATATTTTAATTAATGTTAAAGGCATCGTTTATTTCGGATTTCGGTTAATACAGATGAAAAATGTCCTCCCTTGGAAGTCCATTACCGGTTGTTCACTGAATATTCATATCTGCCGCTCGTAGTCTTAGTTCGGTTGAAAGTGAAAAGTCAGAGAAAATGACATCATAGTGGTGCAAATGTGATGAAGTTTAAGTTCTAAATATAAAAATAATTGATTTCTTTTCAATATGTTATTTTTTCTGGGGAGAGGGGAATGTAGAATTTTGATTTTAAATTTCAAAACGATAATTTGAGTACCTAAAAAAACATATTTAAAAAAATTATACACCGCAGGGGAGTTTGTATTGCCATTAAAAAAATAAACTTTTTTTTACGTATGCGATTATGTTAGTCATATCCTGAGTAGTGCTGTAAAAGTAACGACTAAATGAATACCCGTATGATGTCGTTACTTTCGAACTCGCTACCCGTTAGAAAGTATTCGTTACTCGTTACTGTTCAGAAACCGAGTATTAACAATCATCGTATGTACTACAAACCTGCAGCAATAGCAAATCTAATTATATACCGCACATGAGTCTTTTGAAGAATTCGTTACTATTTTAACGTAAAATATGTGCTGCCATCTGTACGTTAAAAATACATTTAATTTTCTACGTTTTAATGAAAAACAGGCAAACAAAATTAAAATACGATGCATAATTGAATATAACATGTCTAAATTGTATAATTCCTTACTTATGAAATAAGGAATAATCGGAGAAAGCAATTTAGGAAGAGTAAAAGTTCACCAAATTTATACGAAAACTATGAAATACAATTACACAGACAAAATATTTTACAAACAAATTTACTTATTAATTTTACACTAAAAGTAATTATGTATTATGAAAATTTAATTTCTGAAATAATATGAAAATATTTAAATATATATATATTTAATTTCTTAAGTGATTATCCTATCAAATGACACTGTATTTCAGTCACATTATTATTTCTGAAATTATTGATTTATATTTAAAAATACCCTTTTTTCAAGTATGAAATTTAAAAACATAGCAACAAAAATATTTGGCACAGATGTCATATACGCATCACACTAGCGTGATTTTTTTTTCTGATGCCAATTTGGTGAAAACCTTGTTTTCGAATACAAGTTACACATATATATATATTAAATAGGGAATAACAATAAATAAAAAATGTGTCATTAATAACTATAGAACAAAACAATTTATATAATTAAAAAAAAGAAAATAAAAGTAACTATACAATTTATTAACAAATAAACAACATCCGAGTTACCATATCAAGCAAAATAACGGCACTTTGCCGCCAGTTAAGTACCCCGGTGATTATATGACAGTGGCCTCAGAAAAAAATTGCGCCAATATGGTGCGTATATGACATCTGTGCCAATTATTTTTACAAGCCAAACAGAAAAAAAAAGCAATTTAACAAATTACAACGACCATTTGGAAAATGATTTTTTCAAAGACTAAAATTTAAGACATAAAAAATCGCACGGAATTGATCATACATATTTCGTACGCCATGGATTAAACATTAACATTCTTGGACCAATTTTAAATGAAATTTCATTTTTAAATTTCTAAACATCCCACAATATTACTTTTTATATCGTCGTATAGAGAAAAAAAAAATACATTTTTAATTGCAATTTGTTTGAAAGCTGTATCTCAATTTGTTTCTGAGTTATTAATTTTTTTTTGTAGTTTTTATTACTTTTTTGTCATAGTGGCAACAGAAGTATCCATCTCTGTTGAAAGTAAAGGGAAAATACAGATTACTGTATAGACCCATCAGGAAACGAATAAAATGCGGATTCAACCAATAAAAAGCTTCAGATATGTTTTTGATTTCCTACCCTGACTGAGGACAATAACCATTTTTCCAAATGGTTAAAAACAATTAGAAAACAGTAATTCTGCTTTTTCAGAATTTAGTGTCACCCCCGATGACAAAAAAAAAAAAAAAAAAAAAAAAAAATATGTACATAAATATAGATAGTTCAGTTATAAGACTTAAAACACACGCGTTTATTTTATATAAAATGACGTGATCCGCATCCGCTGAAGAATTTCTTTCGCTATTTAAGAAATTCGACAAAAAAAATGGTTATCTCATGATTCATATGGTTTCATTTGTTTGTAATATTAATGTAGATACTTAAAATTAAGTTCAGTTTATAAAAACTTCATGTTTTATCAGAAGTTATTAACTTATATTTTTTCGAAACAGCAGGTATTTTAATTACCCCTTTTTTTTCAGTTTTTATGAGAAAATGGCATCAAAAAGATATAATTGGTACTTTCCAACTATTTTTCCTGTACTTTTACTTTCTACAGAAATGGAGTACTTGAGTTACAAAAATTATACAAATGGCATTTAAAACTACAAAAAAAAAAAAAAAAAAAAAAAAAAAAAAAAAAAAAAAATAATAATAATATCTCAAAAATAAATCGAGATGCAGTTTTCAAACAAATTGCATTTAAAAGTACTTTTTCCCCCAATACGACGGTATAAAAATTGGAAATGTGCGATGCTTAGAAGTTAAAATAAATGCGGTAGAGATTATTCCGTACAATGATACCTCTGCTTTGTTTTACGGCTGGCTTATACAACGGGGCGTGTTTTTTTTTTTTTTTTTTTTTTTTTTGGAGACGACACTTTATTAGCTTAGCTGGAAGAAAGAAATAGCATACCGGAGGTTAAAAAAATTAAACTTTATCATAAAAACATTTTTACAAGCAATCTAAAAACTCATCTTTATCATAAAAATATATATTTTTTTAAATTTAAAACATAAATACACGTACAAAGATATTTTTATAGGATAAAGAATGCACTGAAAGCAAACCTGTAAATTTTAGAACAGAATTTCTTAAAAAATTTCAGAATATTTAAAAGAAATGTGTTTCATTTTAGACTTTATCATCTTATCAACCAACAGTTTACGTCAATCGCATTATTATTTTAGAAATCTTTGATTTATGTTTTATAATAATATTTTTTCCATTCTTTTTAGTTTTAATGAAGCACGCCTTTCAGATAATATATAACCTGATTTTGAAAAAAAAAATCTTTCAGATGCTACTGCAAGCTCAGAGTATAAAATAACTATGCTTCTTTTTCTTTCCATAATGAAGGAATCAACAAGTCCCTACGAAATCAAAATTGTTTGAGATTTGAGAATAAATGATACTAACAGAATGATACGCATACACTGATACGTAAACAACTAACGCCGAAATATCCGAGTCTGAATACAAATTCGCATCTTTTACCGCATCCGGCTATCTGCTCCATTCATGAATTATACAAACGTAAGCAGCGTTTGCAGTTAGTTTCATTTTGTTCGGCTGCGTATTGACGCAGTAACGACTAACGAGTCGTACTTCGAAGTACCGATTCGGTATTTCGTATCTTAGAGAATACCCGTTACTTAATAACGAATATGTGCGGTTTGCTACAGCTCTAATCCTGAGTGCCACTCTCCATGTTTCATAAAAATTGAATTTATTATTCTTCAACAATTGTTGTCTACGTCAATAGTTTGGCAGCAAATGTGAGCTATTTTTAAATATGAGGTAAGTTTGACAGCAAATTTCTCTTTCTTTTAAAACTGCTGCTAATTTTGCGCCATGGTCTATTGACATTGCAGCCATTGCCATACTATAGCAATGTTTAAAATAATATGGTAGTGATGCTGAATATAGCAAAAGTATAAGAGCAGCTATCTATCAAGAAATGTTAGCATATTTGCAGAATGTTTATAAAATATTTAAATTTACCAAATTAACATTTGGTAAATATAAATTAATTTTATTTGGGTACTATTTGATTATCACGTCGATCAATTTCGCCAAACAATTCGCCAAATTATACAAATTGCCGTATTTTTATTTTAAATAACGAAAAAACAAATAAATTAATAAAACCTTAATGAAACTACAAGTAAAAAGTCGAATTAAAAATCATTTGATGACGTAACAAACACGTGTATGGTGTTTAATGTCAAGTGAATGCGACATTTACGATCATCCATTATTGGCATTTAATCTTACAGTTTGGCGATAGTTTTTTGGTCGACGGGATAATCAACTAGTACCTTTATTTGTTCTAGTCAATTAAAACGAATTTAACTGTATTCAGGAACCAGCTATTTCATGCTCGATTTAGTATAGTTGACAACCGATGGTTTAGTTGACAAACTGCGTTTTATCGTGTTGATAATCAGTGAGCAACAGTATTGGCAAGAATTCCGATTACGGAAGACAAAAGATTTTCGATTGTTTTTCCGAATTTTCCGAATTTTTTAATTTTTCCTTTCTTTGTATCCCAAATACTACCTTCTTAGCAAATTTCAAATTTCTAGGGCTACAGGATGTACCTCAGATTTTTGATGATCGGTGAGTCAGTCAGTGTCGAAAAAGCGAAACTTTGATTTCATATATTTTCTGAACTAGAAAAGATAGAAACGCAGAAATTTAAACATTTACTTCCATTTGAAGAGCACTTTTAGAAAAACAAAGTTTCAAGTTCCTGGGAAATTCCAGCGCAGGGATATGGGACTGTCAAAAGTACCCTGAGTTGCTTCCAGAAAAGGATGCTTACGGCTGTGCTTTCTCGACTTGGCAGGGGCACTGCCGTGCCCCCAGATTTCTATGCTGTAAATCAGAGAACATACGCTATTAATTTCATATAGTAGATATATTACAAAACAAAACATTTTCTACTAATCCCATGTTTTGAAAAGCTGAGTTTTTGTTTTAAAATTATCGAATCTGTAAATTTCATATATATTTTAGAATGTATCTTATTTTCCATAATTCGTATATTTTATAAATTTATATGATCGTTTTAAAGTATGCTACCTGTAAATTTCAAATAAAATATATATTAAATAAACATTTCACGACAAAAGTATAAGTAGGGAATTGGGAAAAGAATAACATGTTAACTTCCACCTTTCGAAATAGTACACTACTTTTTCCTTAAACATAAATGACAACATATCTTTACTCCGAAGAAATGGATAAAAGTATTTGTGAAAAAAGAAGTGAACAATGAAAACCTTCAACACAAAATAAATGCTTCTGCCGATATTATTAATGAAATGTTATAATTTAGGAGAATAGAAAAAAATCTCTATACTGTAAATCAGAGAATATATGTTATTAATTTCATATAGTAGATATATTACAAAACAAAACATTTTCCACTAATCCCTTGTTTTGAAAAGCTGAGTTTTTGTTTTTAAATTATCAAATCTGTAAATTTCACATGTATTTTAGAACGTATCTAATTTTCCATAATTCTTAAATTTTATAAATGTATATGATCGTTTTAAAGTATGCTATGTGTAAATTTCAAATAAAAGCCAGATTAAATTAACATTTCACGAAAAAAAAAATAAGTCGGAATGTTGGAAAATAATAACATGTCAACTTCCACCTTTAGAAATATACCATTTTTTCTTAAACAAAATTGACAATATATCTTTAGTCGGAAGAAATGGATAAAAGTCTTAGTGAAAAAGAAGTAAACAAAGAAAACCTTCAACACAAAATAAATGCTTCTGCCGTTCACGAGAAAGCTTTCATGTTGTGTGCTTGCTTTGAAAAATTCCATTAGAGAAATATTAATAATGAAAAATTATAACTTACGAAAATAGACAAAATATATCTCTATGCTGTAAATCAGAGAACATAAGTTATTAAATTAATATAGTAGATACATTACAAAAGAAAATATTTTCTACTAATCCTATGTCTTGAAAAGTGTAATTTGTTTTATAAATTACCGAATCTGTAAATTTCATATATATTTTAGAATGTATCTTATTTTAAATAATTCGTATATTTTATAAATTTATATGATCGTTTTAAAGTATGCTATCTGTAAATTTCAAATAAAAGCCAGATTAAATTAACATTTCACGAAAAAAGAATAAGTCGTAAAATTGGAAAATAATAACATGGGTACTTCCAGCTTTAGAAATTCACTACTTTTTTCTTAAATAAAAATGACAACATATCTTTAGTCCGAAGAAATGGTTAAAAGTATTTGTGAAAAAAGAAGTAAACAAAAAAAGCTTTCAACACAAAATAAATGCTTCTGCTGATATTAATAATGAAATGTTATAACTTAGGAGAATAGAAAAATGTATCTTTATGCTGTAAATCAAAGATCACAATATCATTAATATCATATAGTAGATATATTACAAAACAAAACATTTTCTACTAATCCCATGTTTTGAAAAGCTGAGTTTCTGTTTTTAAATTATCGAATCTGTAAATTTCATATGTATTTTAGAATGTATCTAATTTTCTATGATTCTGAAATTTTATAAGTTTATATGATCCTTTCAAAGTGTGCTATCTGTAAATTTTGAATAAAAGATAGATATAAATTAACATTTCAGGGCAAAAGAATAAGTGGGAAAGTTGGACAATAATAACATGCCAACTTCCATCTTTCGAAATAGTAGTTTATTTCTTAAACAAAATTGACAATATAGTCGTAAGAAATTGATAAAAGTCTTAGTGAAAAAGAAGTAAACAAAGAAAACCTTTAGTACAAAATAAATGCTTCTGCCATACACTAGAAAGCTTTCATGTTGTGTGTTTCTTTGAAAAATTCCATTAGAGAAATATTAATAATGAAATGTTATAACTTAGGAGAACAGAAAATATATCTCGATGCTGTAAATCAGAGAACATATGTTATTAATTTCATATAGTAGATATTTTACAAAACAAAATATTTTTTACAAACACTTTGAGGTCTGAACTATGTCACCCGCATATCACCCTCTGGACTGTGGGTATTTAGGACATTTCGTCATTAAAAAAAAAAAAAAAATACTTGGACGATGTGTATTTTAATAATTTTTTTTTTTTTGTAATAAACTTCAAAGTATTATTGTTGGTAATCAAGGAACTACTTTCATGTACTAAAAAATAATATTTAATGAGAAATTATGGAAAAAAGTATGTTTTATAGTTTTAAAAAAAGTCCCGCATAAGCAAACATAATTTTTTAACATGGGTAGTTCCATGAGTTTATGTCGTGTAAGTCACATTGCTGATAACTGCACTGTTAAAAATATCGTGAAAAATTACCTCTGTTTTTAAAGGCTATCAATTTTCTCACCTATGAGAACAAACACTCCATAGGCGTTTATGAAGCGTTCTCATTTATCAGAAAATAGATAGCCTTTAAAAACAGATTAATTTTTCACGATATTTTTAACAGTGTGCTATGCTTGTTGGAAACCGTTATTTTCGAAAAGTTTGCTTTCCCTTTTTCAATTAATGTGATATCTACCATAAAATGAGTCACATTTTTCCGTTCTAAAATGCTGGTAGTCAAAAATCGTAGCATGTGACTTACACGACAGGTGCTCATGGAAATATCCTCATAAAAATTTACATAGACTTGAATAAAAACTTGCCTACATGTTGTACAAATATCTGTATAGATAGGTTTTATTTGTATATAAATATTATTTGGTAAAATTTGCTTTTGTGCGGTACATTTCAAAGCACAACAACAAGGTTAACAATAAGTTCGAATTAAGCTCCGTTTCTAGATATTTTTATATATTTACTTCTGTTTAGTGCTGCCACATATATATATATATATATATATATATTTCAAAATAAAAGTTTCGTAGATAATATTTGAAAGACCGCGAACGTATATGGTAAATACTTTTATATTTCTGAGCTATTTCAACCACGTATCTCCTTCTGGACGGTGGGTACTTAGTACTTTTCGTGATTTTTTAAAAATACTTGGAAGATATGTATTTTAACGTTTTTTTTTAAATTATAAACTTCAAAGTGTTCTTATTGGTAATCAATGAAATATTTAAATGTACTAAAAAAAATAATATTTAATGAGAAATTATTGAAAAAAAAGCATCTTTTACATTTAAAAAAAAGTTTCGCATAAGAAAACATGATTTTTTGACATAAAAATTTACATAAACTTGAATAAAACTCACCCAAATGCTGTACAAGTATCTGAACATAGGTTTTATTTGTATATAAACATTATTTAGTAAAATTTGCTTTTGTGCGGTACATTTCAAAGCACAAAGAGCAACACCACAATGTTTGCAATAATTTCGAATTAAGCTGATTCTAAATATTTTCATATATTTACTTCTCTTTAGGGCTGCCACCTCTATTTTTTTTAAAATAAAAGGTTCGTAGGTAATATTTGAAAAGACCGCGAACGTATATAGTATTTACTTTATAGCTCAGAGAGATAAAGTTGACCATTTTCACGTTATTCTAGAGTTAAATAAAGAATTTTACGATTAATTCAGGCGAAAAATTGTACAAAAATAGGGACATTCGAAATTAAATTTTAGTGTTTGGCTAGCAACGCTGACCAATAGGGAAAAAATGTCTAACACGGTTATGTTGTTTCATAGCTGCCAACCTTCCACTAATATCTCGTAATGTCTAAATTAATTTGACCCAGGTTAACCATATTTCGAAGCACAAATATTTTTTCATGAATGCTTATTTATTTAAGTCCATGTTTCTACGTGGAACATACTCAATTTCATTTCTTAAAAAAAGATATAGATCGAAACGTAATAAACTAGGGTCAAATTAACGCAAGTATTTCAGAAAATTAGTTTGAGGTTGGCTTCTATGTTGTTTTCCTATTTTCTGACATGAGCTTTAGTCCAGGATAACAATTTTAATCTCTGCTTGAGATATAAAATGGCTTTTTTACTTTTTGTGAAGTTCTATCATTTAGACCAAATTCATGCAATCACTGCCGAATATCCCTTGCACACATTTTCTCATTTCATCGCTCTATGTCATTTTGTTAATACTGAGATGATTGTTTTCTGTCATGCAAATACATTTTCACTCGTCTTCTGTAACAGTTGCTATTATGCACCTTTTCTAATTTTATCTTTTAATTTTTGTAGTAACTGAATGTCCTTATATCTACCTAACCAAGGAATTTGAAGTGATACTTTGTTTAATTTTCCATTAATTTCTTCTTCACTAAACAGTATTTTTTTTATGTCCGATTATATGTGACAGGTCAACTTTCCCGATATTTCTATCATTTTACTTTGTTTTACAAGTTTACTAATTCAATAGGCACAACACATTTTATAAGCTTATAATCACATGACCCACTGGCAAATGCCCTTATATAAACTTCAGTAATTGACAATAATAGCTGAAATTTCTGACACAAGTTTGATTTACATTTTTAGGAGCGTTCGTAATTATATAAATACATAGCACCTACAGTCGTCGTCTGTTCCGTCTGTCTGTTTGTCTGTTTGCATAACAGCGCAAAAACTACCCAACAGAATGGTTTGGAATTTAATAAATACAATCGTTTCAGAAATTTGTCGAGGCATTTCAAATTTTATGAAAATTGAATCAAAGCTTATAATAGAAGTTTTCTCCATTCTATTACATCATATCATACGTACTTAATTTAAAGATTTCACATAATAGGTAAAGATTCTTGGTTGCCATGTTGATTACGTAGTATTTAAGACAAATCATATTATTTCCGTATTGCTGAATTTTTTATCTATATAATCATAATAGATTGTGTATTCATGCATTTTTTCACAAGACTGCAAGAGTTCCATTATTTGAATATTTATAAAACTTACAAACGTACCTAATTTGCCACGTTTAACATACAATTTCCGACTTGTTACACATTACAGTTACCATTTGCTGTTTATTTCAAAGTCCCTATAAAATAATAACATATATCAACATATAAAAACTTAATAATATATATTACATATAAAAACTTAATAATATGTATTACATATAAAAACTTATATCAGACATTGTATCATAAATTTGGAAAATGTTTCATAATCCATACAAAAGGCCGATTGTTTTCTTATTTCCTTACGGCTATTTTCATGAGTACTTGTAGTGCAAGTCACAGATTGCGATTTTTGCCTACCAGTATTTTAGAACGGTAAAATGAGACTTATTTTATCAGAGATATCTCATTAATTGAATAAGGCGAAGCAAACATTTTGAAAATAACGGTGGCTAACAAGCATAGCAGTTATTAGCTGTGTGACTTACACTACAAAAACCCATGGAATTAGCCCTTAAATCTCAATAACATATAAAAAAATACTTATTACAAAAGTTTCAAAAAATTCATTCTTCGAAAAACATTTTATCCATAAAACTTTAACCCCAGAACAAATTTAGCAACTTTTTTTTTCTGTATCAGGATTTTCCCAAAATCTCTCGGAGGATAATAGAAACCCTGCACTTATGGGAATACTGAAGATAAAATAACTGTCGGAGATTAGAGTCCATTTTCTGGACACAAGACAATTTTCTTTTTGAATCCTTTCTCGTGGTAGCTGTATCAAATATAAAAGTTTAAACTTTTGACTGCAGAAAAAATACTTTTCTAAGTAAAACCGAAATTTTTGCTGAGAATATACACATAATTTAAGCCATGACTGATATGAAGAAAAATATTGAACATGACAGCAAATTATATTTTAATCATAAATTTTTGAAATGATGTTTTGTAAAAACTCCGAAACAATGTTGTCGCATCTAGCGGATTTTTTTATTTAGAAATATTGACTTCACACAAGAAAATTTTGAATTGATTTTTTTTTTTTTTTACTCATTTATAAACTATTATTTTATAAATCAAAAATAACTGTTAAAACTAACTGGTGACAGTTCACTTGTCCTATATAACACATCAGAAAAGATGCGGCAACACTGCTCTGATATGTTCGTTCAGGAAATCCAGAAATTATACATAAAAATTTAAAGGTATGTGAAGGCCATTTTAATTATCGTACCTGCCAATTTCCCAGTATTTTTCCGTAAAATGGTGGTTAATTTGAATCGAGGCAAGCACGTTTGAAGCTAGATTATTATTATTTTTGTAGAAATAAAATTATTATATCATAGATGAATCAGAAATGGTCTTTCAGGAAATCATGAAATTATACAGAAAAAAATTAAACATATGTGAAGGCCATTTTAATGAGCATACCTGCCAATTTCCTAACGTAAAATGGTGGTTAATTTGATTCGAGGCAAACATGTTTGAAGACAGAACTTTTTTCTTTTTTTTTTCTAGAAATAAAATCATTATGTCATAGATGAATCAGAATCATGAATAATCAGATATGTTACTTCAAGAAATCCAGAAATTATAATTAAACAATTTTAAACGTATGTGAAGGCCATTTAAAAGAGCGTACCTGCCAATCTCCCAGTATTCTTCCGTAAAATGGGGGTTAATTTGACTCGAGGCAAAAACGTTTGAAACCAGATTTTTTTTTTTTTTTTTTTTAGAAATAAAATAAAACATGTTTAACGTACTTTACTGTGTATAGCAGAGTTATTTGAAACATTAAATAAAATAAATATATATTAATTAAATTTTCCGGATTGAAGCGGGTTTAAAATGGTTCGAATTAAAAGACAGTTTACCGAACTACAGTTTGATGTTGGTAATTATTAATGTACTAGTTCATAACCCCGTCAAAAATGAGGGAATGTTGATTTGCGTTTCCTTTTCTTATGATTTCACATAAACAAACAGAATGAAGATTTTATTATTTTTATTGTTTGTATTGTAGAAAAGTACATTTTTAAAAAAATGACATATACTGACTACATATACGAATGATGAGGATATTTTTTTACTCAATATTAAATTTCTGGAATAGTTCAACAATTGAACGAAACAAACAGCAGTATTTATTGCAACAATAATAATTATCAAAGTGAAACGCAATTTCTGAAGATATTTCAAAACATCAAAATTAAATATTCAATGCGTTAAAGGGTTATATATATATATATATATATATTTATAAAAAGAATGAATCTTAATCATGAATCTCTCAATCAATCACTTTGCATTAGTGGTGGATCAAGGCACAGAATTAACAGATAGAAATATTGTACTAGAACTCTGTGGGATCACAACAGCGGTTTTACTCGTTAATGGAGCTTTGCATTTCATTTCTAAATATAGATTTGGTGCCTTTTATCGTCAAATTTCATATCAAATGTAGTTAAACTGTAAGGAATATACAATATCATGTTTTGTTCTACATATATTAATTATATCAATGAGTTAAAATTTCGATTTTTAACATAACATTTGAATAAAACTTTGGAGTGAAAAAAATTGTAATTTAATAGGGAAAAAATATTTTTCAGCCATACTAATGCAATCATGATAACATCTTATATTTCAAATACATCTAGGAAAAAAGAAAAAAAACTCATTTATAATACAAACAAAATTTTAAAATTTAACCGGATAAATATTAAGCTCTTGGAAATTAATAAAAATAAATTAAAATTCTACCAATGAAATAATAATAATAATGTTCATTTTATTTATATTGAATGAAGCAGCTTTTAAAAAATGATCTATTTACATTGTTGAATTACATCATTACGTCCTGCTTTTTTTAAAAATAAAAAACTCTAATTTCAATAAAAAATTCTTTCATTTATATTGATTGTCGATAGATGGCGCCAAGATAATGTTAAAAAATAGACGGAATTTTCTGTACAGTTCAGGCTGAGGGCGCTAGTTTAGCGAATACAGTTTGTACTTCCGGAAAACTAACTCCATTTTTCACAAAATCATGAGATGGTATGAAAAAGTGAAAAACGCGTTTCAAAATATTTAAGGGCTTTAATTATATACTTTTTCAAATATTTTAATAGCGTAATCAGAAGTTAACCTGTATTTTTTTTCTCTTTTTAATATGAAGTAAGAGTCGTTCATTTGTATCTATAGATATAGAATTTCTAGTTCTAAAATGGCAACAGTCTTCCTTTATTAATATCTCGTTATCCGTTATTTTTAATTTATAATTTAAAACAGTATAATTGAATAGTTTTTGAAGGTTTTGGAGAAAATAAAGAGGAATAGATAGATGTGATACAAAGCAGATTATGTGTATGTTTCGATAACTTGAACAATCAGCAGTCTTACGGCCTGTTGAAAACTTATGCCTAACATGGCCGCGATAAGCTTTTATCGAGAATTGGTTCGCCCCGGATTCGTTACACTATGTTTTATTATATAGAGATGATATGACGAGAATTATAGCTGGAGATTTTGTGGTAAAATTCAAAAATGCCAAAATTGCAGCCATAAGCAAATTAAAACAATCTTTAAAAGCGGGCTTACATTCTTCACTAATTCTTCCGCAAATGGTAGTCTAAAATTTATACGGATAACAACTGAGTGGCAATATCGTTTATAAATAAAACTTAGGTGCCGCCTAAAATTTAAAAATGGCACCCTTTTTCATTAAAACGCCAGCTTTTGTCACTCTTTGTATTAAATCAGCCAGAATAAATTTAGTATTTTTTTTTTTTTTATCAGCACTTTTCCAAACTTTCTCCAAGGAGAATAGAAACCCTACACGTATGGGTATACAATGGAGTTATGAACACAGAGGAGGAGACATATACTGTATTGTCTATAAGTTGCGAGTGAAGTAACTTCGGAGTTTGTCACAAGATTGCGGCTTTTTAAATCGGATAAACAGTTTCGGATTACCGCCGGGACAAACTCCCACCAGTAAGTACGAATAGACAATTTCGTCTTATTTAAGAACTTTATTCATGCGAAAATTCTCTTGTAAATGCGGTAAAATTTCTATTTGTTTTTACTGGTGGCAGTTTGCCCAGATACTATAATATTTTGCAATGACACTGAAAGGAGCTTTTTCGGTCGTCCCAATATGGCGGAAGCGCAGGGTTTGAATTTTGCCGAATTAGACTTCTACCAGTAAAAGTAAATATATGTTTTTGACATAAATTATGGCTGAAATTCTGCATTAATAAGGCGTTTAAATATGGATAAGATATCCATTTAAATTTACTAGTGGAAGATAGCTCCGTCGGTGATCAACCCATGCGAAAGCGGTTACAATTGAAAGCTTCACTATGTAAAAGATATGTCAGTTCCTGTTTATAAATATTTCCATGGGGAATACCGAAGATAAAATTACTGTCGGAGATTACGAGCCATTTTCTGGACTCAAGACAATTTTCTTTTTTAATACTTTATCGTGGTAGGTGTATCAAATGAAGAAGTTTAACGTTCCGACTGATGTAAAAATATTTTTCTAAGTAAAATCGAAGTTTTTATTGAGAATATAGACATAATTTAAGCCATAACTGATATGAATGGAAAGCAAAGGAAGAAAAAATAAAAATGAAATCAAATTATATTTTACGCATAAATTTTTGAAATGATGTTTTGCAAAGACTCAGAAATGTTCATTCAGGAAATCCAGAAATTATATCGAAAATATTGAAACATATCCTAAGCAAATTTTTATGGGCATACCTGCCAATTTCCCGGATATCTTGGGTAAATCGGTGATTAATTTGACACAGGTTAAACTATACATGGGACAGAGTGAATGATTTTATTATCGAGTGAATCAGTCGGGCATGCGCAAAGACATAGTCTGCAAACTTTGTATTAATTGTTAATCAATTACCACCAGATATTTTTTAAGGAAAGCAGAAACAAAATCATAGTTGCCATCCTTCGTAATTTGTTTAATGAATTATCTTCAGAAACTTTGTAGATAAAAAGAATTTTTACATTTTTATGGGTTTCTTAAATTAATTCTAAAAAAATAAGAAATTTTTTTCCATAAAAAATTTCTGGTGGAAATTGAAACAACACAAACATAAAAACAAAAGAGAGGTTGTCATGTTTGCTTTTGTGTATGTATGATTGATTCATTGGAATAGTAAAATCATTCATTCTACAGGATCATTCTTATAGAAGAATATTTATTAGAAAACTTTCAAAAAATGTATTATTCGAGAAACTTTTTATCCAAAAAACTTTAACTCCAGAACAAATTTAGGATGTTTTTTTTTTTTCAGAATTTTTTCAAAATGTCTCCGAGGATATTTGAAACACTGCACTTATGGGAATACTGAAGATAAAATAACTGCCGGAGATTAGAGTCCATTTTCTGGACAGAAGATAATTTTCTTTTTTAATACTTTCTCCTGGTAGCTGTATCAAATATAAAAGTTTAAAATTTCGACTGAAGGAAAAATACTTTTCTAAGTAAAACCGACATTTTTACTGAGCATATGCACATAATTTAAGCCTTAACTGATATGAAGAGAAAATAGAGGAAAAAAATAAATATGAGATCAGATTATATTTTATACAGAAATTTATGAAATGTGTTCTGTAAAGTCTCAGAAACAGCGTCACCGTATTTGGAGGATTTTTTATTTAGAAGTACTGAATTCACACGAGAATTTTTAAAATATTTTTTCATTATTATTCATGGAATATTTATCATTTATAAACCTAAAATAACTATTAAAACTTACTGGATACAATTCGTTTTGCCTAAACAAAACATCAACTAGATGCGGATTCACTACTCTGAAGTGTTCTTTTAGAAAATCTAGAAATAGAAAAAACTTAAATGTATGGGGAGGTAAATGCAGGTAATGCCATTTTAAATAGCGTACCTGCCAATTTCCATGTATTCTTTCGTAAAATGGTGGTTAATTTGACTCGAGGCAAACACGTTTGAAGCCTGATTTTTTTTCTTTATATATATATATATATATATATATAAAATAGAACAGAGGTCAAACGTGCTTTACTGTGCTTAACAGTGTTATTCTACTTCTGACGGTTTTCCGAGGAGCCTGGGGCCACTGCCCCACATCCCCGACAGTAACACAATGGATGAAACATGAAATTCATTAAATAAAGATATAACAATTAAATTTTCCGGTTTAAACGCGTTTGAAATTGGTTGAATTAAAAAGCAATTTACGGAAGTACGGTTTGAGGTTGGTAATTATTAATGTATGATATGACGAGCAATAAATATATCGATTTTGGTTAAAATGCAGAACATGCCAAAGTTTCAACCATAGGCAAATTAAAACGATCTTTAAAAAAGGCTTACATTCTTCACTAATTCTACCGGAAATGATTGTGTAAAATCTATACTGATAACAACTTAGTGACAATTACGCGTACAAATAAATGTTAGAGGCCGCCTAAAAGTAAAAAATGGCACACTTGTTTTATGAAAATGTCCACTTTTGACACTCTTTTTATTAAATCAGCCAGAATAAATTTAGGATCTCTTTTCTTCATCAGCATTCTTCCAAAATTTCTTCGAGGATAATAGAAACCTTACACTCATGGGAATACTGTATATAGAATCAGTAAAATTACTGACGTAGATTACTGTTCATTTTCTTCACACAAGACAATTTTTTTATAATACTTTCTCTTGGTGGCTGTATCAAGCATAAAAGTTTAAAGTTTCGCCTGATGGAACAATGCTTTCGTACGTAAAACCGGAATTTTTACTGAGATTATATACACATAATTTAAGCCATAACTGACATGAAAATAAATAAAATAAGAAAAAAAATATAAATTAAATTAAATTATATTTTATACATAAATTTATGAAAGGATGAAGAGACTCATTTATAAGATGAGAATTAAATGATGAAGAGACTCAGAAACAGTATCCAGCGGATTTTTTTATGAAGGAATATTGAATTCGCAGCAAAATAATTTTTTAATAACAATTTTCTTTTGTTTTATTTATGGTATATTTATCATTTTACCTATTGAAAATAACTGTTAAAACTAACTGGTGAGAATTCGTTTTGCCTAAATAAAACATAATGCAAGATGCGGCAACACTGCTCTGAAATGTTCGTTCAGGAAATCCAGAAAGTCATATGGAATAAATGTATTTAGGATCTTTTTTCTTTATCAGCATTTTTCCAAAATTTCTCCAAGGATAATAGAAATCCTGCCCTTAAGGGAATAGTGAAGATAGAATAACTGTCGACGTTTACGGTCTATTTTCTGGACGCAAGACAATTCTCTTTTTTTAATACTGTCACGAGGAGGCCTTATTAAATATAACAGTTTATAGTTTTGACTGAAGGAAAAATACTTTTCTAAGTAAAACCGAAATTTATACTCAGAATATGCACATAGTTTAAGCCATAACTGATGTGAAGAGTAAATAAAGGAATAAAAAAAATATGAAGTTAAATTATATTTTATACATAAATCTATGAAATAATGTTTTGTAAAGAATCAGAAATGTTCGTTCAGAAATTCAGAAAATATGTAGAAAAAATTTAAACGTATGTGAAGGCCATTTTAGTGAGTATACATGCCAATTTGCTAGTAATCTTTCGTAATATGATGGTTAATTTGACTCGAGGCAAACACGTTTGAATCCAATTTTTTTTATCAAACAGGTTAAACATGCCTATAAATAAATGTTAGGAGTTGCCTAAAGATTAAAAAGGACACACTTTTTTATGAAACTCTTTGTATTAAATCAGCCATAATATATTCAGGATCTTTTTTTATCAGCCTTTTCCCAAAATTTCTGCGAGAATAATAGAAATCCTACACTTAAGGGAATAGTGAAGATAAAATAACTGTCGGTGTTTACGATCCATTTTCTGGATGCAAGACAATTTTCTTTTTTAATACTTTCTCATGGATGCCGTATCAAATATGAAAGTTTAAAGTTTTGACTGAAGGAAAAATACTTTTCGAAGTAAAACAGAACTTTTTACTGAGCATATATACATAATTTAAGCCTTGACTGATATAAAGAGATAACAAAGGAAGATAAAATTAAATATGAGATCAAATTGCATTTTATACGTAAATTTGTGAAATCATGTTCTGTAAAGACTCAGAAACAGCGTCACCGTTTCTGGAGGATTTTTTATTTAGAAGTACCGATTTCACACCAGAAAATTTTAAATAGCATTTTTCTTTTATTCATGGAATATCTATCATTTATAAACCCAAAATAACTATTAAAACTTACTGGTGACAATTCGTTCTGCCTAAATAAATCATCAGCCTGATGCGGCATCAGTGCTCTGAAGTGCTCGTTCAGGAAATCCAGAAATTAGAAAAAATTAAACGTATGTGAAGATAAATGCAGCTAATCCATAGCTGCCAACTTTTACGCTTTCTTCCTACCACTAAAGTTTTATAGTAAATATTGCCTTATTTAATCGTCGAAATCTCATAATTAAACAAGGCGAAGATCTTTACTGAATTTTAGTGGTAGTAAAAAAGCGTAAAAGTTGGCAGCTATGCTAATGCCATTTTAAATAGCAAACCTGCCAATTTACAAGTATTATTTCGTAAAATGGTGGTTAATTTGACTCGAGACAAACATGTTTGAAGCCAGATTTCTTTTTCTTTTTTTTTTTTTTTTTTTTTTTTAGAAATAAAATCGAACAGTGGTTAAAAGTGCTTTACTGTGCTTACTACTGATATTTGAAACATGAAATCAATTAAATAAAGATATAACAATTACTTTTTATGGTTTGAATCGCTTTTAAAATTAGTCAAAAAAAAAAGACAATTTTCGAAAGTACAGTTTGAGGTTGGTAATTATGAATGATATGACGAGCAATAAATCTAACGATTTCGAGTAAAATGCAGAACATGACGAAGTTTCAACTATAGGCAAATTAAGAACAATTTTTAAAAAAGGGGTTACATTCTTCAATAATTCTTCCGCAAATGATTGTTTAAAATCTATACTCATAACATCTGAGTGGCAAATAACGTATATAAATAAATGTTAGGGGTTGCCTAAAAATTAAAAAGGCACACTTTTTTTTATGAAAACGTCCACTTTTGACACTCTTTTCACTAAATCAGCTAGAATAAATTTAGGATATTTTTTTTATCAGCATTTTTCCAAAATTCTTCCGAAGATATTAGAAACCATATTAAGAGAAATCAGAGGAATACTGAAGATAAAATAACTGTTGCAGACTACAGACCATTTTCTGAATGCAAAAGAATTTTCTTTCTTAATACTTTCTCGTGTGGCTGTATAAAAGTTTACAGTTTTGACTGAAGGAAAAATACTTTTCTAAGTAAAACCGATATTTGTACTGAAAATATATACATTATTTAAGCTATAGTTTTGGAGAAGATTAAATAACTGAAGAAAAAATAAATATGAAGTCAAATTAATTTTTATTCATAAACTTATGAAATGATGTTTTGTAAAGAATCAGAAATGTTCGTTCAGGAAATCCAGATATTATATAGAAAAAATGTAAACGTGTGTGAAAGCCATTTTAATGAGCATACCTGCCAATTTCACAGTATTCTTACGTAAAATGGTAGTTAATTTGAAACGAGGCAAACACGTTTGAAGCCAGTTTTTAGGTGCGCTCGCAATTATATAAATACGTAGCACGTATAGTCGTCATTCAGTCCGTTTGTCTGTCCGTCCGCATATAACAGCGCAAAAACTACCCAACCGAATCATTTGAAAATTAAAATATACAATTGTTGCATAATTTTGTCCAGTCATTTCAAATTTTCTGAAAATCGGATGTTTAGTTTAATGACAGGGACAGTCAAAAGTTTTCCGTTACATTACGGCCAATGGGAAAAAATTACTGCAAGTACATTTTAATGATGTTACAGACTTCCGAGTGGTCTGAAATTTTAAATATATAATTGTTGCAAGATTTTGTCGTGTCATTTCAAATAGTAATTAATCAATGAATTTGAACGTAATAATGCAACCAAAATGATAATGAATGCTTACAATACAGTAAAATATTAAAATAATTAAGTAAAATAATAAATTAAAATAATAAAAAGTAAGATAATTTTTTAAATGATAACATTTTTAAAAGTAAAGATCAAGTAAGTAATTCATTATATATAATTAAATGTGAATAATAGAGATGAGATACATTTTTCTTGAATTATTCAATGAAACTTTCCTGTTAAATGTGCCCTGTTAATTCACATCAAAATCATAAAGTAAGGAGGTTTTATTTCAGGTTTAGCCAGTTTCAATAACCAAAAATGTAACCAATAAATACATAAATATTCTTGATAAAAAGATTGTGATTATCAGTGACATCAGTAGTATCTCGGTTTCTTTTTTCAGAAATAAATTTAAACTTTCTTCATGAAAAACCACTTGTTCAGTCGTATTATAGAGAATTACATGTTAAAATACACACAGAATAACATGAAACTAAAAAATTCTGTAATTTTGATTTAAATCTGAACTGAAATTTCATTGTTTACACATTTTATTATTTACGGATTTTAGGGTTGCGGATTTGAGGTAGACAACTGTATTTATATACATGATTGAGGTGCACTAGAAGATGATTACTGTAGAATAGGATGTGCATAGCATTCATCGTTCATTTTTAGGGACACACAAAAGAATTCGGTTACAGTACTGTCTATCAGCAAAAGTCTGTTTTTAATTGTGGCCTACACTTAAAAATTTAACTAATATTTCACTTATTATTTGGTGTGGTTAACTTCTATACATCACATAATGGGCCGCACTAAAGAAATAAGGAGGAATTTTTTAAGCGTTTGTACGGCCCGTTGAATTTAGACACCAAAATTTACCAAAATTTTTCTTTAACTTATGTAATATCAGAAAAATAAAGCGTAAAAAACTTTAAAAGAGTTATTGGTATTCAAATTTAAGGAACCGCACAAACGCGGAAAACTCCACCTTCGAGAGTCGCGATTTTTGTGTCAGCGCCGAAGCCTAGTATTCAGGTTGCGGTGGTGCGACCAGAATGACGGGATGCTGTTACCATGCAGCTGTATTCGTGCTTTTCCAGAACGTGTGTCTAATGTTGCATCTCACTGGTTTTTTTAATTCAGATTTCTTAACTGTCACCACTTTTATGAAGAAAAATTTTCATCTTATTTAATGTCAGATTAAATATCCGAAAATAAGGTAAATTGTGCTATTTTTAAAAAGTGCTGGCAGCCAGGTATCTGAATTAAAAAAAAAACAGTAGCGTGCTGGCAACACTGCCTACGTCATGAGAAAGGCATCACGTGACTCAAGCAGTTCACATTTAACGAAATATGGTAGCTAGTATTCTTCGTCAGCCTCGGGACCGCATGTTCACAATACCTACTTGTTTCGGATCCCAAACCATTCTGATTGGCTCCCCAGATTCAAATATCAGGACATTTTGATTTTGAATGTATCGAATGTGGTGGTCGGTGAATTAAAATTTTATTCTAAGCTATTTCAAAGCAAGTTAGTAGTAGCTATGTGATATGCAGTTTGTTTCCAGTACTATAGAATACCACTTTGAATAAAAACAGCGGAAAGTTTTATTTTGCAATGAGCGCTTCCAGTGGATTTAACCAAAGTGACTGATAGTCCAAGAACTGACAGCATAAAAACTTATGTTATCAAGCACAAGAAAAAAACCTTTATTTTATGGGAGAGTAGAAGTAAGGGAATCTAATGATCCTTGTCTGCCGTAAGTGAAGTGGTGCATAAGCCAAAAATTAATACCACCAGTGGTTGATTCGTAGGTTTATCATTGTGTTTGTCCTACAAACAAAAGTATGAAAACATGGAGGATAGTTGTAGGACAAACACAATGATAAACCTACGAGTCGGTCACTGGTAGTATTAATTTTCGGCTTATGCACCACTCCACATCCGGCAGACATGCATCATTAGATTCCCCTACTTCTACTCTCCCATAAAATAAAGCTTTTTTTCCTTGTACTTGATAACATAAGTTATTATGCTGGACTATGATCTCACCGGTACTTGCAGCTCGATTCTGGAAAGGTACGAAACGAAAAGCCAACAAATTGTGACGTCAATAAGAATATCTTTTCGTATAGCATCTTATTATCGTAAATAGCTAAAAATGATGGATCATATGGGATCTTAATTTCGTTTCGTACATCGTGTTCAGGGCAGCTTACCGTAGGGTTACAGAGTCTAGAATACCTAGTGTGGAAATATGCTATCCAAACAATGCTAAAAATTTGTTTTATGTTTGTTTTAATGAACACATACATCAGACTTGTGTGCTTGACACCAGGGCCCGCTTATAAGTCATTGTCGATATACAGGGACGAGATAGCACAAAGAAATTTACAACACCAGAGAATTACATCCGGGGGTTCCACAAAGAGTGTGCAACGGAACCGGCGGGATTCGAACTGCCCCCACCTATGCTCTCAAGCGATTAGCGGCGTGGTGTCTTATCCACTCAGCCACGGTGGGCCCTAAAAATTTGTATCCCCTGTACTAAAATCCCAAGTGTCGATCGCAGCGACATCTGCGGGATTTTCGTATTACATTGTATAGACTAGCAATATCTTGCAGCTGTAAAAAATATCTTGCAGATCTCGCTGCGATCTTGATATTTCAGCTGTATCGTTGCCCATTTAAGGGATACAATACAAAGCGATATAAGTAAGCGTAAAAACTTAGTACTGGAATCGGGCGTAAATTAAAACAGTTGCGCCATCTTGTGGACGGAGTAATAATCCACATACGTGGGGTTTTAGTGTGACGCGTATTTTCTAAATCTTTGGTCACTCATGGAAATGAATTTTGTTTGCCACATTTTTCGCAAAATAATAGCTAGCGAGAGGGGCATCCAGATACACTTGACACCACGAAATTATCTTCGCCTTACCATAAACACTTCAGTTATTAATCAAGGTGAAAAAACTTTATAATTTCAGTGGTGTGAGTAAGAAAACAGTTAGGTATTTACCTGTAATTCACACTCCATCCGCTACGTTGCGCATGACCTTGATTGTTGTGACCTCGCTTTTAATGTTGCGGTTACTTCTCCCATTTAAGATAGGACGCTTACTTATATCGCTTTGGATACAATATTTTAACACTTTTTTAAATATTACAAGGATAGCCGATTTCCACACTATATATTCTAGGCACTATAGTAGGGTGCTTCGATATGAGAGTTGCGACATACAGGCTATAAAATTTGATTCTTTGAGACAATTCTGGACAAAAGCGAATTGCCAGGCGTTTGGCGAGCCTATCACCTGCCATTATCGACAAGCTAATTCTTGTCTTACTCATATCTGGTATTCTTATTGTCTCGCTCGTATGGTGTCGCCAAGTTCTGGAATGGACGTTTGACACATTTTGGAGAAATGCGTCTTTCTAAGCACAGTCGTATGTCGAAGCACAATCGTGTGTCGAAGTCTTATATAGAGACAATCTACTTCGCCAGACCTACCAATCTCATCGGCTTCTTGACGTCACTGTCTAATCGATCGACAGATCCATTGTACGGTATTTACCACCCTGTGCGCAGCGCCACCTCTTTAACCCCTTGAGGGGCACCGGTATCTATTATATACCACCTACGATTAATGAAGTTTTACACCAGAAAAATTTTATTAAATTTTACTTTACTAACTTTGGTGGAAAAAAGCCGTAAAATTGCTTTTACTTATTTTGAAATAGAATTTTTCAAAGATTCCGGTGGGAATTCAGCATTTCACAAACGTAATTGCTTGCCCCTCAAGGGGTTAAACGCCTCTATTAACATCTATTAACGTCTCTATTAACGTAGTAATATTATTAGTTTGTTATTGTGAATTTCACCACGTGACTAAGCAACCGATCACGTTGTTCTATTAATCGAGAAATATTTTCAGTGAGTTCTGTCGCTTACCGGTGACTTCGGTCATTTCCACTGTACATGTTGGTAACTTACCGATTTCACCGGTTTCTTCGGTAAGGTGAAAGACGTTTAACCCCTTGAGGGGCAAGTAATTGCGTTACTGAATGTCGAATTCACAACGGAATCTTTCAAAAATTTTATTGCAAAATAAGGAAAAGCATTTCTTCGACTTTTTCCACCAAAGTTAGAAAATTAAAATTTAATAAAATTTTTATGGTGCAAATCTTCATTAATCGTAGGTGGGATAAAGTATATCCCACCGCCCCTCAAGGGGTTAAGATACTAGACTGGCAATTCCTCGGCCATTCCCATTCAGAAGCATTGCAGCCATCTGAAATGATTTGAAGTAAATTGAAACACCTCTACCGTGAGGTTTATACGTCAGCTGTGAGTTATATATCATTAATTGATGGCTAGAATGAGCGTAAAAAATTTATTTTTATCAATATATATGACGTTTATAGCATATTTTTCTACATGAAGCTATTTTTTTATATCTAAATATGCGTTATAAATGTAATATTCAGTAATAAAATTAAATAAGGCGATTTATTAATTTTACGGATGGTATGTTTGAAAAAGAGTATCTAATTTTAACATGCCTTATAGACCAAAATAAAGGCAAAATTTATATGGAAACAGATTGTTAAAGATTATAATTTCACCTTTTTTTAAGTTTGACTTACAAAAGTAACTGGAAGGGAAGTTTAGTTTAACGGTAGAAACTGTAACACAATATAGTAATTTACAAAATTTTAAATTGCTTGTAAAGAAATCTACGTTTTTTAAACTAATTTTTATGCAAAAAGGTAATTTTAAAAATGCATATTAACGAAAGTAACCCTATATTTTTATCATTGGAGGATGTTTATTGAAATACTTATTTGCTATACGAAAAACACACACAAAAAAAATTATGAATAATAAAGTATTTCTTCGAAAAAAGACCTAAATGAAATAGGGTAGAGTAATGCTTAATGATCCGCAATTAAAAATACGCTGATAAAAGCATTTTCTTAGGTACATTAAAATATAAAACATATATCCCGCCGTACAGCAGCTGTGATAAAAAAATCTCAGTTAAACTGACAGTTTGCCGGTCTATGTATCTTAAAAGTCTTTGGGTAAGGTTGGCGTGCGTCCAAAGGAGCTAATAAAGGTGACCGATCTCACAGATTTCTTGACGACACTGTTACCTAATTGTCCAAAAGGCTGACTTTACACTGAACGCGCCCCTTCCTTCTCAGAATCGAGCTGAAGTAACAGGTGAGATTGGTCACTTCGGTAAGCTGCACTGAACACGCTCAATATTTAAGTTATAAAAATATTTTGAATGAAACAATTTTATTTTTTTATTTTTCAATATTTAATTAAGTTCTAAAATATAATTAGAAACAATATTAACACGTTACATAATGAAAATATTCATAATATTCGTGGGAGTGATTGCGGTTTTTGTGAATTTCATGAATTTTTAGATTGCTACACACCGAGTTTGAAGCATACTGTGATGTTGTTTTAGTTCTCACGGGCACAAAATTCTCGTACATTCGTTGGTGATTGCAGCTTCAAGGAATTTCAAGCACTTTTTAGATGCTACTTTTATAAAATATTATGAAGATATTGTTAGGATTTTATGTTTTTCATCATTCTGTATTACAATTGAACTAAAAATAGGCTTATTCTTTCAATATTGTACATTTAAACTAGTCAGATGTGGCAATCCCAAAACTTCCTTCTATCTCATACACGTTAATTATTCCTGAAAAATGCAGCTTAGCAATGCCATCGAAACATCTAATAAGCAACAATTTATGTAAACTTCTAATTGAATCTGAAGTTTTATGAAAATTCGTGCATTAATTTTTCAGATAAAACTATTGCGGAAATCAAGAATAATGCAGAATAGTAGAGCCATCTGTTGGGCGATTTACACCAAAAACTAAATAGCACCAATTTATATCAAGGACTAACTGAATCTAAAGTTTTGCTGAAAATTCGTGCATTAATTTTTTAGATGAAACTATTGCGGAAATCAAGAATAATGCAGCATAGTAGAGCCATCTGTTGGGCGATTTACACCAAAAACTAAATAGCACCATTTTATATCAAGGACTAACTGAATCTAAAGTTTTGCTGAAAATTCGTGCATTAATTTTTTAGATAAAACTATTGCGGAAATCAAGAATAATGCAGCATAGTAGAGCCATCTGTTGGGCGATTTACACCAAAAACAAAACAGCACCAATTTATATCAAGGACTAACTGAATCTAAAGTTTTGCTGAAAATTCGTGCATTAATTTTTTAGATAAAACTATTGCGGAAATCAAGAATAATGCAGCATAGTAGAGCCATCTGTTGGGCGATTTACACCAAAAACTAAACACCCCCAATTTATATCAAGGACTAACTGAATCTGAAGTTTTGATGAAAATTCGTGCATTAATTCTTGAGATAGAGGAATTGCGATAATTAAGAATAATGTAGCATAGCAGCACCACCTGTTAGACGACTTACACCAACATGTAATAAGCACCAAATTATATCAAGGATTAACTGAATCTGAAGTTTTACGAAAATCCATGCATTAGTTCATGATATATAGCTAGTTGTGGAATCGTGAAAAATGCAGCATTGAAGCGCACCTGTTGGACGATTTACACCAAAAAGTAATCAGCACCAATTTATATCAAGCAACAACTGAAACTAAAGTTTTATTAAATTCCATTCATTAGTTCTTGAGATAGAGCACCCACAAAATGTGTGTCACATACAGACAGACTCACAGACAGACATTCTCTAAAAACATGTTTTTGGGGATTTCTGACCACTAAAACGTATAAATTTGTCGAAATTCGGATGTCGAAAATTTTCTTGAATCCAATACTTTTTTTTTTGTAAAGATGGAAGAAAGTAAAGTAGTCGGATGTGTTACTCCCAAAAGTTTCTTCTATCTCATACATGTTAATGTTTCCTGAAAAATGAAGCCTATTAGTGCCATCGGTTAGGCGATTTACACCAAAATCTTATCAGCAACAACTTATTGTCAAGTTGTAGCTGAATCTGAAGTTCGATGAAAATCCGTGCATTAGTTTTTGAGGTAGAACTATTGAGGAAATCGTAAAAAAATCTATTTAGCAGCGCCACCTGTTGATCGATTTACTCCAAAACTAATCAGAAAGAATTTATATCAGGGGCTAACTGAATCTGAAGTTTAATGAAAATTTCTGCATTAGTCCTTGAGATATACTTTCTGCGGAAATCGTGATAAATGCAGCCTAGCAGCGCCACCTGTTGGGCGATTTGCACTAAAAACTAAACAGCATTAATATATATCAGGGTCTATTTGAATCTGGAGTTTGGTGAAAATTTGTGCATTAGTTCTTGAGATAGAGCTTTTGCGATAACCATGAATAATGCCGCATAGCAGCGCCACCTGTTGGGTGATTTACACTAAAAGGTAATCCGCACCATATTATATCAAGGACTAACGGAATCTGAAGTTTTATAAAATTCCGTGCATTAGTCTTTGAGGTACAGTTATTGCTGAAATCGTGATAAATGCAGGCTAGCAATGCCACCTGTTTGGCGATTTTCACTAAAAACCAAACAGCATTAATTTATATCAGGGACGAACTGAATCTGGAGTTCGATGAAATTTCGTGCATCTTTTTGAGATAGATCTATTGCGATAATCATGAATAATACCACAAAGCAGCACCACCTTTTGAGCGATTTACACTAAAAAGTAATCAGCACAAATCTATATCAAGGACTAACGGAATTTGAAGTTTTATAAAAATCAGTGCATTAGTTTTTGAGATGTAGCTATTTCGGAAACCGCGAATAATGCAGCATATCATCGCCACCTGTAGGGTGATTTACACTAAAAAGTAATCAGCTCAAGTTTATATCAGGGACTAACTGAATCTAAAGTTTTATTAAATTCCGTTCATTAGTTCTTGAGATAGAGTGCCCACAATATTTGTGTCACACACATACATACAGACATAAAAACAGACAGACAGAAGGACTCACAAACTCACAGACAGACATTTTGTAAAAACATGTTTTTCGGTGTCTCTGACTCCTAAAACGTGTAAATCCGCCGAAAACCGGAAGTAGAAAATTTTCATGAATCGAGTACTTTCTTCTTATAAAGATAGAAGAAAGTAAAATAAGGAAGAAAAATCATGCGTTAAGCATAGATTATGAAACACTTTCCAACACTTCCTGAATGCTTTAACAAAACTACGTTATTTAGGCAAATATGGTATACAAGAGAACTAAGTAAACATTTTAGAAAACGCATAAAACATTTGAAAAACTGATTTCAGCAGTTATTATCCATAGTCAAATATGCATTCCAATTCTTTTAAACAGCCCTGTATTTGTTCTATAGGTTGATATATATACTATATAATGGGGAAATTTAGTTTAGCAAGAAAACACAAAACAGGTTGAAATTTCTCTTTCAGCAATTTATTCTAATAGATGGAAACATACTTGTATACTTTTGTACAACCCTGTAGTTAACCTAGTACCTTTATTACACGCCACTATTTAGCTGAAGTTTAATTGAAAGTAAAACACTCATAGGCTAATGTCAGACGAACGTCTTTTGGCACGCTTTTTTCCTTACGTATTATCCCTATATAATGCTAGCGGCATTTTGTAGGGATTTATCCCACAGGTCGTAACGTAACGGATAATTTTGACTGTCCCTGTAAATGAACTAAACATGCTACAAACTTCATTTGAAATAGGGTCCGTGCTATGCTAGGGGTCACTAACATCCAAAAATTTTAGAACGATCCGTGTATATTTACGGGAGTTAGAGCACGGCCAGACGGCCAGACAAACCGAAGTCATAAACACTTTTCAACTTTTTTGGAAAGAGTTAAAAAGCACTCCGTACATGGCAGATACCTTAAAATATTTCGTTATTTCAGTTTCACTGCAAGTTGATCTAATTTGGTGAGAGTAATTTAGAGCATAATATAATTACAAATTTAAAGATTATTTGGCGATTTATCACTTGGGGCCGTTTAACCCCTTGAGGTGTGGTTTTATGTTTATGAAACCACTTAATTTTAATTCCCAAATGCCACATTGTCACCAGAATTTTGGTTTTAAAAAATTCCGTTTGCTATATGTGTGAAATATAGCTTTTTTCTTATTTACAAATAAATTTGTTTTTAAATTCCAATGTCATTCATTAATTCGAAAACTTTAGCAATGGAATTGCTTTGCCCCTGAAAGGGTTAGTGGGAAATGTCTTTAAAAAATTTATTAAATTGTAATTAAATTTAAAAATAATAAAGTGTTCTATTTTCATCGGAAACCCATCCATGAACATATTTTTTATACTTCTAGCATACCTGGAAATGAGTAAAACATCGATTTTAAATTCCCTATTTAGATACGTAAACCAAGGTAAGTTAGCAAACAAAATGTAAAAATAGTCGCTAGTAAGAACATTTAAAAACTAGTCGGATATACCAATCCCAAAACTTTCTTCTATCTCATACATGATAATACGTCAAAATTCACTATCATAACGCCAAAATTAAATGGCAATCTAAGCCCCTCATGAGGATTCTACGGATATGAAATTCCGTGCATTAGTTCTTGAGATATGACTATCGCTGAAAGCGTGTAAATCCAGAAAATACAGCCTAACAGCGCCACCTATTGATTGATTTATACCAAAATCTAATCAGCAACAACTTATGTCAATGTCTGACTGGATCTCATGTTTGGAGAAAATACGTGCATCAGTTTTTGAGATAGAGCTATTGCGTTAATCGTGAAAATTCCAGTATAGCAGCGCACCTATTGGGCGATTAATACCAAAACTTAAACAGCAATAACTTGTGTCAACGTCTAACTAAATCTAAAATTTGCTGAAAATTTGTCCATTAGTTCTTGAGACACAGCTATTGCGGGAATCGTAAAAAAGGCACCACAGAAGCGCCACCTGTTGGGCGATTTACACCAACACATAATCAGCACCAATTTATATCAAGATCTAACTGAATCTGAAGTTTCAGGGAAATCTGTACATTAGTTCTTGAGATAGAGCTATTGTGGAAATCGCGGAAATCCTGCAAAATGCAGTATAGTAGCGTCTTCTGTTGGGTGATTTACACCAAAACGTAATCATAATCAATTCATATCAAGGACTAACTGAATCTGAAGTTTGAATAAAATCCTTGCATTAGTTCTTGAGATAGAGCTATTGCAGAAATCGCGAAAAACGCAGCATAACAGCGCCACCTGTCGGGCGATTTACAAAAAAACTAATCAGCACCAATTTATATTAGGGTTCACCAGAATATAAATTTTTATTAAATTCCGTGCTTTAGTTCTTGAGATAGAACGCCCACAAAACTTGTGTCACATACAGACATACGGACAGACAGACATTTCGTAAAAAACATGTTTTGGGGGATCTCTGACCCCTAAAACGTGTAAATTCGTTGAAAACCGGAAGTTGAAATTTTTCATGAATCCAATACTTTCTTTTTGTAATAAAGAAAGTAAAAAAATACAATGTTAAAAAATAATTATTTAAAACCAGTGTAAATAAACAGTTTTATAGAAACATTTAAGAAAGCCGTTCGTTAGACATAGCCTGTTCAATGAGCCTTTTTAATACTTGTAATTACTTAAATTTTTTAATCTGCCAGTTTAAATTCTTTTTTTATTTTTTTTTACTTTTTCCTTTTTTTTTTTTTTTGTGTGTTGAACTCAAGAACTTAAGGTCTCCCCCCCCCCCCTTTATTTTTCATTTTTACACTGCTGTTACGGAATCCTACCTTGTCAACTAAAAAGCTGTTCTGCTTCCGGGGATGTGGGACATAGGTCCCGGGCTCCTCGGCTCAAACCTCTTCGTATCGTCGTAGACATGCGACAAACAGGGCACGTACGTTTGCTATAGTCTCGTTACCTCAATTGCTCTTATGCAACAGAGACGAATATTTCAATACAGAAAAGGCTTATTCGCAGCAAAAATCGTGACTGACGATGATAAGAAAAATAATCGTAAACGTTTTTTAAAAGTATTTGTTTAAGTTTAATGAGGCAGAAATTTACAAATTTAAGATATAGTAAATTTATATATAGTAAAGATATAAATTGACTTGTATTGTATGTTATTGTATGTAAATTTATGTTAAGATATAGTAAATATGGTAAATTTAAGATATAACAATGTACAATATTTCATTTTTTTAGCATTTATATGACACCTTGATCTCAACACTTTGATTCACGTTGAAAAAAAACAAAACTAAAAAAAAAAAACAGTGGCACTCCGGGAGTGCCAATAGAAGTGAAAACTTTAATATAATGAATAATTATTAAATCTAATGGTCCTAAAAATAACTAAAATAAAACAAATTAAATTTCACGTTTCTGTCTTTTTTATTTCAGAAGATATATGAACTTAAACTTTTGCCTTTTCGACACTGATTCACCGATCATCAAAACTCGGAGGTACATCTTGTATCCCTAGAATCTTGAAATTTAGTATGAAGGTAGTGTTTGGGATACAATGAAATTGAAAATTTAAAAAATCAGGAAAATTTGGATAAAAAGTCGAAAAATCAAAAAACCGAGAATTTGGCACAGATGTGATATACGAACCAGGTTTGGCGCGATTTTTTAACGTCAATTTGGCGAAAGCCCGTTTTCCAATACCAGTTACAATATATATTTTAAAATTATTTTCTATTGTTTTAAAAAGTAAACAACAATAAATAAAGGATAATTTCATTAATAACTATAGAACAAAACAATTGTACAATTAAAAAAAATAAAATAAAAGTAAATGAACAATTTATTAATAACTAAGCAACAGTAGCCGGGTTACCTTGTAAAATAAAGTAACGCCATTTTGGTGTCAATTAGGTACCCAAGTGCGTATCTCACATCTGTGCCCCGTATTTTATCTTGCGTAATCGAAATTCCCGCCAATACTGTTGGTCATTGACCAGACCATCAACACGATAAAATACAGCGTTATCGGTTTTTAGTTACACGAAATAGGTAGGTCACGAATACGGTATAATTCATTTTAACTGACGAAAAACAAAATAATAATTTGTTTTACCAAATGTTGTTTTGGTGAATTTAAATATTTATGCAAGTCAAATAATTCTGAAAGTATGTTAACATTTCTTGATAAATAATTGCGCTTATGCTTTTGCTATATTTAAAACCACTACCATATTATTAGAAATATCGCTATAGTTTGATGCTATGACATACACCATAACGCAAAAATGACACGAAATTTAAAAACAAGATAGTTTTTCTGCTAAACTTATCCGATATTTGATCGAATAGTTCACTTTTGCCGCCAACTATTGACATAAATAACAACTGTTGAATAAAGATAATTTTATTTTGCTAGAGCAAGGTAGTTTTATTTTAGCAAGAGTCACGAGACTTGGCAAATTTTTACATGAGATGTTTTTGATGAGATTTCCTTTTTCTAACACTTGTACGTGTATTTCGGGAACCAATAGCGCACAGGCAGGCATGCGGCGCGCTTGCCTGTAAATTGTTGTTATTGATTAAGCAATCAATAACAATTAATTGCCCGCCCTCCTCATACCGAACTATGCACAATACATGTACATACTTATATACAGAGGTGTCGGTTACAAAAGCAGTATCACGAGTTCAATGGTTTTTCCCATCTCAAAAAATGCCAAACGCGCCCAAAGAAGCTTTCACTTCAATAAAGAAAGTATCAAGTATTTGTCTTTAACAATAAACACAACAGCGTACTGCAACGAAAATGTAAATTTTGTGTGTGTTCCTGTGTGAACGCCAGGAGAAAAAGTGAGTTTTAGCTTCGTTCTTCTTTTGCGGATTGACCTGAAGAGGGAAAAGTTCCTGTCATTCACCGCTTGGCGCGCTAGTGTCTATGTGCTAAAATTCTAGCATGTCGGTTACGTAACAGTGTCTCCAAATCAGTGGTTTTTCTCCATCTCAAAAAAGCTCAACGCGCCTAAAGAAGTTTTCACTTCAAAAATAGTTAGTGCTAAAATTTTTAAACAAATCATGACTTGTTTTTTTTACTTAATGTAAAAATCCCTTTCTATCCACTAAAGATTTAGTACTAGATTTATGCGTATCTTTTTTTTTCTTAATCCAAAATGACTTACAAAACTTAGACAAACAAGTTGCTGATAAAGTCAAAACACATGTTCTGCACTTAAAAACAAAATAAAATTCAACTTAATTTTTCAACAGTTGAGGAGGAAAGGAAAGGAGTTATGACTACAGCGTCTAGAATACATAGTGTGGAAATATGCTATCCAAACAGTGCTAAAAATTTGTTTCCCTTAAATGTGCGACGATACTGCTAAAATCCCAAGTGTCGATCGCAGCAACATCTGCAGGATTTTCGTATTACTAATATTACATTGTATAGAATTGCAATTTCTAGCAGTTGTAGAAAATCTCCTGCAGATGATGCTGCGGTCTGTATATTGCAGCAGCATCATTTCACATTTAAGGAATACAATATTTTATCGTTTTTTTATAGCCGATTTCCACACTATGCATTCTAGTCGCTATAGTTTTGAGGTAAAAGAAATCACTGTGTTACCGAAAGTAAAATTTAACTATCATACCGGGAGGCGGGTGAAAATACGACAACCTCCTCAAATTGACGGCTGAAATTCCGGGATTAGGCAGAACCCGATTAGCATATTAAAATGTCACTGGTCTTCCAAGTCATATCTTGGTGGAAAACATCTTGAAACACGATTTTAGCGCTTGACTCGTAGATTTACAATTGTGTTTTCCTTCATCCGAAGGTATGAAAACATGGAGGACTGGAGACAGGAAAACACAATGGTATACCTGCGAGTGAACCACTAAAATCGTGTTTTCAGATGTTTTCTACTAGATATGACTTGGCTAACCGATTGCGTTTTAATATGTGAATCGAGATTTAACTAATCCAAGAAATTCATCCGTGAATTCGATGAGCTGATTGCCTGCGCTGCCACCTCCCGGTATATTACTGAAAGCGCGCAGGTTGCGAAATTTCCTTTATTGAGTTTATGGGATATTTGAAAAATGTATATATTTTATTTATGTGCACATTTTTTTAATTATTCAGAATCACAGTTATATTTCGTTATAATTAAATTGTGTCATAAGAAATACATGTTGCATGATACAGTCAATTGCAACTTCCAAGACATTAAAAATCAATATGATCTGAATCCAGAGAGCCAATCAGGACCGCTCCGGATCCGAACCGAGTAGAATGCGAATGTGCTTGCCGCAGTTTGGAGAAACGCATTCGTCAACTATACTATAGCGCCTAGAATATATAGTGTAGAATTTGGCTATCACTGTAATACTTAAAAAAGTGCTAAAATATTGTATCCCTTAAATGTGCAACGATGCTGCTGAAATATGCAGATCGCAGAGACGTCTGCAGGATGTTTTTTACAACTGCAAGATATTGCTAGTCTATACAATGTAATACGAAAATCCCGCAGATTTCGCTACGATTGACACTTGGCATTTTAGCAGTATCGTCGCACATTTAAGGGATACAAATTTTTAGTACTGTTTGGATAGCATATTTCCACACTAGGTATTCTAGGCGCTGTAGTGGAAATACACTATCCAAACAGTGCTAAAAATTTGTATCCCTTAAATGTGCGACGATACTGCTAAAATCTCAAGTGTGGATTGCAGCGACATCTGCGGGATTGTCGTATTACTATTATTACATTGTATAGACTAGCAATATAGCGTCTAGAATACTTAGTGTGGAAATATGCTATCCAAACAGTGCTAAAAATTTTTATCCCTTAAATGTGCGACGATACTGCTAAAATGCCAAGTGTCGATCGCAGCGACATCTTCGGGAATTTCGTATTACTAGCATTACATTGTATAGACTAGCAATACCTTGCAGTTGTAGCAAATATCCTTCAGATGTTGCTTCGTTCTGTATATTGCAGCAGCATCGTTGCATATTTAAGGGATACAATATTTTAGCGCTTTTTTAAGTATTACAGAGATAGCCGATTTCCACACTTTGTATTCTAGTTGCTATACTAGCAATATCTTGCAGTTGTAGAAAATATACTGCAGATGTCTCTGCGATCTTCATATTTCAGCAGCATCGTTGCACATTTAAGGGATACAATATTTTAGCGCTTTTTAAAGTATTACAGGGATAGCCGATTTCCACACGATATATTCTAGGCGCTATAGTTACAACAATAAGGCCGGGATCTTGACAGATTTTGCGCTATTAACGAAACGAGATTGACCAATCAAAAGTCTGCATTTTTACAAACTTTTCGCTATTTTAATTAAGAAAGTTGTCTGATTGGTCAATCACGTTTCGCTAGCAGCGCAAAATTTATCTGGATCCGGGTCTATATCTACTAGGCGCTATAGTCTAAGCGATGTCTCAGCATGGTTTATCGCTACTCGCATATATGGGAACTCTAATTTAAATAGATTGTTCGCTGTTTTAAAAATGAGATACAGCTTTTCAAATTGCTTAATCACTTTTCGCAAAATTGTAAAAATCTGCCCGAATACTTTCGTTTTTGAAGCTGCAAAGAATTTAAGAATAACGTGGGAGTTCACAAGGCTTATTTTTAGAATCGAATCTTCATGCTAAAGGTTGTCTATGAGCTTGTTCAGCAACCACGACCACTTTGCCCGGGCGCGAAGGAGACAGATGCATATGGAGTGGGGTATATTTTGAACGTATAGTTACGGTGAACTTGGGAGCTAAATACTCAGCAGCTTTGTGTTACCGTCCGAGTAAAGATAATAAGAGATTATAAACGTTTTTATTAGATAAAAATAAGGCAGTGTTCCGCAGAGTGTTTTTAAAAGAGAATAGCAATATATGCACAGAACGAATGTTCAGTTCCAAAGTTTTTGTCCAATCTATGGCAGCCTGGCAGAGTTTGGTGATAGCCTAGTCTTTTCCTTCGCTTGAAAAATAGTGCTTTTTTACAATTATAACTTTCAATTTGATGCATTTTCTGATAGAAACTTTGATGAGTACTTTGTAATTGTTGAATATTTGCTAAATAAATTACGTCCTTTTGGTAGTAAACTGCATATTAAAGCACATATTTTTCTTTTTCACTGTATTTAAAGATAAAACTTTTTTATTCATTATTTTATAACGTTAGAAATTATTTTTTAAATCTATGTGTGGCACATTATTTTTCTCGAAACTTGAGAAAAAAGTCATTAGGGAGTACGACTGCTTGTTAAGTCATTTGAATCCCACCACTGTTTTTTTTTATGATGTATTTTTTTCTTTTGTCGAGCTGTTCAAGCCAATCAGTCAACCCATCAAAACGAGTGAAAACATAAACAAAAAAGGCCAAGCATGTGATCATAACGACCACAGATTTTTTGTGGGCTAGGTGAGCGAAGACCGGGCGTAAAATTTGCTGCTGATCGGATTTATATCAGATCACTTGATACTTTTCATGAATGTTTTGGATTTTGTCTGAGTGCATATAGACACGTATTCCTATTACGAGAGACATTGTTTGGAAAGATAAGAAGATTTAATCATTGGTTCCACCTGTTTCGAACCATAAAATTACAAAATAATTAAATTATTTCGAAATTCCTTACTTTTTTAAACCACTCCATGAGGTATATCTCCCTGCGTCCGGGCGGTCCGATTTGCGTCGCTGAACAAGCCCTATACTTCTTATTGATTTAAAAGAAGATACGTTTTAAGAACAAGTATAAATCCATGTACTTGATGAGTTGATTTTAACTTTCATAATAATAGAGATTTGTGGATTTGCCGTTTTACATTAAAATGGGTACAGAACAAAGTAAGCTCAGAGCTGAAGTTTTAGATGAAATACATAGATACACAGATTTTTCGAAGGATGAAATTATAGAAAGGTACAAACAATTTTTAAATAGTCACCCAAGTGGATATATTCAGATGGAAGAATTCAAGGAAATGTATAGAAGAGTCGTCCTTCGTGGAAATACATCACAGTTTTCTGAATACGTGTTTAATTCTTTTGATACTAATGGTGATGGTTTGCTTGATTTTAGAGAATTTTTTATTGGCCTATATATCACTTCTCGGGGAACAAAAGAACAGAAATTAAGATTGGCATTTAAAGTGTATGATCTCGATGGAAATGGATATATTACATGTGACGAAATGCTTAAAGTAATGCGTTCTCTCGATAAGATTTTTTCTGTCGTGAGTGCGCCATATAAATCCATGAAAAAGATTTCATCAGAATATTTCAAAAAACTAGACTCGAAAAAGAATGGACAGATAACGTTGGTGCAATTTCAGGAATATGCCAGGAATGATTCAATTATTATGGATCTTCTGGATTATTGCAAGCATTTTTCAAATATCGTTCACTGATACGATTCCTTCGCGTGCATTACTGGGAAACCATGTTTTTTTTCGAATAGCTTGAGCTTACTTTTGAATGTATTTTTAATAAAACTCGCTGTCAGTTGTATCTTCCAGAACATTTGCCTTTTTCTAGGTCAATCATTACAAATGAAATCATCTTGCATTATGAAATTGACAAAAAAAATCTTCTAATTTGCAGTTTTTAATTTCGTTTTATTATTCATCTTTAATTACATCTAATGAAAAATATCTTGTTTGTAGTTCACGTAACACCAGTTGAAATGATATTTTATAGCATCTCTATGTTTGTGATACATGTTTTTATCGTTACTACTTTTAAAATGACTCAAGCTACGTTTTAACGTGTTGTGTTTTCTAGCAAAAGAGTATGCTTATATCTCAATAAATGCAACATAAAGACACGTGCATAGTTTGACTTGGAGTTAAACGATTTTATATAAAATGTAACGTTTTATGGAATTAAAAAAAATATTTTTTTTTTTATTTTGTCTTACTTTAATGTCCATTTTCTTGACGTTTCCATTACCATATTTCCAGGAGTTAAAAATGACTTAAATTTTAGTGTTTGCCGAGTGTGAGCTCACTAGTCTATTTTTGTCGCACTTGATCTCAAAAGTAAGTAGGGGAGAGTGTGGTGGAATGGGACAGTGGAAGAAATGGGACAGTAGGTTTTCTCTTTATTTATCATTCTAAACATGCAATCAATCTCACACTAGATGAAGCAATGATAGCCCAGTATTCTCTGGAAAAAAGTTGTTGATCTGCGTAAGCTTGCAATTGTATAAAGAAAGATTACTTTAGGAATCAAAAGTAAATTTGCTTCATGAACTTCTTTTGCTTTCTGTATATTAATGACTTGTTTATGTTTAGATGTAATATTTGCCCTATTTATGGAACATTTACTATGTTATCCATAATTTAAGGCTAAAAGTAGTATTTTTGTGCATATAAGAAGTTTAACATAAAAGAAGGTATTGGGAAGGAATGGGATATGCCAGCAAAAGAGGGAGAACTTTACACTAAGCCTAAAACCAGTATTTTAGTGTATACGAGAAGTTTAACATAAAAGAAGGTAGTGGGGAGGAATGGGACATGTCAAATTCCTTCTTTTTAACACGTAGAGTACCACGGTGATTGATATTGAAGCTGAAAAAATTACGATGTTTTAAGTAATTTTTAAGAAAGTATAATCCTAAAATAAATAAAAGCAAAGTAAATTTTTTAAATAAATTTTCAGTAATTGCTTAAAACAATATATATTTAGTTTTATCTTATTTTAGACAGTCAGTCATCGGTGAATGAGTCATTCTAAACTGAAAGTTCTGTGTCAGCCACTCGTGACTGACGTGGCGCTTAAAGTGTTAATAAGATGAATGTGAATTGCTATTATGCTAATATTTTTAGAGTAAAAAATTATTACATTGTTAATATATTCATTTACTTCAAAGCGTAAATATATTGAACTGATGATTTTTGAATGTCATCTGTGACTGACAATCCTGAATTATGGAATACTGAATGAAGATACTGGAATTTGAAACTGTGGCACAGATATTACCAATCTAAAATCTTTGTTAGACTGTATATGTAGCCGACATTAGACTACCTGGGCTTTATCACATTTTTATTTAGCTGTCCCGTACCTATCTTTTAGTGGGGAAGTATGGGACAAATTTTGAAACTTACAAATTCTTTAATTATAAAATTGTTTCTGCATATTATGTTTCTATACTGATCTTCAAGGACTTTAAAGAATACAAAATCAAACAGTTTCTAAAGTGAAATTTTCATTTTTATGTCAAATTTGATTTTCTTATTTTTGTAAAAAGCATCCCACTCCTCCCCACTATTCCCTATGCAATAATTGCTATTGTCTCCAAGTAAGTATTGACGATTTTATTACATTCAAAATAATTTCTTATTAACAGCGAGTTTTGACTTTAACCCCTTCGGGATGAACGTCTTTTACAGGATTTTTAATCTTTTTATAACCGGTTTTTCAAAACAGAAATTTTTGCCTAATTGAATCGGGAAAATGCTCCGATTAATTATGGCAAAATTTACAATAAAAATTTTCTGGTGAGAATAATCGCGAATTCTGATTATCTTACGCGGCACGTATATCGGTCGATCGTCCCGAAGGGGTTAAGGGAGAAGATTACGTTTAGCAGCCAGAAAATGATCGAATTTAAAGCAGTACGAAAAACTGTGTAGTTTCTTAACCATTGAATGAAACGCAACAATTATTTTTTTCTTTGCTTTCAAACATTGAATAATTTGTCATACCATAAGAAATACATATTTAGTAATATTAATTAAATCATAACGACAAAAGTGGCTTTTGAAAAATATGAATATTAAAATATGCATTTTGCGCGCACGATTTTACTAATTCTACTGCAGATATGTTTAACATTCCGTATTTTGTTATAATACTATATTTTAAACCGACCCTAAATTTGAAAGTATATTCAAATTCTTTAGCGTAATTAATGGCTTTTCTCATAATATTCACTAAATTTCCTCAAAATATGTATACCTATTTTTTCCATCCACAATTTTCTGTGACAAAAATCTGACTAAATTCAGGTTAAGCATAAACATATATAAACTAAGAATACACATCATTTCAAATTTCTATGATAATTAGTTTTAAATGAGTGCACGCAATAACAAAAATAAATTTTTAGAAAACGGCTTGCACGTTAGGTTATAACATTACTGCAAATGTTTTTTGCAAGATAAATATCTTGCAGATAAATATCTTAGCCAGAACTTTTGTTTTAGTTGGTATTCGTGTAAAATTCTTTTTGCAGCGGATGTAACTTTTGAGGGTATCCATTCTGAAATTTGTGAAAAATAATTTTTCTAAACAGTCAACGTGAGCTGCCCCTTAAAAGAATCAACACCGTATAAATACAAATATTTAAATTGAGACACTAATAATTTAGTAACAAGTAGTCTTTCAAAATTATGCAATTAGGGATAAAATGAAGGGGGGGGGGGGGATTCAACAGTATAATCTCCACCTTTTTTACAAAAAAATGAAATTTTACGTTCAGTTTATACAGAATAACACATAATGTATGTTTTAAAAATTTCATGAAAAAATATTCCGAAGTTTTTAATATCCTGTGCGTTATGTCCAAAAAAGTCATTTGGAGAAAAGATTTCAAAGTTTCGGAAATGCCGCTTCAGCTATTGAGCAGGTACATAACTAAATGCCATAACTTCTGTTCTAATGCAAATTTCAAGGAAATAATTATCAAAATATTCAGAAAAGATAGGAATTTAACATCTAAAGATTTTTTTTTAATTTTGAACCTTTTGAGTCTTTAGACCCCTTAACCCTTATTTGTTTAGCGGTCTCATAGACTGCTGCTATTGTATCCAATTTTCAATTTAACTTTCAATTTATAGATACTACTGAAATTTTGTTTAGTTTGCAGACCTAGTACTATTACTATACTTCTGAATAATTTTAATCATAAGTCTTTTACATAAAATTAAGTAGAGACACAGTATCTTATGGGTTAATCGAGCTTATTATTCATGCTAAGTTCAAGCGATTTCAGAGACCGCTTGACAGTATCTATGCCCATTTTTCCTTTGATTCGGACATATTTAGGCAAGTTTTCGTGTCCCATTCGATGCATTGATATCAAATTTATGGTAGACCGGGAAAAAGGCGACACCTTAAGAGGATTAAAATTTTTTTCACCTCAAGTTTTTTTTTTTTTTTAATAAAAATTCTAAAGCTAAATCACGATCTTTAGTATCTGTATAAATTTAACCGTAATCATAACTGCAAAGTAAGCACACATTAAAAATTCTTTCAACCTGTGTACAGTGGCGGGATTACCCAGGATACTGGACAATCGGGGTAATGACGCCACTCTTTAATCACCTAGTAAATACATAAAATGGATACTAGGAAACGCAAAACCTACTGAAAATAATTAGAAAACAATGTAATTTAGCAGAATAATTAATAAATACAACGTTCTTTAAGCTGGATTTATTAATGTGCCAAGCTTACAATTTAACTCAAATTGCAAATGTCGCCCTTTACCATGGTGGCGGCATTACCCCGAGAGGACAATATAGCGGAAATCCCCCAGCAAAGCCGAAAGAAGAACAGAACTTTTTATACAAATTGCCTCAAAATGTCAGCGAATGCATGTATATTACGGGTAATATTATCTTATGTACCTAATATTACAATAAAAAGTGTTTACCTCTACTCATTTGAAGCTGCAATGTAAGAAGCATCTTGATAACTAAATTTTTCACTAGAACACACGACCGACGTACAACAAAATCACTCTCACTCTAGGCACGGTTTCTACTGTTAGCCGCTATAGTGCAGGCGAATTCACCATCTCAAACTGCCGTTAGTTTTTAAACAAGGAGAGAAGGCGTCATAACCCAGTCCCCGGTCTCCCATACTTCTCAAACTCAAATGGAATTCTATTTTTCATTCTATTTCAAAGTCGACCCTTTTTACGACATTCGCTTATAAACTATTTTCTTCCGTCCCAACAGTGTTATCGAGCTTTCCTAACCCTTAACCGGAAACGTGAAAACCTCGTGCACAAACAGAACACTTAATAATTTACCAAATAGTGAACTTAAACATTTAATCTTTAATAGTAATGCATTAACAGGACCAATTTTTTTAATATAACAACACAAAAATAAGTTTGTATTGTCGGAGAGAGAAAATATTAAGGGAAGATATGTAGACGCAAACATCTTACAGACGTACGTTTCCAGTTAAGGGTTAAAAAAAACTAACCTTCCTAAGGATAACATCAGCTTCCAAAAATTATTTTTAATTTGTGTTTAATTTTAAAGCAATTATATATATTTTTTACTCTCTGATTTGATGTCAGAATATTGTTTTTTTAGTGATTCTCTAGATAGTTTAATAAACTGATAGTTTTACAGATTTTTCTTGTTAACCCTTAACTGTTAGCAGTTTCACAGACTGTTGCTTTTTTAAAACATTCAGTTTAAGTTGTCTCGTATCTTTTTTAAAATGTCCGTCTCCAGTGCAAAAGGATGTAATTTTAAGTTCTCGCAACTTTCTAAATTCTTATTGAAATTACACATGTTATATATTTAACCCTTTCAGTGGCGGTGGTATAGTTATGAAACCACTTCTTTTTAATTCCCAAACGCCGCAGTGGCACCAGAAGTTAAGTAAGATACCTTCCATTTAATATATATGTGAAATATAGCCTTCTTATTATTTCCAAATAAATTTGTTGGTAAATTCCGGTGCCAATTTAACTCTTTAGCATTGAAAATGCTTTGCCTCTGAAAGGGTTAAGGCTTTATGAAATGTAAAAATAAATACTTATCTATCTATACTAATATTATAAAGAAGTAAAAATTGTTTGTTTGTTAGAGGTAAACTCTGGAGCTACCGAACCGATTTCAAAAGAAATGGTATCAAAATGATGGTGTTAGTCCAACTTAGAACATAGGCTATATTTTATGTCGGTGCCACTGCCCCAAAGGGGGTGCAGGAGCAAAACACGTTCTAAAAATGAGATTTTTCTGTTACTGAAGGGCCTAGAAATATGAAATTTGGAATATTAGTCACTTATTTAGATATAAAGGATGTCTAAGAACATTTTCTAAACAATTCGAAATTTACAAGGGGTGAAAATGCACAAAAAAACGTTCTAAAAAACGTTCTAAGCAGTGATTTCTACACATACTCAGGAAATACCAATCCGATTTAAAAAATAATGGTGTCAAAACGATGGTGATAACCCTTACTCCAACATAGGCTACATTTTATGTCGGTGCCACTACCCCTAAAGCGAGTGCAGGAACAAAAAAAAGTTCAAAATTGCGATTTTTGTGTTACTGATGGGCCCAGCTACATGGAATTTGGCATGGCAGTTACTTATTATATATAAATGACTCTAAGAACATTTCTTAAAAAATTCGAAATTAAAAGGGGTGAAAATGCGCAAAAAGCGTTCTTAAAACTTTCTAAATGACGATTTTTACGCAATCTCAAGAAGTACCAAACCGATTTAAAAAATAATGGTGTCAAAATGATGGTGACAACCCTTGCTCCAACATAGGCTACATTTTATGTTGGTGCAATTATACCCAAAAGGGGTGCAGGAGCAAAATAACGTTCGAAAATGCGATTTCTGTGTTACTGAAGGGCCTAGAAACATGAAATTTGGAATGATAGTTACTTATACGATATAAATGATCTCTAAGAACATTTCTTAAAAAATTCGAAATTTAAAAGGGGTGAAAATGCGCGAAAAGAGTTCTAAAAAACGTTCTAAACGGTAATTTCTAGCAAACTTGGAAAGTACCCAACCTATTCGAAAAGAAATGGTTGGAAATTGATGAAAGCCCTTGCTCCAACATAGGCTATATTTCACGTCGGTGTCACTACCACCTAGGAGTTGCAGAAGCAAAAAACGTTCTAAATTGCGATTTTTGTGTTACTGAAGGGCCTAGAATCCTGAAATTAGGCAAGACAGTTATTTATAAGATACAAATGATCTCTAAGAACATTTCCTAAAAAATAGAAATTTAAAAGGGTAAAAATGAGCGAAAAGCGTTCTAAAAAACTTTCTAAATTGATATTTCTACTCAATCTCAGGATGTACCGAAGCGATATAAAAATTAATGCTATGAAAACGATGATGACAGACCTCGCTCCAACATAGGCTGTATTTCATGTCGGTTCCACTACACCAAAGGGGTTAAAAGAGCAAAAATTGATCTAAATTGCGTATTTTGTAATACTGCAGGGGCTAGAAACTTGAAACTAGGCATGGTAGTTACTTATAATATATAAATGATCTCTAAGAACATTTCCTAAATAATTCAAAATTTAAAAGGGGTGAAAATGGACAAAAAAGTTCTAAATTGCGATTTCTACGCAATCTCAGAAAGTACCCGACCTATTTCAAAAGTAATGGTTGGAAATTGATGACGACAGCCCTTGCTCCAATATAGGATCTATTTCATGTCGGTGTCACTACCACCTTGCAGTTGTATTTTAAAAAACCTTCTAAATTGTGATTTTGTGATACTGAAGGGGCTAGCAACTTAAAACTTGGCATGGTAATTATTTATGAGATGTAAATACTCTCTGAGAAGAGTTCCTTGAAAATTTGAAATTTAAAAGGGGTAAAAATGAACGAAAAGCGTTCGAAAAACTTTCCAAGTAGATATTTCTACGCAATCTCAGGAAATATAAATCTATTTCAGAATTAGTGGTTTCAAATTGATGGTGACAGTCTCCTCTCCAACATAGCCTATATTTTACGTAGTAGTCACTACCACCTGGGGTTACAGGAGCATAAAATGTTCTAAATTACGTGTTTTGTGTTACTGAGGGAATCTAACATTTTAAATTTGAAATGGTAATTACAGTAGAACCTCTTTTATCCGAAACTCTTTTAACCGAAAATCTCGGTTAACCGAAATTCATTTTTTACACTTTTTTTATACAGTCAAAAATCCATTTTTTGTGCACCAAGCTTTTTTCCCCCCCATTTTTTTTAACTATCATATTCCTTGTGTGCAAGCGGTCCTTTCCGATCTACGAGTACATATAAATATTTTCGATCCCCTTTATTAGAGTTCCTTTGAATTTAACTTGAGCTCCCGTAAGCTGTGGTGTGAAGCGAAGAAAACGAACAAAATAGCAATTGTGAAGCTTTTGAATGTTTTGTAAAAGGTTTGGAATGGCTGAAACAGCAAATAGACTGATACTGGTGAACTAATAATATTTAAAAACTCCGTGATAGAGCTTCAAAGCAAAGGCAATCGAAACTGCGACAAACGAAACGTTTTTTCAAACCCTTGTGATATTCGTAAAAGGTACTTAATTTGAAAATTAAATTTCAGGTAATTTATTCTTGTTTTTATTTTGATATTGCTTTATTTTTATTGAGCACTTGTTGCCATAATAAGAAATATTGCAGATATTTCTCCTTAATCTTAAAATGGAAGCATTCTCGATTATCCGAAAATTTCGATTTTCCGAAAGAGGGTCGGCCCCAATTACTTCAGTTAATCGAGGTTCTACTGTACTTCAAAGATGCAAATGCTTTCTCAGAATTGTAGAAAGAAAATTCCAAATTTAAAAGGATGAAGTAAGCGAAAAGCGTTCTATAAGCGTTCTAAATTACGATTTTTATTCAATCATGTGAAATACGAAACGGATTTCAAACATAATGGTTGCAAATTGATGGTGATATAACCTGCTCAAACATAAGCTATATGTTATGTCGATGCCCCTAGAGGTTGCAGGGGTAAAACACTTTCTAAAGTGCGATTTCTGCGGTACTGAAGAGGCTAGAAACTTTAAATATAGCACAGTAGTTACTTATAAAATATAAATGTCCTCTAAGAACAGTCGAAAATAAATTCGAAATTAAAATGGGGTGAAGCGAAGGGAAGGAGCAAAAAGCATTCTAAAAGAGTACTAAATTACGATTTCTATGGAATCTTGGGAAATAATAAACCGATTACAGAAGTTATTGGTTGCGAATAGTGATAGTCCCTGATCCTATGAGGGCTATATTTTATGCCAGTGTTACTACCACCTGGTTGGCAGGAACAACAAGAAAGCCTTTAAAAACATCTAAATTCCGTTTTAAATAGAATATTAGGAAAATACCAACCGATTTCAAGGTTAATGTAGGCAAATTAATGGTGACAGTCTCTGTTTCAACATTTTTCGAGATGTTCTATTTCAACTCTGTTTCGGCATTTTATGTTGGTGCCACTAACACCAGAGAGGTGATAGACTGTTAGACAAGAAGCTTGGAATTTTACATGATGGTTAATTTTAAGATGTAAATGTGTTAAGATGGTTTGTAAATAATTCAAAACTTCAAATGAATACTGAAATGAGCGTATGAAAGGAGCATAAAAGTCTCAAAATACTTTCTAAATTATCATTTATTTGGGATTATTTTTAGTTCTTCTCATTAATTAAAATCTCATTTCTGTCTACTGCACTTTTATAATGAAGTTTAGTCAAACTGTGGCCTAATTTGTAATTTTTGAATTATTTCAAAAAGTGTTCTTCTAATAAAAAATATTCATGTAAATATCACTTGGCATATTTCAACTATTACGCGAGCAAAGCCGCGGAGTTTGCTAGTATCTCTCGATTCTAAAAAAAAAATAACTACCGCTGTCACCTTCGCCGCCGGTTTTGAATTTTTTGTGACCGGAGGTCTTTCTTCGTTAATATTAAGAAAAAAAATGCATAGAAAAATATGAAAATCGGTAGTATCATACAGAAATGTTTGATAAACACGCTGATGCAGACAGTTTTCAAATCGAAGAATTATTTTAAGAGATATTTAATGCTAAAGTTAGACAAAATCGTTCCACTAAAAAAGTTTTATAGGAGCAAAAACTGTACATCAGAATTTAATAATTTTTAGATCATTTTATACTTTATAATTTCCCGGTGTGCAGAATTCATTTTTTTCTTTAATTTGACTCATTTTTCGAGGTTTCATTTCTATTTTAAATTGAAATTTTCAGCATTTCGAGAGATATTTTTTACTTATTTTAGAAAATTGTACTAATTTAACCTGTTGCCAACTGTATAAACAACGGAAACAATAATGTTTGCTTCAAATTAAAAATTTATTTACACGTGACTATTATAAACAGAAAAAATCATTTGGAATTGGAATTAAATATTTATGTACAAAAAGCAAGAACTTATTAAAAATTACGTCATAAAAAGTATACACGGGAATTTTAAAAGAGAAAGGATATTGTAAAATAATAAATTCATTAACATGCGTTAGAAGTCTTAAATAGGAGAAATTACGTATATTTACGTCATATTAAAGTTATCTATAATAATAAAGAAAGAAGTTTGTGTGTGAGTGAGTGAGTGTGTCGACTGTGTTCTGAAGAGACCACTGCACTTAGAGCTACAAAATTTGGGGAAAAGGTACGTCCATATATGAAGTTTTGCACCTCGAAGCCCGATTTTCAAGTTTTTGATTCGAATTTTTTTATTAAATTTTTTATGCGATTTTTAGCGCTTTTTTATGTTTCGAGGCAATTTTTCCATATAAGTGAGAATAATAATGGTTTCTTTCTTTTAACGCAATATAGTAAATTTTGTTCTCTTTTCAAAAAAGTTTATTCGGAATTCGTTCAGCGATTTTTGAATTTTTAGAGGATTTTTTATGCAATTATTGAACAGCATTTCCATACCTATAAGGAGGTTACCGTAGAGGGGCACAGTTCTGTCGCCAAATTTGGCGACCATAATGGCGCCAAAAGTGACGCCAACTTGGCGATATCTCTAATATTTCGCCAAATTCCCATAGACTTCCATTGTAAACCAATATGGATTACTTTCTTACAGAAAATCAACAAATTGAGACATTTTAATGCAACAAAAACTAATATTAACTTAAGGAATTATATTAATTCGATTTTTCCACATTATGAAAAAGAATGCGGTTTCTTTTTTTTAACTCAATATTGTAAATTTTGTTCTCTTTGCAAAAAAGTTTATTCGGAATTCGTACAGCGATTTTTTAATTTCTAGCGAATTTTTTATACGATTATTGAACAGCATGTAATGCATTTCCATACCTATAAGGGGGGTTACCGTAGAGGGGCACAGTTCTGTCGCCAAATTTGGCGACCAAAATGGCGCCAAAAGTGACGCCAACTTGGCGATATCTCTAATATTTCGCCAAATTCCCATAGACTTCCATTGTAAACCAATATGGATTACTTTCTTACAGAAAATCAACAAATTGAGACATTTTAATGCAACAAATCTAATATTAACTTAAGGAATTATATTAATTCGATTTTTCCACATTATGAAAAAGAATGCGGTTTCTTTTTTTTAACTCAATATTGTAAATTTTGTTCTCTTTGCAAAAAAGTTTATTCGGAATTCGTACAGCGATTTTTTAATTTCTAGCGAATTTTTTATACGATTATTGAACAGCATGTAATGCATTTCCATACCTATAAGGGGGGTTACCGTAGAGGGGATCCAGTTCTGTCGCCAAATAACGCCAAGTCTGTCGCTAACTTGGCGATATATCGCCAAATTTGGCGACCAAAATGAGTCTCCAAAAGTGACGACAACCTAGCGATATCTCTAATATTTCGCCAAATTCCCATAGACTTCCACTGTAAAACAATAGGGTTCACTTGCTTAAAGAAAATCAACAAATTGAGATATTTTAATGGAACAAAAACTAATATTAACTTAAGGGATTATATTAATTATATTTAAGGGAGTCCAAGTAAATTAATTACGAATAAAAGTAACATGATCTATTGCTTAGCATGATTTCCAAAACATAAATTTTAAGAGAGCCCACAGGTCAGAGGAATTAGATTTGAAGCTTTTATCCAATTATAGTAAATTTTGACTTTCGAGATTTTTGAACTTTTTGTGATTTTTAATGCGATTTTTACGTTTCTTCGCGATCTTTTGCAATTTTTTGACATTCCATTTTTAACCTAAAGTACATTCTGCCCTCATTTCAATAAAGTTTATTCGGATTTCGTACAGCAATTTTCGATTTTTTCGGGAATTTTGTATGTGATGTTTAGTGTATTTTAGTGATTTGCTACTATTTTTCCACATTAGTGAAAGGAATCAACTTGCAATCTTCGAACACAATATATAATTTTTTTTTTCTCTTTTCAAAATTTGAGAAGCAATTTAAAATTTTTTCGCAATATCTTATTGTGATTTTCAGAGCTTTTTCGTAATTCCTGCTGTTTTTTGACGTACCCGGGCAACGCCGGGCAAGTTCGCTAGTTACATAAAATAAACACAAAATAATATTGCAAAACAGCTTAAATTTAGAAATTGCACTAGACATTTATTTGATATTTTGAGAGGATCTTTTCAACTATTTTTGTTAGGAAAGCGCAAATAATATTTCATTTCTAACAAAGGAAATATACAAAAGGAAATATATATTTTTTCACGTGAATATTTAAAAGAGAAAGAATAGCTTGGTCAAAATTACGTCAGATTAAAAACGATTAATTTAAATTGTCTCATTTTAAAGAACAATCTTTGCTCTTTGTTAAAAAGTACCAGGAGACAAAGACTCTGTTACTTAATTCCTTTTATATTAGCTTATTTTGAAATGTTGTTACGCGTGTCTACGTCATCAAGTTATTTTTATTTCGACGTTTTATTTGTATTTTTATTGATATTGTACTAATTTCTTTGTTCTTTCATTATTTAAAATAAAAATTATGTCAATTTGTATAATTCGGCGAGTGGTTTGGCGATTTATATAATTTGGCGAAATTGGTTGACTCGATAATCAAGTAGTACCGCAGCGGATTTGGCGTTAAAATTCCCCAATCAAAGAGAAATGAATAGAAATTCGTTTATAGGGAGATCGCCACTGTTTTTTAAATTATAATTCAATCTTTCGAAATCTTTTTAAAGCCGATAAAATTAGCGTGCATTTAGAGTCTGCGGTGTCTGGACGGGGGTTGGCGAGCGTAGCTCGTAGGGGGCCGAGCCCCCTAGTTGTAATATAATAAAACATACCTTTCAGTTAATATTGAAATAATTTTCATGCGGTATTGCACAATCTGCACGATAACTTAATTTACAATAGATATATAAACATTAAAATTATATTTAAATGAGCACAAACCGATATTTTATAAAAACGAATTTATAAGATTGATATAAGTAAATATTTTCACCAACTTAATTTTTTTTCCATCTTTTTCAGTTTTCAAAATTTGATTGAATTTTGAAATAGTTTCTGTCAGAATTTTTAATCCTTTCTTAATTAATTCAATAACGTAGTGTTTAAAGTTAATTTTAGCTTAAGTTTTAAGTTGCTATATCTATTCGTAATTAAGTTATCGTACGGATAGTGATTTCAATAGGTATTTAAAAAGTTATGAGAACTCGAAACCACACCCACTTTTGAACTGGCTACGGAGATTTAAAAAGGTATGAGACGTCTTAACTTGCAATTTATAGTTAAACTATAGATACTTGTGAAATTTTGTTTCGTTTGGAGACTTATTACTATCGCTAGACTTCTGAATAGTTTAATTTTAATTATAATAGTCTTGTATATAAGTTAACTAGAGAAACAGTATCGTATGAATTAGTCTAGCCTTTTATTCATCCTTCAATCAAGCGATCTCAGAGACCGCTCGACACTATCTGTGCGATAATTTTTCTCACAGCAATTAAGGTCAATTATTCATAAAATCTTGTGAATTTCCTTTTCCGTGTGGAACCAACCATTAAAAAAATTAGCAGCTGCCTTAGTGGCTGAAATTAAACTTTCAAATCTGTCAATCTGTAAAAGATTGTATTTAAAACGTTGATCAGATTTTTAAACACTCTTGTTCCTTCAGAGTTCTCGCTTACCTTTCTGGTGTAATATTTTGTGTTAATGGATGTGGGGGGTTAATCCTCCACCTTAGATAAATGGGTTTTTCATGCAGAATTATCTGATTGCTTCATATTTTGTGTGTATGTGCATTCTGATAAGGTGCTTGTCTGATTAGTTTTGGGGTTTCATTGGTTAAGTATAAAGAGGGGAAACGGGGGAACTAATCCCACTCCCTTCATTTAGCTAAATAGTTTTTTTGTAGATTTCTTTATTTTTAGAAGGAGCATTTATCTTTGAAATAAGAGTATAATATACATTTAGTGTGAACCATATGAGCTCAATGCCATCAGTTTAACTGTACACTTATCTTTTTATTAATAGAAAGATTTAGACTATTATTTGAGATAGGGTGCATAATTACTTTTTCTATTAACTATATTAATAACATATGAATGACTACAGAACTATTTATTTTATATTTAACCCTTCGGAAAGGCAGGTCAAAAGTCTCCACTACGAAGACATCGTACATATGCCATAGTAAACGAAAGGCCCAATACAAAAACATGTAAAGAATTTGGTTTTAATTTATTTATGAATGCGGTAGCCTTTTTTTTTATCATATTGCAACTTATTACAATAGATAGTTGATAATGCACTGACAACATATATTTAGTTATACAATATTTTAAAACGTGAATATAAAGGCATTTCCAGAGTGAAGAAAGTAACAACAGTACCAATATAAACCTCCTTCAAAATCGGTAATGACCATAATAAATTGGGAGAATGTTTCAGAAAATGACCCTGGCATAACTTAAACCTTAAATGCCGAAACTATTTTTTTCTTTAAAATGGAAATATTTCATTTCACACCACTTTTCTAAAATAGAAATTTTTGTCTCCTCTTAACGCGGAGCTTCTGCCATCAAAGAAAGCGAATATTTCTCTTCACAATTACTGGTGTGCAAACAACAAACGCACTGAAAGATAGTATGTTTTCAGAAGGCAACAGTAGGCATTTAAGGGTTAAATACTTTGAGAACATTTGCTAAGATATCTTCCCCTAAATTCCACAAGGTGTAACAAAACCATTAAATTTTTTATGATAGTTTTAACCAATGAGCTAATAAAAGTATAAAGCAATACAAATCGGTATGCAAATTCGTGCCTAATTTTCTGTGTCCCCCCCCCCCACCCCCCCAAAAAAGCCATTGAACTTTAAGGTTTAATATTAAAAAGAAATTGCTTCTGTCCTTCCATATCTCATAAGCGATTACTCAAACGCGATTTTTGAATTTTTACTTTCTCCTATCTTCAATACAAGAAAGTATTGTAATCAGAATTTTTTTCAACTTCCCGTTTTCGACGGATTTACACGTTTTAGGGGTCAGATATACTAAAAAACATGCTTGTAGAAAATGTCTGTCTGTCCGTGTGTCCGTATTTCGCCATTGTAACATCAAAAAGGAGTTATGCTTAGAATTGAACCAATTTTCTTTTTAGTATTTGGCTATGCCAAGCAGGTCCTCCCTTATTAATTTGGAAAAAATCCGATAGAAGGGGGCTTTGTAATAGCGATTTTTGCACCATTTTTATTATTGTACCATCGAAAAGTGTATGAAGTTATGCATAGAATTGAACCAAATTTTTTGTGTATGTTTTTAACTATGCCAAGCACGTCCTCGTTGAATTTGGAAATATTCTACTGAAAGGGAGGTCTATAATAGGGATTTTTGTATAATTTTCTTGATTTTTTTTAGTTCTATTGTACACCGGCGGTTCATAAAGCGATCGGAACTTCGCATCATGATAAGCCGGCCATTGGCGAACAGCCGACTACTGATTTTAATAATAATTGGAAAAACTATTGATTTTAATAAATATATCATGATCAAGATAAACTTGTTTTTACTACGATTAATTGATTGAAGCAGAAATTTAAGATGAAAGTCCAAGTCCATAGTGTATTGACTAATAAAAATGAAATATTGACATTTGTAACTACATTTTGAAATATTAAGATATATTAGATAGAAGAATGTTTAGGGATTGGCACATCCAACTAGTTTTAATAGTTAATAACTTCCCTTTCCTACGTTAGTCAGAATCAAATATACAATTTCAAACAGGCGAGTTAAAACTTAATTTTTGCGCCTGTTGTTATACAAAACTACTTCCCACAAATATTCAAATTGATCTTATCGGTGACTCCTATGGAAACGAGCTTCGTTGGTAGATATAAAAGTTCTGAACTCCCGATCCATTTCAAAACATTACCGGTCTCACAGACCGCTACTTTTTCGGATTTCTACAGTTTAATTTATAAATTTCAGTTTAACTACAAACACTACTGAAATTTTGTTTCGTTTGGAACTTTAGAACTATTACCAGAGACGTTCGAAAAGATGAATTTTAATTACAACAGTCCTGAACAAAATGTTTAGTACAACGAGTAAAAATTAAATTTAAAAAATCGAAAAACCCGACTGCGTAAAAAGCGAACTAATTAATTATTTCTCATCAATGTGAAACTACTTTTTATATTACTTACCTATTTATTTATTTACTTGTATTTATGAGTTTTAAGTTGTGCTTAATTGTTAGTTCCTATCTATAAACACTGCTTTGATGAGGCCTATAGATATCTATGAAGGTTGGAGTTGCAGTAAAGCTAGAGATCCTACCTACACAACTTCCAGGTTGTGTAATATTTAGACGTAGCTTCTGACTGCAAAATAGTCAATGAAACATCGTCTTCATTTTGAAAGACCTATTCAATGATATACCACTCAATAGGGTGAATAAAGTTTGTTTTTCGTCTCTACCGCCATTTTTACTTCCGCCATTTTGAAATTATAAAAAAAAAAACTAGCTTATAACCATCGGACGGTTAAGACGAATCGATAGAGACCTCATTCATTAAAATTCATTCAGCCGTTGGGATGTTTCGAGTGTATAAATAAATCCACATAGCCAGATACGCGTGAAACACATAACCCTTCTTGGTAGTCGGGTAAAAATGCCATCCTATGAGTTAACCGGGCCTTTCATTCATCTTTCCATGGAGCGATCTCACAGAACCCTTCACAGTAGTTCACTGATGTGACAATTTCTGTCACATCAGTTAAGGGAACAGTTTACCTCAAAATTGGTTAAAATGTTGATTTTTTATATAATAAATGAAAACCCGTTTAATTGTGAATATTTTGATACCTTATCTTTATCCAACCAGCAATTATATCGCAAGATATTGTAAATTTTGCTAATACAACCAGCGCGGTTCCCCACAGGAATGAAAACTTTAACCCTCTCGGCAGTGAATTTTTTTCCAATTTTGGGAAAAATTACTTTTACGCTAATAAAATTAAAAGTAGCTATCGAAATCACAGAAGTTACAGTTTACTGAAATTTAACGAATGTGTTCTTTACAGAAACCTAAAGAATGTAGTTATGTTGCGTGTTTTTCCTATAAAAATAGTCTAAGGAAGAATTTTTCAAGACGTTTGGGAAATGTCGTATTACAAACAGATTAAACAAACATAAAAAATGTAGTATTTTTTTATCTTTTGTAACAAATTACTAATTCGGAAAAGGAACCCATAATTTAAATTTAAAGAGTGATACATGTGTTTGAATTAAAAGAAACGCCAACGGTTTACTAATAATTAATAAAACTTTTATTAATATTATTATAATTAAATGCTGAAACATAAGTAAAGTCATAATATAAATGTATCGACATATGCTATCACTATTAGGTATTGGAATTAACAAAATAATTTTTTTCTTTCAAATATTGCAATTCGAAGTAGGAGCCTCATATGAGGATCAGGATGACGAAAGGGTTAAACGGCTTTTTCCCCTTGTTCATATTTTCTTCACTTTCATGTTTTCAAAATTCTAAGGCTTTTTTTTGTATTTCAGATAGAGATTTAAAATTTTTTGAACATGTTCTTTATTATATATGTAATAAAGCTGCGTGTGGAATTAGACTAGAGGTCTTTTGTTATTTAAATTAAAATAAAAGTATATGAAGATATGCTATATTTCATCATTTTACACTATATGTAACAGTAAGAAAAAATATGTCAAATGAAATATTAGATGTATCTAAAAATCCATACAAAGTCTTGTGTAATCGGGGTTCGTACAGGTCCTCGAATTTCCAGACCAGGAAATTCTTCGGTACCAGTATTTTCTGATAGAAAATATTTCCTTAAATAAGGCGAAATTTGGAGCATTTGAACAATATTTTTTTATAAAAAAATATGATATTTCACCTTGGAAATAACGGTTCCCGTACGACCCTGGTAATATACATTTGAAAATCTTAAAAAAAAAAAATAGGCAGAATAATTATAGTCCAGGCAATAGAGACCGTATATGGGCTCTACCTAGCAAAATTCATGGTAGTTCTGGAAAAAGGCTTACTATATGTTTTTTGTGTTGCTGAATCCGAATTTTTAACTTTCCACCAAAATTTCCCCCTGCAACCCCTCAAATTTTGGTAAAGTGCCCCCCAAAAGAGGTTTTTATTAAAAAATTCAATTATTTTATTGTTTTAGGGAAAAAGTATCTAGAAATTCAGACAGTAGACAAAATTTGTAACAAATTAGATACATGACATTATGACTTAGGATGAAGGGGTAGGGGGATCTGCCTCGGAACATGTGTGCGGTGCTGCGTGAACTAAGTTGCGCAATTCCACTTAACCACTCACACGTTTACATTCGCCCTCCCATCTCCGCTCCGAACTTTCTCTATAAGGTTTACTTTAAGTTTTTTGGATCGCTGAATCCGAATTTTTAACCTCCCCCAAAAATTCTCCTACCCGTGCCCCGAAAACCCCCAAATAGTTGTTTTTAACTTAAATTTCTTATTGTTTTAGGGAAAAAGTATTACGAAATTCAGAAACTAGACAAAATTTGCAACAAATAGGATACATGACATTATGACATAGGACGAACGGGGAAGGGGAGGGCTACCTCTGAACATGCACTGCGGCGCTACGTGCACTAACTTATGAAGTCCAGGCAATAGGGGATTTTACCTGGCAAAATTAATACTAGTTCTGCATTTCGACTCACTTTATGTTTTTTCGGTCGCTGAATCCGAATTTGTAACTTTCCACCAAAATTTCACCCGGCAACCCCCCCCCCCCAAAAAAAAAAGATTTTTTTTTAAAAATTTGGTTTTTGAGTAAAGCGCGCGGGGAATGTTCCGAAGCAGCACCCTCTCTCCCCGTTTATCCTATGTCATAATGTCATATATCCTATTTGTTGCAAATTTTTTCTAGTTTATGAATTTCGTAATGCTTTCCCCCTAAAACAATAAGAAATTTAAGTTAAAAACAACTATTTTGGGGGGTTTGTGGGGTAATTTTGGGGGTGAGTTAAGAATTCGGATTCAGCGACCCAAAAAACTTAAAGTAAACCTTATAGAGAAAGTTCGAAGGGGAGATGGGAGGGTTAATGTTAACGTGTGAGTGGTTAAGTGGAATTGCGCAACTTAGTCCACGCAGCACCGCGGCGCATGTTCCGAGGCAGATCCCCCCTTCCCCTTCATCCTAAGTCATAATGTCATGTATCTAATTTGTTGAAAATTTTGTCTACTTTCTGAATTTCTAGATACTTTTCCCCTAAAACAATAAAAAATTTGAATATTTTAATAAAAACCTTTTTCGGGGGCTTTTTACCAAAATTTGGGGAGGTTCCTAAGGGAAACCTGGTGGGAAGTTACAAATTCGAATTCAGCGACCCAAAAAATATAAAGTAAGCCGCTTTCGAGAACTGCCATTAATTTTGCTAGGTAAAATTCCCTATTGCCTGGACTATTAATAGTATTCAAAACTTTTAAAAAAGAGAAAGATTTTAAAAAATTCAATTTTTTTTAAACTTAAAAAAAATTAATTAAACATGCAAATATACTTTTTTTTAACATTGAAATGCAGTGAATTCACCATTTGAACCATATTTTTAAAAATAAACAAAATTGTTGAAAAAGTAAACTGCCCTCTTAAACGGTAATGATCGAACACTTTTTCTTTTTTTTTGGGGGGGGGGGGGGGGAGAAATGAGTTCGGGCTCACATTTTGGAACCCGGAGCAGCCCTAGAGAGATTATATAAAATCCAATTCCACTCGAGCCCGAAACATTTTGTAGCATCTGATCCCGAGCTTGATACCGAAAGAATGAAATACAAAGAAAAAAAAAAAAAAAAAAAAATAGATTGCATAATATTTAAAAGCTTGTCTAAAGGTAATATCTCAACTTTTCGCATGAAAATAACAATTAATTCTCAGCACATAATTTTATGAAATATACATTCAATCTTATCAAAACAGGAGTTTAGTATCAAATAAAAATATACTTCTTAAAGTTTTTTCTCATATTTTTTTCCCCTCCAAGGCGTTCGAAGACTGTATGGTCTGGACACTTCAATCTGAGGAGCCAATCAGACAGGCCCCGAATCTCAACCGATTAGGTATTGTGAACATGCCTCTGGACCATGCATTTTCACATTCTCTAAAGGATATGATTTAGAATAGTATAAATTACAGCCATGAAATTATGCGTGATTTTAAAGATAATCTGAAAATGCTTTTAAGCCTTATCGGATGCTAGCGTTTTACACATGATTCGCCTCTGGGTTGCGACTAGGGTTGAGAGGTTGGTTGATGGTTAGTTGATGTTGACGGACGATTATCTACACTAGGGATATAGGCCCGAGGGGGTAGTGCCCTTCGGGGGGTCTTTCTAAGGGAACCTAACCCATATTTACGCATGGAAATCCATGGCTCGAAGAAAACCACGAAAACTCCGAACGATTAGGCCGACGAGCGTGATTGGGATCGAACCCAGCACTTCCCGTCTACCAGCTTCGAGAGCAGAACCTCTCAGCCTCTGGTGGGACAGTGTTGAGGTGTCCCATGTAAATTTGGGATCCAAATGCTCCCGGCGCCACTAATTTCTTACAGTTTATTTCACCGTGCTTAATCGGAGATAATTCTTCCATTAGATAAGGCGAAGAAAATTAACTTAAAATACTGGTGCCCAGACCATTTCGAGCCCCGATTTACGCGGGTCATTAGCTGTAATGGTATTCAGTGAATATTCCCAGGATTGCCATTGTCGACTAATTTTAACCCCTTGACGGGTACCGGTATATTATACATACTGCTTAATTTTAATTCCACCGGAATTGCACCGGAATTGAGGAATTAAATTTTGCTTAATAAAATGTACGCGAAGAAAAATTTTGCTTAGTTTCATATAAATCTGTTCATAAATATCGGTGTTATTCAATCATTTTAACATTTTAGCATTAGAAGTACTTTGCCCCTGAAAGGGTTAAAGTCTATTTACACCACTATATTTTAGTAATAAATTTTGTAGTTTGTTTCTCCTGCGCGTGTTGTCAAAGTACAAGTGAAAGCGGTGCTTAAAAAAAAAATCCCTGCCGGCCCGGCCTACAGGCGAAGGTAGATTTCGAAGTTAAGTATACTATTTTCACCAACAAAAACTAAATCATGATTAGGGATAAACCCACTTTAACCATTTTATCTGGTCGCTTTTGACGAGTTTTTATTTTGTTTTTATATAATAGCTGGTTTTATCAGAATCATGTTAAGGCGGTATTCAAAAAAATACTTTTCCATGCTCAACAACTAGAAATATTCTGGCACATTTTTAGATTCATTTTTAATAGAAAAAATATTAAACTTGCTGACGTGATTTTTGAAGAGATTTATAAGCGGCCTGTGTTTTTATTTTTCGTTCAATTAATTAAAACTTGATTTATAAACAATTATTTTCTCAGTAGGACAATATTTTTCGTTTCTAACACAATCGCTTCGGGAAATTCTGTTCAAAATGTCCACTTTGACATCATTTTTTGAAATATATTCTGCCTCTATCAAAAACTCGATCATTACGGTACATTATATAGTTTCTGAATAAGAGAATCTATCAACTGGATGCGTCTGAGAGCAAAAATGAATTTAAAAATGAGTAAGTAAATAAGCAGTTCGGTTTTGAATACACCCTTAATAAGATGATTTTTTTCTTCAACCGCTATTTATTTTAATTCGTTTTTGCTATAAGAATTGGTCCTATCAAAAACTCTTCTATATAAATGTTGTAGGCAATATTAAGAAGATATATCATAAATTCATGGGGATTTTATATCTTGTGAATTGACGGAGTTATGAATTTTTTGCTTCTTCAACCCCCCTTTTTGTTTTCGTTTTTAATTATTTTTGCGGTATGGATTGGTCCTATCAAAAACTTGTAGGTATAAAAGTTGTAGATAATATTAAGGAGATTTATAATAAAATTAATTGGATTTGATATCTCAAGAATGACGAAGTTATGAATTTTTTTCTCCCAAAAATCCTATTTTTGCGCCCCTTGAGCCCATTTTTAATTTTATTAAAAGTCTGTGATACATAAGTTTCTGGCCCAATTTTTAGAAGTAATAAAAACTTTAAACTGATTTGATATGTACAAAAATTAAGAAGTCTTGGTGTTTTTTCGGTTTTCACAAAACCCCTCCCTATTTCCATCCCCTTGGTCTGATTTTGCCCATTAACGAACTTGACCGAGATTTTATGCCCCTTGATTTTATGTATCAGTTTGGAAGAGATTAGTGAAGAATTACGAAAGTTATCGTGTCCAGAAGAAACTGATATATACATATATACAGTGTGTCCAGGTATAACCTGACCGTCCTTTATTTTCGCAACCGTTGGTCCTAGATGCATACTTCCAATTACAAAAATGGTTTAAATAAGGTAAAGAATTATTTTAAAAGAGATTTGAGTCAAGAAAAACATTTATTAAAGAATTACGAAATTTAAATTTTTATATGATCACCCGGTCCTATAAGTGATATTTAGTATAAATTTACTGTGACACTAAGAAGTAAGACAAAAAAAGTCCCATTCAACTAACATTAAAATTGACCGAGTTATGAAACTTTGAAATGCATGACTTATACCACTTTTTTGCATATCAAAACAGATTATTTCGATCATGCTTTCAGGGGTCTTGTATAAAGTACTTAAACTTATTTCAAGGTATCTGCGCTTTGAAACAAATAATCGTACAAATATTACGATTAACTTTTATTAGTTAAGTTTCAGATTAGTGAAAATGATTGTATTTTAACATATGTTTTATTTTGTAAGGATTTGTAAGGATTTCTTTTACCTAAAATTATGTTATTTTCATAAGGTTTTATTTAACTTGCGACGACACTCTTTCTAGTTTAAAATTTGTACTCTAACTTTAACTTACTTTCAAATGTCCGATCGAAGTTAAATTTTACATACTGACTTAAATCCGATGACAAGGCAATATTATTATGATTTTCGACCCTTACCATCTTATACATACTTTTATTAGAGGATAACACAAGAAAATTCGGATAAATTACCGTCAAGAATTTTAAGAAAGAGTTTTAGATTAAATAGCATAAACCTGCGATGGTTGTGTTTTTTAACTTTTAAAATTTCATTTTATGTATTTTTTAACGCTGAATCAAAAAATTACCTTAACTTTTAACCATCTTGTCAAGATTTTTCGCAAATCGTAAATTTCAAAGTTAAAAAATAGCGAAAAATCCGATACTATAAAATAGATGTAAGACATTTTTTTATTCAGTTTAATTTTATTTAATTCAATAATTTATTAGATTTTTTGGCTTATACTGGGTTTTTTACAGCTAAACAGCTCGGAGGTCCGATGAGGTTGGGAGGGAGGAGGGATCAATTTTAACTTTTAGCTTTTTAACTTTGAAACTTGCGATTTGAGAAAATTCCTGACGTGATGGTTTAAAATGAAGTTCATTTCCAGATTCATTGCTAAAAAATACATAAGAATCAATTTTCAAAAGCTAAAAAACATGCCACAACCCAAAATTTGAAATACAGTGTAATCTAACAGCATTTTAAAATATGTATCATTTTGTAAAGAATTGAGGCTGTTGTTTTTCATCCTTTTATTTAACAAAAAATCTGTTACTTTTATCCTCTTATAATGTTCAGTACAAATTGTACATTTTGCAGTAATATGTCAGAATGATTAAAGATTTCAAATTTATATTGCAATGCTAATTTTACTCTCAACCGTTTCTTTAATATATCTGACGGAATTATATTTCTACTAAATTTGTGAATGACCCCTAATATGCAGCAAAAAATATATTCCAACCTTAATCAGCTATTACTCGATCAATTTTAATCGTAGAATGGCGGGACTTTTTTTTTGCCTTACTTGCCAGTTTAACAGGGAAATTTTACTAAATATAACTTAAAGGACTGGGGGACCGCATAAAATTTTAGATTCTGTAATTCTTGACTAAATTGTTTTTTCGATTCAAACTTTTTTTATATTAACCCTGTACCGAATTTTGACCATTTTTGTAATTGGAAGTATGTATCTAGGACCAACGGTTGCGAAAATAAAGGTCGGTCAGGTTATACGTGGACACACTGTAAATAGATAGATATATAAAGTTTTTTACTGAGGGTGGTTTGGAGTTCTAGGGGTCATGATCGGTGTAGATCTGCAAATTTTTTTTAGAAATTCCAACATAGGTGAGAATGTAATAGGTAGTATTTCATACGAAATCTACCTAAAAAGCGATACCACACGAATAAAAATCGGGTAAGAGATGCTGGTCGCGAACGGGTTAATCTTCTCAACTCACCATGCCATACGACCGATACGACATAGTACCGATGTCACGTGGTAGGTGACATAGGGACAATCAGAGTTAATATGCCAAGTGCCATGTTAACAGCCGGCTGTGTGTTAAAATAATTTGTCCACCTCAGAATTTACGGGCGATTTTGTTAGAGAAATGGGGAAACTTTCATTATAAATTCTGAAAATGTGGACTCATTATCCGTGGAAATTCTAGGGCGATATCAGATATCAGATTTCAATGAATACAATAGATATAACGACCTATTTTCAAGAAATTCAAGAAATTTTCATAAATGGGGAATATTTTATAATCTTTATTTAATTAAAAAAGCACAAACCTATTATGTTGATGCAAAATAACATACGTTTAGTTTTATCTGAAGAGGCAAAACTTTAGGGTAATAAAGAGAACTATTATTTTTAGTATTCCGTACATAAAAGGTAAAAGCGGACCCATTATAAGATCACTTCTGTGTCTGTCAGTCCTTCTGTCGTAGTCATTTTACTCGAAAACTATGGAACGTGGGAAGTTAAAATTGGCTGAAGTAATAAAGGCTGACCCACATATTTATAGATTATTAACCATTTACAAGTACATTTAGGAAAAATGTAGAAGGTCTAATTAAGTTATTTGAAAAAAAAAATGTTTTCTTTGTATATCGTGAGGGTATCACGTGAAAACTTTCGTAACGCTGAACTTAAAAATACATTTCTTTTAATTTTATGTACCATATTTTCGGAGATATCGTCGAAAATGTAATGGAAATATATGTTCCCCACCCCCACCCACCCACTATTTCCCAATCTACTGAAACTAAAAAAAATAGGGGTAGTAGAAGTTAATTTAAACCTTGCAGAAAAGCTATAGCGATTATCCTAGGTCACATAGTTTTTAAGAAAATCGCAATTTTTCGTTCCACACAAATGTCGATTTGCGAGTATTGAGCAAAGAATATTGAGGAGCGCTGGAGGTAAATATCGTCGCAGAAGTCTAAAAGTATTGTCGATAATGATTTTTGAAAAAAAATTGTCAGTAATTAGCCGAGATATTAACCTTTAAAGACACAGACGGTTTGGACATGCATAAAGACACGGTCGGCTACTCTATATGCCATCGACTTTAAAGGACTAGATAACAACTTTTAATGATATAGTACACTATATGGCCAAAGGTGACCGATCACTTGCGATTTTAGACGTTTTCTTAAATACCTAGAAAAATACATGAGGAATTATCATGAAACTCCAGGTGTGTAACAGAATAGTACAAATCATATATTTCCGTTAAGATATTTTCCCGAAATCCCATAGGGGACTGTCAACAAATTGAAAAATAACGAATATCTTTTGGATAACCCTGTAAAAACTAACGTAGCAAAAGCATTCAACACAGTAGATTATGATTAAGTACCTTATTGCAATAAACTGAGTTCAGTTTTATGAGAATAGCATGTATATTCGTAGAGACCAAACCAAAAAGATGAGGAGTTGCATCCATATGTCCATTAATTAGTGCCAATATAGCATACACAATGTACATCTCCTTATCTTTTTGCTTCATTTTGGGAACAACGGATTTCGAGCTTATTCTCTCAACGATAATTTTCAGAATTTTCAAGCTATGCTTTTGAGACTTTCACAAAAATTACTCTAGGAACCTAGCTAATACATTATGTACATTATATTTTGATTGCATTCGCGCATGCGCAGTGAAATAATTTTTAGTAAACCTGCTAATTTTTCATCCAATTTTTATTATTTTTTAATTGGGTATTGTGTACAATGTTGTTCGTCATATTTTCTGAAAAGAACTTTTTTTTATATTAAGAACTCTACAAATTATAAACAAAAAACTTGGCAAAATTTGGGGCTCTTTTTATAAAAACATTAATTTCTCTACGAATATACATGCTATTCTCATAAAATTGAACACAGTTTGTTGCAATAAGGCACTTAATCATAATCTGCTGTGTTGAACGCTTTTACTATGTTAGTTTTCACAGGGTTATCCAAAAGATATTCTTTTTTTCAATTTGTTGGTGGTCCCCTATGAGGTTTCGGGAAAAAATCTTCACAGAAATATATGACCTGTAATATTCTGTTTACACACCCGGAGTTTCAAGATAATTCCTCATGTATTTTTCTAGATATTTAAAAAAATCTAAAATCGCAAGTGACCGGTCACCTTTGGCTGTAGAGTGTATTTGTGTAATGCAATGTCCAGTTACTAATTCATATATTTATTGTACGGAACACTCTGTACGCGAGTAATACTCGCATTTGACCGGCTTATTTTTTGCATTTTAATAATGTTAGTATACGTTTTAGTAGAATATCAATGCCACAATTAATAGTTTAATAACAGTGATATATACGTAAGCAGACAATCAAAGCAATTAAGCAAATAATACAGAGATATTCATAATAGCTCAAACGTACAAAAAATGTATTATAATTTTTGAAAACTAATAATTTTAAAAAGAAAAAGAAAATCGTTATAAAAATTAACAAGCCACACCTTTATTTAATCATTTGCAGCAAAATAATACAAAATTAAGACAACTTGCGTACATAAATCAAATAAAAACTGTATTTTGAGAATCAAATCATTTACATTAAACGATTAATTATATAATTAATATTACGATTAACTTTTATTAGTTAAGTTTCAGATTAGTGAAAATGATTGTATTTTAACATATGTTTTATTTTGTAAGGATTTGTAAGGATTTCTTTTACCTAAAATTATGTTATTTTCATAAGGTTTTATTTAACTTGCGACGACACTCTTTCTAGTTTAAAATTTGTACTCTAACTTTAACTTACTTTCAAATGTCCGATCGAAGTTAAATTTTACATACTGACTTAAATCCGATGACAAGGCAATATTATTATGATTTTCGACCCTTACCATCTTATACATACTTTTATTAGAGGATAACACAAGAAAATTCGGATAAATTACCGTCAAGAATTTTAAGAAAGAGTTTTAGATTAAATAGCATAAACCTGCGATGGTTGTGTTTTTTAACTTTTAAAATTTCATTTTATGTATTTTTTAACGCTGAATCAAAAAATTACCTTAACTTTTAACCATCTTGTCAAGATTTTTCGCAAATCGTAAATTTCAAAGTTAAAAAATAGCGAAAAATCCGGTACTATAAAATAGATGTAAGACATTTTTTTATTCAGTTTAATTTTATTTAATTCAATAATTTATTAGATTTTTTGGCTTATACTGGGTTTTTTACAGCTAAACAGCTCGGAGGTCCGATGAGGTTGGGAGGGAGGAGGGATCAATTTTAACTTTTAGCTTTTTAACTTTGAAACTTGCGATTTGAGAAAATTCCTGACGTGATGGTTTAAAATGAAGTTCATTTCCAGATTCATTGCTAAAAAATACATAAGAATCAATTTTCAAAAGCTAAAAAACATGCCACAACCCAAAATTTGAAATACAGTGTAATCTAACAGCATTTTAAAATATGTATCATTTTGTAAAGAATTGAGGCTGTTGTTTTTCATCCTTTTATTTAACAAAAAATCTGTTACTTTTATCCTCTTATAATGTTCAGTACAAATTGTACATTTTGCAGTAATATGTCAGAATGATTAACCTTCCGTCTACCAGACGGGTCCATTGGACCCGACATGTACATTCAAAATATTTATTCAAACCAGAAATGTCTTCAAAACAAACTAAATGTATAAATCAGACAATAATAAGTTAAATAAACAAATTAAATAGTTTTAAGTAAAAATTCTGGTGTAGAATGTTTTTATAAAACTTGAGTAAAATTTCCGGTAGTTCTAGGGTTAAAGATTTCAAATTTATATTGCAATGCTAATTTTACTCTCAACCGTTTCTTTAATATATCTGACGGAATTATATTTCTACTAAATTTGTGAATGACCCCTAATATGCAGCAAAAAATATATTCCAACCTTAATCAGCTATTACTCGATCAATTTTAATCGTAGAATGGCGGGACTTTTTTTTTGCCTTACTTGCCAGTTTAACAGGGAAATTTTACTAAATATAACTTAAAGGACTGGGGGACCGCATAAAATTTTAGATTCTGTAATTCTTGACTAAATTGTTTTTTCGATTCAAACTTTTTTTATATTAACCCTGTACCGAATTTTGACCATTTTTGTAATTGGAAGTATGTATCTAGGACCAACGGTTGCGAAAATAAAGGTCGGTCAGGTTATACGTGGACACACTGTAAATAGATAGATATATAAAGTTTTTTACTGAGGGTGGTTTGGAGTTCTAGGGGTCATGATCGGTGTAGATCTGCAAACTTTTTTTAGAAATTCCAACATAGGTGAGAATGTAATAGGTAGTATTTCATACGAAATCTACCTAAAAAGCGATACCACACGAATAAAAATCGGGTAAGAGATGCTGGTCGCGAACGGGTTAATCTTCTCAACTCACCATGCCATACGACCGATACGACATAGTACCGATGTCACGTGGTAGGTGACATAGGGACAATCAGAGTTAATATGCCAAGTGCCATGTTAACAGCCGGCTGTGTGTTAAAATAATTTGTCCACCTCAGAATTTACGGGCGATTTTGTTAGAGAAATGGGGAAACTTTCATTATAAATTCTGAAAATGTGGACTCATTATCCGTGGAAATTCTAGGGCGATATCAGATATCAGATTTCAATGAATACAATAGATATAACGACCTATTTTCAAGAAATTCAAGAAATTTTCATAAATGGGGAATATTTTATAATCTTTATTTAATTAAAAAAGCACAAACCTATTATGTTGATGCAAAATAACATACGTTTAGTTTTATCTGAAGAGGCAAAACTTTAGGGTAATAAAGAGAACTATTATTTTTAGTATTCCGTACATAAAAGGTAAAAGCGGACCCATTATAAGATCACTTCTGTGTCTGTCAGTCCTTCTGTCGTAGTCATTTTACTCGAAAACTATGGAACGTGGGAAGTTAAAATTGGCTGAAGTAATAAAGGCTGACCCACATATTTATAGATTATTAACCATTTACAAGTACATTTAGGAAAAATGTAGAAGGTCTAATTAAGTTATTTGAAAAAAAAAATGTTTTCTTTGTATATCGTGAGGGTATCACGTGAAAACTTTCGTAACGCTGAACTTAAAAATACATTTCTTTTAATTTTATGTACCATATTTTCGGAGATATCGTCGAAAATGTAATGGAAATATATGTTCCCCACCCCCACCCACCCACTATTTCCCAATCTACTGAAACTAAAAAAAATAGGGGTAGTAGAAGTTAATTTAAACCTTGCAGAAAAGCTATAGCGATTATCCTAGGTCACATAGTTTTTAAGAAAATCGCAATTTTTCGTTCCACACAAATGTCGATTTGCGAGTATTGAGCAAAGAATATTGATGAGCGCTGGAGGTAAATATCGTCGCAGAAGTCTGAAAGGATTGTCGATAATGATTTTTGAAAAAAAATTGTCAGTAATTAGCCGAGATATTAACCTTTAAAGACACAGACGGTTTGGACATGCATAAAGACACGGTCGGCTACTCTATATGCCATCGACTTTAAAGGACTAGATAACAACTTTTAATGATATAGTACACTATATGGCCAAAGGTGACCGATCACTTGCGATTTTAGACGTTTTCTTAAATACCTAGAAAAATACATGAGGAATTATCATGAAACTCCAGGTGTGTAACAGAATAGTACAAATCATATATTTCCGTTAAGATATTTTCCCGAAATCCCATAGGGGACTGTCAACAAATTGAAAAATAACGAATATCTTTTGGATAACCCTGTAAAAACTAACGTAGCAAAAGCATTCAACACAGTAGATTATGATTAAGTACCTTATTGCAATAAACTGAGTTCAGTTTTATGAGAATAGCATGTATATTCGTAGAGACCAAACCAAAAAGATGAGGAGTTGCATCCATATGTCCATTAATTAGTGCCAATATAGCATACACAATGTACATCTCCTTATCTTTTTGCTTCATTTTGGGAACAACGGATTTCGAGCTTATTCTCTCAACGATAATTTTCAGAATTTTCAAGCTATGCTTTTGAGACTTTCACAAAAATTACTCTAGGAACCTAGCTAATACATTATGTACATTATATTTTGATTGCATTCGCGCATGCGCAGTGAAATAATTTTTAGTAAACCTGCTAATTTTTCATCCAATTTTTATTATTTTTTAATTGGGTATTGTGTACAATGTTGTTCGTCATATTTTCTGAAAAGAACTTTTTTTTATATTAAGAACTCTACAAATTATAAACAAAAAACTTGGCAAAATTTGGGGCTCTTTTTATAAAAACATTAATTTCTCTACGAATATACATGCTATTCTCATAAAATTGAACACAGTTTGTTGCAATAAGGCACTTAATCATAATCTGCTGTGTTGAACGCTTTTACTATGTTAGTTTTCACAGGGTTATCCAAAAGATATTCTTTTTTTCAATTTGTTGGTGGTCCCCTATGAGGTTTCGGGAAAAAATCTTCACAGAAATATATGACCTGTAATATTCTGTTTACACACCCGGAGTTTCAAGATAATTCCTCATGTATTTTTCTAGATATTTAAAAAAATCTAAAATCGCAAGTGACCGGTCACCTTTGGCTATAGAGTGTATTTGTGTAATGCAATGTCCAGTTACTAATTCATATATTTATTGTACGGAACACTCTGTACGCGAGTAATACTCGCATTTGACCGGCTTATTTTTTGCATTTTAATAATGTTAGTATACGTTTTAGTAGAATATCAATGCCACAATTAATAGTTTAATAACAGTGATATATACGTAAGCAGACAATCAAAGCAATTAAGCAAATAATACAGAGATATTCATAATAGCTCAAACGTACAAAAAATGTATTATAATTTTTGAAAACTAATAATTTTAAAAAGAAAAAGAAAATCGTTATAAAAATTAACAAGCCACACCTTTATTTAATCATTTGCAGCAAAATAATACAAAATTAAGACAACTTGCGTACATAAATCAAATAAAAACTGTATTTTGAGAATCAAATCATTTACATTAAAAGAAATATACACCCACGCTCATTTTTTTCCTCCGTATTCCAGTGTTCGTTTAATTATACCTCAAAGAGAGTTTTCAAGCGAGTAATATCATTAAAATACATTAAGAAAATTAAAAAGACTAATATTGATTTTCAAATGACGTTTTATCTCCATTCATCGAGGGGAAAACGAGGCTATATTTTAATTTAAATTCATGTGAAAGAATAAAAGAATACTGAGCTGAACCGTGTTGCCGAATCTGGAGGACGTTTAATTTAAATTTTAAATGGGTATTTTTGATTTTTATATTATCTTATTTTAATTGTAATTACGATATTCGTTATCGAAATTTAAATTTATATTCATTTTTAATCCTGTGCTACACGCTTTTCTATCTTGAATTATAATTATACTCTATCTTATGTAGTTTAGACTACAGTTAGACTTTTTCTCTTTTGCGGCTCCCTATTTTTAGAAATACAGCTTAATACATTTCATACTGAATGACCTGCTATTTTGAATGCATTTCGCACCACATATTTCTAGACACTGTAACTGAAGCTTAGTGTTTACACTTTCGAGCAATAAATTTCGGTTTATTAATGCAAGTATGTATGTGAGGCATTCTTCACAAAATTTTAACTTTCAGGAATAAAAATCTGCTGAAATTAAACTTAATAAAATTACATTTTAAACTTATAGACTTAATGATTCAAAAAAAGAAAAAATGGTCAGCAACAAAGATTTTTTTTTAAATTGAACTGAGGTTTAAGTTAAAGTTGCGTGTTAAATTTTCCTCACCGTTGTCCCCTTGATATTTTACCTCTCTAACTTTTTATTTTCTTCTATATTCTTACTCATAATCAATTTGCATTGTATCCACAGAACATTCAAATCAGAAATAATAACAATGTAGTATTTTTAGTACAAAATTTTTGTATAACATTGTCTTAAAGGAATGTTAAGGAAAAGACGACAAGGAAAAAAGGGACGGTAAGGAAAATGACCACCTACTTTTAGGCAAATTATGTTAAGACTAATTGTTAGCCACAATGTTCATTGATTTTTAGCAACAGTTATTTACGTTGGATTAAATTTAAAAAAAATTAATTTACCTCAAAAAGTGCAGGAATAAACCTTGGGGACGGTGACAATACAAATAAGCCACAATGCTTGAAATTGATATTTAAATGCAAATTGAAATTCTGCAGTAAATTTCCTGTCAAAGCATTTTATCCATTCCTTCTCTAGCATACTTTTGCATGAGAAGAAAGTTAAAAACAATTCTGTGGCTGCATGTGAGGTGATATTTTGTGTAATTTTAGCAAGAGGGAGAATCTAAAATCCAGGAGGTAAGGAATCTAAAATCCAGGGAAAGAGTTAAAAAAAATAATGACAAACGTAAAAATGTGTGCATGTTAACTTTTTGATATATATTTATGCAAAACAATAGTCCCAGTTTCGAAAAAAAAAATACATCGAATTACCGTATATACTCGCGTATAAGTCGACCCCAATTCAGGAGAAATAACAGACTGAATACCAATATTAACCCTAGAACTACCGGAAATTTTACTCAAGTTTTATAAAAACATTCTACACCAGAATTTTTACTTAAAACTATTTAATTTGTTTACTTAACTTATTATTGTCTGATTTATACATTTAGTTTGTTTTGAAGAAATTTTCTGGTTTGAATAGATATTTTGAATATACATGTCGGGTCCATTGGACCCTTCTGGTAGACAGAGGGTTAAAAAAAATTATCTTCGTCTTTTCTAAATACTGAATTTGCTGATAATTAATAAGCTGAAGATGGCTACAAGAAAATACTGGTATGCAACATATTTTTTTACGAATTTAGGGGTCGACTTATACGCGAGTATATACGGTACTTTTATTGAAACAATTTTATACAAACAGCTCCAAACTTAAAAATCAGCATCCGGGACTCGGACGGTAAGAAATTTCGTAGTATATTTGGACACCCAACATCATCCAAAAGTTATTTATCACGTTAATATTGTTATACAGTCATGCAATGGAATGTTTTCCAATAAAAGTAATAAAACAAAACCAAGAATATGTACTAAAATAAAAATTATTATTCAGGGACATAAAAGTCAAAATCATGTAAGAATGCCTCATGATTGGAAGAAAATATAATTTCTTGGATATATTGCAAAGCATTACCGATATACACATTATACATATATTTCTAGACACTGTACCTGGAGATTCAAAATTCATCAAAATGGGGACAAAATGCCCACTCTGGGAACACTGTCTAAGAGTACGCGCAGCGAGTTAATTTATGCGATTGAAACAGTACATAGAAATAGTCTAATTTCAAATAGTGGTGGCTAATTCTTTTGAAATTCCAAGAGCCTTGACGTACCTTGATTGTACATGGTCGTCGAGAGTGAATTTATTGATTCGGAACATTGATTCGGTGTAAGATGCTCTAAAATCTATTAAAACGTCTGACCCAGAAATATAGGCAGAAAAGGAAGTTAAATAAAATCGTTTAAAAATGTGCTATTAGACATATCTTATTTACAAGTCACGGTGGTTTAGATTAAATAATACTTTTTAGTTTTTAACCCGGGAGGACGCTCGCCGGGCCTAACAGAAGCGGAGTGCGTACGGTTTTTACAATTGTCACCAGTATCTTTTTAAAAGTAACCTTCAACTTGTTTTATCGCAAAATTGTCTCCGATTAAATAAGGTGATGATTATTATTTGTATGTATTGGTGACAAAGTAAAAACCATTCATACCTGGGTATGCGCGCGTTCTCCCGGGTTAAAGGGGGTGTCAGCCTGGTTTCGGATAAAATTTCCAATTTATTTTATTTTGCATATTTTCATCCCTGAAATGTGTAGATTGTTTCCTTTAAATGTTTTTGTGATGTTACTTTTCATTACAATCGGTTTTGCTCGCTGAACGTAACATTATTGTAGAACTTTAAACTTGTTTTTACTTAAAGCCATACTAAGTAAGAATGATATAAAATATATCAAGTTTCTTAAATCCTTAATTCACCTTACTGAGACAAATCATATAAATTTTTTCGAAAAAACAAAATATTCCAGTCGAAATTAATTAACCATTAAATGCGCAGTACATCATGTTTGCAAAACTTTTTATTTAACTTTTAATAAATAAATAAAGTTCTTTGCAACCACTAAATTTATATAGAAATATTAATTATATAAAAATAACATAAATATGCTACTATCTAAACTTAAAAATCTATCTTAATATTTCTGGTGTCTAATCCTTAATATAAGTATAAAAACACAATTCTAAAAGAAATTCCCGCATTTAAAGGTTAAATGTCTAAATACATTATACAACTAAAATATCAAAACCTAGTACTTTCGAGAATCTGACGTGCTCATCATCTGGGTTAAAATCGTTAAGAAACAGAGGTGGAGTTCATTAATTTATATTTGATGGGCTGTTCTAAAATTCAAACTGAAAATAGGGGAAGGCTATGCCTGATTTTAACCAAGATGATAAGTACGTCAGATGCTCGAAAGTACTTGGTTTTGATATTTTAGTAGCACGATGAATGTATTTTATTAAAACACTTTTAATTAATATTAAATGGAATTTTTTGTTTTTACAAAATTATTTATATGATTTCTCAAAGCCATGTATTTAAAAGCAGGCGACCATTTTTCTCGAGAACGATTCGACATTGCTTCATTTTTATTTCATATAAAAGTAAACGCTTTTCATGGAGATTGTACTACTGAAAAGACAAAATTTCTATTGATTAATTATTTTTTCGTAAAAGGTAAAAATAACCGGTCAAGTAGCATTAATCGCGCACTGAGAGTTCCGTACAATAAATATACAAATTAGTAACTGGCCATTGCATTACACAAATATATCATTAAATGTTGTTATCTACGCTTTAAAAGCAGTAGGCGTATTCAGTACGCCGCCCATGTTTTTTAAAGTTTAATATAGGGGCTAATTACCGTCAGTATTTTTCGAAAATCATTATCAACAAACCTTTTATATTTCTGCGACGATAGGTAACTCCAGCGCTGCTCAACTCCTGTGCTGAATGTCCGCAAATCGACAACTGTGTGGGACGGAAAAATGCATTTTTCGAAATAGATTTTCGCAAATACTTTGTGACTTTAGGTAATCGTGATAGTTTTCTGTAAGGTTTAAATTAAATTCTACTACGCCTATTTTTTTACTCGACTGCCAAGAAGGGTTACGTGTTTCACACGTATCTGGGTATGTGGCTTTCTTTATACCCTTGAAACATCCCAACGGCTTGATGGATTTTAATGAGTGAGGTCTCTATCGATTCATCGTAACTGTTTGATGGTTTTGTTTTTATAAATTCAAAATGGCGGCCGTAAAATACAAAATGGCGGTAGAGACGAAAAAAATTTTTACGCACTATATTGAGTGGCATATCGTTGGATAGGTCTTTCAAAATGAAGACGATGTTTCATTGACTATTTTACAGTCAGAAGCTCCGTTTAAATATTACACAATCTGGTAGTTGTGTAGGCAGGATCTCTAGCTTTACTGCAACTCTAACCATCATAGACATTTAAAGGCCTAAAAAAAAACAGTGTTTATAGATAGGAACTAACAATTAAAAACAACTTAAGTCATCAATACAAGTAAATAAAAAAAAGAGTAAATAATATAAAAAAATAGTTTAACTTTGATGAGAAATAATTAGTTCGCTTTTTACGCAGTCGGGTGTTTTGAATTTTTTAATTTAATTTTTACTTGTTATAATTTTAGTTTCAGTATATTCGGAAATATAAGGGGTAGGACATATTTTTGCGTTACATTTTCGACGATATCTCTGGAAATATAAAACCTAAAATTAAAAGAAATGTATTTGTATTTTTGAGTTTGGCGTTACGAAAGACTTCACACGATATACAAATAAACGATTTTTTTCAGTATCATAATTAGTCCCTCTCCATTTTTACTAAACCTATTTGTGAATGATTAATAATCTATAAATATGTAGGACAATAGCCTTAACGAAGGTGGTTCAATAATTTTTGTCCCGAGTGTGTATAAAATATTTGTACTGCGATGGTTGATGTGGAATATTGAAACCTCATCTCTTAGATACCTATAGGCTCAATTTCAGAACCGTAGCTGCTACATTAACATTTTTTTTCGTTTGGCACCTAGCTTGAAATGGGGGGATAGGGGGAAAGGCTGGTTTGGAGCTTATGGGGCCAGACCTGAAGCAGCTCTGTGATAGATTTGTGGCAGTGAATGAGACATGGCTACACCTCTATGTCACGAGTCCAAACGACAGTAGCCACGTCTCATTCACTGTCACCTCCAACCCCACTTTCAAGCTAGGTGCGACCTCTCACACCAAAAACGAAAAAAATATGTTAATATAGCAGCTGCAGTTGTGAAATTGAGCATATAGGCATCAAAGACATTCAATAGGCTTCAATAGGCTATAATCTCACATAGGCTTCCATATTCTACATGAACCATCGCAGTAGAAATATTTCATACACACTCGGGACAATAATTGTTAAACCACCCTTGTATTACCCCAGCTAATTTGAAGTTTCAACGTTCCATACTTTACGAGTGAAATGCCTGTGACAGACGGACAGACCGACACAGGCGTGATATTATAATGGTTCCGTTTTTACTTTTTAAGTAAGGAACCCTAAGACAACGAAAAATATTCCCTTTTTTGTTCAAATAACACCCATTTCGTCAAAAAATAACCTCTTAAGCTAAATGTGTGTATAAATTCCAAAAAATGCAATGCCCATTCATAATTTGGGTGCAAAATTTGCTGTGGATGCTAGTGATCAGAGAAAAATGTTTGGCCTATCAAAAGTTATGATGCTCACCTGTAGGTTCTCTGCGTCGCACAAGGCGTGTTGTTCTTCTTATTATTATTTTTTTACACACGAAAATTTAAATACATAAGTGAAGAGTCATGAACATAATCCAAAAAGTCTTTTCTTTCTAATCGAAAACAAAACACAAAACCAAAACAAAAGGAAAAATCACATGAATTTTAGGCAAACGTGGTGAGACCTCCCTATAATGCATTATTTTAATTTTATTCTGATTTAATTTACAATTAAAAAATCTTATAAGCTGATACAAAAGTACATACGTTTAATTTTAACGGGTGACCCAAAAATGCGTTAAAACTTTAAAAATTCCTAAAAATAAACAAGAAATAATGATAATGAAGTGGGGTTTTCAAGCCAGAGTTCACAAAGTGATCGGATTCTTTTTTTAGCAGCCAAAAAAAAAAGTTTAAAATTTCACCTGTAGATGGCGGTGACATACGAGAAGTCCAGCAAAATTACGCAAATTAATTTTGCAATTAAAGACCATAATAGACGAGGAATTCTTATTCGCTTTCAGAATGTTATCATTACTCGATGGAGCGTTGTTGGTGAAGTTTTTCTATTTGAGCGGAGAGTCAGCAACTGTTGCGTTGTGAAAAATTGGCATGGCGAAAGGATTGAAGACGAAGGATGACCCCATATCGTGTCCTGGAATAGTGAAACTTTCAAACGGTTCAAAGAAAATGGCTCTTTGGAGGATCTACCATGAAGTGGAAGGCCCTCTTTGACAGAGGACGGAATTACTGCGGGGGAAACAATTATGAATGATTTAGCAGCGGAATTGTCCACGGGAAATAGCAATGCTTGCAAAGTTGGAACGATATTGAATGTGACTCACTCACCCATTCGACGTGTCCCCACGGGATATTGCATGTCTATTCCTACAAATTGCAGTCAGTGCAAAAGTTACAACCGGGAGACACAGCTATGTGAGTATCATTTGCCGAGTGGGCTATGGCAAGAATTGAAAACGACCATCAGTGGTTATTCAACGTTTTCTGGACGGATGAGGGCACTTCACACTACACGGGGATATCAACAACCAGAACACGCGTATATGGGTGACGTCTAATCTTCGTAAATACACGACGAAGTGGTGTAACATCCAGTCAAATTGACACTCTGGTGTGGACCTCATCGTTCATTGGCGGACCATTCTTCTTTGAAGAACTGTGTCCCATATTGGGCTAGAAAACATGCACAGTAACCGTTGAGTGTTATCTCACTCTTTTGCATGACTAAGTTGTGACAAGGACCACATTGAATCAAGAAGTGTGTTATATGTAATAAACTTTATGAAGGATGGCGCACCGCCACACTATGCAAATCCAGTAAAACGACTCCTATTGAATATCTTTGGAGAGGACAGACTAATAAGTCAAGACTGCAAGATCACATGGCCTTCATGACCACCCGACCTCACTCCAGTATACTTCAGGTTGTGCGGCTATTTAGAAATAACTTGTGTACTGTTTATCCAATTCAACATTCGTCGAACTCAAAGATTCCATGAGTCGTGAGGCTTCCACGATCACCCGACCTCACACCGGTAGATTTTTGGTTGTGCAGCTATTTGAAATCACTTGTGTACCGTTTATCCCCTTCAACACTGGCCGAAGTTAAAGATTCCATCTGTCGTGAGGTTTCTGCAATTCATTCCGACATGTTGCGTTCAGCTGTAACAGACGTTGTTAGCCGTCTTAGTTGTGTCATAGAATGTTCTGAAGGTTATGTTGAACATTTGTTATTGCAAGAATAAATGATGGAGCGTACTGTTGTCCTGTTCATTTTGTTTCGGGTCGTCAACGCCCTCTACAGGTGACTTTTTAACTAAAATGTTTTTGCTGCTAAAATTAATTCAACTACCTTGTGAACCCTTTATTGCAAACCGCACTTCTTTATTATAATTTCTTTCTATTTTATGAATTTTTAACGTTTCAACGAACTTTTGACTCACCCGGTAAATGAAATTGTCATAAAGTCTTTGCTACGGTTGTTTAATAAATTGTTTATTTTTGCACACTTATTGCGTTAAATATTGTAGTATTATATTAACTCTACATTTTTTAGTTTAATAACAGCACTATATTTATGCAAATAAAAAAAAATAAACAACACAAGGTTACATATAATGATTCAGTTAAAAAAAAGCATGTAGTAGTTTTTGAAAACCCAATCAATTCTAAAAGGTAAAGAAATTCGTTATTAAAAATAACAAACCACACCCTTATTTAATAATTTGAGGCGGAATAACATAAAAACTTTTCTTTAATAATATATTACACAAAATCGAGACAGGTTGCGCATATTAATCAAATAAAAGTTTTGCTCTGAGAATCACTATTACATACGTTAATACAAATATACACTCCCACTCATTTTTTACATCGTCCTTTTTTTACTAATTATACATTAAAAAGATTTTTGAAGCGAGTAATATCATTAAAATGCATTAAGAAAATTAAAAAGGTTAATATTGATTTTCAAATGACGTTTTATCCTCATTCATCGAGGGAAAATAAAACTGTATCTCAATTTTAATTCATATTAAATCAGAAAAAAAGAACTGAACTGAATTAAAAAAATAATTTGTTGCTATGACAACTCATTTTCCATGCAAACATTAAAAATTCACATGGATACATATATACGATTATATACACGTTTTTCGTGAAACAGTTATGGATTATCTAAGAGTTTTTTTTTTTTTTTTTCAAGAATATCTCTATTTACTTTAGTGGGTTGAAACATTGCCGATAAAAAGGATTTAAATAAATTAATAACAAGACAAATTGCAATTTCAGACTTTGTTAGTTAAGATTATTAACCCTTATCGGACGTTAGCTTTTAATACATTATTCTATTTTTATATTCTGTCGCTCTACTATATATTAAAAATAAATTTTTTAGTACATTTATCTTGCACATGTCGATAATATACAAGTGAAAGTGTTTCATAAAAAAAAACTGGTTCCAACCTAATATATGCTGGCCCCTATGTCACGCGAGAAATAGCATAGGACCGATAAGGGTTATACACATTTAATTTTAAAATACCTTTATGAAAAGACTCCATGTTAACCCTTTCAAGAGCAAAGTTCCTTTGTTGCTAAAGTGTTGAAATGATTGAAGGACATCAGAGTTTGCGAATAAATTTATTTGAAAATAAGAAAATATACCGTATAAATGTACTTCATGTACAGTCTTTGCACCTGATTTTTGCACCTGATAATGAAAGAAAAAGTTCTTCCGAAAAACCTTGTGCATATCTTTATTTTTGTGGTGTTTTAAAAAGTTCTTTTAATTTTATCCTCACTAAAATTACAATTGACGATATCTTTATAACTGTTTTTCTTTTCTATTTCATATTTGAAGTACCGGATCGTTTTGAATGAATCTATATTCTTTATGCCCTAAGAAATGGTATGCAAAATATATAATTTATTGTAAAAAATCACAGATAAATAATTACGATATTATTTAGGAACAGGACACATGTACATTAACAGATTTAAGAAACATAATTTTAATCCAAAATTTAATATTTCAAACAAAAAAGGAAAACGGCAAACAAAATACCTTTGGATCCTTCCCCTGATGAGACGCAGCTCTGAAAAAACTTGAATATGCATTATCGTTGACAATAAACGTGTGTGCAACAGTTGAGCAAAGTCGGTTCCTCAGATATGGATTTAAATAAAACGCGTAAAAAAATGTTTTTGCCCCTAATACCTGCTCCTCATGAGGTACGTCCCTGGAAAATGTTGAGCGTGCATGATCGTCAGCAATGAACTTGTGTGGAACAATTGAGCAAAATCGGTTCATTAGATATGAATTTAAATAAGTAGTGTAAAAAAAATGTTTTTGTCGTAGATTCTGCGACTGAGAGGATACTGCCATGAAAAAACCTACTCCTTATGAGGTACGTCCCTGAAAAATGTTGAGCGTACATTATCGTCAACAATGAACTTGTGCGCAACAATTGAGCAAATCGGTTCTGTTAGGTAACAGAAATCTTAAAATAATAAATTAGAAACTTTAAAATATTTAATTAATTACTTTAAAATATTTAATTAGTTATTCATTATTAATTATTCCAAATTCAGTTTCAGTCAGATTTCACTGTAAAACAATTTTATTTTTCTACAAAAAGATCGTTAATTAATATCAATAATAAAATAATAAATCTTCCGGAGCGTGGCTTAGCCTCTTCCCGTAAAAACTTCGTATCGAGAGGACGTATAGCTCCCGCCGGTGTACTGTATTTTGAAATCAGTACACTGGGGAGGCTTATCCTGTTTAAATAATTTAATTTTTATGCTTTTAAACTCCTTTTATACCATAGAAAATTTAGTATTATAATAAGTAATTTATTCAACAAGTATTTATCAAGTAATGAACCATGGAGCAGTGCCAACAGTCGAAGTCCGATGAAATGAAAGGGCGCATTAGTCATAAGATCGATGTAAAGGTGGTACTCATCTCAGAAGATACTACAGAAGAGTGACACATCACTCAATCACGATTTAGGAATATTCATCTATATTCCAATTAAGAATTTGCATCTCTTCCACTTGTTGTTAGCTTCAAAAATTATCCGAGAACGTTAAGTGGTAAGATCAACAAGTTATTTTAAGATCTCTCGCACAAGCGATTAATGATGTCCCACCTTATTCCCGTACGAAAAGAGAGAGTGAGGTATGCTGATTCTATTGGATTTCTCTTTTTGTGTTGATCATTTTTAAATAATATAATAATTGCTGAACATTTCGACGGTTATAGACTGGTTGAGATGAACTATTCAATCTTCAGGAACGATTCTTTAAAGGCATACTTCTTGGACTCCCTAGTGTTCTTTTCCTATTAAAAGCAGATTATGATAAATCATCCTTCTAATCAAATCCAATTCAGGTTATGTTCATTTTTGAACATATATTCTTCGTTAGAGTTCTTGAAATTTAATATGTCATTAAAGTGTTGGTTATTTGTCTTCGTTCAGGGATATATTGAATCAGAAATGATATTCTGTCATATGTATCTTTAAGTGCACTTAATTTCCCCCTCCCAACCCCCTTTTCTTAAATTCTTAATTTGAATAAAATATTGGTTTAAATTTAATATGTGTATTCATTGAGTATGATATTTTTATATAATATATAGTTTAAGGTGCCAAAGGATCAAGTAAATAAATATTATAAACAGAATACTTGATAAATTAATTTTCAAAATATAAAATTGGCACTTTCCGTTTTACTACAAAGCATTTCAGATGAATGTTACATCTCTTCAGTTCAGGTGAGTACTGCTTTAAAATTAAGTATTATCCATCATATATTTACCTTTTCTTTTTCATGATGCAATGTATTTCTTTATTATCCTACCACTATAATCACGTGCCTCCTCTTATTAAATTAAATTAATTAATTCTATCTTTAAAATCACTAATCTATTTTTTTTTTTTATCTTAAAGGTTCATTAGATGTGGATTTAAATAAGAAGCATAAAAAAATGATTTTGTCATGGATTCTGCGACTGAGGGGACACTACCATGAAAGAAACTTGAATATACATTTTAGTCGACAATAAACTTGTGTGCAATTATTAAATCAAATCGGTTCATTGCATATGGATTTAAATAACAAATGTAAAAAAAAAAAAAAGTTTTTTCCAAGATTCTGCTCCTAATGAGATATGACTCTGAGAGAACTTGAATATGCATTATCATCGACAATAAACTTGTGTGCAACAATTGAGCAAATCGGTCCATTAGATATGGATTTAAATAAGAAGCGTAAAAAAATGTTTTGTCATGGAATCTGCGACTGAGGGGACACTACCATGAAAAAAACTTGAATATACATTTTCGTAAGCAATGAAGTTGTGTGCAACAATTAAATAAAATCAGTTCATTGCATATAGATTTAAATAGCAAATGAAGAAAAAAAAGTTTTTTTTCGAGATTCTGCTCCTAATGAGATATGGCTATGAGAAAACTTGAATAAACGTTATCGTCGACAATATACTTGTGCGTAACAATTGAGCAAATCGGTTCATTAGATATGGATTTAAATAAAATGAGTAAAAAAATGTTTTTGCCACTAGTACCTGCCCTTGATGAGGTACATCCCTGAAAAATCTTTAACGTGCGTTATCGTCTACAATGAACTTGTGTGTAACAATTGAGTGAAATAGCTTCGTTAGTTCTGGTTTTAAATAACAGACGTTAAAAAAATGTTTTAACAATGGATGCTGCGCTTGATGAGACACGACCCTAAAAAAACTTGAATATGCATTATCGTCAATAATGAACTTGTGTGCAACTATCGAGCAAAATCGGTTAATTAGAGCAAAGTCGGTTAATTTTTTTTTACATTAAACTTAAAACAGGGACTAAACATCAATTTTTTTCGTGCTAAAATATTTACCTTCCATAATCCAAAAATGTCTTCCGTTAAATATGAGGAAGATTACAGTTAAAAATTAGTGGTACCCAAAAGCTTTTAGTAACGAATCTTCTTGCACGTACGGTAGTGGATAAAGCAGTTTTGGTCCACTTTGGCACTGCCAACTTAATCACAATTTGATTGCTAAAGAAGCTCGGTCTCCTCTGCCGTTGGCAGTACTGGCTCAAAAGTGTTTGACAAAAATTGTACAGTCGTGGGAAAAAAAGGTAAATACCCCATGCTAAATCTGCAGCAAATTAATATGGAAGAAAGTAACTGGTACCAAACGATGGGAAGTAAAGTCTACGTTGAAATAATGTGTATAAAATTTGCTTAGACAGCCATATACATATAAAAACGAACACAATTTTTTTTTCAATAGCAATACCCATGTTTGACACCATAAATGTATATCCCTCGTGTTGATAATTGGCCGTCATAAACACAACCAACCAACCGACCGACACCATAAATGAATTCTATACCCTTCAATTAGCTTAAATACATTTTTTCATGAAATTCGCTGGATTAGTTTCAGAGAAATTAATTATTTTAAAACGAGCATATTTTAGGGGTTGTATCCAAATTGAAGGTCGGTACTCGATTGTTGAAACGTTACAGAATGACTATGACACTTCTGTTACTGTATTATTCCTTGCCAATATGACCAGTTCACTCGCTTAATGTGTTTTGACTATTGCCAGCCCAAATGTTTCAATAAAAAGATTAAAGTATATATATTTTTAACCCTTATGTCAATGACCGGGTACCCGGATACCTTTTTTAGGTGCGTTCGTAATTATATAAATACGTAGCACCTATAGTCGTCGTTCAGTCCGTCTGTCTGTCCGTCCGTCTGTCCGCATATAACAGAGCAAAAACTACCCAACCGAATGGTCTGAAATTTTAAATATATGATTGTTGCAAAATTTTGTTGAGCCATTTCAAATTTTATGAAAATCGGATGTATAGTTTAATTACAGGGACAGTCAAAAGTTTTTCTTTACATTACGGCCAATAAGGAAAATTATTGCAAGTGCATTTTAATGATATTACAGCCCTCCGAATGGTCTGAAATTTTAAATATATAATTGTTGCACAATTTTGTCGAGCCATTTCAAATTTTATGAAAATCGGATGTATAGTTTAATTACAGGGACAGTCAAAAGTTTTCCGTTACATTACGGCCAATATGAAAAAAAAAATTATTGCAAGTGCATTTTAATGATGTTTTAGCCTTCCGAATGGTCTGAAATTTTAAATATATAATTGTTGCAAAATTTTGTCGAGCCATTTCAAATTTTATGAAAATCGGATGTATAGTTTAATTACAGGGACAGTTAAAAGTGTTCCGTTACATTACGGGGAATGGGGAAAAATTATTGCAAGTACATTTTAATGATGTTACAGACTATGCACTTATGAAGTGCAAAAAAATATGGGGTGCAAAAAATAAATATAAAACTAGTTATAGTACGAACGCACCTCATTTGCCACGTTTGACGAGCAATTTCCAACTTGTTCTCTTTTCATCTCGTTTTCAGGGTGTTAATATCAAAATAAATTAAAATGAATTTAGATCCCCATTATTTGTAGCATTCACTGTCCATTAGTACAATCACTTTAAAATTTGGAATTTTTTTTATTACTTTTTCGGGGCATTAAACATTTTTATACTTGTCATCAATGACCAGGGTACCCAGGTACCCATGCGAATTTTCTGTGAAAAATACGGAAATTGATAGATTATTTAGATTTAGATCAATAAAACTTGAATTTAATTTGAAAAAAAGGTTGGACATATTTTTTAAGGTAAAATATATTTCATTTACGCGAAATTTTGTGGACAGGCTGCACAATAACACAAAGTGTAGGAATGTAGATCACATACTGGCTTTCCACATTGTTTACATGATTTTTTTTGCGCCGTTTTTGAGACTCTAACAAGCAAATCTGACACAAACTGCTTTTATCCTTCTTGATTAATCTCGTCTTAAGCTTTTTGAACTGGTTTCTGAACCTGTGGCAGCTTCAAATACGGTCAAAGATTGTTTTCAGTTTACTTTCAATTCCCGATTTGGTCGAAAAAATGTATCATATCCTGTGCATTTTGCGATTTATCTTTAAGTGCTTGAGTCCTCAAGATCTCACCTAATACCCGCAACAGGCAACGATTGTCTGTTTTTTTTTTTATAACCATATCTTTATTTGCAGTATGTATAACGTAAGTAGCAAGTATTGCTACATCCACAATATAGAACAATAATGCATGTGGTCATGTGGTTGTACGCCTATGTGTTGTATATTGCCCCAATAATTTATCCATTATATCTACTCAATATTTCAGTTTCCTTATACAACTGAATCAGTTCGAGTTTATCTTTCGATCCTGTGATGGTTTTATCATGATGTATAGTAGACATTAGAATGACAACTTTGTTCCTTTTTGGAACATACGAACAAATACTTATGTTATCATGAAATCCAAATTCCGTAGATAAAACGTGCTCGATTTACATAGCTTTATTTCTTGGGGAATAGAAGGTTTATTTATTTCAAAGGGCCACCCTTTGTGAAATTACATTATAATAAATGCTTGGCCTAAGAAAAAGAAGTAAAAAAGTTGTCCATGGTGATTTTTTGTCCAGAATCCTTGAACAGAGAAGCGAAGTCTTTCACAACTCATTCATCTTGTTTTATTTCACGGTTTGTACCTGCTTTTCGGGTGCATAGTTGGCCGTTCAGAGGTTAATAATTATTTTTATCACATACCCACCATCTTTTGATCCCATATTTAGCCGGTTTAGACGGAATATATTGGGTGAATCTTTCTTCCTCGAAGCGGAAATAATTGCTCATCAACCGTTTACTCCTCCGTCGGTATATATTTTTTCAATAGGTTAGGACTTATCGTAGCCCATAAATCATGAATTACTGCAGCTTTAACACTTTGAAGATATTCCACTCGTGTGTTCTGGTTGTGAAAACGAATAAATCTAATTATATTCCAGAATCGGTCTACACTTATACTTGCTCGATAAAACGGATATATAATTTCCACATCTCTAATATGTGATCTTATTTTGAATTGTTGACACCTGAAGTACAGTAGAGTCCCGATAATCCAAAATTCTGGTTAATCCGAACCGATTATATTTAGCGGATAAATGTCGGGAAAAAAGTGTAGAAGTTAGAATTAAACAAAAAATGGCAGTTAAGCATGTTTTTTTCTTTAAACACCTTGAATAGAATTAACAAGATACTCTAACATGTAAAAGTACAACATATGTACCCAAATATAAAATTAAAACGTGCACTGTAGGCTTACTGGCAGAACCCCGTCTTAAAAAAATCCCTAATATCAGTTTGTTTGCCAGTATTATAAAATTATTTTTTAAAGTGCAAAAAGTATTTAATTCGTATGATACAAATTTATTTTTCCTTTCAACAGTTTGATTTCGCAAATTATCTACAGAAATATTTTTCATCAATGTGGTGACTGAGCTATTTGCAGATTCTCGATTTTGAACACTTTGTAATGGGTTGTTACGTAATTACATCCTGAAGCTCCGTTGGATTATTATAAACATCAGAAGGTTTTAAACAAGGAATAATATTTTACACCGAAAGACGTGCCGGATTATCCAGCATGCCGGACCTTAGGATGCCGATTAGAGGATGTTTACTGCACTACTGAGTACTTATAACTTACTTTTTTTTTTAGCACGCATCTTTCTCTTTTCTATTTTCATCGAAATTCCGGATATTCTGAATTTTTTGTAAACCGAACAGGCACCGGTCCTAATTAGTTCGGATTAGCGGAGTTCTACTATAATTAATATTTATAAAAACGCATCAAATTCCTTATCTCTAATGGCAAACAGTTACACTGTATGAATTAGGGGTGTTTTATGGCTCGTTTTAAAATCGTGTATGGGTGTTTTAAAATCGCAGCAGGTACCCGGGTACCCTGTACCCTGGTCATTGGACACAAAGGCAAATTTTGGTCGTTGACATAAGGGTTAGATTATGCTTTTCTGCACATCAGAGAAGGCCCCTTAAACCATGATTTTGGCGATTTCTAAGCATAATTCGAAAACTACTTGCACGAAAAAATTGAAATTGCGATCTCGTATAAAGCAGGACCTAATATGTATACTTCTATAAAAAAAAATGTGGGTTGCAATTCATATTTTTTTTTCGAATATTAATTTCATAATTCATATTATAAAATTTTTAAAATTACAAATTCAATGTATTTATGTTTGGAATTTTTAGAATTATAACCACACAAAAAAATTTCACATTAAGATTATAATTTCAGGAGAAATTAATCAAAATACGAAAACGTAATTTAACATTAAAAGGTAAAAATTTTGAGTGTTTATAATTAAAAAACTTATCATCCAAATAGCATAAAATTTCGTTTCTAGACACAGTTTGAACCGAAAAATTAAAATATACCGTCAAAATTGGGTGTTGCTACAGAAATAATCATAGTTTGATCTCGTTTTGATGTGTAAATGGCCCCCTAATTAAATTTTATATAAATCACTTAGAAGTAGACTTTATTTCCAATCGTTTGATACCAGTAACTTTCTTCTACAATAATTTGTTGCAGAATTAGTCGGGGGTGTTTACTTTTTTTCCACGACTGTGCAAACTTTGGAAAGCATATTTATCGAAACCACAGCTAGCGAGCTGTGTTCCCACATCGGGTACATTTTCATTTTGAAATTCTGAATTGCCGCCAGAAATTTCTTATAATTATTTCATGTTTATAAATTGAGAAATATTCCATAAGTAAAAGAAAAGAAAATTACTAATAAAATTTTTTTGGTGTAGATTCAGAACGAAAAAATCTCGCCAAGCTCGGATATAGTGCTGGTGAGGTTCATCTACTCGTACTCAATGACTCATTTTTGGTTAAGGCCCACCAGTGGCCGAGAGGTTCTACTCTTAAAGCTGGTAGACGGGAGGTGCTGGGTTCAAACACAATCGCGCCCATCGGGCTAATCGTTCGAAGTTTTTCATGATTTTTATTGGAACCTTGGATTTCCTTGCGTAAATACGGGTTAGGTTCCTTTAGAAAGATCCCTTACGGAGGGCACTCCCTCTTTTGGTCCATATCCCTTGTGTAGATAATTGGTCGTCATAAACAACAAACATATATTTTTGGTTAATAAGGCTTTTTCAATGGTTTCCTCTATAGTGCATCTTGTACGTCACAAACGGAGTTCTGTTATAAATAAAGCACCATGTTCCCGCTAACTCATATTTTCCAACTTTTGGGTTTTCTTCAAGTGAAATAAACATAATTTAATTAAAGAAACATATTTAATGAAATGTATCTTGTTTTTATATTGTTCCTAATTTGCATCTTTCATGTAATAAACTTTTTGGTTCTATTCTATTTTTTAAAAAATAGAAGGTTGGTAGCTATGTTAATTAAAAATTACATCTACTCTGTCGCTAATCAAAACATGTCGAAAATTCTACGTCAAACGTGGCAAATGAGATGTATTTGTACTATAACAAGCTTATAACTAAAACAAGCTTCTTCAAATTCTCAAACTATATTGGATTCTGACGTTACTAAAAAAAAAATTACTCGGAAATATTTCTGAAAAATATCCAAGAGCAAAATAATTTTATTTTTTTAACACTTTCCAACAAAGTTAAAAGTCTGTCTGTCTGGCTGGCCGTCTGTCCGCGCTCTAACTCCCGTAAATATACTCGGACTGCTCTGAAATTTTTGTATGTTATTGAAGTTTACCATGCTACGTTCCCTATTTCAAATGAAATTTGTAGCATGTTTAGTTCATTTACAGGGACAGTCAAAAATTTTTCGTTCCATTACGGCCTATGGGAAAAAATCTTTTAAAATGATTTTTAATGGTGTTCCACGCTTTCAAACATAATAAAATTAATATGCATTAATGAAGTGCACTAAAATATGCATTCTGGAAACTATGCGGTTTAAAGGATAGTTATTATTCATTTACAGGCACATACAGAAGAATTTCGTTACATAATAATATAGGGGTGGAGGAAATTGCTTGCGCGTATTTTAATTATGCTAAATTATTTCATGTATAATGAAATTATTATACGTCACTGAGGTTTACTATAACTTATTTCATGTATAATACGAGGTGCATGGCATTTACAGGTACACACAAAAGATTTCAGATACTATACAGGGTGGCGAGTGGTCAGGGAAAAACAGAGTCAAAAAAAGTGGACAGTACCAGTATTTTCTTCTAGAAAACACTTCGAGTAATATAAAGGGATTAAAAAAAGGCGAATTTCTCTTTAACAAAATACTGGTATTTAACACCTTTTTTGACTGTGTTATTCCCTGACCACTCGCCACCCTGCTATAGTGTATCCGAAGTACTGTACATTAGTGGTGATTGCTGGAAATGCATTTTTAATTGTGATATGCGGTATTATGTTTCACGATATTTATACATACTATATGATGTGTATAAATGTTATAATTTATGTACAGGTCTACACAAAAAATTCGTAATAGTTACTTGGTATGAGTGCAAATTGCTTAAAAGTGGTTTTTAAATGAATTATGGATATTTACGCTGAACTGCATTTTGTTTACTAAGAAATGTTGGTATTTGTTAGTTATCCCGTCGACCAAATTACTGTCGCCAATTTGCAAGATTAAATGCCAATAATAGTTGATCGTAAATGTCACATACACTTGACAACACGTATTTACGTCATCAAGTGATTTTAATTTCGACGCTTTATTTGTATTTTTATTAATGTTATACTAATTTATTTGTTCTTTCGTTATTTAAAATAAACATTATATCAATTTGTATAATTTGGCGAGTGGTTTGGAAATTTATATAATTTGGCCAAATTGGTCGACGGGATAACTAACAAGTACCGAAATGTTTGTAGAATATAGATACAACGGTATACATACAGTTCACGCAAAGAATGCATACATGGCCATCTACGGATGATAATTTTTGGAAATGTGATTTCATTAGGTTTAAAAGTGTTTTAGTTTGAGTTAAATTTTAGCTAAATAGTGGTGTGTAATAAAGGTACTAGGTAAACTACTGTGTTGTACAAAAGTATTCAAGTATGTTTTCATCTATTATTATAAATTGCTGAAAGAGAAATTTCAAACTGCTATGCGTTTTCTTGCTAAACTAAATTTCCCCATTCAGATCATATACAGGGCTGTTCAAAAGAATTGGAATACATAGTTGGCTATGGACGGTAACTGCTGAAATCAGTTTTTCAAATGTTTTATACGTTTTCTAAAATGTTTTCTTAGTTATCTTATATACCTTATTTCCCTAAATAACGAAGTTTTTTAAAGCCTTCAGAAAGTATTGGAAAATGTTTCATAATCTATGCTTAACGTATGATTTTTCTTTCTTGTTTATTGTTCTTTAAATCTGAAAAACGGTTTCTAAAAAACAAGTCGAAAATTGTACGTCAAACGTGGCAAAGAGGTGCTTGGGTAGTATAAGTTATTTTATAAATATTCAGATCTTGGAGCAACAGTTGTTGCACTCTTATGCAAAAATGCATGAATACAAAAATTTATTACGATTATATGAATTGAATTCAGTAATACGGGAATAATATAACTCCATTTAAAATATATGACATAATTGCCATAGCAATCTAGAATCATTTCCTATCATGGGATACCATTGAATTAATTAGTATGATAGGATTTAATAAAATGAAGAAAACTTTTATAAATATCTTTTTAAGTTCAGATTCGATTTTCATAAAATTTGAAATGACTCGACAAAATTCTTGAAAGATTATATATAATAAATTTTAAACCAATCCGTTGGGTAGTTTTTGCGCTGTTATATACGGACGGACGTACCAGAGGACGACTATAGGTGCTACGCATTTATATAATTACGAACGCTTCTAAAGAGAGGACGCTTTTTGGATTCGTTTATACCTCGGAAGAGGTTATATTTCATTTTTGGTCGTGGCTTAGTATGTTTTTATATAATAACTAGTTGGATGGGCCAATCCGAAAACTTTCTGCAATCTCATATATTTTAATATTTTCAAATGTTTATACAAAAGACAATATTTCATTTTTATGAGTTCAATACTTATATGAACTTTCACTTTTATCTTAAAAATTCTACTTCCGTCAATTAAACGGAGTAACAAGTAAAAATTTAATTTACGAAATCAATGAACCCGAGTGCGTGAAAAGCGAACTAATTAATTATTTCTATCTTTTCTATTACTTACCTATTTTTTTTATTTACTTGTATTGGTGACATTTAAGGTGTGTTTAATTGTTAGTTCCTCTCTATAAACACTGTTTTTATGAGGCCTATAGATGTCTATGAAGGTTAGAGTTGCAGTAAAGCTAAAGATCCTACCTACGCAACTTCCTGGTTGTGTAATATTTAAACGGAGTTTCTGACTGTAAAATAGTCAAAGAAACATCGTCTTCATTTTGAAAGACCTATCCAATGATATGCCATTCCATAGGGTGCGTAAAAATTTTGTTTCGTCTCTACCGCCATTTTGAATTTATAAAAACAAAACCTATCCTATCAATGGATTCGGGGCGATCGGGCGGTTAAGACGAATCGATAGAGACCTCATTCATTAAAATTCATCCAGCTGATGGGATGTTTCGAGGGTATAAAGAAATCCACATACCCAGATACGCGTGAAACACATAAACCTTCTTGGCAGCCGGGTAAAAAAGTGTTAATCTCTATCAAGATATTTATTAACACTAGAAAGACGGCGAGCGGTCATTTTGACCGCTACCAAATTAACATATTTTGGTTCGAACCAGAAATTTCTTTATAAAACTAGTTTAAAAGAAACAACGAAAGAAAAACCTAGTTAAATAAATAAGTTAATAATTTAAAATAAAAATTTTGGTGAAAATATTTTTTTTATAAAATTTGAGTAAAATACCCCGTCTTTCTAGTGAGTGTTAAAATCAATAATTTTCCGTTATTCTGTTATATATCAGCTGTTCGCGAATAGTCGGCTTACAAGGATGGGAAGTTCCCGTCACTTCACGAGTCGCTGGTGTACAATTAAACTCCCGAAAATCAAGAAAATTACACAAAAATCCTTGTTATAGTGCCCCCTTTTGGCGGAATATTTCCAAATTCAGGGAGGACTTTCTTGTCATAGTCAAAAACATACACAAAAAATTTGGTTCAGTTCTATCAATAACTTCATACACTTTTCGATGGTACAATATTGAAAATGATACAAAAACCGCTACTACAGCGCCCCCTACCGTCGAATTTTTTTCAAATTCTGGGAGAACCTTCTTGCTAAAAACAAACACAAAAAATTGATTAAATTCTATGCATAATTTTATACACTTTTCGAAGGTACAATATTCAAAATTGCACAAAAATCGCTATTACGGCGCCTTCTTCCGGCGGAATTTTTCCAAATTGAGGGAGGACCTGCTTGCCATAGCCAAAAACTTAAAAAAAAAAATTAGTTCAGTTCTATGCATAACTTCATACACTTTTTGATGGTACAATGGCGACAGACACACGGACATACGGACATACGGACACACGGACAGACAGACATTTTCTATAAACGTGTTTTTGGGGGTCTCTGACCCTTAAAACGTGTAAATCCCTCGAAAACTGGAATTCGAAAAAAATTTCGATTACAATACTTTCTTCTATTGAAGACAGAAGAAAGTAAAAAACATTTTTATTTATTTATTTTTATTTATTTATTTATTTTTTTTTGCAAAATATTATATTCTCTACTTAATAAAATATAGTAAATCATATTTCATAATTCAGTTTTCTAGAACAACAATAACTGTTCCTTTTAAATTTCTATGCAAATATGCGAAAAATCCTATGATGAAATATGGATATAGTAGAAAAAAGATTTAAGCTATTTATCTCGAGTCGTTTGTTTTCGACTTTTTGATTAGCATCTATTGAAAATTTTCGAGAAAGTGCTTTAACAGTTAATGATGTGTGCCTTGCGATGAAACAGCCGAAAGTATATTAATCTTTCTTAATCGGAAAAAAGAAAATGATACAAAATAAATGACTGTACATTGATTTAAAGTGAAACAAACAGAATATACACCATGTTGTTCGCTTTCAGAATGATTTGGGGAATTTTTTGGTTTCCTAAAAACAGATTTATGTTGTTAAAATAAAACTCAACAATTTAAATTTATAAATTAGGTTTTTTTAAATTCGTGAATCACTGTTGAAATTGTGTATTTAAGGAGATATATTTTTTATTATTTTCTTAACTTATCACTCTTGAAAATGTGCTCATACAAAGAAATATTTTTCATTATTTTCTTGAGATATAGGCAAAGCTTTCAGTATTTAAGCCTAAATTTTATATAACGGACGTATTCATTGTTTTTAACACTTTCCAACAAAGTTGAAAAGTGTTTATGACTTCGGTTTGTCTGTCCGCCTGTCCGCGCTCTAACAGGGGCGTAGCTTGAAAAATTTATTGGGGGGGAAGGTCCTGACTTTGGCGCCCTTTTATAATTTTCATTTTTCGTACCCCCTCCCCCGCAACGTCGTCTCTATCCGTGCTAAGGTTCCTACAATTCATCTTATAGTAGCCCTAATTCGTGTTATCATCATGTCTTTTATGTTAATTCATCTTCTGTGATACTTTTTACACAATTATCTTGATTAATATATCTTCCCCTTTCAAAACACATTTTGCACTGTCGATTGATATATGTAGATATATCAGTGTATCCCAATATATATCTACCTAATGTAGATATATATTGTGTGGGGATGTAAAGACTCCAAGCGGTAAGACTGTTCATAATTGATTACAATGTGTATCTGTATTATTAGTTAAGTATTCAAAAATCCGGAAGAAAAGAGCTCAGAAACTAGGTTCACTTGCGATTTTTACTTTCTTCTATCTGCAATAGAAGAAAGTATTGTAAGCCAAATTTTTTGACGTCTGTTTTTCGGCGTATTTACACGTTTTAGGGGTCAAAGATCCCCAAAAACATGTTAATACAAAATGCCTGTCTGTCCGTGTGTCGCCATTGTACCATCGAAAAGTATGAAGTTATGCATAGAATTGAGCCAATTTCTGTGTATATTTTTGGGCTATGGCAAGCAGGTCCTCCTACAGTATGGAAATATTCTGACGGAAGGGGGCGCTGTAATAGCGATTTTTGTGCCATTTCCATTGTACCATCGAAAAGTGTATGAAGTTATGCATAGAATTTATTGTATAATGTATAATAGCAATTTATTGTGTAATGTATAAGCTATGGCAAGCAGGTCCTCCCTGAATTTGAAAAAATTCTGCTAGTATGGAGCACTACAATAGCGATTTTTGTCCATTTTCCTTATTGTACCATCGAAAAGTGTATAAAGTTAACTATAGAATTGAACCAAATTTTTTGTCCTCACTTAACAGGTCCTGCCTGAATTTAAAAATATTCCGCTGAAAAGGGGTTCTGTGATAGCGATTGTTGTATAATTTTCTTGGGTTTTTTGTACTTCTATTGTCCATCGGCGACTCGTGCAGCGACAGGAACTCGCGTCCTGCTAAGCCGGCTATTCGCAAACAGCTGATGTACAAAAGAATAACGAAAAACTATTGATTTTAATAAATATCATGATAGAGATTAACTCGTTTTTACTCCGATTAGTTGAATGAAGTACAAATTTAAGATTAAAATCTAAGTTGGTAAAGTATTGAACTAATAATATGGAAGATTTAACATATGTAGCTACTTTTTGAAATCTAAGCTGTATGAGACAGAATAAAGTTTTGGGATTGGCACATCCAACAATTTTGGTAGCATATTTAGACATTCCTCATTAACTCAAAGCAGTATTGTAAATAATCTATTATAAGGGTATAGTTGATACAATGTACCGTAAATTTTGGAAAGTTTGCCGTCCGCCACATTTGGCAGACGTTAATCCATTTGAATACATTTATGGAACAAAGACAAAAACTTTTCAACAAAGTTAAAAAAATGTTAAATGAGTTTTTTTTCTGAAAAAGTTTTGTTCTAAGAAGGATTTTTTTAGATTTTTCCCCCTTTCTAAAATGCAAAAATGTTTGATGCAACACAGAATGTTGATTTCATGTCTACAGGCATCAAACTTTTAGATTTTCATATTCAAATACAAACGATTCGACGAACCGAGAAAGCTTTCTTTTCTTTTTATAAATATGTGGAATACGCACTGAATTGTAGCTTGATTATTACCTAGTGATCACTTCTTTCACCATTACGTCTCGAAAGCCTGTTTAAAATATCAGTATTGATTTTTACCGAAAAATTCCAGTGCTGTTTGATTCTTAGAGAACTTAAAAATACGTGAAATTTTATATGCGAGCAGATAATGATGATTTTTACGAATGTGTCAAAAAAGTAATATTTTGGAAGGAATTTGAGCTTTAATTAAAGTACCGCAATTTCGGGTGTATAGCCCGGGAATCAAACAATCGTTTTTCGACCCAGAAATTTTTTAAAATAAAATGTAACGTTTTAGATCATGGTAAATATTGGTCTTCAAATACAGAAAAAAATATCTGAGTCCAAACTGAATTGTTTGATCTGCAGGCTATACACCGGAAGTTACGGTAAACAACTGTAAATATTCTTACATTCTGCTCAATCATAAACAATTTAAAACAAAATTTTCATAAATTAAGTTACATAATCTGCTTCCTTCGTAAATTTTTTTATTGTTTTCATTTTTGTAAAAAAGCACCTAGTTTATTTACTCTTGAGGCATTCGTGCCTGAGACACCAGTTTATATATATTATATATTGCTTAATTAATGGTTATATATATATATATATATATATATATATAAATTCACTTCAAGAAACACATATCTCCAATCCTCCAAATGACCTGAATGCACTGTTGTCACATTTTGCAAAAGAGGTGAATTCAAAGAATTCAAATTTTGAGGAAATTTTTCTTCAGAGGATTCTTTCAGGAGAATTGCTATATGACAGCTTTAAAAATCTGCACCTTCACGGCCGGAGTACGGTACAGGACGAAATGAAACTTTCAAACGGGCCGGGCAGATAAAAATTAAGAGGACCTCGATGTACCAAGTTTAAAAGAAATGGGCCTGTGCCTATCTCTGTAGACTTGCACGTTCAGAAGCTATTGGTAAAGCAATAGCATATCTTGGAAACCTGGGGTTATGACCGAGGGCCCGGCGCTCCTATAAGTGTCTGGTACACTCAAAGCTCTCAGAAGTTTGATCCTCGAACTACGCCGCGTAATCCTCGAGTACTTAGGTTTTACTGTCGTTGCGACAATGTCGTCCAATGGTGTTTGGGGAGCAGGGAACGTGTGCGTTCAGCGGTGCTGTTCTTCAGCCAGTAGAATGTGTCATGGTGGCATCACTGGCTTATGCCAGTCCCTCTTGACACGATGCACATAAGGGCTCCTCAGAGCTTAGACTGGCGAAGTGACTTGCGTAAGGCATGTTCATTTTATACAAAATTTAAAAGGATCGGAATAAGACGACGAAATATGAACAATTTTCAATGGATTGGTTGGAGATAAAATAGGTTGTAAGTGTGTTACGCGAACCGATGCTAGTTTGACAGCACAATACAGAAATTTAACATGCCCAACGTAGAGATCGGCATTGGGCAGTTGCATTGTGTCTTAGCCCGATCCTATTTTTTCCTGTCGACTCGGGCCAGTCTCAGGCGTACATTTTTTCTACATACTTGTACTGGGCTGGACATTGACTTAATTGTTACTAGGACGTGTCGGTTAGGACATTTATTTATTTATTTATTTATTTATTTTCTGTAAAAAGAATAGTGATAATGGAATCTTTGGAAATATACTTTAATGAATTACGAAGAAATATTTTCAAAAATCTATTTTTTTACAATACAGCTTCAAAATGTATGTTTTTTTTAACTATTTGTTATATTTATTCTAAACTAAGTTTTTTTAATGAGTCTTTATTTGAATGTAAAAGTCTAAGAATTTAAGTGTTCCTTAATGTTGCTATTCTGTATTCTATGGATTGCGTACTTATAGTCTGAAATATAGGGTAAGGTGGTGTAAGAGTGCGCGGTGGACAAAAGTACGCAGAGGAATTATCTCGATGTAAACGATGTAATGACAGTCATTACATCGTAGGTAAATGCAAAACTCTGTTTCGGGATTAGATAATCACTCTGCGTGCTTTTGTACAGCGCGCACTCTTGCACCACCTTACTTTACTATAAACAATTCGCATAAATATGTATGTAGCATTCTTTAAAAGAAAATCTTAACTAGGGTAATTCCGGGATTTATGCCGCACATTTTTTTGAATTTGTGTATAAAGTCCCATGGTGGACATAAAATTTAAAAAAAATCATGCTGTACTATTTAATGTTAAATATACAAGGCGTGTACTGCGACAAAAAAATTCAATACAAATTTTAATATTTTTTTTCTAAAACATTACACTGCGGCGCGTCACCCGTACATTCAGGCTGAGACGCCGCACTTGTGCGGTAGTTATGCCGCGCTTGTAATAAGAACAGAATGAAATTATAAATGAAAATATAAAAAAATATATTCATATCTGGACTATAATTAACGATGTAATAACAAAATGAAACTAAATGAGTACAATGAAACATATTAGTAGATTCAAATTAATAATTGTTTCCTACTTTCACTATTAAAATTATCGACTCTTTTTTTTTTTTTTTTTTTTTTTTTTTTTTACATTAAATTATAATTGTTATTTCAGCAACAACGTAACATCAATGTATTAGAAAGGGAAAAGAAAAAAAGTAAAATTGTGTTTATACAATTTATTTGTTAACCCTTTTGGGACCGGTAGTTTTTACACAAATTTTGTTCGGTTGGTACCACTTTCTTAATAGAAGTTACATTTACGTAAATAATCATGAAAATGCTCTAATTAAACAAAGCAGATATTACTTTTCTTTTTTACTGGTGCAAGAAACAAATTTTGTAACCACTGTCTGAAGGTGCTTATATGCACCTATTGTCCCGAATGGGTTACGAGACCTGCTTTTTCGACTACAATCTAGAGAAAAAGTGTCGAATAAGCTCAGTCTTTTTTGTAACTACATTTAAACACATGATGCAACGAAGCCAATTACATTTCCTCTTTTTTGGAGTAGTTTGCAAAGAACGTCTGCGTTACGCGTAATCCATTTTTTCACTTTATCATCTTGACTTGCATCTTTCTTGCCCTTCTTACATTTTATTTTCCCCCTTTTCACCTTTGGTTTTAGTAAACTTCATAACATGACTAACATGGTAAGTCTGTGTAAAAAGAAAACGAAAAGTTAATAACTCTTAATCATCCCGTACAAAAGAAACTGCGGCATGTTTACCGGAATAGAAGTGCGGCATGTATCCCATTTTGCATGGTGCAGATGTCGGCCATCACAGTTACCTACCATCGCTAAGAGGAATGGCGTAACCATACACACAGTACTCTATACAAACGCTACACTTAGTTTTGACTTCGAAATCATGCATTCATTTAGTAATTAGTGTATGAAAAGTATTTAAACATAACGTGTTTAAAAGTTTGGACAGTGAAATCATGCACTTACTTCAAATTAAGGATTGTACTTCTACAAGTAAATATCGAAATGGGATTCACGCTATACACTGGTTAAAATAATCTCAATGCGCACCTATACTGTGCGTTTGACCACCATCTATCGATAATTACAAGAAATACAAGGGGTGCGGCATCTATCCCGTATGCGGCGACTCTCCCGGAGTTACCCTATATGTTAACAAAAATCGGATTTTTTTATAGAAATTGAGCAGTGGCGTGGCGTGAAAATTTTCGGTGGTCATCGTAATTATTTAAGTTTGTGGTGAAAAATTATTAACTCTAAAATTCAATGGTTGAATGTTCAAAAAAGAAACTTTAAATCTTACCTTCACTTATACATGAACTCCAAATGTTCTGCTAAAACTGGATCGTAGAGTTTTAAAAGCTTATTAAGAGTTTTAAAATATTGCTTGGTCATCGCCGCATCCAGCGATGACCGGACGCCACGCCACTGAAATTGAGCCGTTCTGGGTTTTTAATGTTTTAAAGGCCCAAGGTTTAGGCTTTTAGTTTTTAAAACCAACCAAGATAGCTTTGTTAGGTAGCTTTCTTTACAAAAAGCTACCTATTGCAGCCGTTCGGAGGAAAGCGATTTCAAAAAAGTTTGGTATATTTTCATCGATCATGACCCCCAGACCCCGAAACCACCCTCCGTTCAAAATTGATATATATATATATATATATATATATATATATATATATATATATATATATCAATATATATATATATATATATATATATATATATCAATATATATATATATATATATATATATATATAAAATCCAAGTCTCTGTGTGTCCCTCACGATTCCGGTAGGACCGCCTCATTGAAATGAGTAATTGTTGAAAAAAACTAATGCAGGGTTACCACAGTAGCGCCAAATGCTAGCCAACTTGGTGATAGCTGGCTAATTTGGCGAAATTCCCATTTAAAACTATTAATCTTTCATAAAGGAGGTCACCGAAATTTAAATTAAACTTCGCTCTTTTAAGATATTTTTTCAAAATGTATGAGTGAGAATTTAAAGTACATCTTTACATATTTCTCCCGATGCTACTAATAAAATAACCGCCAATAGACAACGGTGTACTGTGTGAGCTCCTAACTGCGCGATTTTAATGTGCTTTAGGTACTTTTCCAGTATAGGTGCCTTGGCGAAAAAGAAAAATTTGGCAACATATTTTCCGGGAACCTATCCACTGTTTAATTTTATATATACACGCTATTTAATATAAAAAAAGACGTTTCTCTAATTTTATAAAGAAACAGATGTGATTTGTACATAAAAACATCAATAATATACATATAAAATAAACGTATAAAACAAACAAAAACGCTCATCAAGTTTGTTTTCATAGCTGTTTATATGATTTGACAACAAATCTCGATATTTTTCCGTTATACGGACACCATGCCAAAATGTATGCTAATGCGCCAATTACATCAAAATGCTAAAAGATATTTTTAATTTTATGCCAGCAGTTTAACCTTCTGGCGACCAGAACGGCCTAAACGGCCGGCCAAGCAGACGACCAAAGCCGCCGGCCGAAAATGGAAAGTCATTCCTACCCCCACTTACCAGAAGGGTGGTAGCTACTCCAATCAATTTGCCAATTGTTTGGTTGTCAGGTGGTTCCTACTTTCTATTTCGATAAGAATCAGTCCTTCTTTCATGCTGACTTTCCCTAAAAGCGGTAGTTTTGCAGGGATTTTTTCAATGGAAAACTTTCATTAGCTGAATATTGTAAAGCATAACAAACTATTAAATATACGCTGATTTCTTAATTAGTTGAGCTTTCTAAAATTAATATAATGTGTGTATTTATTAGATTAAAAAATCTGTATGTATTTATTAGATTAAAAAATTTATATGTATTTATTAGGTTAAAAAAAAATCTATATGTATTTATTATATTAAACAGTCTGTATGGATTAATATAGTTAATACATGTTTTTTAAATGTATAAAACGATATAAATTTATTGATAAAAAAGTTTTATTTTAGGAAATTCTCTAAACGTGTAAAGAGATTTTTCCATTAAAAGAGCTTTTTTTAAACTAAAAATTGTTACAGCCATTTAACGAAAATTACGCGTTATATATATGTATATATATATATATATATATATAAAGATATTTTTTCATGAAATGAGAAATTATATCTTACGATTTAATGTTTCTTAAGTTTTTTAAAATAATATACATGTATATATAAGTCGATGCATTTTTTTTCGTTTCTTTATCCATATTGTGAAGAATAAAAGTTGTTTTTGTAAAATGTAAATTTTGTAAAAAAAAAAAAAAAAAAAAAAAAAAAAAAATTGTAATGAAAGATGAAATTAAGCCACCCAAATGTCAAATTTGAACAACTTGTTTTGTTTGCAAAACCTAATAAAATGAAAATAATTAATGAAGAGTGTGGTTTTATAGAACTGAATTTTTGTGAATCGAGCTATTTTATAAAAAAGGAATTTTGTGAGGGAAACTATTTTATTAAAAGTAATTTTGTGATGGGCTTTATTACTATTACTATTCTTCTTCTTCTTCTTCTTTTTTTTTTTTTTTTTTTTTTTTTTTTTTTTTTTTTTTTGTATGCGTGTGATCTGTGGGGTCTGTAAAGAGACCCCAAAATTTACCTGAATCGACACCTGATATATATATAGATAAATAATAATTAATTTTTAAATAAGGCAAAAATTATTCATTATAATTTATGCCATTTTAAGAAAAAGAAAGGCCTTTTGCCTCGAGAATAATAATTTTTATTATCTGTGTTTATGCATGCTTGCATTAATTCTAAAAACATTTGTTTTGAACTTCAGGAAGATGAAGATGATTATTATTAGTGATTCTTATTTTGATTAAGAATATTTGTCGTTTAAATATTATCTTAAACAACACTACTTTAACTGCTAAAACAACTGTTTTTATAGACTGCAATAACTTTTCAGTAAATTTTACAATGCTGCGCAAACTTTCTTATAAAAACTATTACTGTTTCTTATAAAATTATGTGACCATTCATTGAAATTATGTGGCTTTAATATATTCTTGCTTACTTAAAATATATTAGCGTTTTATACTGAGAGCTTTTTTAGATGCAAGTAGACGTCATAAAAAGGGGGGGGGGAGTTATATCAGAATTTCGACACTTTATTATAATGCCTGATAAATTTATTACAATGCGTAAAAAATTTTATGGTGTTCAAGACTGCAGAAATATTTACCAGGAAAATAAATATGTTATAATAACTGTTATTGAAAAAAAAAAAACCAATTGTGTAAAATCTATAATTTATGTAAGCTCTAAATTAGTGCAATCATGTAAATAAGTATTTATAAACGAAAAACACACAGGAATAAATAGAAGTAAGACAAATGTACAATAAATAAGTGAGTCTACCATATTCAAATTGCATCTGTGCATGTGAATACATGAAAATAACGCTAAAAAATAACAAAAGTGTAATTTCTTTTGTTATCTTATAATGATAATAAAAGAAAAAGAAAAAAATTACGTTCAACAAAGCTGATCTTTCTGTCAAATCTACAAAGTCCAGTTTATATGTAAAATTATGTAAAAATTATTATTTAAATGCGTTTTAATCAATAGTGTTTTTCATTTAGCAATAAATTTATCAAATCTTCAATTGCTCACTGATGATCATCTTCCTGCAGTTGTATCTCTAAAATAGTTTCGAAATTTTTATTTCGATAAAAATTTCTTTCAGAAGTCTTGAATAAGTAAAAAGGAAAACGTTTTTCAAATTACTATCATCTGAATAAGAATATCTGCTAAATTTTTCCATCTAATACTAAATAAAATAGTTAGTAATAATAGAAAAATAGTTTAGGTTTTGTTTGTACAAATTATTATTATTACAAATTATATCGATAAATACATATTACAAAATTTATATATGCTTATTATTTAAAATAAACAACTTTCATTTTATAAATAATATGGAACAATATGTATGAAGTTGCATTAAAAGAATTCATGCTGAAAATATCTAAAACTAGAGGTAAAATATAATATAAGCATAAACATCTAATTGCAGTGTTTTTCAATAGCGCGGTACTGAAGGTTTTTTTTTTTTTTTTCCCTCAACATATTCATTTCTTATAGCATTGAGCCAAAGGAATAGGATTGTCTGTAGCTTTATTATAAAGTCTGAGAAGAAGCGACATTGTTTTTACTTAACTGTTTTCTACAAGCTGACTTTGAAATTTGAAACTTATCTTACTTTATCACGAAAACAGCTGTCAGGTGTCATGATAGTGGTGGATGCGGCCTTGGGAACTGAAAAATATCCATGTACATGGCAAAAAGATAACAGAAGATCCCCAACGTTCATGATAATATCATTCAATTTTCTGTAATCACGTACTGTTTTTGAAACATAAAAAATTACCTTCTTTTCGATCGTTCTGGATCAGGATGTGAGTAAGCGATATCTTATGGAGCAGACTCCCCTTGTATAACAAATAAATAAATCCAAATAAATTTTATACAAGTTAGTTCGATCACATTCTACATTTTGTTTACAGATAAAGTATATCAATAAAGAAACATCAATTTATTTTTAAAATGTAATATTGTTAATTTTTCATAAAATGTTCATGCAAAAATATTATATAAATTGTTCGACAATTTATGAATTCGAATTCTCTTAAAAGTTATCAATCTTGAAATTATTCATTCATAAAATTTAAGAAAAATGAAAAAAATGTTTTCTTTTTTCCTTTTTTTAGTGAATCACTATTCAAACAAAATGTAAGCCGTGTGATATTTTTTCCCACGCTTTGTAAGGAGAAAGGCTGGAAGGGAAGTACCTATTTGTTTTCATTTTCTTCTCTTTTATCAAAAATCTTTTTGAAGACGGCCGATTGGACCCCATGCAGTGCGCATCACAGAATGGAATTCCTTAGTTTTTCTCGAATACGGTGTTCTTGCAGTACTCGTTACAAGGACGAATCCAATTTTCTATTAAAAAAGAGCGGGGGGTGGGGGTCATGTCTATTTGTCGGAAAGTGAGGGGCTCATAACTATAATATAAATTCTTATAGCTTATGTTTGCTACAATTCTAAATTCTCTGTTTCATGGCACATAACAAAGTTATATTTTCATTCGTAAATGCATAAAATTTTCAGGTATTATTAATAACACCACCAGGTATTATTAATATTAATCAGGTAAATTAATAACATTTAGAGATATATTCGTAAATGTATAAAATTCATAAGTTATATTCAGATACTAAGAAATCGAATAAAGTTTCAAGATTGCAAGATCTTTCAGATAAGTTTCAAAAAAGTTAGTTGTTTTGTTTGATTTTTGCGACTCTACAGTCACGAAAAGATTATTAAAAGGGAGCAATTAGTTATAATTGAATCTGCATAAAATATATAAAAAAAGTGAAAAACGCTGATCGATTGCTGACGATTAAAGAACGAGTTTTATATATTTCCATTTTAATTACATTCTGTGCGTCAGAAAAATTTGCGGTGCTGGGCGAGATTGTCTTTAAACTAACTTCACATAATTTTTTTAATGTATTTTTGTATCTTTCTTCGTTTAGATGGGCGTCATGATACTCCATGACACCCATGGATGTGCGCTTGACTGGTTAACAAAAATTTTCTCACAAAACCAGAAATAATGTTTATCGTTTAATCTGTTAATTTTCTGCCAAAGTCAAATACAAATTTAAACGCATGACAATACCTGTATAATATTATAATATAACATTTATGCTGCGTCGACATGTCATACGGTTAAAAATCTCAAGTCTTTCATAAATTTATTTGAAAAAAAAAATATCAGAAATATGTTTCTTTTTTTTTTTTTTTTTTTTTTTTTTGAATTTATAAATTGATAACTAAAGTAGATATGTGTGAGCTGCTACGTGAATACTGTCAATGTGTTTAAATAACATTACAGAAGCTAAAGGTTAGACGTTATTTTTAATAAATGTTAATGCAATTCTTTTTCAAAAGAAAAAAAAATTGATAATTTGGAAGGAATGAGAATATATATATATATATATTTGTAATATTAGGCACACAAAAACCCCAATGAAGCATTATTTTTTCTATTAGAAGAAATCAGTCATTCAAATAAAAATAGGCTTGCTTTATTTTTTTTTCTTTTTGCATCCTTCTAACTAATATGAATAACAAAATTAAAAAAAAAACTGTATACTGAAATAAAAGTCTGAGACAAATGCCTACTTTAAATGAAGCTGTTGTTAAGCTGTATCTTTGACGTGAAAGCATATCCATGGATAAAACATAGACTATTATTAGATGAATTTTTAATTTTCTTTTAATTGTTTCACCACTACCATTTTGAAATAAAAGACAATAATTTTAAACTCTTGCATTTGACAATTTAATGATTACAAAGATATTACTATTGTTTTCTGGATTATGATTTTTTAAAAAAGAGTTTCCTCTCCAAGAAAATACAAAATTTCTTTTAATAAGTGCAAGGTGTGTATTTCACAATAATTTTGAGAAATTTGGAATATATATATTTTTTTAAATGCAGTTTAAATTACTTAACCCTAAAAATCTCATCGTTAAAAAAATTTCCTCTCATCTTATCAGAGCTTATTTTATAAGGGAATTATTTACCTAATGACACAATAAAATTTATTTGACTTTTTAATCCTATGACGACATTGAATTACAAAACAGAATTAACCAGCCACTATGTGATAACATATTCTAACTTTTTTTTTCATAATAATAAATAAAATAAATAAATAGTACAAGGATGTTTAAGAAATCTGTCTTTAAAATATGTCGGAACCAAAAGATAATACATTCTAAAGATTTAAACTGCTTGAAAAAAAAAAAAAAATCAAGAAAATTAAATTAAAACAGCATTCAGAGCTTTTAAGGAGCAACTGGATATCATAAGGCTAAGTTAAGGCGAAAAAGTGCTCCTTCTTCAACTACAATTATCACCCTTTCTTCTGCAACCGTTTGTGGTTAATAACAAAATGGCATTTAAAAGGAAGACTTTTGTCTTCCTTTGATATTTTAGTATACCTGAAAGTTGAAAACAGTTGAATTTTACGTCTACTTGGCATGCTAATAAGACTAAGGAATGCGGGGCACAAAATTCTGTTTCTTTATGTGTAGATGGGGCATTCTCACAATCTTTTGACTTTCGGGGGAAAAAAAAATCTGGTGAAATTAAACTTCCTTAAATAACATTTTAATCAGATAGACGAATGCCTTAATGATTCAAAATAAAGAAAAAATGGACAGCAATGAAAAATATTTTATTTAACTGAGGTTTAAGTAAAACTTGCGAGTTTAATTTTCCTTACCATTTTACCACAATAACGTTTTATTTTCTTCTAAATTTTTACTTATAATGAATTTGCATAGTACCCACAGAACATTCAAATAAGAAATAATAAAAATGTAGTAGTACTTTTAATTGCAGAATTTTTGCATAACATTCTCTTAAAGGAGTGTTAAAGAAGGGACGGTAAGGTAAAAAAAGGGGACGGTATAGGAAAAAAGGGACGAAATGTGGAAAAAGGGAACGATAAGGATGGAACGGTAAGGGAAATTGACAAATCATGTTTAAACTAAGTGATAGCCACAATGTTCATCGATGTTTAGAAACAGTTGTTAACATTGGATTAAATTATTTTTTTTTATTATTTATTTACCTCGAAAAGTGCAGGAATAAACCTTGCGGACGGTAAGACTACCAATAAAGCCACGATCTTGAAATTGATATTTAAATGTTGATTTAAATTCTGCTGTAAATTTCCTATCAAATAATTTTAGACATTCTTTCTCTATCGTACTTCTGCATGAGAAAAACTTGAAAAAAAGTATGTGGCTGCATCTGAAGTGATTTTCTGTATAAGTTTAGCAAGAGGGACGATAAGGATGAAAAACCCAGGGACAGAGTTAAAAAAATAATATCAACCGTAAAAATGTGTGCAGGTTCATTTTTTGTTACATATTCATATAAAACAATTATCCCAGTTTCGGAAAAAAGTTACATTGAATTACTTTTATTGAAACAGTTTTATACAGACAGCTCCAAACTTAAAAATCAGCATCAGAGACATAGGACGGTATAGGAGTTTTCCTGGTATTTGGACCTCCAACATCGTCCAAAACTTATATATCTCGCTAATATTGTTATGCAATCATGCAATGGGATGTTCTCCAGTATATGAAATTAAAAAAAAAAAAGTGTATTAAAATAAAAATTATTATTCAGGGACATGAAAGTCAAAAAATTGTGAGAATGCACCTGATATTTTTTAATATCTTTTTTTTTCCTTTTTTTTTTTTGTGTGTGTGTGTGTGTGAAATATGTGTTTATGTAAGGAATTTATTGCATGTAAAAAATACTGAAAACTTTAAAACATTAAAAAATTTTAAATTTAAGAATTTAAACATGTTTAATTTTTTTTATATATAACTCTTGAACCACTTGCCTGATTTGCATAATTTTTGCCCTATTGTATACAGATAATGTGTAGATTTAACTTGTGGTCAGAAGTCTTAAAAATAATACTTATAAAGTTCATAATAAATTTTAAAGTGAAAAAAATAAAGTTTTTTTCACGCGTAACTTTTGCATAAATTAGCATATTTTCGCAATTCTCCTTCAAAATGATAAATCCTGAAGACAATTTATTAGAAATATAATACAGAAACTCTATTGAAAATTTCATACAAATACTTTATAAGACATTTTAGATATATGTTTCAAAGTTGGCAAATCATGAAAAAATTCATTCTGAGATACATGAAGTTAAAGGTTCCTTCAGATGACGGTTCGCGCTGCATCACAAGATAAAAAACAAAAACAAAATTAAGCAAAGCTTTTATATGAGATAAGAGATACAATGAAGTTATATTTTTAATGTCTTAACAATAATAAAGTGTTTAAATTTATTAAAATTCTTGATTTAAAAAATGCCTTTAAAGAAATATTTTCCTTAATTTGTCATTTTTTAATCATGTGTATCATCCGGATTCAATAATTTAAACATCAAAATATTTTGATCTCACCATCTCACACATTTCAAAATCATCTTTGCAGTGTATATGTTCTTGGATTGAAGAGCCAAAAAATATTTGAACCATGCACTTTTTCACATAAAATTGTTTTTGTGTGAATTACACCTTACAAAATTAAACCCTGAAAACATAATTTTATGTATAAATTAATATAACATAAATGATATGCTAAATAATCATAAATAATCATGCGTAATAAAGCACTAATAATGGGCTAAATAGTCATAAATAATCATGTTTAATATAGCATCATTAAGCATACATATAGTATAATCTGAGTTTAGGTATGTATTTCCTATAGATGCACTCCTTTATACCTTGATTGGGAAAATAGCATGAATTGTGATTCTAAACAAACATTATTTATTTGCAAGAGAACAGCTATCTCAAAATAGCTCTACAAATTTAAAAAGTTATTTTCAACATTACATATGAGTTCAAAAATTTTATTAATGATATTTTCTTAATAAACTGAAATGGTTGCAACAGTTTCATTTTATTTTTTAAGGGCGAGAGGAAATAATAATGATTATTAAATATTTATTCATGCCATTTTGTGAGGGAAAAAAAAGGAAACTTACTTTTAATATGAATATAATGCTAATTAATCGTCGTAAAAGCGCATACTTACTCGAATAAAATTTTCATGATTTTTAAAACAAAGCGTACTTGGTAATAGAGAAATATTATTTTACAAATGCGACCAATTAATAAAGATACAAAATATATTAAATCGGCTCAAAAATTAGTGAGTGAATTTCTAAAAGGCAAAAACTTTCGCGAATGAAAATAGCATTATTAAAAATGTACATTTTTATTGCGAAAACTGCAAAGTAAATGTATCAATTGTAAAGATTGCAAGGTAAATTTCGCAGTTTTTGTCTAAATTACATTCAATGCAATACGATTCCATGTTTAAAATTAATATTATAAATATTTTCTAAATGTAGAAAGAAATAAAATTTATTTCCAATTTTCATTCATTTCTTTCTTTCTTTTTTTACATAGTTTTTTTTTTTTTTTTTTTTTTTTTTTTTTTTTTTTTTACATTGGTTTTATGCAGCCTAAATTTAACACATCTAATTGCCATGTAGCAAGTTGTCATTATTTCTGATGAACAAAAACACTTCTTTTTAAAATAATCGAAAGGAATCTGCCACAGACAATACAATTTTAGATGTTTTTATCATTTATTTAAATTTATCATTTAATTACTTGAGCACTGCTGAGAAGGGTCAGACTATAGCATCATCAATTAACTATTACTTCCTTTGATAACCGTGATGGATATTTTTCCCTTTGCCAACAACCCCGATAAAAAATCCTGTCGCATTTTCCCTCTCAACACAGGCGGTGAACTTCTGAACAGAAATCCCACCCACTGATTTACGCTAGACAGATGAGATGGGGGCGAAATTTTCGAAGGCTGTGGGCCGTTTCTCTGGTCTTTTGAGGCATAAGGGAAGTTTGCTCTCTGGTCTTTAGAGAGTTAAAATGAGTTTTATCTTATTGCTTTATTTTATAACAGTTATTTGTTCACTTATTTTAAGTATATAATTGTGATTTAATGAAATAGTTCGTAAAAGTCTAGAATTTTCAGATGTTATATTTTTTAAATGCTCATTTTAGTATCGACAATGTTTTTTCTTTTATTTTTTCAAATTCTCCAATTCACGTGATTTTCATTTTGCGACATCTATTACGCTTGGCGACAAAGGTATCCGTATAACGGAAACGAAACCAAATCTTACTTTCTGATGCCCAAATTACATCAAGCTTTTTTTTTTTTAAAACTCCAAAACTCCTACAGTGGAAAAGTACCAAATTGTCTGTTATTTTGCGCTATCTGTATTATAGTTTGTACTATATGTAAGGGGTGTGGAGCGAAGAGTTTAAAAATTAAATATTAAAGTTTCGGCACAGATGTCATATACGCCAGATATGACAGTGGCACATTCGGCACAGATGTCATATGATATGTTTTTCTGACGCCAATGTCATATACACAACGGGTAACTGGCGGCAAAGTGTCGTTATTTTGCTTGATATGATAAACCGGATGTTGTTGTTTATGCTGTTGATGTTTTCGCCAAATTGGCGTATATGACAATTGTGCCAAAGTTTCTATAAAGCAGTATAAGACTAAAAAAGTAAGAATAAAATAAATGCAAAAAAAGACTAAAGAAGAAAGAAAAATCATGCGTTAAGCATAGAATATGAAACACTTTCCAACACATCCTGAATGCTTTAACAAAACTTCGTTATTTTGGGAAATAAGATAACAAAGTAAACATTTTAGAAGACGCATAAAAAATTTTAAAAATTGATTTCAGCAGTTACCGTCCATAGCCAATAATATCGTTATTACATGCCACTATTTAGCCTAAATTTAATTTAAACTACTCTTAAAACTACTGAAATCACATTTCCAGATATTATCATCCATAGACGGTTATGTATCCAATTCTTTGCGTGACCCTGTATATCATTTTATCTACATTCTACAAACATTTCTTAGTAAACTAAATGCAGTTCAGCGTAAAAGCGCATAATTCCTTTAAAAACCACCTTTAAGCAATTTACTCTCATACTCAGTAACCCTTACGAATTCTTTTGTGTAGCCCTGCATATGAACAGTAGCATTTATACGCACAGTATAGTATGCATAAATGTAGTGAAACATAAAAGCGCATACCATAATTAAAATTGCATTTCTAGCAATCATTGCTTATATACAATACTTCGGATAAAAGTTGCTTGGCGAGAAAGAGGTTTGCCAACGTATTTTCTGACAACCTATTTACTGCTTCATACTCATAAGCAACTTTTTCCATATGTATGCAATTTATTTAGGTAGTTGTTAGCTATCCCGTCGACCAGTTTCGCCACATTATATAAATCGCCAAACCACTCGCAAAATTATACAAATTGACATAATTTTTATTTTAAACAACGAAAGATCAATTAAATTAGCAAAACATTAATAAAAATACAAATATAACATCGAATTAAAAATCACTTGATGACGTAAGAAACACATGATCATGTTTAATGTCAACCATTATTGGCATTTAATCTTACAATTTGGCGACAGTAATTTGGTCGACGGGATAACTAACAAGTACCTTTATTTAATGTAAAAAAAAGCTATTTACCCATTTTTTAATTATTTTTTTACCCATTTTTTAACAGAAGTAACTTTGGCACAGATGTAATATTCGCCCCATATTGGCGCGATTTTTTTCCGACGCCAATTTGGCGAAAACATCAACAGCATAAACAACAACATCCGGGTTACCGTATCAAGCAAAACAACGACACTTTGGCGAGAGTTAAGTACCCGGTGTGTATATGACATTGGCGTCAGATAAAAAATCGTGCCAATATGTTGCGAATATGACATCTGTGCCGTAATTGGTACAGATGTCATATTCGCCCCATATTGGCGCGATTTTTTCGGTTGCCAATTTGGCGAAAACATCAACAGCATAAACAACAAATCCGGGTTACCACATCAAGCAAAATAACCACACTTTGGCGCAAGTTAAGTACCTGTTGCCTATATGATATTGGCGACAGAAAAAAATCGCGCCAATATGGGGCGACTATGACATCTGTTCCCCGTAATTTTTGCACAATGTCATATACGCATCGGGGTTGGCGTGATTTTTCTCTGACGCCAATTTGGCAGAAATCTCGCTTTCGAATACCAGTTACTTATGTATTTTAAAATTATTTGCTATCATTTTGTAAAGGAAATATCTATAAATAAATAAAAGTTTGAATAATAGCTATAGAACAAAACAGTTTATATAATTAAAAACAGAAAATAAAAGTAAATAAACAATTTATTAATAAATAAAAAACAATAGCCGGGTTACCATAGCAAGCAAAATAATACCATTTTGGCGCCAGTTAGGTATCCCGGTTCATATCTGAAATCTGTGCCGTAATTTGTATATAAAAAATTTTTATATATATTTAGAAACGACTTTTTTTATGTATATAAGTGCATATATAAACAAAAATAAAAGTTCATTAGATTTGTTTTCATAGCTGTTTATATATTTTGGCAACATATCTCACTTTCTGATGCCCGAATTGCGCCAAACTTTTTTTAAAAATGCGCTATAATGGAAAAGTACCTAAATAAATAATTAACAGAAATAACCAATTATACAAACTAAAACTTTTTATTTCGAGATCAAAGCATTGTTTTTTATTTCAATTTAAAAATTCATATATCCTTGGATAATTTAGTTGAAATTAGGTTCACAGCTTAATATCTCATTCCATAAACCTAAACAAACACAAGTGATTCATTCATCGTGAAACTTAAAAAAAATTTAAATCATTGAGGTAATCACTCACAAAGCAAGTTCTCCAACAATCAATGGACAATATTCTAATGACATCATAGTAGGTAAAATGGTGGCGGTATCGTTTGTTTATGGTTTGAAATCACAAAGATTTAATTTTGCAATGTCTCTTAGTTACATTATTTTATTGTCATATTTATGAGCTCAGAACAAAAGCATATTTTTTCATTATTTAGCGATTAAAGACGGAAAAAAATCATAAATGCATGATTTGAAAAATTTTTAAGTAATTTTCTTTCTTAATAGTAAAAAAACAACATCGGGAAGTAACAGCGGGTTTATGTTAGATAAGTTTAACTGTTTAATTCTGTTGTAATATTCAAAATAACTGTATTTATTAGATTTCAGTAAACAACATCAGGGCCCGATTAAACTTTGAAGTTAGAGGAATTACAATGTCATTTCAGGACCTTTCTATTGGAGAAGCTTTTCTAAATTTCATATACTATACATGGAAACTCTTCAGTGTTAGAAATATTATTCTTAGGACTGACATAACATGAGAACGGCCTGCAATTTTACACAAGTTTTTGAAAACTACTTTATATCAGAAATTTTGCTAAAAACTGGTTACTTTTTTGTTAAAGCGGCCCACACTACTAGGATTATGACAAGTTGCAGCCAATTTCGCCAACGTCGTAACCAAGATCGTGAAGCACACACATATAATATGAAATCGTATACGATAATTTAATAGTTTTTACCTTACTTCAAGTGTAAAATTTATTTATTTTTAAGGCTTAACAATCTAAATTGTCCAATATATGAATTTAAAAAAATGTAAACAATGATTGAATAGACATGACCGCTAAAAGCCTCAAATCTGCATAACACTTGGAACCAAACTGTGCAGATTAGTGGTCTTCTACTGTACACATTTTTCATAAAAGTGTTTCGTTCTTTAAATGTGTTATTTTCATCTATCACTGTGGAACAAGCGAGAAAACTCATATTCTTGCACATGAGTTGCATATATCTTTATATCTAAATTTCCGTCATTTTTGACGGGCTACCTTTCTAGTATATATATATATATCTGAACTATGTCACACTGTAACTCTCGTATTTATGAACCGATTTGGATGTAATTCGGTGTGTACATAGAATATACCAATGTCTCGACCGAGTTCGTTGGCCAGCTTCATCCGCCATTTTGTTTCAAAATGGCGGCCATTTAAAAATTTTAAAAAAATTTTAAATTTTAAATGTGGTACCAAAAAAAATGAAAATGGAAAAATATTTTTTTCTTATGTATTTGACCTTTATACAAAGACTCCGTAGCAGTTTTTGTTTCGTCTATATCTTACAAAATGGCAGAGTTATAGCATTTTGAATTTCTAGCAAAGCTGACATTTTGAAACGTCCTGAAATTTGTCACGCGATAAAACGCATATTTTGAACCGATTTGGATGTAACTTCGTTTATACATAGTACAGACCAATGTCTCGACTGAGTTCGTTGGCCAGCTTCATCCGCCATTTTGTTTAAAAATGGCGACCATTTAAAATTTTAAGAAAAATTAAATTTGAAATGTGGTACCAAAAAATTGAAAATTGAAAAAATATTTTTTTCTTATGTGTTTGACCTTGATAAAAAGATTCGGGATCAGTTTTCGTTTCGTCTATACTTTAAAAAATGACTGAGTTATAGCATTTTGAATTTCTAGTGTGGCTGACATTTTGAAACGCCCTGATTTTTGCCACGTGATAACAGACGTATTTATGAACCGATCTGGATGTACCTTGGTGTGTACATAGTACATACAAATAACTCAACCGAGTTCGTCGGCCAGCTTCATCCGCCATCTTGTTTCAAAATGGCGGCTATTTAAAAATTTTTAAAAAAATTAAATTTAAAATGAGATACCAAAAAATTGGAAAATGAAAAAGAGTTTTTTCGTATGTGTTTGACCTTGATACAAAGATTCCGGAACAGGTTTTGTTTCGTCTATATCTAAAAAAATGGCTGAGTTATAAGATTTTGAATTTCTATTGTGGCTGACATTTTAAAACGACCTGATTTTTGACACGCGATAACAGGCGTATTTATGAACCGATTTGAATGTAACTTGGTCTGTACATAGTACATACCAATGTCTCGACCGAGTTCGTTGGCCAGCTTCATTCGCCATCTTGTTTCAAAAGGGTTGCCATTTTTTAAAAAAAATGTAATTTAAAATTTAAAATGAGGTATTAAAAAATTGGAAAATGAAAAAGATTTTTTTATGTGTTTGGCCTTGATACAAAGATTCTGGAGCAGTTTTTGTTTCTGAAAATTTGTTCTTTTGTTTATATCTTAAAAAGTGGTTGAATTATAGCACTTTGAATTTCTATCATGGCTGACACTTTGAAACGATCTTGTATTTGTCTCGCGATACCACACGTATTCGCCTATTTCGATGGAAGAAGGCATGTGGATAGTATACATTAATATCTCGACCAAGTTCGCTGGCCAGCTTCATCAGCCATCTTGTTTCAAAATGGCGGCCATTAAATAAAAAAAATATATATATTTAAAGTGAGGTGCAAAAAAATTAGAAATTGAAAAAGGTTTCTTTCTTAAGTATTTGACCTTGATATAAGGATTCAGGAGCATTTTTTGTTTGTCTTTATCTTAAAAAATGGCTCAGATATATGAAAGGGATATACGAAGATATACGAAGGGATGAAAGGCTGAGTGAACCCTGTCCAGTCGGGAGTCGAACTCTCGACCTGCAGCGCGGCTGAGAGATGCTCTGGCCACTATGCCAGTGGGCTTCGTGGCGCCCTACTATTGAACATATTTGCGAACTTTTCTAATCCCTCCAGGTACTTCTTTCCTCTTTCTTTCTGCTTACCAAGGATGACCAACAACTACCGAGATAAGAAAGAAATGATTGTACCTCTATCCTGCAATTGATTACAATTCCTCCTTCCCATTTTTTTTAATTCCGGATGTAAAAATTTTCTTCGGGATGGGAGGGAGGGGGGTATAGTGGAAGTAACAGGTCTAAAATTGAATGCCTTATACAAGTTTTGTATGTAAAAAGTAACTCACTTTGTAATTTTAAATTTAAAATAAAATTAATTTATAATTACTATTTACTACTGATAAACCCCTTTTTACGGGAGCCTGAAGGCGCCCATAAACCTTCTGTGGCGCCCTAATATTTGAACACATTGGGGGGAAGGCTCCCCCCTCCCACCCTAAAGCTACGTCCCTGGCTCTAACTCCCGTAAATATACTCAGATCGTTCTGAAATTTTTGGATGTTAGTGACCTCTACCATAGCACAAACCTATTTAAAATGAAGTTTGTAGCATGTTTAGTTCATTTACATGGACAGTCAAAAGCTTTCCGTTACATTACGGCCTATGGGAAAAAATCGTTAAAAATGATTTTTAATGATGTTACATGCTTTCAAATATAATAAAATTGATATGCATTTATCAAGGACACTAAAATATGCATTCTGTGAAATATGCGGTGCAATGAATAATTATTACTCATTTACATGACCACACAAAATAATTGCGTCACATAATATAGTGGTGGAGGGAATTGTTTGAGGCGTATTTTAATTATGCTAAATTATTTCCTGTATAATGAAATTATTATACTTCGTTGAGGTTTACTATAATTTATTTCATGTATAATACGAGGTGCATGGCATTTACAGGGACACACAAAAGATTTCAGTTACTATATTGTATCCGAAGTACTATATGGTAGCGTTGATTGCTGGAAATGCATTTTTAATTATGTTACGTGCTTTTATGTTTCACTATATTTATGCATTGTATATGGTGAGTATAAATTCTGTAATTCATATACACGGCTACACAAAAGCATTCGTAATGGTTACTGGGTATGATTGCAAATTGCTTAAAGGTGGTTTTTAACTGAGTTATGCATTTTTTCGCTGAACTGCATTTAGCTTACTAAGAAATGTTTGTAGAATATATATAAAGTGATATACAGGGTTATGCAAAGAATTGGATACATGGCCGTCCATAAATATTAATTTCTGGAAATCTGATTCAAGTAGTTTTAAGAGTATTTTAATATGAATTAAGCTTTAGCTAAATAGTGGCGTGTAATAAAGGTACTAGGTTAACTATAGGGTTGTACAAAAGTATACATGTCTGTTTCCAGCTATTAGTATAAATTGTTGAAAGAAAAATTCCAATCTGTTATGCGTTTTCTTGCTAAACTAAATTTCCCCATTATATAGTATATATATCAACCTACAGATCAAATACAGGGCTGTTCAAAAGAATTGAAATACATATTTGCTATGGTCGGTGACTGCTGAAATCAGTTTTTCAAATGTTTTATGCTTTTTCTAAAATGTTTACCTGACATACCTTATTTCCTTAAATAACGAAGTTTTGTTAAAGCATTCAGGAAGTGTTCGAACGTGTTTCATAATCTATGCTTAACGCATGATTTTTCTTAATTGTTTAATATATAAATCGATTTATAGATTAACCCTTACGGATGAGCTCATGATAAAAAAAATCTCTGCCTCAAGAAATAAACGCTCTATTATTAAAAAAAAAAGTAACTAACGCTGTTGTGGTTGCCGAATATGTAATTTTTGTGACCAGAGATCTTTGTCGTCTTATATTAAGGAAACTACTCCATATAAATATATGAAAATTGTTAGTTATGTAGAGAAATGTTTGATAAACACACTGTACCATACATTTTTTTAATAGAAGATTTATTTTAATTACTATTAAATGTTTAAGTTAGTCAAAATAGTTCCGTTAAAAAATATTTATAGGATCGAAAACTACGCATAGCAATTTAACCATATTTTGTTGGTACATGCGTTAGGATTTTTCAAGTTTTCTAAAGGAATTTTTTGTTGTTGCTTTTCAGAATCATCAAAAACTCAAAAAGGTTACATTTCCTTTTAGCTCATGACTATCTTATATTTTTGTAAATTAAAAAAACATCTGTCTGTTTTATACTGCACGTTCTATATTTAATAAAACATACCACATCATATTTTGTCAAACGCACACGTATAAAATGTATATAATCTCATTTTTAGAAACACCAATTATTATTTATCTTAAATTATTATGTGAATAGCGGAAAAAATCCTATAATGAAATATGAATATAGGAGAAAAAAGATTTAAGCAATTAATCTCGAGTCGTTTGTTTTCGATTTTTTGATTAGCATCCATTAAAAATCTTCAAGAAAGTGCTTTAACAGTTAATGATGTGTGCCTAGCGATGTAAAAGCCAAAAGTATATCAATCTTCTTAATCGGAAAAAGGAAATAATACAAAATAAATAACTGCGCATTGATTTAAAGTGAATCGAAGAGAATATACATGATGTTGTTCGCTTTCAAAATGAATTGGGGAAATGTTTCATTCTCTGAAAACAGATTTGTGTTGTTAAAGAAACTCAACAATTTAAATTTATAAATTATGTTTCTTTAACATTCGTGAATCACTGTTGAAATTGTGTACTTAAGATGAAATATTTTTTATTATTTTCTAAACATATCACTTTTGAAAATGTGCACATAGGAAGAAATATTTTTTATTATTTTCTTACGTTATAATAACTTTCTGTATTTAAGCCTAAATTTTAAATAACGGACGTATTCAATGTTTTGTAATATATAAAACGATTTTATATTTTGTCACCCTTACGGATACGCCTAAGATTTAAAAAAAAAAGTAAGAAAAATCATGGGTTAAGCATAGATTATGAAACACTTTCCAACACTTCCTTAATACTTTAACAAAACTTCGTTATTTCGGGAAATAAGGTAAATAACAGAACTAAGTAACCATTTTAAGAAAACGCATAAAACATTTGAAAAACTTATTTCAGCAGTTACCATCCATAGCAAATATGTATTCAAATTTTTTTGAACCGCTCTGTATTTGATCTGTAGGTTGATATATATGCTATATAATGGGGAAATTTAGTTTAGCAAAAAAACTAATAACAGGTTGAAATTTCTCTTTCAGCAATTTATACTAATAGATGGAAACATACTTGTATACTTTTGTACAACCCTGTAGTTTACCTAGTACCTTTATTACACGCCACGATTTAGCTAAAGTTTAATTCAAAGTCAAACACTCTTAAAACTACTGGAATCACATTTCCAGAAATTATCATTTATAGACGGCCATGTATCCAATTTTTTGCGTGACCCTGTATATATTTTTATCTATGTTATACAAACATTTCTTAGTAAACAAAATGCAGTTCAGCATAAAAATGCATAACTCATTTAAAAACCACCTTTAAGCAATTTACAATCATACCCAGTAACCATTATGAATTACTTTGTGTAGCCCTGTATATGAGTTACAGCGTTTATACACACCATACAGTGCATAAATATAGTGAAACATAAAAGCGCATAACAAAATTAAAAATTCATTTCCAGCAATCATCGCTACCGTATAGTACTTCGGATACAATATAGTATCTGAAATCTTTTGTGTGTCCCTGTAAATGCTATGCACTTCGTATTACACATGAAATAAGTTATAGTAAACCTCAGTGAAGTATATCAATTTCATTATAAATGAAATAATTTAACATAACTAAAATACGCCGGAAAAATTCCCTCCACCCGTATATCATTATGTAACGGAATTCTTTTGTGTGGCCCTGTAAATGAATAATATTTATTCTTTGCACCGCATATTCTACGGAATGCATATTTTAGTGCACTTGTTGAATGCATATCAATTTTATTAAGTTTGAAAGCATGAAACGTCATTTAAACTCATTTTAAACGTTTTTCCCCATAGGCCGTAATGTAATGGAAAACTTTTGACTATCCCTGTAAATGAATTAAACATGCTACAAACTTCATTTGCAATAGGGTTTGTGCTATGGTAGAGGTCACAAACATCCAAAAATTTCAGAACGATTCGAGTATATTTACGGGAGTTAGACCGCGTACAGGTGGACAGACGGACAGACAAACCGAATCATAAACACTTTTCAACTTTATTGGAAAGTGTTAAAAAAGCTCTGCCTCCAGAAATAATCTCATTATTATTATTTTTTTTTTAAAGTAACTAACTCTGCTGTGGCTGCCGTATATGTATTTTTTGTGACTAGAGGTCTTTGTCGCCTTATATTAAGAAAACTACTGCATATAAATATATGAAAATTGTTATTTATAGTAGACGATCGTACCCGGGCTTCCTGGGTTACAAAATATAGGTGAAAACATTTTTTTTAAATTGTGAAGTAATAATTTTTTAAAAGGGAATAATTTTTTTTTAGGATTGCCCACTTACATTAAAAAAGCATTTTTCATATGAAAAATACGAATTATACAATCAAATATTTTTTTTAAATTTATCACAGCGATATTTTCTTATTAGCCGCATGCTAGGAGTTATTTGACCAAGGTTTTGCTACTTACGGCATCCCTTTATATTCTGATAATTTCAGAGCTTATTTCAGAGTATTTAAAAATTGTGTTTTATTTATATTATTTTATTTATTTATTCATAGGGAAGTTTTTTTTTAATGGATATTTACCTTAAGAAAATGATGAACTCTTTATTTTGTTTTAAGGGCAAACGGATTAATCTTTCGTAATCGAGCTCCGCACGATATAGATAAATTAAAAAATATTTGATGCTTTAAAATTGTTTTTAAAACCATAGACAATCAGTAAACTGATGTGAACTTTGCAAACAAATTTCATTAAAAAAAATACTTATTTGGTGATCTAAAAATTTAAATTGTACGATTACAAATATGTTGGATTTGTGTTTTTTTAATATAATTCTTTTGTTTATAAAAGAAGTATAAATTTCGTTAATTTGTCTTTCACAAATAGGTTAGATTGGTCTTTTTTTTAATATTATTCTTTTATTTGTTTATAACGGAAGTATTAATTTTGTTATGTAAAAATAGTCAGAAACAAATGCTGAACAATGTGTGTTGCTTTATGCACAAAATGTTTATTATTATTATGTATTAAAACCGGCACGTGATAAGATAAAAAATATTTTTTAAAACATAATGCATCAGTCAATTAAGATACAGTTTTTAAACAAATTGCATTTGAAAGTATATTTTTCCCCTATACGACGAAAATTGAAAATGTACGATGTTCAGAAGATTAAAAAATTGTAGTAGCGAAAGTTTCAAGACCGAAATTTGATCGTGAAGTGTTGCCATTCGCAAAATGACGTCAGCATTACGCACAGATACGTTTGTTCTTTATAATATAGATATGTAATCAGTAAAATACAGTAAAGATCAATTATTAGGATGTGGTTATCAATTGAGGCTCTTATGCTTGGTATTCCGGAATGAAAAGCAGCAATTTTCACCTTTTCAAAATTTGCATACGCACTTCTCATATCAATATTCATCATTTTTAAAAAATTGTATTTTTTTTATCATTTTAAAATCATTTTAACTCAAAACTTGAAGTCACGATTGTCAGCAACATCTTTTATGTGAACAGACGCACTCTTTACTTGAGATTCTGATCTCAATTCTGGAGAGTAAAAATTTCCGTAATTTATGATTTTTAGACGTATTTGTGTTAAAATGTTGAGTTTTATCTAAGAAAATGATCGTTTTATTTTAAATATGACTTCATTTTCTCTTAGTGTTCTTCATTCCACCTAGTGTTTGAAACTTAGTATCAGTACACATGCAGAAGGAAAGACAATGTAGAACATTTATGAGTAAAAATGCGTGTTTTCAAAAGCAGTACGTCATTTTCCGTTCAAAATAATATGGAATTTCGCGCCACTAAACCCTATACAACAATTTGTATGAGTGATTTCGAATTTTTATGAGAAAATGGCATGAATAAAGATAAATAAACCTCATGATTTCTCTCTTCTATGCAATAATGAAAGCTACCTAATTACCACCATTTTGAAGAATTTTCATAAAATGCTTTTAAAATTAAAATAGAATAGTGGAAATATTAAAAAAAAAAAGAAAAACAGACAGTGCGATCAAATCTACAAACGAACAGCTGTCAGTTAATATATATATATATATATAAATTAGTAAAACTGGTTCAGCAGAAAGATCAGGTCAAATGACTAAAAAACACACTTGTGTTTTAAATATATAGATTATATAAAATTATGAAAAATTAAATTAAGCAAATTATGTTATTTTGATAAAATTACAGTAACATATTTAAAGGATAGCAATAAAATTTTATTAGTAGAGAGAATTTTGGATAAAAACTTGGGGAACGTAATATTATTTTAAACCTCGAATTATTTGTTTGCTTGTCTAACTCGGCGAAGCAAATCCATCCAGGCGAGAATCATCAATTTCTGTAATGTAAATCGCTATTATTTGCATGTCACCTCTCTTTTATAAAGACACTCTAAATTTTTGTAAAACATTGCGTTTTATCAGTGTGTGATTTCGATTATATTAATTTCAAAAGTGAAGCATTTTAACCTGTGAAGGATTTCAAAACAGCTGGGCAGTGAAAATAGCACACTTGTACAAACCATAATTCAGTTTTAAGAATTTAAATACACGCTTTTTTTATAAAATAACGTCATTTGCATCCGCTAAAGTAATCTACTTTCACAATCCAGTCTTAAACTTCGTCTATAGAAAAGTATGCATGTGACGTCATTATCGCGGAATAACAGACATTCTTGACATAGCCCGTATTTTAATTTCAACTTTTTTTTCAGGTTTTATGAGAAAATGGCAACAAAAATATACAGTAATCTCCAATTTTTGGCTATTTTCCCTTTACTTTCATTAGAAATGGGGTACTTTTGTTGCCACGATTAGAAAAATGGTATTAAAAACTACAAAAAAAATTAATATCTGAAAAATAAATTGAGATACATCTTTCAAACAAATTGCATTTAAAAGAGCATTTTTTTTCCTCAAACGACGGTGTAAAAATTTAAAATGTGCGATGTTTAGAAGTTTAAAAATTTGCAGTAGAGAAAATTGCAAAACTGAAATTTTATTTCAAATTTCAAAGTATTGTCATTCGCAAAATGACGCATGCGTCACGCACAGATATGTTTGTCCTTTATAATATAGATAGATAGAGAAATGTTTGATAAACACACTGAAGCAGACATTTTTAAATAGAAGATTTATTTTAACTGCTATTAAATGTTCAAGTTAGTTAAAATAGTTCCGTTAAAAAAGATTTATAGGATCAAAAGCTACGCATAGCAATTTAACCATCAATTTTTGGTACATACATGAGGAGTTTCCAAGTTTTCTAAAGGTATGGAGACGCTAATCAGTATCGTCGATAACTCAAAAATGTCACATTTCATTTTAGTTCATGACTATGTTATATTTTGTAAATTAAAAAACATCTGTCTGTTTTATAGTGCATGTTCTACATTTAATAAAAAATACTACATCATATTTTATCAAACACATATGTATAAAATGTATATAATCTCATTTTTAGAAACGCCAGTAATTGTTTATCTTAAATTACTATGTGAATAGCGAAAAAAATCCTACCATGAAATATGAATATAGGAGAAAAAATATTTAAGATATTAATCTTGAGCCATTTGTTTTCGACTCTTTGATTAGTATCCATTAAAAATCTTCCAGAGAGCGCTTTAACAGTTAATGATGTGTGCGTAGCGATGTAAAAGCGGAAAGTATATTAATCTTTGTTATCGGAAAAGAAAATAATACAAAATAAATGACTGCACATTGATTTAAAGTGAATCGAAGAGAATGTACACGATGTTTTCGATTTTAAAATGAATTGAGCAAATTTGAGTAAATTTGAGCTCAAAACAAATTTGTGTTTTTAAAACAAAACGCAACAATTGTAATTTATAAATTGGATTTTTTACATTCGTGAATCATTTTTGAAATGTGCACTTAAGATGAAATATTTTTTATTATTTTTTCAACCTATAACAGCTTTCAGTGTTTAAGTCTAAATCTGAAAAACAGATGTACACATTGCTTTTTAATGTATACTATATTGATTTCATATATCTTCGTTCTTACAGATGCGATGTAATTTTTTTCGTATACATGAGTGCCGCTTTACATGAGGCTAGTTGTCAGGTTTGCCAGTTTGATCTTTTTTTTTTTTTTTTTATTCCGAAATTTTGCATTCATTACAGAAATTACCTGTAATATTCTTATACTTTATAAAGACAAACGTTTCGTGATTTCTTTAAAAAAGGATCCTTCTTTCTGATTTTGAGACAGGCATTCGAAATTGATTAATTAAAACAGGGTTCATACGCCTCCTTGAATTTTACAGACCAGAAAATGTTCCACACCAGTATTATCGTATAGAAAATCTTTTCTTATAAGGAGGCGAAATTTTGCACGTTAAACCTATATTTCTTTTTCTATAAAAAGATACTGGTAGTTTTCCTGAATAAATATTGGTATCCGTACGAACCATGTAAAATAAAAAGGCAAAACTGGCGATCCCGCAAATTATTTAAACAGTTCATCCAAGAGATCTCTGGTTCGAATCCTCATCCAGTTGGAAATTTACATCTGATATGATTTATTTACGAATTAGAATAATTGTGTTAAAATTAATCTAGTGTAGTTACGTATCCAGCGAGTTCCATTACTTACGATTTATTCTGTTCAGTGGAACCAGATGCTATAATCAATAAGGTTAGCTGGGTGAAAAAGTTCCAGCAAATTCGTCCGGGATAGCTCAGATGGGAGAGCATTGGTGTCTTCAACCAAGAGATTCCTGGTTCGAATCCTGGTCAGGACATTTTGCACCTAGTTGGAAATCAGTGGCGTGGCGTGAAAATTTTCGGTGGTCATCGCAATTATTTAAGTTTGTGGTGAAAAATTATTAACTCTAAAATTCAAGGTTGAATGTTCAAAAAAGAAACTTTAAATCTTACCTTCACTTATACATGAACTCCAAATGTTCTGCTAAAACTGGATAGTAGAGTTTTAAAAGCTTATTAAGAGTTTTAAAATATTGCTTGGTCATCGCCGCATCCAGCGATGACCGGACGCCACGCCACTGTTGGAAATTTACATCTGATATGTTTTAATCCCTTCGGGACGAGCGTCTTTTACAGAATTTTTAATCTTTAACCGGATTTTTAAAACAGAAATTTTTGCCTAGTTCAATCTGGAAAATGCTCGGATTAAGTAAGGCAAAATTTACAAACAATTTTACTGGTGAGAATAATCACCGGTTCTGAGCAACTTAAGTGGCACGAATACCGGTCGCTTGTCCCCAAGGGGTTAACAAAGTGGGTCGCCATATAAGAATAAAACAGTTACTGGCTATTCATAGGTTCCAGTAACGGTCTTTTAAGTTAATCGATCCTTAAATAATTCAGAACAATATTTCTTTGTGACATTTCCGATTTAAACTTTCCATTTTCTAGCATGGAAAAAGACAATCTGTTCTAAGTAGTCTCTATAGTTAAGAGACGAAATTTCTTTTATTCATCTGATCAGGCTTATAATATACACTATATGGCCACTAATGACCTGACACTTTCAATGTTGGACATTTTGTCGAATAGTTAAAGATAAATTTGTCGGATTTTGCTGGAACTTCAGTATTATGAAGAAAATGTACGACTTCATAATTATCAATGGCGGTTTGATCAGAAAGACAATTAGGGGGGGGGGACAAGAAATTAAAGAAAAAGAATAATATTTGGAATCACCCTGTAAAATAAAATACACAAAGTAATCTCTCGCTATAGATTACGAATATATGGATACTGTACAATATATGTATTCATTTTTGAAGGAATAGAATATATATTCATGCAAACATCTATTTTTTTAAAAGTTTAAAAATTTTTGCATGTTTTTTTGTTTATGGCATGGAGGGTTTTTTACTAAATTTAACGCTAGTTTCAGAAAATTTGTCAAAATGTAGCAGAAATAATATGGTGTAATTTTGATGTAAATATATTAAATATTTGATGAAATACGAGCAGTTGAATGAAATATTTTTTATCTGCGCATGTGCGCACGATAAAAAGAATTTTTATTCATCATTTGATAGTCAACTCTTTGGAGCAACTCATGAAAAAAAACCCAGTCAAATGTCGTAAAAATTCAGAAAGATATCGGCAACAGACTAAACTAATTTTTAGTTGTTCTCTAAAAACAGCTAAATGATAAGGGTTTTTCCATAAATTGTCGTTTTTAATTTTTACTTTTTTTTATTTTAATATTTTATTGATGCTTTAGTTCTTCTGGAAAATCCCCAGGACGAACCTATTCCAAGAAAAAAAAAAGAAGTACCAGAATCTATGCATTTCTTCTAAATCTACTCGTTAACATTCAATAAATACAAACTCCTTTCCTGAAACCCAGATAATAAAAAATAACAATTTGTGGAAAATCCCTTATCATTCAGAAACTTTTAAAGAGCAACTAAAAATTCGCTCATTATTTTGTCTGAAATTTCAAAATATTTGACTGGCTTTTTTTTATGAGTTGGTTCGTCGAGTTGACTACCAAAACATGAAAAAAAAAATGTTTTTTATCGTGCGCGCATGTACAGATAAAAAATATTTCATTCAACTGCTCATATTTCATCAACTATTTAATTTATTTAAATTGAAATTACCCCATATTATTTCTACAACATTTTGTCAAATTTTCTGAAATTGGCGTTAAATTTGGTAAAAAACCGTGCATGATATAAACAAAAAACGTGCAAAAAATTTAACTTAAAAAAGTCCATATATCTCCGTGAATATACGTTCTATTCTTCCATAAATGAATATATATATTATTCAATATCCATATATGCGTAAGCTATAGCGATAGATCTTTTCGTTCATTTTATTTTGCAGGGTGATCACACACAAATATTATTCTTTTTCCTAGATTTTTTGTTGGCCCCATAATTGTCTTTCTGATCAAACCGCCCTAGATAAATATGAAGTCGGACGTATTCTTCATAATACTGATGTTCCAGCAAAATCCCACAAATATATCTTTAACTATTCAACAAAATGTCTAAAATTGAAAGTTGCCGGTCATTAATGGCCATATAGTATATAAGGGCTTTGGCAATGAAAGACCACTACTCGGGGTAAAGCACCCTTGCAGTTCAAGGTACTGGACAAATCCATTATATATATTAAGCCTCCAAAGATAAATGGAAGAAATTTCAAGTTGAAAATACCGTTCGTTCTCTTACGATTGACATTCTTTTAGCATGATGAAAAATAAAAAGTTTACCCCAGAAAAAATTGAAAAGAAACATTTTTTAAAATTAATCAAAATAACAACCTACAACAAAATAAAACTGTTGCTGTAAGTTAGTGATTATGGAATCTAAGAAGTACTTGTAGCTATTCCTTTTCACCACAAGGCTTTTACTTTGACAATTCGTCTCAGGAGAGGAGGGTGGCGTTCATTTATGCGAACAAAATTTACAAACCGCGCGCAATCAATTCTGTTTTTCCTAAAGACCGCAGAATTGGAAAGTACGGCTCGTGTGCGCTGAAAAATTTATCTTCTTTGGGGCGAGCGTCACGTATGCGTGACACATAAAGTGCTCAGAATGCTTTTCCCCACGAGTTACTTTTTCTTGTAAATTCAGCCTTATTTAATCAGGATATTTTCCCAATTTAATTAGGCAAAAATTTCCGTTTTGAAAAACCGGTGATAAAAAATTAAAAATTCTGTAAAAGAAGCTCATCACAACGGCGTTAATGCGTACTTTGCACGCTTTAAGTATAATAGCTCTGGTAAGGATACTAATTTATTTAATGATAGAAGTTATGCGATTAATACATGTTTCAGAGAAAAAGATAAACGGTCAAGTGCGAGTATTACTCGCGCACAGAGGGTTCCGTACTATAATATATGAATTAATAAGCGTATTATTTAAAAAACCGTTGCTAAAAGAATACTAAGACATTGTAAAAACTATATAACGTAGGGCTGTGCATAGCTGTATATACTAGAAAAGTATTAACGGATATACCATGAAAGTTCTAAGAGATATGGAACCTAAATAATATCAAATATAGCTATTCTATATAACTCTTTTTTAATCTTATCCTAATGTGTTGAAAATGAACTAAATTCGGTGCTGACAATTAAAGTAGTGCATATTTAAGCTTCATTTGGCATTTCATAAACCTAAATTCAGCGTAGTAATAATCTTTTCTTTTTACAGTGCACCTAAAGTAAAACCCTTGTTCAAAATTTAAACTTAGCATTGTGCTAAGCGCGCTTCGAAAGAACGTCGCAAAGTTTCAACGCTGTTTTGGTTCATGCCGCGTTTTTCCATATAGGTTTTTAGTTAACCTTTAAAGACACGGTAGGTGTATTGAGAGAGCCACTCAATGCAAACTAGTCGCGAATCCCATAGCATTTAAATGATTAATTCTGATTAAATTAGTCTATTTTTAGAAATTTGGCGTTTATTGCTTTTATACTGCTACTGGGCATTGAATTACATAAATAGATCCTTAAAATTTTATATCTAGGCTTTAAAAGCCAATGGAGCATAAATTACGCCGTCCCTGTCATTATGTATGCCCAAATCGTCCGTGTCTTTAAGGGTTAATATCTCGGCTTATTACGGACAATTTTTTCCGAAATTCATGATCAACAATTCTTTTATACTTTTGGTAAAATAGGTACCTCCAGCGCTGCTCAACACTTTTGATGAATGCCCGTAAATCGAAATTTGTGTGTAACAGAAAAATGCGATTTTCTCAAACACTATGTGACCTAGGGTAATCGCTATAATTTTCCTGCAAGGTTTAAATTAACGTCTACTACCTTTAATTTTTTTCATTATTTTAGATTCAGTAGATTCGGAATTAGATGGGGGGGGGGAAACATATTTTTGCACTACATTTTCGACCATAACTTTGAAAATATAATACCTAAAATTAAAGTAAATGTATTTTTTAGTTCAGCGTTACGAAAGCTTTCACACGATACTCCACACGATGCGCAAGGAAAAGATTTTATTTTTATAGTAACTTAATTAGCCCCTCTACATTTTCCTGAAATATATTTACGAATATTTATTAATCTGTAAATATGTGGGTCAATAGTCTTTACTACTTACCCGATTTGAACTTTCCACGTTTCATAGTTTACGAGTAGAAAGGCTGTGACAGACGGACAGACAGACACAGGAGTGATCTTATAATGTGTCCGTTTTTACTTTTTAAGTATGGAACCCTAAAAATGAATATTTTCTAGCAAATCGTTTCGTTATTTTAAAAATTCAAAAAAAAGGGGAACACGTACTGTAATATACCCAGAACATTGCCATTTTTCTACAGTGCAAAATGATTTAAATACTTACTGCCTTCTTGAATAACTATTAGTTTGCATCTTTTTTTATAACATGCACATGTATGAAATGACTGTAAAATACTTTTTTGGAAATACAGCTTTTCTGTAACTGACCTTTTACAAGTTGTTATTCATACGTTCTTTTTCATTTTATAAGTTGAAGAAATATTTGCATGCAATATGAAAAAATAAAAAATAAAATAAAAATAGTTTCTTAAAAAAACTCTCTTTATATCCATTTAGCCTTTATCTTAAAGATTTCTTATCATTTCCTCATTACAAATCATGTATTTAAAAAAAGCATGATTACATTATATTAATTTGGCATCGGTCTCGTTTATTGGAAATCCACCGCTCTGATTTACGATTTATAGAATTTATTAAAAATATTATTTTTTGCACTGTTTATGTTTAAATATATGGCAACAGGAAAGCCATTTTTAAACTATATATTCAGGATTTCTAAAGTGCTTTCTCATAATTTACCAAATATAAACCTATTAAATGATGAAAGTGTATTTTAAATGTAGGGAAGAGTTCCACATCCTGTTCTGGTTGGCGCGATTGGCGAAGGAATCCAAAAGTGCACTAAAAGGCCGTTTAAGCAACTTAACAAATTTTTCGAGATGGCAGAAACACATGGTTTTTAAATATTTATAAACATATATTTTTTTATTATAAACTTTATATATGTATTATTTTTATGTATATTATATATGTAATTATATATTTAGACTAGCAGCCTTCGCCCGCTTCGCTGGTCTGTTTTTCTAAACAAACCATGAATCAAACGAAATATATCTGTGAATTTGATCATTCGTTTGAAATCAATATGGACATCAACCTGGCATACCCATCCGAATTGCTTGTTATCATTATACTATTGTATTTTCTATTGAGACAGACAAAATTTGTGCTGCTAAGGACCAACTTCTTTAGTTGATCCTTTACTGTAGGATTTGGTAAAGTACGATGGTACAATATGTAATATACTTATATATTGTAATTATATAAGTATTTATATGTAATATACTACCTTCCTCTGAAAATTTATCAATGCAACTAAACAATGCAATGAAACTATGAAAAAGGCTAATCTTTCATAATTGGGCTCACCTCATTCTAGAGCTTTCATCCAAAATTCTATAATTAAGCAACCTAGAACGATATGTGTTTTATACTAAAATATTCCCTGAAAAATTAACTAACTGAGAGAGTTCCACCAAAATCCACTTAGCAGAATCTTTTAAACTGGCAAATGTACTAAAACGTTCCCTAAAAATTAGCTAATTAACAGTTTGTCTTACCAGAATCCACCCAGCAGAACCTTTAAAAAAACCAATCTTTCATAATCGTGTTCTTCTGATTTTGAATTTTCCCCCATAATTATTTAACTAAGCAACGTAGAACGATATGATGTATTAATTGTTCTTTCTGAAAAATTATCTAACAATGTAAGTCCCATCAAAAATCTATTTAGCAGAACTCAGGTTGTAAGCGGCCCAAACGAAATTTCTCTTTGCATTACATATTATAGATAGTTAAATTTAAATATATCTTCCATAGTCGCGTTAACCAGATTATAGAACTCTCAGAGATGTAGGGGTAGGCCTACTTTATATATCCACTGGATTTTTTAAGAAACCCTGCACACCTTTATAGAATATATATTCTCTAGTATATACACATTGCATATAGCGTACATCCTCTTATAGTAATTTACTACACCACAGAGAACTTTTCGGCATAGCATCAAAATCCATTTAATAGAACTTTACATTAAAGGTAATCTTTCATAATCGGGTTCACCTAATTTTAAAAGTCCCGTACTTATCACTAATTCAAAGTAGAACTATTTTCTTACATTAAAACACTTCTAAAACAAATTACCTAACTAATTATGTTCAGTAGAACCTGAGTTATAGTCAATCAGAATGAAATAAGAATTTCCGTTTTGTAAATATACTAGATGATGATGAGTAAAATTGTAAGTATTGGTATTAGCGATTTATAAAATGCTATTGGCGAGATTTATGCACGGCTAATATAAAAGTATCCATTTTTTCTTTTTATCCATAGGAGAAAATGACAAATTGCAAAATATTTTTCTATTTAAACCTTTGAATATGAACACTTTTTTAAACAGTACAAACATTGCTTTCATACTTAAATTAAATATTTCCGTTTTATAATATTTATTTCTTATTAAACCCTTTTTCTTTGTATTTTAAATAAAATCAGTAACTGTTTTGGTATTTTTCCGTTATACCAACACCGTTGTCGCCAAGCATAATAATTAGCGCAAAATGAAATGAAACATTTGAAAAAAAAATAATAATAATTTTGTTGATACAAAAATGAGCATTTAAAATATATAACATTTGAAAATTACAGACTTTCACCAACTATTTTTTTTAAATCAATACAAATCAATACTTAAAATAAAAGGAAAAATAAATATTTTATAATAAAATAATTTTAAAAAAAGTCAATTTAATCTGCAGGTCTCGAATTGTAAATGTCTTTCAGGTTATCATTGTAGCGTGGCGTACGTAATAAGCATATCTGTCATTGCAGTAAACATTTAATTTTTTGAATGAAGACGTTCAACGTTCTTTAACAAAACATTTTTATAGGTATAATTCCTAAGTTCTGAAATAATTTTATTACACCTTCCTCGTCACCAAGTAACTGCCAAATCGTAAAATCCATGTCAGTGTCAGTAATAAATGTAAGTTATAATTTAAAAATAAATATTTTCTATTCAAAAAATAACAAATTGAAAAGTTATACGAGATTACAATGGAATGATTAAAAAAAAAAAAAAAAAATATATTTACGTTCAATAAATAGCAAATGTTAATGTTTGGCACGGTTTGCAATAAAAATAGTTTGCACGCTAAGTGTAGAAATAAATGGCGCGATACCATATATTTTGGCATAGTGTTGATAGAACGAAAAAGTACTACAGTTTTATTATTATTATAATTATTTAATTTTAGTTTTTGAGGCGTTTATAATTTTTTTCCCTAACTGTCATAGTTGTTTTAAAAATTTAAGCAGAAGAATTGATTAAAAAATTATTCAATTTGAATTTCTTCCCTTGCTATAGTAACAGAATGAAGAGAATGAGTTTTTAAAAATTATCACTTGAAAATTTGAGGATTTGGCGCCAAAGATAGCGCCAAATAAGAAAAATATCAAATATCTCACGAACTATTAGACTTAAAATAATTTGGTTAGTACCATTCGATTCAGCATACTAAAATACACTAAAATATGTTATCAGTTGAAAAATAACTATAAAATCAGATTTTTAAAGAATTTATTAAAACTTCGTTCTATTTTTTACCCCCCTTAGGGGTAGAATTTTAGAAAATCCTTTCTTAGCGGCACTCAATGTCATAAGAAGTATTTTTACCCCAAATTTCAAGATTTTAGGTTCAGTAGTTTGGGCTGCGCGTTGATTAATACAAAATCCAGACTTTCTTTTATATATATAGATGTACTTACATCAATTCAAATTATATATATATATATATACTTTATACTAATATAAGATGTTTATAATTTATATATTTCATATTTTATTTATTTATTTTATATGTGAAATTGAAACACAATATTATATTATAAACTCAATGTTATATACATCTTAAAACATATAAAATGCACAAAAAATATATTTACATGACAATACATCTACAGAAAAATATCGTTATGAAATCCCAGGAAATTTATAAATTAAAAAATATTAATTACTAAACAATATGTATGGAAAATTATTGCTTATTCCCCAGTAGCCTCCAAGAAATAAAAAAAAACAGCCCCAGGTGCTGAAGATCGCATATTGAAACATTTATCGCCAAAAAAAAAAAAAAAAAAAAAAAAAAAAAAAAAAACAGAATAGAAAATGGATCTTTTTCCTAAATACATATGATGTACATAATTTAAAATGAAGGTATGCATTTTAAATTAAACGAGCGCAATGCGAGTGAAAGTATATTTCGCGATTTCTTATCTGAACCCTACTGACAGGAAAACACCTTAAAATTAATTAATTTATAATAGAGCTCTAAAAATATTAAATTATTGCATTGGCATCAGAAACACGCCTGTGTATTTACTTTTTTTTTTAATTCTAACGTATCAGAAAATCAGTGAAAATTTATAAGAAATTCCACCTTTACAGATATGAACCCATTTAAGTAGATCAAAATAGTACAATAAGCGTGTAAAAATAAGAAAAATTTATGTTAGCCAGTGCCTTTTGAGATACTTTTAGAAATATTTATCTTCATAAGAGGTATTTAGAAATGTTATCCCATACCCCTTATGGGAGTTATTTTATTGCTGCAAAAAGAGGCCATTAAGTATCGCAATAACAACTTTTAACGTTGTGCCATCGATAAATATAACGTAGAATTAAGATTGTATTTGCGCAGTGAATCGATGGCCATAATATAGACCAATAGTTTCAAATTATCTTAATGTGTTATGGAAAGAAGAAAACGCAAAGTTTTATTTATAAATGAATATGATTAGAACTTAAGTAATTGACATCATAGAAACTAAGAAAATTGCTACAGTCATTGGAGAAAAACACTACATACAGTAATATTTTACCACATGATTTAAAGTAGATTTCGAGAGAAATACAACCTGTTACATTCTTCCCTGTGTAGGAATTTCTGAAAAAAAAAATTGCAGATCTACGCTGATCATGAGCCCTATAACTCAAAACCACCTCCAGTTCAAAACCTTATCTATATACTACTAGGGGGGTGGGGGGGGGGGGTCTGCCCACGGCGTAATCACTTGGCGATTCTGTTCGGTATCACGAAGCAATCCCTATTTTCTAGCCAATCCCAGAATTAATTGATTCGCGTTTTCATTCTGGATCGCTTCACCATATCTTATTTTCTATGCGTTCAATTTTTAAATTCCAAACGCAGATGACATCTCCCCCCCCCCTCTCCCCGCCCTTTCTCATTAGTTAATGGAAATTATCTTCTTTCTCAAAAACTGTTGTAAGTTTTCGTAAAAAACTCAAACAAATTTCACTTCACCCTTTCATATCATATAAATAAAAACATACATTTATTTTACTTAAATAGGTGTCACAGATAAAAATCAAAATATGTTGACATGTTTCGGTTTAATAGTAAAAACCGTATTCATAACATACACATAATCAATAGAAAATGAATGACACTGCGTACCAAAAAATACTCTAAAAACCACAAAAACATAAAAATGCAAACACTGCGCCCTCTATGATCTCAAATAGCCACCGCTACTGCGGCTCCCTCTACCAGACTCACTTTTTAAGTATTTATTAAGGAATTCCATCCATAAAATTGGAATATCAAAGGAAAAAGAATCATTACACACAGTATCCCTCCTAGAATATATCTCAATAGATTCACGGATGATTGACTTGCATTATAAACTCGAAACGAACCCTAATCTACTATCCCTCAAACAAATATTAACCCCCCTCTTTAAATACAGCCTTTATAACGCAGTCTTATCCCTACCAAATTTTATCAAGGCTGTTTTTAAGTTTTAAGTAAAATAAATGTATGTTTTTATTTATATCTTCTTTCTGCAAAAATCGTTTTTGCCATCGACTCCTTAAAAAAAAAAAAAAAAAAAAAAAAAAAGTCTATTCGAAAGGCAAAAGGTTCTTACCTTCCCCGCCCATCCTATGTAAATTTTCTACTTTCATGGTTTTCGCCGAGCAAAATTCCCGCTAAGAAAAGTCAGAAATCCGAGACCAATCAGATGAGTTTCGTGGTATCTACGCAGATTTTCATTGGTCTATGTCGCAATCTTTGGCCCATTTCCAAATCGTTACTTTTTTATATATATACAGAAGGATATATGGCACTTTTTTATAAGCACGATAACTTCAATAAAATAAAGGAGCAGAAAATATCGGTCGAGTTTGTTAATGGGCAAAATCGGACCAATTGTGTGGAAATTGGTAGGGGTTTTGTGAAAACAGAAAAAAACCTATAACGTCTTAATTATAATACATATCAAATCAGTTTAAAGTTATTATTACTTCTAGGAAAACGGACAAAATTTATGTATGACAGACCTTTGAAATCATTAAAAAAGGCCTCAAGGGGCGAAAAAATAGGGTTTTAAGAAGAATAAAAATTCATAGCTGCGTCAATTTATATGATATCATATCCACTTAAATTTATTATAAATTTTAATATTATCTACAGCTTTTATATTGAAAAGTTTTTGATAAGACCAACTCTTAGAGAAAAAATAAATACAAAAAAAGGTGGGTGGTTGTAGAAGAAAAAAAAATCACATTGTCGTTAATCCGCCACTAAGGCGATAAAAAAGTATCATTTGCGTGAAGAAAATTTTTTACCACAATCAGAGATGCTATGTATATAAGATTGCATTATTAAACTTGCGCGTTTCTTAACACTAGAAAGACGGGGAATTTTACGTAAATTTTATAAAAATATTTCCCACCAGAATTTTTACTTTAAGTTATTACCTTATTTATTTAACTAGCTTTTTTCTTTCTACCTTTTAAACTAGTTTTATATATAAAAAAAAAATTGGTTCGAACCGAAATATATTCATTTGGTAGCGGTCAAAATGACCGCTCGTCGTCTTTCTAGTGTTAACACATTCAAGCCGGTTGGCAAAAAAACTTGCTATGTAAGGCGAAGAAAACATTTAAATTTGAATACCAGTATTTTAATTTGGAAATTTTCAAATTATCTAATCTCATATTATGAGCGATTAAATAAATCAGAATTACAATGTGGGAAAAACCGGTATCCAAGAATTAAAAGAAATGTAAAAGAGAATCGTCCTTAATAGGTTAGTAAAAAGAACGTGAGAATTTAAAATACAGAATGTGGCTCCTTTAATGAAACAATCACCACAAGGTTTAAATACGTTATATAAATCTTCTTAATACTATCTATAACTTTTACAGTAACAAGTTTTTGATAAGATGAACTCCCTAAAAATATTCCCAAGGAATAAAAAAATAAGTGTTAAAGGAAAAATTATCGTATTAACATAATTCTGATAAACACTAACTCCTACAGAAAAATTAAATGAAAAACCCGTTAAAGGCGGCCAGATGAAGTTGTTAAACTGGGTTTGTCTCTAATCTTGATTTAGTTTTTGTTGGTGAAATTAATACTTAACTTTGAAATCTACCTATGCATGAAAGCCGAGCCGGCAGCGATTTTTTACACAGTTAATTAAATTTGAAATTTTTTTCGATTAATTTTGATTTTTTATTTCAACCAGTGATCGAGACTCAATGTATTTTTATGCTCTTTATTTAACGTAATTTGTTTTTTGTATTTAAAGATGGAGATTTTTAATCCATTTTTCACTCGTTCCTTATATGCTAGAATTCTAAAAATTATGAACAAAATATGCAGTTAGATATTTAAAAATTTCGAACGTTAAGCCTGATGTATTTAATATCAAAAGCAAATTATAAGAATACACTATTTCTTTTTATAGAGATAACTGTTTAATCATATGAGTTTGTATTTCACTTTAGAAGAACCATTCTGCGCAAGAAATGTACAGAAAAATAATGACATATTCCTTTTGGGAGAAATTATATTGCTACCAAAAAAATCCAATAAATAGCCCTATAACAACTTTTAACGTTTTATCATCTGGATAAGCAATATATCATTAAGATTGCAATCGCATAGTTAAAAGATAAGCATAACGTAATCTTTTCCGAGAATCTTTAACAGCTATTTAATGGGCGATGGAAACTAGCAAACGAAAAACGCTACTTAGAGATATATATGAACAGAACTTCGATAATTATAATAAATGAAATGTATGAAAATCTCTGTAGAGATCGAAAAACCATTAGCATGTGGTATATTGAGTTATTTAAATATTTCTTGGTAAATTTTACTTTTTGGATGCGTTCGTAATTACATAAATACACAGCACCTATAGTCGTTTATATATACAGGTTAAGTCAAAATGAATATAGCGATTACAAACTGCTATAACTATTTAATGGAAAAGACTTTATCGATAAGATTAACACAGAATGTGGACGGAACTTCAAAACTTTGTATACATACGTCATAGATGTTGTATGTGACTTCCCTTGGTCACATGAACAACATCTAGACGGTAATCAATTTCACGCCACACATTCTGAAGCATTTGTTCAGTCACCGACGCGAGTGCATTACAAATGTGTACTTTGATTTCTTCAATTGTTTTGGGCATGGGAGACACACTGTCTTTCACAAAACCCCACAGAAAAATATCAGCCATTTTTACCGTCATAATTGGTCATTTTTACTAATGAAACGGCCGCAATGAACAGGTTTCTTGTCGTTGCAAAGTTTGAAATCGCGCATGCGTAGACTTCCGCTTCACTGCACTTGCCTTACGAAAAGAAATTTTAAAGTTCCGTCTACATTCTGTGTTAATCTTATTGATAAATTCTTGCACTTGCCTTACGGAAAGAAATTTTGAAGTTCCGTCTACATTCTGTGTTAATCTTATTGATAAATTCTTTTCCATTAAATATTTATAGCCGTTGGTAATCGCTGTATTCATTTTGACGTACCCTGTATAATGATATTAATATATATATAAACATATGTTTTTTTTATCGATAGATAGAAATTCAACTTAGATAATCTAAATTATAGAAATAAGTTTACATAGTTATAAGCATGTTACAGGCATTAAGAAACTTATATATTTTTTATAACGTAACAATTCGGCATATAGAAATGAATTTATTTAAAATTATTTTCATTATTAGATGCGTTCGTAATTATATAAATACGTAGCACCTATAGTCGTCGTCTGGTCTGTCTCCATATAACAGTGCAAAATATACCCAATCGAATGGTTTGAAATTTAACCCTTAAATGCCGGGTGTTGCTTTTCGGCAACATACCCAATTTAGGCTTCTAAAATACTATTAAATAATATTGAAGCTATAATGCCTAATGTTGCCAATAAAATACATTCTGAAAATATTATTAAATCGATTTTCAACATGTAGATGGCAACACTTGTGCTGTTTAAGAATAAAGATAGATTTACTTTTTCAATTGTTGCTACTTGTTCTTTTTGTTTTGTTTGAAAACTTGCGAAATACTCTATTTTGTTCTGCAGTAATCAAGTAAAATTTATTTCTTATTATAGTTTCTAAAATTCTTGTGTGTTTAATATTATAGAATTTTATCAAGGAAAATTATATTTTCAATTAAAAACCAGTATTCCCGATTAGTAACAAACTGGTTTTTAGCCGTAAACCATACTTAAAACAAAATACGATTTTTTAAGTATTTTTCCCATGATTTATTTAAAAAATGAAAGCCGAAAAACATTATTACAAGGATTTTTGAAAAGTCAGGCATTTAAGAGTTAATATATATAATCGTTGCAAAATTTTATCGAGTCATTTCAAATTTTATGAAAAACGAATCAAAACTTAAAAGATTTTAATAAAAGTATTCTTCATTCGAAACCCAATCTTAGGAAAATAATTCATTGATATACCATGATAGGTAATGATTCTAGGTTGCCACGGTGAGGACGTCTTATTTAAGATGGAGTCCTATTATTTCCGTAAAACTGAATTTAATATATAGAATCGTAATAAATTTTGTATTCATTCTTTTTTGCACAAGAGTGCTACAGCTATTGCACCAAGATCGGAATATTTATAAAACTAGTTATAGTACGAACGCACCTCATTTGCCAGTTTAACGTACAATTTCCGACTTGTTCTTTTTCAACTGAACGTGCCAGAACTTAAAGAATAAAAAATGTTTGACATTAAAACCTAACGAATTTAGTTTTGGAAGGAAATAATAGTAAAGCATGTATCATAACTGTCATCTGCTGCGATTCTTGGTAGCCATTAATTCCATGTAGTAATCTTTAATTTTTTTTTTTATCGCGTATATTCTGTTGTTAAATAAAGTGAAGTTTGCTATTCAGAATTACTGGTGGCCAAATAACTTAGCAGTTGACAGCTATGGTGGATATATATATATATATATATATATATACACTATATAGCCAAAGGTGACCGGTCACTTGCGATTTTTGACGTTTTGTTAAATATCTATAAAAATACATGAGGAATTAACCTCAAATTACAGGTGTGTAAACACTATTGTATAGGTCATATATTTCCGCGAAGATTTTTTCCCGAAACCCCCATAGGGGACCGTCAAAAAATTGAAAAAAAACGAATATCTTTTGGATAACCCCGTAGAACTAATGGAGGAAAAGCGTTTAAACTCGAGATTATTAATAAGTGGCTTATTGTTACATACTGTGTTCATTTTTATGAGGATAGCATGTATACTCGTAGAGAAATAAAGGTTTTTATAAAAACAGTCCCAAATTTCGCCAAGTCTTTTGCTTATAATTTGCAGAGTTCTTAATATAAAAAAAAAGTTCTTTTCATAAAATATGACGAACAACATTGTACACAGTACCCTTCAATCAGAATGAAAAAAAAAATAAAAACTGGATGAAAAATGAGCAGATTTACTAAAAAATGTTTCACTGCGCATGCGCGATTGTAATCAAAATATAATGTGCATAATGTGTTAGCTAAATGTACAGAGCAACTTTTGTAAAAGTCTCAAAAACATAGTTTGAAAAGTCTGATAATAATCGTTTATAGAATAAGCTCAAAGTCCGTTGTTCCCAAAATGAAGCAAAAAGATGAGGGATTGTATCCAAATACAGTATTACGTGCAATATTGTGTATGCTAAATTGGCACTAATCAATGGATATATGGATACAACCCCTTATGTTTTTGCTTCATTTTGGGAACAACGGATTTTGAGCTTATTCTATAAACGAATTAATATCAGACTTTTCAAACTACGTTTTTGAGACTTTTACAAAAGTTGCTCTATACATTTAGCTAACACATTATGCATATTATGATTGGATTACATTCGCGCATGCGCAGTGAAACATTTTTTAGTAAACCTACTCATTTTTCATCCAATTTTTATTATTTTTTCATTCTAATTACAGGGTATTGTGTACAATGTTGTTCGTCATATTTTATGAAAAGAACTTTTTTTTTATTTTAAGAACTCTGCAAATTATAAGCAAAAAACTTGGCGAAATTTGGGACTGTTTTTAAAAAAACCTTTATTTCTCTGCGAGTATACATGCTATCCTCATAAAAATGAACACGGTATATTACAATAAGCCACTTATTAATAATCTCGAGTTTAAACTCTTTTGCTCTATTAGTTTTTACAGGGTTATCCAAAAGATATTCGTTCTTTTTCAATTTTTGACGGTCCCCTATGGGGTTTCGGGAAAAAATCTTCGCGAAAATATATGACCTATACAATACTGTTTACACACCTGCAATTTCAGGCTAATTCCTCATGTATTTTTCTATATATTTAACAAAACGTCAAAAATCGCAAGTGACCGGTCACCTTTGGCCATATAGGGTATATATACAGGGTGTCCCAGAAGTAATGGGACAAACTTTAAGGGGAGGTAGGGGACATCACAAGGATTCAGAATTGCATAGGAACCCATGGTCGGAAACGCTTTCCTGTCGCAGCAGTCACGACACAAAATACAAGGAAGACAGGACACGAATAAGAGGATGAAACATATTTCTTTTCTTTAGTACAGCAAAAAACTAAGAAGAAAGAACATTAAAGAGACAACAATCGTCATCAAAGTAGGTGTTCGGAATTACGACCCTGGGCCGTGATGCATGGAAGCGCATCTCCGGCGTATGGAAAATCTAATGTTCTTGAAAATACTGGGAGTGCCCCGGACTTCCCCAGCAGCTGCTACGATGCGTGCAACAAGTTCCTCAACACTTTCCTGAATTGTCCCGGCATTTTCGCAGTACTAAGAACAATAAACACGTTTTCTCTCCCTGTTCGTGTCCTGTCTTTCTTGTGTTTTGAGTCGGCAATACCACGACAGGAAAGTGTTTCCGACCATGGGTTGCTATGCAATTCTGAATCCTTGTGATGTCCCCTATCTTCCCTTAAAGTTTGTCCCATTACTTCTGGGACACCCTGTATATACAGTATGCCCACTGAAGTCCCTTGCCACCCTCTTAACTTCCAAGCGGCTGCTGCTACATTCATAAAAGTGATGTCTAGGTATAGTAAAGTAGCCATGCGCTATTTTATGAAACCGCCTACAGCGCCACGTGGTGAAAAATTGCACAGATAGCATTCCTATCTCGAAAACGGAAAGAGATAGGGGGAAAAGTGATTTACAAAATTGTAAAGCATCATCGATTTAGTACGAAAAGATACCTTGGGAACATTAATGCGAGGAATAAAGCGGCTAAAACGCGCATTTGTTTTTCCGTGATGTCCTAAACTGTGATGCGACAAAAGGACCTTACAAAGAAAAAGACAGCTAGTTATAACAATATAGCTTTATCTGAGATGTTCAAACTTCTCACCGTCAGCTGCAATGCACATTTGGATGCACATTTGTCCGAAAAATAATTTTTTCTTTTTCCGCTCAAGTTTCGTGAAGTCACAGTGTAGGAAATCACGAAAAGACAAATGCGCATTTTAATCCAAAAATAATGTTACAAAGTCGACAGTTGAGCGCTTTCGACGGATTCACACAGCCCTCATCAGGGGAAAAAGTCCTTAAGGCGTCAGTGTTAATGAATGATCGTTGGTTTAAACAGAGGAATACGAGTCTATTTATAAATAATGGGGGATGTTCAATAGTTTCGTTCCAAACTCACCAGAAATATTTAGTATGTTATACGAATTCCAGTATGTTATACGAGTGCATATCATTACAGGTGTTTCTTCGTTTAGTAAAACTTTCTAATGATTCCCTGATTATGGGATTTATTCCCAAACAATAGCATTATCAATATTTAATCAGAGCAAGATATCGACCTAAGACTTCAAAAACGGTAATATATACCCCATTCTTTGCATTACTACACCTCCATTGTAACACTGGAAATTGCATTATAAGGGCTCGTACGCAACAAAGAATTCAGGGGATTTTATGTATTTTAGCACCAGAAATTTCGTAAAATTCTGGTCACTATATCTCAAGATAATATTTTGTAAAAATTCTGGTAAAAGGTCTTTGAAAGTCCTTTGAAGCGTACGAACCCTGATTATTTTACCAAAACAATAATCATCATTTTACTACTACTTTGTTATCTCTTGACCAGGGAATGCTCGCGTATATCCAGAATATGCATGATTTATACTTTTTCACCAATAAATTCAAGCAAAAATCATCATTTTATACAATCGTTGACATTGCCCTCAAACTGTGCGCTAAAGTACGAGGGGGGTTCAATAATTATTGTCCCGAGTGTGTATAAAATATTTGTACTGCGATAGTTGATGTGGAATACTGAAGCCTAATATCTTAGATGTATATATGCTCAATTTCAGAACCGTAGCTGCTATATTAACATACTTTATTTCGTTTTAGATGTGAGAGGTGGCACCTAGATTGAAAGGAGGGCGGTTTGAAGAAAAGACAGGTTTGGAGCTTATGGGGGCAGACCTGAAACAGTTCTATGATAGATTCGTGACAGTGGATAAGACGTGGCTACATCATTATGATCCCGAGTCCAAACGACAGTAGCAACGTCTCATTCATTGTCACCCCCCAACTCCCCCCCCCCCCCTTTCAAGCTAGGTGCGACCTCTTACACCAAAAACGAAAAAAACTAGTTTGATGTGCCAATCCCAAAATTTTCTTCTATCCCATGTATTTTAATACTTCAAAATGTTGTTACAGATGTCAATATTTAATTTGTATTAGTTCAATACTGCATCAATCTTTGACTTTCATCTTAAATTTCTGCTTCAATCAATTTATCGGAGTAAAAACGAGTTAATATCGATCATGATATTTATTAAAATCACGAATAGTCGCGAATAGTCAAGATGGGAAGTTCCCATCGATTCACGAGCCACTGGTGCGCAATAGAACTACGGAAAATTAAGAATATTACACAAAAATTGCTATTACGGAGCCCCCTCCCGGCGGAATTTTTCCACGTTCAGGGAGGACATTCTTGCCATGGCCAAAAACATACACAAAAAATTTGGTTCAATTCTATGCATAACTTCATATACTTCTGGAAGGTACAATATTGAAAATGGCACAAAAATCGCTATTACAGCGCCCTATTCCAACAGATTTTTTCCAAATTCTAGGAGGAACTTCTTGTCATGACTAAAAACATACACAAAAAATTTGGCTCAATTCTACGCAAAACTTCATACACTTTTCGATTGTACAATATTCAAAATGGCACAAAAAATTGCTATTACAGCGCCTCCATCCTGTGGATTTTTTCCAAATTGAGGAAGGACCTGTTTGCTATAGCCGAAAACTTAAAAAAAAAAAAAAAAAAAAAAAAAAAAAAAAAAAATGGTTCAATTCTATGGATAACTTGATACACTTTTCGATGATACAATATTCAAAATCGTACAAAAATTGCTATTACAGCACACCTTCCGGCGGATTTTTTTTTTAAATAAAGGAAGAACTTGCTTGCCATAGCCAAAAACCTAAAAAAAATTTGTTCAATTCTATGCATAACTTGATTCACTTTTTGATGGTACAATGGCGACAGACACACGGACAGACAGGCATTTTCTATAAACATGTTTTTGGGATCTCTGACCCCTAAAACTTTAAATCCTTCGAAAACCGGAAGTCGAAAAAAATTTCAATTACAATACTTTCTGCTATTGAAGATAGAGAAAAGTAAAAATATGTTAATGTAGAAGCCACAGTTCTGAAATTGAGCATATAGGCATCTAAGACATTAGGCTTCAATATTCCACATCAACCATCGCAGTACAAATATTTATACACACTCTCGACAATAATTACTGAACCACCCTCGTAATTTGAAGATTATTTTTCGAAAATTAGTGGTGAGAAATGTAATTACCGAGCCCGCCGCGTGTAATCCCGGGTTAACGCTACAATACACATATTGAAGTTTTTTAGAATAAATTGGATTTGTGACATATTATTTTCGACTTTTTAGGGGTTAAGGGTGAAGTTTCATTTGAACTTTAATATTTTAAAGTTAAAACTTCTTAAAATTCATAAGATACAAATAAATGTAAATCCATTGCTTAAAGCTGCGTCAAATATAATAAAATCCTTTAAAAACACATTTAAATCATTTTAAGAGAACCGGGAAAGCCCATCTCCGCCATGTTAAATTCACCAACTTTATGTACCTTTTTCTCAGAAATGGTAAAATATAGAGGTCTACATTTTTTAGAGTAGTTTGAATAACATAATTTAGGTATTTTAACAGACCATTTTCTTTCTAAGTGAAACTCAAAATTAATTATTAAATATTTAGTGAAAGTCATTTTTACATCAGCATTTTCGGTAAGATTTCACTGCTTAAAATAAATAATTCTCAACAAATCTTTAAATCCCTGTGTTAAAGTATACAATATAACATAATATACGTATTAAATAAAAATCTGAGTTCTTAAGTTTAATAGATATTGAAAAAAAGGAACATAAACATGAAAAATCTAAGTTTTGAGAAAAAGTCAATTAAAGATTTAAATGGCCATTAAGCTGTGAAGTACTCTTAAAAAGAATGAATAATTTCAATACTTATTTTTTATATATAAACATGTATGACACATCGTTGGGAAGATAAAAGTTTAAACTATTTAATGATATAAAAAAGTAAAAATCGATTTTTTGGGTGAATTTTGCTTTCCGGTCCCTTAAAAAAACAAAACGTTTTCAACCGAAACTTACTCGGTCTTCATCAGTGAAAAATTAATAGCTGTTGTCTCTCTGCGTCTTCTTGCTTTGCCCGGAACAGACCATTTTACCTCAGGGGTGGTATGAAATATAAGGTGGGATGGAAAATGTTATTGAAAACTTTTTCAACGCAGGCTGGAAAGAATTAATACATGATTGATAAACCTCTACTTTTTTTTAAACAATTTTGAATAACATTTTTCAATCCACCTTATATTCCATACCACCCTTGAAGTAAAATGATCTGTTCCGGGCAAAGCTAGAAGACGCAGAGAGACAACAGCTATTAGTTTTTCACTGATGAAGGCCGAGTAAGTTTCGACTGAAAACGTTTTGGTTTTTAAAATGACTCTAATGTGTTTTTGAAGAATTTCGTTATATTTAAAGCACCTTTAAGCAATGTATTTAAATTTATTTGTATCTTATGAATTTTAATTATTAATCAAGGTGAAATGTGCACTGAAATTTAAATTTTTTATTGAGTTAAAACTTCTGTTTATCGCATCTATTCGATCTAAACACATGCATTTTATGAAGACAAAATGAAAGTCATTTCCCATTCTTAAAGGAAGGGGATATTTTCTGTAAAGCAAATACCAAAAGAAATCCTGTCTAGATATTAATATTTAATACTTACTACATTTACTTATTTAAAATCTAAAAGGTTGTCTTTTTTTGTTACTACAAATTACTAAATGCATCCACTGTTTCAAAAATTATAATGTGCTGGATTTATTTAAAAATCATTGAAATCTTGTGTTCTAGTATTAAATTTTATTTCATATGATAATTGATAAAATATTTAAAAGGAAAACTAATATAAAAGTGAAACACAATTTCGAAAATATCAGTTTTCTATATAAAAGACGCATCGCTATGAATTATTCAGAGCAAAATGAATGTAGGAATTGTATATGCATTTTGATATTCATCTTGTACAGCGTGTTTTCTCTTTTGGTTGCAAAAACAAAACACATTTGGAAAATTGTTTTATGATTTTTATTTGGTGTAACAAATATTGAATGACATATGTAGAATAATTTAAAAATATATATGTATACAGGGTGCAAAGGAAAATCCCTTTAACCTGAAAATACTTGAAAACGGAGAGAGCTACAGTTATACCAGTGAGGTAACGGTATAGTAAAACGACTACGCCCGATTTAATACAAACGACAGCAACGCCCCTAGTGGCGAAATCTGGAAGATAGACATTACAAATCAAAAACGAAAAGAGATAGAGCAAAATTTACAGTTAGAAAGTTTTAGAGCATCAATTAATTAGTACGAAACGACATTTGGTTTATATAGATAAGATAAATCTTCGCCTGTATACCCAAAAATGTCCGAAATCGATACACTCTATTTTGTGTAAACGTTTGAATGCAATAGCCAGAAATATATAGAAATACGCACAATTTATTGTATAAATACGTACTTATATTAATAAATTTTGATAACATCACACAAAGAAACAAAAAGAATAACTGTCTCACAGTGATAAAAAGTTAATCTTCATTATGTCGAAAAGTTCGCCATTGCTCACGATACACGTTTGTATTCGTGAGAGTAAATCTGCATGCACATTTCTCAGTATGGAACGTCTATTGCGAGCTTCTTCAATACGACGACATAGATTTAACCCTTTCAAGGGCGGTGGCTAGACAGTCTAGCAACCACATTTTAATTTCAAAATTGACAAATGACACCAATAATATTTTAATAGAATTTTACTTTTGTAATGAAAGTACTAATTAGCGGGTTTTTATTTTCTAAGAAATTAGTTTGAATATTCTGGTGTCAGACAATTTTTTCATCATTTTACGAGCAGAATTCTTTTGCCCCTGAAAGGATTAAACTGAGATTTTAAATGCATTGGAAATTAAATTTTTACAGACATTACAGCATAGTACAACGTAACAATTTGCAATTGCGCACTGCTACATTTCCGAAATGTGAATATGCAAAGTAGAATCGTCATTCATCGATTTCGGACATTTTTGGGTACACAGGTGCCGATTTATCTTATCCGTGTGAACCAAATGTCGTTTCGTAATAATTATTTGACGCTCTAAAACTTTCTAATTAGATATTTTGCTCTGTCTCTTTTCGTTTTTGATTCGCAATGGCTACCTTCCAAATTTTGCCACTAGGAGGGTGGGGGCACTGCTGTGGTTTGCATTAGCACGAGCGTAGTCTCTTTTCTATATCATTACCTCACTTGCACAATATAGATCACTCTATAAATATCTCCGTTTGCAAGTATTTTTAGATTAAAGGGACTTTCCTTTGGACACTGTATAAAGATATGATAAAAAGTTTAAATGCATATAACTTTAAATAATTTCAGGAGCTGTGGAATTTCTCATGTATTTTCACTAATTTAAAAGAGCAAATCTGATATTCAAATGCAGTGTTTCACAATCAGTTTCACCTCATGTCCACTTAAATCTGTGATTAAATTATGTGGCTCTCTAAAGTTACGATGACGAAAAAACATTTGAAAAAAATGCATACTTTTCTTAATGATTTACTAGATGACCCAAGCAGCGTTGCTGGGTACGTAATAATAACTTTAAATGAATCGTAATTTTTTATGATTTTTTATCTTTAATTCAAGTTTGTCTGAATTTATATTTTTAAATAAAAACTTGCGAAAAAAATTCATTTTTAGTGGTAAAAGCGCTTTATAGCTTCACTCTCCAATTTTTCTTTTTACTTTCTCTTTGTGCAGTTGTTTTCTAACCACGTTTCGACATTAAAACTGATGAACGAACAATTTTTTATATCCAAAAATCACTGTAGTGCTTCTTTTATTACTTTTGTGGTGACATCAACTAGGTTTTTACATTATTTCACACTCTGTATAATTACTTCATTCGGGATGAAGAATGTGTAAATATAAATGCATAAAAATCTTATACAATTTTTATATGTAGACGACTTTCTTAACAAGAATTAAATACAACAATAATTAGTATATTTTTTTACTAATCGATTGAAAGAGTGAATTTATAATCTGATAAGCAGCTTAATTAGTAGGGGGTAAGATTAGTAGTTGATGATGAGTAAGATTTACAGGCATCACCCGACTTACGTAATGCGTTCCCTAAAGTTTTACGTAACTTAAATTTTACGTATATAGAATTTGTAAGTTGCTTAAGTAAAATTTTGTAAGGAACTGCAGTAGTAATTATATCTATATTATTTACACCGTATGGCTTTATAAATAAAGTATCATGCGACAGTATTTACTCGTATATAAACTATGAAAGTATGAAAAAATATAAAAGAAAAACTTAAAGAACACTTTTCAAATATCTTGTGGAATACATAATTTATAAATCTAAGATTGACGAATTGATTTATAACAATTTTGAATCTACATCAAACGGCTATAATAATAAGAAATAATTAAAGAGGTCTAATTTGACCTATTCTCCACGAATATCTGATGGCAAAACAAATGAATAGCACTCACAAAATAAAATAATCCTTTATAAAAGCACAAACTGTATTTATTATTCATTACATGACTACTATGAATAATTTAACAATAAAGATTAAGTAGTTTTGTTATAGATTTGATTGTATATAGCATTAAAAATATAACTCTATCTAATATATAACTTATATTACGGTTGTGGTTTATATCTATATATCTACCCTATATATGTAAAATCCTAATGAAACGGATATTATGAAACGACTGAATTGAAACGAATTTATGTAACGATTCTATGAAACGACTGATTAAACAACTGATTATGCTTCACGGCGATTTCTCCAAAAATACGGAATACTTTGTGACGAAATAAACACCAAAAATCCGTATTGATCTGCAGATCTCAGAACTGGTATTAGAATTTTTAAATTCGAATTAGTTTTCGAAATATTATTTTTTTTCTAATTTAATATACTTTTCTCTAAAGATGGCAACTCAAATTTTAATCATAACAGATATTTTTTTTCGTATTTTAGAAAAGGTTACTATTTTATACGAATTTGGGGACCAGTTTGGCCTCCCTTAAATGTATTCTAAGAAATGTATCATGTTACTTTTATTCATAATTCAATTTGTATTTCATTATCATTTTATTTAATACAAACTGAAACATTTAAAATAAATGGCTTTCACTTCTTTCTTTTTTTAAACGAGACGAAAAGAAAAATATTAGGCACGGATGTCATATACGCACCGGGGTACCTAATTGGCGCCAGAATGGCATTATTTTGGTTGACATGGTAACCTGGCTATTGTTGTTTATTTAATATTAAATGTTTATTTACTTTATTTTCTTTTTTTTAAATTACATAAATTGTTTTGTTCTATAGTTAATTATTTTTTGGTTATTTTCTTTTAAAAATAATAGAAAATAATTAAAAAATACTGTACTACTTAGTTATTCCGCCGACCCATTTCTCCAAATTATATAAATCGCCAAACCACTCGCCAAATTATACAAATTGACATAAATTCTATTTTAAATAACGAAAGAACAAATAAAATAGTATAACATTAATAAATATACAAATAAAACGTCGAAATAAAAATCACTTGATGACGTAAATACGTGTAACTTGCTTAACCCCTTAACGCTCGAATTAAATTACGGTTGAAAAATTCAAATTGCTTATTGGCACCACTTTTATGAAAAAGAAATATTCAGCGTATTTAATGACAGGAAAAACGATACTAAAATATAGCCAATTTCACTATTTTATAAAACTGGTGGGAATCAAACAATTTGAGTAAAAGACACAGCCCGAGAATATGACAAGAGCGAGAATTAAGTGGTTAGAGTCAAGTGAATGTGACATTTACGATCAACCATTATTTGCATTTAATCTTGCAGTTTGGTGATAGATTTTTGGTCGACGGGATAACTAAGTAGTGCCAAAAATACATATGTAACTGGTATTCGAAAACGAGGTTTTCGCCAAATTTTCGTAAAAAAAAAAAAAAAAAAATCACGCCAAACCCGGTGCGTATATGACATCTGAACAAATATTAAATGATGTAACAAACCATGACATTTAATTTCAACTTCTAAGCAATGTTTTAATTTACCACTCGAAAAATAGGAAAAATGCTAACTGGCGTGTTGAAAAAAGCTATTGGCGAGATTTGCACCCGGCTAGCGTAACAGTACCAAGAATTCTTTGCGGCCATGGCAAATTTTATGTAGTTTTATTCGAAAAAGAAATTTGATTTTTTAATTAAAATGGAAAACTTTCGGCACAGATGTCATATACGGACCCATATTGGCGCAATTTTTTTTCTGACGCCAATGTCATATACGCAACGGGTACTAACTGGCGCCATAGTATCGTTATTTTGCTTGATTTGGTAAGCCGGATGTTGTTGTTTATTTTGTTGATGTTTTCACCAAATTAGCGTCGGAAAAAAATCGCTCCAATATTGGGCCGTATATGATATCTGGACCAAACTTTCATATGAAAAGCGAAGGGATCAGAGCGTATTTATTTATGGTAGTTACATGACTTGGACTATTATAATATAGATGAAATGATGGTGGTAGAATAATATTTGGCGTACCTATCACCTGCGCCTGGCTGAAATTAAAGTACCAAAATGGCACTTGGAATATAAAAAGCGAAGTGGTCCACCAAGAACTGTTGATGATAGTCATATGACTTAGGCTATTGTTATAGAAATTGTTTTAAAATACCGGGAGACAAAGACTCTGTACACTTAAGTCATTTTATTTTAGCTTATTTTCAATGTTTAACTGATCCTCTTTAATCAAACACGGAAACAACCATTGGATGTCTTAACAGCAACTGATTCGGCCTTAAATTTTTGCAATCAAAGGGAATTGAATGGAAAACCGTTTACAGGGAGATTTGCACACCTTTTTTTAGTATAATTCAATCTTCTCTAATATTTTTAAAACCGATCAGATTAGCGTGTTTTTAGATTCTGCGGTGTCTGAACGGGGGGTTGGCGAGCGTAGCTTGCAAGGGGCAGAGCCCCTAGTTTCATTTATAAAATAAATATCAAAAGTATGTTCACAAATGTAATTTTCGAGATTTATTACGTAACTGCGAATTTACGCAAGTCGTGTAATACGTAAATCAGGGGATGCATGTATGGCTGCGTAGATGCAGATTCAAATGAATAGATGTATAGATATGCTTATCTTACATCGTAGGTCATTTCAAATTTGTTTATATCAATAAATATTTAATTGATTTATAGAACACAGTCATATAAATAGAATAAGTCATTATAGCAATCTCACGAAACGTATTACTGTTTATTTTATTTCATTTTGTTTAAATACTTTTCTTTATCCCTTAATTTATTTTGTATCATATATCAAGATATCTTTTACGGTTACTGCAATAATAAATTTAAATTTTATTACAATAAATATTATATACTTTATGTAGAAAAGCTGCAGTTCAAATTTATCACTCTTTTTTTCTTTGTGTTTAACCCCTTAAGGGTCGCATTAAATTACGCTTTAAAAATTCAAATTGCTCATTGGCCCAACTTCTTTGAAAAAGAGATATTCACCTTATTTAATGACAGGTAAAATGATATCATAATAAAGCCAATTACATAATTTCATAAAACTGGTGGAATCAAAGAAAAAAGAATAAAATGAATAAAACGTGACAGCCCGTGAATATCACGGGAGCGAGAATTAAGGGGTTAAGCGAAAACAATTACGCAGATCCAAATGTGGAAGATTTAATGAAATGGAAGTCGATGGATTCGAGACACGAACTTAGCTATGTACAAATAGAATAAGTAACGAAATATCCTCATTCCAGGAGAGTATTATTAAATTATTAAGGAAATTCGAGAAGGACTGTCTGGTTCGATAAAATGTTAAGCAATCGTTAAGTTAAATATTAATTATTCCATTCAAGCTACTAATGCTCATATAAAATATAAATCCTTAACAATGAATATAGCAACAACTAGTCATTTGACCGGTACATAATAGGTCGTATGACTCACAACCAAATGACCGAAATTTTCGTCTCAACAAACATATGCAAAAATTTTTGTTACAATGAAATGTTCGTCAGAACAAAACGACAAAAATATGTTGTGAAATAATTTTGATTCGAACCAGAAATTTCTTCATAAAATAAATAAAATATAAATCTCGCAAAAAAAAAAAAAAAAAAAAAAAAAAAAAAAATCAATCAATGAATTAGATAAGTTAAATAGTTTTAAACAAACTGAACAGGTACTGAACAGGTAATCAGCATTGAGGGGTTTCCTAGCTGATGACAGCTTAACACCCAGACTAGGAAATTGAAATGTCTTATGTTTTAATGAGCCATTGGGAAAAAGTTAAACTGTAGCAAAGCTACTAGAAGAGAAATAGAAGTTAACAAGAGAAAATAAGAAATTTAAGAAAAAAAGGAATAAAATTGAATTTTAAAGTATAAACTTAAGATGAAAGAGAGTTTACGATAAATCTTAAAAAATACAAGAATCTTAAAATAAGTAAAGTCAAACCGTAGTTGTATAACTACTATAAGGAATTTAGAAAGTTAAAGTTAGTACTGTTCTGAGAAACACTCACCAAGCATGGGCAAGAAAAGCTAGGGTAGCAAAGACCACAACATCCAACCAAAAAAGGGACTAATCAGGGCCATACATTTTATTTTTTAAGTTTTACAGTTTTATGGTCTCTATAGTATATAGAGAAGTTTTTTTTTTTATGATAAGAAAAATATATAAAAAGGTAAGAAAAATATAGCAGCGGCAAAATACAGCGTGGTGAACTCAGATGTTACTGAGTGTCTATAATTATGGAAAACCTGGGCTGTTTCCGTTGGTATTCTAAAACACTCATACTACAATATAATAATATATACACACATAAATAACACATACACACATAAATAACGCCTGCATTCAACAGTTAAAGTATATATAAATATTATACAGACATACATATAATAAATACAATAAACTCAACTGGAGTGAAAAATTAGCCAGAGCCAGGAATCGAACCAGGGACCACAGTATACAAGACTTTAATAGTTGAAAAGTGTTTATGAATTCGGTTTGTTTATCCGTCTCTCTGTCCAATAAGCTCTAACTCGCGTAAATATTGTCTGATTGCCAATAAATTCATATATGTTATTGGGATTTACTATGACATGCTTGGTATTGAAAATTACGTGTGTTCCATTTTCGGTTCATTTACAGGGCCACTCAAAAGAATTCTGTTACATTACGGTCTATGAGGAAAAATTGTTTGTCGTGTATTTTAATGATATTACAGTATTTTAAACATATTGAAATTGATAGACATCACTGAGCTATGCTATAAGGTTCTTCTTATAGAAAATGACGTGCATAGTATCGTTCATTTACAGGGACACACAAAATAATTCGACTATAGAAGAAAATTAGCAATAATTGAACTATTGAAACCTACGAACAGTAATTGCTCGAAGTGCGTTTTCAGTTCTGGTATGCGTTTTTTAATGAAACCATTTTTTAAACATTACTTGGTAGTATATAAATTCTAAAGATCATATCGCTCACTCGCAGGAAAAGTCCCACATCTCGACAAAAGTAAATTTCACAAGAGAGGCAAAAGAAAAATTGCATGATTTTACTGCAACATGAAATTATTGCACTTAATTCTGCATACAGGAATAAAAACGTACATAAATGCGTAGAACCATTAAGAATGAAGACGTAGGATAAGGTTTGGAGGGTTGGGTAATTTTACCTCCTCATACAATCCATCCCTCTTCTGTGGTCACACATGGACATATAGCGTAATAATGTGATATTCCGTATAACTACAATTATAAAAGTTTTTGCGTAGCAATATGCACCTATGACAGACCTATTAGTGGAATAAAACGCAAACTGAATTTTTGCGAGATGTGTCACTTTTCTTGCGGGTGAGCGATGTACAGTTTCGCACAAATGTTCTCAACAACATCCGTTTATGGTCGGAAATTGCTGAGGGGAAATTTTTAACTGTACACTGCGTTTAACTGAACTAAGTTTTAACATACAATGTAGTATGCATACATATCTGTAGATCATATACAGGGCTGCACAAACAATCATATATTTTAACGAATATTCATAGTAATAGGAGAAATCGCGTTTTCAAACGAGTTATGTGTTTTCCAACTTGTTCATTTATACATCCTCCTTTCACCTTAGTAAGCTGTGATGTTTTGTTATAGTATTCTGAATGTGTTTGAAAGTGTTTCATAATCTGTGTTGTACGCATGATTTTTCGCTTTTATTTTAAATACCGAGTGATCAAAAAGTAAGTTAAAACTTTAAAAACTCATAAAAAAGGAAGAAATTGTGATAAAGGAGTGCGGTTTGCAAGAAAGGGCTCACAAGGTAGTCGAATTTTTTTAGCAGAAGTTTTTATTGGAAGAACAAATGGGCGTATTGTTGTCCTGTTCATTGTGTTTCGTGTCGTCAGCGCCCTCTACATCTGATTTTTTATTTATTTTATTTTATTTTATTTATTTTTTTTGCTGCTAAAACAAATCCGTCTACGTTGCATCCTTTCTTGTAAACCGCACACCTTTATCATAATCTCTTCCTTTTTTATGGGTTTTTAAAGTTTTAACGAACTTTTGGCTCACTCGGTATTATCATTTTTAACACATTCAACTAATTCCACTCGCACCTTCTTCTTTAAAGAAGTTGAAAGAAGAATCGGTAATATGAATAGAATATTGGTCGAACGGGGGATATATTTACAATTTATTTCCAAAAGTTGCTGAAGACTCGCTACTTTACCACATATGTATGTATCTCTTTGCAACTTATCGCAGGCCCTTTTCAAGCTATTTATTCAACTTTAATACAACTATATATATACTTCGTGTATATGGGCATATGCCAACTTCTCTGCATTATTTATTAAATTATCCTGTAACCTCTGCATTTCGTATAAAGAAGCCATCAGATCAGAGATTAATCATATTTGTTTCCATATGTATAAAAAGAAAACATCTAATATACAGTGTGTCCACGTATAACCTGACCGACTTTTATTTTCGCAACCGTTGGTCCTAGATGCATACTTCCAATTATAAAAATGGTTTAAATAAGTTAAAGAATTATTTTTAAAGCGATTTGGGTCAAGAAAAACATTTATTAAAAAAATACAAAATTTAAATTATTATGCTGTCCCCCGGTCCTATAAGTGATATTTAGTAAAAATTTACTGTGACACTAACAAGTAAGACAAAAAAAGTCCCAGTCATCTAACATTAAAATAGACCGAGTTATGAAACTTTGAAATTCATGACTTATAAAACTTTTTTGCATATCAAAACAGATGATTTCACCCATGCTTTCAGGTGTCGTACATAAAGTATTTAAACTTATTTCAAGGTATCTGCGCTTTGACAGAAATCGTACAACTATTACGATTGAGTTAACGTAAGTTTCAGATTAGTTAAAATAATTGTATTTTAACATATGTTTTATGTTGTAAGGATTTGAGGCTATGATTTCTTTTAACAAAAATTATGCTATTTTCATAAGGTTTTATTTAACTTGCAACGAACGTCTTTCCAGTTTAAAATTTGTTCTCGAACTTTAACTCACGTTCAAATGTCCGATCGAAGTTAAATTTTACATACTGACTTAAATTCGATGAAACTGTAATATTATTATGATTTTCAACGCTTACCATCGTATACATACTTATATTAGAGGATAACACAAAAAAATCCCGATAGATTACCGTTAACAAGTTTAAGACGGAGTTTTAGATTAGATAACATAAACCTGCGATGGTTGTGTTTTTTAATTTTTATAATTACGTTTTATATATTTTTTAACACTGAATAAAAAAATTACCTTCGCTTTTAACCACCATGCCAGGACTTTTCGCAAATCGTAAATTTTAGGTTAAAAAATAGCGAAAAATCTGATACTATAAAATAGATGTAAGACTTTTTTATTCAGCTTAATTTTATTTAATTCTATAATTTATTCAATTTTTTGGCTTATACTGGGTTTCTTACAGCTAAACAGCTCAGGGGTCCAATGAGGCTGGGAGGGGAGGGGGAATCAATTTTAACTTTGAGCGTTTTAACTTTGAAATTTGCGATTTGAGAAAAATCCTGACGTGGTGGTTTAAAATGAAGGTCATTTTCGGATTCAGCGCTAAAAATTACATAAGAATCAATTTTCAAAAGCTAAAGAACTTGGTACGACAACACAAAATTTGAAAGACAGTGTAATCTAACAGCATTTAAAAATATGTATATTTTGTAAAGAATTGAGGCTGTTGTTTTTCATCCTCTTATATGTTCAGTATAGTATATTTTGCTGTAATATGTCAGAATGATTAAAGATTTCAAATTTATATTGCAATGCTAATTTTACGCTCAACCATTTCTTTAATATATCGGACGAAATTATATTTCTAGTAAATTTATGAATGACCCAAAATTTGCAGCAAAAAATATGTTCCAACTTTAAACAGCTATTACTCCGTCAATTTTAATCATAGAATAACGGGACTTTTTTTGTCTTACTTGTCAGTGTAACAGGAAAATTTATTAAATATAACTTATAGAAGCGGGGGACCATATAAAAATTTAGATTCTGTAATTCTTCACTAAATTGTTTTTTTGCTTCAAACTTTATCTGAACTCTTCACCTAATTTTAACCACTTTTGTATTTGGAAGTATGCATCTAGGACCAACGGTTGCGAAAATAAAGGTCGGTCAGTTTAGACGTGGACACACTTTATAAAATAATTATCTGTATCAAAAGAATAGTAAATAGCCAACGTAAATTTCATAATGTGTCTTTTTTTCCAATACATATTTTAACCCTTTCAAGGGCAAGTAATTGAGTATTGTAATCTTGAATTCACACTGGAATCTTTCAAAAATTTTATTACAAAATAAGGAAAACCAATTTAACGACTTTTTTCCACCAACGTTAGAAAAGTAAAATGTAATGAAATTTTTCTGGTGCAAATCTTCTTTACTCGTAGGCGGTATAAAATATATGCCACCGTCCCTCAAGGGGTTAAATGATGTTTCTGTCATTCCAGAGACAAACGTTTAACTTTACTGGACAAATGTCATGTGTTATATATGTTTGTATGTTATTTATGTGTTTATATGTCATGTGTAAAAAGTTATGCGTCAAGTTGTAACATTTAAAAAAATATAGCAAATACCGGTAAAGCAGGGAAGATATAAGTTACATAGGTTGGAAGTTCTACTCTGTCTGACTCTGATTCTATATAAAAACTTTAACTTTTCACCAACTATAATAGATTTCATTATTTTCAAGCAAATATTTTTTGGACACCCTGTAAATTATTTAGTGAATGCTACAGTAGCCGGATGGGCCAATCACAAAATTTTGTTCGGTCTCATACAAATTAATACTCAAAATTAAACCTACTATAAATCGAAAATTAAATCTAGATTGGACAATTAGGTAATTAAGTATGATTTTTTTCGCATCTTCTCTGGTAAGTCTAAAGTTAAATCATCCCCTGAGGCACCCACAGCCCCCGGCATGCCGCTCTCGCGAGGACGTCGAGTTCTGAGCAACTGGTTTACAACAGCACAGCCGTTTGGTTTACCGCTCAGTGATGCCAGTTTGATCTTTTATTTTAATTCATATAATCCGAATTCATACCTGAAATTACGAAAGAAAATAATTATTTAATATAATTACAAAAGTATAGTCATTAAATAAAGAACAAAATTTAATTTGGATTTTCTGGTAAGAATTCATAATTTCTGAATTTTAAAAAACGCCAATATGGCAACACTGCTACCGCTATAGCGACTAGAATACATAGTGTGGAAATCGGCTATCTCTGTAATGCTTAAAAAACGATAAAATATTGTATCCCTTAAATATACAACAATTCTGCTGCAATATACAGATCGCAGCGACATCTGCAGGATATTTTCTACAACTGCAAGGTATTGCTAGTCTATACAATGTAATACTAGTAATAAGAAAATCCTGCAGATGTCGCTGCGATCAACACTTGGCATTTTAGCAGTATCGTCGCACATTTAAGGGATAAAATTTTTTAGCCCTGTTTGGATAGCATATTTCCACACTAGGTATTCTAGACGCTGTACTACCGCTATCTCATACCCCCCCCCCCCCAAAAAAAAAAAAAACGCTATCATAGTGCCGCCTTCAGTCTGATTTTCTTCAAAATTTTATACAAATATTGGTCTATTGTATTAAATAAAAATAAATTTTGTCGAACAAATTCAACAGTTCTTCAATTAAACTGCAACAAATGGAAAATCGCACAAAACACCCCTTCCGGGGGAATGTTCTCAAATTCAAGTGGGACATGCTGTACATGGTCAACTACATGTACATAAAATTTTGTTCAATTATACGCATATGTTCATATACCTTTCGTTGTTGCAAAGAGGAAAAAAGCACGGTTAGAGAAATTTGTAAAAACATGTTTTTCGGGGTCTTAAAACCTGTAATCCGGTGACAACCAAAACTTAAAAAAATTCCGAGTAAAATACTTTCTTCCACTATAGATAGATGAAAGTGTCAAGCATTGAATTTCATTTATAGCATACTGGCTTTGGGCACGAACTTATGATCAACAGTCCGGGCTGCCACTGGCGAGTATGTTTTAATTCTACCTCGCACCACATTCTCAAAACAAAAATTCCTGACATACTGTTTGACAACATTTGTAACAGAAATATACTAAAAAATTATTTTTTTAAATAGTGGTGTGCATAGAATAGAAAAATAGTCGCCTGTGGCAGCCCTGAAGAATGGATCCCAGAGTCATCTATCAAAGTCACTGTAACTCTGATTCGAATGTAGCATCTGTCTTGAAAAATCTAAACCTTGTGCGTCAGGTGCGCCGATTTTTAAATAAAACTTTAACCCTTCCAACATAGTTGAAAAGTATTTATGAATTGGGTTTTTCTGTATGTCTGTGCTGTAGAAACTCCCATAAATATACTCGGAATGCCATGAATTTTTTTTATGCTATTTATGTTTACTGCAGAATGATAGGTATTGTAAATGAAGTGGCTATCATTTATAGCCTATTTAGAGGGACACACAAAATAGTACTGCTACATTATGGTCTAAAGAGAAAAGTCGTTCGCGATGCATTTTACGAAGGTGGACCAATAATTATTGCCCCGAGTGTGTATAAAATATTTATACTGCGATGGTTGATGTGCAGTATTGAAGCCTAATATCTTAGATGCCTATATGCTGAATTTCAGAACCGTAGCTGCTATATCAATATATTTTTTGTTCGTTTTTTGTATGAAAGTTCGCACCTAGCTTGAAAGGGGAGGGTTTGGGGGCGACAGTGAATGAGACGAGTCTACTGTCATTTGGACTCGGGATCATAGTGGTGTAGTCACGTCTCATCCACTGTTAAAAATCTATCACAGAACTGTTTCAGGTCTGTCGCTATAAGCTCCAAACCAGCCTTTCTCCTCAACCACCTCTTTCAAGCTAGGTGCCACATTTCATGCCTAGAACGAAAAAAAATATTTTAATACAGCAGCTACGGTTCTGAAATTGAGCATATAGGCATCTAAGTCATTAGTCTTCAATATTCCACATCAGTACTCCAGATTTTCCAAGTATTTGGAAAGCATTAATTTAATGCATGTCTTGAAAAATCTAAACCTTGTGCATCAGGTGCGCCGATTTTTAAATAAAACTTTAACCCTTCCAACATAGTTGAAAAGTATTTATGAATTGGGTTTGTCTGTATGTCTGTGCTGTAGAAACTCCCATAAATATACTCGGAATGCCATGAATTTTTTTTATGCTATTTATGTTTACTGCAGAATGATAGGTATTGTAAATGAAGTGGCTATCATTTATAGCCTATTTACAGGGACACACAAAATAGTACTGCTACATTATGGTCTAAGACGAAAAGTCGTTCACGATGCATTTTACGAGGGTGGATCAATAATTATTGTCCCGAGTGTGTATGCCATATTTGCACTGCGATGGTTGATGTCCAGTATTGAAGCCTAATGTCTTAGATGCCTATATGCTCATATTCAGAACTGTAGCTGCTATATCAATATATATATTTTTCGTTTTTGGTGTGAGAGGTCGCACCTGGCTTAAATGGGCGGGTTGGGAGGTGATAATGAATCAGACGTAGCTACTGTCATATGGACTCGGGTTCATAGTGATGTAGCCAGGTCTCATCCAATGTCATAAATCTATCACAGAACTGCTTCAGGTCTGGCCCCATAAGCTCCAAACCAGCCTTTCCCAACGACCCCCCCTCACACACACACACACACCTCCAAGCTAGGTGTCACCTCTCACACATAAAACGAAAAACAAATATCTTAATATAGCAGCTACGGTTCTAAAATTGAGCATATAGGCATCTAAGACATTAGGCTCTAATATTCCATATCAACTATCGCATTACAAATATTTTATGCACACTCGGGACAATAATTATTGAACCAACCTCGTACTTATTTACAATACTTCAAACATAATAAAACTGATATATATATTACTAAAACATGGGTAGACTAAAGCATGCTTTCTCGAGAGTATAGAATACGTAACATTTATAGCTACTTTATGGAGACGCGCAAAAGTATTCGGTTACAGGAAGGGCTCTGAAGATTTCATTGTATGAAAATAAAGGAATTTCTTAATTATAATTTCTTAGTGTTAGAAAGTGTTTCATAATCTATGAGTGATGCATGATTTTTCCTTCTTGTTGTTACAAAAACTGCGCAGCATACACGAGTAAATGTAGGCTATTATTGTTTTTAATGATAAAGTAGTCACTATTAATTTTTACCAAAAGTTATACGACTATTCTTTTGTGGAGAATCTATGTTTATACATATATATATTACGCTATCATACGTGGCTCAGAAATCGAGATTATTTGTTAATTGCTTAGTGGCAACGCCAGAATGAAAAGCATCTCATTGGTTATAGAACAGCATTTAATTCATCGCCGTACCTATAAGGGGGTTACCGTAGGGGGGGGCTATTCCGCGGCTAATACCGCCAAGTTTGTGGCCAACTTGGTGATATATCGCCAAATGCCGCCAAAAGTGACACCAACTTGGCGATATCTGTATTATTTCGCCAAATTCCCATAGACTTCTATTGTAAACCAATAAGGTTTACTCACAGAAAATCAACAAATTGAGATATTTTAATGTAACAAAAACGAATATTATCTTTAGGGATTATATTAATTATATTTAGGCGAGTCCAAGTAAATTAAATTATGAATAAAAGTAACATGATACAATGCTTCGCATGCTTTCCCAAATAAAAATTTTAAGGGAGACCAAACTGGTTGCCAATGGTAGCTAGTTCATATAATTGAACTTTATATTCACTCGATTTGGTATGTAAGTGTCTACATGTATAAAGCAGATTTGTATATATGTACCAAAAGTTCCGTAGATATGAAGATGCGTAGATGCAATTAGTTTTTAGGATAAGTCATTCTTTAAGAGCGTTTATCTATAAAAAATAAAATAAAATAAACATTTATTTAGTTTATATTTTATATTTATTTATTTATTTATTTTTTGGTACATTCAATCTGTAGATATAATTATTAAATCAGCCAATAAGGCAATTTTGATTGATGCACAGGGTTTCGCGAAAGTCCCTGACACATTTTAAAATTCAATATAAAATCAAGTAATTGTCTTACAGGAGTGCAGTTTAGACTAAAATGCTTCTCATGATGAACAGGTTTCTTCAAGTGATTCCGAACTTCGATCATATATGGCGCCACTTGATCGTATGTTTGACTTCAAACATGCGTATTTTCTTATTTTCAGATTAATTTTGAGGCTGCGACACAGAAATGACGACTGAAAAAAGGAATAAGAATGGGAGTCGTCATTTCTGTGTCACAGCGTCAAAATTTATCTAAGAATCAGAAAAACGCGTGTTTGAAACCAAGCATACGGACAAGTGGCGCCATCTATGATCCAAGTTTGAAACTAATTATTCCCATTCGCTTCAACAAAACTTTTCACCATCAGAAGCCTTTTAATCCAAACCACACTCCTGTGCGGCAATTACTTGATTTTATATTGAAATTTAAAATGTGTCAAGGACATTTGGGAGACCCTGTATTAGTTTTTTCTTTATGATTAAACAACACTCATTAGGAAATATATCTATATTATTTTTCCTTTACTGAGAAAATAACTTTTGCTCCTTTGCGATAAATATTACATAGTCGATCTGCACTATTTATATTGAACTTTTTCATTTCTTTGATCTTTCAGCAGAAACAATATCGCAGATAAGGATGAGGTAAAATTAGTAAATCGGAAGTCGATGCATTCAAGACACGTACCTAGCCGTGTAGAAATAGAGAGAATAGGGAAATAGATAGCCAAACATCCCATTTCCAGGATAGTATTATTAATTTACGTAGAATACTGGAGAAGATATCTTCTAATTGAAGGAAATTTCAGAACAGAAATTCTAATATAACGTTTGAGAATTTGGATTGTGGTAGCAATGTTTATTTCAAAAAGAAAGGTATAGTAGAAAGAATCCGTATAAATTCTTTGCTTAAATTTTCGAAATAAATATAAAGTAAATCTTCTGATCAAGGACCTTAATGTTAGTTTTGGAAGACATTTTAACATAGTACAGGCCACAAAATGTGTTACCAAATGTGGTGGATTTTTTATTCAGAAATTTGGAGTTAACACCAAAAAAGTTTTAATACGAATTTTTATTTATTCTATTCATGAAATATATATCGTTAATTAAGCTTAATCTTTGTTATTTGTAAATAAAAAAAAAACAATTTTAATTACTTTTTCAACTACTTTTCAGCAGTGAAATTACGCTTGAAAATATTGAATATTAAAGACGTGAATTATCACATTGCTAACTAAGCGTAAACCAACAGAGTGAAAAATGCTCAAGACGGGAATCGAACCCGGGCCCCTGGAATAGATCCTCAGTGCTCTACCATTAAGCCACAAGGACGATGCCCAGCTTGGCATCTCTCGCTCACATAAGACGGTAAGACTGCTACCGTAGTTATTAGATGGAATAGTCTTCATGAGCACACTATCTAGTGGCGTAACATGAGGCGCAAAAGAACCCAGCATCGGTGAATATACAGTTTTAATTACTTATTCAACTACTTTTCAGCAGTGAAATTACGCTTGAAAATATTGAATATTAAAGACGTGAATTATCACATTGCTAGCTAAGCGTAAACCAACAGAGGGAACCTTTGCGTCTCATGTTACGCCACTAGATTGTGTGTTCATAAAGAGTATTCCATCTAATAACTGCGGTAGCAGTCTTACCGACTTTTGTGAGTGAGAGATGCCAAGCTGGGCATCGTCCTTGTGGCTTAATGGTAGATCACTGGGGATCTATTCCAGGGACTCGGGTTCGATTCCCGGTTTGGACATTTTTCACTCTGTTGGTTTACGCTTAGTTAGCAATGTGATAATGCACGTCTTTAATATTAAAAAACATATATATTAATTTTTTTAACTTTCTAGGGTTCGTACGCTTCAAGGACTTTCAAGCACTTTTCACCAGAATTTTCGTAAAATAATATTTGGCTTAATGCAGAAAAATTCTATCTTCAGATATAGCGACCAGTACTTTACGAAATTTCTGGTACTAAAACTCCTTTAATCCCCCGATGCGTACCAACCCTGCTTGCTATTTAACCCTTAAATGCGCGATTTTTTATTTTGTTTCGAAAAAATTATATATGATTCTCGGAATAGTTTATTACTGAGGAAAAATAATGAAAAAAATCCGAGATACATTTTTCATATAATACGTCAATCTTTTCTTCTGTTGCACATCTGCAATACAAGTAAAAATTACTGTCGTGTGTCTGTTTTACGCTAAAATATTGCAAATTAGTAAATATTTGAATGAGTATGTCTCCAAATACCTTATATATTTTATAAAACTTAACCTTTAACCCTTTAATTATCTGACTTTACACCAGAAAGTTTCAACTGTTAATTTCGCTTTATTTAAATACGAAATGGCTGTTATAAACTAAATCAAATATTGCTATTTTAATTTTCTGGTGTGAATTAGGTATATGCGGATTAAAAAACGATTAAATTTAAAACACTGTTGTTTGCATATGTGCAATGCTACTTTCTGAAGGGTTAAATATATGGATCCTCCCGAAAAGGGACTTTTTTATAAGACCTTGGGGCCTTTGGCTTTCCTTTACAATCTGGCTGAAATACTGCGTAACTTATCATTGCTATTTTATATTATTTTAGTCCAAATTCAATTTCTCAATCTCTTTTTTACTAAATTTATTTTACAGTCTGTCCAATTTTATTTTTCTGTAAGATCTTGAGCGGGCGGGGCTTTCAAATATCGAATTTCTCCTGCCTTCTGGTAATTTAATTTTTCTCTCAAACGCAGATTTTTCTCTGGAGTAAAATTTTTTCTCAGTACGAACTCATGTTTGTTTGACACCAACAGCCTACGATTGGGTATAAAGTAGGTCTGCTACTTGGAAACCCCTTAAACGTTTTAATTGTTTCTCACTATCATTACGATAACCAAACACAACTATTCAAAATTCTTGGAGTAAATTTAAAATTTCTTAGCTATAATTTTTAAAAATTGACGCTTAAATGAGTCAGCGCGGCCCATATAGAGCTAATTTTCATGTCATTTTATATATATATATATATTTAACATAGAGAAATTCTCAATTTAATAATGTTAGATTATACATATATATTTCTAATATTTGTGTAGAATCTATACAAACTATTCTCAGACTACAATTATTAAATCAGTCAATAAGGCAGTTTTGGTTAATGTATTAATTTTTATTCTTTTTGATTTGAAAAAAACTCACTAAGAAGTATTCTTTTATATATTTTTTCTATATGTGTAGATATATATATGGGGCATTCTCACAATCTTTTGACTTTCATGTCGTTGAATAATAATTTTTATTTTAAAACACATTTTTTTTTTCATATACTGGGGAACATCCCATTGCATGATTGCATAACAATATTAAAGAGATAAATAAGTTTTGGACGATGTTGGGGGTCCAAATACCAGGAAAACTCCTATACCGTCCGGTGTCCCTGATTCTCATTTTTAAGTTTGGAGCTGTCTGTATAAAATTGTTTCAATAAAAGTAATTCGATGTCATTTTTTTCTGAAACTGGGACAATTGTTTTATATAAATATGTAGCAAAAAGTTAACCTGTACACATTTTTACGGTTGATATTATTTTTTTAACTCTGTACCTGGGTTTTTTATCCTTATCGTCCCTCATGCTAAACTTATACAGAAAATCCCTTCAGATGCAGCCACAGAATTTTTTTCAAGTTTTTTCTCATGCAGAAGTATGCTAGAGAAAGAATGTCTAAAATTCTTTGACAGGAAATTTACTGTAGAATTTAAATCAGCATTTAAATATCAATTTCAAGATCGTGGCTTTATTGGTAGTTTCACCGTCCCGAAGGTTTATTCCTGCACTTTTCGAGGTAAATTAAAAAAATAATCCAATGTTAACAACTGTTTCTGAAAATCAATGAACATCGTGGCTATCACTTAGTCTTAACATAATTTTCCTAAAAATAGGTGGTAATTTTCCTTACCGTTCCATCCTTACCATCCCTTTTTTTACCATCCCCCTTTTTTACCTTACCGTCCCTTCTTTAACATCCCTTTAAGACAATGTTATACAGAAATTCTGTATTAAAAGTTCTACATTGTTATTATTTGTTATTTGAATGTCCTTTAGGTACTATGCAAATTCATTATAAAAAAAATTTAGAAGAAAATAAAAAGTTATAGGGGTAAAATAGTAAGGAAAATTAAACACGCAAGTTTAACTTAAACCTCAGTTAAATAAAAAAATTTTCGCTGCTGACCATTTTTTCTTTATTTTGATTCATTAAGGCATTCGTCTATCAGATTAAAATGTTATTTTAGCAAGTTTAATTTTGTCAGGTTTTTTCCCCCAAAAGTCAAAAGATTGGGAGAATGCCCCATATATATATACATTGGAATTTCCTGAAATATTAAAATTTCGCTCCTTTGCGATAAATACTACATAGTCGATCTGCGCTTTATGTTTAACTTTTTCCTCTATTCTATCTTTGAGCGAAAACAGTATCACTGATCCGGATGTGGAAGAATTATTGAATCGGAAGTTGATGCATTTAAGACACGTACTTAACCGTGAACGAATAGAGAGAATTGAGAAATAGATAACCAAACACCTAATTTCTTGGATAGTATTATTAGTTTACGAAGGATATTAAGAAGATATTTTCTAATTAAAGAAAATTTCCGAACAGTAATTCTAATGTAACATTTCAGAATATCGATTGTCGCTGTAATGTTAAATAAAAAAAATGGTATAGTATAAAAAATTATGTGTGAACCCTTTGTTTAAATTTTCAAAAGAAATATAAACTGGTAAGTCTTTATAATAAGGGCTTAATGTCAATTTTGAAAGACATTTTAATTTTCATTTCATTTTACACAATATTCAATATACTGAAATCAGAATTTAATAATGTTAGATTATATATATATTTGTAAAAATATACATATAATCTATATAAACTAAACTGTAGCTATATCTATTAAATCTGTCAATAAGGCAGTTTGGTTAATGTATTACATTTTAGATCACAGGCTAGCCTAAAATCTAATGTGCCCGCCGGTTCTGTATGTATGTACGTACGTAACGCGATAACTCTTAATAGAAATATCCGATTTGTTTCATTTTTTATGTACATTCTGATAAGGCGCTTCCCTGATTAGTTATGGGGATTCATTGGTCAAGTATAAAGGGCGGAACAGGGGCTAATCCCCTTTAACTTAGATAAATGGGCTTTTCCTGCAAAATTATCAGATTTCCTTCAAATTTGGTATACCGGTTAGTTCTGATAATGAGCTTCCCTGATTAGATTTGAAGATTCATTGTTTAAGTCTAAAGGGGGTCAACGGTGGTCTATTAACCCTCCTAAATTAGATAAATGAGGTTTTTCTATCCGATTTGCTTCAAATTTGGTATGCCGGTTTATTCAAATAAGGCACGTCCCTGATTAGATTTGGAAGTTCATTGGTTAAATATAAAGGGGGGAAACGGGGGGCTAATACCCCCCTTAATTTAGATAAATGGGTTTTTCTATCCAATTTGCTTCAAATTTGGTATACCGGTTTATTTCGATAAGGCGCTTCCCTGATGACATTTGGAGGCCCATTGATTAAGGATAAAGAGGGGAAACGGGGGGAGGACAATATTCGTTAATTCCCCTTAATTTGTTTTTCGAGGGGAATTATTCTTTGAAATAAGAATTTAATACACAATTTAGAGTGAATAGCCTGTGAACTCAATGCCATCTGTTTAACTGGGCACTTTTCTTTTTTATTTTCTCCCTGATTAAGCAAAACTCATTAAGAAGTTCATTTTTATATATATTTCTGGGTTTTTTTTTTATTATTTGCTCATATAATAAAATTCCGCTCGTTTGCGATAAGTATTACATAATCAATCAGCTCTTTATATTTAACTCTTTCCTTTCTTCTATCTTTCTACAGAAACAATATTACAGATCCGGACATGGAAGAATTAGTGAATCGGAACCTGACGCATACAAGACACGTACTTAACCATGTACAAATAGAGAAAATAGGGAAATAGGTAACCAAGCATCGCATTTCTAGGATTGTATTACTAAATAACGAAGAATATTTTAGTAGATATCGTCTAATTAAAGAAAATTTCCGAACTGTATTTCTAATATAACGTTTTAGAATTACAATTGTGGTACTAATGTTTGCTTTTTAAAATAAGATACAGTTGAAAAGACCTGTAAACATATTTTATTTAAATGTTCAAAATAAGTGTAAGCAAGTAAATCTATTCACCTTAATGTCAACTTTCCAAGACATTTTAAATTTCATTTCACTTTACACAATGTTTAACATGCTAAAATCCGTAGTTTAATAATGTTACATTATATCTGTACCTTGGAACAAAAAGAGCCAATGTCCAAAATTGAGAAATTTGAGTTAAATGCACGAATGAATTCATGATGCGATATAAAGTAATTGTTAAAAGGGCCAACGCCCTCCCAATATTAGATCATTGAAAACAAAATATTTTGTCCAGGCCGATGTTAATTACTGTTAATGTAAAAATGGCCAATTTAAAATGTAAAAAAAAAAACTAAATCAATGTAACATTAGATTGTTGTGAGAAAAACATTACTGAATTGAAAGGTACAACTTTGAAAAATAATAGTACAGAAATCGTAGCAAGATTCTTAAAATTCCTCAAACTTAAATTGGGTTTCCTGCCATTTGAGAAAAATGGACATTGGCCCTTTTTGTTCAAAGGTACAGATATAACCCTTTAAGTCCTGACCCCCACAATTATGCGGGGGATACTAAAGTAAAAGAGAATGACTATTTCCTGTTTTTGTAAGATTTAAAACCAAATCTGTACATTTATATGAGTTAATTGGCTTCAGATGTTTTGATAAGACACAATTAGGGGCCAGCAACTACAATACAGGGTTAGATTTTCTGCTTTTAAAAAGACTATAGCATCTGACAGCAATAGACAAAAAGTATGTTCTGTCGTAATTTCTTTTAAATATGATTTTTAGTGTTTACTTAGATTTAATTTTTCTTTTCATATACTTTATTCATGATTTTAATTGATTTTGTCTTTGATAAATTTAATTAGGCTTTACAAATGTTGAAAAACAAATGACCAGCACAAGTGTGCGGGTCGGGCCTTTACCACTTCCAAAATGGGCACAATTCCTAATATATAAAATTTTTATTTTTATTTGATTTTTTTTTTTAATTTATGTTTTTAGCAATTTATTTTTTATTAATTACATTTTTAAATTGATAGGAGTGTACTATTCATGATTTCTATTTAAAATTGATAGTATTAGATGTATAATATGCACATATAACGAACTGTATGTTTCTGCTCTGAGTCATAGATGTCATATATGATTTATAAGTTGTATATGAGTTATATGCATATCACGAGATAGATTTTTAAATTTTATAAATTTATTCCATTTTGTCGGCACAGCAAGTAAACCAACAGGAATAAATAATAAATTATGGAAAGTTCAGCAAATGCTCGACAGATTCCGTAAGTGTCGGCTTGAATTTATCAGGGGGAAATTTTCCATAGATGAGCAGACGATTCCTTTTTTTAGGACGTGCTTCAGTAAAGCAGTATATAAAAAACAAACCACAGTCTGTTGTAACAGTATCACCAGGTATAGTATTAAATTTTGTAGTATACCAGCGGGAAAATACAGACCTGGTCCACAAGGATTTGGGCTTAGGACCTGCTGTAGTCCTTACTCTGGTTCAGCCTTAGGTTTATGTACTTCGATCGATATTTCAACAAAATACCGCTGCTGGAAAAACTAAAAAAAAAAAAAAAAGTCCTTCCGGCCAGTGCCGGGAGGAAGAGGTAGCTTTCATATTCCTTATTTTAAAAAAGCCAACTTATATTATTGAAACACACGAAGCTCAATTTAGTGGAAACCGAATATAGGAGATTCAATACAAATTTTTATCAATACTAAATCATTATGAATGAGAATTTCGCGAAATTAGTCAGCTTTATCCAAGCTGCTTTTACTTAAAGTAACTTATATTTGGCTACCAAATTCGGCGATTTCAAAGGGCATGCCATTTTAAGACAACATGGTGGATGAGGCTAACCAGTGAACTTGGTCGAGACCTTAGTCATTGCTGTGCACATGCTCACTCACATCGGAATCGGTTGATATATACGAGTGCTGTCGCAGGCAAAAAATCAGATTTTTCAAAATGTCACCCACATTAGAAATTGAAACTGCTATATCTGAGCCATTTTTTAAGATAAAGTCAAACAAAAAATGCTCCTGAATCCTTATATCACGTTCAAATACTCAAGAAAGAAACCTTTTTCAATTTCTAATTTTTTTGCACCTCACTTTAAATATAATTTTTTTAAAATTTAATGGCCGCCATTTTGAAACAAGATGGCTGATGAAGCTGGCCAGTGAACTTGGTCGAGATATTGATGTATACTATCCACATGCCTGCTTCCATCGAAATAGGCGAATACGTGTGTTATCGCGTGACAAATACAAGATCGTTTCAAAGTGTTAGCCATGCTAGAAATTCAAAGTGCTATAATTCAACCATTTTTTAAGATATAAACAAAAGAACAAATTGTCACAAACAAAAACTGCTCCAGAATCTTTGTATCAAGGCCAAACACATAAAAAAAACTTTTTCATTTTCCAATTTTTTAATACCACATTTTAAATTTTAAATTACATTTTTTTAAAATGGCAACCCTTTTGAAACAAGAGGGCGAATGAAGATGGCCAACGAACTCGGTCGAGACATTTGTATGTACTATGTACACACCAAGGTACATCCAAATCGGTTCATAAATATGTCTGTTATCACGTGACAAAAATCAGGTCGTTTTAAAATGTCAGCCACAATAGAAATTCAAAATGCTATAACTCAGCCATTTTTTTAAATATAGACGAAACAAAACCTGTTCCAGAATCTTTGTATTAAGGTCAAACATATAGAAAAAAAATCTTTTTCATTTTCCAATTTTTTGGTATCTCATTTTAAATTTTAAATTTTTTAATTTTTTTTAAATGGCCGCCATTTTGAAACAAGATGGCGGATGAAGCTGGCCAACGAACTCGGTCGAGATATTTGTATGTACTATGTACACACCAAAGTACATCCAAATCGGTTCATAAATATGTCTGTTATCACGTGACAAAAATCAGGACGTTTCAAAATGTCAGCCATGCTAGAAATTAAAAATGCTATAACTCAGCCATTTTTTAAGATATAGACGAAACAAAAAGTGCTCCCGAATCTTTTTATCAAGGTTAAACACATAAGAAAAAAATATTTTTTCAATTTTCAATTTTTTGGTACCACATTTCAAATTTAAATTTTTCTTAAAAATTTAAATGGCCACCATTTTTAAACAAGATATCGGATGAAGCTGGCCAACGAACTCGGTCGAGACATTGGTATGTACTATGTATAAACGAAGTTACATCCAAATCGGTTCATAAATACGCCTTTTCTCGCGTGACAAAATTCAGGACGTTTCAAAATGCCAGCCACGCTAGAAATTCAAAATGCTATAACTCAGCCATTTTTTAAGATATAGACGAAACAAAAACTGCTCCGGTGTCTTTGTATAAAGGTCAAATACATAAGAAAAAAATATTTTTCCATTTTCAATTTTTTGGTACAACATTTCAAATTTAAATTTTTTTAAAAATTTTAAATGGCCGCCATTTTGAAACAAAATGGCGGATGAAGCTGGCCAACGAACTCGGTCGAGACATTGGTATGTACTATGTACACACCGAATTACATCCAAATCGGTTCATAAATACGAGAGTTACAGTGTGACATAGGTCAGATATATATATATATATATATATATATATATATATATATATATATATATATATATATATATATATATATTATTCCAAAATTAATGATAAATTACTGCATGAATGGCGCTACAGCAGCACATATCAAATGCAATAAAGCATATTATATCATTTCAAAATGCTAAAACAACATAACTTCAAAAGGAAGGTGTATATCTGTAGAAATTTTTAAACAGTAAAATATTTATAAAAACAAAAACAAGAAAGACAGGTAAAAAACAAAAACAGTCTGTTCTTCATCAGTGGGAGGACAGACAGAAAACTAACTCCACCCCCCACTTTTTAAAATTTGCAGGTTTCTGAACACATGTTCACCCCGCATTCAATACTGAAAACTATTGTCATTTTATTAATCTAATTACATTAAAAAACTAAAACAACTCAAATTAACAAACATAATATTAACCATACAAAAACAAAAAACATTAATAAAAATGTCTTTTAGAGGAATGCTTAAATTATCATTAAACTGAAAACAAAAAGAAAAAAATATAAGAAAATAGCATGAATGCAGAATAAACATGCGCCCCCCCCCCCAAACCCGCAAAATGAAATTTCTCAAAACATGAATACCTGTATAATGTTTTCCACCCGTCAACTATAAACAAATAAATTTTTTCTTCCAAATCCATTATCAAAAGCCAGAAATTCCAGGTCTGCAACATTCTTTCGTTTCAATTCATCGATAGACACCCGTTCTTTTATCAAGACTTTAGGATGCCCATTTCATACAGAAAGATCCAGAAGGCTGCTATCACATGTTCACGCCGACAGTCCACATCGTTGCCATTCACTTTTAAGAACTGTCTTTAAATAATATTTCAAAAACTTAATAGGGTAATTGTTATTGTAAAATAAATTAGCCAATAACTTAAAAATCTGTTTATAAAAATTACTGTCTCTGCCACAAATTTTATTGAACCGTATCAATTGATTAATAATTATATTTATGTAAATTTTTTTATGCAAATTTGAAAACCAATGTGGCATGCTTCTAGTAAAAAAATTAAAACTATTTCTTTTATCGTACAAATCCAAAATCAAATTATTATCACTAATTTTGAATAAAATATCTAAAAATTCTGCATTATAATCATCACTTTTTGCTCTGTTCAATTTTAAACAATTTGGATATATAATATCATATTCATTAGAAAAATCAAAATTAAAAATCAAAATATCATCAATATACCTAAAGACCTTTAAAGACTTATTATATTTCATAGTATATTAAAATTCATAATAAAATAAAAATAAATTAGCTGCTGTACTAGAATAGTTTGTTCCCATCCCTATACCACATATTTGATTAAAGGTATTATTGTTAAAAGTTACATAATTATTATAAAAACAAAAATGACATAAACTTGAAAATAAATCTCTATTTATATTTAATTCATCATTTATACAAAAAAACATCAAAAATACTCATTAAAACTTCATAAAGTGAATCAATAGGTATATTGGTGAACAGATTTTCAAAATCGAATACCTGCATTGTCAGAGGAGTCAAAGGCAATTTGCTCAAAATTTCAACACTATTGTCAATTGACCAGAAATAACTATACTTCTTAAATTTATGCTTTAAAAAATCATAAATCTTTTTTAATAAATTCTGTAAACCAATATTAAAATTTTTGTTAATGCTTCTAGAAGTACTACAAATAAATCTAAATTTAATCGGGTCTTTATGAAATTTTATGAAATTATGAAATTTTATTTTCTTAACGCCTAAATTTCATAAAGATCCGATTAAATTTAGATTTATTTGTAGTACTTCTAGAAGCATTAACAAAAATTTTAATATTGGTTTACAGAATTTATTAAAAAAGATTTATGATTTTTTAAAGCATAAATTTAAGAAGTATAGTTATTTCTGGTCAATTGACAATAGTGTTGAAATTTTGAGCAAATTGCCTTTGACTCCTCTGACAATGCAGGTATTCGATTTTGAAAATCTGTTCACCAATATACCTATTGATTCACTTTATGAAGTTTTAATGAGTATTTTTGATGTTTTTTGTATAAATGATGAATTAAATATAAATAGAGATTTATTTTCAAGTTTATGTCATTTTTGTTTTTATAATAATTATGTAACTTTTAACAATAATACCTTTAATCAAATATGTGGTATAGGGATGGGAACAAACTATTCTAGTACAGCAGCTAATTTATTTTTATTTTATTATGAATTTAAATATACTATGAAATATAATAAGTCTTTAAAGGTCTTTAGGTATATTGATGATATTTTGATTTTTAATTTTGATTTTTCTAATGAATATGATATTATATATCCAAATTGTTTAAAATTGAACAGAGCAAACAGTGATGATTATAATGCAGAATTTTTAGATATTTTATTCAAAATTAGTGATAATAATTTGATTTTGGATTTGTACGATAAAAGAAATAGTTTTAAATTTTTTACTAGAAGCATGCCACATTGGTTTTCAAATTTGCATAAAAAAATTTACATAAATATAATTATTAATCAATTGATACGGTTCAATAAAATTTGTGGCAGAGACAGTAATTTTTATAAACAGATTTTTAAGTTAATGGCTAATTTATTTTACAATAACAATTACCCTATTAAGTTTTTGAAATATTATTTAAAGACAGTTCTTAAAAGTGAATGGCAACGATGTGGACTGTCGGCGTGAACATCTGATAGCAGCCTTCTGGATCTTTCTGTATGAAATGGGCATCCTAAAGTCTTGATAAAAGAACGGGTGTCTATCGATGAATTGAAACGAAAGAATGTTGCAGACCTGGAATTTCTGGCTTTTGATAATGGATTTGGAAGAAAAAATTTATTTGTTTATAGTTGACGGGTGGAAAACATTATACAGGTATTCATGTTTTGAGAAATTTCATTTTGCGGGTTTGGGGGGGCGCATGTTTATTCTGCATTCATGCTATTTTCTTATATTTTTTTCTTTTTGTTTTCAGTTTAATGATAATTTAAGCATTCCTCTAAAAGACATTTTTATTAATGTTTTTTGTTTTTGTATGGTTAATATTATGTTTGTTAATTTGAGTTGTTTTATTTTTTTAATGTAATTAGATTAATAAAATGACAATAGTTTTCAGTATTGAATGCGGGGTGAACATGTGTTCAGAAACCTGCAAATTTTAAAAAGTGGGGGGTGGAGTTAGTTTTCTGTCTGTCCTCCCACTGATGAAGAACAGACTGTTTTTGTTTTTTACCTGTCTTTCTTGTTTTTGTTTTTATAAATATTTTACTGTTTAAAAATTTCTACAGATATACACCTTCCTTTTGAAGTTATGTTTGTTGTTTTAGCATTTTGAAATGATATAATATATATATATATATATATATATATCAATTTTGAACGGAGGTGGTTTCGGGGTCTGGGGGTCATGATCGATGAAAATATACCAAAATTTTTGAATTCGCTTTCCTCCGAACGGCTGCAATAGGTAGCTTTTTGTAATGAAAGCTACCTAAAAATCTTTTTCACTTTCCAATTTTTTGGTATCTCATTTAATTTTTTTTATTTTTTAATTTTTTTAAATGGCCGCCATTTTGAAAGAAGATGGCGGATGAAGCTGACCAACGAACCCGGTCGAGACATTGGTATGTACTATGTATAAACGAAGTTACATCCAAATCGGTTCATAAATACGCCTTTTATCGCGTGACAAAATTCAGGACGTTTCAAAATGTCAGCCACGCTAGAAATTCAAAATGCTATAACTCAGCCATTTTTTAAGATATAGACGAAACAAAAACTGCTCCGAAATCTTTGTATAAAGGTCAAATACATAAGAAAAAATATTTTTCCATTTTCAATTTTTTGGTACCACATTTCAAATTTTAAATTAAAAAATTTTTTTAAATGGCCGCCATTTTGAAACAAAATGGCGGATGAAGCTGGCCAACGGACTCGGTCGAGAGATTGGTATGTACTATGTACACACTGAATTACATCCAAATCGGTTCATAAATACGCCTTTTATCGCGTGACAAAATTCAGGACGTTTCAAAAGGTCAGCCACGCTAGAAATTCAAAATGCTATAACTCAGCCATTTTTTAAGATATTGACGAAACAAAAACTGCTCCGGAATCTTTGTATAAAGCTCAAATACATAAGAAAAAATATTTTTCCATTTTTAATTTTTTGGTACCACATTTCAAGTTTTAAATTTTTTTTAAATTTTTAAATGGCCGCCATTTTGAAACAAAACGGCGGATGAAGCTGGCCAACGAACTCGGTCGAGAGATTGGTATGTACTATGTACACACTGAATTACATCCAAATCGGTTCATAAATACGCCTTTTATCGCGTGACAAAATTCAGGACGTTTCAAAATGTCAGCCACGCTAGAAATTCAAAATGCTATAACTCAGCCATTTTTTAAGATATAGACGAAACAAAAAGTGCTCCCGAATCTTTTTATCAAGGTTAAACACATAAGAAAAAAATATTTTTTCAATTTTCAATTTTTTGGTACCACATTTCAAATTTAAATTTTTCTTAAAAATTTAAATGGCCGCCATTTTTAAACAAGATATCGGATGAAGCTGGCCAACGAACTCGGTCGAGACATTGGTATGTACTATGTATAAACGAAGTTACATCCAAATCGGTTCATAAATACGCCTTTTCTCGCGTGACAAAATTCAGGACGTTTCAAAAGGTCAGCCACGCTAGAAATTCAAAATGCTATAACTCAGCCATTTTTTAAGATATAGACGAAACAAAAACTGCTCCGGTGGCTTTGTATAAAGGTCAAATACATAAGAAAAAAATATTTTTCCATTTTCAATTTTTTGGTACAACATTTCAAATTTAAGTTTTTTTTTAAATTTTAAATGGCCGCCATTTTGAAACAAAATGGCGGATGAAGCTGGCCAACGAACTCGGTCGAGACATTGGTATGTACTATGTACACACCGAATTACATCCAAATCGGTTCATAAATACGAGAGTTACAGTGTGACATAGGTCAGATATATATATATATATATATATATATATATATATTATTCCAAAATTAATGATAAATTACTGCATGAATGGCGCTACAGCAGCACATATCAAATGCAATAAAGCATATTATATCATTTCAAAATGCTAAAACAACATAACTTCAAAAGGAAGGTGTATATCTGTAGAAATTTTTAAACAGTAAAATATTTATAAAAACAAAAACAAGAAAGACAGGTAAAAAACAAAAACAGTCTGTTCTTCATCAGTGGGAGGACAGACAGAAAACTAACTCCACCCCCCACTTTTTAAAATTTGCAGGTTTCTGAACACATGTTCACCCCGCATTCAATACTGAAAACTATTGTCATTTTATTAATCTAATTACATTAAAAAACTAAAACAACTCAAATTAACAAACATAATATTAACCATGCAAAAACAAAAAACATTAATAAAAATGTCTTTTAGAGGAATGCTTAAATTATCATTAAACTGAAAACAAAAAGAAAAAAATATAAGAAAATAGCATGAATGCAGAATAAACATGCGCCCCCCCCCAAACCCGCAAAATGAAATTTCTCAAAACATGAATACCTGTATAATGTTTTCCACCCGTCAACTATAAACAAATAAATTTTTTCTTCCAAATCCATTATCAAAAGCCAGAAATTCCAGGTCTGCAACATTCTTTCGTTTCAATTCATCGATAGACACCCGTTCTTTTATCAAGACTTTAGGATGCCCATTTCATACAGAAAGATCCAGAAGGCTGCTATCACATGTTCACGCCGACAGTCCACATCGTTGCCATTCACTTTTAAGAACTGTCTTTAAATAATATTTCAAAAACTTAATAGGGTAATTGTTATTGTAAAATAAATTAGCCAATAACTTAAAAATCTGTTTATAAAAATTACTGTCTCTGCCACAAATTTTATTGAACCGTATCAATTGATTAATAATTATATTTATGTAAATTTTTTTATGCAAATTTGAAAACCAATGTGGCATGCTTCTAGTAAAAAAATTAAAACTATTTCTTTTATCGTACAAATCCAAAATCAAATTATTATCACTAATTTTGAATAAAATATCTAAAAATTCTGCATTATAATCATCACTTTTTGCTCTGTTCAATTTTAAACAATTTGGATATATAATATCATATTCATTAGAAAAATCAAAATTAAAAATCAAAATATCATCAATATACCTAAAGACCTTTAAAGACTTATTATATTTCATAGTATATTAAAATTCATAATAAAATAAAAATAAATTAGCTGCTGTACTAGAATAGTTTGTTCCCATCCCTATACCACATATTTGATTAAAGGTATTATTGTTAAAAGTTACATAATTATTATAAAAACAAAAATGACATAAACTTGAAAATAAATCTCTATTTATATTTAATTCATCATTTATACAAAAAAACATCAAAAATACTCATTAAAACTTCATAAAGTGAATCAATAGGTATATTGGTGAACAGATTTTCAAAATCGAATACCTGCATTGTCAGAGGAGTCAAAGGCAATTTGCTCAAAATTTCAACACTATTGTCAATTGACCAGAAATAACTATACTTCTTAAATTTATGCTTTAAAAAATCATAAATCTTTTTTAATAAATTCTGTAAACCAATATTAAAATTTTTGTTAATGCTTCTAGAAGTACTACAAATAAATCTAAATTTAATCGGATCTTTATGAAATTTTATGAAATTATGAAATTTTATTTTCTTAACGCCTAAATTTCATAAAGATCCGATTAAATTTAGATTTATTTGTAGTACTTCTAGAAGCATTAACAAAAATTTTAATATTGGTTTACAGAATTTATTAAAAAAGATTTATGATTTTTTAAAGCATAAATTTAAGAAGTATAGTTATTTCTGGTCAATTGACAATAGTGTTGAAATTTTGAGCAAATTGCCTTTGACTCCTCTGACAATGCAGGTATTCGATTTTGAAAATCTGTTCACCAATATACCTATTGATTCACTTTATGAAGTTTTAATGAGTATTTTTGATGTTTTTTGTATAAATGATGAATTAAATATAAATAGAGATTTATTTTCAAGTTTATGTCATTTTTGTTTTTATAATAATTATGTAACTTTTAACAATAATACCTTTAATCAAATATGTGGTATAGGGATGGGAACAAACTATTCTAGTACAGCAGCTAATTTATTTTTATTTTATTATGAATTTAAATATACTATGAAATATAATAAGTCTTTAAAGGTCTTTAGGTATATTGATGATATTTTGATTTTTAATTTTGATTTTTCTAATGAATATGATATTATATATCCAAATTGTTTAAAATTGAACAGAGCAAACAGTGATGATTATAATGCAGAATTTTTAGATATTTTATTCAAAATTAGTGATAATAATTTGATTTTGGATTTGTACGATAAAAGAAATAGTTTTAAATTTTTTACTAGAAGCATGCCACATTGGTTTTCAAATTTGCATAAAAAAATTTACATAAATATAATTATTAATCAATTGATACGGTTCAATAAAATTTGTGGCAGAGACAGTAATTTTTATAAACAGATTTTTAAGTTAATGGCTAATTTATTTTACAATAACAATTACCCTATTAAGTTTTTGAAATATTATTTAAAGACAGTTCTTAAAAGTGAATGGCAACGATGTGGACTGTCGGCGTGAACATCTGATAGCAGCCTTCTGGATCTTTCTGTATGAAATGGGCATCCTAAAGTCTTGATAAAAGAACGGGTGTCTATCGATGAATTGAAACGAAAGAATGTTGCAGACCTGGAATTTCTGGCTTTTGATAATGGATTTGGAAGAAAAAATTTATTTGTTTATAGTTGACGGGTGGAAAACATTATACAGGTATTCATGTTTTGAGAAATTTCATTTTGCGGGTTTGGGGGGGCGCATGTTTATTCTGCATTCATGCTATTTTCTTATATTTTTTTCTTTTTGTTTTCAGTTTAATGATAATTTAAGCATTCCTCTAAAAGACATTTTTATTAATGTTTTTTGTTTTTGTATGGTTAATATTATGTTTGTTAATTTGAGTTGTTTTATTTTTTTAATGTAATTAGATTAATAAAATGACAATAGTTTTCAGTATTGAATGCGGGGTGAACATGTGTTCAGAAACCTGCAAATTTTAAAAAGTGGGGGGTGGAGTTAGTTTTCTGTCTGTCCTCCCACTGATGAAGAACAGACTGTTTTTGTTTTTTACCTGTCTTTCTTGTTTTTGTTTTTATAAATATTTTACTGTTTAAAAATTTCTACAGATATACACCTTCCTTTTGAAGTTATGTTGTTTTAGCATTTTGAAATGATATAATATATATATATATATATATATATATATATCAATTTTGAACGGAGGGTGGTTTCGGGGTCTGGGGGTCATGATCGATGAAAATATACCAAAATTTTTTGAATTCGCTTTCCTCCGAACGGCTGCAATAGGTAGCTTTTTGTAATGAAAGCTACCTAAAAATCTTTTTCACTTTCCAATTTTTTGGTATCTCATTTATTTTTTTTTATTTTTTAATTTTTTTAAATGGCCGCCATTTTGAAAGAAGATGGCGGATGAAGCTGACCAACGAACCCGATCGAGACATTGGTATGTACTATGTATAAACGAAGTTACATCCAAATCGGTTCATAAATACGCCTTTTATCGCGTGACAAAATTCAGGACGTTTCAAAATGTCAGCCACGCTAGAAATTCAAAATGCTATAACTCAGCCATTTTTTAAGATATAGACGAAACAAAAACTGCTCCGAAATCTTTGTATAAAGGTCAAATACATAAGAAAAAATATTTTTCCATTTTCAATTTTTTGGTACCACATTTCAAATTTTAAATTAAAAAATTTTTTTAAATGGCCGCCATTTTGAAACAAAATGGCGGATGAAGCTGGCCAACGGACTCGGTCGAGAGATTGGTATGTACTATGTACACACTGAATTACATCCAAATCGGTTCATAAATACGCCTTTTATCGCGTGACAAAATTCAGGACGTTTCAAAAGGTCAGCCACGCTAGAAATTCAAAATGCTATAACTCAGCCATTTTTTAAGATATTGACGAAACAAAAACTGCTCCGGAATCTTTGTATAAAGCTCAAATACATAAGAAAAAATATTTTTCCATTTTTAATTTTTTGGTACCACATTTCAAGTTTTAAATTTTTTTTAAATTTTTAAATGGCCGCCATTTTGAAACAAAACGGCGGATGAAGCTGGCCAACGAACTCGGTCGAGAGATTGGTATGTACTATGTACACACTGAATTACATCCAAATCGGTTCATAAATACGCCTTTTATCGCGTGACAAAATTCAGGACGTTTCAAAATGTCAGCCACGCTAGAAATTCAAAATGCTATAACTCAGCCATTTTTTAAGATATAGACGAAACAAAAAGTGCTCCCGAATCTTTTTATCAAGGTTAAACACATAAGAAAAAAATATTTTTTCAATTTTCAATTTTTTGGTACCACATTTCAAATTTAAATTTTTCTTAAAAATTTAAATGGCCGCCATTTTTAAACAAGATATCGGATGAAGCTGGCCAACGAACTCGGTCGAGACATTGGTATGTACTATGTATAAACGAAGTTACATCCAAATCGGTTCATAAATACGCCTTTTCTCGCGTGACAAAATTCAGGACGTTTCAAAAGGTCAGCCACGCTAGAAATTCAAAATGCTATAACTCAGCCATTTTTTAAGATATAGACGAAACAAAAACTGCTCCGGTGGCTTTGTATAAAGGTCAAATACATAAGAAAAAAATATTTTTCCATTTTCAATTTTTTGGTACAACATTTCAAATTTAAGTTTTTTTTTAAATTTTAAATGGCCGCCATTTTGAAACAAAATGGCGGATGAAGCTGGCCAACGAACTCGGTCGAGACATTGGTATGTACTATGTACACACCGAATTACATCCAAATCGGTTCATAAATACGAGAGTTACAGTGTGACATAGGTCAGATATATATATATATATATATATATATATATATATTATTCCAAAATTAATGATAAATTACTGCATGAATGGCGCTACAGCAGCACATATCAAATGCAATAAAGCATATTATATCATTTCAAAATGCTAAAACAACATAACTTCAAAAGGAAGGTGTATGTCTGTAGAAATTTTTAAACAGTAAAATATTTATAAAAACAAAAACAAGAAAGACAGGTAAAAAACAAAAACAGTCTGTTCTTCATCAGTGGGAGGACAGACAGAAAACTAACTCCACCCCCCACTTTTTAAAATTTGCAGGTTTCTGAACACATGTTCACCCCGCATTCAATACTGAAAACTATTGTCATTTTATTAATCTAATTACATTAAAAAACTAAAACAACTCAAATTAACAAACATAATATTAACCATGCAAAAACAAAAAACATTAATAAAAATGTCTTTTAGAGGAATGCTTAAATTATCATTAAACTGAAAACAAAAAGAAAAAAATATAAGAAAATAGCATGAATGCAGAATAAACATGCGCCCCCCCCAAACCCGCAAAATGAAATTTCTCAAAACATGAATACCTGTATAATGTTTTCCACCCGTCAACTATAAACAAATAAATTTTTTCTTCCAAATCCATTATCAAAAGCCAGAAATTCCAGGTCTGCAACATTCTTTCGTTTCAATTCATCGATAGACACCCGTTCTTTTATCAAGACTTTAGGATGCCCATTTCATACAGAAAGATCCAGAAGGCTGCTATCACATGTTCACGCCGACAGTCCACATCGTTGCCATTCACTTTTAAGAACTGTCTTTAAATAATATTTCAAAAACTTAATAGGGTAATTGTTATTGTAAAATAAATTAGCCAATAACTTAAAAATCTGTTTATAAAAATTACTGTCTCTGCCACAAATTTTATTGAACCGTATCAATTGATTAATAATTATATTTATGTAAATTTTTTTATGCAAATTTGAAAACCAATGTGGCATGCTTCTAGTAAAAAAATTAAAACTATTTCTTTTATCGTACAAATCCAAAATCAAATTATTATCACTAATTTTGAATAAAATATCTAAAAATTCTGCATTATAATCATCACTTTTTGCTCTGTTCAATTTTAAACAATTTGGATATATAATATCATATTCATTAGAAAAATCAAAATTAAAAATCAAAATATCATCAATATACCTAAAGACCTTTAAAGACTTATTATATTTCATAGTATATTAAAATTCATAATAAAATAAAAATAAATTAGCTGCTGTACTAGAATAGTTTGTTCCCATCCCTATACCACATATTTGATTAAAGGTATTATTGTTAAAAGTTACATAATTATTATAAAAACAAAAATGACATAAACTTGAAAATAAATCTCTATTTATATTTAATTCATCATTTATACAAAAAAACATCAAAAATACTCATTAAAACTTCATAAAGTGAATCAATAGGTATATTGGTGAACAGATTTTCAAAATCGAATACCTGCATTGTCAGAGGAGTCAAAGGCAATTTGCTCAAAATTTCAACACTATTGTCAATTGACCAGAAATAACTATACTTCTTAAATTTATGCTTTAAAAAATCATAAATCTTTTTTAATAAATTCTGTAAACCAATATTAAAATTTTTGTTAATGCTTCTAGAAGTACTACAAATAAATCTAAATTTAATCGGATCTTTATGAAATTTTATGAAATTATGAAATTTTATTTTCTTAACGCCTAAATTTCATAAAGATCCGATTAAATTTAGATTTATTTGTAGTACTTCTAGAAGCATTAACAAAAATTTTAATATTGGTTTACAGAATTTATTAAAAAAGATTTATGATTTTTTAAAGCATAAATTTAAGAAGTATAGTTATTTCTGGTCAATTGACAATAGTGTTGAAATTTTGAGCAAATTGCCTTTGACTCCTCTGACAATGCAGGTATTCGATTTTGAAAATCTGTTCACCAATATACCTATTGATTCACTTTATGAAGTTTTAATGAGTATTTTTGATGTTTTTTGTATAAATGATGAATTAAATATAAATAGAGATTTATTTTCAAGTTTATGTCATTTTTGTTTTTATAATAATTATGTAACTTTTAACAATAATACCTTTAATCAAATATGTGGTATAGGGATGGGAACAAACTATTCTAGTACAGCAGCTAATTTATTTTTATTTTATTATGAATTTAAATATACTATGAAATATAATAAGTCTTTAAAGGTCTTTAGGTATATTGATGATATTTTGATTTTTAATTTTGATTTTTCTAATGAATATGATATTATATATCCAAATTGTTTAAAATTGAACAGAGCAAACAGTGATGATTATAATGCAGAATTTTTAGATATTTTATTCAAAATTAGTGATAATAATTTGATTTTGGATTTGTACGATAAAAGAAATAGTTTTAAATTTTTTACTAGAAGCATGCCACATTGGTTTTCAAATTTGCATAAAAAAATTTACATAAATATAATTATTAATCAATTGATACGGTTCAATAAAATTTGTGGCAGAGACAGTAATTTTTATAAACAGATTTTTAAGTTAATGGCTAATTTATTTTACAATAACAATTACCCTATTAAGTTTTTGAAATATTATTTAAAGACAGTTCTTAAAAGTGAATGGCAACGATGTGGACTGTCGGCGTGAACATCTGATAGCAGCCTTCTGGATCTTTCTGTATGAAATGGGCATCCTAAAGTCTTGATAAAAGAACGGGTGTCTATCGATGAATTGAAACGAAAGAATGTTGCAGACCTGGAATTTCTGGCTTTTGATAATGGATTTGGAAGAAAAAATTTATTTGTTTATAGTTGACGGGTGGAAAACATTATACAGGTATTCATGTTTTGAGAAATTTCATTTTGCGGGTTTGGGGGGGCGCATGTTTATTCTGCATTCATGCTATTTTCTTATATTTTTTTCTTTTTGTTTTCAGTTTAATGATAATTTAAGCATTCCTCTAAAAGACATTTTTATTAATGTTTTTTGTTTTTGTATGGTTAATATTATGTTTGTTAATTTGAGTTGTTTTATTTTTTTAATGTAATTAGATTAATAAAATGACAATAGTTTTCAGTATTGAATGCGGGGTGAACATGTGTTCAGAAACCTGCAAATTTTAAAAAGTGGGGGGTGGAGTTAGTTTTCTGTCTGTCCTCCCACTGATGAAGAACAGACTGTTTTTGTTTTTTACCTGTCTTTCTTGTTTTTGTTTTTATAAATATTTTACTGTTTAAAAATTTCTACAGATATACACCTTCCTTTTGAAGTTATGTTGTTTTAGCATTTTGAAATGATATAATATATATATATATATATATATATATATATCAATTTTGAACGGAGGGTGGTTTCGGGGTCTGGGGGTCATGATCGATGAAAATATACCAAAATTTTTTGAATTCGCTTTCCTCCGAACGGCTGCAATAGGTAGCTTTTTGTAATGAAAGCTACCTAAAAATCTTTTTCACTTTCCAATTTTTTGGTATCTCATTTATTTTTTTTTATTTTTTAATTTTTTTAAATGGCCGCCATTTTGAAAGAAGATGGCGGATGAAGCTGACCAACGAACCCGATCGAGACATTGGTATGTACTATGTATAAACGAAGTTACATCCAAATCGGTTCATAAATACGCCTTTTATCGCGTGACAAAATTCAGGACGTTTCAAAATGTCAGCCACGCTAGAAATTCAAAATGCTATAACTCAGCCATTTTTTAAGATATAGACGAAACAAAAACTGCTCCGAAATCTTTGTATAAAGGTCAAATACATAAGAAAAAATATTTTTCCATTTTCAATTTTTTGGTACCACATTTCAAATTTTAAATTAAAAAATTTTTTTAAATGGCCGCCATTTTGAAACAAAATGGCGGATGAAGCTGGCCAACGGACTCGGTCGAGAGATTGGTATGTACTATGTACACACTGAATTACATCCAAATCGGTTCATAAATACGCCTTTTATCGCGTGACAAAATTCAGGACGTTTCAAAAGGTCAGCCACGCTAGAAATTCAAAATGCTATAACTCAGCCATTTTTTAAGATATTGACGAAACAAAAACTGCTCCGGAATCTTTGTATAAAGCTCAAATACATAAGAAAAAATATTTTTCCATTTTTAATTTTTTGGTACCACATTTCAAGTTTTAAATTTTTTTTAAATTTTTAAATGGCCGCCATTTTGAAACAAAACGGCGGATGAAGCTGGCCAACGAACTCGGTCGAGAGATTGGTATGTACTATGTACACACTGAATTACATCCAAATCGGTTCATAAATACGCCTTTTATCGCGTGACAAAATTCAGGACGTTTCAAAATGTCAGCCACGCTAGAAATTCAAAATGCTATAACTCAGCCATTTTTTAAGATATAGACGAAACAAAAAGTGCTCCCGAATCTTTTTATCAAGGTTAAACACATAAGAAAAAAATATTTTTTCAATTTTCAATTTTTTGGTACCACATTTCAAATTTAAATTTTTCTTAAAAATTTAAATGGCCGCCATTTTTAAACAAGATATCGGATGAAGCTGGCCAACGAACTCGGTCGAGACATTGGTATGTACTATGTATAAACGAAGTTACATCCAAATCGGTTCATAAATACGCCTTTTCTCGCGTGACAAAATTCAGGACGTTTCAAAAGGTCAGCCACGCTAGAAATTCAAAATGCTATAACTCAGCCATTTTTTAAGATATAGACGAAACAAAAACTGCTCCGGTGGCTTTGTATAAAGGTCAAATACATAAGAAAAAAATATTTTTCCATTTTCAATTTTTTGGTACAACATTTCAAATTTAAGTTTTTTTTTAAATTTTAAATGGCCGCCATTTTGAAACAAAATGGCGGATGAAGCTGGCCAACGAACTCGGTCGAGACATTGGTATGTACTATGTACACACCGAATTACATCCAAATCGGTTCATAAATACGAGAGTTACAGTGTGACATAGGTCAGATATATATATATATATATATATATATATATATATTATTCCAAAATTAATGATAAATTACTGCATGAATGGCGCTACAGCAGCACATATCAAATGCAATAAAGCATATTATATCATTTCAAAATGCTAAAACAACATAACTTCAAAAGGAAGGTGTATATCTGTAGAAATTTTTAAACAGTAAAATATTTATAAAAACAAAAACAAGAAAGACAGGTAAAAAACAAAAACAGTCTGTTCTTCATCAGTGGGAGGACAGACAGAAAACTAACTCCACCCCCCACTTTTTAAAATTTGCAGGTTTCTGAACACATGTTCACCCCGCATTCAATACTGAAAACTATTGTCATTTTATTAATCTAATTACATTAAAAAACTAAAACAACTCAAATTAACAAACATAATATTAACCATGCAAAAACAAAAAACATTAATAAAAATGTCTTTTAGAGGAATGCTTAAATTATCATTAAACTGAAAACAAAAAGAAAAAAATATAAGAAAATAGCATGAATGCAGAATAAACATGCGCCCCCCCCCAAACCCGCAAAATGAAATTTCTCAAAACATGAATACCTGTATAATGTTTTCCACCCGTCAACTATAAACAAATAAATTTTTTCTTCCAAATCCATTATCAAAAGCCAGAAATTCCAGGTCTGCAACATTCTTTCGTTTCAATTCATCGATAGACACCCGTTCTTTTATCAAGACTTTAGGATGCCCATTTCATACAGAAAGATCCAGAAGGCTGCTATCACATGTTCACGCCGACAGTCCACATCGTTGCCATTCACTTTTAAGAACTGTCTTTAAATAATATTTCAAAAACTTAATAGGGTAATTGTTATTGTAAAATAAATTAGCCAATAACTTAAAAATCTGTTTATAAAAATTACTGTCTCTGCCACAAATTTTATTGAACCGTATCAATTGATTAATAATTATATTTATGTAAATTTTTTTATGCAAATTTGAAAACCAATGTGGCATGCTTCTAGTAAAAAAATTAAAACTATTTCTTTTATCGTACAAATCCAAAATCAAATTATTATCACTAATTTTGAATAAAATATCTAAAAATTCTGCATTATAATCATCACTTTTTGCTCTGTTCAATTTTAAACAATTTGGATATATAATATCATATTCATTAGAAAAATCAAAATTAAAAATCAAAATATCATCAATATACCTAAAGACCTTTAAAGACTTATTATATTTCATAGTATATTAAAATTCATAATAAAATAAAAATAAATTAGCTGCTGTACTAGAATAGTTTGTTCCCATCCCTATACCACATATTTGATTAAAGGTATTATTGTTAAAAGTTACATAATTATTATAAAAACAAAAATGACATAAACTTGAAAATAAATCTCTATTTATATTTAATTCATCATTTATACAAAAAAACATCAAAAATACTCATTAAAACTTCATAAAGTGAATCAATAGGTATATTGGTGAACAGATTTTCAAAATCGAATACCTGCATTGTCAGAGGAGTCAAAGGCAATTTGCTCAAAATTTCAACACTATTGTCAATTGACCAGAAATAACTATACTTCTTAAATTTATGCTTTAAAAAATCATAAATCTTTTTTAATAAATTCTGTAAACCAATATTAAAATTTTTGTTAATGCTTCTAGAAGTACTACAAATAAATCTAAATTTAATCGGATCTTTATGAAATTTTATGAAATTATGAAATTTTATTTTCTTAACGCCTAAATTTCATAAAGATCCGATTAAATTTAGATTTATTTGTAGTACTTCTAGAAGCATTAACAAAAATTTTAATATTGGTTTACAGAATTTATTAAAAAAGATTTATGATTTTTTAAAGCATAAATTTAAGAAGTATAGTTATTTCTGGTCAATTGACAATAGTGTTGAAATTTTGAGCAAATTGCCTTTGACTCCTCTGACAATGCAGGTATTCGATTTTGAAAATCTGTTCACCAATATACCTATTGATTCACTTTATGAAGTTTTAATGAGTATTTTTGATGTTTTTTGTATAAATGATGAATTAAATATAAATAGAGATTTATTTTCAAGTTTATGTCATTTTTGTTTTTATAATAATTATGTAACTTTTAACAATAATACCTTTAATCAAATATGTGGTATAGGGATGGGAACAAACTATTCTAGTACAGCAGCTAATTTATTTTTATTTTATTATGAATTTAAATATACTATGAAATATAATAAGTCTTTAAAGGTCTTTAGGTATATTGATGATATTTTGATTTTTAATTTTGATTTTTCTAATGAATATGATATTATATATCCAAATTGTTTAAAATTGAACAGAGCAAACAGTGATGATTATAATGCAGAATTTTTAGATATTTTATTCAAAATTAGTGATAATAATTTGATTTTGGATTTGTACGATAAAAGAAATAGTTTTAAATTTTTTACTAGAAGCATGCCACATTGGTTTTCAAATTTGCATAAAAAAATTTACATAAATATAATTATTAATCAATTGATACGGTTCAATAAAATTTGTGGCAGAGACAGTAATTTTTATAAACAGATTTTTAAGTTAATGGCTAATTTATTTTACAATAACAATTACCCTATTAAGTTTTTGAAATATTATTTAAAGACAGTTCTTAAAAGTGAATGGCAACGATGTGGACTGTCGGCGTGAACATCTGATAGCAGCCTTCTGGATCTTTCTGTATGAAATGGGCATCCTAAAGTCTTGATAAAAGAACGGGTGTCTATCGATGAATTGAAACGAAAGAATGTTGCAGACCTGGAATTTCTGGCTTTTGATAATGGATTTGGAAGAAAAAATTTATTTGTTTATAGTTGACGGGTGGAAAACATTATACAGGTATTCATGTTTTGAGAAATTTCATTTTGCGGGTTTGGGGGGGCGCATGTTTATTCTGCATTCATGCTATTTTCTTATATTTTTTTCTTTTTGTTTTCAGTTTAATGATAATTTAAGCATTCCTCTAAAAGACATTTTTATTAATGTTTTTTGTTTTTGTATGGTTAATATTATGTTTGTTAATTTGAGTTGTTTTATTTTTTTAATGTAATTAGATTAATAAAATGACAATAGTTTTCAGTATTGAATGCGGGGTGAACATGTGTTCAGAAACCTGCAAATTTTAAAAAGTGGGGGGTGGAGTTAGTTTTCTGTCTGTCCTCCCACTGATGAAGAACAGACTGTTTTTGTTTTTTACCTGTCTTTCTTGTTTTTGTTTTTATAAATATTTTACTGTTTAAAAATTTCTACAGATATACACCTTCCTTTTGAAGTTATGTTGTTTTAGCATTTTGAAATGATATAATATATATATATATATATATATATATATATCAATTTTGAACGGAGGGTGGTTTCGGGGTCTGGGGGTCATGATCGATGAAAATATACCAAAATTTTTTGAATTCGCTTTCCTCCGAACGGCTGCAATAGGTAGCTTTTTGTAATGAAAGCTACCTAAAAATCTTTTTCACTTTCCAATTTTTTGGTATCTCATTTATTTTTTTTTATTTTTTAATTTTTTTAAATGGCCGCCATTTTGAAAGAAGATGGCGGATGAAGCTGACCAACGAACCCGATCGAGACATTGGTATGTACTATGTATAAACGAAGTTACATCCAAATCGGTTCATAAATACGCCTTTTATCGCGTGACAAAATTCAGGACGTTTCAAAATGTCAGCCACGCTAGAAATTCAAAATGCTATAACTCAGCCATTTTTTAAGATATAGACGAAACAAAAACTGCTCCGAAATCTTTGTATAAAGGTCAAATACATAAGAAAAAATATTTTTCCATTTTCAATTTTTTGGTACCACATTTCAAATTTTAAATTAAAAATTTTTTTTAAATGGCCGCCATTTTGAAACAAAATGGCGGATGAAGCTGGCCAACGGACTCGGTCGAGAGATTGGTATGTACTATGTACACACTGAATTACATCCAAATCGGTTCATAAATACGCCTTTTATCGCGTGACAAAATTCAGGACGTTTCAAAAGGTCAGCCACGCTAGAAATTCAAAATGCTATAACTCAGCCATTTTTTAAGATATTGACGAAACAAAAACTGCTCCGGAATCTTTGTATAAAGCTCAAATACATAAGAAAAAATATTTTTCCATTTTTAATTTTTTGGTACCACATTTCAAGTTTTAAATTTTTTTTAAATTTTTAAATGGCCGCCATTTTGAAACAAAACGGCGGATGAAGCTGGCCAACGAACTCGGTCGAGAGATTGGTATGTACTATGTACACACTGAATTACATCCAAATCGGTTCATAAATACGCCTTTTATCGCGTGACAAAATTCAGGACGTTTCAAAATGTCAGCCACGCTAGAAATTCAAAATGCTATAACTCAGCCATTTTTTAAGATATAGACGAAACAAAAACTTCTCCGGAATCTTTGTATAAAGGTCAAATACATGAGAAAAAAATATTTTTCCATTTTTAATTTTTTGGTACCACATTTCAAGTTTTAAATTTTTTTAAAAATTTTAAATGGCCGCTATTTTGAAACAAAACGGCGGATGAAGCTGGCCAACGAACTCGGTCGAGACATTGGTATGTACTATGTACACACCGAATTACATCGAAATCGGTTCATAATTACGGGAGTTACAGTGTGACATAGGTCAGATATATATATATATATATATATATATATATATATCTGACCTATGTCACACTGGAACTCTCGTATTTATGAACCGATTTGGATATAATTCGGTGTGTACATAGTACATACCAATGTCTCGACCGAGTTCGTTGGCCAGCTTCATCCGCCATTTTGTTTCAAAATGGCGGCCATTTAAAATTTTTAAAAAAAATTATAATTTGAAATGTGGTACCAAAAAATTGAAAATGGAAAAATATTTTTTTCTTATGTATTTGACCTTTATACAAAGACTCCGTAGCAGGTTTTGTTTCGTCTATATCTTAAAAAATGGCTGAGTTATAGCATTTTGAATTTCTAGTGAAGCTGACATTTTGAAACGTCCTGAATTTTGTCACGCGATAAAAGGCGTATTTATGAACCGATTTGGATGTAACTTCGTTTATACATAGTACAGACCAATATCTCGAACGAGTTCGTTGGCCAGCTTCATTCGCCATCTTGTTTAAAAATGGCGGCCATTTAAAATTTTAAGAAGAATTTAAATTTGAAATGTGGTAGCAAAAAATTGAAAATTGAAAAAATATTTTTTTCTTATGTGTTGGACCTTGATAAAAAGATTCGGGAGCAGTTTTTGTTTCGTCTATATCTTAAAAAATGGCTGAGTTATAGCATTTTGAATTTCTAGTGAAGCTGACATTTTGAAACGTCCTGAATTTTGTCACGTGATAAAAGGCGTATTTATGAACCGATTTGGATGTAACTTCGTTTATACATAGTACAGACCAATATCTCGAACGAGTTCGTTGGCCAGCTTCATTCGCCATCTTGTTTAAAAATGGCGGCCATTTAAAATTTTAAGAAAAATTTAAATTTGAAATGTGGTAGCAAAAAATTGAAAATTGAAAAAATATTTTTTTCTTATGTGTTGGACCTTGATAAAAAGATTCGGGAGCAGTTTTTGTTTCGTCTATATCTTAAAAAATGGCTGAGTTATAGCATTTTGAATTTCTAGTGTGGCTGACATTTTGAAACGTCCTGATTTTTGCCACGTGATAACAGACGTATTTATGAACCGATTTGGATGTACCTTGGTGTGTGCATAATACATACAAATAACTGAACCGAGTTCGTTGACCAGCTTCATTGGCCATCTTGTTTCAAAATGGTGGCCATTTAAAAAAATTTTTAAAAAATAAATTTAAAATGAGATACCAAAAAACTGGAAAATGAAAAAGATTTTTTTTGTATGTGTTCGACCTTAATACAAAGATTCCGGAACAGGTTTTGTTTTGTCTACATCTAAAAAAATGGCTGAGTTATAACATTTTGAATTTCTATTGTGGCTGACATTTTAAAACGACCTGATTTTTGTCACGCGATAACAGGCGTATTTATGAACCGATTTGAATGTAACTTGGTCTGTACATAGTACATACCAATGTCTCGACCAAGTTCGTTGGCCAGCTTCATTCGCCATCTTGTTTCAAAAGGGTTGCCATTTTTAAAAAAAAAATGTAATTTAAAATTTAAAATAAGGTATTAAAAAATTGGAAAATGAAAAAAAAAAAATTTATGTGTTTGGCCTTGATACAAAGATTCTGGAGCAGTTTTTGTTTCTGAAAATTTGTTCTTTTGTTTATATCTTAAAAAGTGGTTGAATTATAGCACTTTGAATTTCTATCATGGCTAACACTTTGAAACGATCTTGTATTTGTCACGCGATACCACACTTATTCGCCTATTTCGATGGAAGAAGGCATATGGATAGTATACATCAATATCTCGACCAAGTTCGCTGGCCAGCTTCATCAGCCATCTTGTTTCAAAATGGCGGCCATTAAATTAAAAAAAAATTATATTTAAAGTGAGGTGCAAAAAAATTAGAAATTGAAAAAGGTTTCTTTCTTAAGTATTTGACCTTGATATAAGGATTCAGGAGCACTTTTTGTTTGTCTTTATCTTAAAAAATGGCTCAGATATAGCAGTTTCAATTTCTAAAGTGGGTGACATTTTGAAAAATCTGATTTTTTGCCTGCGACATAACTCGTATATATCGACCGATTCCGATATGAGTGAGCATGTGCACAGCAATTACTAAGGTCTCGACAAAGTTCACTGGTTTGCCTCATCTACCATGTTGTCTTAAAATGGCAGGCACTTTAAGAAATCGCCGAATTTGGCAGCCAAATATAAGTGACTTTAAATAAAAGCAGCTTGGATAAAGCTGACTAATTTCGCGAAATTCTCATTCATAATGATTTAGTATTGATAAAAATTAGTATTGAATCTCCTACATTCGGTTTCCACTTAATTGAGCTTCGTGTGTTTGAATAATATAAGTTGGCTTTTTAAAAATAAGGAATATGAAAGCTACCTCTTCCTCCCGGCACTGGCCGGAAGGACTTTTTGTAAAGAAAGCTACCTAAAAGACATTTGAAGGATCAGGCACAATCCAAACGAAGTGAAGGGCATACCATTTGCCAACGGCTCTTAACCCCTTAACGGTCGCATTAAATTACGGCTTAAAAATTCAAATTGCTTATTGGCACCACTTTTTTGAAAAAGAGATATTCACCTTATTTAATGACAGGTAAAATGATACCATAATAAACCCAATTACACTATTTTATAAAACTGGTGAGAATCAAACAAAGCAGAATAAAATGAATAAAAGACACAGCACGTGAATATGACGGGAGCGAGAATTAAGGGGTTAAGAGATGTGCGAGCATTGAGCACGTTTCAGAAAATGAAATTGTAGTGGTCTGTACAAAAACAAAAATTGTTTCAAACATTTTCATTGTGGCTGATGAAAATTATCTAAATAAATAACAACTTTTTTTGCTTAAACTTTTATCTTTAGATATTTGCACACATAATCCCAAACTACACAATTGTGTAGATTTAGCCCAAAAAAGGCTGCATTAAGACCGAACCCGTACAATTGCGCGTGTCCTCTCTTGTCATAACCTGACATCGAGTATTTTTTTAATATTTTTTTTCAATCAAATATCGATAAGGGGAAACCACCCAAACTTTAAATTTTGTACCAAAAAAACTCCCGGTCTTAAAAAGAAACATATTTATAAGCATATAAGATTGCCTAAATGTTCAGAAAATCTCTTATTTTTAAAAACTGTTATATTAAACACAATTTCATGCAATTATGCTGTTCAATTGCCTATTGTTCCAATTCTTAAGAATAAAAATGTAGAACTCTTCAAGAGTACGTATTTTCAATTTTTATTTAAAATTTTTCTTTCCAAACCCTTTGTAATAGGAAGTTTAAGAATTAATGCATTAATTTAAAAAATTTCCTTTTCTGTCGCCTTATGAAATACAGTTGCTAGAGACTTGTAAAATTAAAGAGTCAAAAATAATTATGATAACAAACTTATAAAATTGAAAAAGTAAAAAGATAGTAAAAATGATTTATATTTTTCGAACAGATGCACGAAACTCTGTCAAAATATACAAGGTGGCCATAATTAAAGTGACAGTAGTCAAAGTGTTTTGTAGCGCTATCTAATTCAGAGAACGGCGCCAAATTTTGTGAGAAGATTAAATAATACGGGGAACGATGGATTCCCCGAAAAAAATTGTTCCGAATGTCACCGATAGGGGAGTACGTGGCGCTGTGTAACAGAAAAGAGAGTTTTAAAAATGCAGAATCAATACTGAAATAAAATTATCTTTTATTTAGCACATTCAAATCAGCTTCAATGTGGCCGCCGTTTTTGATGACCACATATTGCATTCTGTGCACAGCATGCACAATAGCAGAGAGTAATATATCTACAGGAATCTACGGTAAACTCCATGTTATGTTATCCTTCAACATAGCCTGGACAACACCGTAATATACCTTGGACTTTAGCTAACCCCATTTCCCCATTCATCTTTAGCTAAGCCAGAAGTCGCATGAAGAAAGATCAGGGGACCAAGGTGGCCATGCAATTGGAATGCAACGGCTAATGACTCTTTCAGTTGTGAATTTCAGTTGTAGCAGCTGGTGTACACGCAAAGCGATGTGTGGAAGGGTTCCATCTTACATGAAAATTATTTTATCCAGACATTGTCTTTGTTGAAGTGCCGTACCAACAAAGTTGTTTATCATTTGGCGATATTTCTCTCCGGAAACAGAACAGGTTACCGGTAATGCTTAGATAATGTTCTCATAGAAGAATGGCCTATGATCATTTTTCAATGTGAAACCACACCAAACAGTTACCTTTTTTGAATGTAAGGGGATTTCTTTGAAAGCTTTGGGTGATTTGTTATCTCAAATTCGCCAGTTCTGGGAATTTACAGTTCCATTCATGTAAAAGTGGGCCTCGTCTCCCTATACGAGTTTTCACGGTCAAGCATTGTCCATCTCCATTTTGACAAGAAAGATCAGAGCAAAAGTCAATTGCTTATCATGATCGGTGTGACGTAGCTCTTGTACACGGCTTATCTTGTACGGACAGAAGTAGATAATCTTTCGTAACAGTTTCCATACCGTACTATGAGGCATATTCAGATTCCGATCTACCCCACGAGCGCTCGAAGTAACAGTAATATTGTCTTTGACTGAACGTTCAGGGAACCTATTTTCTCAAACTTCGCAACCATTGCTTTAAAACTATTAACTGACAAAAGATCGTTACCTTTACGCATTTTTTTTACAATAAATACTTTGGATTTATATGTTCTTTAACTATTCTGCCACATAATGCATCAAGAATCGTTGAATATGAAATAGATTTTTCATGCTTTCAATTGCCAATATCTTTGTAAATTTTCATAATCCATTTCTTTCTATAATTGAGGTCTGTATCCCATTTTCCCCTATGAATTTATCTTCCATCATAAAATAATGGAATGCAAGTTACATCTTTTAAAATATGTCTAAAAACGTGTGACGCAATTGCAAAAAAAAGTACGATATATATTGAACGAAGAATGAATTATATTCCAAATTTTAGTTCCTAGCTTGTGCATTATACGATTCCTCTTTCATTGTGAAATTTTTTATTGCCGAAATGTCAACGGAAGACTTACTATGGAGAACAAAAAAGTTTCTTGCGTCTGTTTGTCTGTACGGCCCGCGATAAGTGCCGGAAAAGCGTTGGGTAAATTCGTAATTAGCTAGGTATATTGTTGAGGTACCCGAAATTAGCTGGATAGTTTTAGATTAAATTTGGTTTATTTGTTTGAAATATATAGAACATTTATTTTATGTTATAATATTTTCTATGGGATTTCAGAAAATGTTCAAATTTTACCAATTATTAAAAAGAAAATATTGCATTTGGCTAATTTATTTGAATTTTAAATTATGGATACCAAAATTCTCCGATGACATCTTCAATGATCCCGATTAGGGTTAAAATTTGTCAGTACATATGTCACATTTTCTAAATTATCTATGTACAAGGTGGCCATAACTAAACTGATAAAGACTTCTCAGAGTGTTCTGTGGCGCGATTTCATTGAGAGAATGGCGCCAAATGTTGTGCGCAGATTAAACAAGGCGTTGAACGAATGATTCCGCGAAAATAAATTAGTTTCAAAAGTCACCACTCGGGGAATATGTGGCACAGTGTAATATAAAAGTGAGATTTTAAAAATGCGGGATCAATACTGAAATAAAATTACCTTTTATTAAATACATTTAACGATTTAATTCAAGCTGAATATGGCAACACTTTGTAAAAAGCTAAAGCTTTGTATAAACACTGATAAAGGCTCTTTATCTGCAATTTCACTTACTGAGTCTCAAAGAACGCAGCAGAAGAAGAAGTTCTTTATTCCATTTCACGTTACATCCTTTGGCAGAGTGCCAGTTTGTTGGGCTTTTAAAGGCAATGTGTTACTTTTAGAAACCATTTGTTTAAAAGTTATGCGCAATAATGTCTCATTCTTTACTCCAGCGTGCTTTACAAGTCAAATTCTTTTACTTCAACCAGGGCAACGTGTCAGCCGCTCTAAATTGTTTTGAATAAAAACGCCAAAATAAAGTTGTTTCTGTATAAGTTCACCCAAATGACGTCACTTGTACTAGCTCCAAAATTAGAAGCCAAACCTTGGAAGAACGAAGCACTTTTGGCAAATAGTCATATAATATGTGCACTTTTATTCGGAAATCTTTTGACTTAAATAGTAAATATAATTCATTATTTGAAATATTGTATTGAATAAAAATTAATGCAATAATTGCCTTCTAAATTTGCAATAAAGTTAGATTTTGTTTTTCCCAAAAGAATAGAATGATCTCATACAATTCAAAAGCAACACATTGGGATGACACGCAACTAGTATAGTTAAGTGTAAAATCGATCCAATATAACTTAAAAATTCTGAAAAAATAAAAGATTAATGAATAAAAATTAACTGTGAAAATTATTTCCATAACGTTCAAACGACCTTCTGCATATGCTAAAGAACGTACAGCTATCAACAATTTTATGACAGAATTTTGAACCTTATTTAATATCAGAAAATATTACAAATTGTACGATGAAAAGTAGTTGTGATTACAAATTCGGAGATTGAAGAATTTATTAAAAATTTTCTAATCTGAAATAATGGTGGTAAACTCCTTGAAATTTACAAGGAGTGTACACACCTTGATATGAGGATATCCTATTTAATTTTAGAGTTAATGGAACCTAAATTGAAAGATAACTCAAATTTTAACATGGACAGTATTAAAATCATAAAAACAGATTACATTTTATGGAGTACACTGTAGCATCACCGTAATAAATGCGTTGAAAATCACGATCGTGGACTTATAAAAAACAAGGAATTGACCTATCCTCCAAACGCTGAAGGTTCAACTGTAACCGATTTTGCAGTGGCTCATTACCGCCGGCCAAACTTCCACCAGTTAATTTGAATAGATATTTTCTCCTTCTTCAAACGCCTCATTCATGCAGAATTTCAATCATAATTATGACAAAACAACATATATTTATTTTTACTGGTGGGAGTTTACTTCGGCGATATTAAGGCTCTGCGTTTCTGCCATATTGTGATAACCGAAACAACCTCCTAAGTGAAAGAGATTTTAATACAAGGCCCAACTTCCATAAGTAATAATAAGCGAACTAATTAAATATTTCCCATCAATGTGAAGCTATTTTTTATGTTACTTACCTATTTTTTTATTATTATTATTATTTACTTGTATTGATGACTTTTAAGTTGTGTTTAATTGTTAGTTACTATCTATAAACACTGTTTTGATGAGGCTTATAGATGTCTATGAATGTTAGAGTTGCAGTAAAGCTAGAGATCCTACCTACACAACTTCCAGGTTGTGTAACATTTAAACGGAGCTTCTGACTGTAAAATAATCAATGAAACATCGTATTCATTTTGAAAGACCTATCCAATGATATGCCACTCATTAGGGTGCGTAAAAATAGTTTTCGTCTCTACCGCCATTTTGAATTTATAAAGAAAACGTAGACGATAACCATCGGACGGTTAAGACGAATCGATAGAGACATCATTCATTAAAATCCATCCAGCCTTTGGGATGTTTCGAAGGTATAAAGAAATCCACATACCCAAATACGCGTGAAACACATAACCATTCTTGGCAGTCGGGTAAAAATGAAGAGAAATGTACCATATTTGTGAGAGAAATTCTGCGCGAATAAACCGCTAAAATAAGGTGAAATTGTTTTATTAAAAATTTACTGTTGAAAGTATGCTTCCGCGGTGATCAGAAACTGTTAATCTCACGTAAAAAATCAGCCGCCATCTTGGAAAAATCTCCTGAGTTATTTCACTCGCAAGTGGTAGACTCTATGCCATATGTCTACTTCTCATTATTCATAATACAGTAGCCTCCCTCTTAACCGGTCTAAACGGGAACGAGGGTTAGCCGGTTAAGAGAAAAACCGGTTAAACCGGTTAAGTAAATAAAAATTAAATAACTGCATATTTAATTAATTAAATGCGTAGGATGCATTTAGTTTTTTAATTTGTGTAGTTAAAAAAATACATATTTTCCATATTTTGTGAAATGAATACTAGTTATAATTAACTGAACTGAAGTAAAAATTATCACTAGTAACAAATAATGAACAATATTTAATACGAATTAAATTGTTGAAAATCTTGTCACATACCTTTATAAGAAGTTGGAATTACCCTGCATTATGTAAATTTGAGTTAATTAAGCATAAAGAAATGATAATCGAAATTTTCCTTTCTGAATTTTGCCTGATGTTGGGAAAAAATGTCGGCCGTTTAAACTGGAGTTCCGGTTAAGGGGTCTCAGGACTCTTAAAGCTTTAAAATTTTCGAAATTTCAATTTTTTTCGATGTTAAACTCCTAACTTTTCTGAACATTTTGACATGATTGTTTCCTTGAAATTCCTATTAGAACTGAAGTTATGGCTTTTACATTTATACATGTTCAATTGCTGAAGCGTCGTTTCGGAAACTTTGAAGCCCTTTTTCTCCAGATGACGTTTTTGGGCATAACGCGCACGATATCTCAAAAACTTATGAATATCTTTTCATGGAATTTTCAAAACATATGTTTCGTGTTAGTCTGTATAAACTGAACCTAAAATTTCCTTTTTATTGTTCAAAACAATATTTTTTTAGGTGATTATACTGTTGAAATTTTCTTAATTTTGCATTAGATAAATACAACTTTGTATTAAAAATATAAAAAAGCTTTAAATACAAATTTATTTAGGTTCAGGGTAATTATTGTAATCTGAAGTATAAGTAGGCATCAAAATTTTCATTCTAGTTGCAATACTTATTTTGTAATCGTGCGCGTAATCTGTTATGCCGATTTTTTTACTCGTCAAATATGTAACAGTTTGGAGCCCCCTGTAAATGCTAATTCTGCATCTTATAATTTTTTAAATATATAAAATGAAAGAACATACTTATATATTTTATTCCAATTAAAATTGTGTCTTAAAATCAAATTATATTTTAAGATATTAAATGTTGAAAATGGTCTTTTTTTTTTCATTTTTTCCAATTTTAAGAGTCCTGAGACCCCTTAAGAGGAAGACTACTGTATAATTGTCACGATGCGGGAGTTCTTTGTTTTTCCAGAAAAAAAGTTAAAGTAATTTGTCAAAGCACTTTAATTTCACATTAATCTGATTGAACCTAGTTTTTTTTTTTTCGTTCATAAGAAACAAAAAAAAAGTCACAGTAATCTTTTCATACTTAGCGTAATTTTCATCCTTTTATAAATGCATGGATTTTATGATATTCTACTTGAATTAACTTGACAAGACATTTCCCGTATTTTTTGACAAAGTTTGACTTAACATGCTAGGGAAAACTTCATTACTGTAATAAATAATAACGTACAAAAGTATCTATCAAAATGGTCAAAAAAAATTCTTGCGAAGGAAAAATACAGCAGATTAATGTTAAATAGAAACTTAAGCAGTACAGATTTCTGTTAATTCCTCAAATGTATAGTCTAATAAAAAATGTTATAGGCTATGAAAATGCCTTAACTGTATTACATTTTCGTGTGTGATGGAAATTATTTCACATGAATGGACTTCCGCGTTCGTGGAAAAAATATTAATTCATTTCTTTAAAAGAAATATATTTCGTTTAATAATATGCATGACAAGGAAGGAAAATCATCTTGTACTTAGAGTTATAGTTTATAATATTCTTTTTTGATTTATTATGCATACATTATTATGCTTTTGCATTTTTTTCATGTATCTCCTACATTTTAAAAAGTCACCTTCATATATGTAATAAAAAATTATGTTTGTTTTATTAGGCCATTTATAAAGAAAATTATTTTTAGAGATTTTTTTATAATTTAAACATGCATGCCGTTATATTTACATAAATTATTAGCCCTTATTTTTCCCATGTTATCCCCACCTCCCAAGTGACATCGGCACTTTTGTCGTATTGGTCGTATGCTACAGTCATGGGAAAAAAAAAAAGTAAACACCCCTTACTAACTCTGCAAAAAATTATCGTAGAAGAAAGTTACTGGTACCACACGATTGGTAATTAAGTCTACTTTTAAATGATATACATAAAATTTGCTTAGGGGACCATCTACACATTAAAACTAATCATAACTTTGTTTCTTTCAATAACAATACACAATTCTGACATCATAAATGAACTCTACACCTTGCGATTAGCCTTTAAAACAAATTTTTATGCAATTCGTACGATAAGTTTCCGATAAATTAATTATTTTAAAACGAGCGTATTTTAGGAATTGTATCCAAATTGAAGTTCGGCACGCGATTGTTGACCGAGACAACCCCTTCTTGATCAAGGCATCTTAAGCGCCACTCAAGCAGTCATTAAAGACTGCTAGATTACAGGATAGCATAAGAACTTTCAAAATATCTAGTCACTTCTATCATAGACGGCTCCTTAAACCATCATTTTGCCGTTTTTTAAGCATAATTTGAAAACTAACTTGGAAGAAAAATGTGAAATTTTGGATTTCCATCAAGCAGGACTTAATGCATCCAAATCCATCAAAATAATTGTATGTTGCAATTCATAATTTTTTCGAACATTAATTTCATAATTCATAATTCATATCATAAAATTATAAAAATTGCAAATTCAACGTACAGGGTGGTTATAATTAAACTTCCCCTATAAACAGCATTCTACAGCGCAAACGGGGGAACGGAATGCAATGAAATTTGGTATATAGACTATACACGAGATGCGCTCACGGAATTTCGAAAAAAATATTTAGTTCCAAAATGTCCACGAGAGGGCGCCTTTTCCGGTAAAAAAAAAACATTAAATTTAACTCAATAAACGGCCAAAACAGACGGTTTTACATTTTATTACTCATAATTTTTGTTCTGGATTGTTAATATTGTTTCTGTATTCCGTTTTGGTCGTTTATTGTGTTAAATTTAATGTTTTTTTCCGGAAAAGGCTCCCTCTGGTGGACATTTTAAAAGTAAATTTTTTCTTTCGAAATTCCGTGAGCGTATCTCGTGTATAGTCTATATACCAAATTTCATTGCATTCCGTTCCCCCGTTTGAGATGTAGGATGCCGTTTATAGGGGAAGTTTAAGTATAACCACCCTGCATTTATGTTTGGGTATTTTAGTATTATTGCTACACAAAAAATTAGCACATTAGGAGTATAATTTCAGGAGATATTAATAAAAATATGAAAATGTAATTTAACATTAGAAACACTAAATTTTGAATGTTTATAATTCAAATATTTGTCATTCAAATGACTTCAAATTTCGTGTCCAGGCATAGTTTGAACCGAAGATTTGAAATACCTTGTTAAAATAGATATTGCCATTGAAAAAAATTAAGTTTGGATTCGTTTTAATATGTAGATAGCCCCCTAAGCAAATTTTATATACATCATTTTAAAGACTTATTTTCTAATCGTTCGGTACCAGTAACTTTCTTTTACGATAATTTGTTGAGGGGTTAGTAAGGGGTGTTTACTTTTTTTTTTTTTTTTCACGACTGTACATGTGAGATGACAAGTTTAAACCGTTCAATACCAGCTGGTGCTGCCAGGTGTCATAAATCATGGATCCAAATGTTCAGGTCACCACTAATTTCTTTACAGTTTATAGCGCCATGTTTAAGGGGGTCCGGGACTAAAAATTCTAAAAAAAAAAAATGCAACTTTTTTATTGGCTTAAGGGGTCTCAGGACTCTTAAAATTGGAAAAAATGAAAAAAAAGGACCATTTTCAACATTTAATATCATAAAATGTATTTGATATTAAGACACAATTTTAAATGGGAATGAAAGATACAAGTATGTTCTTTCATTTCAAACATTTGAAAAATTGCAAGATGCAGAATTAGCATTTACAGGGGGCTCAAAACTGTAAGACATTTGAAACGCAGAAAATTGGCATAACAGTTTATGCGCACAATTACAAAATACATTTTGCAAATAGAATGGAAATTTTGGTGCCTACTTATACCTCAGATATAATAATTACAGTGAACTTAAATAAATTTGTATTTAAAGCATTTTTATATTTTTAACACAAAGTTGCATTTAGTTAATGCAAAATTTAGAAAATTTCAACAATATAAACCCCTAAAAAAATATTTTCTTTTTACAATAAAAAGGAAATTTTATTGTAATCAGTTTATACATACTAACATGAAACATATGTTCTGAAAATTTCATGAAAAAATATGCAGAAGTTTTTGAGATATCGTGCCAAAAACGTCATTTGGAGAAAAATGACTTCAAAGTTTTGGAAACACCGCTTCAGCTATTGAGCGAGAATAATTCTCAGTGCCATAACTTCTGTTCTAATTAGAATTTCAAGATAACAATTATATCAAAATGTTCAGAAAACATAGAAGTTTAACATCTAAATTAACATCTAAAAAAATTAAAATTTCGAAAATTTTAGAGCTTTAAGAGTCCTGAGACGCCTTAAAAAATATACTGAGTTTTTGGCGTTAAATACCGCAAACTGCATGCTTTTATCTTCATTAGATCCAGGGACGTACACGTTTTGCCTTGAGAAGCGATGCAAAATTGAAAAATATCAATACATATTTTTCTCTTAATATGAAATTACTTCTTCCACAAAATATTCTTTTTGTGAAAATAAAATTAATTTTTAAGTAATTATCAGTTATTTGCCTTAAACTTTATTAGAAATATATATATAAGTGCAAAAAATGAAGAAATTTGTGTCAAATTGTTGAAAGGTAAGTAAAAAACTTTAACTTCGTTTATCTCAGAATGAATTTTTTCACGATTTGTCAACTTTAAAATAATATATGTAAAGTTCCTTGCAAGATATATGTATGAAATTTTCAATTGAGATTTTATGCTGTATTTCCAACAAAGTGTGTTCAGGATTTTTAATTTTGAGTGATAATTGTGAAAATATGCTAATTAATGCAAAACTCACTCATGAAAAAACTTAATTTTTTTACTTAAAACTTTTTTATAAAATTCATAATCAATATTTTAAGAAATCCTGAAGACAAATTGAAATGACACATTTTCTGTACACAAATGTGTAAAAATTTGGTAAATCGAGTAAGTACTTCCAGAGTTCTTCCAAATTTTTAAATTATGAAAAAATGAAATATGTTTAAAATTTTTAAATTATATTTTTTTAATATTTACATATTTTCAAATTTTTTTACACGCAATATTCTTATTATATTAAAACATATTTCAGAAAAAAAATTCATAACAAAATCTCTATAAATAAAGAAAATAGAATTTAGAGCCCGGACCACCTTAACCGCACATAATTCTGTCCTTAGATAAAGCGAAGAAAACTATTTTAAAATACTGGTGTCCAGAACACTTGGAGCGCCGATTTACGCGTGACACCTAGCAACACTAGCGGTCAGTGATCGTCACCTCTCGAGTGCAAAATGTTAAAAAAAATTCAATATTAAAAAATATTTATTTCCTCACCATTATAAATAAACAGTTGTGTGAGAAATATTTAAGAAAGCCGTTCGCTATTTATTCTGCGCATCAGACCTGTCTTCTGTGTTCATGTTATCTCTTTTGCTATTGTGCAACAGAGGCGAATACCGCAATGTAAAAATAAATAATCTTGCGTATTTTTAGTTGGTGTAAGTTGCCTATTTGATAAGAAAAGAAAATTAGTTTAGCCCTTTCCGGTGCGGAGTAAGTCTGTTTGTAAAATAATGCAATGATGGACTGGCACAAGAATTTACATACGAATTTATTATAAAACTAGTTGGATGTGCCAGTCCCAAAACTTTCTTCTATCTTATACATAATATTTCAAAAACTAGTTACACATGTTAATGCTTCAATATTTTTAGTTCAATACTATATCAACTTTGATTTCCATCTTAAATTACTGCTTCAGTGAATTAGACGGACTAAAAACGAATTAATCAATATCATGATATTTGTTAAAATTAATAGTTTGTTATGAGATGTTTGCGAATAGATGGCTTAGCAAAAAGCGAGTTCCCGCCTCTGCACGAGCAGCCGATGAACAACAGAACTACGAAAAATCAACAAAAAGCATACAAAAATCTCTATCACAAAGCCCCTTTACCGCGCAATATATCCAAATTCAAGGAGGACCTGTTGGCCAATGCCAAAAACATGCACGAAAAAATTTGGTTCAATTGTATGCATAATTTTATACATTTTTCGATGGCAAAATAAAGAAAATGTCACAAACATCGCTATTACAACGTTCCCCCTTCGGCAGATTTTTTTTCAAATTCAGGGAGAACTTGTTTGCCATAGCCAGAAACGTACACAATTTTTTTTTTTCAATTCTATGCATAACTTCATACAATTTTCGATGGTACAATAATGAAAATGGTACAGAGATCACAATTACAGCGCCCCCTTTCGGCGGAATTTTTCCAAATTCAGGGAGGACGTTCGTGCTATGACCAAAAACAAACACAAAATATTTGGCTCAATTCTATGTATAACTTCATACACTTTTCGATGGTACAATATTCAAAATCGCACAAAAATCGCTATAACAGCGCTCCCTAGTGGCGATTTTTTTTCCAAATTCAGGGAGGACCTGCTTGCCATAGTAAGAAACTTAAAATAAATATTTGGTTCAATTCTATGCATAACTTCATACACTTTTGGATGGTACAATATTCAAAATCACACAAAAATCGCTATAACAGCGCTCCCTAGCGGCGATTTTTCTTCCAAATTCAGGGAGGACCTGCTTGCCATAGTAAGAAACTTAAAATAAAAATTTTGGTCAATTATATCCATAACTTCTACTACACTTTTGGATGGTACAATATTCAAAATCGCACAAAAATCATTGTTACAGTTTTTTCTATGCTGCGGCATCCCTTCGGTAGCTTTTTTCGCCTGTTTATGGACTGTTTCAGGTCTAATTGGATGTAATGGATATTTTTTCTTTTCTTTTTATATTGTCAAACTAACATGACATTTTTCTTATTTTTTACTATTTTCTCCTTTTTATTTATTTCTTTAACACCTTAATTCTCTCTCCCGTGATAGTCACGGGCCGTGTCTTTCATTCAGATTGTTTGATTACCACTAGTATTATAAACTAGTGTAATTGGCTTTATTATGGTATCATTTTACCTGTCATTAAACATAGATGTCAACATCTCTTAATTATTCCGGAGTCTGATACAAAATTTGCATGTTCAAACTGAAAAAAAATATATAAGATAATATGCCTTATTTCTAAGTGGTACAATCCCGATTTCATCTTGAAATTTTTGTTTAAATAAAATTTCCGGTTGAAAACGTATTCATCTTGGATCATACGCCGGAATAATTAAGAGATGTTCGTATCTATGCATTAAATAAGGTAAATATAACTTTTTCAAAAAAGTGCTGCCAATAAGCAATTTGAATTTTTAAACTGTAATTTAATGTGACCGTTAAGGGGTTAAACTTGCTATTTTTGTGGCCGCCAGCCGGGTCTAAACATTCTTTGATGTCTCCCATTGCATTGAAAATCTCTTTTACCTGTATACTGGATGTAAAATTGCTTCACAATTAGGGAATCCATAACACGTCTACATTGTTCCACAGAAATATGCTAAAAAGCATTCTCTTTAGAATATAGTGGTGCATATAGAATATAAATATACTCTTTTGTGACAGGCCTGAGAATATTTGCTGAATACGAGTACAAACTAGTGGCGTGTCATGTACAAAAAGCTAGCGTCCGATAAGAGATAATGCCTGAGAACATGTTTTCGCATTTACTATTAAATTATTGTTTGTTTTTTAAGATTTTGTATGATTTCTATCTGTTTACTTGCGGTCTATCTATTTACTGTCTGTTTGTCTACAAGTGCTCTAACTTGAGTAAATGTACTTTGATTAATATGCAATTGATATATGTTAAGGAGGTTTATTATGGCATATTCGGTTTCGTAAATGAAGTGTATTACGGTCTACGAGGAACGATCCTTTGCGGTGTATTTTAATATTGTTACACTATTAAAAACATATTTCAATTGATATATATCAATCAGGTGCACTACAAGAGGACTACAATAGAATAACTTGTGCATAGCTTTCATCGTTCATTTATAGGGATACACAAAAGAATTCGGTATCTATGATCGATAACTGCTGAGAGTGCATTTTTAGTTGTGGTACGCGTTTTGAGATTTAACTCATTTTTCACATATTACTTGGTGTGTATAAATACTGTAAATCATGGGGAATTTGCAAATGGGCTATGCGTTTCCTAACTCAACTTAATTTTAGCATACTATGTTGTGTAAATGAAAATCTATAGATCATATACAAGGCATCACAAGTGAATTTGGATGTATTTCCGACTATTTAATTTCTTAAATTGTGTTTGTAACGTGTTATGTGTTTTCCAAATTGTTTATATTTGGCATGTGTTGCGTTAGTAGAGCTTTAGCCCTTGGGTAGCCCTCCTGACCTATAGTTAAACCATGTTTACTTTGACATCACCTTTCACATTATACATAAAAAATCCCTTAAAGCTGTTCTTAACTGCTCTGCTCAGAGAGCGCAAAATGTTTTGACACATTTACAAATTCATTTTTTAGTGGAAAGATATAAAATTGGAATGCCTGGCCATGGAAGTGATTTGGAATTGAACTGTTTTCCCAGATTAAGTAAAATAATGCTATAAAAAGTGTTAAAATATCATTATTAAGATTGACGATCGTTTTGTCGCACCAACGGCGACATTTTCAAAATCATTCACGATAGAATATATTTTCACATCCTTTTATATATAAAAAAAAGTTTTGATTTGGAAATGGACCAATGAAAATCTGCGTAGATCATCCGGGTATACACCTACTAGATAGGCATCCATATTTTTTATGACCGGGGGTCTTTCTTCGTTAATATTAAGAAAACTGTTTCATAGGAAAATATGAAAATCAGTGGTATTATAAAAACATGTTTGATAAACACGCTGATGCAGACAGTTTTTAAATCGAATAATTATTTTAAGAGATATTTAATGTTAAAGATGGTCAAAATCGTTCCATTTAAAAATTTTGATAGGAGAAAAACTATACATAGGAATTTAAACATTTTTAGATCATTTTATACATTGGAAGTTCCCGATGGTCAGACTGCAATTATCTTTTTAATTTGACTCATTTTTTGTGGATTTATTTCCATTTTAAATTCAAATTTTCAGCATTTCGAGAAATATTTTTTACACATTTTAGAAAAGGGCAATTACTTTAAACTGTTGCCAATTTTAAAAACAGCGCAAAGAATAATATTTCCTTCAAATAAAAAATTTATTTGCACGTGGCTATTATAAACAGAAACAAACTTTCAAATTAGAATTAAGTGATTACGTGTTAAAAATCGGGAAAATATTGAAAATTACATCATAAAAACTACAGTTACACGTGAATTTTAAAAGGGAAAGAAAATTTTTAAATACTAAATTCATTATTATGCGTTAAAAATCACAAATGAAGGAAATTACGTCATATTTAAAAAGGCCAAATAAATAAAAGTTGGCAAAACACATTAAATTAAAAAATATATTTGCACAAGACATTTATTGCATATTTCGAGATAATCTTTTCAACTATTATCGTGAATTCTAAGACAGCGCAAATAATATTTCCTTTCTAACAACAAAAGTATTTTCATGTGAATATTAAAAAGAGAAAGGAAACTTTGGTGAAAATTACGTCAGATTTAAAACGGTACATTTAAAAGAACTTTCTCATAGCGTTGTTAAAAAGTACCGAGAGACAAAGACTCTGTGTACTTAATTCATTTTACATTAGCTTACTTTCAAATTTTTAACACTTTCCAACAAAGTTGAAAAGTGTTATTGATTTCGGCTTGTCTGTTCGCGCTCTAACTCTCGTAAATATATACGGATCGCACTGAAACTTTTAGTTATTGACGTTTAGCCTTGCACGAACCCTATTTCAAATGAAGTTTGTAGCATGTTTAGTTTTTTTACAGGGACAGTCAAAAGTATTCCATTACATTACGCCCAATGGGAAAAAATCATTTCAAATGAATTTTAAAGATGTTACATCCTTTCAAACATAATAAAAAATATATGCATTTACGAAGTGTACTAAAATATGCAGAATATTCTGTAGCATATGCGGTGCAACGAATAGTTACTATTCATTTACAGGGCTACACAAAAGAAGTCCATTACAAATGGTATAGGGGGAAATTGTTTGCTGTGTATTTTAATTATACAAATTCATATATAATAAAATTGATATACGTCGGTGAGGCTTACTTAAGCTATTTCAAGCATAATACGAAGTGCATAGCATTTACAGGAACATACAAAACATTTCAGACAAGTATTTTCTATCCGAAGTACTGTATATTAGCGGCGATGTCAGGGAATGCATTTTTAATTATATTATGCGCTTTTAAGTTTCACTATATTTATCCATACTATATGGTGTGTGTAAATGTTATAGTTGATATACAGGGCTACGCAAAAGAATTCGTAAAGGTTACTGAGTATGACCGTAAAATGTTGAAAGGTGCGTTTAAAATATGTTATGCTGAACTGCATGTAGTTTTCTATGGAATGTTTGTAGAATATAGATAAAATGATATACAGGGCCACGCAAAGAACTAAAGTTTAACTAAATAGTGGCGTGTAATAAAGGTACTAGGTAAACAACAGGGCTGAGCAAAAGTATTCAAGTACGTTTCCATCTGTTAGTATAAATTACTGAAAGAGAAATTTCAACCTGTTATGCGTTTTCTTGCTAAACTAAATTTTCTATTAGTATATAGTATGTATATCAGCCTACAGATCAAATACAGGGCTGTTCAGAAGAATTGGAATAAATATTTGGCTATGGATGATAACTGGTGAAATCAGTTCTTTAAATGTTTAGTTAGTTATATTATTTACCTTATTTCCCTAAATAACGAAGTTTTGTTAAAGCTTTCAGGGAGTGTTGGAAAGTGTTTCATAATATATGCCGTACGCATGATTTTTCTTTCTTGTTTTTTAATCAAACCCTCTCGCTTCGCAGCCAGAGCTATGCTCGGGTATGCATTTTCACGTCAAATTAATACTATTTGGTTGTTATCACCAGTTATTTTTTAGCGAAAACTTTGTCTGATTTAATCAAGACATTTTCACCGATTAGGACAGTCAAAAATTTCTGCTTTAAAAAACCAGTGATAAACGATTAAAAATTCTGTAAAAGACGCTCATCGCGAAGAATTACTTACGCAGCGAAAGGGTTAAACGCGCCATTTCCAGCTACACATTCTATGACGAAAATGACGGAAAGTAAATGATAAATCTTCAAAACAACAGTTTAAACAATATTTTTCTGACTTAGAAAAAAAGATGTCCCATGCATTTTGTTAATCAAGAAGTATTATCCTTTGCTTTTTTTATGATTAGAGCAAGGAAAGTATGTAAACTACAATTTAGTCACCAGCAATTAAATGCGCCGTTTCCAGCTACACATTCTATGACGAAAATGCTTGTTTAGGTTCCCTCTACATTAAAAATTTGTTGTTTAGCGGGACTTTTTTTTTTCGCTACAAACTACCTTAAAATTCATTATTCATTTTATTTGCAATGTCTTCAAATCTGATAAAATGTATTGTAAAAAAAGTACGACTACAACTGAAAGTTGACGCCAAAAGAATTAGCAAGAAACATAAGCTCGCTGCTCGCAGTCTTCGATACAGAAAAAATTGTCCCTTTAAAAGTTTATCTACTGACGGTATTTAAAATAAAGTTATTCTAAAAGTGCCATTAAAATAACCTGTTATAAATTTAATTTAATACATCGATTAGTAGCAGAGCTGCCAAGTCTCCGGCTTTTTGGATACCAGTATTTTAATACAGAAAATGTGCTTTTATTTAATTGGGAAATTTGGGCGATTTAAAAGAACAACATTTTCTCTAAAATAATACTGGTGTGCAAAATGCCGGAGACTTGGCAACTCTGATTAGTAGTAATACAGTTTAGAATGAATTATAGATGCATTACTTTATCATGTTTCAAAAGCATTATGGGTTACACAAAGATTTAGAGCTTAAAATTTAGAACTTAATTGGATAGTTTTTGAAGGGTTTAAACAAAGTTAAAATATTTAAAGGTTTTAATATAATATTACAAATTTTTAAGACCAGCATCGGCGTTAACCTGTATTTTTTTTTATGAAGCGTTCAAAGAATCATTCATTTGTTTATAGATTTGCTGGAATTTGAATCTGAATGGCAACAGTATCGTTTATTTAGATCTGATTTCTACTGTTTATAATAGCTTAATTTTAATTTAGAACTTAATACATTATAAATGGATATTATACACATGTTTTAAGTGAAAATATGCTGAACAGACATGATTTCAAGTAGAAAAAATTATCATTTAGCCGTCATATGCTAGGATATGTTTTTCATTAAGCCTCACATGGCGTTTAGCTACGGTAGATTCGCAGACCAGAATGGTTCGCAACGGCATGGTTCCGACAGTTTCCTGCACTCATATTTTATTATAAGTAGACATCGGTAAAGTGTTTTTTTGGACGTGTTTTTTAATTAATGCACGTGAATAACGTAGTTTAAATTTTAAAATGAAAAGTTCGACAATTATTGTTCGTAAACGAGTGAGTCGCTAAAGGGCCAATTCTTTCGTGAGATTGCGGCCAACTTATCGATCGAAAAATCTACTGTGGACGATCATTTAAAAAAATATATAAAGATGGCTTCGGCATTCAAGACTTTCCATGGTTCGAGAAACCCCGGAAAACGACTATTCGTGTGGGCAGAATTGTCAGGATAAAATCACCCTCATAAAAATGCCACTGCAATATCCCGCTATTTACGGAATCAAAATTTAGCTGAAATAAGTCGGCCTACCGTGTCAAGACATTTATATAGCGCAGGCCTTTATGGAAGAGTCGGTGTTAAAAAAAAACCTTTCTTAACCTTCCGTCTACCAGACGGGTCCATTGGACCCGACATGTATATTCAAAATATTTATTCAAACCAGAAATTTCTTCAAAACAAACTAAATGTATAAATCAGACAATAATAAGTTAAATAAGCAAATTAAATAGTTTTAAGTAAAAATTCTGGTGTAGAATGTTTTTATAAAACTTGAGTAAAATTTCCGGTAGTTCTAGGGTTAAGTAAAAAAAATCAGAGGGCCCGACGAGCGTTTGCCAAGGAACGCAAAGACTTTTCAAGTGAAATTTGGAAAAAGTACTATTTTCCGATGAATTGAAATTCAACATTTTTTGGGAGTGATGGCAGATACAAAGTTGGACAATCTAAAAATAAAAGATGTGATTAGAGATACGTTATTCCTACAATAGAGCATGGCGGACGACACGTTATGCTGGGGGGAGCCTTTTTTGGAAAAGGTGTCGGCCCGTTAGTTGAATTCCGCAGGAAGATAAATGGCGCAATGTATAAGGATATCTTGCAAGATCATTTGCTGCCTTATTGCAAGAAAACCTTTGGTCGCAACTATTTGTTTCAGCATGATAATGACCTAAAGAATAGATGGAAGCTCGTCAAGAAGTGGTTGTCGCACAAAAAAAATCCCGCTTTTCAAATGGCCAACGCAGCCACCTGGCCTGAATCCAATAGAAAATATTTGGAACGAACTTGACAAACGCGTGAGGAATTATAAATATTCCATTTCAGCAGCATTTTCCCGAAAATTGCAAGAAGAGTGGAAAAAACTTACAATAGACGATCTTCAATCAATCGATGCCACTTCGTTGCACCGCAGTACTTATTGTTAAGGGTATGTCGACAACATACTAATTGTAAACGTCATTGATCACTGTTATTTTCTATTATAACACGATTTTTTCCAAAATTGCCAAGATGGCCGGAAACTTTTAAGAACATGCATTTTTCTTTGCAATAAAATTTATCAATTAACTTTGTTGATCTGTATTTGTTGTTCCATAAATAAGTTCCTGAGTATTATGTCAATAAAATGTATAAATATCACTTTGAGATTCCTCTTCATAGGGATATACTTACAAATTAACCAAACATTTTATGTTGGCCGGAAACTTTTGACCGCCCATGTATATAAACAAAGATAATTCATTTCTTAATATGATGTCTGAAAACCTCTTTCTTAAACTTTCATATCACGTCATGATTTTCAAGATAAAAGAGTGCGTTGCATTTAATTGGAATAGCCTCATTTCTGGTTTCATTTCTCATTTTTTCTAAAAATATAGCAATATATTTAGAGGTAGGATGGTAGCTTAATGCTGTTAGAACTTAACACACTGAAGAATGTTTGTGAACTGTGATGGAATGTCTCCCTTGAAAACAGGTGTTAAAACATATTTCTGATAGTAATCCGAGTTAATTTTGACAGTTTTTTATAGTTTCCTTATTTTAAGTTTTTTGTTATAAAATAAATACAATAACTATAAAATAATTAGCAAAATTTTCTGGAAGAAAAATTTTAGTTCTTCTTCTCCTCTACTTCAATTTTTACTCTAAATTGTACAATTTGGTACATAATCTACATTCATTAGAGCTGTTTTTAAGAATATTATATTATAAAATGGAATTTCCATGTTTATGGTCAATAAAACGCAGTTTTTAACATTTTCCTTCATAGTTGAAAAGTATTTATGAATTCAGTATCTCCGATCGTCCTTCTGTCTGTCTGCCCGTACTCTAACTTTCGTAAAGTTACTCGGATTTCCACAACATTGGTATATGCTATTCAAACTTACTTTAAGACACGGCTGCCCAACAATGCGCCTGCCTATTACTAGCATTTTCTTACAAAAATCTTTACCTTTTTTTTAATCTGAGTAATTCGGGGAAAATTAGACAAAGATTTCTGTAAGAAATTTCTGGTATTCCAAGAGAATCAGCTTGTACAGCTATGCTATAAGGCGTCCCCTAGAGAAAACAAAGGACGCAGCATTTATAGTTCATTTACAGGGACATGCAAAAGGTCTGTGGGAAAAAAATGGTATTGTGAGTAGGTATTGTGACAGAGTAGGTATTGTGAATATGCCTGACGCTTGCTGGATGGTAATTGCTAAAAATGCGTTTTTAGATGTGTTGTGACTTAACCATTTTACAGTCACCTCTCACTTATGCGCCTCTCACTTATACGAGTCTCTCAGTTATACGCGAATTTCGTAAGGTACCGTCACGAGGAATAGGAAAATAAAACTATAGATCTCGCACTTATAAGCGGAACTTTGAATTGTTTCTCTCAGTTATACGCGGAAATAACGCAATTCACAAAGTACTAATTACGTACGAAAGTTGTTTTTCTTTTAAATCTATAAAAAATTTTCTGCTACCTATCAAGGTCAAAAGATTGTTCCGCAAAGCGCTCGCAAGGGTGGAGAAGTTGTTACAAATCGACATTTCATCCTCTCCCCTCAATACTAATTAAGTCCCTTCTTTTCTTTATTTCTCTTTTATTTTTATCTACGCGCGTGTTTATTCCGTCTTTCCTTTTACGGTAGCATCTGGATTCAATTTTGGTTCTTTTGCAATAAAAATGAGTAAAAGAAAGTTAACAATTTCGTTACAATTCTAATTGGTTTCTTTTTTTCTTTCTTTCTCTTTTATTTTTATCTACGCGCGTGTTTTTTTCCGTCTTTGCTTTTACGGTAGCATCTGGATTTTAATTTTGGTTCTTTTGCAATAAAAATGAGTAACAGAAAGTTAACAATTTCGTTACAATTCCAATGGTTTCTTCTTTTCTTTCTTTCTTTCTCTTTTATTTTAATTTACTTGTTTACAAATAAATTTACTTGTAAATACTGGTATCATTCAATTATTTCAACATTTTATGAATACAAGCTTGTATTTATAAAATGTTGCAATAATTGAATGATACCAGTATTTACAAGTAAATTTATTTGTAAACAAGCAAAAGTAAATTTTCGCGTACTTAATAAAAGGGAAAATTTCATAACAAAATTCGGGTGCCAATGTGGCAATTAGGGATTTGAATTATGTGATGCCATAGCGACATTTCCGCCCTTCAAAGGGTAAAATTTTAATTTAAAACATAGTATTGTACGTGGTGTTTATAAATATGTGTAGATTTTTCCAGGGTTACACAAACTAAATTGAATACATTACCATTTATGGGCTTTAGTTACTGGAATTTAATTTTTAGCTGTGTTTTCTTGCTGAATACAATTGTGTGATGTGTATAAAACTCAGTAGATCTTATACAGGGATGCACAAAAGTATTTGAATTCCATAGGTTTTGGTGAAATTGGGTTTTTAACTGTCTTATAAGCTTTGAAAATTGGTCATTGACACATCTTTCTTCACTGTATCAAGATATGAAGCTTTGTTTTAAAATTTTGAAAGTGTTGACAAGTGTTTCGTTATGTCTATGTGACACATGATTTTTATATCTTGCGTATCCTAAAAATGCGCTTTAAATATGGGATGCATTTTAAAAAATTAATGTACGGATCTCCTTTTCCGTATTCTGTCTCATATTCCTCATGTTTGTATTCTGCATATTACGCTTTTGACAGTATATTGTTTAAAAATGAGGATACAAAAATATTTGTTAACCGTTTATCTACTGCATTATGATATACTGCAATTTTTTTCATGTATTTTTTTTCAGTTACTACAATGAAAGTTAAAGGATAAACATAAAAATCTCACCCGTGAGATATTTAATTACTTAGAGGTAATTAATTAAAGTGGTACTTTAAAGTACCGTCAGTACACTATGACTAAAATATCGTAACAGGGTATTTCAAATCGCGCCAGATTTGTGGTAAAATATTTTCGATTTGATAAGTGTGTGAAATACAGTCACCTCTCACTTATACGAGTCTCTCAGTTATACGCGAATTTCGCCAGGTACCGTCACGAGGAATAGAAAAATAAAACTATAGATCTCGCACTTATAAGCGGAACTTTGAATTGTTTCTCTCAGTTATACGCGGAAATAACGCAATTCAAAAAGTACTAATTACGTACGAAAGTTTTTTTTTTTTTTTTTTTTTTTTTTTAAATCTATAAAAAATTTTCTGCAGGTGTCAAGGTCAAAAGACCGTTCCGCAAAGCGCCTGCAAGAGTGGAGAAGTTGTTACAAATCAACTTTTCACCCTCTCCCCTCAATTCTAATTGTTTTTTTCTTTTCTTTCTTTCTCTTTTATTTTTATCTACGCGCGTGTTTATTCCGTCTTTGCTTTTACGGTAGCATCTAGATTTCAATTTTGGTTCTTTTGCAATAAAAATGAGTAAAAGAAAATTAACAATTTCATTACGAATCTAATTGATTTCTTCTTTTCTTTCTTTCTCCTTTATTTTTTATCTACGCGCGTGTTTTTTTCCGTCTTTGCTTTTACGGTAGCATCTGGATTTTAATTTTGGTTCTTTTGCAATAAAAATGAGTAAAAGAAAGTTAACAATTTCGTTACAATTCTAATGGTTTCTTCTTTTCTTTCTTTCTCTTTTATTTTTATCTACGCGCGTATTTTTTTCCGTCTTTGCTTTTACGCTAGTATGTGGATTTTAATTTTGGTTGTTTTGCAATAAAAATGAGTAAAAGAAAGTAAACAATTTCTTTCAAAATGGAGGTTATACGAGCAGTAGAAAATGATCCAAAACTGTCAAAAATAAGTTTAGCTCGAAAATGCGATTTAGCCGTATCAACGCTCAGAGGGATTTTAAAGAACAAGGATTCTATCAAAAAAATGAACAGTGAATATTCTACACAAGCGAAGAAACGATCAACTATTCAGAAAGGAAAATTTGAGATTTTAGAAACCACTTTAATTCAGTTGTTCAGAGAAATGAGAGCTTACAATTTACCCATTAGTAATGAGTTATTCAAAGAAAAGGCGCTCACTTTGTCATCAAAATTGCGAATCGAAAATTTTTCGGCTTCTTGGAGGTGGCTAGAAAAACTTAAAAAAAGACCCGGTTTAACAAGCCATTGTCTGAGTGGTAAAAGCGCAGCTGTTTCAGATTCAACTGTTAATGAATGGACTACAGATCTTCCAAATTTAATTCAAAACTTTAATATTAAGAAAATTTTTAAATGTGGTGAAACAGGTTTATTTTACCGTCTTTTACCAAACTGAACGCTGGATTTCCATCAGAGAAACATGTAATGGTGGCAAACACAACAAAGAAAGAGTGACTGTGCTTTTATGTTGCAATACGGGCGGATCAGAGAAGTTACCGCCAATAGTGATTGGTAAATCGAAGAAACCACAGTGTTTAAAAAAAGTAAAGAAATTGCCATGCTCTTATGCAAGTTGCACCAAAGCCTGGATGACATCGAAAATTTTTTTAGACTTTTTGAAAGAATTTGATATGAAGATGGCAAAAAAAAGGGAAAGGAACGTTCTGCTATTTATGGACCAGTGTCCCGCCCATCCTCCAAATCTCCCATTGCTGACACATACCCAAGTTACATTTCCCCCTGCAAATTTCACTAGTTGACTCCAGCCATTAGATCTCGGTATAATAAGTGCTGTAAAAGCGATTTGGTGAGAAGGATGTTCGTTCATATCACTAGAGCAGAAAAAGGAATTCAAGAAAATTTGGATTCTGAATGCTATGCGTATATTGGTTTCATTTTCGAATAACGTAACAGCCATAACAATTTCTAACTGCTTTAGAAAAGTGGGGGTTTTTTTCATTCAAATGATGTTGAAATTATTCCATTACAGGGAAATGAAAACAGCAGCAATGATTTTAACATAGACATGGAAGAATGAAACAGCATAAGCCAAGATTCTCTTTCTTTTCAAGATTTCGTCAATGTTGATGTAAACTTAACATCAACGACAATAAGAGATATTGAAACTGTTTTTAATCACGTGACAGCTGAAAAAGAAGGAGAAGATAATGATAATGATAAAACTGATACTGTAATTGTCATATCTCATGCTACTGCTTTAGGAGCCCTGGACACTTTGAGATGTTACCTTCAAAATGCTGATGCAGCATCAAATACAATGACGCACTTCAATGCATTAGAAACGGTCGTTGTACAAACACGACCTAAGCAAAAACAAACGACCATTGATGACTTCTTTAAAGAGGATTAATTAGCATTTTTCTTTTTGTAAGTACTGTATTTCTTTCTATGTAAAATTAAATTTTACGTTTATTGCATTTTTTAAACTAAATTTCATAGTGAAAGTTTAAGATTTTTTTTAAAGTACTAGGGGGCTCGGTCCCCTACGAGCTACGCTCGCCAACCCCCGTCCAGACACCGCAGACTCTAAATGCACGCTAATTTGACTGGCTTTAAAAAGATTTCGAAAGATTGAATTATAATTTAAAAAACAGTGGCGATCTCCCTATAAACGAATTTCTATTCATTTCTCTTTGATTGGGGAATTTCAACGCCAAATCCGCTGCGGTACCACTTAATTATCCCGTCGACCAATTTCGCCAAATTATATAAATCGCCAAACCACTCGCCAAAGTACACAAATTGACAATTTTTATTTTAAATAACAAAAGAACAAATAAATTAGTACAACATTAATAAAAATACAAATAAAACGTTGAAATAAAAATAACTTGATGACGTAGACACGTGTAACAACATTTCTAAATAAGCTAATATAAAAGGAATTAAGTAAACAGAGTTTTTGTTTCCTGGTATTTTTTAACAAAGCGAAAAGAAATTTCTTTTAAATGAGACATTTTAAATTAATCGTTTTTAATCTGCCGTAATTTTTACCAAGCTATTCTTTCTATTTTAAATATTAACGTGAAAATCCTTTTGTTAGAAATGAAATATTATTTGCGCTTTCCTAACAAAAATAGTTGAAAAGATCCTCTCAAAGTATCAAATAAATGTCTAGCACAACTTCTAAATTTAAACTGTTTTGCAATATTTTTTTGTGTTCATTTTATAATAACTATAATGTGACGTAAATATGACGTAATTTCTCCTATTTAAGACTTCTAACGCATGTTAATGAATTTATTATTTTACAATATCCTTTCTCTTTTAAAATTCACGTGCATACTTTTTATGACGTAATTTTTAACAAGTTCCTGCTTTTTGTACATAATTATTTAATTCTAATTACAAATGAGTTTTTCTGTTTATAATAGTCACGTGTAAATAAATTTTTAATTTGAAGCAAACATTATTGTTTCTGCTGTTTATACGTTTGGCAACAGTGTAAATTAATACCATTTTCTAAAATAATGTAAAAAATATCTCTAGAAATGCTGAAAATTTGAATTTAAAATAGAAATAAAACCTCAAAAAATGAGTCAAAATGAAAAAATTAATGCAATCTGCACTCCAGCAAATTCTACCGCATAAAATGATCTAAAAATGATTACACTGCCATGTATAGGTTTTGCTGCAATAAAACTTTTTTAATGAAACGATTTTGTCCAACTTTGGCATTAAATATTTCTTAAAATAATTCTTCGATTTGAAAACTGTCTGCATCAGCGTGTTTATCAAACATTTCTGTATAATACCGCCGATTTTCATATTTTTGTATGCATTATTTGTCTTAATATTAACGAAGAAAGACCTCCGGTCACAAAAAATTCAAAACAGGCGGCGGTGACAGCGGTAGTTACTTTTTTTAGAATAGAGAGACAATGTACTAATATCACACACATTTTATTTTATAAAATGTTATTAATCATAATTTTTATACTGCAAAATGCTTTTTTTTCATAATGTGCATAAAGAATTACTACATCAACATCCTCTCAGTTATGCGCGGCTCTCAGTTATGCACGATTTTAAATCAATTCCTTCAAACGCGTATAAGTGAGAATTGACTCAATAGCCTTTTTCGTATTTACAAATAAATTTTTTGGCAAATTCCGGTGCCAATCATTTATTTCAAGATTTTAGCATTGAAAACGCTTTGCTGATGAAAGGGTTTCCATCTTGTTAGCAGTCTTTTAGTTATGCGACGTCTATATTCCAGTGACAACATGTCCTATCGCATCTCCACATGTGCAACATATGAATTGACATATGCCATTTCTAGCATAGTAAAATAGAGCTAGTGCCATAACTTTTTCGATTTCCTATGCAAAATAATAATGAAACAGAAAAGAAATACTAGGAAAGTTATTACTACACTACATTTTAGTAATTACATTTCAAAGCAGATGAAAACGATGGATAACTAACTACACAGACGAAAATAAAACAAGAAGTTTTCCTCCAACACCCAGTGCACTGACGGTACTTATAAGTACGACCGAGTAATTCAACTGTTAAACCAAATACATACACCGTTCATCTAAAATAGCTAGTCAGATTGTATTCTAAGAGCATATTGAACAGATAAAAAAAAATCCAACACTTATGTTATATCCTTTACTGTGTTTACTGCAGTAAAAAAGACGAGCGTGACAATCTGTACAAAATGTCTGCACAAAACACATCGACTGTTTCAAAGACACCTGCAGCCATATATCCGGATAAAGTGGAGTTAAAAGAATGTTTTTGCAAAGTACCATAAGAATATTAGTAATATTCACTATGGGATGAAAGTTTAAACTGAGTGGTAGTTATAAGTGCCGTCAGTAGATAAATGGTTAAATAGACTTAATTTAACTAAATGAGCTAATTTATATATGAATAAAAATATTTAATTTTAGAAAACGAATATTTTCATAGACTAATTCTACGAATTAGATATTTATGTGTTACAGAAAACGCCCTACATAAAATAAATTTCAAAACAGTTGTTCAAAAATGCCAGTACAGTATATTGCTATACACTGTGAAAAAAAAAAAAAGAAAAATGTTTCTTAATCTACGGAAATAATGAAATAACCACATACGAAAATATACAATTACCTCTTCCGAGTTACACATGATTACAAAAAGCGTTCTTTGTCTTTAGGTGAAATAAATCTCCAGGTAGGATTCCTTATTTTTACTTTCTTCTACCTTTACATGAAGAAAGTGTTGGATTCCTGAAAATTTTCGAATTCCGATTTTTGACGGATTTATACGTTTTAAGGGATCACGAAAAACATGTTTTTACGAAATGTCTGTCTGTATGTCTGTGTGTGACAGAAATTTTGTGGGCGCTCTATCTCAAGAACTAACGAACGTAATGTAATAAAACTTTAAATTAATTTAGTCCCTGATATAAATTGGTGCTGATTACTTTTTGGTGTAAATCACCTAGTAGGTGGCGCTGATATGTTGCATTATTCATGATTTCCACAATAGATATATCTCAAGAACTGAAGCTCGGATTTTCAGAAAACTTCAGATTCAGCTAGTCCTTGGTACAATTTGGGGCTCTTAACTTTTTTGTGTAAATCGATCAATAGGTGACGCTGTTATGCTGCGTTATTCATGATTATCGCAATAGCTCTATCTCACGAACTAATGCACGAATTTTCATCAAATTTCAGATTCATTTAGTCCCTGATATAAATTACTTCTGTTTAGTTTTTGGTGTAAATCTCCCAACAGGTGGTGCTACTATGCTGTATTTTTCACGATTTTCTCTATAGCTATATCTCAAGAACTAATGCACGAATTTTCATGAACTTTAGAGTCAGTTAGTCCCTGATATAAATTTATCCTGATAATTTTTTGGTGTAAATTGCCCAAAAGATGCCACTGCTATGCTGAAATTTTCACGATTTCCCGCAGTAGCTCTATCTCAAAACGTAATGCTCGGTTTGTCATCAAACTTCAAATCAGAAGTCCTTATAAGTTGTTGCTGATTAGAATTTGGTGTCAATTACTGTACTGGTAGCGCTGCTGCACTGTATTTATTAGGAAGTATTAACATGTATGACATAGCAGAAAGTTTTGGGATTGGTACATCCGACTAGTTCAAGGCTGTACTAGTGATGAATAGGGATGGATTACTACCAAATGAATCATTCAGGCATGTGCAAAAACATAGTTTCTAATCTTTGAATATATATTTAATCGAGTACTGCCAGAAATTCTGAAGAGAGGAAGATTGTATTCAATTTTTATAGGTTTCTTAGAATAATTTCTAATTAAATGCCAATTTTTATTGGTATAAAATTTCTGGTAGAAATTTAATTAATAAAAAAACAAAGGTTGGAAACTATGCCATACTTGCCAACATTCCCTTAATCTTCCGTAAAATACGAGTTAAATTGACCCAGGTTAAACACGTTTCGAACCAGAAATTTCCTAAGGAAATTAAGTCAAATAGATTTTATAGAGAAACATAGTTTTAAATATATAATGATACATCAAATAAATTTTCTGGTTAGTAACGCGTATAACCTGGATCAACTTAACTCACATTTTACGGTAGTTGAATGTCGGCAAGTATGTTATGCTCCGATTTATAGGTCCATAATAACACGTTTCTTATTTTCTGACATTTTTCTCCTGGTATCAAATAAATTAAATTCGGCTTGTTTATTTTCAATTGATTTCATCTCACCAAAATATGACAATTTCCTACCAATAATATTATAATATTAATATTTTACTATCAATGCATGAAGCAGGATGTCTCTTCTTGTTTTATTCACTTAAAATAATCCAAATAAATCAAATGGAACTACTCTACAAATCCAAAAACTCTTTTTGATAAGTAACGTTACTAAAATCAACGAAAGCGAATCTTCCCAAAAGAATTTATTATTATTTTTCAGTTATTTTCAGTTATTTTTTATATCATAAAGAAGGAAATAGATTTAACACTACTTCATATGACCCTCTTTAAACATCTAAAAAATACAGATTAAGTCATAAAACCAAGGCACAGGAGAAAATACAGTTTATTTCATGCCCTAAGAGCAACCATAATCAGTAAAGGGGAAAAAAAGGAATCACGTTTGCCACAAGATATATACAAATGAATGAAAAAACTAAGAAAGGGTGTATTTTTTGTAAAGCAAACAAAAAAATAGAATTAGGGTAATCTGAGAATAGTAAAATGAGCTGAAATAAATCACATTATTATTTCTTTTTTGAGAAAATTATTCTGAATTGTATTTTTACCTTTTTTACATACATAATAGGAAATTATTGAAATGGTGAAAATTTTCAACTTCCGTTTCATAATAGATTTATGCTTTTTGGGATCTCATGCAGACAATTTGATTATTTTTTGGAAAATGTATGTCCGTCAGTCATTATTCTGTGTCTATTAGTTTATTAGTCATCGAGTGACACAAATTTTACGCCTGATATATTTATAGAACAAAAGCACATAATTTAATCAAACTTCTGATTCAGTTAGACTGATTTTAATTGGTGTTTTGTAGGTATATATTTTTTTACGAATAGTATTGCTATTAATGTGTTACACATGTTCTTAACTTTCAAAAAATCGATTCTTTGTTTTTTTACGAAAATTAAATCCTCATAGTGCGTATAATTATGGGCAAAAATATTTAAATTGATATCTCAATTTTTAAGAAAGATGAGCGCACGCACGTTCAATATATATTGAATCCTAAAAGTTTAAGGGGACTGGGTAAGGTCTATCTCCGCCATGTTAAAATGCACCAACTTTATGTACCATTTTCTCAGAAATGGTGAACGATGGAGGTCTAGAATTTTTAGAGTAGTTGGAGTAACATGCTTTACGTATTTTAACAGACTATTTTCTTTCTAAGTGAATCTGAAAATTAATTATTAATTATTTATTGAAAGGCATTTTTAAATTAGCATTTTTGGTAAGATTTCACTGCATAAATTAAATAATTCTCAACAAATCATTAAATCCCTGTCTTAAAGTATACAATATAGCATAATAAAAGTATTTAAAAAACTGAGTTCTTAAGTTTAATAGATATTGAAAAAAGGAACATAAACATGAAAAATCCAAGTTTTAAGAAAAAGTCAATTAAAGATTTGAATAGCCATTAAGCTGTGAAGTGCTTTTAGAAAGAATGAATAATTCTAACACATCTTTTTTAAATATATAAACATGTGTGGCACATCTTTAGAAAGATAAAAGTTTAAACTATTTAGTGATATAAAAAAGTAAAAATCGATTTTTTCCCCAAATTTCGCTTACCTTTAAACTCGACTTTCTGGAAACTACAATTTTCAACATGAGCAGCATGATAACTTGAACAATTTTTAAAATGTTTTGGATAAAATTTGCACTCGTCTTCGCATAATTAATTTGTCTAAGGGCCATCGACCCATTTTTGAAAATTTTATTTTTTTATATTTTCTCAATAAGTTTAAAAGTCAAAATGTTAAATGAAAAAAATATACATTTTTTTAATAGAGCAATTTTCAAATTTTTGAAAAATTCAAACAGAACCTTTCAGGAGTATAAAATAAGTAACATTTATAGATCGTTTAGAGGGAAGCACAAAAGAATAAAATTACATTGTGATGCCTGGGGGAAAGTAATGTTATGATACTTCAAATATAACAAAATCAGTTAAGTGCGCTGCATGTTTTCTATAGAGGTTAGAGTGCATAGCAACTATCGTTCATTTACAAAGACACGCTAAAGAATTCGCTTAAAGTTTTAATTATGGTCTATACTTTCTAGAAGTGCGTTTTACTGTAGGTTATGCATTTTTAAACATCTCTAATACTGATTGAATAACTAGTGCGTATAAATTCTATATCTTGCATACAGGATTACACGAAAGACTTTGCATACATCACCGGATATGGGCAGAAATAGCGGGAAATGGATTTTTATTGAATTATATGTTTTTAAAAGTTGATTATATTGTAACTCTTTCCACTCTAGGAAAAAAATGAATTTCTTAATAATACCATGTTAGTGTTCGAAAGTGTTTTATAATCTATGCCTGATGCTTGATTTTTTTATCTTATTTTTTCATTGGTTTCTCTAATTTGGAGTTAAATTGGGACAAAATACACTGTATTTTGCAGTTGTTGATGTGTAACATTACTATTTAATATCTGTAATAATAAGGAAAGAAGTTTGTGTGTGTGAGTGAGTTTGTCTGTCTGTCGACGATTTTTTTAAGAGACCGCTGAACGTAGAGGTACAAAATTTGCTACGAACATACCTATATGTATACAGTTTTGTAAACGAAGCTCTATTTTGGATTTTTTATTAGCTTATTTTTATTTAATTTTCTATATGATTTTTAGTGGTTTTTTGTAGATTTATTATATTGTTTGTAGATGTCAGCACCAACCAAACAAATTTTTGCTGTCGATAACTTCTGTGGTCCATTTTTCTATCATAATTCTTGAATTTGTTATATTAAATATGGATTTGATTAGATTTTCTGAAATGTTATTATATGTGCTCTTTTTTGATTTATTGTACAATAATTGTCAGATTTTTTTCCCTTTTTAATTCAAAATGTCTAATAAATATCGCTGGCACAATCTTTTTTCTCGCGCCATCTAGCCAGGGTCGTCAACCCAGAGTTATATAATTAAAATTTAAAGATTTTCCCTGATAGATCAAAATGTTATGGAAAACTATTGTATAATTTTTATTATGTGCCTCCCTGTAAACGAAATACATCTGTGCAAACGTATAAATTCTACTTATTCTATAATCATGAGAAAACGTGTTGTATTCCATCTCAGTGGTGCATATAAATCTCATTATATTTGAATCATGTAACATCCATAAATTGCACACAAGCGATTTTTCCCCATCGATCAAAACACAACGGATTTCTTTTGTGTGTCCCTGTAAACGAACTGCAAATGCTACACACCTCATTTTCAAAACAGAACATTCTACACTTAATTTCAATAATATATAAAACTTTCAGGTCAATCCGACTATGTTTACGTGAGTTAGAACAGGGATAAACAAACAGTTAAACAGATTTCTACTATGTTGGAAAGTATTTAAAGCAAACGAATAATTGATTTCTTTTTATTATCGAAAGTGCATGACTACTGTGTTTTTTATTATTATTATTATTTGTTGCCAAACGGCCAATTTAAAATTTAGCTGCTGCCAAAAGGATTTTAAGATGAATCAAATCGCTTCAGTAAATCCTGATAAACGGGCACGTCAATTTTAGCTGTTTCACATGTGATTTTGTATCGACCATGGAATAGAGTTGCCAGTTTGACCTCCAATTTTAATCCAAAATTTCAAATTCACACCGGTAATTTCGAAAGAAGAATTTTCACTTTATGTAATCGCTAAATGTCTCTCATTAAATAAAGCATAAAATACTATTCTTTATTGTGGTACGAACCCGAAATTTTTTAATAAAAATGGAGGCCAAAGTGGCAAGCGAGCCTGAACCAGGATTGACAATTTGGCTTCCCTTTTAATTCAGAAATTCCAGATAGTAAATTTTGCTTCATTTAATGCAAACATTACAGAAAATAAAAATTCATCTCAAGGTACTTGCAGTACGAATTTGGAATAAAAAAGTAGGCTTAACTGACAATCCTGAACCTAGAACTATCAAAACTTGCCGGACGCGAGATTCTAAAAGATAGTCACGTTTTAGCATTATTGGCTTTTACTGCGTTCTCATTCGCTGTTATCAGTCACATGTCATGTATGTTGTTGGCGCCTGGCGCTTTTAGATTTCGCGCATTCTTATATGTGTTGGAAGGTCTGTTTTGAGTTACCAGTTAGTACAACATACGCGTTATCGGACGTATGGATGCGAGCTTTGTAAAAAGAAGATAAAGCTTTTTAAAATAGAAGTTTTAAAATGATTTTTAACGTGTGTTTGTTTAATCCAGAAAAAAAATGTGGGAGGAGGTTAATTCTTCATTATTTTATATTTGATCAAGATACATCATAAATTAAGAGATGTCATTCATTTGTTATGAAATTGCGAGATTTATGTATCCTAATACAAATATAAATGAATGGCGTATTAAAAATCGGACTTTTTGTTTAACCCCTTAACAGTGACATTTGTTTTCTTACAAAAAATTTAAAAATGGGGCTGGACACCACTTTTTCCATACTAAAATATTTACCTTATTTAATCAAAAAATATCTGACAATCAATAAAAGTAAATTTACAGTTACAAATTAGTGGTATCAAAATGCTTTTAATAACGAAGCAAGCAAAGTGTTCTTGCCCGAATCCAGTTCGGACCACACTGTTAAGGGGTTAAAATGCTGTTTAAAGTGGCAATAATACACAGTAATACAAACAGATATTTTCCCTGATTATTGCATTTTAATTCCTTTCTTCGAAAATTGTTTCTATATATATTAAATATTATTTTAATTCATTTATTCTAAAATTTTTGCTATATATATATATATCGTAAGCTAATTGAAAAACCCGGCTCTTTGCAAACAGCCTAGGCTGTTAATAACTTTGTTTCCTACCAGAAATTTTATTTAATGAAATGTAACTTATTTCCAATTGGTATTTATTTGCCGTTATTTATTAAGTAAAGTTTCTGGTTTAGAACAGATTTATTTTAGCCGCGGTTTATACGCAAGCAATTAAAGTACATTTTTATTTTTAGGGTACATTTTTCGCAAACACCTCATGTAGACAATCAACAAAATTTTGAGATGGGGCTCATTTTTAACGTTTTCTGAGCAATACATAAAGTAGATATGATGCAGCATGGTAATATTTATAAAAGTTATGTAAGAAAATTGATGTTTCAATGGAACCTGCAGATAACGCAGATTTTTAGTATTTTCACAGCATTAAGTAGAGAAAATGGTTGATTATAAGAATAATTATAAAAAATATATAAGAAAATTTCTGCAATGATTAAATCTGCAGATGAATCAAAGTTTTAATGTTTCCGCAGGATCGCGTATAGAGGAGGAATCGTCAAATCAAACTTATTATAAAAAATACATATGAAAATTTCTTTATTAATGAAATCTGCAGATGAGGCAGATTTTTTGTGTTTGTCCAGTGTTAAGTAGAGAAAACGAATTTCTGAATGAAAATAATTATAAATCATATATAAGAAAATTGCTGTATCGATAAAATCTGCAGATCAGGCAGATTTTTAATGTTTCGCAACGTTACACGGAGATTACGGGTTGCTAATGAAAATAATTATAAAATAATAATTTATAACATATAAGATTTATATTAATAATAATTTATAATATATAAGAAAATTTCTGCAATGGTGAAATCTGCAGATAGGACAGATTTTTAATTTTTCCCCAGCATTGCGTAGAGAAGATGGTTCTATAAATGAAATCAATTGTAAAAAATAAATCAGAAAAATTTAGTAATAATTTAATCTGAAATGAGGCACATTATTAATATTTTCCTAGCATTATGTAAAGAAAATTTGTAGCCGAATGAAATGGATTACAGGAAAAGAGGAAGAAAATTGCTTTATTGACAGATTTCCTTTTTGCACCTGGTTAATAATTAAGGCTAGTAAACACTATTTTTTAGAAGTAAATTTTGTCCTCCACCCAAAAAGATGAACAAAAAAGGAAAATCTGCAGACAAGACAGAATGTTATATTTCGCATTACGTAGAAATAATATACTGCTGAATGACTAATATCAGATATTCAGGTGCATTGCGAGTTTATTTTTATTTAAAGTGTTCTACAGACGTAAATTAAATTAAAGTATCACTAATCTCAGGAAATTAGAAGATTAAATCATATATGTCAATACGACACTTTCCATACATACTTGCTGTGACTAATTTCATTCAGAAGTCATTTTTCTCTATATAACATTGAAAACACATTAAAAATTTGCCTCATCTGCAAAATTTATTGATACAGCTATTTTATATTATATATTTATTTTATAATTATTTTCATTAAGCAACACATTTTCACTAGGTACACCAGGAAAAAATTGAAAAATTTACCTCAAGTGCACCTGCTCCCTAGTAATACAGAAATTTTCTTGTATAGGTTTTATAGTAATCTTAATTAAGCGACCTGTTTTCTGTACGTAATGCTAGGAAAATATCAAAATAGGTCTCATTTGCAGATTTTATTGATAAAAATTTTTACTTATATATGTTTTATAATTATTTTCATTCAGAAGTCCATATTCTCTACGTAAAGCTATGAAAACATTAAAAATCTATCTACCATTTTTTAGCCAGTGTTTTTCGACAGTAATTTCTGTCTCATTTAATGCCCATATTACACTTAAATTTACTTATACCTATATTTCAGGCATTATAGTAGCCACCAGTATAGACACTTTTATCACATTTGTTTTACATTAATATATAAAGATTCATGACACTTAACTTTCATTTTCATAACCTACAATTAAAATGAAAGTTAAGTGTCATGAATCTTTATATATTAATGTAAAACAAATGTGATAAAAGTGTCTATACTGGTGGCTACTATAATGCCTGAAATATAATAGGTATAAGTAAATTTAAATCTATCTACCATTTTCCGTATTTATATAAATATATAAAATAGTTTTAGCGAGAATTATAGCTTACTTTTAGCTAATCTATTTAACATGTGTATACAGTGAGACATACACAGATTTATAAATTTATATACTGTAAAAGGATTGATCTAGACAAATGGTCTAATAAAGATGAAGGGCTCTAATTCCAAAAAATGTTAGATTATGTATACATATATAATATATTCATACAATATATACAGTTGCTATATGGACATATACAGTTATAATGCCTATATGGATACAATACACTAAAAGAAAATGTTTAAAAAAATTATATATTTAATTGTATGGGTTCAGTCGTGGAAAAAAAGTAAACACCCCCTACTAACTCTGCAGTTAATTAAAATAGAAGGAGGTTACTGGTACCAAAGAATTGGAAATAAAGTCTACTTTTAAATGATTTACATAAAATTTGCTTAGGGGACCACCTACAAATCAAAACCAAACCAAGATTTTTTTTTCAATGGCAACACCCAGTTTAGACAATATTTTAAATCCTCGGTTCAAACTATGCATAGAAACGAAGTTTCAAGTCACTTGTATGATAAGTTTTTTGCATTATAAACATAGAAAATTTAGAGTTTCTAATGCTAAGTTACATTTTCATATTTTATTAATAACTCCTGAAATTATAATCCTAATGTAATAATATTTTGTTTGGTTATAATACTAAAAACCCAAACATAAATGCACTGAATTTATAATTTAAAAAAATTATAATATGATTTATGAAATTAATATTCGAAAAAAATATTAATTGTAGTCTACAATTTTGATAAATTTATATTTATTAGGTCATGCTTGATGCGAATTCTCAATTTAAAATTTTTCTCTCAACTAGTTTTCGAATTATGCTTAAAAAACATCAAAATGATTCTTTATGGGGCCGTCTATGATGCGCAGAAAAGCATAATTTGAAAAAATATATTTTACTCATTTTATTGAAACATTTGAGCTTGGGCTGGCGATATAGAACATATTAAGCGAGTTAAATGCTTATATTGGCAAGAAATAATACATTAATAGCAGTGACATACTCATTCTGTAGCATTTCAACAATGTAGTACCGAACTTCAATTTGGATACAGTCCCTAAAATATGGTCATTTTAAAATAATTAATTTCTCTGAAAGTAATCGCCTGAATTTCTTGAAAATTTTTATTTCGGTTTATTAAATGGTGTAGAATTTATTTATGGTGTCAGACTTGGGTATTGCTATTGTTGTATATTGTTGTATATAAAAAACAGAAGTTTGGGTTAGTTTTGATATGTAGATGACCCCCTAAGCAAATTTTGTAGGCATCATTTAAAAGTAGGCTTTATATCCAATCGTTAGGTACAAGTCACTTTATTCTAGAATAATTTGCTGCAAAGTTAGTAGGGCATGTTTACTCTTTTTTTCACGACTGTACATACATATAAATATAAATAAATAAACCTGCATATCCCTATGTAAACATTTAAACAGATTGGAACATGAGATGAAAACTTCATTGTACAGTTAAAATACAGTTTTATACACTTACAAAACTAGTATGTTGTGGCCATCACAAAACTTTCTTCTATATAAATCCCATAAACAACACTAATTGATATCAAGGTATACCTGAATCTGAAGTTTAATGAAAATTCCTGCATTAGTTCTTGAGATAGAGCTAAAGTGGAAATTCTGAAAAATGTTGCACAGGAACGCCACCTGTTGAGCAATTTGCACCAAAACATAAACAACATTAATTCATATCAAGGTATACCTGAATCTGAAGTTTGTTAAAAATCCTAGCATTAGTTCTTGAGATAGAGCTACTGCGGAAATCGCAAAAAAGGCAGCATAGAAGCGCCACCTGTTGAGCGATTTACACCAAAATATATAAAACGTCAATTCATGTCAAAGACTCACTGAATCTGAAGTTTGATGAAAATCCGTGCATTAGTTCTGGATATTGAGCTGTTGCGGAAATCGTGAAAAATGCTGCATAGCAGCGCCACCTGTTGAGCGATTTACACGAAAAATCAATCAGCACCAATTTCTATCAGGAACTAACAGAATATAAGTTTTTAATAAATTCCGTGCATTAGTTCTTGAGATAGAGCGGCCCCAAAATTTGTATCACATACCGACTGACAAACGGACAGGCAGACAGAGTCGCAGATTCACAGACAGACATTTTGTAAAGACATGTTTTTCGGAATTTCTGACCCCTAAAACGTGTAAATCCACCGAAAACCGAAAATTTTCACGAATTCAATTCTTTCTTCTTGTAAAGATAGAAGAAAGTAAAAATCGTCTTTGGCTTGTGACCAATTTTAGCTCTAGATTTGAACTCTATCAACAGCTGTCACACTCGCAGGTTAAAAAATCCTGACAAAAACTCGTGTATGTATTTCCTTTCCAAGACATATAGAAGAGCGAAAAAGCTAAAATCGCCAAACGACAACTGCGTCTATGACACGTGATTGAGAACAGCGAATGAGAACGCAGTAAAAGCCAATAATGCTAAAACGTGACTATCTTTTAGAATCTCGCTTGCCGGACACATACATTCTGACACACTTCTAAACTCTCCAACGGTAGAGTTTAGTTACTTGATTTTAATAGGAGTGTGTGAATAATTTCTGTCAAACATATTGGTTCCGAATTATCTATTAACTATACTACTTGATTTTTCTGGTATAGAGAGATTTTGTCTGCAGTAAGTTAATGAAAAAGAAAAATACTGTTTCTTTTTACTTACCCGTCATACACGTAGTATAGGGTATGTGTTGTAATTGTTTAAAAAAAAATGGCGGATTTACGCGTTTCAGACACTGGAGATTCCGAAAAACACATTTTTAGAAAAAAAAAATTGGTGTCCGTCCGTCTGTGCATGTAAACGCTTTATCTCCCGAACAAATTACGATAGAGTCTTCAAATTTGATGTGTACTTAGTATGTATTAATAAGAAGAAACCTATTGAATTTCAGTGTCCTCGATTATCCGGACTCTCGAAATATTTTTCTGATAAATGGTATATAAAAATTTCCGGAATTGTTTATTTTAAAGAGTGAATTTAAAGACAATAAAAAAACGTAAATTTTGCATAAGGAATGAAGTCGATCGAATAATTAGTTACCGAGATATTCGTAATCATATTTTCCATCCTCTTCGATTTTTCATGACACTGTATTTCATTCAAATTTGAATTCAAAGATATATTTTAACCCTTTGCACTCGAGAAAAGATTCTCACTGACCATTAGTGCCCCGCGTAAATGAGTGCTCCAAATGATCTGGATACCAGTATTGTAAACTAATTTTCTTCGCCTTACCTAATGGCCGAATAACCCGTGATAAAAGATGGCGGAAAAAAGTGTAAGATGTTAACCCCTTGGTGACGAGCGACCGGTATTCATGCCGCGTAAGGTGCTCAGAATCGCGGATTATTCTCACCAGTAAATTTTTATTGTAAATTTTGCCTTATTTCATCCGAGCATTTTCCTGATTCAATTAGGGAAAATTTTCTGTTTTAAGAAACCGGTGATTAAAGATTAAAAATTCTGTAAAAGACGCTCGTCCCAAAGGAGTTAATGGTGTCCAAAGCATTTGGCGTCCCGGTTTACGAGGGACACCTGACAACACTAGTGGTAAGTGAGAGTCACTTCGTTAGAGTGCAAAGGGTTAATTGGAAATGGGACACCTTAATTCGACGCAGTAAACTGTTAGCTAACCCTTTTGAGACGGCATCCCTTAAACAAATTTTATTTATTTGGCACCGCTTTTTTAAAAACAGTTCCCTTTACTTGTAATAATCCAAAAAATGCTCTAATTAAAAAAGTCAAATATTACATTTATTTATTAATGGTGCTAAAAACAAATTCCATACCCACCTTTTGACGATGCATATATGCATCACCCGTCCCGAAAGGGTTAATATGATTATCATTTTTAAAGTTATAAGGAAGATTCTTTTATGCAGCATTTCTTAGAGCATTTAAAGTTTATGACGTCATCAAGCCAAGATTTTAAACACACTTTCTTCCGAAAAAATTGACAACAAATACGTTTAAATTTTATTTTGAAATTGTAATGCATTTTATCAGTGGTGGAAAATTGGCACAAAGGAGGAGCCCAAAGCGATATAAGTAAGCGTCCTATCTTAAATGGGAGAAATAACCACAAGATTAAAAGCGAGGTCACATTAATCAAGGTCATGCGCCACGTAGCGGATGGAGTGTGAACTACAGGTAGATACCTAACTGTTTTCTTACTGACACCACTAAAATTGTAAAGTTTTTTTAACCTTGATTAATATCTGAAGTGCTTCTGATAAGGCGGGAAAAACTTCGTGGTGTCAAATGCGTCTGGATACTAGCGTCTCTTTCGTGCGCTATTCCCTACGACAGCTATGGATAGCGGTTAAGTCCATTCTAAATGCAGGTGGGAAGGGTAGACAGAATTCTGCGGTCAGCGGTAAATCGCACAACGCTTAGGTATAAACAAACTGAAGGCTCCTCCCACTCTAGAAACGAGCGCCATCTACTGACTAATCTTCTAAAAATAACATGTAGAAAGGTTTTTAATTAATTTTGTATTTCTTTTTTCTTCTTAACAACGAATAAAAAATATTCTTCATTGTATTCTTAAAATAATAATAACAATAAAAATTATAATATGTTCTTTCTGCGACAAAAAAAATAAATAAAAAGAGAGGGTTTGTTTTTTTTTTTGGGGGGGGGGGGGTATATTTTATATTTTATATTTTTGCGTATATTTTAATACCAAATATTTAATTTAAATGCTTTAACATTGAAGTTATATTAAAATATATGTGTGTATCTTGACTTAGGATTAGCATCTGTTAATAATAGCATGTTTTATTCATTTGTTATTTATTTCTTTTTTTTTTTTACTTAATTTTTTTTTTTTTTTTTTTTTTTTCAGATTTACTAGTTTATGATGTTATGCAGTAAATTGAAAACTTTATGGCTAATCATAGAAAAATCTTATTTAATTATTATTATTATTTAAGAATTTAAAGAAGAACTTTTTTTAATTCATAATTTTTGCATCTTGTATTTCTTTGCATCAACAAGAGAAATTTAATTTGAAGAACCCCCTAGGATCTTATGTTTCATAATAATATTTTGAATTTATACTAAATAAAAGAGAAAGGGAGACAAAAAAAAAAAAAAAAAACAATTACTTTTCATTAATTTTAGCTATCAATTGCTTTCCAATACCTTTAGCTAAATCTTACTTAAATAAATAATAAATTTTTATAAATAAAAAAGACAAATTTATACAAAAGAATTCTCATAGCCATTCATAAGTTTTTAATAATTTAGTGCAGAAAAATTGTTTCTAATGTAAAAACAACAACAACAACAGAAAAAGGCACAATTAAATTTAAGTTATTTTTGATAAATAGCTATTTAAGAGTTCCTTACATGGAAAAAAAATCATACTCTTACACTTGGACTTAAAAAAAAATAGAAATAATTTTTTAAAAGTATATTTAAAAATTTAAATCCAAATTTTGCAGCATTTAAAGAATCCTATAAATTAATTCACTAATTTAATTCAATAAGTATAATACAAGCTTTAAGTAAGATTTAGATGAAGATATTGGAAAATAATCGATAGCTGAAATTATTAGAAAGTAATTCTTAATATTATTTTTTTCTCTCTCCCTTTCTCTTTTATTATGTATAAATTCAAAATATTATTATGAAAAATAAGATTCTAAGGGGTTCTTCAAATTAAACCCTTCTTTTTTCTTAACATGATGCAAAAATAATGAATTAAAAAAACTTTTCTTTGAATTCTTAAATAATAATAATAATTAATTATGATTTTTCTATGAATAGCCGTAATTTTTTCAATTTATTGTATGATATTATAAACTAGTAAATCTAAAATAAATTTTTTAAAAGTAAAAACAATAAAAGAAATAAATATCAAATAAATAAAACTTGCTAATACTAACAGATGCTTGACCTTAATCAAGATAAAGAAGAAGGTTTTTTTTTTTTTTTTTTTTTTAAGGTTTTCAGGATAGAAAAGTATTTATGCACATACATTGCAGTACATATACTTAAATATAACTTCAATGTTAAAGCATATAAATTTAATATTTGGCATTAAAATATATCCCCTCCGCCTCCTCCTCCGCCTCCTCCTCCCCCTCTCCCTCTCTCTTTTTTAAACTTTACTTTTCAATTTTATTTTAAAATTTCAATTTTATTTTTAAAATCTTTTATTAATCTGAACTTAAGATACTGAAAACAGTAAATTCGTGAATTAAGAACTGAATTTTTAATTTTAATTCTTGATCCTTCGGATTTTAAAGTCTATTCTGCCATATAGTAGTGCTCAAATGATGAAAACATTTAGAAAAAGAGTGCAAATTTTCAGCTAAGACCTAGTTTAAATCAAGATAAAGACGGATTTCTAATTCTGCCTTGTATCGACATGAAATCAAAAACATGACAGTGTGGAACCATATTTTGTTGGAGAATTAAATTTCTTATACTATACTAATTGAATTAAGTTAATGATTCAATTTATAAGGTATGAAAGATAGAGGTGTGTGTGTGTGTATGTGGGGGGGGGGGGGTGATAATATGTTTGAATACCGAATAAATGTTGAATTATATTTAAATATATGTGTGTGTGTGTATACTGAAAATTTTAAAGCTAGTCATTGAAAAATGGTATTTAGTTATTGTTTAAGAATTCAGGGAAGTTTGTTTTTTTTATGCATTTTTCTTGCATCTTGTTAAAAAATAAGAAAAGTTTAAAGATTCTCTAGAATCTTATTTTTCATAATAAGATTTTAAATTTATGCTTAATAAAGGAGAAAAAATAAAACAATAATATTGACAGTTACATTCTAATAATTTGAGTTAGCAATTACTTTCCAATACCTTTAGGTAAATCTTACTTAAATATGTAAATGATTTTTTTTTTTTTTAAATATAAAAATAGTACAATTCATACACAAAACATTTCTCATAACCATTCACAAGTTTTTAATAATTTGCAAAAATAAATGTTTTTAATGAAAAAAAAACTATCAGTTATTTAAGTTAATTTCGATAACTATTTAAGAGTGTGTTAAAAATAAAAAAAAACAACTACAATATGCTCTTCAATATGGACTTAAAAAAAACCTTTTGTTTTTTAAAATATATTTAAAAATTTTATCCAAATTTCGCATTTACAACTTTTTTCAAACCCTATAAATTAATTTATTAATTTAATTCAATAATTTTATTAACATTAGTTTTAAAATCACCACCTTAACAGAGAAATAAAATAGCTATTTGTATTATTCACAAAAAACCACGTTATACTCTATAAATTGAAATAAATATTATTGGAATATTATAATCACAAATAAGTAATATTTATTTGATTTTTTCTTTAAAAGCACTTTTTAAAAACAACAGCCTTTATCACTTTAACCTTCCGCCTACCAGTCGGGTCCAATGGACCCGAAAGGTACATTCAAAATATTTATTAAAACCAGAAATATCTTTAAATAAACTAAATATATAATCCAGACAGCAATAAATATAATAAATTAGTTAAACAGTTTAAAAAAAAGTTCTGGTGTAGGATAATCTTATAACACTTGAAGGAATTTTCCGGTAGTTTTAGGGTTAAGAAATGCTTATTATTAAGCATATATTTACATACTTAGAATTTTAATGAAATTAATTAGATCGGCATAAAAGTTAACAGTAATATTTTACCAATCATACCTTTTTATCATCATCTAAATATAATTATATCTTTATGATCAGAAAAATTGCAAAAATAAAATACTAGAGCATATAAATTTAAAAAGATGGAAAACTGATTTTATTTGATGAGGATGAATATTTAAATGTGCATTTTCTAAACTCTTATAAATTAAGTTTTTCTTGGAATAAGGAATACACCTTCCTATATCTATGATGTTTTTAATAATAAAATAGTCGTCAATGACGATATACTAGATTTTAAGAAGCTGCATATCTTAACGCCGAAATCAGAGTAGTAAATATGAACATAAACAATGATGGCGCAAACATCACGCGGTTTGCGGAGCAAATTTCTGAGCTCTCCCAACCTTCCCACCTGCATTTAGAATGGACTTAACCGCTATCCATCGCTCAGGTAGGGAATAGCGCACGAAAGAGACGCTAGTCGTCTGGATGGCCCTCTCGCTACGCCATTATTTTGCATTAAATGTAGCAAAAAAAAATAATTTCCATGAGTGACTGAAGATTTAGAAAATACGCGCCACTCTAAAAGCCCGCGTATGTGAATTATCACTCCATCCACAAGGTGGCGCAACTGTGTTAATTTACGCCTGATTCCAGCATTAAGTTTGTTCGCTTACTTATAACGCTTTGGGGCAGCCTATTGACACCACTAAATTTTATTAGAATTTTTCGTTTTATCTAATGTCAGTTTTTATTAAGATGAAGAATACTATAAAATATTAGTGGTGTCAATAGGCTCCTCCTCTGCGCCAATTTTCCACCACTGATTTTATAAATAGTTTACACATGTTTTATTTTCATATTTTATATTATTCCTATCCATGATCGGTAAGTATGACGGTGACCCCCAACGACTAGTTTTCCTAGTAAACGAACTATAAGTGATACATACTTCATTTGCACTACCTAACAATCTACAATAAACTGCATTAGCATATATAAATTTCATGGCAATGCGAATATAATTGCGTGTGTTAGAACACAACCAGGCCGAAGACGGAAAACAGAAGACAGACAAGTCAAATTCATGAAGTTTTCCGCTTCGTTGGAAAGTGTTTAAAAAATTTTAATGAAGCATGGGAAAAACGTAATGTCGTGTAAAATACGAAAGGTAAAATGAGATTAGATTTTTAACTATCGATATGCTATTTCTTTTGGCCAGCAATTAAAATTGTCTACAAAAAATAACGTTCCGTTGTATAAGCCAGCCGTAAAACAAAGCAGATGTATCATTGTACTGTTAAATACTCTACTGCATTTTTTAAAACTTCTAAGAATCGCACATTTTCCGTTTTTATACCGTCGTATTTGGAAAAAAAAGTACTTTTAAATGCAATTTGTTTGGAAACTGAATCTCAATTTATTTTTTATATATTAATTTTTTGTAGTTTTTAGCCCCATTTGTTTAATGTTGGCAATTACTTAATTTCTGTAGAAAGTAAAGTTAAAAAGTTGGAAAATAGTAATTATATGTTTTTGTTGCAATTTTCCCATAACAAATGAAAAAAAAAAATGTAATTAAAATACGTGCTATTTTAAAAAAATATATAAATGAATTATTTTCGATAAAACATGGAGCTATTATAAAGTGTATTTAATTTTAAGTAGCTGTATTAATATTAAAAACAAATGAAGGCAAATAAATCATTAGATAGCCGATTTTTTTTTCTTTTTTTGAGTTTCTTGGATGACTACATCTCTTTTTTTGGATTTGTGTATTATTTAGCGATAGTGACGTCTTATGCATACTTTACTGTAGATGCTGTTTAAGACTAGATCGTAAATGAGGAATTCTTCCTCCGGATGCGAATGACGTCATTTTATATAAAATAAAAATAATCAGTTTTAAGTTTTAAAACTGAAATATGTTTTGTACTATCTATATTTATATACATATTTGTTTGTCATCGGGGGCGACACTAAATTCAGAGAAAGCAGAACTCCTGTTTTCTACTTTTATCTTTGTTTTAACATATTAATCTGAATTCTATTTTCAGTTATTATCACAAATGCTTTCATAGGCACTTAGAATAATCCAAAATTCGCACCATAATTAAGGGTTGTCACAGGCGACTATTTTTCTGTCCTATTCCAACGCTATTTATAAAAAAAAACAGATTTTGTAGTATATTTCTCTTGTAAATGTACTCGAATACTATGTCAATAATTTTTGTTTTAAGAAAGCGGTGTGGGGAAGGATTAAAAAATCTTCGCCTGTGGCAGCCCTGATAATTCGTCTAGGTGAATTTTAATAATGGATATTTTGAGAAATTTTTTTCAATTCGAAATATTCTAGATTGAAGCATAGCTCACACCCTCAAATTTTTGAGTATCATTATTTCCAAGTAGTTACCATCGTCTTATTTAAGCTAAGAAATTTTGTTATAATATAAATCAAATATTTCTATTTGGAAAGAGAGATACACAGACACTGCATATTTGGCAGCTATGACTGCAAGTATAATGCGAGTTTTTTCATGTGTTGTTTTCCTTGAATCTTCAATTTTTGTAGTACTTTGTACCGGCTTTTATAACATCTCACACTGAATAAAAATTGAATAAAAGAAGAGTGACAGGATTTTTATCACAATGAACAGTTTTGTTTACTTTTAAATTACGAGGTTTCAAAATTTAAAAGTGAAATTAAAATAAAATTTAATGCAAATTCTAATTTCGAATACAGTATAACCTCTTTTATCTGAAACTGTTTTAACCGAAACTCTCGGTTAACCGAAATCCATTTTTAAAGCTTCTTCCTTTTTTTTTTTTTTTTTTTTTTTTTTTTTACTATCAAATTCCTTGTGTGCAAAATCCATTTTTAAAGGTTTTTTTTTTAATTATCGTATTCCTTGTGTGAAAGCAGCCCTTTACGAAACAGGAGTACATATACATATTTTCGACTCCTTTTTTAGAATTCCTCTGAATTTAACTTGAGTTCCCGTGGGCTGCGGAGTGGAACGAAAAAAAAAACGAACAAATTAGAAATTCTGTAGCTTTTGAATGTTTTGCAAAAGGTTTGACATGGCTGGAGCAGCAGAAAGACTGTAATACTGGTGAACTAATAATATTGAACATAGAGCTCCAAAGCAAAGGCAATCGAAACTGCGACAAACAAAACATTGATTCAAACGTTTGTGAAAGGTACTTAATTTCAACATTTGAATTAAGGCAATTTATTTTTGTTTATATTTTGCTATTGCTTTATTTTTATTAAGTACTTGTTACCATAATAAGAAATAGCACATATATTTCACCTTAATCTTAAAATTGAAGCATTCTCGATTATCCGAAAATTTCGATTTTCCGAAGGATGGTGGGTCCAAATTACTTCAGATAATCGAGGTTCTACTGTATTTCATGTATATTTATCATTATTTAATATGGAGTTATAAACTATTATAAATAACAAGGAGTTCCATTTCGGTCTTCCGAGGTTACAGAATATAGGTTAAAAACATATATACGTATATTAGGTTGTATAATGAAAGTTTCCCACCACAGTTAATATCGTCTGCGCAAACGGTTCGTATTGACGTGTTTGCTCCTATTTTGTCAAGGAATTTTTGGCATTTGAAAGAAAGATACTTGCTTTATAAACACTGTGTTGTGAAATTTGTAAAAAATATCGTTATCATTTATTACAAGGTGTCCGAAATGGAATTATCACGCTACCAGATTAGAACCATCATTTACTTCCAGTTCTGTTGCAAAATGTCAGCTAGAGAATGCCACCGAATCATGTGTACAGTTTTAGGTACTAAAGTTGTATCATGTGACACTGTGAAGGTTTAATACGGAAAGTTCAAAAACAAGGACTATGACATTCAAGGAGCAGAGCGCTCTGGCGGTCTACTAATGTTGTATCATGTGACACTGTGAAGGTTTAATACGGAAAGTTCAAAAACAAGGACTATGACATTCAAGGAGCAGAGCGCTCTGGCGGTCTACTAATGTTGTATCATGTGACACTGTGAAGGTTTAATACGGAAAGTTCAAAAACAAGGACTATGACATTCAAGGAGCAGAGCGCTCTGGCGGTCTACTAATGTTGTATCATGTGACACTGTGAAGGTTTAATACGGAAAGTTCAAAAACAAGGACTATGACATTCAAGGAGCAGAGCGCTCTGGCGGTCTACTAATGTTGTATCATGTGACACTGTGAAGGTTTAATACGGAAAGTTCAAAAACAAGGACTATGACATTCAAGGAGCAGAGCGCTCTGGCGGTCTACTAATGTTGTATCATGTGACACTGTGAAGGTTTAATACGGAAAGTTCAAAAACAAGGACTATGACATTCAAGGAGCAGAGCGCTCTGGCGGTCTACTAATGTTGTATCATGTGACACTGTGAAGGTTTAATACGGAAAGTTCAAAAACAAGGACTATGACATTCAAGGAGCAGAGCGCTCTGGCGGTCTACTAATGTTGTATCATGTGACACTGTGAAGGTTTAATACGGAAAGCTCAAAAACAAGGACTATGACATTCAAGGAGCAGAGCGCTCTGGCGGCCTACTAATGTTGATGAGGCGCAAGAAAATAATGTTTCATCAAGCTAATGAGTGCTGCCAGATAGTCGAAAGACAATTTCTCCAAAAGCTCTGAAAATTTCCTCAAAACAGCGTTTTTTTCCGAAAAAATTCCCAACTCAATATCTACTAAAAAAAGTGATTTTTCATTTTCCAATTTACCACTATAAAAAATATTTAGCTAATTTAAGATAAAAAATTTCCACCAAATCAAACCTTTTCTTTGTAAAAATTCCCCATTTACAAAAAATAAACATTTAAATTTTTACATTTAATTAATTAGTGTAATATCTTCCATCTGCGCAACCTGCTGAGCATAGCTTCTGAATATTAAACAACTCAGGGTGAGAAACTTTTATAGTACAACGTTAGCCATAACGTTTTGTCTGGAAACTGACTCCAAACAAACGGTTGCTGTGTTTCATTTCTTATTGAATGCAGACGGAGAGATTCGACGCAGTCCAGGTGTTCCCTGTCGATAAACGTATCATTACGTAAAATAATGAAAAAAAATCCTCAAGTTTTCCCCCAAAAACGTTGATTGTCCCCAAACATTTCTCCACGAATTAGTTGTCACCAAAAAATTCTCCTGAAGGTTCAAAATCCCACAAAATGGGGACAAAATCCCCAATCTGGCAACACTGAAGCTAATGCTATACCAATTGTGTAGTGTTGCCAGTGGGCTACTTTTTTTAAATTCAGATTTCTTGATTGGCACCACTTTTTTGTAACAGTAAAATTCGCATTATTTAACCTTATTTAATGACATATTTATTAAAGTGAAACAAAGGGGAATTTTACCATTTCAGAAAAGTGGTGCCAGTCAAGAAATCTGAATTAACCTTTCGCCGGGCACGCAAATTTTCATCACATGAGCGGGCGCGCGTTGTAAATTGTATAACAGGGGAATAGCATTCAATTATTGCTGCTTTATTTTAATTTTACAAATAATTTAACATACAAATATTATATAGTTATCTCTGATCACAATATTTGAAAGTATTCCGTAATATATGCATAGATAAATTTTCATATAATACACTAAAGCACAGGTTTTAAATGTATAAAATGCTATTTACTACTACAATCACAAAGTAAAAAAATTATTTATCAGTACAATCAATTATCTCATCAATCATGTTCAGATGAATCAATTTTAGAAAGGTATCGATTTCAGAAGTATTTCCTCTTGCATATGCACTATGTCCTGGCCTTTTCTTTATAATACTTTTGTACGTGGTTTTGGAGGTTTTACGAATTTCTCTTTTTTTTTCTATTTTGTGACTTAATCTTTTCCTGTATAAAAATATTCATCACTATTATTTTTAATAATCTCATTATTAGATGCATTTATTTCAGAGTCACATCTGTGATTTTCCTCTTCTAAATTTTTATCATTCAAAACTTCGTCACATTCAGGAAATTGCAGATCTTCTTCAATATCAATATTATCACTATCACTCACTTCATTAAAATTTTTCGTTAGATAATTCACCATTTCGTTGTTATCTTTAAAATACCGTTTTTGTTGTTTAAACATTATTTTAACTGAAATCCCATTAAAAGGACTTAGAAAAAATTTCGCAGAGAAACTTTCTACTGAGAGAGAATTTCACAAGCAGGCGCGCGTTGCATAAAGTACAACATCACATATGCTCACATATTAAAATGATAAGTGCGGCTAATTGCGCAATCTGAAATGCAAATAACTTTCAGGAAGTGAGGATGGAGATCCAATAGACGAATACAAATGGTTATTAACGCCCTCTACTGCTTGAATTTTATTTTAAAGAGAAAAGAAAGCTAATGTTGTACTTTTTACAACGGCGCGCCCGGCGGAAGGTTAAAAAAAGTAGCCCATTGGCAACACCGCACGTGTGTACCGAAGGATTTAAAACACTACCAATCGTTGGCAGAAAATCATAGATTTGGGTGGTGATTACTACAGTGACGGAACATTGTAGCACCAGAGAATCAATTTACAGCACTAAATTTTAATGATATTCTTCGTCTTACTTCAGGACAGAATTTCTGAGCTTTTTCCAGCCTATTAAAATTTAGTGGTGGCAATCGCCGAACTGTTGCCCCACTTTCCATAATTGTTCCCTAACTGTTACTACCAGCACTAAAGGTACCCGCACTTTCATGTTTTTTTCTAACTTTATTAAGAACATTTTTTGGCGGAAAACTTTCATTACAACCTGATATATATCTTTTTTAGTTGAAACTCTACTAGATATTTTACATTTAATTGTCTGAGCGAAGCGAAGGCTAATACTCAGCGATATATTACTGTCCGGACACTTTATTACTACGATGGATATTAACGCCATGTCCTACTAAAAAAAAGGCCTAATAAAAACCTTTCGTCAAGCATAACTCAAAAAATATTTGTCGGATTTCGTTTCTGATTGCACCAGAAGGTACCTATGACGGTCGCCTACTGAATGCACCTACTATGAAAAATAAGTTCCAAACCGTTTAAAAATTATATAGAAAAAACTCTTAAAAAAGCACAATTTATCTGCATACGTCACAGAAATTTGGTGTGCGTCACTTTCACTGGTTGATGTTTTCGTAGACAACTGATTTGAACACATGGAGCAAATAAAAAAAAATACGCACGCAGTAATATTGAATAGATCAGTTTCAACCACGTGATCACAAACCTTGCAACAATCCGTGGCAACCAGTTTTGGTGGGCAAACAAATAATAATACAGTATTCCGTACCACGGTGACCGTTTTTAGCCTGTTGTGTAAAATCTGGCATGTTGTATGACATACAATTGTGGATGATTAAAACAAAAGACAAGAGTGTTTATTGATCCGGGAGGTTATCTTTCTCTGGATGTCTGTCTGTCTATCATACAACATGCAATTTTCTTGTAAAGGATGATATTATTATGCAGTAAAACCTCCATAACGGACACACCCGATTAGCGGATAGCTCTATTTAGCGGACATTTTTTCGATTACCAACTCTTAAATAGCTGTACATGTTTTACTGTCAGTAGCGGTCACCTCTAAATAGAGGACAAATTCTGCATTCTCGGGGTGTCCGCTATTCAGAGGTTTTACTGTATATAATATTGATAATTATTTTACAGGGCCGCACAAAAGAATAAGAATATATGAAACGAATATAAACTAAATTCGGGATTGGTAGATCGCTGATGGTAATGTAATTTTAGGATGTTGTTACAATCATCCGCAGCATGTTTTTAGAGTTTCGTTCATCTAACGAAACCCTACCTGTCTCACTCCTTTGTCTGTCTGTTTGTCCGTCTGTCACAGAGCACGTTCTCAGAAACTATATATGTCGGAGACTTGAAAATTTGCATACTTATAGCTGAACACCACACATTGAACGGCAAATAATAAAATTTTGAAAAAGTCTAATATTTAACCCTCTGGGCTCTAACTTGTGTATTTTAAGCAGTTTTTCTAACTCAGCCCCTAATTTAATTAAGTTGGAGACATGAAATTGTGCATACTTATAGCTGAACATAACACATCAAACGACAAATAATAAAATTTTGAAAAAGGCTTAATATTTAACCCTTTGGGCTCTAACTTGTGTATTTATAGCAATTTTTCTAACTCAGCCCCTAATTAAGTTGGAGACATGAAAGTTTGCATACTTATAGCTGAACACTTGCGATAACACGATAAATCATAAAATTTTGAAAAAGTCATATTTAACCCTCCGGTCTCTAACTTCTGTATTTTAAGCAATTTTTCTAACTCAGCCCCTAATTAAGTTGGAGACATGACATTTTGCATACTTATAGCTGAACACCTCACATCAAACGATAAATAATAAATTTTGAAAAAGTCTATTATTTAACCCCCTGGGCTCTAACTTGTGTATTTTAAGCAATTTTTCTAACTCAGCCCCTAATTAAGTTGGAGACATGACATTTTGCATACTTATAGCTGAACACCTCACATCAAACGACAAATAATAAAATTTTGAAAAAGTCTATTATTTAACCTCTAATATTTTGTCTCGCGCAATTTTTAAATTTAAACTGCTTTGCAATACTATTTTTTGTTCATTTTGCATAATAAGTGTAATGTGACGTAATTTGTTCTATTTCAGATTTCTAACGCATGTTAATGAATTTATTTTACAATATCCTTTCTCTTTTAAAATTCACATGTAAATATAGTTTTTATGGCGTAATTTTCAATAAGTGCCTGATTTTTATACCTAATTATTTAATTCTAATTTGAAGGTTTTTTTCTGTTTATAATAGTAACGTGTAAATAATTTTTTTTATTTGAAGCAAACATTATTGTTTGCGCTGTTTATACAGTTGGCAACAGTTTAAATTAATACCATTTTCTAAAATATGTAAAAAATATCTGTCAAAATGCTGAATATTTGAATTTAAAATAGAGATAAAACCTCACAAAATGAGTCAAATTAAAAAAATTAATGAAATCTGCAGTCCGGGATCTTCTATTGAATAAAATTATCTAAAAATGATTAAATTCCCATGTATAGTTTTTGCTCTTATAATTTTTTTTAATGGAACGATTTTGTCCAACTTTAGCATTAAATATCTCTTAAAATAATTCTTCGATTTGAAAACTGTATACATTAGTGTGTTGATCAAACATTTCGCTATAATACCACCGATTTTCATATATTTGTATGCAATAGTTTTCTTAATATTAACGAAGAAAGACCTCCGGCCACAAAAAATTCAAAACCAGCGGCGGCGGCGGCGGTGACAGCGTTAGTTACTTTTTATAGAATACAGAGATATATAAAAATGAAAACTTGTCTATCTGTCTGTTTGTAATTCTATAAAAAATCCACAATTAGGAAGCCAAAATTGTGAAGAGATACGTACATGTGTATTAAAACATGGCCGAGACAACTAAAGTAATCCGCAATCGAAATAACGTATAGTTAATTTTTAATTAATAAAAAACCACCAATTTACCAGCAATTTCTTATCAAATTTAAACATTTTTCGTTACAGCAGTTGCCAACAATTAAAAAACGCAATAAAATTATTACTACAACAATTAATTTTCTACTGCAAGATTTCCACGTGAAAAATGAAAATGAAATAAATAGTTTGCCGAATTAAAAAAAAAAGGTGAATATTACGTCATAACTTTACTATTGCAAGATGTTCACGCGAAATATGAAAATGAAATAAATGGTTTGACGAATATAACTTCATAACTTTTCTATTTCAAGGTTTCCACGTGAAAGAGGAAAATATTACGCCATATTGGAAATATAAAGGGCATGGTGGATATAGTATAAGTCATATGAGTGTGAAAAATGTATTGAAGCATGATAAAAACCCGACTAGGGAAATATTGACGTATTTTAACATTATTGCTCCAATTATAAATTGAAATAAGTTCATTTATAGCTGTATTCTTTTGCGTCTGTTATATGCATTTATACAATTTTATGTAGCGTTTTCATATGATTCATTCAACAACATTTCGACTGCTTTTTTTTAATGTGTGTTTTGTGTTGTATGTTAAATTTTGAAATTGATTTTTCAGAACAAACATCCTTCAAATTCTGGGCAACGCCGGCACTTTAGTTTGTAACAGATAAATGGCTTTTGTATCTGTACATCTAATGCTAATATTATAAAGCGTTATAATATTATAAAGTATATAATATTATTAATGCTTGTACGTTTGTGAGGTGTTATCTCTGAAACTACATAGCCAACTTAAAAAAATGTTGGTGGCCATCTCTGCTCCGAAAAAAAGAGTATTTTATGTCAGTGCAAGAACCTACATCGCTGCAGGAGCAAAAAAGTTCTAAAATTGTGATTTCTGCGATATTGATTGGGTTAGAAACTTTAAATTTGGTGCGGTAGTTACTTTTAAGATGTAAATACTCGTAAAGAACGCTCTCTAAAAGGTTCAATTTGACGGATAAACGTAAAAATTCCTAGAAAGGTTCTAAACTATGATTCATTTGGAATACTGAAATTTTTGGGATACTGTTGAGGTTAGAAACTAGAACTTTGGCATGGTAGTAATTAATAAGATGTAAATGCTCGTTGTAGAACGAATTCTAAAAAATAGAAAGACTAAACAAAGCGGAAAAAGATCTAAAGATGATCTAAGTAACGAAGAACATGGAACTGTCAGGAATATAAACATGAAAATCGACATGGCTGTATTTATCATGGCGTAAATTCTCGCAATAGAACAATTTCTAAAAATGTCGCTATATAAAACAGTGCAGAAACAAAAAACTTTCAAGAATTTTCTATTTCTCTGTTACTGCTGAGCCCAAAATCTTGAAATTTTGCTTCGGGTTAGTTTTAAAATATACAATTGTCTCTGTGAATGGTTTCTAAAAAATTTTAAATTTAAAAAGATGAAATTAGCGGAAAGCGATCTCAATTACCATTAATTTGGAATTATTAGGTACCGCAACTTTAAATATTTCATAATGCTGCATTTCCTCCGCAAAACATGCGATTTAAATGCAACAAAACTGATAGATACCCACCTAGCATTAAATAAATTGTGTAAATATTGAATAAAGACCTGTATGAAACAGTGAGTAGGTTGCCCGAAAGTACTTGTTAAAGTGTTCCTTCTCTAGGCTTTTCTCTCTCTCGCCAAGGCCACTAACAGGGGGAAGTACCGTTTTAAATGGGATATGAATTTTTTATCTGATTCATTTTTCTAGACATTTTATAATAAGGTCATATTCTCAATTATCATCAGTAGATTTTTTATATATTAACTTATTCTGGTGAAATTTTGTAATCGGGTTCATATTGGCGTATGTTAGCTTGCATGATTTGCTGAATAAATATGTATGGATTTGTGAATTAGTTCAAATGACACTTTGACAGCTCAAAAGTTATGCAGACGATATATTCAGATCTTGTGTCATACTTTATGTTGTAATCATTGCCGATTTCTTTTATTTAATAGATGCTAAATACAGCTCAACTTGTACAGAATATGTTTGAAAACAAAACAATACAGCGTATGTAGTGGCCAGCATACACTCATCATTTAAATCTGATCGAGCATATCTAAAACACACTCTAACGAAGCATTGCATGCCACTTTTGATGTATTCGGTACTTTGATACTATATTAGATTTTGAGAAGAGAATTCCTTAAATGTTATCGACAACCTCATTGCATCCGTGGAAAACAGATATTGTACAATATTAACTATTCCGGGGGAGCACACACCATATAAAGTATAGTCCATTCTTTTTAAACATCATATATTTGTCATTTAAAGTTACTCAAATTGGTGCTGAGCGTCTGATTATGCTCTTGACATAATTTAATACAGTTAAAATTCCGATATAAGTAATTTAGTGTTTCATTTTCTATTTTACTTTTAATATATTGCGTTTTCAATTTTATATCCATGCATGGCTGTCTTGAATGGTTTGATTTCCCATTTTTTTAAACAGTGTATACGAATTTATATATAAGATTTTGTAATACTACAATTCGTTTATTTTCATCATTTCAATTTTTCGCAGTACATGGACAATTAAAGATAACATCTCATTTTCTTTGCTTCCACATGTTATTATTAAATCGATGTTCTCAGTAATGTCGCTCAGACTAATCCCTCTGAGGGAAGTACTAGTGTAAGTATATTTTTCGATTTTTCACTAACATTACCAAAAATGATTTTTATATGGAAAATAGCAATTATTTGAAAAAATAAAATTGGGTTTATTAAAAGTGATAAATTCGTATTAGGTAGATTTCGTAAGAATTACTACCTATTGCAGTCGTTACCATGGTGCGACTTTTGAAAAATTCCTTCATAACTTTTCATTATAGGACCCCAGGAACCCAAAACCACCCCCACTTAAAAGTTTATATATATATATATATGTGTGTGTGTGTGTGTGTGTGTATGTATGTATGTACTAAATTTTGTCCGCACGATAAAAGTCGCAATTATGCACGGATTGTCCTCAAACTCGCCAACAACTTTGAAATGGCTAATATCTCGGCGGGTATTGAAAATGGGCGAAATTGGCACAAGAGGGTGGAAATGGGGAGTGTTCAAAATTTTGAATACTGTCTTAACATGATTCTGATAAAACCAGCTCTTACACAACAATGGCAGGAAAAAAATAAAACTTTTTCGTTATAGCAGTTGCCAACAATTAAAAAAAAAACAATAAAATTCTCACCATAACAATTACTTTTCTAATGCAAAATTTTCACGTGTAAAATTAAATAGTTAAACAAATTGAATATTACGTCATAACTTTTCTAGATTCTAACTAGCAAGATTTCAGCATGAAAACTCAAAATAAAATAAATAGTTTGACGAATTAAAAAACTGCTTGCTGCAATTTTGCAAAAACTGTATATTGCGTCATATTGGAAATATAATGGACCTCAGCAGGTGAATATGTAACGCCATGTGAGTTTGAAGAAACGTATTAAAACATGATAAAAACCCGACTATGGAAATATTAACATATTTTAACTCTTTAAGGTTCTCTGAATTTTTTGTAGCCATTTTTTAAATCTATTCCATATACATGTGTGTGTGTATTCGTGTATATTATAATTTTCACAAAAAGTTTAGCTCCCTACAGCTCACTCTTTGTGAAGAAACTGGGTTTATTTCTAATCTTGATTTAAGTTTTGTTGGAGAATTTAGTACTTAACTTCGAAATCTACCTCCGCCTGTAGGCCCGAGTCGGCAGGGATTTTTGGTATCGTGCCCGGATTTAACAGTTGACTAAATCGGAAAAGATCGCCACGCCTTATTTTTTTCTGACAACTTCGGTGGTTTAAGCATGGTTCGAATATCTGTATGAAATTTTTGTTTTATTTATATTTTATTATTTTACTTGTGGATTAATACAGTTTTATTTTCGATGTGGAATATAAGGAGGAATCAAATACTGAACTATTTTATTTATATTAATTTTAGTGTAAACGGCTTTACCTTTTGTAATTGTCTGTCTGAAGTGACAGAGATATATATAGATTTAAAAAATCATGCTTGAAAATTATTTTTAAAGCAATAAAAATTCAGTAAATTGCGGTACATTTTTCAAACAAATTGCGTTTTAGTTTTCAAATAAATTGCTTTTGAAAGAGCATTGTTTTCTCTATTCGACAGTGTAAAAACTGAAAATGTGCAATATTTAGAAATTTAAAAATCTGCAATAAAAGATAAAAAGAATTAAATTAACTCGTCTCCTTTTGCTATTCGTAAAATGACGTCAGCGTTACGCACAGACACGTTTGTTTTATTATATATACGAGTTGTAACCCGTCGAAATTCGACGTACTAAAATGTTTGAAAGGAACTGTCAGATCGAATTTATAATAAACCTACAAAAATAATTACAAAAAAATATCTTACATTGGTTGTCTAACTTTTAAAACAAATAATATTTTTAACCTAAAATTACCAAACATTATTTCTTCAAACTTCGACTGCTTAAATTATTTAAAAATTAAACTGTATTAGATTACATAATCAGGATGAGTAATTATGATGAAGTTATCGATGGAGCTCTTATGTTTGTTTTTACGGGATGAAAAATCAGTAAAAAGGATTTCGCTTTGTCACATCATAAAATTTTCCCCCATAAAATCGAAACTGTACGTTATTTTCACATTCTCATAATTCACATACGCACCACTCAAATTCTCAATTTGAAAATATTTTAACGCGCTACAGATTATTAATGAATGTATTTCCAAACTTAAAGTCACGTTTGTCCGATAAAACTTTTCATGTGAACATTCGCACAAACTTAAAGTTCTAATCAAGACTCCCTTATCATATTATCCCTTATCATAATATGATAAGGAAGTCTTGGTTCTAATCTTAGTACCCGCGAAAAATAAATTCCGAAATTTGCCTTTAGTTGTCATAGTATTGGCAATTTATAGTATTGTCAAATATTTAGTTTTATCAAAAAAAAAAAAAAAAAATGATCGTTTTGTTTTAAATATATCATTTTTACTCACTGAATCATTTTGCCGAGCGCCTCAAACTCATTTATCTGCGTAATGTAAAAATATTAAAATGTAGCTGATTTATGAAGAAGAATGCGTGTTTTTTTTATGTCTGACATCATTTTCTGTTCAAAAATTATAAAAAAGTTACTTTTATTTGTAATGTGAAAATGGCATCAATAAGGATATAATGAATAAAAGTAATAAACCATGAATATTTTCCCTTTACTTTCAATATAAATGGAGTACTTCAGTTGCCACGATTACAAAATTTGTATTAAAAACTACAAAAAAATTAATATCTCAAAAACAAATTGAGATACAGATTTCAAACAAATTTCATTTAAAAGCACATTTTTTTCCCTGAACGAAGGTGTAAAAATTGAAAATGTACGATGTTTATAAGTTTAAAAATTTGCAGTAGAGAAAATTGCAAAACCGAAATTTCATTTCAAATTTCAAAGTGCTGCCATTCGCAAATTGACGTATGCGTTACGCACAGATATGTTTGTCCTTTATAATATAGATAGATACTTAAAATAAAGGCTGCATAAAAGGGAATGATATTCATCCCACAAATACATAATCAAAATTCATGCAATTACATGTCTAACCTGATTTTGATAATGAAACTAACTTTCAGCAAAAATGTAATTCATTAGAAGAAAATATTACAAGTTTATGCATTTTTCATTCGAATAATAAGAAAAAAGATTTATTTGAATAAATGAAACAGATCTTTTCATTAAACCTAAAAGCTTTCAAGAAAGAAAACCAAGCAAAAATAAGTTTTCCCCAATTCATTTTTACTTTCTTCTATCTTTACAAGAAGAAAGTATTGGATTCGTAAAAATTTTCGACTTCCGGTTTTCGACGGATTTACACGTTTTAGCGGTCAGAGATTCCAAAAAACATGTTTTTACAAAATGTCTGTCTGTGACTCTGTGAGTCTGTCTGTCTGTCTGTGTGTATGTGACACAAATTTTGTGGGCGCTCTACCACAAGAACTAATGCACGAAATTTAATAAAAATTTATATTCAAATAGTCCCTAATATAAATTGGTGCTGATTAGTTTTTGGTGTAAATCGCCCAACAGGTGACGCTGCTATGCTGCATTTTTCGCGATTTCTGCACTAGCTCTATCTCAAGAACTAATGCACGTATTTTCATAAAACTTCAGATTCAATTAATCCTTGATATGAATTAGTGCTGGTAACGTTTTGGTGCAAATCGTCCAACAGATGGCGCTGCTATTCTGCATTTTGCAGCATTTACACGATTTTCGTAATAGCTCTATCTCAAGAAATAATGCACGGATTTTCATCAAATTTCAGATTCTGTTAGTGCTTGACATGAGTTGACGTTTTGCACCTTGTGGTGTAAATCACTCAACAGGTGGCGCTGCTATGCTGCATTTTTGTGATTTCCGCAGTAGCTCTATCTCAAGAACTAATGCTTGGGTTTTCAACAAATTTCAGATTCAGGTATACCTGGATATGAATTACTGCTGTTTATGTTTTGCTGTAAATCGCTCAACAGGTGGCGCTGCTATGCAGCATTTTTCTCGATTTCCACAATAGCTCAATGTCCAGAACTAATGCACAGATTTTTATCAAACTTCAGATTCAGTTAGTCCTTGACATGAATTGATGTTTTGTTCCTTTTGGTATAAATCGCTCAACAGGTGGCGCTGCTGTGCTCCATTTTTTGTGATTTCCACAGTAGCTCTAGCTCCAGAACTAATACACGGATTTTCATCAAACTTCAGATTCCGGTATACCTTAATATGAATTAGTGCTGTTTGTGTTTTGGTGCAAATCGCTCAACAGATGGCGCTGCTATGCTGCATTTTTTAGAGTTTCCCCTACAGCTCTATCTCAATAATTAATGCACGAATTTTCATCAAACTTCAAATTCAGGTATACTTTTATATGAATAAATTGACATAATTTCTTTTACTATGTAAATGATTTAATTGACGTAATTTATATAGAAGAAAGTTTTGTGATGGCCACAACATACTAGTTTTTACTTCTTTTTATATTTTCTTACTGCACATAATAGACGAAAATGTATCATTGGTTTACGTAGGTTTCATTAGTGCAAAAACAAAGAATTAAGCTAATAAATGAAATAGATCTTTTCATTAAACCTTAAGTGACACTTTTTACTTCTTTTTAACACTTTCCAACTAAGTTGAAAAGTGTTTATGACTTCGGTTTGTTTGTCCGTCTGTCCACGCTCTAACTCTCGTAAATATGCTCGGATCATTCTGAAATTTTTGGATGTTAGTAACCTCTACAACAGCACGTTCCCTATTTCAAATGAAGTTTGTACCATGTTTAGTTCATTTACAGGGACAGTCAAAAGTTTTCCGTTACATTACGGCCAATGGGAAAAAATCGTTTCAAATGATTTTTAATGGTGTTACGCTCTTTCAAACATAGTAAAATTGATATTCATTTATGAAGTCCACTAAAATATGCATTTTTTTTTTAATATGCGGTGCAAAGAATAGTTATTGTTCATTTACAGGGCCACACAAAAGAATTCCGTTCATAATGGTATAGGGGAAATTGTTTGCGGTGTATTTGAAAAGATTTCAGATACTATATTGTATCCGAATTACTGTATATTAGTAATGATTGCTCGAAATGCATTTTTAATTACGATATGCGCTTTTTTAAGGTTTCGTTCATCTGACGAAACCCTATTCGTCTCGCTCCTCTGTCTGTCCGTCTGTCACAGTGTCCGTTCTCAACACGACACACCATACAACAAATCATAAAATTTTGAAAAAGTCGTACATTTAACCCTTTGGGCTCCCACATCTGTATTTTAAACAATTCTTTCTAAGTGAGCCCTAATAAGGTTGGAGGCGTGAAATTTTGCATACTTATAGCTGAACACCTCACATCAAATTACAAGCCATAAAAGTTTGAAAAAGTCGTACATTTAACCCTTTGGGCTCCCACACGTGTATTTTAAACAATTCTTTCTAAGTGAGTCTCTAATTACGTTGGAGGCGTGAAATTTGGCATACTTATAGCTGAACACCTCACATCAAACGACAAATCATAAAATTTTGAAAAAGTCGTACATTTAACCCTTTGGGCTCCCACATCTGTATTTTAAACAATTCTTTCTAAGTGAGCCCTAATAAGGTTGGAGGCGTGAAATTTTGCATACTTATAGCTGAACACCTCACATCAAATGACAAGCCATAAAAGTTTGAAAAAGTCGTACATTTAACCCTTTGGGCTCCCACATCTGTATTTTAAACAATTCTTTCTAAGTGAGGCCTAATTAGGTTGGAGGCGTGAAATTTGGCATACTTATAGCTGAACACCACATATCAGACGACAAATCATAAAATTTTGAAAAAGTCGTACATTTAACCCTTTGGGCTCCCACATCTGTATTTTAAACAATTCTTTCTAAGTGAGGCCTAATAAGGTTGGAGGCGTGAAATTTTGCATACTTATAGCTGAACACCTCACATCAAATGACAAGCCATAAAAGTTTGAAAAAGTCGTACATTTAACCCTTTGGGCTCCCACATGTGTATTTTAAACAATTCTTTCTAAGTGAGTCTCTAATTAGGTTGGAGGCGTGAAATTTGGCATACTTATAGCTGAACACCACATATCAGACGACAAATCATACAATTTTGAAAAAATCGTACATTTAACCCTTTAGGCTCCCACATGCGTATTTTAAGCAATTCTTTCTAACTGAGCTCCTTATTAAATTGGAGATTTGAAATTTTGCATACTTATAGCAGAACACCTGAGGCCAGGCGACAAATCATAAAATTTTGAAAAAGGCTTACGTTTAACCCTTTGAGCTACCACATATGTATTTTAAGCAATTCTTTCTAAGAAAGCCCCTAATTAAGCTGGAGACATGAATTTTTGCATACATATATCTGAATACCACAGACCACACGGCAAATCATAAAATTTTCAAAAAGTCTTATATTATTTACTCACCCGGGATGTAACTTGTGTATTTTAAGCAATTTTTCTAACCCCCGCCCTTTTCACCCGGGGAGCACTTTTCCAACTTTTGCCGGCACCACTTTGACCATTCTTTCATATTATGCACCATAGCCTTACATATTTTAGTACCACTTTTTACCGCTAGGGGCGCCTACTTATCTCGGGTGCTATCGGCCCAATCCCCTCGACTAACATATCTACGGATAGTCTATAAAACGGAGTTTTGTTCGGATAGAGGTTTGTTTAGAATAGAGTGCGCCCCTGGTTGCGAAATGTGGAACTAATATATTTTTCAAAAGGATAAAGTGTTTTGAAAGGAATATTAAACGAAACCCTCTGTGCGATCTGTGATCACACTTACCTACTTGTTCACTATATTTATGCATACTATAATGTGCTTATAAATGCTATAGTTCATATACAGAGCTACAGAAATGAATTCGTAAAGGTTTCTGAGTATGAGCATAAATTGCTTAAAGTGGGTTTTAAAGGAGTCATGCATTTTTACGCTGAACTGAATTTAGTGTGCTAAGCATTATTGGTTGAATATAGATAAAATGATATACAGTGCCACGCAAAGAGTTGGATACATGGCCGTTTATGGGTGATAATTTCTGGAAATGTAATTTCAGTAGTTTTAAGCGTGTTTTAGTTTGAATTAAATTTTAGCTAAATAGTGGCATGTAATAAAGGTACTAGATAAACTACAGGGCTGTACAAAAGTATTCAAGTATGTTTCCATCTATTAGTATAAATTTCAACCTGTTATGCATTTTCTTGCTAAACTAAATTTTCCCATTATATAGTATATACTATATCAACATACAGATCGAATACTGTTCAAAAGAATTGGAATACATATTTGGCTATGTGCAGTAACTACTGAAATCAGATTTTTAAATGTTTACTTACTTATCTTATTTACCTCATTTCTCTAAGTAACGAAGTTTCGTTAAAGCTTTCAGGAAGTGTTGGAAAGTGTTTCATAATCTATGCTGTAAGCATGATTTTGCTAACTTGTTTATATTTTCTCCCTGCACATAATGGATGATAATATATCACTAGTTTACATAGATTTCATTACTGCAAAAACAACGAATTGTACGAATAAATGAAATAGTGCTTTTCATCAAACCTAAAACTTTCAAAAAAGAAAACCAAGCAAAAATAAATTTTCAGTAAGTCATATTTTTTACTCCTTTTTATATTTTCTTATTGCACGTAATGGACGAAAATGTATCACTAATTTTCGTAGATTCCATTAGTGCGAAAAAAAACGAGTTATGCGATTAAATGAAATAGATCTTTCCCTTAAACCTAAAAACTTTCACATAAGATAACCAAATAAAAAGTATTTCCCCCTGCATCATTTCACTTTTTTGCTACTTTTTATACTTTTTTAACTGTATTAAACGGACGAAAATTTATTGCAAGTTTACGCATCTTGGATTCGTGTAAAAAATAAACATTCTCCGAATAAATGATAGAGATCTGTCACCAATCTTTAAACATTCATAAAAGAAAAAGGAATTTTCTCTACGTCATTTCATTCCTTTACTTGAACATAAAAAGAAATTTCCCCTACTTCATATTCTTTAAATCTTGTTATATATTTTCTTATTGCATGTATTGGAAGAAAATATATAACAAGTTTACGCATGTTTCCCTGGTATAAAAATAAATACTTATATGAATAAAGGAAAGATGTATTGGGTCGATCGGAAAGTTGTGTCGTGTTGGGAAAATCAATTCGTACTTGAAAATCTTATCATTTAAGTATTAGACATTGATTCTGATATCTACTGCCTAATAATTACAGGGCAGAATTTTCGGGTACGAATTGATTTTCCCAATACGACACGACTTTCCGATCGACCCAATATTTTTGTCAAATCTAAAAACTTTCACATAAGAAAACTAAACAAAAAGAAATTCTGCCTACGTCATTTCACTGTTACGCCAGTTTTTAGATTTTCCAACATACCCTAAACATTGGGCCACAGTTTCCTGGTTCCACTAACATTTTCATTATTAAAAAATATTATAAGATTTTTCAACGTCGAAATTGAGTTGTAAGTAATTAACATGAGACAATGAAGCCAACTGTATGGTTTTAAATAAGTAATTTTTTTTAAACTATTTTTAAAGTTTTGGAACAAAGTAGAAGCTGCTGGGGACTTCTTTGGTCCATTCACATATTTTCATATAAAATGAATACATTTCATATGTTGTAATATTGAAACACCCATGCAATAGGATCTGCAAATGAATTAACTCTGCAAACTTGATAAACAAATGTTCTTTTTAACATTTAAGAACAATAAACCAATTGTTAATATCAAAGACACGAGTAACAGTTTTCATCATGTTATCCTCAGCAACTGGAACAAAAATAATTAATGTAACATTTTGCTACAGTAACATTTGAAAAAAATGTTACTTAATACATTTTATAAGAGACTTGGTTGTATAAAAGGCATTTCTAAGTAACTGGGGCTACTTCCGGACTAAAAAAGGCCTGACAAAAAGCAGCCCCGAAAAACTAGTTTTCATGTTAGCTTTATGAAAGCGTAAGCATTTTCTGTCAAAATGAATCGTTAAAGGAAAAACTATGATCACACATGGTTTACTGGTTACTATAAATCAGGAATGGCGAATCTATAGCACGCGAAAGATTACTTTTGGCACGGCCTTTCTTGTGGCTCTAAATCAAAATAAAGTGAGATTACATAAAATCGCGACTGGTATTTGCTAAACTCGATAAAAAGAGACTGAAAAAATTAATTATAGCATATTATTTTACAATCTAATTAATTATGGTGTCAATTTTTTTTTCTTTTTTTTTACAAACAAAGACGATATTTGAAAACAATCGGCAAGAATTGGTTATTAGACATTACTAAATTCCGATGGTAAAGTTATGGCAACTTTGGAATTTATTTCAGAGCTATTCAAAGAAAGTGGCGTTTGTCATTTTAATAGTTTTTCTGCCTGTTTATGATTTCGAATCACTGTTACACAAGTTAATAATATCAAAACTCAAGCTGAAAGCACTTATCAGACAAATCCGGTTCAGTTTGTATTAAAATTAACTCGATATTAAGATGTAACAACATACATCAAATTACATCGTATTATTATTTTTCTTAAATATAATTTTCTAAAATGTATTTGTTTCCATAATTATTATAGTGTATAATACCTACATGCATGTTTCTCCTATTTTTTTAAATGCTAATGGAAAATTTTAAGTTATTTTAAGCCATGATTTTTCCACCTACTAAATTTGTTTTTTAGTTGGCACGTCATAGTCACGAAAAATATTTTTTGATCAAATTTGGCAGGCAGCAACAAAAAGGTTCGCCAATCCTGCTATAGGTAATATCTTAACACTTGCCTTATTTGCATCTCTTAAATCTTATTGTCTTACTATAGAAAATTTGGGGAGTTAAAATCTACTTGCGAAAACAGTTGCTTATAAACACATCCACTGTTGTCACTAACAAAAATTTTAATTACCCCTAAACTATTCAAATACCCTATAGTAGAGTATAAAATATTTTTCAAGAGCAAAAACTCCGAATTATGTTGTATTGTTTGTTCAATACAAAGAATAATTTTTTTTTTTTATGGGATGGACCAAAGTAACCCAGCAAGGACCAAAGTTGACTGTAGTTGAAAAGTGTTTATAAACTCGGTTTGTCTGTCCAACTGTCTGTCCGTCTGCCCTTGCTCTAACTCGCGTAAATACAGTCCGATAGCCATGAAATGGGTATTGAGTATCACTATAGCATATTCGGTATTGAAAAAGAAGTATGTAAATTTACGGTTTATTTACAGGGATACTCAAAATAATTCAATTACATTACGGTCTATGGGGAGTAATCGTTTGTCGTGTATTTTAATGATATTACACTACTTTAAACATACTGAAATTAATATTTATCACTAAAGTTTACTACAAGGTTTTTACTATAGAGCATGGTGAGCATAGAATTTATAGTTCATTTATAAGGATACCCAATATAGTTTCGCTAGGGAAGAAAATGAAATATTAAAGCCTACGAACACTATTTGTTGGAAGTGCGTTTTCAGTTCTGATATGCGTTTATAAATTTAATTATTTTTGAAATGTTACGTGGTGAGTATAAATTCTGTAGATCACATACAGGGTTGCACAAAATTTTCAATAAGATCCATTTATTGACGCAAATTTCTGAATAAAAATATTCAACTGTGCTATGCGTTTAACCCCTTCAGGACGGGAGCCTTTTGCGAAATTTTTAATCTTTTGTCACCGCTTTTTAAAAACAGAAATTTGTGACTTGTTGAATCGAGAAAATGCGCTGATTAAATAAGGCAAATTTCACAGTAAAATTTTACTGGTGAGGAAAAACAAGGATTCTGAGCGCTTCATGCGGCACGTATACGTGCCGCTCGTCCTCAAGGGTTTAAGTGAATTAACTATTACCATACTATGTAGTATACACACATATCAATATATCATATGCAGGGCACCACAAAAATATATATTTTCCCGAATATTTATGGTAATAGCAGAGATTCTGGTTTTCAAATAAGTTATGGTTATGCGTTTTTCAAATTGTACATTTAGACATTATCTATCACATATCACAATATTAAAATATTTATTTGCTTAAAAGATATAATTTATATGTTTAATGGTACTTTAAACATACGAATTTATGGGTTGAATGGTTGGACAACTTACGGCGTCGTGACATAGAGGGAACACGAGCAATCGCGAAAATGTAGGGCACGTTATATGAGTACTTGTTTATATTCGATATTTTTTTTCCATTTTTCATATGCATTTGTAATTTTCTGTTATACATTCGGATGACGACACAGTAAAAGAGTTGAAACATGTAAATATAGATTTTTAATTTACTTTTAATGTGTTTTTATAACGTCTTTTAAGCAAATAAATATTTTAATATTAGGACATGGTTAATAATGGACGTAATTTTGACTTACTACTCGCACTTATTTACATTAACTATCACCTTAGTAAATTTTGAAGTTCTGTTATACTATTCTGAATGCCTTGCAAAGTGTTTCATATTCTATGCCGAACGAATGATTTTTCTATGTTTATTGTTTTAAATGGACGAAAATATATTGCAAGTTTACGCATTTATCATTCGTGTAAAAGCAAAGATTTATAGGAATAAATATAATAGATCTTTTCAACAAACTTAACAATTTTCACATAAGAAAACTAAACAAAAAGAAATTCTTTCTACATCATTTAAATTTTTGACATTTTTTTAAAATATTTTTTTCTTAATGTAATTAACGAAAGAAAATATATTGCAAGTTTATGCGTTTTTCATTCGTGTAAAAAAAAAAAAAAAGAAAAGAAAAAAGAAAATATATATATATCCAAATAAAGGAAATAGGTCTATCCACCAATCCTAAAAACTTTCCTGAAAGAAAAGCAAACAAAAAAAAAGTTTCTTTGTCATTTCATTCTTCTACTTCTTTTGCATATTTTCTTATTACACATAACAAACGAAATATATTTAACATAATACCATACATAAAAATCTTTAACCTTTAAATGCCGGGTGTTGCTTTTCGGCAACATGCCCAAATTAGGGTCTAAAATACTATTAGAATAATATTGAAGCTATAATGCCTAATGCTGTCAATAAAATACATTCTGAAAATATTATTAAATCGATTTTCAACATGTAGATGGCAACACTTGTGCTGTTTAAGAATAAAGATAGATTTATTTTTTAAATTGTTGCTACATGTTCTTTTTGTTTTGTTTGGAAGCTTACGAAATACCCTATTTTGTTCTGCAGTGAGCAAGTAAAATTTATTTCTTATTATAGTTCCTAAAACTTTTGTGTGTTTAACACTATAGAATTTTATCAAGGAAAATTATTTCTTCAATTAAAGACCAGTATTGGCGATTAGTAACAAACTGTTTTTTAGCCGTAAACCATACTTAAAACAAAATATGATTTTTTTAAGTATTATTCCCGTGATTTATTTAAAAAAGGAAAGCCGAAAAACATTATTACAATGATTTTTGAAAAATCAGGCATTTAAGGGTTAAACCCCTGGAAAAAAAGGATTACGTCATAAAACTAAAACACTGGAGACATTACCTTCTACTTCATATCATAGGAACAACCTAATCAATAATCCAAAAAAATACTGTTACTTTTACCACACGATATAAAAATGGTAGAGAAACAAAGAAAGGGAATTTTTTTACGAAGCATAGGAAGAAAAAGTATTATAATTTGGGTATTTTGAGATTTGGGGAAATGAGCTTCAGTAAACCCATTTTTACTTTCTTCTATCTTTACAAGAAGAAAGTATTGGATTCATAAAAATTTTCGACTTCCGGTTTTCGACGGATTTACCTGTTTTAGAGGTCAGAGATTCCGAAAAACATATTTTACAAAATGTCTGTCTGTGAGTCTATGAGTCTGTCTGTCTGTATGTGACACAGATTTTGTTGGCACTCTATCTCAAGAGCTAATGCACGGAATTTAATAAAAATTTATATTCAAGTAGTCCCTAATGAAACTTAGTGCTGATTAGTTTTTGGTGTAAATCGCCCAGCAGGTGGTGCTGCTATGCTTCATTTTTCGCGATTGCTTTAATTGCTCTATCTCAAGAACTAATGCACGGATTTTCATTAAAATTCAGATTTACTTATTCCTTGATATGAATTGGTGCTGGTAACGTTTTGGTGTAAATCGCCCAACAGTTCGTGCTGCTATGCTGCATTTTGCGGCATTTACACGATTTTCGTAATAGCTCTATCTCAAGAAATAATGCACGGATTTTCATAAAATTTCAGATTCCGTTAGTCCTTGACATGAATTGACGTTTTGCACCTTTTGGTGTAAATCGCTCAACAGGCGCTGATACGCTGCATTGTTTGTGATTTCCGCAATAGGTCTATCTCAAGAACTAATGCTTGGATGTTCAACAAACTTCAGATTCCGGTATACCTTCATATGAATTAGTGCTGTTTGTGTTTTGGTGCAAATCGCTCAACTGGTGGCGCTGCTATGCTACATTTTTTCAGAATTTCTTCTATAGCTCTATCTCAATAACTGATGCAAAAATTTTGATCAAACTTCAAATTCAGATATTATACTTTGATACGAATTGGTGCTGAATTGGCGTAATTTCTTGTACTATTTAAATGACTTAATTGATGTGATTTATATAGAAGAAAGTTTTGTGATGGCCACCACATACTAGTTTTAAGAAGTTAACGTAATCTCATTTGCGCATTTATTTATTGTTGGGAAGTTTTTTTTTTTTTTTAAGAATGACTTCGAGTTAATGGTGCTTTTAACGATCCAACTTCGTGCCAGTGTTTATTAAGGCCCATTTTGGTAATGATATTGATTTATAGTAGAAATGTATAAAGAATATTTCAAGTAGTTTTAACATTAAACATACCAACAAACAGTACCAAATGAAAATATGTGGATTTGTACTAGAAATATAATAAAAAAAATAAATAAAATACAAATCAATGGAACAATGGAACAATGTGAGCAGCTGAATGGATTACCTAGTTGCGTTGCAACTTTGCATCCAGTGGATAGGTGATTGTGTTGCAAGGGCATTAGGGAGCCTTAAAAAAATAATGTTTAGACGTGGCTGGTAGCCACAAAAGTTAAATTTACTTTTAAGAAAAAGAAAAGACTAACAAAAAATAACAAAGTACATAAGTACTAGTATAACATATGTGAAAAAGAAAAAAAAAGAAAAGGAAAAAAAATAATTAAAAAAGAAAGAAAATTCCATTAGTTCCAATAAAAGAAGGAAAAGACAAAAAAGCTACCGGGGATTGCCCCATAAAAAAAGACTCTTTTCAGAGACCATACATTAGTTTAAAAATATATAATGCTGAAGAACTAGCAGTAAAACGATTTTATGTTAGTTAAATATAGAACATAGTTTTAAATAAAAATTCTGGTATGAAATATTTATATAAAATTTTAATAAAAAAAACCCTGTAATATGTTTAGTGTTCAAGTGATTTGTTCTTTCTTTACTGTTTATAAATCCATGTAGTTATTATTGTACTTTGTACCTAGTTTTCTGGAAATGCTACTCATTTCAATTTCAATGCAGAACCTTCTACAGTTAACGTCAATAACACATAAAACTTTCATGGCAATCCGAGTATATTTACGAGAGTTAGAACAACGACAAACAAACAGACAAACAAAATTCATACACAATTTTCTACTATGTTGGAAGGTATTAAAAACAAACAAATAATGGATTTCTCTTATTTGCGAAAGTGTATGACTGTTGTATTTTTATTATTATTATTTGTTGCCAAACGATCAATTTAAAATTTAGCTGCTGCCAAAACGTTTTTAAGAAGAATGAAATCGCTTCAGTAACTCTTGAGAAATATGCACATCAATTTTTGGCTGTTTCGAATGTGATTTCGCATCTACCCTTGAACCAGGATAGACAGTTCGGCGTTCAATTTAATTCAGAAATTTCAGATAGTAAATTTTGCTTTATTTATCGCCTTAATTCTCGCTCACGTGATATTCACGTGCTGTGCCTTTTATTCGGATTGTTTGATTCCCACCAGTTTTATAAAATAGCGTAATTGGTTTTATTAAGGTATCATTTTACCTGTCATTAAATAAGGTGAATATTTATTTTTCAAAATTTCAATAAGAAATTTGAATTTTTAAACCGTAATTTAATGCAACCGTTAAGGAATTAATGCAGACATTTCGTAATTACATAAAATAAAAATTCTTCTCAAGGAATTTCCAATACTAAATAAGCAGGTTTAACACCTTGAGGGGCGGTGGGATATATTATAATTAATGACCTAATTTTAATGAGGATTTCCAACTGAAATTTTTAATTAAATTTTACTTTTACAACGTTGATGAAAAAAGCTGTAAAACAGCATTTCCTTATTTTGAAATAAAATATTTTTAATTTCCTGGTGTAAATTCAAGATTACAGGAACGGTATTACTTGCTCCTCAAAGGGTTAACTGATAAGTTCCAATCCTCCCGCTATAAAAACGTGCCGCACGCATATATTTTTGACATACGTTCTAAATTCTCCAATGGTAGAGTTTAGTTACGTGATTAGAATGGTTAAGCAAAGCGATATAAGTAAGCGTCCTATCTTAAATGGGAGAGGTAACCGCAAGATTAAAGGTGAGGTCACACCAATCAAGGTCGCCCGTCACGTAGCGGACGGGGTTAAACTACAGGAAAATGCCAAACTGTTTTCTTACTTTGCACCACTAAAATTGTAAAGTTTTTTTCACCTTGATTAATAGCTGAAAAGTACCTGACAAGGCGAAGAAAACTTCGTGGTGTCAAGTGAATCTGGACGCCCCTCTTGCTACGCCATTATTTTGCAATGGTATAAATGTGGTAAACCAAATTCAGTTCCATGAGTGATTAAGATTTAAAAAATAATCGCAGATAGTAGATATCCTCTCATATATGACGTCACATTAAAAGCCCGCATATGTGGATTATCACCCCGTATACAGAATGGTGCAACTGTGTTAATTTAAGCCCGATTCCAGTATTAAGTTTGGACGCTTACTTATATATTATATTATTACTTATATAAGTTTATACGCTTACTTTGAAAAATGCCAAAGATACCGATTGGGGATTATCTATTAAGTATAATACTTGATTTTTCCGGTAATATGGACATTTGCTTGCAGTAAGTTAATTTAATAACAAGAATATGGGATTTCTTTTTTCCTTTTAAACGAATTATAAACACTCCATTTAAATATAACAATTTAAATTAACAATTTTGAAATAAACTGCAATAACATTTATAAATTTCATAGCAATCCAAGTGTAGTTACGCGAGTTAGAACACGGATAGACGGAAGACTGGAGAAAGAAGACAGACAAGCCGAATTCATAAACATTTTTCAGATTCGTTGGAAAATGTTAAAAAGAAAGTGTTTACTGAAGCATAAGAAAAAAGTAATGTTGTGTAATCTGAGAAAAGTAAAATGATCCTAGGCTTTTTTAAAAATCTTTTTTTCACCCTTAAGGATCGCTTAGTATTTGAATTAACCATGAAAAAAGTACCATTTTTTTTTATTACAGAAATTGAATATGTGTAAGGTTTCTAAATAAAATATGCAATTAGTTACTTTTTTTAAGGCGAAAAAAAATGTTATAGAACAAATTCACATTTGTAGAAAAGCCATCATGCGATAATTCTGTGTCTTAATGTTTGTTTTACTCCATACAAATTAAGACCTTTATTTTTCACATCTTAGATCTTTATTTATCAACATCACACAAATTTTTACAAATAATATTCTAAATAACATATATATAGTCCTTTAAATTTTGATTATTAATTTTTTTAGTGTGATATTTTTCGAAACATGTAACACAAGCCCCAGCATCACAATCAGCGCCAAGAACCAGACACAAACGACAATATTCAAAGACTTCACACGGAAATGCCAGTTAAATTTTTCTGGTTTCAGAAGTTTTTTCCAGCAATTAAATCTCCATCTCCGATATATGACGGGCACGAGAAATAACGAATGACACCTCAGCTTGTGATATTGAAGGGAGCGATAATTAACTGGTTAAACTGAATTTTATTTTCAGTAATTATTACAAATGATTTCATAGGTACTTAAAATAATCAAAATTGGTACGATTGTTTGCCTAGGCCAGTTTTGACCGAAAGCAATTTTTAATGCGAGTTTTTCTATGCTTTCTTTTTCTTGAACCGATGAAGTTTTTGTTGTACTTAATTCGGACTGAGTTACTTCCGACTTATTTTTTAAAGCATCTAAGACAAAATAAAAATCGAAATAAAAGACAAATTTTTATCACAGATGGATTTTTATCACAGTTAAATGATTTGTTTATTTTTAAAATAAGCGATTTCATCATTTAAAAGCAAAATTAAAATGGAATTCCATGAAATGCTGATTTCGAATTTTCTCTTTATACATTTATCATCTTTTAATGTTTGAGTATAAAATATTATGATAAAATGATTGTTAAGATAAGCACTATAAATGTTAATGGTTCTCATCACACACATATAATCAAAATTTATGCAATTACATGTCTACACAGATTTTAATAACAAACCTAAATCTCACAAATATTTTTAACTATAAAACTATTAGAAGACTTATTAGAAAAGAACATATTACAAGTTTATGCATTTTTCATTCGTATAAAATAAAGATTTTTACGAATACATGAAAAATATCTTTTTTTTAAACCTAAAAACTTTCAAGAAAGAAAACTACACAAAAAGAAATATTCCCTACGTCATATTCCTTACTTTATTTTTGTACTTTTTACTGCACACAGTGACGAAAATATATTAAAAGTTTACATTTCATTGTCTAAATACAAAGATTTATACAAATAGATGAAATAGATTCGTTCATCAAACTTAAAAACTTCCACATAAGAAAAATAAGCAAAAAAGAAATTCTCCCTACATCATTTGAATTTTTTGCTGCTTTCTTTTATTTCCTAATGGTATTAAACGGATGAAAATATATTGCAAGTTTAGGGATTTTTCATTCGTGTAAAACTTAAACATTTATCCGAATAAAAGAAATACATCTTTCACCAATCCTTAAAACTTTCATGAAAGAAAACCACATAAAAAATTTTTTCTCTAAGTGATTTCATTCTTCTACCTCTTTTGTATATTTTCTTATTACACATTACAAACGAAATCTTTTTAACATAATATAATGCATAAAATTCTTTAAACCTCTGAAAAAAAAAAAAAAGATTAAGTCATAAAACTAAAGTACAGTCGAAATTACCTTCTACGTCATGTCATAGTAACAACCTAGCCCGAAAAAAATACAGTCACTTTTACCACACGATATAAAAATGGCAGAAGAAACAAAGAAAGGGGAATTTTTTACGGAGCATAGGAATAAAAATTATTATAATTTGGGTAATTCGAGAATTGGGAAAATGAGCTTCAGTAAGCGCGGTTTTATAGAAAGTTAACCTCATTGGCATATTTATTTATTGTTGCGAATTTTTGTAAATAATAAATTTGAGTTAGTGGTTCTTATAACGAATAAATTTGGTGCTAGTGTTTATTAAGTCAGATTTTGGCAATTATATCGTTTTTTAGAATAAATAAATAAAATATATTTTAAAGTAATTTTCAAATTAACCCTTTCCGGCGCGGGGTAATTCTTTTTATACATTGATGAAACAATGGACTGACACCAGAATTTATAAGCGAATTTATTAGAAAATATGAACTTGCTTATTTTAACGTACATTATTAAAGGAAAATTTTAATTAAATATTCTTGGTGCCGCTTGTCAGTTTTGGAAATTAAATTAGATGTCCCTTTTTAAGGACACCGCCCACGAAAGGGTTAGACATACTTACAGCTAGTACCAAATCATAATACGTAGATAAGAAGCTGAAATATTACCGTAAAATAAATAAAATATAAATCAAGTTAAATATAAAAATTAATTAGAAGTTTTAAATAAAAATTCTGTTGTGAAATATTTATATAAAACTTATGTAAAATACACTGTACTAACCTTAGTGTTAAAGTGAGTTTGTTCTTTCTTTAATGTTCATAATTCCATGAAGCTTTTGTTGTACTTTGTGCTTAGTTTTCTGGGACTGTAAATTCTGCACACTTTGTTTTCGATACAGAACCTTTTATAGTTAACGTCAATAACATATGAAAATTTCATGACAATCCGAGTATATATGTGATAGTTAGAACACGGACAAACACACAGACAAACCGAATTCACAAACACTTTTGTACTATGTCGGAAAGTATTAAAAACAATGATATATTTGTTTCTTTTAATTTCGAAAGTACATGGCTACTGCATTTTTATTAATAGTATTTGTTGCAAAACAATAAATTTAAAATTTAGTTCCCAAAAGATTTTAAGAAAAATGAAATCGCTCCAGTAATTCTTGAGAAACAGGCACATAAATTTTTACCTGTTTCACATGTGATTTCGCATCGACCCTTGAACCGGAATTGACAGTTTGATTCCAATTTAATTCAGAAATTAAATTTTGCTTTATTTAATGCAGATATGTCGTGATTACATAAAATAAAAATTCTTCTCAAGGAATTCGCAGTATGAAGCAAGTTTAATTGATAAGTCCTGAACCTTCCACTTTAACTCGTTCAAGACCATGGGTGCATATATGCACCCTGAAAAAGTGCTTAAAACGCTTGAGTTTGATACCAGTAAAAAAGTAAAGAAAAATTGATTTTATTTAATTGCGAAATTTCCGTGATTTAAAAAGTTAAGTCAAATGATTGACAAAAAGTGATGACAAACGAATATAATTCGTAGGAAACATGACGGTCCTGAATAGGTTAAAAACGGAGCGCGCACATACACTTCTGACATACTAAACTCTCCAATAGCAGAGCTTAGTTACGTGATCAAAAATCTTCAATCTCAGAAAATCATGTCAATGATATTAGTTCCAAATTATCTATTATCTATACTACTTGATTTTTCTGGTAGAAATACATTTTTCTGCAGTAACTTAATTTAATAAGAATGTGTGATTTATTTGTTCCTTAAAACGAACTATGAATACTTCATTTAAATATAGCAATTTAAATTAAAATTTTTGAAGTAAACTGCATTAACTTATTTAAATTTCATGGAAATCCAAGTTTAGTGCGTGAGTTAGAACATGGCAGACGGAAGGGAGAATACAGACAAGTCGAACTCATAAACAGTTTTCTGCTTCATTGGAAAATGTTAAAATAAAGGTGTTTAATGAAGCATAAGTAAAAAGTAAGGTTGTGCAATGTTAAAAAAGTAAAATGAGCTTAGACTTTTTTAAATCTTTATTTTACCATATTAATCTGAATTCTATTTTCAGTTATTATTACAAATGATTTCATAGGCACTTAAAATAATTAAAATTGGTACGATTGTTTGCGTAGGCCAGTGTTGACTGCGAGCCATTTATAATGCGATTTCTATCATACATTGTTTTTCTTGAACCGATGAAGTTTTTGCTGTACTTTATTCGGACTGAGTTACTTCGGACTTATTTTTTATAGCATCAAAGTCTAAATGAAATTCGATATAAATGAAGAATGACTCGATGATTTTTATCACAGTTTTACTTGTTTATTTTTAAATTAGGAGATTTCATCATTTAAAAGCAGAATTAAAATGGAATTCGATGGGAATGCTGATTTCGAATATTCTCAATATATATTTATCAACTTTTAATGTTTGAGTATAAAATATTCTGATAGTTAAGATAAGCACTATAAAAGTGAATGGTTCTCATCACATACACATAATCAAAATTTATGCAATTACATATCTGCGCTGATTTTGATGACAAAACTAACACTCATCAAATAATTTTAACTGTAAAACTATTCTAAAACTTCTTAGATATGAATGTATTATAGGTTTATGCATTTTTCATTCGTATAGAATAAAGATATATACAAAAACGTGAAAAATATCTTTTCATTATACTTAAAACTTTGAAGAAAGAAAACCACACAAAAAGAAATTTTCCCTACGTCATATTTCATACTTCATTTTTATATTTTTTACCGCACACAATGACGAAAATATACTACAAGTTTGCATTTCATTCGTTTCAAAACAAATGACTATACAAATAAATGAAATAGATCCTTTCATCAAACCTAAAAACTTTCACATAAGAAAAATAAGCAAAAAAGAAATTCTCCCTACATCATTTGATTTTTTGCTACTTCTTTTTATTTTCAACTGTATTAAACGGATTAAAATATATTGCAAGTTTACGGATTTTTCATTCGTGAAAAAGTAAACATTAATCCGAATAAAGGAAATAGATCTTTCACAAATCCTTAAAAATTTTCATGAAAGAAAACCACATAAAAAGCAACTTTTCTAAGTCATTTCATTCTTCTACTTGTTTTGTATATTTTCCTATTACACACAACAAGCGAAACATATTTAACCCTTTCCGGCGCTGAGTAATTTTGTTTATAAACTGATGAAATAATGGACTGACACAAGAATTTATAAACGAATTTCTTAAAAAATACGAACTTGCTTATTTTCATGTACGTTATAACAGGAAAATTTTAATTAACCCTTAAATGCCGGGTGTTGCCTTTCGGCAACATACCCAATTTAGCCTTATAAATACTATTGGAATAATATTGATGCTATAATGCCTAATCTTGCCAATAAAATACATTCTCAAAATATTATTAAATCGATTTTCAACATTTAGATGGCAATACTTGTGCTGTTTATGAATAAAGATAGATTTATTTTTTCAGTTGTGGATACATGTTCTTTTTGTTTTGTTTGGAAGCTTGTGAAATACACTATTTCGTTCTGAAGTGAGCAAGGAATATTTATTTCTTATCATAGTTCTCAAAATTCTTCGGTGTTTGTTTAATATTATGGAATTTTATCAAGGAAAATTATTTTTTCAATTAATCACCAGTATTGCCAATTAGTAACAAACAGTTTTTTAGCCGTAAACCATACTTAAAACAAAATATGATTTTTTAAGTATTTTTCCCATGATTTATTTAAAAAAAGAAAGCCGAAAAACATTTTTAAAATGATTTTTGAAAACTCAGGCATTTAAGGGTTAAATATTCCTGCTGCCGTTTGTCAGTTTTGAAATTAAAATTAGGTGCCCCGGTGTCAGGACATCGCCTTCGAAAGGGTTAATAGACTATCATACATAAAATTCTTTAAACCTCTGGAAAAAAAATTTATATTAAATTATAAAACTAAGGTACTGTCGATATTACCTTCTACTTCATGTCATAGAAACAACATAATCGATAATCCGAAAAAATACGGCCACTTTTACCACACGATATAAAAACGGCAGAAGAAACAAAGAAAGGGGAATTTTTTACGGAGCATAGGAAGGAAAAGTACTATAATTTTGGTAATTTGAGAATTGGGAAAATCAGCAGTTTTATAAAAAGTTAACCTCATTTCCATATTTATTTCGTGTTGCGAATTTTTTTAAATAATGACTCCGAGTTAGTGGTGCTTATAACGATCAAACTGAGTGCCTGTGCTTATTAAGTCAGATTTTGGTAATTATATTGATATTTAGAAGAAATAAGTAAAATATATTTCAAAGTAATTTTAGCATTAAACATATTAACATCTAGTACAAAAAAGAATAAATATTATAGTAGTAAAATAAATAAAACATAAATCAGGCAATGGTACTGAACAGGTACTGAACAGGTAATCAGCATTGAGGGGTTTCCTAGCTGTTATCAGCTTAACACCCAGACTAGGAAATTGGAATGTCTTATGTTATAATGAGCCATTGGGATAAAGTTAAACTGTAGCAATGCTACTAGAAGAGAAAATGAAGTTAACAAGAGAAAAATAAGAAATTTAAGAAAAATAGGAATAAAATTAAATTTAAGTAAAATCTTAAGATGAAAGAAAGTTAACAATAAATCTTAAAAAAAAACATGAATCTTAAAATAAGTAAAGTCAAACTGTAGTTATAAAACTACTATAAGGAATTTAGAAAGTTAAAGTTAGTACCGTTCAGAGAAACAGTCACCAAGCAAGGGCAAGAAAAGCTAGGGTGGCAAGACCACAACATCCAACCAAAAAAAGGGACTAATCAGGGCCATACATTTTATTTTTTAAGTTTTTCAATTTTTATGGTCTCTATAGTTTATAGAGAGATTTTTTTTTTTAAGAAAAGTATATAAAAAGGTAAGAAAAATATAGAGGAGGCAAAATATAGCGTGGTGAACTCAGATGTTACTGAGTGTCCATAATTATGGAAAACCTGGGCCGTTTCCGATGGTGGGGTTCAAAAGCGTCATAATCTGGTAGCTCCGCTACGATTTCATTAGGGAGGTCAAAAAATTTTTCATAAAATTTTTTGGCTAAGTCGTTAATGCGCTTACGTAAGGTAGTAGTTTTTAGGTCTCTTCGGACCGTGGAGTTGCGAAGATAACGAGATGCGTTACGGACAGTACGCAGGTTGGAATTGTGCAAGCGACTAAGGTTGTCCATAGTGGTCTTACAAGTGAATCAGGCAATGTTGTGTTAAATATAAAACTTAGTTAGTAGCTTTAAATAAGAATTCTGCTGTGAAATATTTATATAAAACTTAAGTAAAATTACAGTGGCTAGAATATATAGTGTGCCGTTCCACGCTAAAAAGATGCACGCGAAAGTAATCCCCCAATAGATGGCGCTGACTGTAGTAGAGACTGGAAATTTCCGAAAGCAGATCGGATAAATGAATGCTTTTTCGATACTTATTTTAATATTATGAAAGAAGACATTTAAATATAGGAATTAATATTTAGATGAAAACAAGTCTGAAATATTTCAATAATAAATATATTATTTACAAACTGTTATTTTAGAACAGAGACATATTTTTTAAATAAAAACTATATGTGTGAAAAGTAAATAAATTCAAATGTTAAGTTCGCTTTAGCTTTATTTACAAATAACAACTGTTCACTACTTCTAAAACTGTGCAAACATACAATGAATATTTAAAAATAAACTCCCAATAGCAATATTTACTTTGTGTTATTTTCAAGACAAAGCCCCATTTGTTAAATAAATCTTTCTTACACTTGAAATCACATATTAAAATTCTTAAGAAAAACTATATATATATTTTTTTTTTTATGAATCCATGTATGAAGAAAGTAAATAAATTCAAAGGTTAAATTTGCTTTAGCTTTATTTACAAATATGAAATTTCAACAACTGTTCACTACTTCTAAAACTGTGCAAACATACAATAAACATTTAAAAATAAACTCCCAATAGCAATATTTACTTCGTGTTATTTTCAAAACAAAGGCTCATTTGTTAAATAAATCATTTTCACATTGGAAATCACATATTAAAATTCTTAAGAGAAATTATAAACATTTGTTTCTTTATGAATTATGTATGAAAAGTAAATAATTTTTAAAATAAATTCAAAGGTTAAATTCGCTTTAGCTTTATTTACAAATACCAACAACTGTTCACTACTTCCAAAACTGTGCAAACCACTGTTGAATTCAGACACTTTTCTCCGGGAGGGATTTTTGTAGCTCCGGGGGAGGGGGGGGGATTACACTTTTTGACCATTGAAAACAAAATATCAAATCTTCCGGAGGGGCATCTCATTCCTCTGAGGAGGAATCTCCTTCCCCCGGGCCCAGGGTTCGTAAATATCGTGATATTTTCGAAAATATAAAAAATATCCGATATTTTCGATATTATATCCGATATTTTCAAAATAGTCAACTTACTGCTGACAATAAATATTTTTAAGCATAATATAAATTAGAAACTAAAACATATTGCACTTATCATGAAAACTTAATCAAACAATATTCTAAAAATGCATTTTTTTTTCTTTTTACTTAGAACAAAATTGGAGATCAACTAATTGAAAACAGATACATTTTGCTTTAGACAATTATTTAAAAAACAAATTACGACAACCAGGCGCAAAACAATGCCTTTGCTGATATTTTTTGTTAGTTTTTCACTCATATTTTGTTTCTTAAACAGACATAATTAAAACTTTATGGGAAAAACTCGCGTTTGTTTACAATATGCTTCACTGTCACGGTGCTAAAAGCTTTCAAAATTCCCAGTCGGTGATAACATGCGCGTCATCTTGCGGCGTCCTCCCTTTCACGACCAAAAAAAAAGCGTTATGGTACAGCGCCTAAAAGATACAGTGTGGAAAACGGCTATTCCTATAATGCTTTAAAAAGTGCTAAAAACTTGTGTCCCATAAATCTCCAACAATGCTCAGCGGCAATATGCTGATACGAGCGCCATCTCGTAACTCTTTTCAATATAAACCCTGTGTTTTCAAAAATTATAGAATGTTAAATATCGGAAACTATAAATATAAGATATTTTAGTCTGTTATAAGCTAATTTAGTTAAGGAATGACGTGAAATAGGTTAAAGAGTCTCTTTTAGAATGACTATCGTTTTTAAATCACTACGATGGCGCTACGGTCGACATCTTGTTATTCAGCATCGTTGTACATTTATGGGATTCAATTTTTTAGCACTATTTTGTAGACGTTTTCCACACTGTATCTTCTAGGCGCTGTAGTTATGGTAACCAATGAACGGCACACTATCTATTCTAGCCACTGTAGTAAAATATCTTGCATTATGTTTAGTGTTAACACGTTCACGTCGGCTCGGTGGGTCACACTCGACTGTCTCAGAGCTGCCAAGTCTCCAGCTTTTTTGATACCAGTATTTTAATACAGAAAATGTTGTTTTATTTAATTAGAACAATTGAGCGATTTAAGGAACAGCATTTTCTCTAAAATAACAGTGGTGTGCAAAAAGCTGGAGACTTGACAACTCTGAGACAGCCGAGTGTGACCCACCGCGCCGGCGTGAACGTGTTAAAATGAGTTTTTCTTTCTTTATTGTTCATTAAGGGGACCAGTTAAGCGAATTTTGGGAAAAAATCGATTTTTACTTTTTTTCTATCATTAAATAGTTCAAACTTTTATCTTTCCAACGATGTGTTATACTTATTTATATATTAAAAAAAGAAGTGTTGGAATTATTCATTCTTTCTAAGAATACGTCGCAGCTTAATGCCATTTAATTCTTTAGGTGACTTTTTATAAAAACTTGGATTTTTCATGTTTCTGTTCCTTTTTTTCAATATCTATTAAACTTAAGAACTCAATTTTTGGTAGTACTTTTATTATGATACTAGGGGGCTCTGCCCCCTGCAAGCTACGCTCGCCAACCCCCGTTCAGACTTCGCAAAATCAAAAACACGCTATCTGATCGGTTTAAAAAATATTATATAAGATTGAATTATACTGAAAAAAGCTGTGCAGATCTCCCTGTAAACGGGTTTCCATTCAATTTCCTTTGATTTCAAAATTTTAAGGCCGAATCAGTTGCTGTTAAGACATCCAATGGTTGTTTTCGTGTTTGATTAAAGAGGATCATTTAAACGTTTGAAAAGAAGCTAAAAATAAAAGGTTGGTTGGTTGGTTGTTTTTTGACGGCCAATTATCTACGCTTGGGATATAGGCCCAAAAGGGGTGCCCTTCGTGGTGTCTTTCTAATGGAACCTAACCCGTATTTACGCATGGAAATCCAAGGTTTCGAAGAAAATCACGAAAACTCCGAAACGGTTAGGTCGACGGGCGCGATTGGGTTCGAACCCTACACCTCCCGTCTATCAGCTTGAGAGCAGAACCTCTCAGCCACTGGTGGGGCCTAAAAATAAAAGAAATTAAGTGTACAGAGTCTTTGTCTCCCGGTATTTTAAAACAATTTCTATAACAATAGCCTAAGTCATGTGACTATCATCAAGAGTTCCGGGCAAACCACTTCGCTTTTTATATTCCTGGTGCTATTTTGGTACTTTAAGATTGGCCAGGTACAGGTGATAAGTCGCCAAATATTATTCTATCGCCACAGGGTTGCTGGCTTTTAGCCAGGCCAAAAAAAGCCGGCCGGCTTTTATTGAAAAAAGCCGGCTTTAATTATTAAAGGTTGGTTTACAGTTAATTTGTGTTAAATTTGGATTCATTATTTTTTTATACACTTATAAATATTTTCTACTAAAAGAATTATAATTTTTTATTAAATTTGGTCAAATAAATCTTTAACTGCTAGAAGGCTAGTTCTAGTAAAGGCATTATATCTAATATAAATATAATACAGTGGATCCTGCTAAAGTGACAACCTTGGTAAAGTGGCCACCTGGCTAAAGTGACCGTTTTTGCAAAATTTTACTCGTGCTCATGTAAAATAATATAAGAATTGCTCGGTAATGTGACCACCTGTCTATAGTGTAAAGTGACCAGATAGCAGGTTTGCCGGCTTTTAGCCAGGCCAAAAAAGCCGGCCAGCTTTTTTTTGGTTTTAACCACTTTTAAAAAACCGGCTTTTATTTAGTTTACAGCTAATTCATATTAAATTTAGATTAATTATTTTTTTATACACTTAAATATTTTCCGCTAAAAGAATTATTTATTTGACAAAATTTTAATAGAAATTTATAAATCTTGACCACTAGAATGCAACCAGTGAAGGCATGATATCTAAAAAAAAAATTTTAAATATTAAAAAGAATATAAGTTAAACTTTAAACCGGTGTTTTAAAATTCTATATTACATAGCCCCACATATACTACACATTTTAAAGATTATATTTCATTAAACAATCACAAAATGTAGCACATCAAAATGGAAACATTCTTAATTCTTACAGTCCATATGGAGAGATTATGTTATAATTGTAAAAAGAGAAATTAGAAAAGGGTATATTTAAGCAGAGTTTGGTACATAAGTGTACAAAAATAAATCTAGCAATTACACAAATTAAATAAATAAAATACATTCTATAAGTAAAATATAGAAAAATTGAAATAAAATTTTGAAAAGTTTGTTATTATTTAAAAGAGTGCATATTCATGCATATGCTGTTCCTAATATTGTTTTTAATAGTGAGAAACTGTATGTTTATTGTATGATTATGTACGATTTTAAATATTAATGCGAAATAAAATAAGACTTGTGTATTAATAGCTCTTAAAATTTGTTAAGTAATAAAACATGTAACTTAGTAATCATTGTCCTCTTTAATTTTATATAGCAGTAAAAATGACGAAAAGTGGGGGGGGGGGGGTTAAAGGTCAATATAAAGCAGATGGTGTAGCTTTTTTAAAATTTAGCTGACATATTTCTAATTCTCACTTCAAATCACTAGCAGATCCATCTAAGTTTTTTTTTTTTTTCAGTATTTATGTCTTCATTATAGAGAAATTGGGTTACTTATTGTATTCTAAATCAACCAAATGTCATTAAAACTAATTAAAAACACGTTAAAATGTGTAGTCTATAATTAAGATGCTTCACTGTATAAAAGCCAATTTTGGCCAAAAAGGCCAATTTTGGCCAAAAAAAGCCGGTTAAAACCAATAAAAGCCACCGGCATGGCTTTTTTTAATTTTAGCCGGCTTTTTTGCAACCCTGTATCGCCATCATTTCATCTACATTATAATAGTCCAAGTCATGTAACTGCCTTAAATAAATACGCTCTGATCCCTTCGCTTTTCATATGAAAGCTTGGCCCGGATATCATATACGGCCCCATATTGGCGCGATTTTTTTCCGACGCTAATTTGGGGAAAGATCAACAGCATAAACAACAATATCCGGCTTAACAAATCAAGCAAAATAACGATACTATGGCGGTAGTTAAGTACCCGTTGCATATGTGACATTGGCGTCAGAAAAAAATAGCGCCAATATGGGACCGTATGTGGCAACTTTGCCGAAAGTTTTCCATTTCGATTTAAAAAAATCAATTTTTTTTTCGAATAATACTACATAAAAGCATTGTCGCAAAGAATTCTTGGTACTGTTACGCTAGCCGGGTGCAAATCTCGCCAGTAACTATTTTTCAACTCGCCAGTTAGATTTTTTTTTTTCGAATGGTAAATTAAAACATTGCTTTGAAGTTGAAATTAAATGTCATCGTTTGTTACACCATTTAATATTTGGTCAGATGCCATATACGCACCCGGTTTAGCGTGATTTTTTTTACGAAAATTTGGCGAAATCCTCGTTTTCGAATACCAGTTTCATATGTATTTTTGGTATTACTTAGTTATCCCGTCTAACAAAAATCTATCACCAAACTATAAGATTAAATGCCAATAATGGTTGATAAATGTCACATTCACTTGACTTTAAGCAAGTTACACGTCTTTACGTCATCAAGTGATTTTTATTTCGATGTTTTATTTGTATATTTATTAATGTTGTACTATTTTCTTTGTTCTTTCGTTATTTAAAATAAAAATTACGTCAATTTGTATAATTTGGCAAGTGGTTTGGCGAAATGGGTCGATGGAATAACTAAGTAGTACCGTATTTTTTAATTATTTTCAATTATTTTTTTTAAAGGAAAATAATCAAAAAAGATAATTAACTATAGAACAAAACAATTTATGTAATTTGAAAACAGTAAATAAAGTAAATAAACACTTATTATTAAAGAAACAACAATAGCCGGGTTACCATGTCAACCAAAATAATGCCATTTTGGCGCCAATTAGGTACCCCGGTGCGTGTATTACATCTGTGCCTAATATTTTTCTTTTCATTTCGTTTAAAAAAATAAAGAGTGAAAGCCATTTATTTTAAATGTTTCTGTTTGTATTAAATAAAATGATAATGAAATACAAATTGAATTATGAATAAAAGTAACATGATACATTTCTTAGCATACGTTTAAGGGAGGCCAAACTTCTCGCCAAATTAGTTTAAAATAGTAACCTTTTCTAAAATCTGAAAAAAATATACCTGTTTGATTAAAATTTGAGTTGCCATCATTAGAAAAATGTATATAAAATTAGGGAAAAATTAATATTTCGAAAACTAATTCGAATTTAAAAATTCTAATACCAGTTTTGAAATCTGCGGATCAATATTGATTTTTGGTGTTAATTTCATCGCAAAGTATTCCATATTTTAGGAAAAATCGCCGTGAAACATAATCAGTTGTTTAATCAGTCGATTCAAAGAATCGTTTCGTTACATTTCAGCCGTTTCATATATTCGTTTCATAAATTCGTTTGATTAGGATTTTATATATATAGGGTATATATTGTATACTTTAACACAGGTATTTAATTATTTGTTGAGAATTATTTATTTTATGCAGTGAAATCTTACAAAAAATGCTGATTTAAAAATGTCTCTAAATAAATTATTCATAATTAATTTTCATGTTCACTTAGAAAGACAATGGTCTGTTAAAATACGTAAAGTATGTTACTCAAACTACTCTAAAAATTCTAGACCTCTATATTTCACCATTTTTGAGGAAAAGGTACATAAAGTTGGTCTATTTTGATATGGCAGCGATAGGACTTACCCGGTGCTCTTAAGTCAGATTTTGGTAGCTTGATTTTGGTAGACAATGAAGCTTTTTATAGTAAAACACACATACTACAATATATATTAAAACACACATACACACATAAATAACGCCTGCATTCAACAGTTAAAGGTATATATAAATATTATACAGACATACATACAATAAATACAATAAACCCAACTGGAGTGAAAAAAATAGCCAGAGCCAGGAATCGAACTGTGGTCCCGGGTTCGATTCCTGGCTCTGGCTATTTTTTCACTCCAGTTGGGTTTATTGTATTTATTGTATGTATGTCTGTATAATATTTATATATACCTTTAAATGAAGCTTTTGTTGTTCTTTATGCTTAGTTTTCTGGAACTGTAAATGCTGCACATTTCATTATCAATACAGAATCTTCTATAGTTATCGTCAATAACAGATGCAAATTTCATGGTAATGAGAGTACATTTACGAGAGTTAGAACAGGAACGACAGACAAACTGAATTCATAAACACTTCTGTACTGTGTTCGAATGTATTTAAAAAAAAACAAATAATAGATTTATTTTGTTTGCGAAAGTGCATAACTATTGTATTTTTATTATTATTATTATTTGTTGCCAAACGACAAATTTAAAATTTAGCTGCTGCCAAAACGATTTTAAGAAGAATGAAACCGCTTCAGTAATTCTTGAGAAATAGGCACATCAATTTTTAACTGTTTCGCATGTGATTTCGCATCGACCTTTCAACTAGCATTGACAGTTTGGACTGCAATTTAATTTAGAAATTCCAGATATTAAATTTTGCTTTATTTAATGTAGACATTTCGTGATTACATAAAAAAAAAAAAAAAAAAAAAACGAATTACGCCAAAGGGCAAGAAAATGATTTGTTAGTAAGCTCAATGAAAGTGTTGACAAATAGCAAAAGTTTACGTATAAGGAGTTAATGCATCAAGTCTACCGGAAAATTCTGTCGTATAATGTTATTTCAATGGAGTTATGAACTAATAAATCTGCAGATCAGGAGCCTCAACGTCAGCTCTGTCATTGTTTTTAGACTCACTTTGGTAATATTCAGTTTCCCGCAAACCGCAATTTAAAGTTTTCAAATTATGTAATTATTTATAAGAATAAAAAATACGAAGTTTTCAGACATTAGAAGCATTAAATTAAAAACGTTATGGAAGGATATTTCGAAATTTTCATGAGCTGTTAATTCTGGTATATTTTTTAAATAATAAAGTAGATTTCTTCAGGGGGCTCCGCTCCCCTGAACCCCCCGTGGTCTTATTAATTTACATACGTAACTTTTTATTGATTGCGCTAATGGTTAGCGCAAATCTTAGATTTCTTTTTACACTTCCGAGCCTTATTTTTCAATACTGGTAACACAGAAAATGATTTACATTGACGCAATTATATTAAACGTTTAGGTTTTATGAATGAAAACGTAATTTCCTTTAAAAATAAAATAATTTTCATTCATATTTTCTGAAATGAGGCGGCATTAAGAAGTAACACCCGTCAAAAAACATTTTTTCAGGCAATGTAGTTAATCCTTGGTTTTTAAGGATGAAAATATTTATTTCCCGATACAATGACGTCATTTTCAACAGCGATAATTTTGCGGTGCATAATTTTGATATTTACTATATATTTGCTCTTCAAAAGTTTTTTTTTTTCCTCATTGGAATTTTCGATTAAGAATTAACATTTCTGTTAGCTGTATGCAGACGATAAACCATGAGATATTAGTAACATTTTTTTTTAATAATAAGAATTAATATCATAACACAAGCCCCTTTTATTTCAACCTCAAAGCGTATTCGTTTTATTTTTGATATATGAGATCAAATTCACCTTCTTTTCGTATTTTCACTTTATATCTAATATGAAGGCGTATTCATGTCTATTTTTTATTTCATTTTCCTCTCGCACATAAAAATCTTTCAAATCAAAATTAACTGTTTAGGATAAATTTTTATTCCGGGATTGAATTTTCCTGGCAACGGCAAAAAAAAAAAGAAAAATGATTGTTAAATTTCATAGCAAAATGTCGATTTATTCCTTATGAAAATAATGAACTTTTTAATTTAAAAGAAAAATATTTGAACAAAATAAATAGAACATAGTCTTTCTTTATTTCTGTGGTAAATTCCATCTATATGTAAAGACACAAATGCATTAATTCGTCCCTTTTGACTTTGATTTAACTTCAAACAATTACACATACTTTCACATTTACGATATTTTTAGGTGTAGTTCGCTGCTAGGTAACAGTTAAAAGATAATAAAAACAATTAAATATGTGCTTAAAAAGGAAATTTATATTTAAAAAAAATATTTTATATTATTGAAACACATATATAAAATCCCTCCATAAAAGTTATACACCGAATTTAAAAACTCTGACAAATGTATACACAAAATTTCAAACTACTATGAATAACGTATGGTTCTAATTAGGAAATTTCATCATCCTTAATTTAGCATTTAAATCCTTTAATCATATAAGCCATTTCTTTTCAACAAATAAAAATGGAAAAATCGTCTGAATTGCTATAGGAAAGCATTAAGTCGCAAAATAAAATGTTCTATATATTCCAAACGAATGAACCAAATTTAACCAAAAACTATACAGCTAAATCCGGGGATTTCACCAACATGCATCCTTAATTTTCAGATAATCGGATGCTTTTTACGGCAGTTATCGCGGAACAGACAGACAGACTAACGGAAACCAAAACTTTTCGTGTCTCCACAGTAAGCCACCGCCCCCTGAATACTCGGCCTGAGCGCTCACACAAAAATGATACAAAAATGGCGGCTGCCGAAGGCGGATTTTTTTTAGCGTAGGAACGGTCCCTTAAATGTAGACACCACTATTTTATAAAAGATTTTTCTACTTTGTTTATACTCAGAAAAATGAAGCGGAAAAAACTTCAAAAAATTATTGGTAGGAATATTTAAGGGGCCGTACACACGCTGAAATAAATCCGCCAGCTGCCATTTTTGATCCAGCGCTCAGGCCTAGTATTCAGGGGGCGGTGAGTAAGCCTTCACTGACGTTTCGGCAACTAGTAAATCTGCAGATCAAGAGCCTCAACGTCATCTCTGCAACTTATTGTTTTTAGCAAACTTTGCGTAATATTAATCTTTCTACAAAAACAAAATTTAAACTTTTTAAATTACACAAACATTTATAAAAGGAAAAAAAAAATATTTCGATGGTTTCAGATATTAGAAGCGTTAAATTAAACACGTTGTTATGTAATGATATTCTGAAATTCTCACGAGCTACTTATTCTAGTAATTTTTATATAATAAAGCAAATTTCTTCAGGTGGGCGCCCCCATGAACCCCCTGTTGTCTAATTTATTTTGCATTTGTAATTTTCTATTGATTGAGATAATGATTATCCTATATCTTAGATTCCTTTTTACACTGCGATTTGTAAGGATAAGCAACAATTTGGTCAAGCATTTTACGTTATCCTAATATCCATACAGCAGTATTTACTTGCCTGCTAACCACAAACACCTGTATCTAATGGATAAAGAACTTTTGGAAATGTAAACTGAGACATCTAATTTTGAAATCTAATACCTTTATAATTTTTGTTTCCCCAAAATAATTTTGATTACCATTCTGCAATATTTATATCTAAGATCTAATCTAAATATCTAAAAATGTACTCGATAGCATTAACTTACTAAAATCACCCTAAAGTAAGGGGACTTCTAAACCTAACGGTTAATAATTCATCATCGTGTCCACTTCCAATTGACTAAACAGATAAACGTGATTTGGCGCAGTTAAGTATTTTTTGTGATAGCCTTTTAATAGTATCCACATTTAATTTAAAATCGTCATGTTACAAACACCGTTGAAATTTGACGCACACCTGTGTTCAGGTCAAATTACGAAAGGTTAACTAATCTTTTATTTCCCTTAGCCGGGCATTTTGTTTCATTTTTCGTAATAGGGATTATTTTAATAATTTGATTTATTTTACACTCTACAAGCTGTTACACGGGACGTTGTTCACGTAGCATTAAAATAGAGATAAATGCATTAAATAAAACATTTCACTCCCCACCAGACATGGCAAGTATCAGACTTTTTGCACAACACTATTATCTTACAGAAAATGTTGTTCTTTTAAATCGCGCAAATGTTTCAATTAAATAAAGCAACATTTTTTGTATTAAAATACTGGTATCCAGAACGCCGGAGGCTTGGCAGCTCTGCTCCTCTTAATAGAAACATATATAGTTAACCAACACTTTATCACATTTTATAGGATACAATAAGGAATTTCTTATTTGTATAGCCTTACATATACCTCAGTCATAAAAATGTAAAATTTTGTGCCAATTAATATACACAATTGCGAAAATGAAATCGCAACCAATGAGAAAAGGAAGGCCAAGTAAAATCGTGTAAATCGAGGAATCTTTCTTCGTAGTGTTGGGAAAATACCACTACAAAAATTATTTTAGGTGGTATTTGGTGTGAAATGTTGATATGTATTCATTCCTGTCCTATTTATCTTTTTTATTATTTGTAATTTGCTTATTCCATTTTCCTTTTGCACGTGAAAATCTTACAAATTAAAATTAACTCTTTGGGAGAAATTGTTATTCCCTTTTTTTTTTTTTTTTTGGCGACAATAAAGTTTATAAAGTTTAATAGAATAATGTCAGTTTATTCTGTATGAAAATAACGAACTTCTTCATTTATAATCAAAATAGTTGAATACATAAATAAAAATATTATTCTATATAGTATATAAATACTATTTTCATTTCTGCGTTTAAATCAATCTATATGCAAATATATATACAAAGGCATTCATTAATTCCTTCCTTGATTTGACTTAAAAAACCATACATACTTTCACATTTGGGGCATTCCACGTCAAATCAGGCAGTAAAATATCAATATGTAACCCACCATCACAGATTTTAATGAAACTGCGTGTGTTTGTTCTTACTATTAAGATATGATCACCAGTAATTTTTTTTTGCTCCTTGGTGAAATAGTTTCTGAGAAAGAAATTGTCAAAATTTTGAAAAACTGCCGTCAGTTGGCATTCTTGATAGCTCAGTTTTCAAATGTAGCATGTCATATATATAATCATATTTCAAAATCTACTCTACAAATCATCTTCAAATAATTTATGCACAATATTTAGGGTACGCAGCTTATGGAAAAAATATATTGTTAAGCTTATAACATTTTAAGTGTGTCTAAAAAAATATTTAAACTTTGAAGTCGTGAATTTTTTATGAAAAATAATGCATTAACAAAAAAAGCATTATCAACAAAAGGCGGTATTTTTATTAAATTTATTTTTTATGGGAGATATACTTAAAGGTGTCCTTTACCTGATTCTGAAATAAAAATAGTGGGATTTTGGGTGTTTTTGGTAGTATTTCCTATTTAAAAATATTTTGAGGTGCATTTCATATCAAATCAAGCAGAGTCATTCCATGTCAGTTCCCCCAAGCCATTTAATCACTGTCACAAATTTCAATGAAATTGGGTTTGTTTATAGCTTATTTTAAGACTTAGCACCTTTAATTTTCTTGATCCTAAGTAAAATATTTTTTAAGATAAAAAATATCAAAATTTTGAAAAATTGTTTTAAAATTTTTTAATGACAGTTCGATATTCAAAGACTGCATTAAAAAAAAAAAAAAAAAAAAAAAAAGTCATTTCAATATAAAATCACTAAATAGGTTTCAAATAATGTATATGTGACAAATAATGTAGGCTGATTATTATTTCTTGTTTTTTATCATGTTTAAACACTAAGAGTGTCTTTTATCTTATGAATTTTTAAAATCAAGAATTTTGTCAAAAATAATGTGTTAATCAAAAATTTATTATTAAATTTTAAAATTATTTTATTATTATTATTAAAATTTATTATTATTACGTAAAAATATCTTTTAAATGGTTATAAAATAAAAATAGTGAACATATGAGAAAAAAATAGCAAAATTTTGGAAAAATGCCACGAGTTGCCATTAATGATTGTTCAATTTTCAAAGGCCTCATTTTATATATAAAATCATATTTCAATAACTAATAAAGAAATCTTCTTCGAATAATTTAAGCAAGGTAAATAAAGTATGTAGATTATGAAAAAAATATTGCTGTAATGTTAAAAAATATTTAAATGTGTCTAAAAAATTGTATAATCTTTGAAATCAAAAATATTTTACAAAAAATAATGAAATTATTAAAAAAACTTTATCAATCAGAGGCGGAGTTTCTATGACTAATTTTTTAATTTTAAATTGTACATAATACTACATTATAACTGGATCTGGAATAAAAATAGTGGGATTTTGGTTGGTTTTAGTAGTATTTAAATCATATTTAAAATTATCAATATTTTCAAATATAAAACCTATCCAATGTATCATCCCTGGAAATATTTTTATTTATACATTTATTTTATTTTTCAAATTATCTTTTATGTTCGTTTCTTAAGGAAAAAATATACAATATTGTTTTTTAGTAAAACTTCTAGGGCGAAGAGCAATTATCCCTTTCCAAAAAGAGAAAAATCACTAGCTCCTCACCGCCCAATAGAAATTTTCAAAATGACAGTCCTAATCTTTAAACTCATATTTGGCTGTTAATATTGAAAATTTAGCATTGAGCTGCTAATATTTAAAAATATACCAAATTTCACTCTTTTGAAGAAAATTTTGACGTATTGCGCTTTAAATATATGCAAAAAATGCATAATCCATTATATTTATATCTTTCAAATAACTATATCTAAAAAAATATTTAAAACTTAATGAGTTGCACTTTTGTAACTTTATTCAGTTTCTAATGATATGTACCGTAATTTCGGGTATATAGCCCGCAGATCAAACAATTCAGTTTGGACCCAGAAATTTTATTCAGTATTTGAAGACCAATATTTACTGTGATCTAAAAAGTTACATTTTATTTTTAAAAATTTCTGGGTCGAAACACGATTGTTTGATCCACGGGCTATACACCGGAAATTACGGTAATTTGATTTATTTCATCACAATATTGCTGAAAGATGGATTTTCAACATATATATTTGTGTATATATATCCCTGTTCTCAAACAAATTATTTAAAAATTATTCATTTATGTTTAATAAAGCATATATATATTGTTTATACACTTATAGAAAATACATATAGTAAATTTTATGATATTATGTCAATAATGTCTAAAAGTAAAGAACTTATCTAATAGTATGTAACGAAAAATTTAACATGTGGTGTAATGACAACAAAATTTTATAATTGTTTTACTTAATTTGGATGAATGAAAAAAGCTTACATGTTTATATTTTATTGAAGTACAGGTGAAAATGTCACAAAGACAACCTCAACAACCACTCAGTATGTCACATTCACACTACAGATGATTTTTTTTTTCTTTTTGATCTTTCGGGTTTGATTTCAGATGGTAATGAATTAATTAGTTTTGTTAGAAGTGTCATTGCAGTCAGCATATTAGGCTCACTATTTTTTTTTTTATATAATTTGTTTTGATTGACTCGATGAACAACAATATTTAAAGGGACCATTTCATGACTTTTCAATTAAAAGCTGATTTATAAATTCATCATGTTGTTTAGTTATTATTATCGTCTTAAGATAATAAGTTGATATTAAAATTTTTAAATGCAGTTTATTTATTATTTGAACAGTTGAAAGTATTTTTCAATAAGAGTGGGCTGTTGATTTTAAGTCGGCTGTTGAGCAATGTAGTGTTGGTAAAGGAACTGATACTATTTAATTTAATTTTTATTGCTATAAATAATATTTGTTATTGTATTATTATATGTATTATATTTAAGCAACAGTAGAAATGCACGATATCGTAGTCATTTTAGTACATCTTAGCATGAAAAGCTTCAATATTTATCATTAAACATTCACATTTTATGAAAATTTTGTTAAAATTGCTCATATTTTCACTATTTTTATTTTATAACTATTGAAAAGATATTTTTACGTACAATTAAAAAAAGTAATAACAGCCTGCCTTTGGTTAACAATAAATTTTTGATTAACACATTATTTTTCACAAAATTCTTGATTTTAAGAATTCACAAGATTAAACACACTCTTAGCATTTAAACATGACAAACAACAATAAATAATAATCTGCCTACATTATTTGTCACATATACATTATTTGAAACTTATTTAGTGATTTTATATTGAAATAACTTTTTTTATGCAGTCTTTGAATATAGATGTGTCATTAAAAACATTTTTAAAAAAATTTCAAAATTTAGATATTTTTTTTTTATCTTAAAAAATATTTTACTTGTAATCACGTTTAATTTCCTTGATCCTGTCTTAAAATGAGCTATAAACATACCCAGTTTCATTGAAATTTGTGACAGTGAATTAAATGTCTTAGGCGAACTGACATGGAATGACTCTGCTTGATTTGATTTGAAATACGCCTCAAAATATTTTTAAATATGAAATACTACTAAAAATACCCAAAAATCCCACTACTTTTATTTCAGAATCAGGTAAAGGACACCTTTAAGTATATCCCCCACAAAAAATAAATTTAATAAAAATACCGCCTTTTGTTAATAATGCTATTTTAGTTAATGCATTATTTTTCATAAACAAATCACGACTTCAAAGATTAAACATTTTTTTAGACACACTTAAAATGTTATATAAGTGTAACAGTATTTTTTCATAAAATACGTACCCTATATATTATGCATAAATTATTTGAAGATGATTTGTGGAATAGATATTGAAATATGATCATATTTATATCATGCTACATTTGAAAATCGAGCAGTCAAGAATGCCAACTGATGGCAGTTTTTCAAAATTTTGACAATTTTTTTCTCAGAAACTATTTGACGAAGGAGTAAAAAAAATATACTGGGAATCATATCTTAATAAAAGGAACAAACACACGCAGTTTCATCAAAATCTGTGATGGTGGGTTACATGCCTGCCTGAACTGACATGGAATGACCCATTTATGATATTTTTAGATGAGATATAGTTGCGTTGCCACGCAACGGTTAAAAGAAAAAAAATGAAATATAAGTAAATTCATAAAATAAAATGTTTTATATTATTCGAACACATGTATAAAATTCCATCATAAGTTATACACCTAATTTAAAAGCTCTGACAAATGTTTTGACAAAATTGCAAACTAAAAGGAATAATTTAATACTCTTATTTAAAAATTTCAGCATCCAAAATTTACCATTTAAATCTATTATTCATATGAGCGATTTCATTCAACAAATAAAAATTTGAAAATCGTCTGGCTTCCCATAGAAAAGCATTATGTCACAAAATGAAATGTTCTATATATTCCGAACGAATGAACCAAATTTAACCCAAAACTATACAGCTAAATCCGGGGAGCTCACCAATATACATCCTTAATTTCAAGCTAATCGGATGCTTTTTACGGCAGTTATCGCGGGACAGACAGACTAACTAACTAACAAACAAACAAACAGATGGAAACCAAAAAATTTCGGGTCTCCACAGTAAGCCTCCACTGACGTTTCGGCAACTAGAAACGCCGGAAATTACACTCAAGTTTTATGAAAAAAATGTATACCAGAATTTTTAGTTTAAGTGGTCCGGGACACAAAAAAACTTCAAATTTTCTAATAAAGTTTTATTGCATTAAAATTTTCTGCGTTTTCTCTGCTTAAAACGACGCTTAAATCATGTTTATACCTTAATTAGAACAAGAAATATTCATTTTTTTGTTTTAGTTTTTTTTTAAATCTTGCTTTCAAGCAATGGTTGTCAACTTTTAAAATTTGTACGCATAAAGTAAATTAAAAAAACAATACATGTTCTCAAACTATCCCTTCGGGGAAAACTAAACCACCCATTAATACAATTTAAACAAATAAATAATTTTTATAAATTTAAATGAGGGAATGATAACATCCTACTAGCATTTGTCCAATCTGTCTATTAAATTATTCCTTACACACTGAAGTATCTCTCCTGGATGGCTGAAAATTATTTTGGGGATAGGTAAGGTCCATGTGCTCATCAAATGAGCAATGTTTCATCCTATAGTAGTACCACCTATCTCAAATATCCAGAATTACAAATGAGTGAGGTAATGTTCTGAAATAATGAATTGCAAACATTTTTCCAAATAAAATTTGCATGTGCAGACCAAAATAAATAAATAAATAAATAAATAAAATAATGCAATACATAGAAATAATGCTTCATATGCTCATATTAAAAGAGAGAAGTCAAACAATATAAATATAAATATTTCAGTCAGAAAAGATATTTTTTATATTTTTGGGTGGTAGCATTTGCACTTGAAGGAATGATATTTTATAGGTTTAAAAATCTATTTTAAGTACACGTTTTAATTAATGCTTCGATTTTATGAGCTAATATAATAAAGAATCCCTGCCGGCCCGGCCCACAGGCGGAGGCAGATTTCGAAGTTAAGTATACTAATTTCACAAACAAAAATTAAATCATGATTAGAGATAAACCTACTTTAACAATTTTATCTACCCGCTTTTGACGAGTTTTTATTTCATTTTTATATAATAACTGGTTTTATCAGAATTTATAAGAATCATGTAAGGGCGGTATTAAAAAAAAAATACTTTTCCATGCTCAATAACTCGAAATTTTCTGGCATAACTCCAGTTTCATTTTTAATAGGAAATACATGAGACTTGTTGACGTGATTTTTGAAGAGATTTATAAGCGACCTGTGTTTTTAATTTTCGTTCAATTAAATAAAACTTGATATATAAACAATTATTTTCTCAGTAAGAGAATATTTTTTGTTTCTAACACAATCGCTTCGGGAAATTCCGTTCAAAATGCCCACTTTGACATCATTTTTTGAAATATATTCTGCCTCTGTCAAAAAATCGATCATTACGGTACATTATATAGTTTCTGAATAAGCGAATCTACCAATTGGATGCGTTTGGGAGCAAAAATGAATTTAAAAATGAGTCAGAAAATAAGCAGTTTGGATTTGAATACTCCCTTAATATGATTTTTCCAAGACAACCCGCTTCGAGAAATTCGGTTCAAAAGGCCCACTTTGACTGCATGTTTTAAAATATATTCTGCCTCTATCAAAAAATTGACCATTATGGTACATTATATAGTTTCTGAGTAAGAAAAGGTACCAATTGGAAGCCTTTGAGAGTAAAAATGAATTGTAAAATGAGTCAGAAAATAAGCAGTTTGAATTTGAATACACCCTTACTAAGATGATTTTTTTCTTCAACCGCTATGTATTTTTAATTTGTTTTTGCTGTAAGAATTGGTCCTATCCAAAACTTGTCTATATAGATGTTGTAGACAATATTAAGAAGATATATGATAAATTCATGAGGATTTTATATCTTATGAATTGACGGAGTTATGGATTTTTTTCTTCTTCAAACGCCCTTTTTGTGTTCGTTTTTAATTTTTTTGCGGCACGAATTGGTCCTATCAAAAACTTGTGAATATGAAAGTTGTAGATAATATTAAGGAGATTTATAATAAAATTAATTGGAATTGATATCTTGAGAATTAACGAAGTTATGAATTTTTTTCTCCAAAAACCCTATTTTTGCGCCCCTTGAGCCCATTTTTAACTTTATCGAAAATCTGTGATACATAAATTTTTGTTCCTATTTTTAGAAGTAATAAAAACTTTAAAAAGATTCGATATGTACAAAATTTAAGAAGTTATGGGGCTTTTTCGGTTTTTACAAAACCCCTCCCTATTTCCATCCGCTTGGTCCGATTTTGCCCATTAACGAACTTGACCGAGATTTTATGCCCCTTGATTTTCTGTATCAGTTTGGAAGAGATTGGTGCAAAATTGTGGAAGTTATCGTGTCCAGAAGAAAGTGATATATATGGATAGATACATACATACATACATGTATATATATATATATATATATATATATATATATATATATATATATATATATATATATATATATATATATATAAAGTTTTTTACTGAGGGTGGTTTCGGGCTCTAGGGTTCATGATCGGTGTAGATCTGCAAAAAGTTTTCAGAAATTCCAACATAGGAACGATCCCAATAGGTAGTATTTCGTACGAATACTACCTAAAAATATATATATATATATATATATATATATATATATATATGAAACATGCTGACGTGATTTTTGAAAAGATTTATAAGCGACCCGTGTTTTTATTTTTCTTTCAGTTAATTAAAACTTGATTAATAAACAATTATTTTCTCAGTAGGGCAGTATTTTTCGTTTCTAACACAATCGCTTCGGGAAATTCTGTTAAAAATGCCCACTGTACATCATTTTTTGAAATATATTCTGCCTCTATCAAAAAATCGTTGATTACTTTACATTATATAGATTCTGAATAAGAGAATCTACCCAGCTAACACACGATTTCTGGCCGCAAGGCGGTTTCGTCACGGCCAACGTCAGTTAAGGCCATTTGTAGCCAAACTATACTGTACCGTAAGTGACGCGCCGCTAATTACGGCAGCTACCGCGGAAAAGATTACGGATCGGTGGCGAGTAAACTCTTGCGTTTATTTTGCCCGCAAATCAATGAGGGCCAGTTTCTGGCAAAAATGTAATGGTCCATCATCGTTTAGAAAGTAAAGGCTAATATTACCTAACTCGCATATTGATTTAAACAGGGGAAATGTATTTTTTTCTTCATTTTTTTAAGTAAACTTAATTATTTTAAATGTGGCTTTCATTAAAAAATATAGATACGTTATGAGATTTACATTTAAAGCAATAAAATAGATTAGTTATTTTTGCTTAGTTTTAAAAAAATTAAGGAATATATATTGATAAATATGTAACAAACATTTACTTTTACAAAATGTAAAATAATATTGCCAAACTATGCTTCGATATATTTGCATGGATATATTTTTTATAGTCTCACTGAAAACAATGAATGCATCATTTTTTTCTATTTGATTATTTTTTTATTGATTTTAATAGCCGAACTAAACAGATAAAAAATCATAGGGAATACATTTGAATCGGAACAATACAAAATAATTAATTATAGTAAGACGCATTTATTGGGAATGTATATTATACTAAACATCTACAAGAGATTTAATGATAAATGTGATTTTTTTTTTTTTCAAGTTCCATGAAAAAATATTTTTCTTAAAAAGAGTCACTTTGATTGTTCAAACAAAAACTTATTGTTGAACATGTGTTGAGCATGACAGAGAAAAAGGAAAGAGAAAAAAAAAAGGGGGGGGGATTAAGCTGCTTCTAAGGCATAAATTTTTAATACTATTTGAAATATATTTTCATGTAAAATAAAATATTATAAGATTTAAAGTTCTGAATTCAGTGTAAAGCAAAAAATAAATAAACATGCTTTTATTAAATTCCTAACAATTTACATATATTTATTTGTTTTATTATTATTATTATTTTACTAATAAAAAATACATATAAAGTGATATACCTGGCATTAGCAAAGCAAAAACCTGGATTTGTTTGAAAACACTAGTACGTTGCACGATTTATATTTTATATTTATATATATATAAATTCCCTAAATAAAAGATTTTATATGGAAAAAACCATATACACGCTTAATGTTCTTGCTTTTAAAATATGCATTAATATTTAAAATAAATATATTTTTGTGAGCACATTGGAATGAAAATGAATATATTTAATGGTTATTTTATATAATTTTTAATTGCCAGAATTTAATTTATCAAATAGAAAGAAAATGGCAAATGTAATTTATTTGATACATTGGTTGTAAGTTATAAATATGATGAAGCATGTTTTATAAATAAATAGAAAACGAACTTGAAAACTCTACTGCACCTTTCCCCTTGTTGAAATTTTATCGATTTTTTCTCCCTCTTGCAGAAAAAATATATATATATATATATATATATATATATATATATACTATATATATAAACATTAAAAGAAAAACTTATGATTGAGAAAAAAAGACCGTTTTTTAGTTATTAGTGTTATGCATTTCTTCATAAAACCAAAGAATTATAATTATAATTCTTTGGTTTTATGAAGAGATGCATACATAATTCTTTGGTTTTATGAAGAAATGCATAATTTCTTTGTATATCTGTTATAAGTCAATGTTATAACATTTGCTTACATTTGTGACTGTTAAAAGCAGAAACCTTTTAGAATCTATAATATTCTTTTCCCTCCCTCCCCCGAAAGAAAAACCGTGCTTGCATTTCCATGTTCAAGGACATTTGGGGTTACAGGAAGGAGAAGGGGATAAATTCTGAGATTGAAATCAGCTTCCTTTCAAGTCTCCCGCGTTCTTCTTGTCATTTTACAAGACCGAGAGATAGGGGATGGTCATAGAAAATGTGTTGCTGTGGATGTTTAGTTGACAGTAATTATTTGTTAAAATATTGGTAAGCTTAGTTCATGTTTATTTATTAAAGAAATTAATTTATTAAATTATAATCTTGTTTGCATCATTTTATATTTTTACGTTTGTTTGACAGAAAACTGTAAAAATGTGTTAGTTTTTTGAAATCACGAGTATTGTTAAAACATATTGTAATTTTAGAAAACGTAGTATAATATCTAATATATATTGCCTTTATCATATAAAAATTTTGCGTAAATTTCGAAATAGTGAGGGTATTTTTTATTTTTTTTTCCCTCAAAGTTTAGAATTATATCGTTTTTGAAGTAATGATTGCCATTTCCCGATCATGTGATAAACAATATTACGAAAGCTTGATAGTTCAATTTAAATTTATTCTTATTGTTAAAAATAAAATATACAGTTTTTTCGTATATTTGTTAAATACCTGTGAAATTTCGACTAGTCTACATAATTTAATAACTAAACAACAGAATAAAGTTAAAAAAATAATAAAATTTAGATAAATTGGTTAAAATACTAATACATTTAAAATTACTGCAAGTACTTTTCTGGTATTTTGAAAAGGTTAAAGTATGTTTGGAATGTAATGCATATTGTTGTACAGTTAGACTACTGTTGCTATTTTACTCAAGCGAAAACACCAGCTCGCTAATGATAATCCTATGGATTTTTTTTTTTTTAATATCTCTTTCGCATTTCAATAATTTTAAATATATATATTGCATTGGATAGCTGAGGTCGATCTCTACAAAGAACCTGTTTATTTTTTTCGATTTTGTTTACAGGGTTTTTTTTTTTTTTACTAGGATACTTTGATTTTCGGAAACAAAGTATGTTAAAAAAAGAAAACTGTAAACAAAATCGAAAAAAGCATTTCTAGAGATCGACCTCAGCTATCCAAAGCAAAAAATTATTCAAAAATATTGAAATTCTTACGAGATATAAAAAACATGTCCCCCCTTATGTTTAACATTAGCAAGCGGGTGTTTTCACATGAGTGAAGTAGCTTTTTAAGCTGTGAGAGAAAAAATTAATGTAAAATTAAAAAATATTTAAATGATGCAAAAATAGTTATCGTTTCTCAGATTATGATTTAATAAGGTTTTAATAAATAAGCATATACTAGTACAGGCTTCCCAATGTGTAAAAATCAGATAAAATGAAAGAAACATGTTAAGTAAAACATGTATAAAAGTCATGCTGGTGTTATAAGCACTTATTAAAAAAATAAAATAAAATAAAAATCCTAGACCTCTTCTTAATTTTACATAGTATATTTAAACTGTTTTTAGATAAACATTCAAAACCAGTAAATTTAGATTTTAATTTTTATCAAAATATTTTTTTTAAAGAACATTTTTTGGTTCTGACAAAAACAGAAAAAGGCCTCATTTACTGAATTGTTCTGGTGTGGGGGAAAGGGCTTAAACAGTATAATTCTGGCCACATTCAGGCTATTTTTTATTCATGATAACCAATAGTGGCATGAATGTGTCTAGCTTATGGCTTGCATTCATTAATGGTGCCCATTGAGGGCATAAATGTGGCTCGCTTCCGGCTTGCATACATTAATGATGCCCATTGATGGCATGAATGTGTTTACCTTCCGGCTTGCATTCATTAATGATGTCCATTGATGGCATAGCTGCGGCAAGCTTTTATTCATAAATGCCATTAAATGTATAATTGTGGCCAGTTTGCGGCTAAATATCAGTTTTAGATGACCGTTAATGGCGCATTTGTGGGCAACTTCTTGTATTTACGGCCAATTTTCTTCCGGCCTTATTATGTCCGGCGTGACACATTTTTTACGATGCCGTCACGGCAACGATAGAGGGCCGATATCCAACAATTCGGGCCAAGGCTAACGTTCACTTCAGTGGCCCACAAGTTATGTGCGTTTGAGAGCAAAAACGAATTTAAAAATGAGTAAGAAAATAAGTTTGGATTTGAGTGCTTCCTTAATGCAATGATTTTTCCAACACAATCCGCTTTGGGAAATTCGGTTCAAAATCCCACTTTAACAGCATTTTTAAAAATATATTCTGTCTCTATCAAAAAATCGACCATTTCGGTACATTATATAGTTTCTTAGTAAGAAAACGTAACAATTGGAAGCCTTTGAGAGCAAAAATGAATTGTAAAATGAGTCAGAAAATAAGCAGTTTGGATTTGAATACACCCTTACTTAGATGATTTTTTTCTTCAACCGCTATGTAGTTTTAATTTGTTTTTGCTGTAAGAATTGGTCCTATCCAAAACTTGTCTATACAGATGTTGTAGATAATATTAAGAAGATATATGATAAATTCATGGGAATTTTATATCTTTTGAATTGACGGAGTTATGGATTTTTTACTTCTTCAAACTCCCTTTTTGTTTTCGTTTTTAATTTTTTTTTGCAGTACGAATTGGTCCTATCAAAAACTTGTGAATATAAAAGTTGTAGATAATATTAAGGAGATTTATTATAAAATTAATTGGAATTGATATCTTAAGAATTGACGAAGTTAGGATTTTTTTCTCCCAAAAACCCTATTTTTGCGCCCCTTGAGCCCATTTTTAACTTTATCAAAAATCTGTGATACATAAAATTTTTGCTCTATTTTTAGAAGTAATAAAAACTTTAAACTGATTTGATATGTATAAAAATTAAGAAGTTATGGGGGTTTTCGGTTTTCGCAAAACTCCTCCCTATTTCCATCCCCTTGGTCCGATTTTGCCCATTAACGAACTTGACCGAGATTTTATGCCCCTTGATTTTCTGTATCAGTTTGGAAGAGATTGGTGCAGAATTACGAAAGTTATCGTGTCCAGAAGAAAGTGATATATATATATATATATAGATAGATAGATAGATAGATAGATAGATACATATATATATATATATATATATATATATATAAAGATTTTTACTGAGGGTGGTTTTGGGTTCTAGGGGTCATGATCGGTGTAGATCTGCAAAAATTTTTCAGAAATTCCAACCTAGGAACGATCCCGATAGGTAGTATTTCATACTAAATCTACCTAAAACCATCTCTAAACTATGTGTTAAAAAATGCATTAGGTTTTTCTGTTGAATAATTTTAAATATCCGTCAGTTTCATTTTTATGGCCTATTTGAGCAGAATCACTCAGTCTTATCTGATAAGTCCCAAACCTCCCGCTTTAAAAAGACAGCGGCGCACACATACATTTCTTTCATACTTAACTAGCAAATGGTAGAATTCAGTTACGTGATCAGAATTTTGTCTTTCTGAAACTATACGCCAAAGCGTTATAAGTAAGCGAACAAACTTAATGCTGGAATCAGGCGTAAATTAATACAGTTGCGCCACTTTGTGGACGGAGTGATAATTCACATACGCGGACTTTTAGTATGGCGCGTATTTTCAAAATCTTCAGTCACTCATGGAAATGAGTTTTGTTTGCCATATTTATTGCAAAATATGGCAAATGGAATTGATGTTATCAATTCCAATTATGTTTTATCCATACAACTTGATTTTGAGATTTTGTTTGCAGTAAGTTAATTTAATAAGAAGAATGTGAGATTTCTTATTTTCCTTGTAAACGAAGAACACTTCATTTAAATATAACAATTTTTAAATAAACTGCAATAACATATATAAATTTCATAGCAATCCAAGAATAGTTACGTGAGTTAGAACACGGACAGACGGAAGACGGAAGAGAGAAGAGTTTTTTCATGCTTTTTTTTTCTTGAACCGATGAAATTTTTGTTGTACTTAATTCGGACTTATTTTTTATCGCATCTAAGAATAATTGAAAATCGAAATAAAAGAAGAATGACTGGATTTTTATCACAGTTAAATGATTTGTTTATTTTTAAAATAAGCGATTTCATCATTTAAAAGCAAAATTAAAATGAAATTCGATGGGAATTCTGATTTCGAATGTTTTCTATACACATTTATAATTTTTTAATGTTTGAGTATAAAATATTATAAATGATAGTTAAGATACGCACTGTAAAAGTGAATGGTTCTCATCACACACATACATGTATAATCAAAATTGATGCAATGAAATGTCTACACCACAGCTGCCAACTTTTACGCCTTTTTCTTACCACTAAAATTTTATAGTAAATATTGTATTATTTAATAGTCAAAATATAACGATTAAACAAAGCAAAAATCTATTTTAAATTTTAGTGGTAGCAAAAAAGCGTAAAAGTTGGCAGCTATGTTCTACACTGATTTTGATAACAAAGCTAACTCGCATGAAAATTTTTTTAACTATTGTAAAACTTATTAGAAAAGAATATATCACAAGTTTATGCATTTTTCATTCGTATAGAATAAAAATTTATACGAAAACATGAAAAAATCGTTTCATTAAACCTAAAAACTCTCAAGAAAGAAAACCACCAAAAAGAAATTTTCCCTAAATCATATTTCTTACTTCATTTATACATATTTTACTGTAAACAATGACAAAAATACATTACAAGTTAACATTTCATTCCTTTAAAAACAAAGATTTATGCAAATAAAAGAATTAGATAATTTTATCAAGCCTAAAATCTTTTACATACGAAAAATAAACAAAAAGAAATTATCCCTACATCATTTGACTGTTTTGCTACTTTTTTTTTATTTTCTAACTGTATTAAACGGATGAAAATGTATTGCATGTTTACGCATTTTTCATTCGTGTAAAACGTAAACATTTATCCGTATAAAGGAAATATATCTTTCACCAATCCTTAAAACTTTCATGAAAGAAAACCACATAAAAAGGAATTTTCTCTAAGCCATTTTATTCTTCTACTTCTTTTGTATATTTTCCCTTTACACACAACAAGCGAAATATTTTTAACATAATATCATACATAAAATACTTTAAACCTCTAAAAAAAAACTATATTAAGTCATAAACCCAAGGCACAGTCGAAATTACCTTCTACTTCATATCATAGAAACAACCTAATCAATAATCCGAAAAAATACAGTCAATTTTACCACATGATATAAAAATGGTAGAAGAAACAAAGAAAGGGGAATATTCACGAAGCAGAGGAATAAAACGTTTTATAATTTGAGTAATTTGAGAATTAGGAAAATGAGCTTCAGTAAAGCCACTTTTTTAAGAAGTTAACCTCATTTGTGTATTTATTTATTGTTGCGAATTTTTTTAAGGAATGACTTCCAGTTAATGGTTCTTTTAACGATCAAACTTGGTTCCAGTGTTTATTAAGCCAGATTTTGCTAATTATATAGATTTTTAGAATAAATAAATAAAATATATTAATAGCAATTTTAACATTGATTCGAAGCAGAAAGACTATCGTAAAATAAATAAAATATAAATTACAAACGCATTATATGTTAAATATAAAAGTTAATTAGTAGTTTTAAACAAAAATTCCGCTGTAAAATATTTATATAAAACTTAAGTAAAATACCCTGTACTATGTTTAGTGTTAACCCCTTAAGGGGCGGTGGGATAAAATATATCCCATCTAATTTAAACAAGATTCTCGCCAGAAAATTTTAACTAAATTTTATATTTTTAACTTTGGGGAAAAAATCTGTAAAAAAAAAAAAATATTTTTCTTTATTTAAAAATAAAATTTTTCGATTTGCCGATGAGAATTCAATATTTAGAAGCATTTTTGCTTGCCCCTTAAGGGGTTAAAGTGAATTTGTTTTTTATTGTTCATAATTCCATGAAGCTTTTGTTGTTCTTTGCACTTAGTTTTCTGTAACTTTAAATGTTGCACACTTCATTTTCAATACAGAATTTTCAATGCTAACGTCAAACATATATGAAAATTTCATGGCAATCGGAGTACATGTACAAGAGTTAGAAGGTTGGACAAACAGACAAACCGAATTCATAAATACTTTTGTACTATGTTTGAAAGTATTAAAAGCAAACAAAAAATTGATTTATTTTTTTTGTGAAAGTGCATGACTGCTGTATTTTTATTATTATTATTTGTTACCAAACGATCAGTTAAAAATTTTGATGCTACCAGAACGATTTTAAGAAGAATGAAATCTTTTCAGTAATTCAGGTGCATACAATTTTAACTGTCTCACATGCGATTTCGCATCGTACGTTGAACCAGGATTGTCAATTTTGTCTCTCTTTTAGTTCTAAAATTCCAGATAGTAAATTTCCTAGATAGCTGAACATTAGCAGCAAGTTTGATTTTTTCTGACATTATTTTCCCGTGACAAATTTGAATTGAGAAATTCGCAGAAAATTTCCCGCAAGGTATACCGTCCCCTACTTGCAGGAGTAGTTTGTTGTGAAAATGATGGCAAGACTGCGTTTAATTCACGAAAGTGACGAAAGCAAAAAATCCCTCTGTTGAGAGAATAGACAATTAGCACATACGCAGAAGTTGCAGAAATTTTATTCAGCTGGTACCGCTTTTTCTAAATGCTACACTTTTCAAATACCAAAAAAAGGAGGCTCGTATTGAAATAGACCCGATCAGGTCTATGGGCCCCTGCAAAGGGGTTAAGCTTATAGTGTTACAGCTGTAAACAGATAGTGGGGCGTGGAAAGGTTACTGCTTTGCAGTAAGTTCGCGGTATTTTTGATTACTTGTTTGCCGTTAATTTGCAATAAATTTGATACATCATGAATCTAACTTCCACGACAAGTTTGCTGCAAAGTTCAAAGTATGGTGACTTCGGCATTTGCATTATCTGGCTGCAGTCTTGTTATCAACTTTCAGTCTTGTCATGCTGAGCTTGCTGCAACTTAGTAGGTTTTCAAAGCAGGACTACTGCAAATTTTCTGAAAATTAAGAATGCTATCTGGGTTTGCCTTATTGAATGCAGACATTTCGTGATTACATAAAATGAAAATTTTTCTCAATTTTTTCTCACTGAAAATTTCTCAATTTGTAGTATGAATTCGGCATAAAAAAAACAGGCTCTTGAAGGGCGCACAGTGGAGTATTTCACGCAAAAATCTGGCCAATATTCCAAAAATTAAAATTTGTTGAACGATTGTTAAAAAATGATTGTTGAACGATTGTTGTTGTTTGTTGTATCTGAGTAACTGGCCTATCGATCTATGTCTATTTCAGGACCGTGAGTCATATCCGGAAGCTACGAACCCCAGTTCAAGAGGAGGTTTCTTTGCCAGAAGCCGTGCTTCATTATTACGTCTCAACTTTAAAATGTTTAACTATGTTTAAATGTATATTTTTATGGTTTCATGAATTGTTGAACTCAATAATTTTATTTTTAATATAATAAAAAAACCAAAATTAACAGTGGGTTCTTTTTAATTCTTTTAAGCTCTAATTTAGATATATTCATTTAAAGAGATAGCCATTTATCACCCTGAGACCTGGCATCTATTTAAATGGATGTTTTGCTTTCTACTTCTATTGCGTTAAATTTCATTGTAGCAATCTAAAACCAGTTTGGCATGGTAATGTATGAACCAAAAATCAACATTCAGCTTTTGGATTTTGGCAACGGTAACTACTTTGTTTACAAAATAGCGTAATAAATGAGTCGTGTTGGAGTTCTACGTTCTACTGGTAAGTTTCGTTTTTATGTTATTTTAATTTGTTTAAACAATTTTTTTTTTAAATTTTTATAGCAGATGTTAATACTTGCCTTATGTTCTTTATAATAAATTCTATTGTTTCCCATACTTTTAGCATTTTTTAAATTATTTTAAAGGGAGTTATGGCCTGGACATCCATTTAGATGTATGTGCTGTAAAACAAAATTAAAAAATCGAAATTTATTAATTTCTTTAAAAACATCATTTTTTATGCCTATTTGTTGAAAAAAACTCATATGAAAAATATATATATGCATTGTATTTTGCTTGGGTCTCAGGAGGTTAACCCCTTGAGAGGCAGTGGTATTTTTATAAAACCACTCAGTTAATTTTGATTCCCAAATGTCGCAATGGCAACAAAATTCTGGTAAAAAAATTGTCCGTTTAATATATATACGAAATATATATTTTTCATATTTTCAAATAAATTTGTTTTCAAATTCCGGTGTCATTCATTAATTTCAACACTTTAGCAATGAAATTATTTTGCCCTTTAAAGGGTTATAGGTGTGCTGGAAATTGCCGGACCATTTTTGAATGATAATCGTATTGGTTATTATTTTGAAGGCCACTTTAAAAAGAAAAAAAGATATTCCGCATATATTTGCCATTTTTATATATAAATTTAAAAACACTCAAAAACTAGCATCTCTATACTACAACTCCACTTTAGAGATTTAACTTTGCTAAATACTAAATGCAAATAATATATATATTAGCACATTGCCGACGGGCAATTTTGTCAAATCTGAATTTGAAAACAGTAGACGATCCTCCCTGTTCTGAAAGTCTTTTGTAAATAGGTATTCTAGATAGGTTTCCAATGTTTATGCATCGGTAAATATCTTTCAATGTACGAATTTAATATAAAATGCCTTTCAATCTAAAAAAATATGGACAACATGATATAAATGCATTTTCCGCCAGCTAGAAGTCACGTCCTTAGTCAATGATGTTTTTTGAATGAAAACGAGAATTCTCGTTTCCCGTTATGAATGTGTTAATACATTGGTTTACATTCATAATTAAAAGTTTAGACATAGTAAAGTTAACCACATTTATTTAAACATTACTTGGAAGTTAAACGATTCTATCAATGATTACATCCCTCTTATAAACAGTAAAAAGTGAACTAAACTTTGTATTTTATATTTGTTTTTTTTTTTTAAGTAAAATCATACTTTTATGTGTGTATGACGTTAATTAAATGTATTTACAATTTTCGTACTGGTCAGAAAATTTTTTTCCGGAGAACTACTAGTATATTTTTATAGAGAAAAAAATCTAGATTAAACGCGCGAAATTTCGCCTTCCTTTAAGAAGAGATTTTCTAAAAGAAAATACTGGTGCCGAATAATTATCTGGTCTGCAATATTCCAGGAGGCTTACGAACCGTGATTTGCAAATAGCAAGTCAATAGCAGTGATTTTAACGGTAAAACACGTGTAAAATAATTTTGGTCTAGATTTTGCTTCAAAAACTTCACTGTGGGCGGTGGGATATAATATTCCCCACTTAATTTTAATTGCCAATCACACTGACACCAGAATTTTGGAATGAAAATTTTAGTTTTATTAAGTACGTGAAGAAAAGCTTTTTACCTATTTTGAAATAAATTTGCTTTAAATTCCAGTGTCAACAATCACTTCGGTATTTTACAAATAGAAAAATTTTACACCTGAAAGGGTTAATTGACAAGCCATAAACCTCATGCTACCGAAACATGGCACACACACATATATTTCAGACGCACTTCCAAACTCACCACTGGTAGAGTTTAGTTACGAGACCAAAAGAATTTAGCATTTAGAACATTTGTTCAACGTATCAAGTTCGAATTATGTTTTAATTATACTAATTGATTTTTCTGGTAGAAAGCAATTTTGTTTGAAGTATTTTATTTTAAAAAGACGAATACATAATTTCTTTTTACCCTTGTAAACTAAGTATAAATGCTAGACACTCCAATTTCACTGCCTAACAATCTACAATAAACCGCAATAACATGTATAAATTTCATAGCGATCACAGTATATTTATGCGAGTTAGAACACTGACAGACAGAAGACAGACGACTGACAAGCTGAATTCATAAACAGTTTTCAGCTTCGTTGGAAAGTGTTATAAAGAAGGTGTTTAATGACGCATAAGAAAAAAGTAAGTTTGTGTAATCTGAGACAGACAAAGTTAATTCTTAGGGTTTTTTTTTTTTTTTTAATCTTTGCATTAACGAACCAATCTGAATTCTATTTTCAGTTATTATTACAAATGTTTTCATAAGCACTTAGAACAATCAAAATTCGTACCATTATTTGTCTTGGACAATTGTGATAATGGTATTTTGAGGAAAAATATTGAATTTATCGAATTATTATTTATTGAGACATACCGTCCAATCCTGTTGTTTTTGAGTTCCTTTTTTTCCGAATAGTTTTTAAGTTTCGATTCGATTTTATTAAAATTTGGAATGACTCAACAAAATTCTGCAAGGATTATATATATTAAATTTCAAACCATTCGATTGGGTAGTTTTTGAACTGTTATATGCGAACAGACGGGTGGGCCAGAAGACGACTATAGGTGCTACGTACAGTAAACTCCGGACTATCCGGCCAAGTAAAAAAATGAGAAATGTTGCGAGCGGCCGCGACAGGCAGATTCAGGTCCGTAGGAAAGTGCTAACTCATGATAGGAACAAGAAGGGATTGCAGAATGCAATATAGTCCAAGAGCTGTTACACATTTTAGAGAAGGTATTTGAGGCACCCTGAAAATTTGTGCAACACTTCTTTTGTAATGGCTGAATACAAAATCGAATGTCTGGTTGAAGGATCGTGGCCCAAATCTGTGCCAGACACGTGTCAAGTGCCATTTTTTGACTACCCCAAAAAGGTATTTGAGGCACGCTGAGATTGAGACAGAATAATATTTATACTTAGAAAAAAATATTTTGAAAATGACAGACACTTTAGTCGGCCCAAAATCTGTGCCAGACACGTGTCAAGTGCCATTTTGCCGAAAATGTGCCCATTTTGGCACACGTGCCATTTTTAGCAAAATGGTACTTGATACGTGTCTGGCACAGATTTTGTGCCGACTAAAGTGTGTCATTTTCAAAATATTTTTTTCTAAGCATAAATATTATTCTGCCTTAATCTCAGCGTGCCTCAAATACCTTTTTTGGGTAGTCAAAAAATGGCACTTGACACGTGTCTGGCACAATTTTTGAACCACGATCCTTCACCCAGACATTCGATTTTGTATTCAGGCATTACAAAAGAAGTGTTGCACAAATTTTCAGGATGCCTCAAATACCTACTCAAAAATGTTCAACAGCTCTCCTACTAATAGCAGAGACAGACAGGAAGGTAGGGGGAGTTAAGGCTTGATAACCTGTTTCGTCAGTTGTGCAACAGATGTTAACAAGTGCTGATGTTATTTTCCGCTTATCCTGATTACTGTCGTATAGTCTTTTGGTGTGTTTCGTGTATATTTATTGAAGATTAACAAAATGGTTGATAAACGAAAAATGTTGCAGTGACTATGGAGGAGAAACTACGAGTTAGCACAAGAAGCGACGCCAGATGATATTATCTGCTTGCGTAAATGGAGGGACATTGCGTCGCGGAGGACGCTAACAGAGAGAAGCAGTCATCTATCAAGGACTTTTTCAAAAACTATAAACTAAGTTTTGACTCTTTCATCTTATGCATAACATTTCATATTTGTGCAATCATTTATTAATAAGTAGTAAAATAAGATTTACTCATTTTTTTTTTTACGAAATAGACTTACGTTTTACGGTAATGTTTTACTTATTTTGAAACTGTATGAACTGTATATATAAAATTTATCTTAAAGTGCGTAACATGAGTTTTTAATATAATGGGGGGGGGGGGGGGGGTGGCAGGAAGTGAGTAAATATTTATAGAAATCCGACTTTTTTGTTATCCGGCCTATCCTTCCGCCACATTAGTCCGGATAGTCGGGAGTTTACTGTATTTAAATAATTACGAACGCACCTAAGAAGAGGGAAACACCGGTATTATCTTATAGAAAAATTCGACTTATATTACTCCGCAATTAAATAAGGTGAATTCTTCCATGAGAATATATTCTGGTAGTTCACGCTTTTTTGACTGCGTTTTTTCCTGTTCTATCGCCACCCTATAGATCTTTTCATCAAACCTAAAAACTTTGACACCTAGTTTTCTCGAATCTGTGACAAAATATACAAAATGACTAAACTTTTATACTCTTTAATAGTTTTTATTTAAATTCCGAAACTTTATCATTCAAAATGAAATAAAACTGGAATGTAATGCCCATACTTCTTTCAAATATGCAGAAAATTCATTATAATAGAATAATTGTCGTCAGTTAATGGGTTGAAGAAGAAAAAATCTAAATTGTAACTATAAGATATGTGGATGAAACAAAAACATTATGTCCTTTTCATGTCCACAATTAGAATATTTATTTTTCGCTGGGCAAAATGGCGAAGAACTATTTTTATTTTTTTGTTTCCATTATGACAATCAGTACGGACTTCATTAGTAAAAAAAATGTTTAAAAAGATATTTTTTTATTTAAATTACCCATTTTTATTCATTTTGACTAACAAAACAGTCTGTCCGGCTAACTGTAGGCATAGTTTTCAATTTAGGTTTTTAACTAATAATATTTAAAATTACATTTTTAACTAATTTTATGTAATCATAAAACATAGTATTTTAACTAGTTAGACACGAAACACTAAAATATTTATTTTTTATTATTATATTTTAAGATTAAATTTTGTACTTTGAAATTGTAACCTCTGTTACTGTAACATTTCTTATCAAAGAAATGACTTCCATTGTCCCCTACAGACGTTACTACTGCGCTTACCTGTAGGTAAAATTATTAGACAAGATATGCTAGAGCCATTTTGAATTTGTTCTGCACACGTATTGTCAGTAAGCTGAAACATCTGAATTCCAGATTAGTGGGTTTCCTGTTTGTAACTTATGCTACATAAATTTTAGGTAGATTTCATATGAAATACTACCTATTACATTCTCCCCTATGTTGGAATTTCTGAAAATTTTTTGCAGATCTGCACCCATCATGACCCTTAGAACCCAAAGCCACCCTCAGTAAAAACTTTGTGTATATATATATATATACATCACTTTCTTCTGGACACGATAACGTCCGTAATTTTGCACAAATCTCTTCCAAACTGACACATAAAATCAAGGATCATAAAATCTCGGTGAAGTTCGTTAATTGGCAAAATCAGACCAAGGGGATGGAAATAGGGAGGGGTTTTGTGAAAACCGAAAAAACCCCATAACTTCTTAATTTTTGTACAGATCAAATCAGTAAAGTTTTCATTACTTCTAAAAATTTTGCCAAATATTTATAGATCACAGATTTTTGATAAAAATAAAAATGGGCTCAAGGTGCGCAAAAAATAGAGTTTTAGGGAGAAAAAAAATCATAACTTCGTCAATTCTCAAGATATCCAATCCAATTAAATTTATTATAAATCTACTTAATATTATCTACAACATTTATATTGACAAGTTTTTGATAGGACTAATTCGTATCGCAAAGAAAATTGAAAACGAAAACACAAAGGGGGAGTCGAAGAAGAAAAAATCCATAACTTGGTCAATTGGCAAGATATAAAATCTGTATGAATTTATTATATATCTCCTTAATATTGTCTACAACATTTATATTGAGAAGTTTTTCATAGGACCAATTCTTACAGCAAAAAAACAGATTAAAAATACATAGCGGTTGAAGAAAAAAAATCATCGCATTATAGGATATATTCAAATCCAAACTGCTTATTTTGTGACTAATTTTTAAATTCATTTTTGCTCTCAAACACATCCAATTGGTAGATTGTCTTATTCAGAAACTATATAATGTACCGTAATGATAAATTTTTTGATCGAAGCAGAATACATTTCAAATAAACGGTCAAGTGCGAGAATTACTCACGCTCATAGGGATCCGTACAATAAGCAAAAAAGTGAGGCTAAAGCAAGGCTTTAAACGTTATGGAGCATGGAGTACTCCTTCCCTGTCATTATGTTTGTCCAAACCGTCCGCGTCTTTAACGGTTAATATCTCAGCTAATTACCGACGATTTTTTATGAAATTCATGATTAACAATGCTTTTATACTTCTGCTACGATAAGTATCTTTAGCGCTGCTCAACACTTTTGCTGAATGCCCGTAAATCGAAATTTGTGTGTAACGGAAAAATGCGATTTTCTCAAAAACCAAGTGACCTATGGCAATCGCTATAATTTCCCTGCAAGGTTTAAACTAACGTCTACTACCTCTAATTTTTTCAGAATTTTAGTTTCAGTAAATTAGGAATTAGAAGGGGTGGGGGAACATATTTTTGAACTACATTTTCGACCATAACTTTGAAAATATAATACCGAAAATTAAAAGAAATGTATTTTTGAGTTCAGCGTTACGAGAGCTTTCACACGATACTCCACACGCTATACAAAGAAAAGATTTCTTTTTTCAAGTAACTTAATTAGCCCCTATACATTTTTCCTAAATATGTTTATGAATATTTATTAATCTTTAAATATGTGGGTCAATAGTCTTTATTATTTCCCCCAATTTGAACTTTCCACGTTCCATAGTTTACGAGTAAAGTGGCTGTGACAGACAGGCAGACACATGAGTGATCTTATAATGGTTCCGTTTTTACTTTATAAGTACGGAACCCTAAAAATGGTGTCAAAATAGGCATTTTGAACCGAATTTTCAGAAGCGATTGTGTTAGAAACGAAAAATATTGCCTTACTGAGAAAATAATTTAATTGAAGGAAAAATTAAAACACAGGTCGCTGATAAATCTCTTCAAAAATTACGTCAGCAAGTTTCATATTTTTTTCTATTTTTCTAAAGTATTTTTTTTAATACAGCCTTAACATGATTCTGATAAAACCAGCTCGTATATAAAAATGAAATAAAAACTCGTCAAAAGCGGACAGATAAAATTGTTAATGTGGGTTTATCTCTAATCATGATTTAGTCTTTGTTGGTGAAAAAAATGAAATAAAAACTCGTCAAAAGCGGACAGATAAAATTGTTAAAGTGGGTTTATCTCTAATCATGATTTAGTCTTTGTTGGTGAAATTAGTAGACTTAACTTCGAAATCTACCTCCGCCGGTAGGCCGGACTGGCAGGGATTTTTAAATTTAAATTTTGTCATTTTAATTAAACATTTACTTTTATTATATGAAATAAATGTTTAAATAAGTGTTAGATGTGTGTATAAGAACGTAAGAATGTGTATTTAATCTAATTTAAATGTGTATTTAATTAAAAAATATATAAGATTTACATATTTTTATAAATCTATAGAAAGTACAATAGTTTTCTTTGTTAAATGTAACTACTGTTTCTACATATTTGAAACAGATGCAGCTAAATTAACAAAAATCTAGTTTAAAATTCATATGCATAATAAAAATCCATCAAAGTGCTTCTGTAGTGTCATTGTTTTTAGATTAATTTAAATACACTTCTAATGTCTAATTTGTGTTGCTCAATGTAACTTCTGTTACAAAAATGTAGCCTCTGTTATTATATATAATTTATGTTACTCACACTTTTTTTCTATATTTTTCTTGTTGTATATATGAATAGCTCTCAAAAAATGTTCCCAAAACATCAAAAGCATCTGTTCTTTCAATATACTAAAACTATTTGACCGCTTACAAATATATTTACTGCAGGGAATTGAAAATTTTGGCTCAAATGTTGAATACAAGTAACAGAGGTTACATATATTGTTATATAGATGAATCCCAGTTATTGTTTTCTTTTGAATATAAAACTACATATTGAAGTTTAGTACACTAATCATGATATAATATACTAGAAATAATATTTTGATAGGAATAAAATGTTGCAAATTGAGTGAATGTTGTCCAGTAGAATATTCATCTTCAACCTTTTCAGGGGCAAGGTAATTATATTCGTAAAATGCAGAAATTAATGAGAGACACCAGAATTTACAAACAAATTTATTTCAAAATAAGCAAAAGCTTTTGTTCACGTACTTAAAAAACAGGAATTTTTCATTCAAATATTATGATGCCTATATTGCATTTAGGAATTAAAATTAACTTAGGGCTTAAGGAGTTTTCAGGTGACTGTATTTTTATCCTAACTATGAATTTAGCTATGCTAGAACTGATTTTATATAAATTGTATACATATAAACACAGAAAAAATTATATTTGGTGAAAACTGAATACTTAAAAAAAAGAATATTGGAAAAAGGACATATTTTTTTTTTTTTTTTACCCATGTGCCAAAATGTAAATTGCGAACAATATTAACAAAATTTGTGCCATTACTTGAGCACGCAGATTTTGATAATGCAATTGATATTTATGTATAAAAATGCAACTCATTATAACGGATGTCCAAAAAATGACTGATAGATTTTAAAATTCAATAACTTGAAAACGGTGACAGATATTTTTAAAAAAATTGCAGGAGGGTTATGTAAGATGTCAGGAGTTTTTATACTGCGATTCTCAGTTTTAGTTACAAATAGCTGCGATAGATGGCGCTGCAAGCAATAGGCGTTCAATCCAGGCTCGATTTTTCGATCTCTCTCTCTTCTCCCATCCGAAAAAAGGAGATTAAAATGTTTTGAATGGATCCCGAAGTACCAAAAATCGGGTCTGGAATTAGCACCTATTTCTCACAGCGCCATCTATTGCTTTAAATTAGAACTAAATTCAAGAATCACAGTAAAAAACTCCTAACATCATACATAACTCTCCTGCAAGAATTTTTTAAATATCTGTCCCTGTTTGCAAGTTATTGAATTTTAAAATTCATCAGTCATTTTTGGGACACCCGGTAAATACATTGCTGGAAGATAACGCATTTTTTATGCATGGAAAAAACGAAAAAATATCTAAATAAATGTAACAAATCCATTCAAAAAAGCTAAAAACTGCAGAGAAGCCAACAAACAGACAAAAAGAAATCCTCCCTATTATTTCATTTTTTTGCTATTTTTTTATATTTTCTAACTGTATTAAGCGGTCGAAAATATATTGCAAGCTTAAATATTTTTCATTCGTGTAAAAATTAAACTTTCATCCGAATAAAGGAAATAGATCTTTCACCATTCCTTAAAATTTCATGAAAGAAAACCACACAAAAAGGAATTTTGTCTAAGTTATTTCATTCTTCTACTACTATTCTACTTCTTCGTATATTTTCTCATTACACATAACAAACGAAATATAATTAACATAATACCATACATAATATTCTTTATACCTCTGAAAAAAAAATAGATTAAGTCATAAAAATAAAACACGGTAGAATTTACCTTCTACTTCATGTCATAGAAACAGCCCAATCAATAATCCGAAAAAATACAGTCACTTTTACCACGCGATAGAAAAATGGTAGAATGGAGAAACAAAGGAGATTTTTTTACGAAGCAGAGGAAGAAAAAGTATTATAATTTTGGTAATTTAAGATTTGGGAAAATGAACTGCAGTTAACCCATTTTTTAAGAAGTTAACATTATTTGCGTATTTATTTATTGTTGGGCATTTTCTGTAAACAATGACTTCGAGTTAATGGCGCTTTTAATGATCAAACTTGTTTCTAGTATTTATTAAGGCAGACTTTGCTAATTATATTGAATTTTAGAAGAAATAAATACCGTATATACTCACATATAAGTCGAGGAATTTCTGATAGTTATCGCAAGCAAATTGGGAAGTCGTCTTATACGCGAAACAATTAAAAAAGCGAAAAAAAAAAACCCTTCGAATACTGCAAAATTTTGGCATTTTATGTGTATGAATAATATATAAAATATACAAATAATTTTAATTTATTATTTAAAAATATTCAATGATTTGTTTTTGTTTACTTACTACTTTTCGCTTTGGCAAGTGAAATCTTTGGGTTGATTTTGTGCAAACTGGAAGTAAAAAGTTAGGGGGTCGACTTATACGTGAGTTTTTGATTTTTTGCAAAATTTGCATTCGAAAGTTAGAAGGTCGACTTATACGCGATTATATACGGTAATATATATTTCAAGTAGTTTTGGAATAAAATATTCCAACAATCAGTCATTTGAACCTTTCCAAATTAAAATATGTCGATTAGAACCGGACGTTTCATCACAAAATATATAATACACAAGAATAAGTTAACCCTTTGTGCACCGACGGCGCTTTAACCCTTTGCATTCGAGTGTCTAGTCTGACTAGACATCATCTTTCTCTGCAAAATTTGTTTTTGGCACCAGTAATAAAGGAAAATAAATTTTGCCTTATTTAGTTAGGGCATTTTTGAAATTGTGTACTTGAAGGAAAGTTCTTTTTAAAAAGTGATGTTAACCAAATAAAATTTTTGTAAGAGACGCCCGAGTCAAAAGGGTGAAAGTATCCTTAAAACAACTTATTATACAATTCATTTAATATATCGATTAGTAATAATACAGTTTAGAATGAGTTATAGATACTTTACTTTATCTTGTTACAAAAGCATTATTGGTGGTGTAACAGGGAAAACTCACCTCCCCTGGAGCAATGAGATGCACCGCCGGAGGATTTGAGATTGTGTGTTTTCAATGGTCAAAAAGTGCAATTTCCTCCCCCGGAACTCTATAAAGCCCCCCATCCCCAGCCCAGGAGCCACAAAAATCCCTCCCGGAGAAAAGTGTCTGAAATCAACACTGCTCCAAAATAAGGTCCTTGTCTCCAAAGGGTATTTTTAGCATGAAAAGGGTATAGAGCATAGCCAAGGTACATTTAGCATGAAACATTGTATCCATTTGAACTTAAAAGTAGTGTCCTTGTAATTAGGACCATTAAAACATTATGAATAGAAATTTCCCCCTCTGAGTAAAAAGTGACAAGGCCAAGAGTCCGATACAATATCTTTATCCTACATTTCCTACCCTCTGCTTATTAAACTACCCACCAAGAACAAGCCGAGACAATGATCTAAGGTAAACGTATTGGCCATAGCATCGGGTCTGCCATGTAGACAGTTCAATAGAATATTTCCCAGGTAATAAAACTCCATTAAAAAATGCATACGTACATACACTTTTTTTATTTTTAAATCATTCATACTGATTAATCAAGTCATCATATAAAATTAAATTTTTCCAAATAATTTGAAACTGTCCAGGAAAAGAGTCAAACACAACACCTTTGGCTTAACCCTTTATCTACTGCATTATGATCTAGCGAAATTTTTTTCATGTAATTTTTTTTTAGTTACGACAATGAAAATTGAAGGATAAACAAAAAAAAAAAATACTCACGGGTTAGAAATTTAATTGTCTGAGCGAAGCGAAGCGATACTCAGCGAAATATTACTGTCCGGACACTTTACTACTACGATGGATATTAACGTCATGTCCTACTTAAAAAAAAGCCTAATAAAAACCTTTCGTCAAGCATAACTCAAAAAATATTTGTCGGATTTCGTTTCTGATTGCACCAGAAGGTACCTATGAGGGTCGCCTACTGAATGCACCTACTATGAAAAATAAGTTCCAAACGGTTTAAAAATTATATAGAAAAAAACTCTTAAAAAAGCACAATTTACCTGCTTACGTCACAGAAATTTGGTGTGCGTCACTTTCACCGGTTGATGTTTTCGTAGACAACTGGTTTAAACACATGGAGCAAATAAGAAAAAATACGCACGCAGTAACATTGAATAAATCAGTTTCAACCACGTGATCACAAACCTTGGAACAACCCGTGGCAAACAGTTTTGGTGGGCAAACAAATAATAATACAGTATACCGTACCACGGTGACCGTTTTTAGCCTGTTGTATAAAATCTGGCATGTTGTATGACATACAATTGTGGATGATTAAAACAAAAGACATGAGTGTTTATTGATCCGGGAGGTTATCCTTCTCTGGATGTTTGTCTGTCTATCATACAGCATGCAATTTTCTTGTAAAGGATGATATTATTATGCAGTAAAACCTCCATAACGGACACATCCGATTAGTGGACACCTCTATTTAGCGGGCATTTTTTCGATTACCAACACTTAAATAACTGTAAATTTTTTACTCTCAGTAGCGGACACCTCCAAATAGAGGACAAATTCTGCCCTCCCGAGGTGTTCGCTATTCAGAAGTTTTACTGGTAAAACCTCCATAGCGGATACACCCAATTAGCGGATACCTCTATTTAGCGGACATTTTTTCGATTACCAAATCTTAAATAACTGTACATGTTTTACACTCAGTAGCGGTCACCTCTAAATAGAGGACAAATTCTGCATTTTCGGGGTGTCCGCTATTCAGGGGTTTTACTGTATATAATATTGATAATTATTTTACAGGGCTGCACAAAAGAATAAGACTATATGAAACGAATATAAACTAAATTTGGGATTGGTAGATCGCTGATGGTAATGTAATTTTAGGATGTTGTTACAGTCATCCGCAGCATGTTTTTAGAGTTTCGTTCATCTAACGAAACCCTACCTGTCTCACTCCTTTGTCTGTCTGTTTGTCCGTCTGCCACAGAGCCCGTTCTCAGAAACTATATATGTCGGAGACATGAAAATTTGCATACTTATAGCTGAACACTCACATCAAACGGCAAATAATAAAATTTTGAAAAAGTCTAATATTTAACCCTCTGGGCTCTAACTTGTGTATTTTAAGCAATTTTTCTAACTCAGTCCCTAATTTAATTAAATTGGAGACATGAAATTTTGCATACTTATAGCTGAACATCTCACATCAAACGACAAATAATAAAATTTTGAAAAAGGCTTAATATTTAACCCTTTGGGCTCTAACTTGTGTATTTAAAGCAATTTTTCTAACTCAGCCCCTAATTAAGTTGGAGACATGAAAGTTTGCATACTTATAGCTGAACACTTGCGATAACACGATAAATCATAAAATTTTGAAAAAGTCATATTTAACCCTCCGGTCTCTAACTTCTGTATTTTAAGCAATTTTTCTAACTCAGCCCCTAATTAAGTTGGATACATGACATTTTGCATACTTATAGCTGAACACCTCACATCAAACGACAAATAATAAAATTTTGAAAAAGTCTATTATTTAACCCTCTGGGCTCTAACTTGTGTATTTTAAGTAATTTTTCTAACTCAGCCCCTAATTAAGTTGGAGACATGACATTTTGCATACTTATAGCTGAACACCTCACATCAAACGACAAATAATAAAATTTTGAAAAAGTCTATTATTTAACCCTCTGGGCTCTAACTTGTGTATTTAAAGCAATTTTTCTAACTCAGCCCTTAATTATGTTGGAAACATAAAAATTTGCATACTTATAGCTGAACACCTCACATCAAACGACAAATAATAAAATTTTGAAAAAATCTAATATTTAACCTCTAATATTTTGTCTCGCGCAATTTTTAAATTTAAACTGTTTTGCAATACTATTTTTTGTTCATTTTGCATAATAAGTGTAATGTGACGTAATTTGTTCTATTTCAGATTTCTAACGCATGTTAATTTATTTATTTTACAATATCCTTTTTCTTTTAAAATTCCCATGTAAATATAGTTTTTATGGCGTAATTTTCAATAAGTGCCTGCTTTTTATACCTATTTATTTAATTCTAATTTGAAGGTTTTTTTTCTGTTTATAATAGTAACGTGTAAATAATTTTTTTTTATTTGAAGCAAACATTATTGTTTGCGCTGTTTATACAGTTGGCAACAGTTTAAATTAATACCATTTTCAAAAATATGTAAAAAATATCTGTCAAAATGCTGAATATTTGAATTTAAAATAGAAATAAAACTTCAAAAAATGAGTCAAATAAAAAAAAAATTAATGAAATCTGTAGACCGGGATCTTCTATTGAATAAAATGATCGAAAAATGATTAAATTCCCATGTATAGCTTTTGCTCTTATAATTTTTTTTAATGGAACGATTTTGTCCAACTTTAGCATTAAATATCTCTTAAAATAATTCTTCGATTTGAAAACTGTATGCATTAGTGTGTTGATCAAACATTTCGCTATAATACCGCCGATTTTCATATATTTGTATGCAATAGTTTTCTTAATATGAACGAAGAAAGACCTCCGGTCACAAAAAATTCAAAACCGGCGGCGGCGGTGACAGCGTTAGTTACTTTTTATACAATAGAGAGATATATAAAAATGAAAACTTGTCTATCTGTCTGTTTGTAATTCTATAAAAAATCCACAATTTGGAAGCCAAAATTCTGAAGAGATACGTACATGTGTATTAAAACATGGCCGAGACAACTAAAGTAATCCGGAATCGAAATAACTTATAGTTAATTTTTAATTAATAAAAACCACCAATTTAACAGCAATTTCTTATCAAATTTAAACATTTTTCGTTATAGCAGTTGCCAACAATTAAAAAACACAATAAAATTATTACTACAACAATTAATTTTCTACTGCAAGATTTCCACGTGAAAAATGAAAATGAAATAAATAGTTTGCCGAATTTTAAAAAAAAAATGTGAATATTACGTCATAACTTTTCTATTGCAAGATATTCACGTGAAATATGAAAATAAAATAAATGGTTTGAGGAATTTAAATGAAAGTGAATATAACTTCATAACTTTTCTATTTCAAGGTTTCCACGTGAAAGAGGAAAATATTACGTCATATTGGAAATATAAAGGGCATGGTGGATATAGTATAACGTCACATGAGTGTGAAAAATGTATTGAAGCATGATAAAAACCCGATTAGGGAAATATTGGCGTATTTTAACATTATTGATCCAATTATAAATTGAAATAAGTTCATTTATAGCTGTATTCTTTTGCGTCTGTTATATACATTTATACATTTTTATACAGCGTTTTCATATGATTCATTCAACACTATTTCGACTGCTTTTTTTAATGTTTGTTTTGTGTTTTTTGTTAAATTTTGAAATTGATTTTTCAGAACAAACATCCTTCAAATTCTGGGCAACGCCGGCACTTTAGTTTGTAACAGATAAATGGCTTTTGTATCTGTACATCTAATGCTAATATTATAAAGCGTTATAATATTATAAATTATATAATATTATTAATGCTTGTACGTTTGTGAGGTGTTATCTCTGAAACTACATAGCCAACTTAAAAAAAATGTTGGTGGCCATCTCTGCTCCGAAAAAAAGACTATTTTATGTCAGTGCAAGAACCTACAACGCTGCAGGAGCAAAAAAGTTCTAAAATTGTGATTTCTACGATATTGATTGGGTTAGAAACTTTAAATTTGGTGCGGTAGTTACTTTTAAGATGTAAATACTCGTAATGAACGCTCTCTAAAAGATTCAATTTGACGGATAAACGTAAAAATTTCTAGAAAGGTTCTAAACTATGATTTATTTGGAATACTGAAATTTTTGGGATACTGTTGGGGTTAGAAACTAAAACTTTGGCATGGTAGTAATTAATAAGATGTAAATGCTCGTTGTAGAACGAATTCTAAAAAATAGAAAGACTAAACAAAGCGGAAAAGATCTAAAGATGATCTAAGTAACGAAGAACATGGAACTGTTAGGAATATAAACATGAAAATTGACATGGCTGCATTTATCATGACGTAAATTCTCGCAATAGAACAATTTCTAAAAATGTCGCTATATAAAACAGTGCAGAAACAAAAAACTTTCAAAAATTTTCTATTTCTCTGTTACTGCTGAGCCCAAAATCTTGAAATTTTGCTTCGGGTTAGTTTTAAAATATACAATTGTCTCTATGATTGGTTTCTAAAAAATTTAAAATTTAAAAAGATAAAATTAACGGAAAGCGATCTCAGTTACCATTAATTTGGAATTATTAGGTACAGCAAGTTTAAATATTTCATAATGCTACAAAACATGCGATTTAAATGCAACAAAACTGATAGATACCCACCTAGCATTAAATAAATTGTGTAAATATTGAATAAAGACCTGTATGAAACAGTGAGTAGGTTGCCCGAAAGTACTTGTTAAAGTGTTCCTTCTCTAGGCTTTTCTCTCTCTCGCCAAGGCCACTAACAGAGGGAAGTGCCGTTTTAAATGTGATATGAATTTTTTATCCGATTCATTTTTCTAGACATTTTATCATAAGGTCATATTCTCAATTATCATTAGTATATTTTTTATATATTAACTTATTCTGGTGAAATTTTTAATCGGGTTCATATTGGCGTATGTTAGCTTGCATGATTTGCTGAATAAATATGTATGGATTTGTAAATTACTTCAAATGACACTTTGACAGCTCAAAAGTTATGCAGACGATATATTCAGATCTTGTGTCATACTTTATGTTGTAATCATTGCCGATTTCTTTTATTTAATACACGCTAAATACAGCTCAACTTGTGCAGAATATGTTTGAAAACAAAACAATACAGCGTATGTAGTGGCCAGCATACACTCATCATTTAAATCCTATCGAGCATATCTAAAACACAATCTAACAAAGCATTGCATGCCACTTTTGATGTATTCGGTACTTTGATACTATATTAGATTTTGAGAAGAGAATTCCTTAAATGTTATCGACAACCTCATTGCATCCGTGGAAAACAGATATTATCATTATTAACTATTCCGGGGGAGCACACACCATATAAAGTATAGTCCATTCTTGTTAAACATCATATATTTGTCATTTAAAGTTACTCAAATTGGTACGGAGCGTCTGATTATGCTCTTGACATCATTTTATACAGTTAAAATTCCAATATAAGTAAATTAGTGTCTCATTTTCTATTTTACTTTTAATATATTGCGTACTTTCAATTTTATATCCATGCATGGCTGTCTTGAATGGTTTGATTTCCCATTTTTTTAAACAGCGTATACGAATTTATATATAAGATTTTGTAATTCAACAATTCGTTTATTTTCATCATTTCAATTTTTCGCAGTATATGGACAATTAAAGATAACATCTCATTTTCTTTGCTTTCACATGTTATTATTAAATCTATGTTCTCAGTAATATCGCTCAGACTAATCCCTCTGAGGGAAGTCCTAGTTATTTAGAGGTAATTAATTAAAGTGGTACTTTAAAGTACCGTCAGTAACACTATGACTAAAATATGGTAACGGAAAACCCACAGGGGACTGAAACTGAAAGGGTTAAAAAAACTATTTTTTTTTTTAGGTTTCGATCTTGTTACCAGTCCTTTAGTTATGCGACGTCTACATTCCAGGAACAACATGTTCTCTCGCATCTCCACATATGCAATATATAAATTTACATATGTCATTTCTAGCATAGCAAAAAAGAGCTGGTGCCACAACTTTTTCGATTTCCTATAAAAAATAATGATGAAACAGAAAAAAAATACTAGGAAAATTATTACTACGCTACATTTTAGTAGTTACATTTTAAAGCAGCTGAAAACGATGGATAACTACACAGACGAAAAGCAAACAATTTTTTTTTCTCCAATACCCAGTGTATTGACGGTACTTATAAGTACCACCGAGTAATTCAACTGTTAAATCGAATACATACACCGTTCACCTAAAATAGCTAAGTATTCTAAGCTTTTATTGTAAGATCATAATGAATACATAAAAAAAAAATCAACATTTATCTTACATCCTTTACTGTGTTTTCAGCATAAAAAGACGAGCGTGACAATCTGTACAAAGTGTCGGCACAAAACACATCGACTGTTTCAAAAATAGCCTCCTTCCTCGTTAAAATAACAAACCTAGAAACTCCAGCTGCCATTTTTCTTGAAAAAGGTGGAGTTAAAAGAGTGTTGTTGCAAAGTACCATTAGAATATGAGTCATATTCACGATGGGATGAAGGTTTAAAGTGAGTGGAAATTATAAGTACCGTCAGTAGATAAAGGTTTAAATTGCCAATGCCCTGTCAACAGAGCCAACTGGACCGACAACTGGCCGACACATTTATCTCGGATAGCGTCACTGACAATAGTATCTGGTGTGCTATAGAGAGTTAAAATGAATACACCGAAGGTAATGCAACTCCATAAAACGATGCATACGTAGGTAAACTTTCCTATCTTTAACTCAAGCATACTGATTGTAAGGGTCAATATCTGAAAACTGGACAGTTTCACTCCAGAATTTTTATTTTTTTTTAAATTAATGTACCAACTTCCGAATACAGTTATATACTATGATACATGTTTTGTCATTTGATGTTGTAGTGTTTTGAGATCAAGGATGTATATTCTATGCGTAGAATAAACTTTTATGGAAGAAAGTGTCTGTTAACACCATAATCAGTGTCTAATAATTGGGACTGAGGTGATGTTTTTGTCTTAACAACTGCACAGCCATTTTTTTGGATCATTTTGAACACATGTAAATGATTAAATATTCCATGTGACATTTGTATGTTACATAAATAAAGTTGCAATGAGCTTTTTTTATAGATAAAAAACTAAATATGGGGACATGAATGATGCTATAGAAAATACTCATATCTTTTCAGAATAAAAACTAAATATTTCTAAAAATGAAACAATGAGAAGAGCAACTTACCTTCATCCATGGTGGATAGTTGAATAGTTGCTGTTATACATCATAATATGTCCATTTATCATTGGTAATTGTTATAACAAATGTTACAATATATTACATTTTTTCAGTTTTTGGTTTTAGTATAATTAATGGAATATTATTGGCAGTGGACGCAAATTGTCCAATTTTCAGATATTGACCCGTAAAGATTTCATACGATTTAAAATACCGTAAAGTACCGAAAGTAAACTCCTTTTAGCAGGCAGGAAATTCTAATGGTTTTAAGTCGAGTTTATAATTTAAACTTTTGTGAAAATGACAGGAAAACTAGTAGTGTGTGTGTGTGTGGGGGGGGGGGGGTATATTTGGAATTTATGAAATTTCACAGAATTTATACAATTTTCAAAATAAATCAGATGAAATTAACCCTTTGCCCTCGAGTGGTGACTTTCACTCACCATTAGCAGTGATGGAACACAGTCACAGCAGTAGGGCGATTGCCACCACTAAATTTTTCTACTGTTATCACCTTTAAAAATAACAGAAATCCTATCCTGAAGTAAGACGAAGAATACTATTAAAATTTCACGGTATCAATTGATTCGTTTGTGCTACACTGCTCCATCACCACACTAGGCTCACGTGTAAATAGAGGCTCCAAATTCTCTGGCTTTTTTTAAAGTAATTTTCTTCGCCTTACCTAACGGCATAATTATCGGCGATAAACCCCTTAACAATCTCTTAATATTTGGAAAAAAACATAAAAAAGTACCTATTTTTTTATTACAGAAATTGAATATTTATAAGATTTCAATATAAAAAATGCAATTAGTTTTTTTTTTTTTTTTTTTTTTTTTTTTAACCATTTTGAAAAATGGTTAATGTCCTCGTCAGGGTAGGAAATCAAAAGGATATCTGAAGCTTTTTATTGGTTGAATCCGCATTTTATTAGTTTTCTGATTGCTCTATACAGTACCCTGTATTTTCCCTTTAATTTCAACAGAGATGGATATTTCTGTTGCCACTATGACAAAAAAGTAATAAAAACTACAAAAAAAATTAATAACTCAGAAACAAATTGAGAAACAGCTTTCAAACAAATTGCATTTAAAAGTACATTTTTTTTTCTATACGACGTTGTAAAAAGTAATAGTGTGGGATGTTTAGAAGTTTAAGAATGAAATTTCATTTAAAATGGGTCGTCAGATTTCCAAGAAATTTGGCGATGGAAAAGCCTTTTCCCGAACAGCCAAAGAAATGCTTGGATAATACGTAAGATTCAGGTGGATAATATGTAAGTTTCAGGAAATCTGACGGGTCGCAGGCGATTTTTCTCGCTTGCAATTTTTACGTGTAATAACACTATTAATGGTTAATTCATGACATACGCAATGTATGATCAATTCCGTGCGATTTTTTATGTCTTAAATTTTAGTCTTTGAAAAAATCATTTTCCAAATAGTCCTTGTAATTTGTTAAGGGGTCTTGTACCTTTTAAACGCGTGGAAAATTAACGAAAAACTTCAAAGTTTGAATTAGTCTATCTTCAAAGCCTTTTTATGTATAAACATGAAACTTTGGATATTGATTAAACAGATTGTGCTGTGTAATATGCTACCATTAAAAATTTATTAACTCTTTACAGAATTTGTGTATTGTTGAAAACAAAATAGCTTTCTTTTCACCCCATAAGTCATTGCGCGCATGATATCTTGAGAAAGTATGTATGAATTGGCATGAAATTTGGTAAGGATATTAGACATATATGTGTGTTTAAAATGATCTACTCTTAGGCTAAAATTATTTCATTAACTATATGAAAAAAATATTTTCGTAAAAAAAAAAATAAAAATTTTGCATTTTAATGAAGAAAAATAGTCATAACTAAAAATATTACCACTGTAAATACTTAAAAGTAGATCATTTTAAACACACATATTTTTTTAGTGTATTTACCAAATATCATGACAATCCATACATGCTTTCTCAAGATATCATGCACGCAATGACTTATGGGGTAAAAAAAGAGCTATTATGATTTCAACAATACACAGATTCTGTAAAGGGTTAATAAATTTCTGTTGGTAGTATATTACAAAGCACAATCTGTTTAATCAATATCCAAAATTTCATGTTTATACATACAAAGGTTTTGAAGATAGACTAATTCAAACTTTGAAGTTTTTCATTAATTTTCGACGCGTTTAAAAGGTACAAGACCCCTTAAATTACTTTTTTTTTTTTTTTTTTTAAGGCGGAAAAAAAGATGTTACAGAACAAATTCATATTTGTGGGAAAGCCATCATGCGAGAATTCTGTGTTTTAATGTTTGTTTTACATCATAAAAATTAATGCGAATAAGGCCTTTATTTTTCACATCTTACATCTTTATTGATCATCATCAAACAAATTTTTACAAATAATATTTGAATTAATATAATATACGTAAATTTTGATTACTAATAATTTTTTGAGAGTAATATATTTCGAAACATGCAATACAAAATCTAATATCACAATCTGCGCCGAAAACTAAACCCAAACGCCAATATTCAAAGACTTCACACGGAAATGCCAGTTAAATTTTTCTGGTTTCAGAAGTTTTTTCCAGCAATAAATCCCCAGCCCGAAAATATGACGGGCACGAGAAATAACGAACGACACCTCAGCCAGTGATATTGACGGGAACAAGAATTAAGGGGTTAAAGATAGCTAAATAGACAGTAGGAAATTAGTGGAGTCCAGAGCCAAAGCGATATAAGTAAGCGTCCCATCTTAAATAGGAGAGGTAACCGCAAGATTAACCCCTTAAATCTCGCTCCTGTCATATTCACGAGCTGTGTCTTTTACTCAAATTGTTTGATTCCCACCAGTTTTATAAAATAGTGAAATTGGCTATATTTTAGTACGTTTTTCCTGTCATTAAATAAGGTGAATATTTTTTTTTTTCATAAAAGTGGTGCCAATAAGCAATTTCAATTTTTCAACCGTAATTTAATTTGAGCGTTAGCGGTTAAAGGCGAGGTCACATCAATCAAGGTCGCACGCCACGTAGCGGACGTGGTTAAACTACAGGAATATGCCTAACTGTTTTCTTACTTTTCACACCACTAAAATTGTAAAGTTTTTTTCACCATGATTAATAGCTGAAATCCGTCTGACAAGGCATAGAAAACTTCGTGGAGTCAAGTGCATCTGGACACCCCTCTCGCTACGCCATAATTTTCCAATAAATGTGGTAAACAAAATTCAGTTCCATGAGTGACTAAAGATTTAGAAAATATGCGCAGGTGGTAGATATCCTGTCATATATGACGACACACTAAAAGCCCGCGTATGTGGATTATCACCCCGTTCACAAGATGGCGCAACTGCATTAATTTACGTCCGATTCCAGTATTAAGTTTTTACGCTTACATACATCGCTTTGGTCCAGAGCATTCGGAGCCCTGATTTCCGCGGGACACCTGGAAACACTCTCGAGTGCAAACATTACTTGTTTTTGTTCTCGTCTGTGTTGCACACTAGCAACTCAGGTAACATGAAAACAGCAAACAGATTCCAAATAGAAACTTCCTGGAAGTCGCCTCTCTTAAATATTTTTCACACAACTTTTTATTTATACTGTTGTTGATTTTTTAAAATTATTAATTTTTTTTAATCTTTTGCACCCGAATGTTGACTATCACTCACCCCTAGTGTTGGCAGGTGACACGTGTAAATCGGGGCTCCAAACTCTCTGGACACCAGTATTTTAAAGTAATTTTCTTCGCCTGACCTAATGGCAGAATTATCGGCGATTAAAAATAGCTAAATAAACAGTAAGGAATTACTGGTGTCCATAGCACTCGGAGCCCTGATTTCCACGCAACACCTGGAAACACTCTCGAGTGCAAAGGTTTAAGATTGTTCGGTTTTAAAATTCACTTTCATAAAAGATAAGTATATTCCATTATTAAATAATATTAAATTAATGAAACAAAGTTACATAAGTTGCTTAATTTAGATATGAAAGAAATGTGAACAAAAATTATAAAACTTAAACTCAGTAGATATATCTATATAATCTTAGTGCATAAAAATCAAGAAAAACATTAATAGTATAAAATAGAGCTCATACACCATGTCTATAACAATGATATGCAAAGAGATTAGACAAAAATAAATTGCCTAAGATATATTCATTTAGGAGATATGGAAACAAAAAGCTTAAGGAATTTCCTCAGAAAACACAATGATGAAAACGCCAGAAAATAAAATGTGAAGGGGAGGACTTAAAACTAGCACTTTTTCAAAAAAGGAAAAAATTCACATACAAAAGGAGAGGGCTTATATTCGGAGGGGACTTACTTTCGATACTTAACAGTATATCATACAGCCAAACGATCCAGGTAGCTCAATAAGCATAGCTTTGGTGATTCAGGCCAAAGGTCTGGGCTTCTACTCCCAGCCTGGACATATTTTCTCTGAGTTAAAAAAAAAATTCATTTCGTATTATACCTTTACCAATCAGTATAACTGTATTAAAAATATTTTATCTACATTTCCATCCTTCAAACTGTTAAGCGAGTTTGACGTATATATACGTCATGCAAAAGTTCAAATGTAGTGAATTTGATGTATATATACGCATAGATGCCAACCTCTTAATTATTCTGGATTTTGAACCATTACGTACATGTTTTCAACCGGAAAATTTATTTAAACAAAAATTTCAAAATAAAATGCAAAATTTACCTTACTGAAAGAGAACACATTTCCTCATATATATTTTCCTGTTAAAGACATGTTTGTCTTGGATCAGACTCCGGAATAATTAACAGATGTGGGCATCTACAGCTCATACTCAAAATATTAGAATAATTACTTTTTTTTACAAATTGAAAATATCGTTTGGTAATTTAATGCATGTTAATGCAACTATGCAAATGATATTTTTATTAAGAACTTATTGTTGATTAAACTTATTTATTATCTCAAAATTAATATCATTTTTGAAAAGATTATTTGAAAAAAAAACTATTTTGAATAGTCAAAATATTAGAATATTTATTCAAGTGGTTCAAAATATTAGAATGTTTCACATTAATTCTCCTTTAATTATCACCAATTCATAACTGATAGCATCATTGATTAAATTCAGACGATTTTATTTAAAAACAGTATTCTTTTTGCAGTTTGTTTGCTTTTTCGTCTTAAAATGGATCGTGTGAGGGATATTCCTGAATCTGTTAAACTTCGTATGGTTGATTTGTATCGGCATGGTAAAAATCAACGTTATATAGTGAATGATTTACATTGTTCTCAATCAAGCGTAGTAAAATACTAACACAATATTCAAAAAATGGAAAATGTCAAAATAATCGCCGAAATGGCGGCCGAAAACCAAAAACATCTGCTAGAGATGACACGAAACTGAAGCGTATAGTTAAGAAAAACCGTTTTAAAAGTGCGCGATTCTTACACCAGTGATGGAAAGAAGAAGGAGTTGAAGTTTCTACATGGGCAACATCAAGACATCTCCATAAATTTAAGTTTGAATCTCGTGTACCGAAAATAAAACCTCTCATGACTGTAAAACAAAAGCGTATAAGATTAAATTGGTGTAAATCAAGACGTTTATGGAGCGAAGAAGATTGGAAAAATATATTATTTAGTGATGAAAGTATGTTTTGTGTTTCATATGGTAATAAAGGTATTGGAGTTTGGAGACTGAAACAAGAAGCATTTGATAAAGAATGCCTTAATCATTCCGTAAAATTTGCTGCTAGTGTCATGGTTTGGGGTTGCTTGAGTGCAGAAGGATTTGGAAAGTCATGCATTGTCTACGAAAAGGTTAACTCTCAGATATATCAAGAAATTTTGGAATATTACATGATTCCATCATCAGAAGATTTATATGAAGAGGATTTCGTCTTTCAACAAGATTTAGCGTCACCGCATACTTCGGTATCAACTAAGAATTGGTTCCGCCAACGCAATATTAAGGTACTCCCTTGGCCACCAAACTCACCAGACCTCAATCCCATCGAAATCTTATGGTATATAAAGAAGAAAAAAACTCCAAGACAGTCCCCCCTCAAGTAAAACCGAGTAAGTGGCACGTATAAAGTCTATTTGGGTTAATATTGATATAAATGTTTGTAAACATCTTGTATGTAGTATGCAAGATCGATTGTATGCTGTTATGAAAGCTAAAGAGGATGTTACAAAATATTAACTACCATTTACTTCATATTCATAAGGTAATATAGTTGCGTAAAATAAAATATTCTAATATTTTGAGCCAATCTAAATATTTTTCGAATATTTTGATGTGTTTCAGAAAGATGTATACCTAAAGCAAGGTTCGCACACTCCTTGGAATTTCCAAGGACTCTGACACCTCTATTAATGATAAGAAAATTTACATTTAACTTTTTAAACACAAAAGTCGCAATTCCCACCTTTATTCACAGATTTTGCAATATTTTCCTGCAGTGAAATACTTTCAAAATACTGTTAAAATTTAGTGGTACAACTGTGCGAACCCTGCTAAAGTATTCTGCTGTATTTTATATTTTGTAAATGTTAAAATCTTATCTAAACATTCTAGATTTAATTTATAAGAAATTTAATTGCATTTACTTGGTATCAAAAATAAATAAATGAAAAATATTTTTTTCTTATTACTTTTTCTCAATTATTGTAATATTTTAAATATGAGCTGTAGCTATTCTGTTTCACAACAGGGTATGCGTAGCACATAAAGTGCTCAGAATCCAAGATTTTCCCCACGAGTTATTTTTTATTGTAAATTTAGCCTTTTTTATTCAAGTTATTTTCCCTATTAGACAAAAATTTCTGTTTTAAAAAACCGGTGATAAAAGATTAAAAATTCTGTAAAAGAAGCCGTCGCAACAGGGTTAACCCTTTGAGGAGCAAACAATTGTGTTTATGTAATGTTGAATTCACGCCAGAAAGTTTGAAAAATTACGTTTCTAAATAAGAAAAGCAATTTTACTACTTTGTTACACCAAATTTATCAAAGTAAAATTTAATTTTTGGTGGAAATCTTGAATAAAATTATCCACCGCCCTTCAAGGTGTTAACGCGTACTCTGCACCCTCTAAGTGTAATCGCTCTGGTAAGGATACTAACTTATTTAATGATAGCGGTTCTTCGATTAATATTTCACAGGAAAAAAATTAACTTTTTCCAGCACATCGTTTCGTTATTTTAAAAATTCAAAAAAGAAAAAGGGAAAACGTTCTGTAATATACCCAGAACGTTGTCATTTTTCTACTGTGCAATATAATTTAAATACTTATTGCCTTCTTGAATAACTAATATGTTACATCTTTTTTTATAACATGCACATGTATGAAATGACTGTAAAATACTTTTCTCAATCTACAGCTTTTCTGTAACTGCAGAACTGATCTGTTACAAGTTGCCATTCATAAGTTGTTTTTCATTTTATAAGTTGAAGAAATATTTGCATGGAATATGAAAGAATAAAAAATAAAAAAAGACTAGAAAACAGGAATTTTGATTTTTCAGAATTTAGTGTCGCCTCCGATGAAAAAAAAACATACATATATGCATACAAATATAGAAGGCACAAAACATATTTCAGTTTGAAGACTTAAAACACACCCTTTTATTTTATATAAAATGACGTCATTCGCATCCGCTGAAGAATTCGACATTTAAAATCCAGTTTTTAAACAACATCTACAAAAAAGTATGCATAGGAGACGTCACTATCACTGAATAATGCACGAATCCTGCAAAAAGCGATGTCGTCATACAAGAAACTCGACACAGAAAATCGACAATCTCATGATTAATAGGCCTTCATATGTTTGTAACATTAATATAGATACTTAAAATTAAATATTGTGTTTAATAGCTCCATGTTTTATCCGAAATCATCAAAAATATATTTTTTTCAAAATAGCACGTATTTTAAATAATTTTTTTTTCAGTTTTTATATTAAAATGGCAACAAAAAGATATAATTACTATTTTCCAACTATTTTTCCTTTAGTTTCTACAGAAACAGAGGTTGCCAAAATCAAAGATATGACGCTAAAAACTACAAAAAAATGTACATCTCAAAATTACATTGAGATGCAGTTTTCAAACAAATTGCATTTAAAATTACTTTTTTCCCCTATACAACGTATAAAAATTGACAATATGTGATGCTTAGAGGTTTAAGAAAATGCAATAGAGATTATCAGTATTAACAGTACTATGATACACCTGCTTTATTTTACGGTTGACTTCTGTACCATAACGTTATTTTTTAGAGACGACACCTTAATTACTGGCCGATAGAAATAGCATATCGGGGGCTAATAAAAATATTTTCTTAAAAAACTCTCTTTACATACATTTAGTCTTTATCTGAAATTCATCGATAATTTCTTATCCTTTCCTCTCTACAAATCATGTATTTTAAAAAAATGCATGGCTGCTTTACCTTAATTTGACATCGGTGTCATTTATTAGAAATTCACTGTTCTGATTTACGGTTGATAGAAAGAGCAATTTGTAAAATTTATTAAAATATTATGTTTGCTCTGTTTATGTTTTAATATATGGCAACAGGAAAGCCTTATATAAATTATATATTCCGGATTTCTAAAGTTTTTTCGCATAATATACTTAATATTAACCTATTAAATGACTAAAGTGTATTTTAAATGTAGGGAAGAGTTCCAGATCCTGTTCTGGCTGCCGCAATTGCCGAAGGAATCCGAAATGGCGCCAAAAGGCTGTTTTAGCATCTTAACTATTTTATCAAGATAGCAGAAAAATATGGTTTTTAAATGTTTATAAACATATATTTTTATATTATAAACGTTATATATGTATTATTTATATATATTATTTATGTACTTATATATTTAGATACACTCATATAAATACATATTATAGATATATGTTACATAAAAATCTTACTTGCAACATTCATTTAAATTATTCTAAATTTCCAGCATATCCATCATTTCCCTATTTCCAAATACTCGAAAATTATTTATTTCTAGTTAAAGTCCTATAAATTTAAAACGCGTTTTTAATAATTATCTTATTCGTAACTTTAATCTAAACTTTTAATCCCTTCATTAATTTTTATCAGCTACCAAAACTGCAATATTCTGAGCGAAGCTACGTTTATTTTTCGAAAGTTTAAAAGCCATTTTACTATTTTTTATTTTAATGAATCAACTTCACGCCCACCTGTCTAGCGTCGACCTTTTTACATAAAAATGCCTCCGAGAGTCGATCCGGAACTCGTTATCTATTACGCTCCTCTCTCGCTCTCCATTTGTTGAGTGACGGATCGTATTTGATTCCGTGTCTCGTTTCTGAATATGTTTGATTCGTCTGAAGTTTACATTTCAATCTGTATTCCTACGCGAGGCCTGACAAAACTATCGTGCATTAAGTCAGAGAGAGAGATTTTTTGTGCTGTTCGATTCTTTGAAAATTTGTTAACACGTGTCTTATCGTATAGTAGAGTATCTAAATTTGTCCTTAAGATCTGTTTAGCATGGAATATTAATTTCTGCTCTCGTCGGAAGGCTCTGCGAAAACTCTCGCCACGTGGGTATTGTTTACGTTTTTTATGCGTGGCTGAATAAGCATTTTCAAGTGATTTTTGGCCTCTGTTTTAATGAGAAAACTAGCGGATTTTTTAATCCGTTACTTACCACTCATACGGCCTGACCTGCATCATGAATCACTAATGTTTCGATTGAATTTAGCCAATCTCACTACTACAAAGAAATCGATATAGTTCATTAAATTGGTCAACTGAAAAATACTCAGCCCGTCCACAGCTGCATATATTCCACCATATTGATGCATCCAGCAGCAATCCTTCAATAAGTGGTACGAATTTTATGCAACCTCACTAATGCCTGACTAGGATTTAATAATAGTCCAGCAGGTATGTAATATATATATATATAAATATATACTTTATACTTACATAAGATATTTATAATGTTATACATTTCATATTTTTTAATTTATTTTATATGTGAACTTAAAACATAATATTATATTATAAACTTAATGTTATATACATCTTAAAACATATAAAATGCACAAAAAATATATTTACATAATATTGCATTTACAGAAAAGTATCGTTGTAAAAAAACCCGGAAAATTATAAACAAAAAAAAGTAATTACTAAACAGTATGGATGGAAAATTATTGTTTATTCACAAGTAGCCGTCAAGTAACAGGAAAAAAAAAACCCAGATGCTGAAGATCGCGGCGACCCCCCTAAAATATTTACCGGCAAAAAAAAAAAAAAAAAAAAAAAAAAACAGAACATAAATTGGAATTGTTCCCTAAATATATTTGATGTATAATTTAAATGGAAGGTATGCATTTTAAATTAAACGAGTGCAATGCGAGTGAAATATATTTCGCGATTTATTATCTGCACCCAGCTGAAGGAAAATACCTTAAAATAAATTTATTAATTTACAATCGAGCTTTAAAAATGTTACATTATTGCATTGTCATCAGAAACACGCCTAAGAATTTTATTGTTTTAACTCTAACATATCAGAAAATCAGTAAAAAATTAATTACGAAATTCCATCTTTTCAGATATGAACCAATTTAAATAGATCAAAATTGTGCAATAAGCGTGTAAAAATAAGAAAAATTTATGTTAGCAATTACCTTTTGAGATACTTTTAGAAATATTTATCTTCATAAGAGGTATTTAGAAATGTTATCCCATACCCCTAATGGGAGTTATTTTATTGCTGCAAAATGAAGCCATTAACTATCGCAATAACAACATTTAACGTTGTGCCTTCAATAAATAATAACGTAGAATTAAGATTGTATTTGCGCAGTAAATAGATGGCCATAATATAGACTAATTTCAAAATATCTTAATGTTGAAAAAAAAGGGAAATATATCTCAATCTGTCAAGGTCGTACTAAAATTCTAAATATCACTTTCGCATCATATCTGTAAATCTTACTTCGAGTAATTCGAATCATAAATAATATTAAAGCATTCTAAAATAATTATCTGGTCTGGAAGTCAACAAGAAGAAACTGCGTATCTGCCAAATCAAAACTTCATGAATCTTGGCGCCGAAGTTCTTTTTAAGTAAACATTTAATAAAGAATAAAACTATTTACAGTTATATTACATATTTACTCAAACTCAAAACCATATTGTTGGGAGACACAATTCTCGACGTTCATATTTCAATTATTTGACGATCTTACGTCACATCTTTATATAATAACAAATCATTCCATTCTTAAAACAACGTTCGTTCTGTTTACAAAAAAAAAAAACAAGGCATTCTGGCAGTGTTCTACGAGTTGAAGTAGAAGTATAGAAATTACATTGCGCGTAGCGCGAATCTAACTGTAATTCTTTTTTCTACAAAGTGTTATGGAAACAAGAAAACGCAAATTTTTATTTATAACTGAATATGATTAGAACTTCATTAATTTACATCATAGAAAATAAAAAAAGTGCTACAGCTATGGGGAAAAACATTACATATAGTAAGATTTTACAACATGATTTAAAGTAGATTTTGTGAGAAATACTACCTATTACATTCTCCCCTTTGTTGGAATTTCTGAAAACTTTTTGCAGATCTACGCCAATCATGACCCCTATAACCCAAAACCACCTCAAGTTCGAAACTTTATCTATTTATCTATCTATATATATATATATATATATATATATATATATTTGTAGGATTTGAATTTAAACATACTTTATTTTCTCTATGACCTGTATGATCAGCAAATTAACTGACGCTTTGATATCTTTATTATCCATGATTTGAAAGCACGAGTTATAAAAATTCACGATCACGAGATCAAGGTTTGGACATATTCAAAAATTGGAAAAGAGTCAATCTAAAAAATAATGTTGTGCATGAAGCAGCGTCTCATGAGATGCCAAGGAAGGTATTGTCAGGGGCGGATCCAGAGACTCGTTTTTTTTTTGTTTTTTTTTTTGGGGGGGGGGGCGATCCCGGATGATATATAATCAACACAGTCTTAGTTTCTATTGGTTAAATCATTCCTTGCAGTTAATTATTATATCAATATGAAATAATTATTGCTATTTAAAATTAATATAGACTCTCGATTATCCGAGGTTCAATTAACCGACACACTCGGTTAACCAACCCTCTTATTATATAATAGGGTGGGCCGAAAAAAACTTTTTTCGATTTTCGATGATGGGTAGTGTGGAAAAGTTGCCACTGCTGGCACTAAGTTTACTCAAAAAATTAGAGATTTTTCGGACAATTCTGCCGCAAATGGCTTGAAGTTTTGCTCAAATGCTAATTTTTGAACTTTTTTAGCAAAAATTTTTAAAATAGTAAATTAAATTTGTTTTCGCTGAATTTACTTGAAATGTCATGTTTAGTGTACAAAATGATTAAATAAGCTCTGACTATTATTTATTAGTTATGTGTATTTTGAATTAGGCGATTTTTATAGCCTTTCGCGTATAACTGAGTAAAATTTGTAAGTATTGTTTGGTTCGTTCGTCGGTTTCTCTCTTTTGTCTTTATTATGTTCCTCGCTCTTCCTTCGGTTTTTCGATGCGTTCAGAGTCACATATTTGAATGCCGGACAACAGCGTGTCTTGACAGGAATTCTGCAAGGAGAGAGATATGGAGTAGAAACCAGTTAAAACGCAATCAGTCATCACTAGGATGAGGGGGAAATTTGAGATGGGAGTAACTGCGAGATGGGATTTTAATTATTTTTCTGCCCTAAAATACAGCTATTTGTCATAAAATTAAAAAAGTGGGAACTTTGAAGCAGGCAGTTCGTCTGAATCAGAATTTGAACCAGGGCCTTCATAAGCAGACACTCCCAAACGCATATCCCTTTCTCACACAGCGTTCACCAGATTTAGAACTGGTATATCATATAGGTAAACTGCGTTAAGAGCTTCATCTGTGCTTCAGGATGCAGGAATTGTGACAACCAGGAATAAAAATCTTATCATCGATAAACACTTGGTCTGAAGACCGAAAAAGAAACTTGAAAAGAAGAGGCAGGAGGAGGAATATCTTGGAGTATGAAAAATTACAACCATATTTTTTATAGTAGAAATAATAACGCGATCTTTATAGAAAAGGGGAACAAGCGGCACCGTCGAGAGAAATACGAAGCACATAATCTCTAATGGCGTGCGAAAATGTACTTGTTCATTTCTACGAGCCTATTCCTGTTTCATGGACATCAAAAATGCAAAAGACTGAAGATTTAAATACTCTATTAATCTAGCTCCGTTTCAGTTAATAAAGGTCTTAGGCCAAGTGGTTCTACCATCTAGTTTAAACAGTTGATGCCGCTGTCAGAGTGGGAGCCAGTACGTATGAAGAATACCTATCAAATGTTGCGGTTCCATTCTTGATTTTTTCCAAAGCAGGCTTTATTCTGGCTTAGAAAATTTTATAATGATTTTGCTATTTCACCGCAGTGGTCAAAAGGAGGTGTCAAGTGACCCAAATATTCCAAACCACGTTCAGACAACATGGTGATATTTGTTTCGCCTTTCTGTCGACGGCGTAGCTAGTCCCCCTTTTTTTATGAAGATCGTTTTATTTTTTCTACTATCAAAAAAGATGCTTGTAATTTTTCTTCCTCTAAGATCTTCCTCCTCCTGTATCTTCTTTCCAAGTTTCTTTTTCAGCCTTCTGACCAAGTCTTTATCGATGACGAGATCCTTATTCCCTGTTGTCACAATTCCTGCAATTTTTGCTCACTTATACGCAAAAAGTCATAAAAGTCACCTAATTCAAAATGCACATAACTATTAAATAATAGATAATTAGAGTTCATTTAAACATTTCGTACACTAAACATGACATTTCAAGTAAATTCAGCTAAAAAAACTTAAATTTAACATTTTTTAAACTTTTACTAAAAAAGTTCAAAAATCAGCATTTGAGCCAAACTTCAAGCCATTTGCGGCAAATGAAGGAATTGTCCGAAAAATCTCAAATTTTTTGTGTGAACTTAGTGCCACCAGTGGGAACTTTTCCGCACTACCCATCATCGAAATCGAAAAAAAAGTTTTTTTCGGTCCACCCTATTATATAAGCCTCCTCTCCTCAAAATATGACTTATTGTTACTAATTGTGCCGAAAAATTAAAAATGTTACCATAGAATTTATTTATTAAATATCTTATTTTCATTCTTTTCATTTTTACTCTGTTAATTATTTATCTTATCGGTTTATTCAAAAAAAAAGGACTGAATAAAAATCTAAAGGGGTCTTAACATCCTTGAAAAGTGAAAATGTGTCATCTAAGCGGTGCGTATACTTCTTTATAAACTACTCATTATTAGTCCATCAAGGTTAACATTTGTTATTGAGACCTAGATCTGTTTCCATAGCTTCTCTACAAGAGGTAAAAAGACAACAAAAAATGGTAAACCAAACAATGAAAGTTGGGTGACAGTAGAGCGGCATTTTCTATTCAAATCAGTTAGAAGGCCTTTCATTAAGTAAATACATAAAGGAAGAACTGGTTTACCAAGTTGGCTTTAAAAAAATTAACACACCATATGCATTTTAGCTTTTAACTGACTAAGACATAATCTTTTTTTGTTCATTCACCAAATACCTCTTGAAATTCACCAATATGGGTGGCAATAGCAGTACATTTTTTAAAAACATTAGTGGCTTTTTTCAGAAAATATTAAGATGCTTGGAGTTTTAAAAGGTCCTTTCTTTTTCTTGTTTCTTTCTTTCTTGGAAAATTGCTACGAATCCCATTCTTTTCTCAAACAAAATAGCTCTGCAAAAAATATTATACAGAAATTAGAAGTGCAGCTTCTTTGAAAAGATGAAAAAGTTTCCACACTTTAAAGGGATCCGCATAACGGTGTCAATTTTCTGTTGTAGAAATTCAACAAAATGTACACGAAGTGGCATCGTCCCCCACCTCAACCCATAGTGTCAAAAATTATGGCGCCACATGCCTTTTGACAGGACATAATCCTTTTTTGTTCATTAATTGGCGAAACGTCAATGAGGTTTACCAATGACACCCGAAAAGTGTTTGGTTTTCGTTTGCTTGTCTGCCTGTTCCGCGAAAAATGCCGTTAAAAGCATTGGATTTATATCTTGGGGGGGGGGGGCGTCCAGATCGCCCCCTCCCTGGATCCGTGCCTCGGGGAATCTCCTCCTGGCGCGAAATATGCATTTTTTCGTGGCCCTTTGACATAATTTGCGTTTTTTCAGCGATTCTTTGGCGAAATTCGCGTATTTTTTTCGCGATCCTTTACCGAAAATCGCATTTTTTCCGAGATCTCTTGACGAAATGTGCGTATTTTTCCGCTATCCTTTGACAAAATTCTCTTTTTTTCTGCGATCCTTTGACAAAATTTTCGTTTTTTTCGCGGTCCTTTGACGAAATTTGCGTTTTTTCCGCAATTTTTTGACGAAATTGGCTTTTTTTGCGCAATGCTTTGACGAATTTTGTGATTTTTTTTCGGCAACCATTTGTGGGAATTCGCAATAAGCGGTGGATTTATACTTTGGGGGGGGGGGGGGCGACCGCCCCGATCGCCCCCCCCCCGTGGATCCGCGCCTGGGTATTGTTAAGCCTAATCAAATTATTCGTAAGAAATATGTTGAAGTTTTAAGTAAGAAAGGTGCTGTATTTAGAAAAGTATCAACGAAGTGATGTAAAGTTACCCTTATAGAATTGTATTAAAGTGTACGTGTTGTGATTCAAACGTCTACTTATTCAAATCATCTATGTATTAACATTTTACAAACAATAACTTCTAGAAATTTGGCACCTTTTTATGAATTCTGCACAAATCTCTTTCAAATTGGTACATAAAATCAAGAAGCAGAAAATCTCGGTCGAGTTTGTTAATAAGCAAAATCGGACCAAATGGGTGGAAATGGGGAGGGGTTCTGTGAAAGCAGAACAAACCCCATAATGTCATAATTATAATACATACCAAGTCAGTTCAGAGTTAGTATTCCTTCAGGAAAAGGGGCAAAATTTATGCATGACAGACTTTTTAAATCATTAAAAACGGCATCAAGGGACGAAAAAAATAGGGGTTTAAGAATCATAAAAATTCTTAGCTTCGTCAATTTAAAGATATCATATCCACTTAAATTTATTATAAAATTTAATATTATCTACAGCTTTTATATTGACAAGTTTTTCATAGGATCAACCTTTAGAGAGAAAAAAAAAGGTTGGGGGGGGGGGGGGGGTTGTAGCAGAAAAAAATCACATTGCCATTAATCCGTCACTAAGGCGATAAAAAAGTATCATGATGAAAATTTTTGACAATAATCAGAGATGCTATGTTTATAAGATTACGTTATTAAACTTGCGCGTTTCTTTATAAAAAGAACGTCAGAATTTAAAATACAGAGTGTGGTTCCTTTAATGAAACAATCAGCACACGGTTTAAATATATTATATAAATCTTCTTAATGTTATCTATAACTTTTGTAGTAACAAGTTTTTGATAAGATGGACTCTACTAATGGATGACATCCCTAAAAATATTCTCAAGGAATGAAAAAAAAATAAGGGTTGAAGAAAAAATTATCGCATTAACATGATTCTGATAAAACCAACTCTTACAGAAAAATTAAATTAAAAACTCGTCAAATGCGGCCAGATAAAGTTGTTAAACTGGTTTTGTCCCTCATCTTGATTTAGTTTTTGTTGATGAAATTGATACTTAACTTTGAAATCTACCTGTGCCTGTAGGCCGAGCTGGCAGCGATTTTTTACACAATTAATTAAATTTGAAATTTTTTTCGATTAATTTTGATTTTTAATTTCAACCAACGATCGCGTCTCCCTGCATTTTTATGGTCTTTATTTAATTTTTTTTTCTTTTTTTTTTTTTTTTTCTTTTTTTTTTTTTTTTTTTTTTTTTTTTTGTATTTAGAGATGGAGATTTTTAATCGATTTTTCACTCGTTCCTTATATGCTAGAATTCTAAATATTATGAACAAAATATTCAGTTAGATATTTATAAAGTTCGAATGTTAAGCCTGATGTATTTAATATCAAAAGCACATTATAAGAATATACAGTTTCTTTTTATAGAAATAATTGTTTAATTACAGGAGTTTGTATTTCATTTTAGCGAAACTACTCTTCGCTAGAAAAGTGCAGAAAATAATCACATATTCCTTTTGGGAGAAATTATATTGCTACCAAAAAAAGTCAATAAATAGCCCTATAACAACTTTTAACGTTTTATTATCTGGAAATGCAACATATCATTAAGATTGTAATCGCACAGTTAAAAGATAAGCATAACGTAATCTTTTCCGAGAATCTTTAACAGCTATTTAATGGGCGATGGAAACTAGCAAACGGAAAACACTACATAGAGATATATATGAACAGAACTTCGATAATTATAATAAATGAAATGTATGAAAATCTCTATAGAGGTGGAGAAACCATTAGCGTGTGGTATATTGGTGTGTATAAAGAATTGTTGGTAAACTTTCCTTTTTAGATGCTTTCGTAATTATATAAATACATAGCACCTATAGTCGTTTATGTGTATAATGATATATATATATATATATATATAATGTTTTTTTATTGATAGAAAGGAATTGAACTTGGGTAATTTAAATTATAGAAAGCAAGTGTACATAGTTATAGACATGTTATAGGCATGAAGAAACATATATAGGCATATAAGCATGTAAATATGAATTTATTTAAAAGTATTTTCATTAATGGGTGCGCTCGTAGTTATATAAATACGTAAAACCTATATTCGTCGTCTGGTCTGTCCGTATATGGGGCATTCTCACAATCTTTTGACTTTTGGGAAAAAAATCTGGCGAAATTAAAGTTGCTAAAATAACATTTTAATCTGATAGACGAATGCCTTAATGATTCTAAATAAAGAAAAAATGGTCAGCAGCGAAAACTTTTTTATTTAACTGAGGTTTAAGTTAAACTTGCTAGTTTAATTTTCCTTACCGTTTTACCCCTATAACTTTTTTATTTTCTTCAAAATTTTTACTTATAATGAATTTGCATAGTACCTAAAGGACATTCAAATAAGAAATAATAACAATATAGTACTTTTAATACAGAATTTTTCTATAACATTGACTTAAAGGGGTGTTAAAAAGGGACGGTAAGGTAAAAAAAAAGGGGATGGTATTGGAAAAAAGGGACGGTAAGGATGGAATGGTAAGGAAAATTAACACTATTTTTAGGAAAATCATGTTAAGACTAAGTGATAGCCACAATGTTCATTGATTTTTAGAATCAGCTGTTAACATTGGATTAAATTATTTTTTTTTTAAATTTACCTCGAAAAGTGCAGGAATAAACCTTGGGGATCTTGAGGCTACCAATAAAGCCACGGTGCTTGAAACTGATATTTAAATGCTGATTTAAATTCTACAGTAAATTTCCTGCCAAAGAATTTTAGACATTATTTCTCTAGCATACTTCTGCATGAGAAAAAACTTGAAAAACATTCTGTGCTGCATCTGAAATGATTTTCTGTATAATTTTAGAAGAGGGATGGTAAGGAATCTAAAACCCAGGAACAGAGTTTAAAAAATAATAACAACCCTAATAATGTGTGCAGGTTAATTTTTAGCTACATATTTATATAAAACAATAGTTCCAGCTTCAGAAAAAAATTACATCGAATTATTTTTTTAAACAATTTTATACAGACAGCTCCAAATTTAAAAATCAATATTAGGGACACGGGACGGTAGATGAGTTTTCCTGGTATTTGGACACCCAACATCGTCCAAAACTTTTTTATCTCGTTAATATTGTTATGCAATCATACAATGGGATATTCCCCAGTATATGAAAGTAAAAAAAAAAAAAACACAAAAAAGTGTATTAAATAAAAAATATTATTCAAGTACATGAAAGTCAAAAGATTGTGAGAATGCTCCATATGTCCCCATATAACAGCGCAAAATCTACCCAACCGAATGGCTTGAAATTTAATATATATAATCGTTGCAGAATTTTGTCATTTCAAATTTTATGAAAAACGAATCAAAACTTAAAAAGATTTTAATAAAAGTATTCTTAATTCTATTAAATCCTATCTAACGTAAATAATTCAATGATATCCCATGATAGGTAATGATTATAGGTTGCAATGGTGATTACATCCTATTTAAGATGGAGTCATATTATTTCCGTATAACTGAATTTAATATATAGAATCGTAATAAATTTTGTATTCAGCATTTTTGCATAAGAGTGTAACAGCCATTGCACCAAGATCGGAATATTTATAAAACTAGTTATAGTACGAACGCACCTCATTTGCCAGTTTAAAGACAATTTCCGACTTGTTCTTTTTCAACTGAACGTGCCAGAACTTAAAGAATAAAAAATGTTTGACATTAAAACCTAACGAATTTAGTTTTGGAAGGAAATAATAGTAAAGCATGTATCATAACTGTCATCTGCTGCGATTCTTGGTAACCATTAATTCAATGTAGTAATCTTTGCTTTTTTTATCGCGTATATTCTGTGGTTAAATAAAGTGAAGTTTGCTATTCAGAATTACTGGTGTACAAATATCTTAGCAGTTGGCAGCTATGGTGGATATATATGGGGCATTCTCACGATCTTTTGACTTTCAGGAATAAAAATCTTGTGAAATGAAACTTGCTAAAATAATATTTTAATCTGATAGACGAATGCCTTAATAATTCAAAATAAAGAAAAAATGGTCAGCAGCGAATTTATTTTATTATTTACCTGACGTTTAAGTTAAACTTGCGAGTTTAATTTTCCATACCATTTTACCACTAAAACTTTTTATTTTCTTCTAAATTATTACTTATAATGAATTTGCATAGTACCCACAGGACATTCAAATAAGAAATAATAACAATGTAGTATCTTTACTACAGAATTTTGGTATAACATTATCTTAAAGGGATGTTAAAGAAGGGACGGTAAGGTAAAAAAAGGGGAAGGTATAGGAAAAAAGGGATGGAAAGGGACAAAAAGGGATGGTAAGGATGGGACGGTAATGAAAATTACCACCTATTTTCAGGCAAATCATGTTAAGACTAAGCGATAGCCACGATGTTTATTGATTTTTAGAAACAGTTATTTACATTGGATTACATTTTAAATATTTTTTTAATTTACCTTGAGAAGTGCAGGAATAATCCTTGGGAACGGTAAGACTACCAATAAAGCCACAATGCTCGAAATTGATATTTAAATGCTGATAAAAGTTCTATAGTAAATTCCCTGTCAAAGAATTTAGACATTCTTTCTCTAGCATACTTCTGCATGAGAAAATACTTGAAAAAAATTCTGTGGCTGCATCTAAAGTGATTTTCTGTATAATTTTAGAAGAGAGACGGTAAAGAATCTAAAACCCAGTGACAGAGTTACAAAAAATAATAACTATCGTAAAAATGTGTGCAGATTAGTTTTTTGCTACATATTTATATAAAACAATCGCCCCAGTTTCGGAAAAAAATGACATCAAATTACTTTTATTGAAACAATGTTATACAGACAGCTCCAAACTTAAAAATCAGCATCAGGGACACGGGACGGTATAGGAATTTCCTGGATAATTGGGCCCCCAACATCGTCCAAAATTTATTCATCTTTTTAATATTGTTATGCAGTCATGCAATGGGATGTTCCCCAGTTTATGGAAAAAAGGAAAAAAAACAAGAATATGTAATAAATTATAAATTATTATTCAGGGACTTAAGAGTCAGAAGGTAGTGAGAATGCCCCATATATATACATTATGCCTACTAAAGTCTCTTGCCATCCTCTTAACTTCGAAACGGCTGCGGCTTCATTCATAAAAGTGGTGTCTAGGTATAGTAAAGTAGCTATGCGCTACTTTATAAAACCTCCTACAGCGCCACCTGGTGGAAAACTGCAGAGATAGCATTCCTATCTCGAAAACGGAAAAAGATAGGGGAAAAAGTGATTTACAAAATTGTAGAGCATCATCGATTTTGTACGAAAAGATACCTTGTGAACATTAATGCGAGGAATAGAACTACTAAAACGCGCATTTTTTTCTATGTCTGGAGATACTTTTTACTAAAATCCTGGTAAAAGGTCCTTGAAAGTCCTTGAAGCGTACGAACCCTGATTATTTTACGGAAACAATAATCTTCATTTTACTACTACTTTGTTATCTCTTAACCCGGGAATGCTGGCGTATGTCCAGGATATGCACGATTTATACTTTTTCACCAATAAATTCACGAAAAAAGCATCATTTTATACAGTCGTTGACATTGCCCACAAACTGTGCGCTAAAATATGAGGGTGGTTCAATTGTACCGAGTGTGTATAAAATATTTGTGCTGCGATGGTTGATGTGGAATATTGAAGCCTAATGTCTTAGATGCCTATATGCTCAATATCAGAACCGTAGCTCCTATATTAACATATTTTATTTCGTTTCAGATGTGAGAGGTGGCACCTAGATTGAAAGTGGGGCAGTTTGAAAGAAAGACAGGTTTGGAGCCAATCGGGCCAAACCTGAAACAGTTGTATGATAGATTTGTGACAGTGGATGAGACGTAGCTACATCACTATGATCCCGAGTCCAAACGACAGTAGACACGTCTCATTCACTGTCATCCCAACCCTCCCCCCCCCCCCCTTTCAAGCTAGGTGCGACCTCTCACACGAAAAACGAAAAATACTAGTTTGATGTGCAAATCCCAAAACTTTCTTGTATCCCGTGTATTTTAACATTTCAAAATGTTGTTACAGATGACAATATTTAATTTGTATTAGTTCAGTACTATATCAACTTTGACTTTCATCTTAAATTTCTTCTTCAGTCAATTTATCGGAGTAAAAACAAGTTAATCTCGATCATGATATTTATTAAAATAAAGAATAGTCGCGAATAGTCATGATGGGAAGTTCCCGTCGATTCACGAGCCACTGGTGTGCAATAGAACTACGAAATATTAAGAAGATTACACAAAAATCGCTATTACAGCGCCCCATTCCGGCGGAATTTTTCCACGTTCAGGGAGGATCTTCTAGCCATGGCCAAAAACATGCACAAAAAATATGATTCAATTCTATGCTTAACTTCATACACTTTTCGAAGGTACAATATTGAAAATGATACAAAAATCGCTATTACAGCGCCCCGTACCGGCGGATTGTTTCCAAGTTAAGGAAGGACCTGCTTGCCATAGGGTATTGTTTAGTATTACTTTCAAAACACTTTATACTTTTGCGAAATCTGTTCGTTCCACATTTCGCAACCATGGTGCGCACGCCATTCTATAGAAAACTATATCCGAATTAAACTCGATTTTACAACCTATCCGTAGATATATTAGTCTAGGAGATCGGGCCTATAGCAACCGAGATACGTAGGTGCTCCTGGCGGTAAAAAGTGGAACTAAAATATGTAAGGCTATGGTGCATAATATGAAAGAGTAGTCAAAGGGGTGTCGGCAAAAGTTATAAAAGTGGACCCTGGCTGAAAAGGGGGGAGGATAAAAAATTGCTTAAAATACACAAGTTAGAGCCCGGAGGGCTAAATAATAAAATGCTTTTTGAAAAATTTATGATTTTTCGTGTGATCGAAAGAGTTCTGCTATAAGTATGCAAAATTTCATGTCTCCAACTTAATTAGGGACTGAGTTAGAAAAATTGCTTAAAATACACAACTTACAGACCGGAGGGGTAAATATAAGACTTTTTGAAGTTTTTATGATTTGTCGTGTGATCGCAAGTGTTCAGCTATATTTATGCATGATTTCAAGTCTTCAACGTAATTAGGGACTCAGTTAGAAAAAAAGCTTAAAATACCCCAAGTTAGAGCCTAGAGGGTTAAATACAGGACTTTTTCAAAAATTTATGATTTGGCATTTGATGTGAGGTGTTCCGCTATAAGTATACAAAATTTCAAATCTTCAATATATATAGTTTCTGAGAACGGGATCTGTGGCGGACGGACAGACAGTCAGATGAGTGGGACCAATAGGATTTCGTCAGATGAACGAAACCCTAACAATCATTGAAGTCTTGAGTTCTAGTATTAAACTTTTATTCATATGATAATTCATAAAATATTAAAAGGAAAACTAATATAAAAGTGGAACAGAATTTCGAAAACATCAGTTTTCTGTATAAAAGTTGCATCTCAGAGCAAAATGAATGTATGAATTATATATGCATTTTGATATTCATCTTGTACAGTGTGTTTTCTCTTTTGGCTGCAAAATGTAAACACATGTTGAAGATTGCTTTATGATTTTTATTTGTCGTAACAAATACTGAATGACATATGTAGAATGTTTTAAAAATATTTATGTATATAGAAATATGATAAAAAGTTTAAATGCATTTTAAGTAATTCCAGGAGCTATGGAATTTCTCATATATTTACAATAATTTAAAAGAGCATTTTTATAAATCTGATATTCTAATGCAGTGTTTCACAATCAGTTTCACCTCATGTCGCACATAAATCTGTGATTAAATTATGTGGCTCTTTAAATTATGATGACGAATAAACATGTGAAAAAAAATGCATACTTTTCGTGATACTGATTTACTAAATGACCCAAGCAGCGTTGCCGGGGTACGTGATAATAACTTTAAATGAATCGTATATTTTTATTATTTTATACCTTTAATTCAATTTGTCTGAATTTATATTTTAAAAATTAAAATTCGCGAAAAAAAATTCATTTTTATTGGTAAAAGCGCTTTATGGCTTCACTTTCAAATTTTTCTTTCTATTTTCTCTTTGTGCAGTTGTTTTCTAACCAATTTCAACTTTGAAACTGATGAACGAACAATTTTATATATCCAAAAGTCACTGTAGTTCTTATTTTATTACTTTTGTGGTGACATCTACGAAGTTTTTTACATTATTTAACACACTGTATAGTTACTTCATTCCGAATGAAGAATGTGTAAATGTAAATGCATAAAAAACTTATACAATTTTTAGCTCACAGTCTATCAAAGCCTGAGAGCTAATGTTCCCGCCGGTTCTGTATGTACGAGCGTACGTATGTATATATGTATGTACGTAACGCGATAACTCTTGATAGAAACATCCGATTTGCTTCATTTTTTTCCTAGGTTCATTTTGATAAGGCGCTTCCCTGATTAGTTTTATGGGTTCATTAGTTAAGTATAAAGGGGGAAAGGGGAGCTAGTTCTCCCCCCTTAATTCAGATAAATGGGTTTTTCTTGCAGAATTATTCGATTTGCTCCAAATTTGGTATACCGGTTTATTATGTTAAGGAGCTTCCCTGATAAAATTTGGAGGTTCATTAGTTAAGTATAAAGGGGGGAAAAGGGCCTTAGCTTATTTAAATGGGGTTTTCATGCAGAATTAGTCGATTTGCTCCAAATTTGGTATATCAGTTTATTATGTTAAGGAGCTGCCTTGATTAGATTTGCAGGTTCATTAATTAAGTATAAAGGTGGGAAAGGAGGGCTATACCCCCTTAATTTGGATAAATGGGCTTTTCATGCAGAATTATTCGATTTGCTTCAAATTTGATATTCTGGTTTATTCCGACGATTTGACGCTGCCTTCATTAGATTTGGAGGTTTATTGGTTAAATATAAAAGGGAAAAAGGGGGGGCCAGTCCCCTCCCCTTAATTTGGATAAATGGATTTTCAGGCAGAATTATCCAATTTACTTTAATTTTTTCTATGTTCATTCTGATAAGGAGCTTTCCTGGTTAGAGTTGGAGGTTCACTAGTTAAGTACAAAGGGGGGAAAGAAAGGTTAGACCCCCCCCCCTTAATTTAACGATATGTTTTTTTTCATGCATAGTTATCTGATTTGCCTCAAATTTGGTATACCGGTTTATTATGTTAATGAGCTTCCCTGATTAGATTTGGAGGTTCATTGGTTAAGTAAAATGGGGGGACAAGGGCTAATCCCCCTTCATTTTTTAGGGGCATTATTCTTTGAAGTAAGAGTATAATATACAATTAGTCTGAGTAGCCTGTGAATGCCATCAGTTTAACTGGGCACTTTTCTTTTTATTATATGTAGACGACCTTCTTAACGAAATTTAAGTATAACAGTAATTAGTATATTTTTTTACTAATCGATTGAAAGAGTCATTATAACCTGATATGCATTTTATAACCTGATTATAAACTGATATGCAGCCAAAACTTGTACAGTATACTCTCGATTATCCGTGCGCGGATTATCCGGTTTGCGGATTATCCGTGCTCATTCCGGACTCAAAAAAAAATTTAAAGAGAAACATTTTCATTCTTATCATGCATGTAAAATCGATGTTTATGTGAATTAGAATCTTGTCCGGTTTAGCTGATAGTATTGTGAAGTGCGTAGATGTAAAATCGAATCCTCTGGATCCTGTGTGACGGGTAGGTTAAATTGGATTCACGATGTTAAAATACTACCAAATTTTTGGAAGTAATATTCGTTATTGGATACAGTATATGGAATATCAGCAGCGTAGTCAAAGGTAAAATCGTCTACGTTACCACGATCGTGCGGAAAGATCATACCACTTGATGAACAATCTACTTCAGATATTCAAAACGGATATGAAAACCGTAGTAATCTTGAACAAGCAAAGGAATTATAAGGTTTCAAAAATCTTGATGAAACAAAAACTTAGAAGATTGGTTTCAAAATGATGCATGTGAGCCCGGCTTCCAGTATTTTATAGATGAAGACATCGTTTCTAACTGTGTTGTTAAATCTAATAGTGATGATAGTCCTGATGCAGAAGATGTACTAAATGAGGGAAATGCAATTCATCATTCTACTGCTCTACAATCTGTAGCAACTTTGTTAGACTATACGAGACAAAGATGATTTGATTACGGTGACATTACTGCGGTTCGTAATGTATCTGCCGATATAAGACAAGAGATGAACAAACAACAGAAACAAAGATGCATTACAGATTTTTTTAAACAGTAAATATTAAAAGGAAAATTTCTAGTTTGATGTTATACAGCATGCAAATGTAAGTAATTTTTATATTTTTGTACCAATGTTGATTGTTTCTTTAATAAAAAGGAGTTTCCTGATTATCCGTGTTTTTCGATTGACCGTGCGACCTCTCCCGGTGATTAACCCGGATAATCGGGAGTGCACTGTATAAAATTCCCGGTATCAAACATAGTTTAAAAGTGTTTATGAATTCGGTTTGTCTGTCTTTCCGTCTCTCTGTCCAATAACCTCTAACTCGCGTAAATATTGTCTGATTGCATTTAATTCATATATTTTATTGGGATTTATATGACATGTTTGATATTAAAAATTACATGTGTAGCATTTTCGGTTCATTTTCAGGGCTAATCAAAAGAATTCTGTTACAGTACGGTTTATGAGGAAAAATCGTTTTGCGTGTATTTTAATGATATTACAGTATTTTAAACATATTGAAAATGATATACATCACTTAGCTCTACTATAAGATTCTCGTTATAGAAAATGGTGTGCATCGAATATATCGCTCATTTACAGGGACACACAAAATAATTTGGCTGTAGAAGAAAATGAGCAATAATTGAACTATTGAAACTTACGAACAGTAATTGCTGGAAATGCGTTTTCAGTTGTGGTATGCGTTTTTAAATGGAACTATTTTTTAAACATTACCTCGTAGTGTATCTGTAATGCGGGTTGCAGTTACATAAAAAGTTCTAGGAATACAATTTCCTAAAAAATTCTTAATAAACTTACAGATTTTGTGATTTACGGAGTAAAAGTGTATCTGTTACATGAATTTTCGATGTTGCCGTTACATAAAAAGTTCTAGGAAACCCAGTTTCCTAGAAAAATTTTAGTAACTTTACAGATTTTTTTTATAGTGTATGCGTTTAACAGAACTAACTTTTAACATACTATGTAGTATGCTTACATATCTGCAGATCATATACAGGTCTGCACTAAAAATCGTATATTTTAACAACCATTCATAGTAATAACAGAAATCGTGTTTTCAAATGCCTTATGCGTTTTCCAACTTGTTCATTTAGGCATCCTCTGTCACCTTAGTAAACTGTGAAGTTTTGTTATAGTATTCTGAATGTGTTGGAAAGTGTTTCATAATCTTAGTTGTACGCATGATTTTTCGTTGTTGTTTTAAATATTTTCATTTTCAACACATTCAACTTAATTCCACTCCCACCTTCTTTTTAACACTTTCCAACAAAGTTGAGAAGTGTTTATGACTTCGGTTTGTCTGTCCGTCTGTCCGCTCTCTAACTCTCGTAAATATACTCGGTTCGTTCTGAAATTTTTGGATGTTAGTGACCGCTCGCATAGCACGAACCCTATTTCAAATAAAGTTTCTAGAATGTTTAGTTCATTTACAGGGACAGTCGAAAGTTTTACGTTACATTACAGCCTATGGGAAAAAATTGTTTTTAATGATGTTACATGATTTCAAACATAATAAAATTGATATACATTTATCAAGTGCACTAAAATATGCATTCTGTAGAATATGCGGTGCAAAGAATAGTTATTATTCATTTACAGGGCCACACAAAATAATTCCGTTACAGAACGGTATAGGGGTGGAGGGTATTGCTTGCGGCGTATTTCAATTATGTTAAATTATTTCATGTATAATGAAATTGATATACGTCACTGATGTTTACTATAACTATTTCATGTATAATACGAAGTGCATAGCATTTACACGGACACACAAAAAATTTCAGATACTATATTGTATCCGAAATACTGTACAGTAGCGATGATTGCTGGAAATGCATTTTTAATTATGTTACATGCTTTTATGTTTCACTATATTTATGCATAGTATATGATGTGTATAAATGTTGCAATTCATATACAGGGCTATGCAAAATAATTCGTAATGGTTACTGGGTATGTTTGCAAAATGCTTATATGTGGTTTTCAAATGAGTTATGCATTTTTACGCGGAATTGCATTTGGTTTACTAACAAATGTTTGTAGAACATAGATAAAATGATATACATGGTCCCGCAAAGAAATGTATACATGGTCGTCTATAAACGATAATTCTTAGAAATGTGATTTCAGTAGTTTTAAGAGTGATTTACTTTGAATTAAACTTTAGCTAAATAGTGGCGTGTAATAAAGGTACTAGGTTAACTACAGGGCTATACAAATGTATACAAGTATGTTTTGATCTATTAGTATAAATTGCTGAAAGAGAAATTTCAACCTATTATGCGTTTTCTTGCTAAACTAAATTTTGCCAATATATAGTGTATATATCAACTTACAGATCAAATACAGGGCTGTTCAAAAGAATTGGAATACATATTTGGCTATAGACGGTAACTGCAGAAATCAGTTTTTCAAATGTTTCATGCGTTTTCTAAAATGTTTATTTAGTTCTCTTATATATCTTATTCCCCTAAATAACGAAGTTTTGTTAAAGCATTCAGGAAGTGTTGGAAACTGTTTCATAATCTATGCTTAACGTATGATTTTTCTTACTTGTTTCAACTTGAAGGAAGAATCGCAGAGAAATGGTAACATGAATAGAATATTGGTGAAACGGGGGGGATGTATTTACAATTTATTTCAAAAGTTGCGGAAGACTGTCTCTTTTACCACATATGCCTATAGCTCTTAGCAACTTATCACAGGTACTTTCCAACCTACATATTCAATTTAATACAACCAAATATCTACTTCTTTTATATGGGCGTATGTCAACTTCTCTGCATTATTTATTAAATTATCCTGTAACCTTCGCATTCCGTATAAAAGCCATCAAATCTGAAATTAATCATATTGGTTTCTATATGTATGAAAAGAAAACATCTAATATATAAAATAATTACTTGTATCAAATGAATTGCAAATAAACAATATAATTTTCATAATGTGTCTTCTTTTCCGATACATATCGTAAATGATGTTTCATTCATTCCAGAGACAAAACTTTAACCCTTCTGGACTAATATCAGGTGTTATATATGAGTCGTTTAGTGCACAAATCGATTAACTCCATCAAATGAAAATGCTCAGTATAAACAGATAATGTTATTGTAACTACAAAAATATTGTATCCATATAATATTTTGTCTCGGGGTATTTTGATTGAACTCAATAATTTCCTTTTAATCAAGGGTAACTTTGTACCGCTGTATAAATATATAGAAAAATTTCAATGTTCCTTTGTTAAAAAAAAACACCACTTAAAATGGAGTTAGTCGGAGTGTCTTCTGAACCCCTCATATGTTTGTATGTTATTTATGTGTTTATATGTCATGTGTAATAATTTATATGTCAAGTTGTAACATTTAAAAAAATAGAAAATACCGGTAGAGCAGGGAAGCTTTAAATTACCTAGGTTGGAAGCTCTATTCGGTCTGACTCTGACTCTATATTATAACTATAACTTTTCGCCAACTAAAATATTTAATTATTTTGAAACAACTATTTTTCGGAGACCCAGTGAATTATTTAGTGAATGCTACAGTATCCGGATGCGTCAATCCCAAACATTTCTTCTATCTCATACATATTAATACTCGAAACCCTCGACCTACTAGAAATCGATAATTAAATCTCGATTGGACTATTAGGTGACTCAGTATGCTTTTTTCGCATCTTCTCTGGTAAGGCTAATGTTATATCATCTCCTGACGCACTCACGGTGCCCGGCATGCCATTCTCGCGAAATCGACGCGTTCTGAGACACTGGTTTACAACAGCACAGCTGTTTCAATTAACGCTCAGGGTTGACAGTTTGATCTTTTATTTTAACCCGAAACTGGAGACATGAATTTTCTTACGCGTTCAGAGATAAATTTTATTTTCCTTTTTAGTCTTTTGTAAACAGCATTGGAATTTTTTTCGAAACGCAATATATTCTGGAAATCATGTAATGATAAAAGAACTACTTGTTGGTACTGAGGAATGATTTTATACAAGATCAAAAAACACATGATAACCAGAGGCAAAGAGCAACACGGATTCATTCTGACTCCTGTCTCCAGTTACGGGATAACTCATATAATCCGAATTCATACCGGAAATTAGGAGAGAAAAATAATTATTTAATATAATTACAAAAGTGTAGTCATTAATTAAAGCAAAATATAATTTAAATTTTCTGGTAAGAATTCATAATTTCTGAATTTTAAAAAACGCCAATATGCCAACACTGCTACCGCTATCCCATTCCCCCCAAAAATTCGCTATCATAGCGCCACCTTCAGTCTGATTTTCTTCGATATTTTATACAAACATTGATCTTAAAATGCAGTAAACCAACATTTAAAATGCACAAATAATGCGTGAAAAGCAACAAACAGCTGTTTCGAATCTCCAGCGAGATTCTTCTTCAGTGCAAGATAGGGAAAAAAGAACAGCGTGCTATAAAAAGCAAGGCTGAGCAAAATGATAGACAGAGACCCGCTGTCTTATATAACATATGCGGGTAGCGAAAGCGCCAGAAACAACCAATGAGAGAGAAGCAGTGGAAACGACTGGGTTGACAAGTAGCGACATCTACCGGAGAAGGAGCGAAAAAGAAACCAAAAAAGAGGAAATTAATTTAATGCTTTCCAAATACTTCGAATATCTGGAGTACTAGATAAGTCATTGACTAAAGAGTGGGAATTTTTAATGATGTGGTAAGCTTCCCAAAAATCAAGATCAAGGTTAGAAGAACATTTTTTGATAATGGTGGCTGAGGAAAAATCGAACCTATGTTGAGAAGACCAAGAATGTTGAGCGATAGAAGAACGTTCAGCTCCTGATTTTTAACATTACCTTCATGCTCTTTTAAACGAAATCTAAGAGCACGTTTAGTCTGGCCAATATAAGAAAGGCCACATTGGCAAGAGATTTGGTAAATACTCCAGTTATCTAGGCGACGGGGTATTTGAGATTTGAAAAACTGATTTTATTAACAGGAGAAAAAATAGCATTGAAAACAAACCTTCTTAAGATTTTAGCAACTTGCTGACTGATTTAAGGAAAAAATGGTAATACAACTGAAGTATTAGAGTTGCAATTAGAATGTTTTCCAGAATGGACGGTTTCGTCAATTTCTTATAAATAGAATCACTAATATTAGAGGAACAACCACGATCAACAGCGATAGCTTTGAGGCAATTAAGTTCAGCACTAAGTAACTGAGGAGTGGAACAAATATTGGTAGCCCGAAAAACAAAAGTATTGAAAGCAGCGAATTTCTGATTAGGGAGATGAGAAGAATGCCTGTGAGGTGGGAGACTGACAGCAAAAGGTTATTGGTCTCAATTTCAGAGGTAAATTGAATGCAGGGATCAATGGAATTCATAATCGAGAGAATATGATTAATATCCGAATTTATTTCAACCAGGACATAAACATCATCAACATAACGAACATAGAACGGAAATTTTAAAATTTCAAAAAGTTTGACCTCAAAATAGTGCATATAAATATCGCATAAAATTGGACTAAGAGGATTACACATAGCCAAACCATCAATCATGCAGAAGAAATTACCATTGAAAACAAAAGTACTTTGCAACAAGCAGCACGAGTGAGAAATATAAGTTCCTCGATTTCAAAATAAGAGAAATGGAATTCACAAAGCCTATTCTTGAGGCAATTTAAAGCCCCCTCAACCGGAATGTTTGTAAATAATGATTTAACATCAAAAGAAACCCTCATGTGACCCTGTGGATTAAAATTATGAAGTTTTTTAAAAAAATCAGAAGAATTCTTAACAGTGAAACAGTTACAGCTCAAAAGTGGGGAAAAAACAGAAACTAAATATTTGGCTAGCTTATAAGAAACTGTACCGAAACTAGAGACAATAGGTCTAAAAGGAATGTCAGGTTTATGGACCTTAGGTAAAGCATAAAACCTCGCACAATGCGCAATAGATGGAATAAGAGACTTCTTAAAGTTAGCAGGAATAATGGAAGAAGACTTGATGGCAGACTTAATAGAGTTAATTTCACTAGTGGAAGGGTCTTAGCGGATGCCCGCATAAGAACCATCTTTAATTAATTTATGGGATTTTTCCAAATACGAAGATTTGTTGAGAAGAACAATCTGACCACCTTTGTCAGCCTTAGTAATGATTAAGTTTGGATCAGAACGCAAATTTTTCAGACATTGTTTAACTGGATTTTTAAGATTGGGCTTATAAACACTAGAATTGAAATCAACAGTATTGGCAATGAAATGCCTGATGGACTCTTTTTCAGAAGAAGATAGAGCGCTATGCTTAAAGGCCCTTTCAATAGGAGCAATTAGATTAGGTAAAGAAGGAAACGCAGAGATAGCGAAATTTTTATTCAATTTCAGAGCATCGAGCTGATTGTCACTTAAAGAAACACTAGAAAGATTGACAACAACATTTTGGTTAACAACAGGCAAATTGCTGGAATTATTAACGACAGAACTTTTACAAAGTGCATTAAATTTCTTCTTTAAAACCGAACAATGAACAGAAGAAGCTGTGAGAACTCTACTCCATGACCTTCTGTCTATAGACTGAAAATCAGGTGTAGAATTAGCGAGGCTGATATGTAAGGAATATAACTCGTGCTCTATATGAGCAATTTTATGGCGAGTCTTTTGAATTCGCGTCTTTCGTTCTAAATTAGCTCTTAAAAGAGCTAATTTAGAACGAAATAAGACCTTATCAATTCTATTAGAAGAAAATAAATTACAACGTATAGAAATGAAATTAGGAATAAACTTCTTACGCCTACAGTCAAGTAGGAAATGTAAGTGTTCCAAAAACCTGTACTCTTTTAATCGTAAATTACAAAACCTACTAATTTGAGACATTGCGGAAAAAAAAAATAAATCACAGAAGAATAAAGGCCCGTTAAAGCCGAATACATTAAAATAGCAATTAAATCCTTTGTGCAGGAATATTAAAATGCAGTAAACCAACGTTTAAAAATGCACAAATATTGCGTGAAAAGCAGCAAACAGCTGTTTCGAATCTACAGCGAGATTCTTCTTCAATGCAAGATAGGGAAAAAAGAACAACGTGCTGGAAAAAGCAAGACTGAGCAAAATGATAGACAGAGACGCGCTGCCTTATATACCCTATGCGGGTAGCGAAAGCGCCAGAAACAACCAATGAGAGAGAAGCAGTGGAAACGACTGGGTTGACAAGTAGCGACATCTACCGGAGAAGGAGAGAAAAAGAAACAAAAAAAAGAGGTAATTAAATTAATACTTTCCAAATACTTGGAAAATCTGGAGTACTAGATAAGTCATTGACTAAAGAGTGAGAATTTTTAATGGTGTGGTAAGCTTCCCAAAAATCAAGATCAAAGTTAGAAGAACATTTTTTGATAATGGTGGCTGAGGAAAAATCGAACCTAGGTTTAGAAGACCAAGAATGTTGAGCAATAGAAGAACGTTTGAGCTCCTGATTTTTAACATAACCTTCATGCTCTTTTAAACGAAATCTAAGAGCACGTTTAGTCTGGCCAATATAAGAAAGGCCACACTGGCAAGAGATTTTGTAAATATTCCAGTTATCAAGGCGATCAACGGTGTGTTTGAGATTTGAAAAAGTGATTCTATTAACAGGAGAAAAAATAACATTAAAATCAAACCTTCTTAAGATTTTAGCAACTTGCTGACTGATTTTAAGAAAAAAATGGTAATACAACTGATGTATTAGAGTTGGAGTTAGAATGCTTTTCATAATGGACGGGTTTCGTCAATTTCTTATAAATAGAATCAATATTATTAGAGGAATAACCACGATCAACAGCAATAGCTTTGAGGTAATTAAGTTCAGCACTAAGTAACTGAGGAATGGAACAAATATTGGTAGCCCGAAAAACAAAAGTATTGAAAGCAGCGAATTTCTGGTTAGGGGGATGAGAAGAATGTCTGTGAGGTGGGAGACTGACAGCAAAAGGTTTACGAAAGACGGTAGTCTGAAAGACATTTTCACAACGAATAACAGGGACATCGAGGAAAGAAAGACAGTTATTGGTCTCAATTTCAGAGGTAAATTCGATGCAGGGATCAATGGAATTCATAATAGAAAGAATTTATTTCAACCAGGACATAAACATCATCAACATAACGAACATAGAATGAAAATTTTAAAATATCAGAAAGTTTGACCTCAAAATTTTGCATATAAATATTGCATAAAATTGGACTAGGAGGATTACCAATAGCGAAACCATCAATCATGAGGAAGAAATTACCATTGAAAACAAACATATTTTTCGACAAGCAAGCACGAGTGAGAAGGATAAGTTCCTCGATTTCAAAATAAGAAAAATGGAATTCACAAAGCCTCTTCTTGAGGCAATCTAAAGTCCCCTCAACCAGAACGTTTGTAAATAATGATTTAACATCAAAAGAAACCCTCATGTGACCCTGTGGATTAAAATTATGAAGTTTTTTAACAAAATCAAAGGAATTCTTAACAGTGAAACAGTTACTGCTCAAAAGTGGGGGAAAAATCAGAAACTAAATATTTGGCTAGCTTATAAGAAGCTGTACGGATACTAGAGACAATAGGTCTAAAAGGAATGTCAGGTTTATGGACCTTAGGTAAAGCATAAAACCTGGCACAATGCGCAATAGATGGAAAAAGAGACTTCTTAAAGTTAGCAGGAATAATGGAAGAAGACTTGATGGCAGACTTAATAGAGTTCATTTCACTAGTGGAAGGGTCTTTGCGGATGTCCTCATAAGGACCATCTTTAATTAATTTATGGGAATTTTCCAAATACGAAGATTTGTCGAGAAGAACAGTCTGACCACCTTTGTCAGCCTTAGTAATGATTAAGTTTGGATCAGAACGCAAATTTTTCAGACATTGTTTAACTGGATTTTTAAGATTGAGCTTATAAACATTAGAACTGAAATCAACAGTATTGGGAATGAGATGCCTAATGGACTCTTTGTGAGAAGAAGATAGAGCGCTATGCTTAAAGGCCCTTTCAATGGGAGCTATTAGATTAGGTAAAGAAGGAATAGCAGAGACAGAGAAATTGTTATTCAATTTGAGAGCATCGAGCTGATTGTCACTTAAAGAAACACTAGAAAGATTGAAAACAACATTTTGGTTAATAACAGGCAAATTGCTGGAGTTATTAACGACAGAAATTTTTCAAAGTGCATTAAAGTTCTTCTTTAAAACCGAACAATGAACAGAAGAAGATGTGAGAACTCTACTCCAGGACCATCTGTCTATAGACTCAAAATCAAGTGTAGAATTAGCGAGGCTGATATGTAAGGAATATAACTCGCGCTCTATATGAGCAATTTTATGGCGAGTCTCTTGAATCAAAGCTCTTAAAAGAGCTAATTTAGAACGAAATAAGACCTTATCAATTCTATTAGAAGAAAATAAATTACAACGTATAGAAATGAAATAAGGAATAACATTCTTACGCCTACAGTGAAGTAGGAAATGTAAGTGTTCCAAAAACCTGTACTCTTTTAATCGTAAATTACAAAACCTACTGATTTGAGACATTGCGGAAAAAATAAATAAATCACAGAAGAATAAAGGCCCGATAAGCCGAATACATTAAAATAGCAATTAAATCCTTTGTGCAGGAATATTAAAATGCAGTAAATCAACGTTTAAAAATGCACAAATATTGCGTGAAAAGCAGCAAACAGCTGTTTCGAATCTACAGCGAGATTCTTCTTCAATGCAAGATAGGGAAAAAAGAACAACGTGCTGGAAAAAGCAAGACTGAGCAAAATGATAGACAGAGACGCGCTGCCTTATATACCCTATGCGGGTAACGAAAGCGCCAGAAACAACCAATGAGAGAGAAGCAGTGGAAACGACTGGGTTGACAAGTAGCGACATCTACCGGAGAAGGAGAGAAAAAGAAACCAAAAAAGAGGTAATTAAATTAATGCTTTCCAAATACTTGGAAAATCTGGAGTACTAGATAAGTCATTGACTAAAGAGTGAGAATTTTTAATGGTGTGGAAAGCTTCCCAAAAATCAAGATCAAAGTTAGAAGAACATTTTTTGATAATGGTGGCTGAGGAAAAATCGAACCTAGGTTTAGAAGACCAAGAATGTTGAGCAATAGAAGAACGTTTGAGCTCCTGATTTTTAACATAACCTTCATGCTCTTTTAAACGAAATCTAAGAGCACGTTTAGTCTGGCCAATATAAGAAAGGCCACACTGGCAAGAGATTTTGTAAATATTCTAGTTATCTAGGCGATCAACGGTGTGTTTGAGATTTGAAAAAGTGATTTTATTAACAGGAGAAAAAATAACATTAAAATCAAACCTTCTTAAGATTTTAGCAACTTGCTGACTGATTTTAAGAAAAAAATGGTAATACAACTGATGTATTAGAGTTGGAGTTAGAATGCTTTTCAGAATGGACGGGTTTCGTCAATTCCTTATAAATAGAATCCATATTATTAGAGGAATAACCACGATCAACAGCAATAGCTTTGAGGTAAATAAGTTCAGCACTAAGTAACTGAGGAATGGAACAAATATTGGTAGCCCGAAAAACAAAAGTATTGAAAGCAGCGAATTTCTGGTTAGGGGGATGAGAAGAATGTCTGTGAGGTGGGAGACTGACAGCAAAAGGTTTACGAAAGACGGTAGTCTGAAAGACATTTTCACAACGAATAACAGGGACATCGAGGAAAGAAAGACAGTTATTGGTCTCAATTTCAGAGGTAAATTGAATGCAGGGATCAGTGGAATTCATAATAGAGAGAATATGATTAATATCCGAATTTATTTCAACCAGGACATAAACATCATCAACATAATGAACATAGAACGGAAATTTTAAAATTTCAAAAAGTTTGATCTCAAAATAGTGCATATAAATATTGCATAAAATTGGACTAAGAGGATTACCCATGGCCAAACTATCAATCATGCGCAAGAAATTACCATTGAAAACAAATGTATTTTGCGACAAGCAAGAACGAGTGAGTTCCTCGATTTCAAAATAAGAGAAATGGAATTCACAAAGCCTCTTCTTGAGGCAATCTAAAGTCCCCTCAACCAGAACGTTTGTAAATAATGATTTAACATCAAAAGAAACCCTCATGTGACCCTGTGGATTAAAATTATGAAGTTTTTTAACAAAATCAAAAGAATTCTTAACAGTGAAACAGTTACTGCTCAAAAGTGGGGAAAAAACAGAAACTAAATATTTGGCTAGCTTATAAGAAGCTGTACGGATACTAGAGACAATAGGTCTAAAAGGAATGTCAGGTTTATGGACCTTAGGTAAAGCATAAAACCTGGCACAATGCGCAATAGATGGAAAAAGAGACTTCTTAAAGTTAGCAGGAATAATGGAAGAAGACTTGATGGCAGACTTAATAGAGTTCATTTCACTAGTGGAAGGGTCTTTGAGGATGTCCTCATAAGGACCAACTTTAATTAATTTATGGGAATTTTCCAAATACGAAGATTTGTCGAGAAGAACAGTCTGACCACCTTTGTCAGCCTTAGTAATGATTAAGTTTGGATCAGAACGCAAATTTTTCAGACATTGTTTAACTGGATTTTTAAGATTGAGCTTATAAACATTAGAACTGAAATCAACAGTATTGGCAATGAGATGCCTAATGGACTCTTTGTGAGAAGAAGATAGAGCGCTATGCTTAAAGGCCCTTTCAATGGGAGCTATTAGATTAGGTAAAGAAGGAATAGCAGAGACAGGGAAATTGTTATTCAATTTGAGAGCATCGAGCTGATTGTCACTTAAAGAAACACTAGAAAGATTGAAAACAACATTTTGGTTAATAACAGGCAAATTGCTGGAGTTATTAACGACAGAAATTTTACAAAGTGCATTAAAGTTCTTCTTTAAAACCGAACAATGAACAGAAGAAGCTGTGAGAACTCTACTCCATGACCTTCTGTCTATAGACTGAAAATCAGGTGTAGAATTAGCGAGGCTGATATGTAAGGAATATAACTCGCGCTCTATATGAGCAATTTTATGGCGAGTCTTTTGAATTCGCGTCTTTCGTTCTAAATTAGCTCTTTTAAGAGCTAATTTAGAACGAAATAAGACCTTATCAATTCTATTAGAAGAAAATAAATTACAACGTATAGAAATGAAATTAGGAATAAACTTCTTACGCCTACAGTCAAGTAGGAAATGTAAGTGCTCCAAAAACCTGTACTTTTTAAATCGTAAATTACAAAACCTATTGATTTGAGACATTGCGGAAAAAAAAAATAAATAAATAAATCACGGAGGAATAAAGGCACGTTAAAGCCGAATACATTAAAATAGCAATTAAAGCCTTTGTGCAGAAATATTAAAAAGCAGTAATTAAAAAGTTTAAAAATGCGTGAAAAGCAGCAAACTGCTGTTTCGAATCTACAGCGACGTTCTTCTTCAGTGCAAGATAGGGAAAAAAGAACAGCGTGCTAGAAAAGCAAGGCTGAGCAAAATGGTAGACAGAGACGCGCTGCCTTATGTACCCTATGCGGGTAGCGAAAGCGACAGAAACAACCAATGAGAGAGAAGCAGTGTAAACGACTGGGTTGACAAGTAGCGACATCTACCGGAAAAGGAGAGAAAATCCCTTAAATTAATTAAAGATGGTACTTATGTGGACATCCGCAAAGACCCTTCCACTTGTGAAATTAACTCTATTAAGTCTGCCATCAAGTCTTCTTCCATAATTCCTGCTAACTTTAAGAAGTCTCTTATTCCATCTATAGCGCATTGTGCTGGGTTTTATGCTTTACCTAAGGTCCATAAACCTGACATTCCTTTTAGACCTATTGTCTCTAATATTGGTACAGCTTCTTATAAGCTAGCCAAATATTTAGTTTCTGTTTGTTTCTCCACTTTTGAGCAATAACTGTTTCACTGTTAAGAATTCTTTTGATTTTGTTAAAAACTTCATAATTTTAATCCACAGGGTCACATGATGGTTTCTTTTGATGTTAAATCATTATTTACAAACGTTCCAGTTGAGGGGGCTTTAAATTGCCTCAAGAAGAGGCTTTGTGAATTCCATTTCTCTTATTTTGAAATCGAGGAACGTATCCTTCTCACTCGTGCTTGCTTGTCGCAAAATACATTTTTTTTCAATGGTAATTTCTTGCGCATGATTGATAGTTTGGCCATGGGTAATCCTCTTAGTCCAATTTTATGCAATATTTATATGCACTATTTTGAGATCAAATTTTTGAAATTTTAAAATTTCCGTTCTATGTTCATTATGTTGATGATGTTTATGTCCTGGTTGAAATAAATTCGGATATTAATCATATTCTCTCTATTATGAATTCCATTGATCCCTGCATTCAATTTACCTCTGAAATTGAGACCAATAACTGTCTTTCTTTCCTCGATGTCCTTGTTATTCGTTGTGAAAATGGCTTTCAGACTACCGTCCTTAGTAAACCTTTTGCTGTCAGTCTCCCACCTCACAGGCATTCTTCTCATCTCCCTAACCAGAAATTCGCTGCTTTCAATACTTTTGTTTTTCGGGCTACCAATATTTGTTCCGCTCCTCAGTTACTTAGTGCTGAACTTAATTACCTCAAAGCTATTGCTGTTGATCGTGGTTATCCCTCTAATATTATTGATTCTATTTATAAGAAATTGATAAAACCCGACCATTCTGAAAAGCATTCTAATTCCAACTCTAATACTTCAGTTGTATTACCATTTTTTCCTAAAATCAGTCATCAAGTTACTAAAATATTAAGAAGGTTTGATTTTAATGTTATTTTTTCTCCTGTTAATAAAATCACTTTTTCAAATCTCAAACACCCCGTTGATCGCCTAGATAACTGGGGTATTTACCAAATCTCTTGCCAGTGTGGCCTTTCTTATATTGGCCAGACTAAACGTGCTTTTAGATTTCGTTTAAAAGAGCATGAAGGTTATGTTAAAAATCAGGAGCTCAAACGTTCTTCTATTGCTCAACATTTTTGGACTTCTCAACTTAGGTACGATTTTTCCTCAGCCACCATTATCAAAAAATGTACTTCTAACCTTGATCTTGAATTTTGGGAAGCTTACCAGACCATTAAAAATTCTCACTCTGTAGTCAATTACTTATCTAGTACTCCAGATTTTCCAAGTATTTGGAAAGCATTATTTTAATTTCCCCTTTTTTATTTTCTTTTTCTCTCCTTCTCCCGTAGATATCGCTACTTGTCAACCCAGTCGTTTCCACTGCTTCTCTATCATTGATTGTTTCTGGCGCTTTCGCTACCCGCATAGGGTATATAAGAAAGCGCGTCTCTGTCTATTATTTTACTCAGCCTTCCTTTTTCTAGCACGCTGTTCTTTTTTCCCTATCTTGCACTGAAGAAGAATGTCGCTGTAAATTCGAAACAGCTGTTTGCTGCTTTTCACGCAATATTTGTGCATTTTTAAACGACGGTTTACTGCATTTTAATATTCCTGCACAAAGGCTTTAATTGCTATTTTAATGTATTCGGCTTTAACGGGCCTTTATTCCTCTGTGATTTATTTATTTATTTTTTACCGCAATGTCTCAAATCAATAGGTTTTGTAATTTACGATTAAAAAAGTACAGGATTTTGGAACACTTACATTTCCTACTTGACTGTAGGCGTAAAAAGTTTATTCCTAATTTCATTTCTATATGTTGTAATTTATTTTCTTCTAATAGAATTGATAAGGTCTTATTTCGTTCTAAATTATCTCTTTTAAGAGCTTTGATTCAAGAGACTCGCCATAAAATTGCTCATATAGAGCGCGAGTTATATTCCTTACATATTAGCCTCGCAAATTCTACACCTGATTTTGAGTCTATAGACAGAAGGTCCTGGAGTAGAGTTCTCACAGCTTCTTCTGTTCATTGTTCGGTTTTAAAGAAGAAATTTAATGCACTTTGTAAAAGTTCTGTTGTTAATAACTCCAGCAATTTGCCTGTTGTTAACCAAAATGTTGTTGTCAATCTTTCTAGTGTTTCTTTAAGTGACAATCAGCTCGATGCTCTCAAATTGAATAACAATTTCTCTGTCTCTGCTATTCCTTCTTTACCTAATCTAATTGCTCCTATTGAAAGGGCCTTTAAGCATAGCGCTCTATCTTCTTCTCAAAAAGAGTTCATCAGGCATCTCATTGCCAATACTGTTGATTAAAATACTAATGTTTATAAGCCCAAAATAAAAATCCAGTTAAACAATGTCTGAAAAATTTTCGTTCTGATCCAAACTTAATCATTACTAAGGCTGACAAAGGTGGTCAGATTGTTCTTCTCGACAAATCTTCGTATTTGGAAAAATCCCATAAATTAATTAAAGATAGTCCTTATGTGGACATCCGCAAAGACCCTTCCACTAGTGAAATTAACACTATTAAATCTGCCATCAAATCTTCTTCCATTATTCCTGCTAACTTTAAGAAGTCTCTTATTCCATCTATTGCGCATTGTGCCAGGTTTTATGCTTTACCTAAGGTCCATAAACTTAACATTCCTTTTAGACCTCTTGTCTCTAGTATCGGTACAGCTTCTTATTAGCTAGCCAAATATTTAGTTTCTGTTTTTTCCCCCACTTTTGAGCAGAAACTGTTTCACTGTTAAAAAATTCTTTTGATTTTGTTAAAAAACTTCATAATTTTAATCCACAGGGTCTTATGATGGTTTCTTTTGATGTTAAATCATTATTTACAAACGTTCCGGTTGAGGGGGCTTTAGATTGCCTCAAGAAGAGGCTTTGTGAATTCCATTTCTCTTATTTTGAAATCGAGGAACTTATCCTTCTCACTCGTGCTTGCTTGTCGCAAAATACTTTTGTTTTCAATGGTAATTTCTTCCGCATGATTGATGGTTTGGCTATGGGTAATCCTCTTAGTCCAATTTTATGCGATATTAATATGCACTATTTTGAGGTCAAACTTTTTGAAATTTTAAAATTTCCGTTCTATGTTCGTTATGTTGATGATGTTTATGTCCTGGTTGAAATAAATTCGGATATTAATCATATTCTCTCTATTATGAATTTCATTGATCACTGCATTCAATTTACCTCTGAAATTGAGACCAATAACTGTCTTTCTTTCCTCGATGTCCTTGTTATTCGTTGTGAAAATGGCTTTCAGACTACCGTCCTTCGTAAACCTTTTGTTGTCAGTCTCCCACCTCACAGGCATTCTTCTCATCCCCCTAACCAGATATTCGCTGCTTTCAATTCTTTTGTTTTTCGGGCTACCAATATTTGTTCCACTCCTCAGTTACTTAGTGCTGAACTTAATTACCTCAAAGCTATTGCTGTTGATCGTGGTTATTCCTCTAATATTAATGATTCTATTTATAAGACATTGACGAAACCCGTCCATTCTGTAAAGCATTCTAATTCCAACTCTAATACTTCAGTTGTATTACCATTTTTTCCTAAAATCAGTCAGCAAGTTGCTAAAATATTAAGAAGGTTTGATTTTAATGTTATTTTTTCTCCTGTTAATAAAATCACTTTTTCAAATCTCAAACACCCCGTTGATCGCCTAGATAACTGGGGTATTTACCAAATCTCTTACCAGTGTGGCCTTCCTCATATTGGCCAGACTAAACGTGCTCTTAGATTTCGTTTAAAAGAGCATGAAGGTTATGTTAAAAATCAGGAGCTCAAACGTTCTTCTATTGCTCAACATTCTTGGTCTTCTAAACATAGGTTCGATTTTTCCTCAGCCACCATTATCAAAAAATGTTCTTCTAATCTTGATCTTGATTTTTGGGAAGCTTACCACACCATTAAAAATTCTCACTCTTTAGTCAATGATTTATCTAGTACTCCAGATTTTCCAAATATTTGGAAAGCATTAATTTAATTACCTCTTTTTTGGTTTCTTTTTCTCTCCTTCTCTGGTAGATGTCGCTACTTGTCAACCCAGTCGTTTCTATTGCTTCTCTCTCATTGGTTGTTCCTGGCGCTTTCGCTACCCGCAAATCGCTACCCTCTGTCTATCATTTTGCTCAGCCTTGCTTTTTCTAGCACGTTGTTCTTTTTTCCCTATCTTGCACTGAAGAAGAATCTTGCTGTAGATTCGAAACAGCTGTTTGCTGCTTTTCACGCATTATTTGTGGATTTTTAAACGTTGGTTTACTGCATTTTAATATTCTGCACAAAGGCTTTAATTGCTATTTTAAACATTGACCTGTTGTATTAAATTTAAAAATAAAATTTGTCAAACAAATTCAACAGTTCTTCAATTAAACTGCAACAAATCGAGAAAATCGCACTAAACTGCCCTTCCGGGGAAATATTCTCAAATTCAAGTGGGACATGCAGTGCATGGCCAACTATATATACATTAAATTTTATTCAGTTCTACGCATATGTTCATATACCTTTCGTTGATACAAAGAGGACAAAGACACGGTTAGAGACATTTTGTAAAAATATGTTTTTCGGGGTCTTAACTCCCTAAAACCTGTAATCCGGTGACAACCGAAAACTGAAAAAAAAATCCGAGTACAATACTTTCTTCTATTATAGATAAATGAAAGTAACAAGCATTGAATTTCATTTACAGCATGCTGGCTTTGGGCACGAACTTATGCTAAACAATTAGGGCTGCCACTGGTGACTATTTTTTAATTCTACCTCGTACCACTTTCTCAAAACAAAAATTCCTGGCATACTGTTTGACAATGTTTGTAACAGAAATATACTACAAAATTATTTTTTTTAAATAGTGGTGCGCTTAGAATAGAAAAATAGTCGTCTGTGGCAGCCCTGAAGAATGGATCCCAGAGTCATCTATCAAAGTCACTGTAACTCCGATTCGAATGTAGCATCTGTCTTGAAAAATCTAAAACTCGTGCATCAGGTGCGCCGATTTTTAAATAAAACTTCAACCCTTCCAACATAGTTGAAAAGTATTTATGAATTGGGTTTGTCTGTATGTCTGTGCTCTAGAAACTCCCATAAATATACTCGGAATGCCATGAAATTTTTTTATGCTATTTATGTTTACTGCAGAATGATAGGTATTGAAAATGAAGTGGCTATCATTTATAGCCTATTTAGAGGGACACACAAAATAGTACTGTTACATTATGGTCTAAGGAGAAAAGTCGTTCGCGATGCATTTTACGAGGGTGGATCAATAATTATTGTCCCGAGTGTGTATAAAATATTTATACCGCGATGGTTGATGTGCACTATTGAAGCCTAATGTCTTAGATGCCTATATGCTCAATTTCAGAACTGTAGCTGCTACATTAACATATTTTTTGTTCGTTTTTTGTGTGAAAGGTCGCACCTAGCTTGAAAGGGAAGGGTTTGGGGGCGACAGTGAATGAGACGAGTCTACTGTCATTTGGACTCGGGATCATAGTGGTGTAGCCACGTCTCATCCACTGTTACAAATCTATCACAGAACTGTTTCAGGTCTGTCGCTATAAGCTCCAAACCAGCCTTTCCCCTCAACCACCTCTTTCAAACTAGGTGCCACCTTTCATGCCTAGAACGAGAAAAAAATATTTTAATACAGCAGCTACGGTTCAGAAATTGAGCATATAGGCATCCAAGACATCAGGCTTCAATATTCCATATCAACCTTCGCAGTACAAATATTTTATACACACTCGGGACAATAATTATTGAACCACTCCGTTACAGGTAGGGCTATGATAGATTTCCTTGTATGAAAATAAAGGAATTTCTTAATTATATTTTCTTAGTATTAGAAAGTGTTTCATAATCTATGTGTAATGCATGATTTTTCCTTCTTGTTGTTACAAAAACAGTGCGACATATACGAGTAAACACAGGTTTATTTATTTTAGTGACAAAGTAGTCACTATTACTTTTTAACAAAAATTATACGACTATCCTTTTGTGGAGAATCTGTATATATATTACGCTATCCTACGTGGTATAGAAATCGTGATTATTTGTTAATTGTTTAATGGCAATGCCCGAATGAAACGCATCTCATTGGTTATTGAACAACATTTAATGCATCTCCATACCTATAAGGGGGATTACCGTAGGGTGGAGCCTGTTCTGTCGCCAAATACCGCCAAGTTTTTCCCCACATTGGTGATATATCACCAAATTTGGCGACCAAAATGAGTCGCCAAAAGTGGCGCCAACTTCGCGATATCTCTAATATTTCGCCAAATTCCCATAGACGTCCATTGTAAACGAAAAGGTTTACTTGCTTTCAGAAAATCAACAAATTGAGGTACTTTAATGCAACAAAAACTAATATTAGCTTAAGGGATTATATTAATTATATTTTTGGAAACCCATGTAAATTAAATTATGAATAAAAGTAACAGGATACAATGCCTAGAATGCTTTCCCAAACATAAATTTTAAAGGAGACTAAACAGGTCGCCGAGGGTAGCTAGTCTCTCTCTCTCTCTCTCTATATATATATATTACGCTATCGTACGTGGTACAGAGATCGCGATTATTTGTTAATTGTTTAATGGCAACGTCCGAATGAAACGCATCTCATTGGTTATAGAACACCATTTAATGCATCTCCATAACTATAAGGGGGGTAGAGTAGGGAGACCCTGTTCCGTCGCCAAATTCCGCCACGTTTGTCGCCAACGGGGCGATATCTCTAATATTTCGCTAAATTCCCATAGACTTTTATTGTAAACCAGTAGGGTTTAGTTGCTTACAGAAAATCAACAAATTAAGATATTTTATTGCTACAAAACGAATATTAGCTTAAGGTATTATATTAGTTATATTTCGGTGAGTTCAAAGAAATTAAATTATGAATAAAAGTAACATGATACAAAACTTAGCATGCTTTCCCAACCATAAATTTTACGGGAGACAAAACTGGTCGCGAAGGTCGACTAGTTCATAGAGTTGCAATGTATATTCACTTGATTTGGTATGCAACTGTCTACATGTACATAAGCAGATTTGTAAATGTGTAGCTTATGTTCCGTAGATGCGTAGGCGCGTAGATGCAGTTAGTTTTTAGGATAAGTCATTCTTTAATAGTGTTTATCTATAAAAAATAAAATACATTTATTTTTATTTTATATTTATTTATTTATTTTGCTTTTTGGTACATTTAATCTGCTGATATAATTATTAAATCAGCCAATAAGGCAGTTTTGATTGATGTACAGGGTGTCCCAAAATGTACCTCACACATTTCAAAATTCAATATAAACTCAAGTCATTGTCATACAGGAGTGCGGTTTGGACTACAATGCTTGAATCACGATGAAAAGTTTTCTTCAAGCAACTGAAAATAGTTAGTTCCAAACTTTGATCATAGATGAAGCCACTTTGACTTCAAACACGCGTTTTTTCTGATTTACACCGGGAGGAAACAGCGCAGACAATCACCTCATCGAGTTCACGGCTGAAATTCCAGAATTAGTTAAAACTCGATTCTCATATTAAAACGTAATCGGTCTGCCAAGTCATATCTTGATGGAAAGCACCTGAAAAACCCATTTTAGTGGTTGCCTCGTTGGGTGATCATTGTGTTTTCCTGCATCCAAAGGTATAAAAACACGGAAGACTGGGAGCAGGAAAACACAATGATAAATCTACAACTCAACCACTAAAATCGTGTTTTTAGGTGTTTTCCACCAAGATATGACTTGCAGGCCGATTGCGGTTTAATATGCGAATCGAATTTTAACTAATTCTAGAATTTAAGCAGAAGGAATTTCGATGAAGTGCTTGTCTGTACTGCTGCCTACCGGTATAATTAGTTTTGATGCTGCGATACAGAAATGACGACTGAAAAAGGGAAAAAGAATGGGAGTCGTCATTTCTTTGTCACAGCGTCAAAATGCATCTAAAAATCAGAAAAAAAAACGCGTGTTTGAAACTAAGCGTACGAGTAAGTGACGCCATCTATGAACCAAGTTTGGAACTAATTGTTTTCATTTGATTGAACAAAACTTTTCATCATAAGAAGCATTTGAGTCCAAACCGCACTCCTGTACGACAATTACTTGATTTATATCGAAATTGAAAATGTGTCAAGGACATTTGGGACACCCTGTACTAGTTTTTTCTTTATGATTAAGGGGACCGCGGATCATTATTTGAGTAGAAATCGACCCAAAAATAGAAAATTATTTTTGTGCATATTAGTATTCTCCAGTTTCTCCCGAAGCATTTGTAAAAAAAAAAAAAAAAAAAAAAAAAAAAAAAAAAAAAAAAAAAAAACATGCAAATGTGATTATTTTTCACAGAGTTACAAGCGTTTGAATTTTGTACAGAAACGATTTTTAATATACAGTAAACTCCCGACTATTCGGCCCTGCATATTATCATGCCTAGTAAAAAAAAAAAAAAAAGAAGAAGAAGAAGAAGAATGTTGCAAGCGGCCGAGACAGGCAAAGTTCCCATCCGTAGGGAAGTGCTAACTCACGACAGGAAGGAGCAAGAAGGGATTGCAGGATGCAATAGCAGAGACAGACAGGAAGGGAGGAGGGAGGGTTAAGGCTTAATAGCCTGCTTCGTCAGCTGTGCAACGGATGTTAACGAGTGCGGACGTTATTTTCCGCTTATCCTGGTTACTTTCGTATAGTCTTTTGGCGTGCTTCGTGTTTATATATCGAAGATTAACGAAATGGGTAATAAACGAAGAAGAAGGCTAACAAGAAGAAGCAGTCATCTAGCAAGGACTTTTTCAAAAACTAAGAATCGACTCTTTTATCTTATGCCTAACTTTTCGTATTTGTAAAAACATTTATTAACAAACAGTAAAATGAGATTTGCTAATTTTTTTACGAATTAGGTCATTTATGTATTACGTTAATGTTTTACTTATTTTGAAACTGTATGTACCGTATACATAAAATTTATCTTAAAATGTGTAACATGCGTTTTTAATATAATGGGGATGAGGGCAGGAAGTGAGTAAATATTATAGAACTCCGGCCTATCCGGCTTTTTTGTTATCCGGCCTACCCTTCCACCACATTAGGCCGGATAGTGGGGAGTTTACTGTATTTTAAATCTGTTTCTCTAAAAACTGTTTTTTCAAAAATTTCAAGTTTTTGAAATGCTCCATGTGTCATAATTTTTTATCAAAATTCATGAAATTGTTAAGGAAGAATCCTGATATTGCTTACAAATAAACTGTGCATGCATTTTAGAATCCGACTTCATTAAAATAGTTAGATTTGATTTTTAACTTATTAAAAGGCAAAATTTTGATGAAAATCGATATGCAATTGAGAAAAATAATCTCTAAAAAATGAACTATTCTAGGGATTAAAAGATCGATGCACAGTTTTTTTCGTAATAGAGTTTTTAGTGTTAAAAATGCAAAATCGAAAAAAATATGCAAAAATTTATGACGCATGGAGCATTTTAAAACTTCGGTTAAAAATTTTAATTTAAAAAAAATCGTAAAATTATAATAAGATTGGAAATTTCTTTTAAGGTGTTCTATATATTTATGGTGAAATATATATATCCACAACTTTTCATATCTCTATGATGAAAATTCAAAAAATAAATTTTTAACGTCGACCAACAACACTCATTAGGGAATCTATTTTATATCTAAATGTATTTTTTTTCATTTACTGAAAAAATAATTTTTTTTCCTTTTCGATAAATATTACATCGTCGATCTGCGCTTTATGTTTAACTTTTTCATTTCTTTGATCTTTTAGCAGAAACAATATCGCAGATCCAGTTGAGGAAGAATTAGTAAATCGGAAGTCGATGCATTCAAGACACGTGCTCAGCCGTGTAGAAATAGATAACCAAACATCCCATTTCCAGGATAGTATTATTAATTTACGTAGAATATTGGAGAAGATATCTTCTAATTGAAGGTAATTTCAGAACAGAAATTCTAATATAATGTTCGAGAATTTGGATTGTGGTAGCAATGCTTATTTCCAAAAGAAAGGTATAGTAGAAAGAATACGTATAAATTCTTTGTTTATATTTTCAAAATAAATATAAAGTAAATCTTCAGATCAAGGACCTTAATGTAAATTTTGGAAGACATTTTAACACAGTACGGGCCACGAAAGTGTTACCAAATGTGGTGGGTTTTTTTATTCAGAAATTTAAAGTTCACACCAAAAAAGTTTCAAAACGATTTTTTATTTATTCTATTCACGAGATATATATCGTTAATTAAGCTTAATCTTTGTTATTTGTACATGAAAAAATATTAAAATTTATTTAACTTGCTATTTAACCCTTCTAATAACCTATCTACTGACAGTACTTATAAGCTCCATTGAAACAACTTGTTATAAAATTCATTTAATACATTGATTAGTAATAATGGAATTTAGAATGAGATATAGATACATTACTTTCCCTTGTTCCAAAAGCATTATTGGTTACACAAAACAAAAATATTTTTTAAAGGGTGATTTCTGTTGCCTTTGCATCTTTTCAGCTTTCTTGGCGTCGGGGGGGGGGGGGGATATTTCTATTGTAAGAACATTATATTTGTACATTTCCTAATTCTTCATTTAAGAAATTTTCATTTAATAAAAGATTTGAGTGGGGTTATAAATACTGAACAAAATCCCTATAAATTCAAATTTAATTAATCCTTCTAAGTCCTTCAATCCTTCTAAAATTTATTAAATGATTATGTAAATTCTCTAATGCAGTTTCAAAAGTTCACGAAAAATTCTTTAGAAGATAAAATTTTCATGATATTCATAATTCAGTCCATAAACTGTTAAATGCATTGATCCTGAAAAGGACATTTGTTTTTATAAGACATTGGGACCTTTGGCTTTCCTTTACAATCTGGCTGAAATAGAGCATAACTTATCATTCCTTTTTTAATTTTTTAGTCCAAATTCAATTTCTCGATCTCTTTTTTAATAAATTTATTTTACAGTCTGTCTCTTATCCAATTTCCTTTTTCTGTAAGATCTTGAGCGGGCGGGGCTTTCAAATATCAAATTTCTCCTCCCTTCTGGTAATTTACTTTTTCTCTCAAACGCATATTTTTCTCTGCAGTAAGACTTTTTTTAGGTAGCTTTCTTTACAAAAAAGCTACCTATTGCAGCCGTTCGGAGGAAAGAGATTTCAAAAAATTTTGGTACATTTTCATCGATCATGACCCCCAGACCCCGAAACCACCCTCCGTTCAAAATTGATATATATATATATCTGACCTATGTCACACTGTAACTCCCGTAATTATGAACCGATTTCGATGTAATTCGGTGTGTACATAGTACATACCAATATCTCGACCGAGTTCGTTGGCCAGCTTCATCCGCCGTTTTGTTTCAAAATGGCGGCCATTTAAAATTTTTAAAAAAATTTAAAACTTGAAATGGGGTACCAAAAAATTAAAAATGGAAAAATATTTTTTCCTTATGTATTTGACCTTTATACAAAGATTCCGGAGCAGTTTTTGTTTCGTCTATATCTTAAAAAATGGCTGAGTTATAGCATTTTGAATTTCTAGCGTGGCTGACATTTTGAAACGTCCTGAATTTTGTCACGAGATAAAAGGCGTATTTATGAACCGATTTGGATGTAATTCGGTGTGTACATAGTACATACCAATCTCTCGACCGAGTTCGTTGGCCAGCTTCATCCGCCATTTTGTTTCAAAATGGCGGCCATTTAAAAAAATTTTAAAAATTTAAAATTTGAAATGTGGTACCAAAAAATTGAAAATGGAAAAATATTTTTTTCTTATGTATTCGACCTTTATACAAAGATTTCGGAGCAGTTTTTGTTTCGTCTATATCTTAAAAAATGGCTGAGTTATAGCATTTTGAATTTCTAGCGTGGCTGACATTTTGAAACGTTCTAAATTTTGTCACGCGATAAAAGGCGTATTTATGAACCGATTTGGATGTAACTTCGTTTATACATAGTACATACCAATGTCTCGACCGGGTTCGTTGGCCAGCTTGCCCGCCATCTTCTTTAAAAATGGCGGCCATTTAAATTTTTAAGAAAAATTTAAATGTGAAATGTGGTACCAAAAATTGAAAATTGAAAAAATATTTTCTTCTTATGTGTTTGACCTTGATAAAAAGATTCGGGAGCAGTTTTTGTTTCGTCTATATCTTAAGAAATGGCTGAGTTATAGCATTTTGAATTTCTAGCGTGGCTGACATTTTGAAACGTCCTGATTTTTTTCACGTAATAACAGGCGTATTTATGAACCGACTTGGATGTACCTTGGTGTGTACATAGCACATACAAATATCTCGACCGAGTTCGTTGGCCAGCTTCATCCGCTATCTTGTTTCAAAATGGCGACCATTTAAAAAAAATAAAAAAATAAAAAAATTTAAATGAGATACAAAAAATTGGAAAATGAAAAAGATTTTTTATGTGTTTGACCTTAATACAAAGATTCCGGAACAGTTTTTCTTTCGTCTATATCTAAAAAAAAAATGGCTGAGTAATAGCATTTTGAATTTCTCTTGTGGCTGACATTTTAAAACGACCTGATTTTTGTCACGCGATAACAGGCGTATTTATGAACATATTTGAATGTAACTTGGTCTGTACATAGTACATACCAATGTCTCGACCGAGTTCGTTGGCCAGCTTCATTCGCCATCTTATTTCAAAAGGGTTGCCATTTAAAAAAAATTAAATTTAAAATTCAAAATGAGGTATTAAAAAATTGGAAAATGAAAAAGATTTTTTTTTATGTGTTTGGCCTTGATACAAAGATTCCGGAGCAGTTTTTGTTTCTGAAAATTTGTTCTTTTGTTGATATCTTAAAAAATGGTTGATTTATAGCACTTTGAATTTCTAGCATGGCTAACATTTTGAAACGATCTTGTATTTGTCACGCGATAACACACGTATTTGTCTATTTCGATGTAAGAAGGCATGTGGATAGTATACATCAACACCTCGACCAAGTTCGCTGGCCAGATTCATCAGCCATCTTGTTTCAAAATGGAGGCCATTAAATTAAAAAATATATATATATTTAAAGTGAGGTGTAAAAAAATTAGAAATTGAAAAAGGTTTCTTTTTCATATCAATAGTATTTGATCTTGATATAAGGATTCAGGAGCATTTTTTGTTTGTCTTTACCTTAAAAAAGTCCTTCCGGCCAGTGCCGGGAGGAAGAGGTAGCTTTCATAATCCTTATTTAAAAAAAGCCAACTTATATCATGCAAACACACGAAGCTCAATTTAGTGGAAACCGAATATAGGAGATTCAATACTAATTTTTATCAATATAATGAATGAGAATTTCGCGAAATTAGTCAGCTTTATCCAAGCTGCTTTTCCTTAAAGTAACTTATATTTGGCTGCCAAATTCGGCAATTTCTTAAAGTGCCTGTCATTTTAAGACAACATGGTGGATGAGGCTAAGCAGTGAACTTGGTCGAGACCTTAGTAATTGCTGTGCACATGCTCACTCACATCGGAATCGGTTAATATATAGGAGTGCTGTCGCATGCAAAAAATCAGATTTTTCAAAATGTCACCCACAATAGAAATTGAAACTGCTATATCTGAGCCATTTTTTAAGGTAAAGACAAACAAAAAATGCTCCTGAATCCTTATATCAAGATCAAATACTTAAGAAAGAAACCTTTTTCAATTTCTAATTTTTTTGCACCTCACTTTAAATATATATATATTTTTTAATTTAATGGCCGCCATTTTGAAAGAAGATGGCTGATGAATCTGGCCAGCGAACTTGGTCGAGGTGTTGATGTATACTATCCACAGGCCTTCTTACATCGAAATAGGCGAATACGTGTGTTATCGCGTGACAAATACAAGATCGTTTCAAAATGTTAGCCATGCTAGAAATTCAAAGTTCTATAAATCAACCATTTTTTAAGATATCAACAAAAGAACAAATTTTCAGAAACAAAAACTGCTCCGGAATCTTTGTATCAAGGCCAAACACATAAAAAAAATCCTTTTCATTTTCCAATTTTTTAATACCTCATTTTGAATTTTAAATTTAATTTTTTTTAAATGGCAACCCTTTTGAAACAAGATGGCGAATGAAGCTGGCCAACGAACTCGGTCGAGACATTGGTATGTACTATGTACAGACCAAGTTACATCCAAATAGGTTCATAAATACGCCTGTTATCGCGTGATAAAAATCAGGTCGTTTTAAAATGTCAGCCACAAGAGAAATTGAAAATGCTATTACTCAGCCATTTTTTTTTAGATACAGACGAAAGAAAAACATTTCCGGAATCTTTGTATTAAGGTCAAACACATACAAAAAAATCTTTTTCATTTTCCAATTTTTTGGTATCTCATTTAATTTTTTTTATTTTTTAATTCTTTTAAATGGCCGCCATTTTGAAACAAGATGGCGGATGAAGCTGGCCAACGAACTCGGTCGAGATATTTGCATGTACTATGTACACACCAAGGTACATCAAAGTCGGTTCATAAATACGCCTGTTATTACGTGAGAAAAATCAGGACGTTTCAAAATGTCAGCCACGCTAGAAATTCAAAATGCTATAACTCAGCCATTTCTTAAGATATAGACGAAACAAAAACTGCTCCCGAATCTTTTTATTAAGTTCAAACACATAAGAAGAAAATATTTTTTCAATTTTCAATTTTTGGTACCACATTTCAAATTTAAATTTTTCTTAAAAATTTAAATGGCCGCCATTTTTAAACAAGATGGCGGATGAAGCTGGCCAACGAACCCGGTCGAGACATTGGTATGTACTATGTATAAACGAAGTTACATCCAAATCGGTTCATAAATACGCCTTTTATCGCGTGACAAAATTCAGGACGTTTCAAAATGTCAGCCACACTAGAAATTCAAAATGCTATAACTCAGCCATTTTTTAAGATATAGACGAAACAAAAACTGCTCTGAAATCTTTGTATAAAGGTCAAATACATAAGAAAAAAAATATTTTTCCATTTTCAATTTTTTTGTACCACATTTCAAATTTTAAATTTTTAAAAAAATTTTAAATGGCCGCCATTTTGAAACAAAATGGCGGATGAAGCTGGCCAACGAACTCGGTCGAGAGATTGGTATGTACTATGTACACACCGAATTACATCCAAATCGGTTCATAAATACGCCTTTTATCGCATGACAAATTTCAGGACGTTTCAAAATGTCAGCCACGCTAGAAATTCAAAATGCTATAACTCAGCCATTTTTTAAGATATAGACGAAACAAAAACTGCTCCGGAATCTTTGTATAAAGGTCAAATACATAAGAAAAAAATATTTTTCCATTTTTAATTTTTTGGTACCACATTTCAATTTTTAAATTTTTTTAAAAATTTTAAATGGCCGCCATTTTGAAACAAAACGGCGGATGAAGCTGGCCAACGAACTCGGTCGAGACATTGGTATGTACTATGTACACACCGAATTACATCGAAATCGGTTCATAATTACGGGAGTTACAGTGTGACATAGGTCAGATATATATATATATATATAGATATATATATATATATATATATATATATATATATATATATATATATATATATCAATTTTGAACGGAGGGTGGTTTCGGGGTCTGGGGGTCATGATCGATGAAAATATACCAAAATTTTTTGAAATCGCTTTCCTCCGAACGGCTGCAATAGGTAGCTTTTTTGTAAAGAAAGCTACCTAAAATAGCTCAGATATAGCAGTTTCAATTTCTATTGTGGGTGACATTTTGAAAAATCTGATTTTTTTGCTTGCGACAGCACTCCTATATATTAACCGATTCCGATGTGAGTGAGCATGTGCACAGCAATTACTAAGGTCTCGATGAAGTTCACTGCTTAGCCTCATCCACCATGTTGTCTTAAAATGACAGGCACTTTAAGAAATTGCCGAATTTGGCAGCCAAATATAAGTTACTTTAAAGAAAAGCAGCTTGGATAAAGCTGACTAATTTCGCGAAATTCTCATTCATTATATTGATAAAAATTAGTATTGAATCTCCTATATTCGGTTTCCACTAAATTGAGCTTCGTGTGTTCGCATGATATAAGTTGGCTTTTTTAAAATAAGGATTATGAAAGCTACCTCTTCCTCCCGGCACTGGCCGGAAGGACTTTTCATAGTACGAACTCATGCTTGTTTGACAACAACAGCTTACGATTGGGTATAAAGTAGATCTGTTACTTAGAAACCACTAAACATTTGAATTGTTTCGCATTACCATTATAATAACCAATCACAACTATTCAAAATTTTTAGGGAGAATTTAGAATTTCTTAACTATAGTTTTATAAAAGGACGCATAAGTGCGTCAGCACGGCTTGTATAGAGTTAATTTTCATCTCACTTTACAGATATTTTAACATAATGGAATTCTCAATTTAATAATGTTAGATTATATGTATACAGTGGAACCCCGCTAATCAGAACTAATTGGGACCATTGCCTGTTCGGATAACAAAAAATTCGGATTACCCGAAAATCCGATAAAAATAGAAAAGGAAACCGTGAGTGCTAAAAAAATGTTAGTGTTCTCATTAGTACAGTAAACATCCTCTAATCCGACATCCTAAGGTCCGGCATGCTGGATAATAAGGAGCGATTTTCGGAAAAAAAAATAGTATTCCTTGTTTAATCATTCTTGAAGTTTATAATAATCCAATGGAATTTCACAATGAGGAATTACGTACCAATTCATTACAAATGGTTCAAAACCGCGAATCTATAAATAGCTCAGTCACCAAGACGAGGCGGGAAGAAAAAAACATTTCTGTATAATATGTGAAATCACGTGATATCAAACTGTTGAAAGAAAATTAATTTTTATCATCTGAATTAAATACTTTTTGCATTTTAGAGAAGAATTTTATAGTGACTGGCAAATTGATATTCGAGATTTTTTTTTAAAGATGGCTTCTAAGAGTAGGCCTACAGTGCACGGTTTTATTTTATATTCATATACATATGTTGTACTTTTACATTACTGAGTATTCTTTTTGTTATATTCAAGCTGTTTAAAGGATAAAAAACATGCTTTACAGCTATTTTTTGTTTAATTCTAACTGCTACACAATTTTCCCAACATTCATCCTGTACTCCGGAAAATTTCGTAAGTTAATCTTTTCTGTTAATCTGTTCAAATACAATTTTCGAAAATAAAATCTATTCGGATTAACCGGAATTTCGGATTAGAGGAGTTCGGATTACCGGGGTTCTACTGCATTTCTAAAATACACATAGAGTCTATAGAAACTCATCTGCGGCTACAATTATTAAATCACCCAATAAGGGAGTTTTGTTTAATGTATCAGATTTTATTCTTTGTGATTAAACAAAACTCATTAAGAAGTTTTGTGCATATATTTCTATATATATTGGCATTTTCTGAAATAATAAAATTTCACTCCTTTGCGATAAATATTACATAGTCGGTCTGCGCTTTATTTTTAACTTTTTCCTTTTTTCTGTCGTCCCCACCAGTGGCCGAGAGGTTCTGCTCTCGAAGCTGGTAGACGGGAGGTGCTGGGTTCGATCCCAATCGCGCCCGTCGGCCTAATCGTTCGAAGTTTTCGTGGTTTTCTTCGAACCTTGGTTCACCAAGCGTTAATACGGGTTAGGTTCCCTTAGAAAGACATCCACGGAAGGCACTCTCCCCCTTTAGGGCCTATATCCCACGTGTTGATAATTGGCCGACATAAATACAACCAACCAACCAACCTTTTTTCTGTCTTTAAGCGAAAACAATGTCACAGATCTGGATGTGGAAGAATGAGTGAATCGGTAGTCGATGCATTTAAGACACGTACTTAGCCGTGAACAAATAGAGAAAATAGGGAAATAGATAACCAAACGCCCTACTTCTTGGATAGTATTATTAATTTACGAAGAATATTTGAGAAGATATCTTCTAATTAAAGAAAATTTCCGAACAGTAGATCTAATGTAACATTCCTGAATTTCAATTGTCGCTGTAATGTTAAATTTAAAAAAAAAAGTAACGAAATTTTTTTGTGTGAATCCTCTGTTTAAATTTTCAAAATAAATATAAACTAGTAAATCTTTACATCAGGGCTTAATGTCAATTTTGCAAGACATTTTAATTTTTATCTCATTTTACCCAATATTCAATATATTGAAATCCGATATTTGTAAAAATATACATATAATCTATACAAACTAATCTGTAGCTACACAATTAACCCTTTCAGAGGCAAAGCATTTTTAATGCTAAATTGTTGAAATAAATGAATGGCACCGGAATTTAACAAAAAATTGGAAGTAAGAAATAGGCTATATTTCACTTTCATTTTAAATGGAAAATATTTTGCCAAAATTCTGGTGCCATTGTCGCGTTTGGGAATTAAAATTAAGAAGTTACATAAACATATTATTGCCCCTGAAAGGGTTAAATCTGTAAATAAAGCAGTTTTGGTTAATGTATTTGTTTTTTTTTTCTTTCTGATTAAGCAAAACTCGTTAAGAAGTTAATTTTTAAATATATTTCTATTTTTTTATTATTATTATTTACTCATATAATAAAATTTCGCTCGTTTGCGATAAGTATTACATAGTCAATCAGCTCTATATATTTCACTATTTAATTTCTTCTATCTTTGAGCAGAAACAATATTACACATTCGGATATGGAAGAATTAGTGAATCGGAAATCGACGCCTTCAAGACACGTACATAACCGTGTACAAATAGAGAAAATAGGAAAACAGGTAATCAGACATCACATTTCCAGGATAGTATTATTAATTTACGAATTTAGTAGATATCGTCTAATTTAGGCAAATTTCTGAACTGTAGTTCTCATATAACGTTTTAGAATTACAATTGTGGTACTAATAGTCCAGGCAATAGGGAATTTTACCTAGCAAAATTAATGGTAGTACTGGAAATCGGCTTTCTAGATGTTTTTTGGGTCGCTGAATCCGAATTTGTAACTTCCCACCACAATTTCCCCCGGCAACCTCCCCAAATTTTGGTAAAAAGCCCCCCAAAAAAGGTTTTTATTAAAATATTCCATTTTTTATTGTTTTAGAGAAAAAGTATCTAGAAATTCAGAAAGTAGACAAAATTTCCAACAAATTAGATATATGACATTATGACTTAGGATGAAGGGGAAGGGGGGGGGGTCTGCCTCGGAACATGCGCGCGGTGCTGCGTAAACTAAGTTGCGCAATTCCACTTAACCACTCACACGTTTACATTCGCCCTCCCATCTCCCCTCCGAATTTTCTCTATAAGATTTACTTTAAGATTTTTGGGTCGCTGAATCCGAATTTTTAACTTTCCCCAAAAAATCCCCCCCCCCCCCCGAAACCCCCTCCAAATACTTGTTTTTAACTTAAATTTCTTATTGTTTTAGGGGAAAAGCATTACGAAATTCAGAAACTAGACAAAATTTGCAACAAATAAGATATATGACATTATGAATTAGGATGAACGGGGAGAGTGAGGGCTGCCTCTGAACATGCACTGCGGCGCTCGTGCACTAAATTATGAAGTCCAGGCAATAGGGAATTTTATCTGGCAAAATTAATACTAGTTCTGGATTTCGACTCACTTTATGTTTTTTGGGTCGCTGAATCCGAATTTGTAATTTCCCACCAAAATTTCACCCGGCAACCACCAAAAAATTTAATTTTTGAAAAAATTTGGTTTTTGAGAAAAGCGCGCGGGGAATGTTCCGAGGCAGCCCTCTCTCTCCCCGTTTATCCTACGTCATAATGCCATGTATCCTATTTAATGCAAATTTTGTCTAGTTTCTGAATTTCGTAATGCTTTTCCCCTAAACCAATAAGAAATTTAAGTTAAAAACAACTATTTGGCGGGGGTTTCGGGGGGGTGATTTTGGGGGTAAGTTAAAAAATTCGGATTCAGCGAAACAAAAAACTTAAAGTAAACCTTATATAGAAAGTTCGGAGGAAAATGGGAGGGCTAATGTAAACGTGTGAGTGGTTAACTGGAATTGCGCAACTTAGTCCATTCAGCACTGCGGCGCATGTTCCGAGACAGATCCCCCCTTCCCCTTCATCTTAAGTCATAATGTTATATGTCTAATTTGTTGGAAATTTTGTCTACTTTCGGAATTTCTAGCTATTTTCCCCCTAAAACAATAAAAACAATAGAATTTTTTAATAAAAACCTTTTTTTGGGGGGGTGCTTTTTACAAAAATTTGGGGGGGGGGGGGTTGCCGGGAGAGATTTTGGTGGGAAGTTACAAATTCGGATTCAGCGACCCAAAAAACATCTAGAAAGCCGATTTCTAGTACTACCATTAATTTTGCTAGGTAGAGTCCCTATACGGTCTCTATTGCCTGTACTATAATGTTTGTTTTTTAAAATAAGTTACAGTTCAAAAGACCTGTAGAGATATTTTATTTAAATGTTCAAAATAAATGAAAACAAGTAAATTTTCGGATCAGCGCCTTAATGTAAATTTTCCAAGACATTTTAAATTTCATTTCACTTTACACAATGTTTAACATGCTGAAATCCGTAATTTAATAATGTTACATTATCTATATATTTATGAGCATATAAGAATGCCCATACATTCAGAAAATCTCTTACTTTTAAAAATTGCTATATTAAACACAATTCCATGCAATTATGCTCTTAAATTTCCTATTGTTCTAATTCTTAAGAATACAAATGTAGATCTCTTGAAGGGTATGTATTTTCCATTTTTACTTACAATTTTTCTTTCCAAAACTTTCGTAATCGGAAGTTTCAGAATTAATGCATTAATTTAATAATTTTCCTTTTCTGATACGTTATGAAATACAGTTGCTAGGGCACTTGTAAAATTAAAGAGAAAAAAAAAATTATGAAAACAAACTTATAAAATTGAAAAGTAAAGATGATTTATATTTTTTGAACAGACGCACAAAACTCTATCAAAATATACAAGATGGCCATAATTAAACTGGCAAAACTCAGAATGCTCAGTAGCGCAATCTAATTGAGAGATAGCGCCAAATTTTATGGGAAGAATAAATAAGACGGGGACGAAGGATTCTGCTTAAAAAATTGTTCCAAAAGTCACCGCTATGGGAATATGTGGCGCTGTGTAATAATAAAAAGAGTTTTAAAAAATGCAGAATCAATACTGAAATAAAACTACCTTTTTTTAGCACATTCAAATCAGATTCAATCTGGCCGCCGTTTTTGTGGACCACATATCGCTTTCTGCGCACAGCATACACAACAGCAGAAAGTAAGATGTTTGCAGGAATCTCCCGTACACTCCTTATTATATTATTCTTCAACATATACCAAGTCCTGGACAACATCGTGATCAATCTTGGACTTTAGCTAACAACATTTCACCATTTACACATTCATCTTTAGCTAAACCAGAAGTCGCATGGAGTAAGATCAGGAGACCAATGTGACCATGCAGTTCGAAAGTAGCGGCTAATGACTCTTTCAGTTGTGAATTTCCGTCGTAACAGCTGCTGTAACCGTAAAGCGATGTGTGGAAGGGCTCCATCTTGCATGAAAAGGATTTTATCCAGGCATTGTCTTTGCTGAAGTGCCAGAATTAAAAAGTTGTTTAACATTTGGCGATATTTCTTTCCGGCAACAGAACAGGTTGCCGGTCCTGTCTGGGTAATGTTCTCATAGAAGAATGGACCTATGATCATTTTCAATGTGAAACCACATCAAACAGTTACCTTTAGTGAATGTAAGGGAATTTCTTTAAATGCTTTGGGTGATTTTTATCCCAAATTCGCCAGTTCCGGGAATTTACAGTTTCATTCAGGAAAAAGTGAGCCTCGTCTCCCGAAACAATTTTTCACGGCGAAGTATTGTCCACCTCCATTTTGACAAAAAAGGTGAGAGCAAAAGTCAATCGCTTATCAAGGTCGGTGTGACGTAACTCTTGTACGGATACACATGGATAATCTTTCGTAACATTGTACGGATGCACATGGATAATCTTTCGTAATATTGTACGGATACACATGGATAATCTTTCGTAACATTGTACGGATACACATGGATAATCTTTCGTAACATTGTACGGATACACATGAATAATCTTTCGTAACAGGTTCCATAGCGTACTATAAGGCATAATCAGATTCCGTTCTACCTCATGAGCGCTACAAGTGGCAACAATATTGTCTTAGACTGAACGTTCAGAGAACCTGATTTCTCAAACTTCGAACCATTGCTTTTAAACTGTTAACTGACAAAGGACCGTTACCTTTGCGCATTTTTTTGTACAATAAATACTTTTGATTTATATATTTTTTAACTATTCTGTCACATGATGCATCAAGAATCTTTGAATATGAAACAGATTTTTAATGCTTTCAATTGGCAATACCTAATTGATGTAAATTTTCTTAATCCATTTCTTTCTATAATTGGGGTGTGTATCCCATTTTCCCCTATGAATTTATCTTCCATCATAAAATAATGGAATGCAAGTTACATCTTTTAAAATATGTCTGAAAACGTGTGACGTAATTGCAAAAAAAGTACGATATATATTGAACGAAGAATGAATTATATTCAAAATTTTAATTCCTAGCTTGTGCATTATACGATTCTTCTTTCAATGTGAAATTTTTTATTGCCGAAACGTCAACGGAAGACTTACTATGGAGAACGAAAAAGTTTCTTGCGTCTGTTTGTCTGTACGGCTCGCGATAAGTGCCGGAAAAGCGTTGGGTAAATTCGTAATTAGCTAGGTATATTGTTGAGGTACCCGAAATTAGCTGGATAGTTATAGATTAAATTTGGTTTATTTGTTTGAAATATATAGAACATTTATTTTAAGTTATAATATTTTCTATGGGATTTCAGAAAATGTTCAAATTTTACCATTAATTGAAAAGAAAATGTTGCATTTGGCTAATTTATTTTAATGTTAAATTATGAATAGTAAAATTCCCTAATGACATCTTAAATCATCCCAATTAGTGTAAATTTTTATCAATACATCTCTCACATTTCCTAAATTATCTATGTACAAGGTGGCCATAATTAAACCACGGCTGACACAGGCGACTATTTTTTAATTTTACCTCGCACCACTTTCTCGAAACAAAAATCTCAGACAAAAAGTTTGACTACATTTGCAAGAGTAATATACTACGAAATTGATTTTTTAATAGTGGTGCGAATAGAATAGAAAAATAGTCTCCTGTGATTCCCCTGTTAAACTGACACCACCTAGAGTGTTCTGTGGCGCGATTTAATTGAGAGAATGGCGCCAAATTTTGTGCGCAGATTAAACAAGGCGTTGAACGAAGGATTTCGCGAAAGTAAATTATTTTCAAAAGTCACCGCTTGGGGAATATGTGGCACTGTGTAATTGAAAAGAGAGTTTTAAAAAATGCTGAACCAATACTGAAATAAAATTATCTTTTATTAAACTCATTTAACGATTTAATTCAAGTTTAATATGGCAACACTTTTTAAAAAGCTAAAGCGTTATATAAACACTGATAAAGAATCTTTATCTTTGATTTCTCTTACTAAGTCCCAAAGAACGCAGAAGCAGAAGAAGAAGTTCCTTATTCAATTTCACGTTACATCCTTTCGCAGAGTGCCATTTTGTAGGGCTTTTAAAGACAATGTGTTATTTTTAGAAACCATTTGTGTGAAAGTTATGTGCAATAATGTCTCCTTCTTTAGTCGAGCGTGCGTTACAAGCCAAATTCTTTTACCGCAACCAGTGCAACGTGTTAGCCGCTCTAAATTAATTTGTATAAATTCGCCAAAATAAAGTTGTTTCTGTATAAGTTCACCCAAATGACGTCATTTGTACCAGCTCCGAAATTAGAAGCCAGACCTTGGAAGAACGAAAAGCTATTGGGAAGTAAAGTCATAGAATATGTGCATTTTTATTGGGAAAGCTTTTGCCTTAAATTGCCAATCTAATTTATTATTTGAAATATTATATTTAATAAAAAATAATACTAGAATTGCCTTCTAAATTTACAATAAATTTAGATTTTGTTTTTCCAAAAAGAATAGAATGATCTCATACAATTCAAAAGCAACACATCGGGATGCAACTAGTATAGTTAATGATCAAAACTATCCAATATAAGTTGAAAACCCTAAAAAAATAAAGGATTTATGAATAGAAATTAAGTGTGAAAATTATTTCCATAAAGTGCGAACGACCTTCTGTATATGCAGGGATGCAAGTGCTGAGCCAAAAATGGCTGATTCTCACCACTAAATTTTAATAGTATTCTTATCTTTATTAAATCTCAGAAATTCTGACATTAAATAAGGCAAGGAATACTAGTGTTAGCAAACAGCCATCTGTGGCGCAGCGCTTGTATCCCTGTGTATGTGCTAAAGTGCGGATAGCTATACAATAATTTTAAGACAAAATTTTGAGCCTCATTTAACTGCCGAAAATATTACAAATTGTACGATGAAAAGTTTTGATTACAAATTCGGAGATTGATGCATTTATTAGAAATTTTTTAATCTGAAATAATGGTGGCAAACTCCTTGAAATTTACAAGGAGTGTACATACTTTGATATGAGGTAGTTCTATTTTAGTTTTAGAGTTAATGGAACCTAAATTGAAAGCTAAAGTCAAATTTTAACATGGGTAGTATTAAAATCATAAAAACAGATTACATATTTGGAGTACACTGTAGCATCACCGTAATAAATGCGTTGAAAATCACGTTCATGGACTTATAAAAACAAGAATGAATTGACCTATCCATAAAACGCTGAAGGTTCAACTGTAACCGATTTGTTGCTCATTACCACCGGGGCTAACTTCCACAAGTAAATTTGAATAGATATTTTCTCCTTATTCAAACGCCTCATTCATGCAGAATTTCAGTCATAATTATGGCAAAACAACATATATTTATTTTAACTGGTGGAAGTTTACTTCAACGGTATTCAGGCCCTGCGTTTACGCCATATGTGACAACCGAAACAACCTCTTGTCCGTGTCAGTGAAAGAGATTTTTATACAGGGCCCAACTTCTTTAACCCCTTGGGGACGAGCGACACGTATACGTGCCGCAAGAAGCGCTCAGAATCCTTGTTCTTTCTCACCAGTAAAATTTTACTGTAAAATTTGCCTTGTTTAATCAGCGCATTTTTTTCGATTCAAGAAGACACAAATTTCTGTTTTTAAAAAACGGTGACAAAAGATTAAATATTTCGTAAAAGGCTCCAGTTCCGAATTGGTTAAGTAAAAATGAACAGAAATTTTTACCATATTTGTGAGAGATATTCTGCACGAATAAGCCTCTAAAATAAGGTGAAATTTTCTATTCAAAATTTACTGGTGAAAGTATGCTTCCGTGCAGATCAGAAATTGTTGGTCTCATGTAAAAAAATCAGCCGCAATTTCGGGATAACCTCTTAAGTTACTTCACTCGCAAGTGGTAGACTCTATGCCATATGTCCCCTACTCATTATTCACAACAGAATTGTCACGATGCGGGAGTTCGTAGTTTTTTTTTTTTTTTGGAAAAAAGTTAACCCTTTAGTGCGTAGCATTGCATATATGCAAACAACACAGTTTTCAATTTAATATATTTTTTTATGCGTATATCCTCCTGAGACCCAAGAAAATTTGAAACACTTTTATCTTTGACTTTACTACTTTATTTTCATCAAAAGGGTAAAAAAAATATTAGTTTAAGGGGTCTCAGGACTCTTAAAATTGGAAAAAATGAAAAAAAAGGACCATTTTCAACATTTAATATCTTAAAATGTATTTGATATCAAGACAATTTTAAATGGGAATGAAAGATACAAGTATGTTCTTTCATTTCAAATATTTGAAAAATTGCAAGATGCAGAATTAGATTTACAGGGGGCTCAAAACTGTCAGGCATTTGACTAGCAGAAAATCGACATAACAGCTTATGCGCACGATTACAAAATAAATTTTGCAACTAGAATAAAACTTTTGGTGCCTACTTATACCTCAGATTATAATAATTACACTGAACCTAAATAAATTTGCATTTAAAGCATTTTTATATTTTTAATACAAAGTTGCATTTAGGTAACGCAAAATTTAGAAATTTTCAACAATATAAACCCCAAAAAATTATTTTCTTTTTACAATAAAAAGGAAATTTTAGGTTCAGTTTATACAGACTAACATGAAACATATGTTTTGAGAATTTCATGAAAAAAATATTCAGAAGTTTTTGAGATATCGTGCGCGTTATGCCCAAAAACGTCATTTGGAGAAAAATGACTTCAAAATTTTGGAAACACTGCTTCAGCTATTGAGCGAGTATAATTCTAAATGCCATAATTTCTGTTCTAATGGGAATTTCAAGATAACAATTATATCGAAATGTTCAGAAAACATAGAAGTTTAACATCTAAAAAAATTAAAATTTTGAAAATTTTAGAGCTTTAAGAGTCCTGAGACCCCTTAAAAGTTGTTAATTTTTTTTTTTTTAAATTTTTTAAGGACCATATCCATTTTAATGGATGTTCAGGTCTTAAATATGAGGAAATGTAAACACAGTTCATTTCAACTTTCACAAAGAAAATGATACTGAAAAGCACTAAAATAACAATAAATTGAAACATATATTTATTATTAATTTAATGAACAACACTGAATTATTTTACACATATTTAAGCTAAATATAAATCTTAGAAACAATTTCTTTCACTGATAATGCACAAAAACATATTAAAACTTGGGCATCTAAGCTTAGTTTTCTTTTAAAAACATATTATTATCAATGTAATGTCTAAAATAATGATTTGCTTTAAATTTTATATGAACTTTTGCTTCTTGTTCTAGCTGTTGTGAAATATCGGGAGTATATGGAATACATGAGCGAACCTAAAATGAAACATAATTAAAATCAGAATTCTTGATACTTATGAAAAATATTCTTTATTCTATTAATTTAATTTTTTTTCTTTATATTTATGAATTTCTAACAAAAGAAAAAGTTAGCCGAAATAATTGTCTTAATTTACATATTAAAAAAAACTTTATATGTACATAAACCATAACTTGAACTTACTGCAAAGATCTCTTCCAAATCAAATTGGGCTTTTGGTAATTCGCTATTTCACTTCTGTTAGTTTGACTAACTGGGCCATCAGCAAAATTATTGACTGATTCTTTAGTAGCCTCATTTTCAGCTTCAGAGGAATCTTCATAAATTTTATTAATATTAAAATATTCATCACTAAAATCAAGACCAGAGTCATTCACATTTGCTATTATTTCTAATGTTGTTAATCTTTTGGCTATAATAAAACACAAAAATATGTAATGTTTTATAAAAAATATTACATATATATATGTATTTTTATAAAAAGTAATTAAAACATTACAGAGAGATTAAATAAACATAATAAACTTGGAAATCTTGCACATGATTAAAACCAAAACTAATATTAAAACTAATTATATAACTTTACTCAAGTAAGACCCAACATCCATTTTAATGGATGTTTTTAAATTTAGCTTTAAAGCAATAAATATAGCCAAATTACAGTCAAAAATTAGCTGGGGTACAAGAGAAACATTAAAATTAACATATACACTTTAAAATGTGCTTAAAAAAATAAAATGAGTAAAGAAATATTGGAACTTACTAACACCTGGTCGAATAGCACGTTGACTCAACCACTTCGCCATATTACAAACAAACGAGAAGCCGTTGCCAGATTCTAAAAACTTAAAAGTAATCTTTGAAGTGTATATTATATTGGAGTATCAGGACTTGCTTCTAAAGAAATATTTGATGTGATTAATAGGTTAAAACATAACATCCATTTTAATGGATGCGGGGTCTCAGCAGGATATACCTAATTGGAACCAGAAAATTAAAATAGTAATATTTACTAATATATTAATATAACATAACTAATATAATTAATATCACTAAATATAATAATAATAATATAATTAATATAACTAAATATTAATATAACATACATTCCGTATTTAAATAAAGTGAAATTAACCATTGAAATTTTCTGGTGTAAATTCAGATTCTCAGAACTACGTAATTTCTAGAACGTATTCTATCATGGGAATTAAAGAGTTAAAGGTTAAGTTTTATGAAAGAAATAATTATGTAAAATAAGGAATTTGGGGTTATAAGTATTAAAATATTTACTAATTTGCAATATTTTAGCGTAAAACAGGCACATGACAGTAGTTTTTACTTATATTGCAGATGTGCAACAGAAGAAAAGATTGACGTATTATATGAAAAATGTATCTCTGATTTTTTTTTTCATTATTTTTCTTGTGTAACAAACCTTTCAGAGAATTATATATAATTTTTTCTAAACAAAATAAAAAATCACGTATTGGAGGGTTAAAGTAATTTGTCAAAGCACTTTAATTTCACATTAATCTCATTGAACCTAGTTTGTGTGTGTGTGTTTCTTCATAAGAAACAAAAAAAGTCACAATATTTTTTTCATACTTCAATGTAATTTTCATCTTTTTATAAATGCATGGATTTTATGATATTCTACTTGAATTAACTTGACAAGACATTTCCCGTATTTTTTGACAAAGTTTTACTTAACATGCTAGGGAAAAAACCATTACTGTAATGAATAATAACGTACAAAGGTATCTATCAAAATAGTCAAAAAATTTCTTGCGAAGGAAAAATACAACATACATTAATGTTAAATAGAAACTTAAGCAGTACATATTTCTGTTAATTCCTCAAATTTATAGTCTAATAAAAAATGTTATAGGCTATGAAAATGCCTCAACTGTATTATATTTTCGTGTGTGCTGGAAATTATTTCATATGAATGGATTTCCGCGTTCATGGAAAAAAATATTAATTCATTTCTTTAAGAGAAATATATTTCGTTTAATAATATGTATGACAAGGAAGAAAAATCATCTTGTACTTAGAGAGTTATAGTTTCTAATATTCTTTTTTCATTCATTATGCATACATTATAATGCGTTTGCGTTTTTTTTTTTTTTTTCATGTATCTCCTACATTTTACAAAGTCACCTTCATATATGTAATAAAAAATTGAGTTTGGTTTATTAGGCCATTTATAAAGAAAATTATTTGTAGAGATTTTTTTTATATTTTAAACATACATGCCGTTATATTTACATCAATTATTAACCCTTATTTGTCCCACGTTACCCTCACCTCCAATGTGACATCGGTACTTTGATGTATCGGTCGTATAGTACAGTCGTGGAAAAAAAAGTAAACACCCCTTACTAACTCTGCAAAAAATTATCGTTCAAGAAAGTTACTCGTACGACACGATTGGTATAAGGTCTACCTTTAAATGATCTATATAAAATTTGCTTAGGGGGCCTTGTAAATATTAAAACGAACCATAACTTTGTTTTTTTTTCAATAGCAGTACACAATTCGGACAGCATAAATGAACTCTACACTCTTGAATTAGCCTAAAAAACAAATTTTTATGCAATTCGTACGATAAGTTTCCGAGAAATGAATTATTTTAAACGAGCGTATTTTAGGGGTTGTACCCAAATTGAACATCGGTACTCCATGTTTGACCGACCGAGCCCCTTCTTGATCAAGGCATCTTAAACGCCACTCAAGCAGTCATTGAACACTGCTAGATAACAAGATGGCATAAGAAATTTCAAAAATATCTAGTCACTTCTATCATAGACGTCCCTTAAACCCTCATTTTGCCGTTTTTTAAGCATAATTTGAAAACTACTTGGAAGAAAAATGTAAAGTTTTGGATTTCCATAAAGGAAGACTTAATAAATCTAAATGATCAAAGAAATTGTAGGTTGCAATTTATAATTTTTTCGAATGTTAATTTCATAATTCATAATTCATATCATAAAATTATAAAAATTGCAAATTCAGCGTATTTATTTTTGGTTTTTTAGTATTATTGCTACATAAAAAATTAGCACATTAGGATTATAATTTCAGGAGATATTAATAAAAATATGAAAATGTAATTTAATATTAGAAGCACTCAATTTTGAATGCTTATAATTCAAAAACATATCATTCAAATGGCTCGAAATTTCGTGTCTAGGCATAGTTTGAACCGAAGATTTGAAATATCTTGTTAAAATTGGGTATTGTCATTGAAAAAAATGAAGTTTGGGGTAGTTTTAATATGTAGATGGACCTCCTAAGCAAATTTTATATACATCGTTTAAAAGTAGACTTTATTTCCAATCGTTCGGTACCAGTAACTTTCTTCTACGATAATTTGTTGAGGAGTTAGTAGGGGGTATTTACTTTTTTTCCACGACTGTACGTTAGGGTGGAACGAAAAAAATAAATTTTTAATTTCGATATGTAATAGAGATTAAAAGTTGTCTAATGCCTTTGTTAAGACAGTGTTAAAATATTTTAACAATCATAATATATTTAGAGGTGCCGCAAAAGACTTGAATATATGCATTTTTAAGTAGATTTTACGAATTTTGATAAATTTGGTTTAGTAAAAAAAAAAAATAATAATAAATGCCAAATGCATGTTTTCAATTTTTAAATAATACACATAAACTACTTTACAAAAGATATTTACAGTTTTATACTGCATACCTTTAATATTTAGGCTACTAAATCTTGCATCTTTTAATTTCCATTTTTTTAGATTTTAACAGTATTTTGTAAATAACATTTCGATTAACCTTACTTTTAACTTAAAAACGCGGCAAAAGTTTTTCAGTTCTGAAAATTAGTAGTCAAATGGAGAACAGTACTTGTTTTGAAGTGAGCTTGATTCACGCGGAATATTATTGCCTGGTGTAGGGTGGCGGAGGAGGAAGGGAAGCATGTAACTGTAGCAATGGTCTGGTCACATTTTTCTGTCGTCAGTCAGTGCATGCAAACGAATCGTTTGAGTAACAAATGCTTTTATGCTGTTCTTTACTAGATTTTGTTTTGTTTATGAATATGTCAGTTTGAATATTTGTATAATAATTTATTAGTTAATACTTTATCTTTAGAGTGATGGCAGTGTCAAGGCCAGTTCAGACCAGACAAAAGTTAGAATGCCCAATTTTTGGGTACCATAAACAATTAAGTGATATAAGATTTTCAACTTATTATGACAGTATGAAATATTGTCTTTATATTCGACATGAGATGAGACCAGACAAAACACCAAAAGAGCGAACGGTGAGTGAAATACTTGATATAGTTATTAAGAAAGTTGAATCTATTTGGTCGTCAGCATCTATTCCTGTAGTATATCGCACTCGCATGTTAGAAATGGGAAAAATCTATCACGATAAATACAGAAGTACTTTAAGATCAAAAGGTAGAAAAGGTACAGGAAAATATGATTTGGTTGCAGTAAAATTTTTAAATGAAAGCAATTTTTATGCAGCAACCTGTAAGTGCAAAGAATTTTCTGTCTGTAAGTGCGAAAAAAGAAAAAAAAAAACCAAAACTTTAGAAAGATTTTTTACTTGACCAAAGAACAGTTAGAAAAATGTGTATAAGTGGAGTCTATAAAGTTATTTTCAAGATTTTAACACAAAGAGAAGAGAGGAAGCAACAGGTAATACAGCAACAATTAAAGTATAACCACAATCAGAAATTAGTAGTTAAGGCTACTAGAAAAGCTGAAAATGATGCCATTCAATCAGATCCTGAGCAAACATTTAAAGGAACCTTAATATACAATTCCAAAAATTCCTCTACTTCTTTTTTGGATTCAACTACAAGCGAGCAAATGCGAGTAGCACTTCCAACAGTAGCAAGTGCTTGTGACCGAACTGGGGTTTCAGACAGAGTTGCTGCGACTATCGCAAGTACTGTTCTTAACCCATTAATGTCGGTTGGTACGAAAATCTGCATTAGAGAGATACGAAAATTTTAAATATGAAAACCAATATTTTAGTAAGGAAATTTTGTTATTACTTAATCTCAGACGTTGAGAGATCAAATAAGTTAAAATTACAATATGGGAAAACTGGTGTCAACTGGTACCTAGGTATTAAAATGGTGTAAAAGGAACTCGGCATTAATGGGTTAAAGATGTTGGAATGATTACAGAGGTGAACAACAGTAAGGTAATTGATAGGATGAAAATTCGATGAGAGAGAGCCAAGAATAGAACAAAAGAGATAGTAAGATGCCTTAACCAAGTTGGAGATAATATAGGTGTGTTTTTCGATGGAAGAGAAGATAAAGCAATTGTGCAAGATAAAAAAGTAAACAAATTTTACAAAAATACGGTCATCGAAGAACATATTCCTTTAGTAAAAGAGTCCAATTCATTCTTTCTAGAACATGTAACCCCTGCTTTTGGAACAGGAGAAGCTATAAAAAATAGCATGACAGCCTACTTTAATGCTAACTATCATTTGAACATATCAACGGAAACTAATAATAAATTGTTATACGTTAATTATGGTATAATTGTGGTTAATTATGGTACATGTTTTTATATTTAACTTATCTTTCTCACATTACTTGGTGTGTATAAACACTGTAGATCATTTACAGGGGATTGCGCAGATGCTCTCGAGTACATTTTCGTTTATCGACGGAAATTGCTGAAAGGGAATTTGCAAATGGGCTATGCGTTTCCCAACTGGACTTATTTTAGCATACTATGTTGTGTAATTGAAAATATATTGATCGTATACAGGGCTGCACAAATGAATTTGAATATTTTCCCGACTATTGATGATAATTGTTGAAATTGTGTTTTCTAACTTGTTATGCGTTTTCTAAATTGTTTATCTTTGAATTTGAATTGTTATTGCTTTGAATGACTGGTATCTTCATTTCAGAAATTACAGTGTTGGTTTGGATACGTTGGGCTTTATGGTTTTACTGCAGACTAACATTATTTACAGATTTTTGCTTATGTTCTTGTCTTAGACTTTCATTACATAAACACTGGACTCTTGTAGAATGAACATTACCGAATTAGATCGAATTTTAATAATTTAAAAAACTTTGTTTTAGATTAAGAACAATAAGTTTCAGAGTACTGCTTTCTTCTATCCATGAATTAACTGTCTGTAAAATTGCTTGCAACTTATATTTATTTTACATTACACATTATGTTGTTTTTAATATCATATATGTAAATGTCTAAAATTCTGTCGATGACATTCCTTTGTTTTCTGTTGAGGCACAATTTGGCTTACTGTTGTCTTGGATATTTTATTAGACATATGTCTAAATGTCTAAAACCTGTTTATTATTATTATTACTATTATTATTTATTAGCCCCCGGTACGGTATGCTATTTCCTTCTACCAGCTTATTTTGTGTTCAAAAAATAACGTTACCTTACAGAAGCCAGCAATAAACAAAGCAGATGTATCATTGTACAATTAAATACTCCATAGCATTTTTTAAAATTTCTAAGCATCGCACATTTTCAATTTTTATACCATCGTATTAGAAAAAAAAGCACTTTTAAGGGTGTATTTCGATCCAAACTGCTTATTTTCTGATTCATTTTAAAATTCATTTTTGCTCTCAAACGCATCAAACTGGGAAATTCTCTTATTTACAAACTATATAATGTGCCGTGCTTCTCGATTTCTTGATAAATGCAGAAAATATTGTAAAAAATGCTGTCAAAATCGGCGTTTTGAACCGAAATTTCCAGAAGCGGTGATCTGGGGATGAAAAAAATGATCATACTGAGAAAATAATTGCTTAAAAATCAAATTCTAATTAATTGAGCGAAAAAGGAAATCACACGGCACCTTATACAGTTCTTCAAAAATCACCACAGCAAGTTTCATGTTTTTACTTTCAAAAATTAGTCTGAAAATGTCTCAGAAAATTTCGAGCTGTTGAGGGTGGAAAAATATTTTTTCGAATACACCCTTAAATGCAATTTGTTTGAAAACTGTATCTCCATTGATTTTTGAAATATTAATTTTTTTGTAGTTTTTAGCACCATTTGTTTCATTTTGGCAACTCAAGTACTCCATTTATGTAGAAAGTAAAGGGAAAATTGTTGAAAAATAGCAATTATATATTTTTGTTGCCATTTTCTCATAACAACCGAAAGCAAATGTAATTAAAATACGTGCTATTTTGAAAAAATATAAACGAATAATTTCTGTTAAAACAGGGAGCTATTATAAACTATATTTAATTTTAAGTTATCTATATTAATGTTACAAACAAATGAAGGCCTATAAATCATTAGATAGCCGTTTTTTTTTGTCGAGTTTCTTTAATGACGGCATCTTTTTGCTGCATTTGTGTATTGTTTTGCGATAGTGATATCCTATGCATGCTTTACTGTAGATGTTTAAGAGTGGATCGTAAATGTGGAATTCTTAAGCGGATGCGAATGACGTCATTTTACATAAAATAAAATTGTGTGTCTTAAAATTGAAATGTGTTTTGTACTATTTATATATGCATATTTTTTTCAATCGTTGGCGACACTAAATTCTAAAAAAGCAGTATTCCTGTTTTCTAATTTATTATTTATTTACTGTTGTTGGGGGCAACAGTGGTTTGTGATTGAAATAATAAAAATGCCGTGGTTTAGTGGGCCGGTGTCCCGTGGGGCGTTGCTGGTAGTAGAGGAGATTTTTCACCTGGTTTTTTTCAGGACCTTTTTACTTTGACATCGCCTTTCATATTATATAATTATACATAACAATCCGTTAAAACCATCAGAACTAAGTTAATAAATGTTAAAAGTGATAAAAATACATTTAAAAGGCATATAAATGTTAGGCATATAACATGTTCTATGTCATACAGCCGTCTAAGTGACGAAACATATCGATCAGAGACTATCCTGTCTTAAGGGGGCCTGAGATACATTTCAGAATAATTTTTATTTGTCCGCTTAAAATTTTGAAATTTTTTGTGGTGGTTAACCATATCATTTGTAAACAAAATCACTTGATAAAACTTCTCATATAGCCCAGTGGTAGGGAGCAAAAAAAGGCCCAATTCGGAAATAATTAGGGGAAAGCTGGAAATTGTTTTAATCCCTCCAGTTTATGTCTAGAATTAATATGCTACGTTTTCCCCCTCGTACTAGGTGAGCGTTAGGAATTATACATTGATTTATAGTAAAAAAACACGTTTTTTTAAATACCATAACACTATCTCGAAATCACTAACTTTTCAAAAACATTGTCAATACAAATGTTGTAGGGCTTAAAATTCTGAATGAAATGAGTACCTACTCTTAATACTTTTGTTGAATATTAAGGTCACAATTTTACTTTAAAATTTTAGCCCCGTGGTCAGAGGGTTGAACTCGGAATTAATTAGGGGAAAACTGGAAATCGTTTTAATCCCTCCAGATTAGGTCTAAAATGAATATTCTATGTCTTCCCCTTCGTACTAAGTGAGCGTTAGGAAATATGTACACATTTACATTCGAAAAACACGTTTTTCTTTAATATTTTTAACACTATCTGAAATTGCGACCTTAATTTTGAACAAAAATATTAATGTGAGTATTCATTTTATTCAGAATTTTAAGCTCTACAACTTCTGTATTGGCAATTTTTGGGTATAGTTAGCTGTTTTGCGATATTGTTAAGGCAATCTAGTCCCTCCTATCTTGAAGCTCTTGATTAGCGATTAAGGTAAAATTTTGAAATGGAATTGCGACCTTAATTTTGAACAAATATATTAATGTGGGTGCTCATTTTATTCAAAATTTTATGCTCTACAACATTTGTACTGACAATGTTTTTGACAGACTTAGCTGGTTTGAGATATTCTTAGGTAACGTTGTCTCTCCGGACTTCAACCTCTTGATTAGTGATTAAGGCAAAATTTTGAAATTAGAATTGCGACCTTAATTTTGAACAAAACTACTAATGTGGATGCTCATTTTATTCAGAATTTTAAGCTCTACAATATTTGCACTGACAATGTTTTTGATAGAATTAACTATTTTGAGATATTGTTAAAAATATTAAGGAAAAACATGTTTTTCGAATGTAAATACGCATATATTTCCTAACGCTCACTTGGTACGAGGGGGAAAACATAGAATATTCATTTTAGGCCTAATCTGAAGGGATTAAAATGATTTCCAGTTTTCCTCTAATTAATTCTTAGTTCAACCTTCTGACCAGGGGGCTAAAACTTTAAAGTAAAATTGTGAACTTAATATTCAACAAAAGTATTAAGTGTAGGTACTCTTTTTATTCTGAACTTTAAACTCTACAACATTTGTATTGACAATGTTTTTGAAAAGGTTAGTGATTTCGAGATAGTGTTATGTTATTTTAAAAAAACGTGCTTTTTTACTATAAATCAATCTATAATTCCTAACGCTCACCTAGTACGAGGGGGAAAACGTAGCATATTCATTCTAGACCTAAACTGAAGGAGTTAAAACAATTTCCAGCTTTCCCCTGATTATTTCCGAATTCAACTCCCTAACCACTGGGCTAATAATTGTTTTTTAAAATTAAATTTAAAATTTAATAAAAAAGTGGGGTAATTTAAAACGTTATAACTCGAAATATTATATGTAGAATTTCAATTCTTTTGCATTTAATTAAATAGAAATATATAACTTTTAATTTTGATTCAGCATTTTTAAAAATATTAATTTAAACAAAAATTAAAAATATTTAAAGTAATCATTAAGAAAAAATGATTAACTTTTTTTAAAAATCACATTTTCAAAAGTAAATATTTTTTCAAATTTACTGAATCAAAATTAAAGTAAAGTAATCGAAAAAGATATGTTCCAAGATTGAACCATTTATTTTTAACAGTTCTTGACTTATAACAATTTTAATACAAAAAATGGGGAAAAAACCGATCATGAAGAAAACGCATTTTCACAAGAAGTCGTTTCCACGACAACCATTGCTTGAAAGCTAGATTTGGAAAACAAACTAAAACGAAAAAATTAATATTTCCTATTCCAACATGGTTAGAAATATGATTCAAACGTCATTTTAAGTAAAAAAAAAACAGAGCAATTTTTAATGTAATAAAAAAAAAATTAGAAAATTAGATATTTGTTGTGTCCCGGACCCCTTAAATATTGAAAAACTTATGAATTACGCGTACATAAAAGGCTCAAATGAAGTTATTTTGAACTAATGTATACACAGAAAAAATATTTTTACAGATAAGACTGAAATAATATATTTGAAAATTAACATTCATCTATTTCAAGTAAGCCACTTAAACTTTTATACAAAAACTGTCAAAATTTGTTTTCTGAAACAATATTTATACAATATCATTTTCAAATTCACTAAAATAGATTATTTCCTTTTATCATCCATCAGAAATTAAACAATTATTATTTTTCATTATTTAAGCTTTATTCTATACAACACATATAGTGAAAAATACTTTTAAGAGATAATTTTGCCAATTACTTCAATTAAAAAAATATATATATATACCTCAAATACAAAATATGCTCGCACATTTTTTTAACGATTTTGGTACAGATAGATATAAACAAAGATATATTTTTTAATATGATTAGTCTGAAAACCGCTTTGTTAAACTTTATATCACGTACTGATTTTCAAGATAAAAGAATGCGTTGCGTTTAATTGGAATAGCCTCAATTTTAGTTTCATTTCTCATTTTTACTTTCGTCTACCTTCAATAGAAGAAAGAATTGTAAGTGAAATTTTTTTTCGACTTCCAGTTTTCGACGGATTTACACGTTTTAGGGATCAAAGATCCAAAAAACATGTTTATAGAAAGTGTCTGTCTGTCCGTGTGTCCGTATATCCGTATGTCTCTCGCCGTTGTACGATCAAAAAGTGTATGTCCATGCATGTAATGCATTTTACATAAAATGTGCATATTAAATGTGCATATTAAAATGTGCAATTTACATAACATTTACACATAACGCATGTCCATGCATGCGTGTAAAACCATGCATACATTTTGAACCAATTATTATTTTTTAATTTTTGGGTATGGCAAGCAGGTCCTCCCTGAATTTCGAAAAAATCCGCTGTAATAGCGATTTTTGTGCCATTTTTAATATTGTACCATCAAAAAGTGTATGCAGTTATGCACAGAATTGAACCAAATGTTTTGTGCAGGTTTTTGGTCATGGCAAGAAGGTCCTCCCTGAATTTGGAGAAATTCCGCCGAAAGGGGGCGCTGTAATAGCGATTTTTGTGCCATTTTTAATATTATACCATCAAAAAGTGTATAAAGTTATGCACAGAATTGAACCAAATATTTTGTGCATGTTTTTGGCCATGGCAAGAAAGTCCTCCCTGAATTTGGAAAAATTCCGCCGAAAGGGGCGCTATAATAGCGATTTTTTTGTAATTTTCTTGATTTTTCGTAGTCCTATTGTACACCGGCGGTTGGTGAATCGAGGGAATTTCTTATTCTTATAAGCCGACTATTCGCGAACAGCAAATATACAACAGAATAACGAAAAACTATTGACTTTAATGAATATCATGATCAAGATTAACTAGTTTTAGTCCGATTAATTGACTGAAGCAGAAATTTAAGATGAAAGTCAAAGTTAATATAGTATCGAACTAATAAAAATGAAAAAATGGCATTTGTAACAACATTTTGAAATATTAAAATATATGAGGTAGAAAAAAGTTTTGGGATTGGCACATCCAACTAGTTTCTAAAAATACAGCAATAGGTTTAGTGGTAGGGTGGCAGTTTAATGCTGTTAGAACTTAACACACTGAAGAATGTTTGTGTGCTGTTATGGAATGTCTCCCTTGAAAACAAGTTTTAAAATATACTTCTCATAGTAATACGAATTAATTTCGATATTTTTTTCTAGTTTCCTTATTTTCCGTTTTCTGTTATAAAATAATCCTACAATAACATGAAATAATTAGCAAACTTTTCTAGTTTTCTCTAAACCAAAATTTTAGGTCTTCTTCTCCTCTACTTTAATTTTTACTCTAAATTGTACAATTTGGTACATAATCTACATTCATTAGAGCTGTTTTTAAGAATATTATATTATAAAACAGAATTTCTATATTTATGGCAAATAAAACGCAGTTTTTAACATTTTACAACATAGTTGAAAAGTATTTTTGAATTCAGTATCTCCGGTCGTCCTTCTGTCTGTCTGGCCGCGCTCTAATTTTCGTAAAATTACTCAGATTTCCACAACGTTGGTATATGTTATTCAAGCTTACTTTAAAACACGGCTGTCCAACCAGGCGGCATCGTATTAAGAGCATTTTCTTACAAAAATCTTGACTTTTTTCAATCTGAGTAATTCGGAAAAAAATAAGACAAAGATTTCTGAAAGAAATTACTGGTATTCCACGGGAATCAGCTTGTATAGCTCTGCTATAGGACGTTCCCTAGAGAAAAGTGAGGACGCAGCATTTATAGTTCATTTAGAGGGGCATACAAAAAGTCTGAGGGGAAAAAAGGGTTTTCCGTGACTATTAATTATGTTATATTGCTCCGAACATAATTAAATGGCCGAAGTGTACAACAACATGATTTCTGTAGTATATAGAAGGCGTAGCATTTATCGTTCATTTCAGAATAATTCGTAACATTACCATCTATGAGCAATACATTCTGGAAGTTCGTTGTCAGTTGCAGTAAGCGTTTTTTACTTTAACGAAAGTTCAACATATGTTACTTAAACTGTATAAATTTTATAGATCAGATACAGCGCTGTATAGCTTCAACCTCAATGGACGTGAATTATTTAAGTGTGTTTTAAAATGTTTTATGCATATTGGAGTTAAGCTATATTTTTGTACACTAAGAAATTGTTTCTAGAATATATATGAATCCGATATGCTGCCGCATACATGTTTACAATACCTACTGGGTTCGGAATGGATACATGTATTTCTCTGTATATTTTTCTGGTATTAAACATTGAATATCTTGAAATATTCACGAAGCTGATCGCTATACAGTTTGTCCGCTCTAAACGGTGTCCAATGGCTAATTCCTAAACCGATAGTCATAGACATATAGTTCCAATTACAAAAATGCTTTAAATCAGGTAAAGAAATATTTTAAAAGCGATTTGCATCAATAAAAACACTTCTTAAAAAAATACGAAATTTAAATTGTTATACGGTCCCCGATTCTATAAGTTATATTTAGTAAAATTTTCTTATTACACTGACAAGTAAGACAAAAAAAGTCCCATTCATATAACACTAAAATTGAGCAAGTTATGAAAATTTAAAAATACATGACTTATGCCACTTTTCTGCTCTGAAAATAAATGAGTTCGGCTTGGCATTGAGGGCTCACATACCAAGTGCTTAAAGTATTCGAAGATCTTATTTCATGTGTATCTGCGATTTGAAAAAAATCGTACAAGTATTACAATTAAGTTAACATTTATTAAGTTTCAGATTGACTAAAATAACATATGTTTTATTTTGTCAGGGTTTGAGACTGTTTCATTTATGATTTCTTTTAACAAAAATTATGTTATTTTTATATGTTTTTATGTTACTTCAACGATCGTATGCATGTTTTTCCAGTTCAAAATTTGTACTCGAACTTTAACTCACTCTCAAATATCCGATCGAGATTACATTTTACATACTGTAAAATGTAATAACGCAAATCCGATAACAATCTAATATTATTATGATTTTCGATGGTTACCATTTATACTTATTTTACAGGATAACACAAAAAATTTCGTATAAACTACCGCCAAGACGTTTAAGAAAAAGTTTTAGATTAGATAATACCAGGGGTGCCATTTGAGGGGGGGAATACCCCCCGCCCAAGGAATTTGATATTTCAGAAAATGTTTCAACCATCAAATGCAGGGATACAACGAATAGTGATTTTGGCTGAATACCGAATGCCGAATATTTGGCCTGCAGGTAAATAGAATCTATTCGGCTGGCCAAATACTTTTATATCTCAGTGTTTAACGTTAAAAAAGTTAATTTTAAACAATTTTATATAATATTTAGCACAGATACTGCCATTTTGACGAACAAGACTATTTTTATAAGTAAATTTTGTACTAAAAAAAGTATGTTTTGAGTTATTATTTAAGAAGAGGATGGTTTAAAAAATTTTTAGATAACAAAATTTAAATTACATGCCTTCTTCAATTAATTCAAACAAATGAAAAGAATTCTCTTTTATTGAACATGAAGCAACATATTATTCCACTTCTTTCATCAAAAATGAAAGGTGTACAAGCCGTAGCAGAATTTTCATTTATAACTGTATAAAAATGAAGATATTTTAGCGAAATTTGCATCACATTAATTTGCTTGTATAGAATGTGATGATATTCTTGGAAGAGACTGAATTTTGGCCAGTGGTACAGTCAGTATAAGTTTTGTTAGATGCATTCTTAATAAAATAATATCTAGCTCAGTGCTGTTTAGATAAGAATGGTTGCTATTTCCAGCACTTCTCGTCATGCTACCATATTTCACAGAAATTAAAGTAACTCTGTTGACAATATAGTTACAATACCTTCATTATTGTTAAAGTAACAAAAGAAAATTAAAGTTTGACTTGGGGATACACTGTATTTTTGACTGAATTGGTGAATTGCTATCCTGATTTACTGGACAAAAAATTGCCTGTTTTGATGCTTATTATTACCCCTGAAATTTTCTTCCATTTTGTTTAGAAACACCCTGTTTTCGAAAAAGCAAGAAACAGGTTATTTACCAGACAATGCGCAGTAACTTGTATTTCTACATTTAATAATTCCAATGAACAAATGTCATGTTATTAATGGTTAATATTTTTTAAATGACATTTTTAAAACAACAAATAAATAATATAAAATCATTCTCTTTTATTTAAAGATTCTAATTAGTCTGAATATCTTTATTAATTGACAGTTAAAAGTAGAAGTTGTGTAACGTTTTAAAAAATATTTTTAAGAGGTTTTTTAAGTATTCGGTTTGGGCGAATAGTTTAATATTCGGCCAAACCGAATATTCGGTCGGCCGAATATTCAGCAAACCGAATAGTTTGATATTCTGTCTAACTAAATATTTGTTAGTATGGTCGTATAGACCGAATACCGAATAGATACCGAATATTCGGTGCATCCCTACCAAATGTCAGACTCAAACAAACAATAGAATATTGCTCAAACTCTAAACTAACTTATCAGATTTGATTGCAAAAAACATATGCATTAAATAAATGCTTGGGCATAGAAATTAATAATTATCAAAAAAATTTCCTAAAGCCTTACTATTCGAACTACCTCAAGGTGAGACATGTATCTTTAATGAGTACATTGGTTAATTTTAAAAATACACGTGAGATTTTTTTTTATCCGTTTCTTCTCAGCTGTGTGCAAATTGATCATGAAAAAACTCGCCAAAATCATTGACACAACAATCACAATGATTTTCTACTAGTCAATTCTCGAATAAGCACAAAGAAAATAATAACATTTAAATCCCACTGATGACGGTCTTGTGATGACTGAAAACGTTCTGTGTTTTTCTAATGTATTTTAAATAATTTTAAATTATATGCATGCACATGAAGGTAATTCTTGTGCATTTATTTGTGCTTTTTATATGAATATTAATTATAAATTTTACCTTTTCTGTAGAAAAATGACGATATATACATAGTATTAATTAATGTTCAAATATGTAGTTTTTTTTAATCTGAAAAATATTTAGAAAAACTTGTTTTTCATTGATTTTTTTTTTGAAAAATCGGATTAACATGAAACCATCTCATAATAGTGAAAACACAATCCGAAACAATTAACGCTTTGCCTTTACTTGCAGAAAATCACTAACGAAAAATTTCTTATACTTATAGATCTGAAAATTTGCAAATTTCGTGACCTATCCATGACGTTCGTTGGCTGATTATCTGATGACTGATTGAATTTCATGTTTTTTTTTTTTTTTTTTTTTTTTTTTTTCGATTATCTGACGAAATTTGCGATTATTTCCGCGATCGATTCACGGAATTCACGATTTTTTTTCTGCAAGCGTTACACGAAATGGATTTTTTACGCGTGAGCACTTGCCGAAATTCACAATATTTTCCGCGACCAACTTACGAAAATCGATATTTGTTTTCGTGATTTTTTTTGACAAAATTCACGATTCCTTATCACTATCATTTATTGAAATTCGTGACTTTGTTTCTGCCACCGACTAATAATGTTTGTGATTTTTTTGCGCGAGAGTTAGACAAAAATTTGGATCCTATTACGCAATCATTTGACGAATTTCTCATCGATTTTATTGCGCGATTGTTCGACTAAATTTTCGTGATTTTTTTGCGCAATCTTTTGACGAAATTCGCGATTTTTTGCGCAATCCTTTTACGAAATTCGCGATTTTCTTCGCAATCCTTTTACGAAATTCAAGATTTCTGTTTGTGCAATCGTTTGACGAAATCTGTATTTCTTTTCGCGAACACTGGTGAAATTAGCGATATTTTCCACGGTCGTTTGAAGAAAGTAACGATTTTTTAAGTGACCATTTTGGAGACTTTTTTTTTTTAAATTTCCAAGATTCGCGATTTTTTTCTGCGACCCATTGACGAATTGATTTTGCGGATTTTGAAAGAAAGAAAAATCGCGGAATTTCACGAAAATTTAAAAAAAAAATGTGGAATAATCACATGCTTGTGAAAGAAGTTATGGAGACAAAATAAGTTAGAGCATTTTTTATTGTGCGGTATTTTCTTTCTGTGTGATTTGTGCAGTTCTGCAAGCTGTGCAATTTTCCACGTTCCCTGTTCCTCAAAGATAAATTTTCCTTCTTCTTCGTCAGGAGACTCATGAAATGGCGCCCCTGTACGTAAAATTTCAAAAGGGACTAGAAAAAAGCTCCATTTAAACAGGTCTCCGTCTTAGCTGGTATAATTGTATGATGTTTGTCATCGAAATTTGATTTTTTCCCCTTCTAGAAAGAAATCTGTTACAGACAGGTTTCATGTTCACAAGTTTTACTCTAATACATCTCTTTTCAGAGCTATACTATAGAGCAGATGGTGTTCAGTGAGGACACTTGTAAAAATGAAACCTGTCTATAATAGAATCCTGTATAAAAAAAAATCATGTGAAATATATTCAAATTTTACCTTCTAAGACGGAAACCTGTTTAAAACGAAATATTTCATTGGTTCTTAGTTTCCGTATTCGAAGTTTTCACTGTTATTGTAAGCATAAGTCAGTAAAAGTTTCTGATACGTGGGGGTGGGGGGTGTAGACCTCCTGGATCCTACCCTTAGCTATATAGATTATAGAATCCCTCAAAAAATGTTTGCCGACTCCCAAGAAAGTTCTGAAATGGCACCTCTGGATAATACAAGACTTCGATTGTTGGGTTTTTTAACTTTTATGTACTTTTTAGCACTGAATCTGAAAATTACCTTTATTTTTAACCATCATGTCAGAATGTTTCGCAAATCATAAATTCTCAAAGTTAAAGAATAACAAAAATCGGATACTGTAAAATAGAGGAGATGGCTGTGTTTTTTAACTTTTGATAGTTGATTTTTACGTACTTTTTCCCATTGAATCTGAAAAGACAATGAGCTTCATTTTAAACCATCACGTTAGAATTTTTTTGCAAATCGTAAACGTGTAAGTTAAAATATAGCGAAAATCACATACAATAAAACATATGTAAAACTTTTTTTATTTTATTTTATTTTATTTTATTTTATTTTATTTTATTTTTGATTACCCTGGGATTATTACAGCTAAATAGTTGAGTGATCCGATGAGAGGGGGGAGGAGGTTCAATTTTAACTTTGAACTTTTTAACTTTGAAATTTGCAATTTGCAAAAAATCCTGATGTGAGGGTTAAAAATGAAGATCAATTTCGGATTCAGCGGTAAAAAATACATAATAATAAATCATTAAAAGCTAAAAACAGAACAATCACATCTATTTTATACTATAAAATTTTCGCAATTTTTCTTTTTTTAACTTTAAAATTTACGTGAAAATCTTTATATGATGGTAAAAAATGAAGGTCAATTTCGGATTCAGCGGTGCAGAATACATAATAATCCATTATCAAAAGCTAAAAAACATGACATCACCCAACTTTTGCAGGCTAGTGTAATCTAATAATATTTTAAAATAGTATCATTTTGTAAATAATTGAGGCTGTTAATTTAGCATCATTTTATTTAACAAAAATTCTGTTTTTTTCCTTCTTCTTAAATGTTTATTTCAAATTGTGTAATTTGCATTAATATGTCAGAATGATTAAAGATTTCAAATTTATACTGCAATGTTAATTTACTCTCAACCATTTTTTTAATATACCTGACGAAATTATATTTCAAATAAATTTGTGAATGACCCCCAATTTTCAGCAAAATATATGCTCCAACTTTAAACAACTATTACTTGGTCAATTTTAATCGTAGATAAACGGGACTTTTTTTGTATTACTTGTCAGTGTAAAAGGAAAATTTTACTAAATATAACTTATAGAACCGGGGGGCCGTAACGAAATTTAAATTTCTTCATTTTTTAAGAAATGCTTTTATTGACCCAAATCGCTTTTAAAATATTTCTTTACCTCATTTAACCCCTTGAAGTGCGGTGATGCCGTCACGGCATCACATAATTTTAATCCCTAATTGCCACATTGGCACCGGAATTTTATAATGAAAATTTCACCTTTCTTAAACATGCGAAAATATGCTTTTACTTGTTTACAAATAAATTCTCTTGCAAATACTGGTGTTAATAAATTATTTCAACATTTTATAAATACAAGTACCTTGCCTCTGAAAGGATTAAAACATTTTTGTAATTGGAACTATATGTCTATGACTAACGGTTTAAGAATTAGCCATTGGACACCGTTGAGAGTGGACAATCATGTATAATAGAATCATGGAATTGTTATTTAACTAAGTTCGGGATCTACCGCCCTATTAGAGAACATGTATTTTCATTGAATATTATTTTGTCTTAACTGTTAACTATTAGTTTTGATTTTATCTCCATGTAGTAATGAAAGTATCCTAATCCTAATAATATTATAAATGTGATAGTGCGAAAATGCTTGGTTAAAGTCAGAATTAAAACAGATGATTAAAATAGTGTTGCCAGACTGGGAACTTTTTTGTCCCAAGATTGTAGATTGTCACCTCTTTTTTGAAATAGAAATATTGGGCCTACTTATAAATAAATTAAAAATTCTGGAAAACAAGGCGAATTATGCTATTTTAAAAATGTGGTGACAGTGAAATAATCTGAATTAACCCTCCGTCTACCAGACGGGTCCATTGGACCCGACAGGTACATACAAAATATTCATTCAAACCAGAAATTTCTTTAAAATAAACTAAGTATATAAACCAGACAAAAATAAGGTAAATAAATAAGTTAAATAGTTTTAAATAAAAATTCTGGTGTAGAACGTTTTATTAAAACTTGAATAAAATTCCCGGTAGATCTAGGGTTAAAAAAGGTCCTAATCTGGCAACACTGGATTAAAATGCATTTGATTTTATTATCCATTAGATTAATTTTTTTTATGTGCAACATTTTCGCCTAAGTTAATAAAATTTACTATTTTATTTCTTTCTAAAACATAAAATAAAAAATATAAAAATAAAACCTACTTTCAGTAAAATGTTGCATTTTGTACATATTTGAGAAATATTTTCAAAAAATATTTTGTAATTTCGCTATTAATGTTTCCAACGTAAAATAAATATTGTTACAATATTGACATTTTGTTGGAGATAGTTAAAATGGGTACCAAGATTTCTGCAATATTGACATTTCACTACAAATATTTCCAGTGTGTTTTATCAATATTTCCGGTCAAATGTCTGCAATTAGTACTGGAATTAAGCGCACTTTTGTATTCAAAATATAACCGTTAATTTTGAATAGTAATTTTCGCTTTCTTTAATGGCAGGTATTCGTCAATTAAATACAATGAAAATTGCTATTTAAAAACTCCGGTAGACAATTTGAAATCAGAATTTGGTAAATTTTTCACACTGTTAGAGATGACTTCAAATATTGGAGCAATATAACCAACATAACTGATATTTTTTCGGGCAATTACGTTTCTGCATTTTTATAATATTTATTTCCAAATATTAACCTCCGCCTTTTTTATTCTCAGAATTTATAAGGCGAGTGTTATTATTAGGATGAAATAGTGGTTATAAAAAAACACTAAAAACACATTTACCCCTTAAAATATGTAAAATTTATTCACTTCAGTAAAAAATTTTCAAGCTGGAAGATGAATGGGATGGATAATGAATACAATGGTTTCATCGGTTTAATAGCTGACTTCAGTGAAACATTTTCACACTTTTACATTTATGATATTATTATAATTAGGTTTCTATTAATATTACATGGAGATAATAACGAAACTAATTTTTATGACAAAATAATACTCAATGAAAACACACGTTCTTTTAATACGAAGCTACATCCCGAACGGATTAAATAATAATTTAATGCTGCTGTAAGATAGCAAATCGTCTTCGTATGTGTTTCAGAATATTCAAAATGGCGTACCAGAAAAAATATACGGAAAAATATATGTGTGGAATCCGAAAAGAGTAGACGTTGTGAATATGCCTGCTGCATGCTGGATGGTAATTGCTGAAAATGAGTTTTTAGTTGTGTTGTTACTTAACCCTTTCAGGGGCAAGGCACTTGTATTCGTAAAATGTTGAAATAATTGAATAATACCAGTATTTACAAGAAAATTTATTTGTAAACAAGTACAAGTGTATTTTCGCGTACTTAATAAAAGTGAAAATTTCATAACAAAATACGGGTGCCAATATGGCAATTAGGGATTCAGGGCTCCCAAATGGTCCGCCAACTGAATACCAATAAATTTTAACAGAAAATTTTATGGTAGGTTTGCTCTAGAATTTACTTTCAAAGTGATTCCGAGGCGGTTTGCAAGAAAAATCTAAAAAGAAAATTTTTCTAAAAAAATATTGGTATTCAGTTGGCGGACCATTTCGGAGCCCTGGGATTAGAATTATGTGAAGTCATAGCGGCATTTCCGCCCTTCAAAAGGTTAAATTTTAATTTAAAACATAGTATTGTACGCATACTTGCCAACTTGCCCTTAAAATTCCGTAAAATGCGAGTTAACTTAACCCAGGTTAAACAGGTTTCGAACGAGAAATTTACTAAAGAAATTGATTTAAATAGATTTAATAGAGAAACATGATTTTAAATGTATAATGATACATGAAATACATTTTCTGGTTAGTAACGCGTATAACCTGGGTCAATTTAACTGAAATTTTACGGAAGTTTAGTTGAATGTTGGCAAGTATGTTGTACGTGATTTTTATAAATATGTACAGATTTTATCAGGGCAACACATTCTAAATTGAATACATTACCATTTATGGACATTGGTTGCTGGAATTTAATTTTTAGCTGTGTTTTCTTGCTGAATAAAATTGTGTGATGTGAATAATACCTGGATACACAAAAGTATTTGAATACCATAGCGACGATGAATGGTATTGGTGAAATTGGGTTTTTAACTGTCTTATAAGCTTCGAAAATTGTTCATTTACACATCTTTCTTCACGGTATCAAAATATGAAGCTTTATTATAAAATTTTGAAAGTGTTGGCAAGTGTTTCATAATGTCTGTGTGACACATGAGTTTTTTATATCTTGTGTATCCTAAACATGCACGTAAAATCTGGGATGCATCTTATAACATTAATGTACAGATCTCCTTTTCCGTATTCTCTTTTGGTGACTACAAAGCTCGATTCACTAAAAGTAATCCTGCGTGCTTTTGTGGCAAGGGGCATAGCACGATTAGACATTGTGTCTAAGAGTGGCCCCTGTGGAAAGCAATTAGAGAGAATCATTTTACTCGAAATTTTCACACTCGAACGCTTAGCGATCTTTGCCTAGATCATTCCAGCAGGAGAGGGATCGTGGCTATTGTCTCGGACCTCTTGACTAGGAACTTGGATCGCGCTGGTGGTCGCAGGGGCCCTGAAATCTGAGGTGTCGAGTTCCGAAGTCCTTGAACAGGTTTCGACCCATTTGAACGCAGTACTCTATGAGAGTAGTCCGTAGTCGTAGTGTCGGCGCGATACGGACAGGTGACCGCGTAAGGTTCTCAGGGGTTTCCTTGCGTGTAACGATAATTCGAGTCGTTTTCCTGTAAGTCCTCTCTGAAGGCGGGGTCTCGATACTTTGCGGTATTGGTTCAGGCAGCTTTTGCCGCTTCGACGCTGGGTTCGGTCGGTTTCGACTGCTCGGCTGGTGCTTTTTGTGGTGCCCTTCTTGCTGGGTGCAACGTGCCTGGCTGTGTCCGGTGTCCGGCTTATTGGTTGCTCCTGGATTGCGGGTTGCTGGTGCGGCGACTGGGCGCCTTTTGGTGCTTTTGGGTACGGGAGATAGCTAAGCTATCTCCTTTGAAGAACCGCATGGAGCCTCTCGGCTCCGGATCGGGAAACTTTAGTTTTTCCGTATTCTCTCTGGTATTCCTCATGTTTGTATTCTGTATATTACGCTTTTAATAGTACATTGCTTAAAAATGAGGATACAAAATATTAGTGAAATTGACTTAATTTGATTAAATTAGCTAATTTATATATAAATAAAAATATTTAATTTTAGAAAACGAATATATTGCTATACACTGTAAAAAATAAAATAAAAATGCTTCTTATTCTACGGAAATAATGAAATAACCACATACGAAAATATATAATTACCTCTTCTTAGTTACACACGATTACAAAAAGTGTTCTTTATCTTTAAATGAAATAAATCTCCTGGTAAGACTCCTTATTTTTTATGACTTTTACTAGTGATGGACAGAATGAATGATTTTACTACAAAATAAATCATTCGGGCATGCGCAAAAACATTGTTTCCAACCTTTGAATACATTTTTAATAGATTACTGCAAGAAATTTTGAGGAGAGAAAGAATTTTTACAATTTTTACAGGTCTCATATATAAATTTCTAATTAAATGTAAATAATCTGTTTTGTTTAAAATTTCTGATAGAATTTTAATTAATAATAAAAAAAAAAAACAAAGGTTGGAAACTACGCTAATTCCAAAAAAATTCCTTTCATCAGACTAAAAGATGACAATTTCCTACCAATAATATTGTAATATTAATATTTTGTTATCAATGCATGAAGCAAGGTTTTTCTTGTTGTTTTACTCACTTAACCCTTACCGGCGCGGTGTCCTTGAAAAAGGACACCTAATTTTAATTCCAAAACTGACAAACGGCACCAAGAATATTTAACTAAAATTTTCCTGTTATAATGAACATGAAAAAAGTAAGTTCGTACTTTCTAATAAATTCGTTTATAAATTGCGGTGTCAGTCCATTATATCATTAGTTTATAAACAGAATTACTCCGCGCCGGTAAGGGTTAAAAATAAATAAACCAAAAGGAATTATTCTAGAAATCCAAAAACTCTTTTTGATAAGTAACGTTACTAAAATAAAAGAAAGCGAATCCTCACTACAGAATTTATGATTTTTTAAAGTTCTTTTCTGTTATTTTTTGTATCACTCATAAAGAAGGAAATATATTTAACAGTACGTCATATGACCCTATTTAAACATCTAAAAAATACAAATGAAGACATAAAACCAAGGCACAGGAGAAAATACAGTTTTATTTCATGCCCTACGAGCAACCATAATTAATAAAGGGAAAAAATGGAGTCACGTTTGCCACAAGATATATACACACGAATGAAAAAAAAACTAAGAAAGGGTGTATTTTTGTAAAGCAAACGAAAAAATGGAATTAGGGTAATCTGACAATAGGAGCATAAATAAATCACATTTTTATTTCCTTTTTGAGAAAATGATTATGAATTGTATTTTTACTCCTTTTTACATACATAATAGGAAATTATTGAAATGGTGAAATTTTTCGACTTCCGTTTCATGATAAATTTACGCTTTTTGGGATATTCTGCAGACAATTTGAGTATTTTTTTGGAAAATGTCAGTCTGTCAGTCATTATTCTGTGTCTATTAGTTTATTAGTCATTGAACAACACAAATTTTACGCCCTCTTTATCTAGAGAACTAAAGCACATAATTTAATCAAACTTCCGATTCAGTTAGACTATTATTTTAATTGGCTATTAATCAGTTACATATGTTCTTACCTTTCACAAAGTCGATTCTTTGTTTTTGACGAAAATTAAATCCTCATAGTGCGTATAATTATGGGCAAAAAAAAATTAAATTGATATATAATTTTTTAAGAAAAATATGAGCAAAAATGTGAGCGAGCGCACGTTCAATATATATTAAATTCTAAAAGTTTAAACGCGACTTTCTGGAAACACAATTTTCAATATGGGCAGCATGATAATTTGAACAATTTTTAACATTTTTGGATAAAATTTGCCCTTGTCTACGTATAATAAATGTGTCTAAGGTCCATCGAGTGATTTTTAAAAAATTTGTATTCTTATATTTTCTCAGTAAGTTTAAAAGTTAAAATTTTAAACGAAAAATGATTTTTTTTTTTCAAAATAGAGCAATTTTCTAATGTTTGAAAAATTTGAGCCGATAGCCATAGCTGCCAAATTTTACGTTTTTTTGTACCGCTTGCCTTATTTAATCGACCGATTACTGTGATTTAAAAAGGTAAAATTTACTACTCCCTCTGCCCCAAATTAGTTGCTACATTTGATTACTTTTGTACTGATTATTGATACTGATGATTTTATGAATTTGTTTGAAAAATTTTCAGAGATTTCAGGGTGCTATGCTATCAATCATCAACATTTACTTACCAAGCATTCCCTCCGTCTCTCCTTAAATAAGCACCAAATTAGTTTTAAAAATCCAGGGCTCGCACGCTTTTAAGCCACGCCCTATTTTGAATGATTCTTCCACCACTAATCGCATAAATCTACCTTCTAGCTAGTAATCGTTAATTCTTTAGGAAGAAAATTATCTTTATGGTATACTGGTGGTAGAGTCCTTACAAAATGGTGTCGATCCACTAAATTGCATCGGAAGTTACTATGACTCCACCCTCTTGAAATGTAGAAACTAATTTGGGACAAAATTTTCGAACTAAATGTCGCGACTAATTTGGGACGGAGGGAGTATAAGATTTGTGTGGTACAAAAAAGCGTAAGATGTTGGCAGCTATGCAACAGCCCTCAGCAACAACCTTATTTTACAAGAGGAAACTGAGATTTTAATATTTTTTTTCTTTCTACAGGAAATTTGGCTGCTGCCCATAGAGCCAGGATATTTTGGTACAAGTCAACACGGCTGCAATTTCCGACGTAATATAGAGACCAAATTTAACAAAAAAAATTTAAATACTTGAGGCAGTAAAAAACAACATAGAATTATTAGTTTTTCATTAATTTTACTTCGTTCCTAAAAGAAATTCCAAAATATGTCAAATTTTCACCGCCGAGAAAGTTCGTAACCCCTTAACCCTTTAGTGCGCAGCTTTGCATATATGCAAACAACACTGTTTTGAATTGAATAGATTTTCTTAATCGTATATACCAGATTCACACCAGAAAATTAAAATAGCAATATTTGCTTTAATTAATAACAGATATTCCGTATTTAAGTAAAGCGAAATGAATCATTGAAACTTCTTGGTTTAAAGTCAGATTCTCTGAACTACGTAATTTCTAGAACGTATTCTATCATGGGAATTAAAGGGTTAAAGGTTAAGTTTTATAAAATAAATAATTATATAAAATAAGGTATTTGGAGACATACTTATTAAAGTATTTACTAATTTGCAATATTTTAGCCTAAAACAGCCACACGACAGCAGTTTTTACTTGTATTACAGAAGATGCGCAACAGAAGAAAAGATTGACGTATGGTATATGAAAAAGTATCTCTGATTTTTTTTTTCTTTTTTTTTCCTGTGTAATAAACCTGTCAGAGAATCATATATAATTTTTTCGAAACAAAATAAAAAATCACGACTTTAAGGGTTTGAGTTCTGATGGGTGATTTTCTTCCCACTTAATTTTAATCTCCAAATGTCACATTTGCACCTGAATATTCAACCAAATTTACTTGAAAACTAGCACACCCGCCCGGCGTTGCTCGGGCCCGTGATGAATGAACCTAAAATTTGTATGATTTTATACCTTTAATTCCCTTTTGTTTAAATTTATATTTTTAAATATAAAAAATCATGAGAAAGCGTGTTGTAATCTCCATCTCAGTGATGCATATAAATCTTATTATGGTTGAATCATGTAACGTCAATAAATTGCACCACAAACAATTTTTTCCATAGATCAAAACATAACGGATTTCTTTTGCGTGTCTCTGTAAACAAACTGTAAATGCTACACACCTCTTTTTCAATAAAGAATCTTCTACATTTAATTTCAATAACATATAAAACTTTCATGTCAATCCGAGTAAGTATATGAGAGTTAGAATATGGACAAACAGGCAGATAAACAGATTTCTACTATGTAAGAAAGTATTATAAGCAAACAAATAAATATTTTATTTTGTTTTCGAAAGTGCGTGGCTATTGTGTTATTATTAATACTTGTAGTCAAACGGTCAATTTAAAATTTAGATGCTGTAAAAAACGATTTTAAGATGAATGTAATCGCTTCGGTAAATCCGGAGAAACAGTCACGTCAATTTTTAGCTGTTTCACATGTGATTTCTTATCAACCTTTGAACCAGGTTAGGATTGCCAGTTTGGCCTCCAATATTCATCAAAAATTTCAAGTTCATACCGGAAATTTCGAACGAAGAATTTTCACTTTATGTGATCGCTAAATGTCTCACATTAAATAAAGCATAAAATACTATTCTTTATTTCTGGTACGAACTCGAAATTTTTGAATAAAAATGGAGGCCAAAGTGGCAAGCCTGAACCATGATTGACATTTTGGCGTCCCTTTTAATTCAGAAATTCCAGATCGTAAATTTTGCTTTATTTAACCCTTTCAGGTGCAAGGTACTTGTATTTATAAAATGTTGAAATAATTTATTAACACCAGTATTTGCAAGAGAATTTATATGTAAACAAGTAAAAGCATATTTTCGCATATTTAAGAAAGGTGAAATTTTCATTATAAAATTCCGGTGCCAATGTGGCAATTAGGGATTAAAATTATGTGATGCCGTGACCGCATCACCGTCCTTCAAGGGGTTAATGCAAACATTTCGTGATTACAGAAAATAAAAATTCCTCTCAAGGTATTCGCAGTACGAATTTGGAATTAAAAAGTAGGCTTAACTGACAATCCCTGAACCTAAAACCAAAGCGATATAAGTAAGCGTCTTATCTTAAATGGGAGAAGTATCCGCAAGATTAAAAGCGAGGTCACATCAATCAAGGTCACGCGCCACGTAGCGGATGGAGTGTGAACTACAGGTAGATACCTAACTGTTTTCTTACTCACACCACTAAAATTGTAACGTTTTTTCACCTTGATTAATAACTGAAATGTCACTGACAAGGCGAAGAAACTTTCGTGGTGTCAAGTGTATCTGGATGCCCCTTTCAGTACGCCGTTATTTTGCAATAAATGTGGCAAAGAAAGATCATATCCATGAGTGACTACATATTTAGAAAATGTACGACACACTGAAAGCCCGCTTATGTGGATTATCACTCCGTCCACAAGATGGCGCAATTGTGTTAATTTACGCCCGATTCCGGCATTAAATTTGCACGCTTACTTATATCTCATTGCCTAAAACTATCAAGACTTGCCGGACACATTACCTTTCTGCCACACTTCAAAACAAAGCGATATAAGTAAGCGTCCTATCTTAAATGGGAGAAATAACCACAAGATTAAAGGCGAGGTCACACCAATCAAGGTCATGCGCCACGTAGCGGATGGAGTTTGAACTACAGGTAGATACCTAACTGTTTTTTTACTCACACCACTAAAATTGTAAAAAATTTTTCAACTTGATTAATAACTGAAGTTACTCTATAAGGCGAAGAAAACCTCGTGGTGTCAAGTGCATCTGGATACACCTCTCGCTACGCCATTACTTTGCAATAAATGTGGCAAACAAAATTCATTTACATGAGTGACTAAAGATGTAGAAAATACGCGCCACATTAAAGGCCCGCGTATGTGAATTATCACTCCGTCCACAAGGTGGCGCAACTATGTTAATTTATGCCTGATTCCAGCATTAAGTTTGTTCGCTTACTTATAACGCTTTGCTTCAAAACTCTCCAACGGCAGAGTTTAGTTACTTGATTTCAATACAGAAATTTTAAGGATATCTATAACACATATCAGTTCCGAATTATCTATTAACTATACGACTTGATTTTTCTGGTATTAAGAGATTTATCTGCAGTAAGTTAATGTAAAAAGTAAATTCTGTTTCTCTTTAGTTACCCGTCATATACGTGGTATAGGGTAAGTTTTGTAATTGTTTAAAAAAAAAAAATGGTGGATTTACGAGTTTCCGACACTGGAGATTCCGAAAAACACATTTTTAGAAAGAAAAAAGTGTCCGCCCGTCTGTGTATCTCTGTGTGTAAACGAATCTCCCGAACAAATTAAGATAGAGTCTTCAAATTTGATGTGTAATTAGTATGTATTATTAAGAAGAAACCTATTGAATTTCAGTATCCTCGATTATCCGGAACTATTTTATTCGGATTCTCGAATTATTCGCTCTGATAAAATTATATAAAAATTTCCGAAATTGTTTATTTTAAGGAGTGAATGTGAAAGACAATAAAACACATACATTTTGCGTAAAGAATGAAGTCGATTGAATAATTATTTGCCGAGATATTTGTAATCCTATTTTCCATACTCTTCTATTTTTTTGACACCGTATTTCATTCAAATTTCAATTCAAAGATATATTTTAACCCTTTGCACTCGAGAGGTGATTCTCACTGACCTCTAGTGTCCCGCGTAAATGGGCGCTCCAAATGCCCTGGACACGTGTATTTTAAACTAATTTTCTTCGCCTTATGTAATGGCCGAATAATCTGTGATAAAAGATGGAGAAATAAACTGTAAGATATTAACCCAAAGCGATATAAGTAAGCGTCCTATCTTAAATGGGAGTAGTAACCGGGAGATTAAAAGCGAGGTCACAGCAATCAAGGTCATGCGCCACATAGCGGATGGAGTGTGAACTACAGGTAGATACCTAACTGTTTTCTTACTGACACCACTAAAATTGTGAAGTTTTTTTCACCTTACTTAATAACTGAAGTACCTCTGATACGACGAAGAAAACTTCGCGGTATCAAGTGCGACTGGATGCGCCTCTCGCTACGCCATTATTTTGCAATAAATGTAGCAAACAAAATTCATTTCCATGAGTGGCTGAAGATTTAGAAAATACGCGCCACACTAAAAGCCCGCGTATGTGATTTATCACTCCATCCACAAGGTGGCGTAACCGTGTTAATTTACGCCTAATTCCAGCATTATGTTTTTTCGCTTACTTATAATGCTATGTATTAACCCCTTGGTGACGAGCGACCGGTATTCGTGCCGCGTAAGGTGCTTATTCAGTGCTTATATGAATCGGGGATTATTCTCACAAGTAAATTTTTATTGCAAATTTTGCCTTATTTCATCCGAGCATTTTCCTGATTCAATTAGGCAAAAATTTCTGTTTTAAAAAACCGGTGATGAAAGATTAAAAATTCTGTAAAAGACGCTCGTCCCGAAGGGGTTAATGGTGTCCAAAGTATTTGGCGTCCCGGTTTACGAGGGACACCTGACAACACTAGTTGTGAGTGAGAGTCACTTCTCGAGTGCAAAGGGTTAATTGGAAATGAGACTCTTAATCGACGCAGTAAACTCTTAGTTAACCCTTTGATACAGCATCCCTTAACCTTTTATGTACTGAATTATGAATTCATGAAAATTTTATCTTCTAAAGCATATTTTGTGAATTGTTTAAACTACATTAGAAGATTTACATGATCATTTAATAAATTTTAGAAGGATTTTAGAAGTATTGAAGGATTTAAAAGGATTAATTAAATTTGAATTTATAGGGATTTTGTGCAATATTTATAAACTCACTCAAATCTTTTATTTTAAATATTTTTCTTAGTATTTTATTGAATTAGGAAATGTACAAATATAGTGTTCTTATAATAGAAATATTTCCGAATTGAACCCCCCCCCCCCTCCCTCTTCCCAACGCCAAGCGAGCTGAAAAGATTCAAAGGCAAAAGAAAAAATCCTTTTAAAAATATTTTTGTTTTGTGTAACAAATAATGCTTTTGGAACAAGATAAAAGTAATGCATCTATAACTCATTGTAAACTGTATTACAACTAATCGATATATTAAATGAATTTTATAACAAGTTATTTTAGTGGTACTTATAAGTACCGTCAGTACATAAAGCGTTAAGGCAGATTTTGGTAATTATATTGATTTTTAGAAGAAAAAAGTAAAATATATTTCAAGTAGTTTTAACCCTTTAAGGGACAAGTAATTGTGCTACTGTAAAGTTGAGTTTACATAGGAATTTTCGAAAGAATTTAATTTTCATTTGAAAATATGGAAATACGATCTTACAACTCTTTCTCACCCAAAGTTATAAAATAAAAGCTTAATTAAAGGTTTCTGGTGCGAATCTTCATTAAAATTAAGTGAGTATAATGTATCCACCACTCGTCAAGGCGTTAACATTAAACATATCACTATCTAATCCCAAATGATAATACGTCGATTCGAACCAGATATATTATCGTAAAAAGGATAAAATTTCAGTTACTCAGATTTAAATGATATTTAAAAGTTAATTGGCTTTAAATATAGATTTTGCTGCGAAATAGTATTTATATGAAAGTTAATTTTAAAATACCCTGTACCTATAATACGAAAGTGTGTTTGTTCTTTATTTATTGTTCACAATGCCTTGTAGCTTTTGTTGTACTTTGTACCTAGTTTTCTGGAATCTGTGACAAAATACACAAAATTACTCAAATTTTATACTAGGTAACGGTTTTTATTGAAATTCCGAAACTCCACGATTCAAATGCGAAATAAAACTTTAATGTAGTTCAAACATTACTTTCAAATAGTCCGAAAATTCATCATTACACAATAATCGGACAGTTAATGGATTGAAGAAGGACAAAAAATTATAACTAGGATATGTGCCAAAATGTAGATTGGGCATACCATAAACAAAATTCGTGAAATTACTTGTGCACGCAGATTTTGATAATGAAATGGAGATTTATGTAAAAATATGCAACTCATTAAAAATAAATGTCCTCCAAGATAACGTGCTTTTTATACTTGGAAAAAATTAAAAACAAATCTAAATAAATATAACAAATCCATTCAAGAAAAGGTAAAAACTGCCACAGGAACAAACAAAAAGAAAATCTCCCTACATCATTTAATTTTTTTGCTACCTTTTTCATATTTTTTAACTGTATTAAATGGACGAAAATATATCGCAAGTTTACGCATTTTCATTCATGTGAAACACAAACATTTATCCGAATAAAGAAAATAGATATTTCACAAATCCTTAAAACTTCCATGAAAGAAAACTACATAAAAAGAAATTTTCTCTAAGTCATTTCAATCTTCTACTTCTTTTGTATATTGCCTTATTCCACAAAACAAACGAAATCTATTTAACATAATATCATGCATAAGGTTCTTTAAGTGCCTGAAAGTAAAAAATAGATTAAGTCGTAAGACTGTAACACAGGGGAAATTACCTTCTACTTCAGGTCATAGAAACGACCTAATCAATAATCCGAAAAAATACAGTCACTTTAATCACACGATATAAAAATGGTAGAAGAAACAAAGAAAGGGGAATATTTTACGAAGCATAGGAATAAAAACATTTATAATTTGGGTAATTTGAGAATTGGGAAAATGAGCTTCAATAAACCCTGTTTTTTAGGAATTTAACATCATTTGCGTACTTATTTATTGTTGCGAATTTGTTTAAGGAATGAATTCCAGTTAATAGTGTTGTTTTTTTTTACGATCAAACTTGCTGCCAGTGTTTATTAAGTCAGATTTTGGTAATTATATTGATTTTTAGAAGACATAAATAAAATATATTTCAAAATAATTTTAAAAATAAACATACTAACATTTAGTACCAAATGATAATATGTAGATTAGAAGCAGAAATATTATCTTAAAATAAATAAAATATAGATAACACAGCCGAACAGTGCTGAATAGTGGAGCAGCGTTGAGAGGTTTCCTAGAGTACAGAAAACTTAACACCCAGGCTGTAGATATCGTCGGCACCATGTCAAACTATCCAATGTGAAAACAGTGGGCTTCTTTTATAAAATTCAGAATTCTTGATTGGCACCACTTTTCTGAAATGGTGAAAGTCCTTTTTGTTTTCTCCTTAATTAATAGGAAATTAAACAAGGTTAAATAGGGCGGATTTTACCATTTCAAAAAAATGGTGTCAATCCAGAAATCTGAATTTTAAGAAAGTAGTCCTCTGTTTTCACATTGGGTAGTTTGACATGGTACCGACGATATGATTTCTTACAAATTAATGAGCCATTGGGAAAAAGAAAAAGGTGTAGTTGTTTAAAACTACATTATAAGAGGAAAAAAATATTACAGATAGGTACTAGCATAAGTGCTTTAATTATAGAGATTAAAAAGTTAAGTTTAAGAACTTGAAAAGGAAGTTAATGTTATATTTAACACGTTAATCACCACGTCAGCCACTGGCACTGAACTTTCCGTTTAAAACGCGTCATTCGCCGATGGCTGACATCTAAAATATGATATAAAACTAAAAATTTATATATTGTTTTAAGTAATTACTGAAAATTTATTTAAAATTTACCTACCTTTTATTTACTACAGGATTATACTTTCTTAAAAATTACTTAAAACATTGTAAATTTTCCAGCCCTTTAGTGCCAGTCACCGTGAAATTCAACGTGTTAAATATAGGTATGCCTGTAGTTGCAAGAACTACTATAAGAAAGATTAATAAAATGAAAAATAAATAAAAGTTAGCGCTAGTTCAAAGTTTACACTCACGAAGCTTGGGCAGGAAAAGCGGAAGCACAGCCAGTGAACAGTGAACAGCAGTGCAGTTCCAGGGGCTACCTATTTGAAGATCAAATCCACGCCCTGTCGATGAGTATTTGTAGAGCACATCATAAAGAAAACAGGAAAAGTTAGTCTAAGTTCAGCGAAAAGCTGCTTACGAGTGTCGATAGCTCCCAGCACGCCGAGAGCTAAAGACTGAATGAGAGGAAAAGAGAGGAAAAAGTCTATTTATGTGGGTGGCCAGATGGGCAGCCAATACGAAAATAGGAGGCGGGGCTTCACTGTTACATGAAGTCCGCAGTAGAAAATAGACCGATAGAGTAAGAAAAAATTTGTTCAAGGTTCATGAAAGCCGAAATGTCGCAAGCCAAGTCCAAACATAACCAAAAAAAAAGACACTTTTCAGTGACCATACATTTAAATTACAAAAATAAGAGAATAAAACCAATTTAAAAAAGGTAGGAGCCATAAGCGAACTTAAGACTTGCTACTAGAGAAGTTAAAATTACTGTTGATCATCTCGCTGAAGGCGAGAAGTTTAGTTATAGAATTTTCTTTAGATTGTATCGCTTCGAGGACACTGTTGAGTTTCATGGGGATTTCGTTAAATGAACTTACATTTAGTTCTTGTTTGATTTTAGATAGGATTTCAGCTATCTTGTTGATAGAACCTGAAAATTCCTGCAACTCATAAAGCTGCTGAGTGGGAGGCAGAGCCTTGGGTAATGAAGAAATTTTATTGGCTGAAGGTACGATGACGTCCTCAGTTTGTCTCTGTGATTTTTTGGCAGAAATTTTTTCTTTTTTACTTTCACCAACTATTTTAGCGTATGATTTTTTAAATTGGGGTTTGAGGGGAAATTGCGAACAACCTTTATAAGACGAAGGGTGTTCTAAAGAGCAGTTAGCGCATTTAGGAGGAGGTTTAGTAATTTCTGTAGAATTTTCCTTAGCAGTAGCGGTATCTTTTTTAATTTGGCAGTCTATGGACAGGTGGGGACCACCACATCCCACGCATTTGCGATTTAAATGACAGTTCGTACTTACGTGGAAGAACTTTTGACAGCGGTGGCATTGAGTTGCTTTTTTAGAAGGGCGAAATTTTTCAACTTCAACCCTTAAGCTACAGATAGCATTTACTTTAAAAATTTCGTATGTCATAGCATTTTTAGGAAGTTCCAATAAGTAGAGAGGGAAGGGTTTCCCATCTCTACGACTTTTAAGTTGAGACATTTTCAGAATAGTGAAACCTCTACATGAGAGAGTTTCTTTGACTCTTTCAATATCGAGAGTTCTAGGGAGGCCTCTAATGGCCACTTTCATTGGAATATCCCGATCCGGGATAATATAGTGCTGAACAGCAGTTTCTTTAAAGTGCTCGTGAAGCGGCATTTTGTCGCGGAAAGTTGCTGGGGAGATACGTATAAATTCTCCTGCTATTTTAGCTTCAAATTTGTACTTGTTGCAGGAAGAGAGTTCGTTGAGAAATCCAATAATATTTGGAATACCTGTAACCATTAAAGGTTTGGGTCTTTTTTTTAGATTTTTCAGGAGTTTCATCATCATTATTTACGTCACTAGACTCCGATTCCAAAGAACTTTCGTTATCATCGTCTTTAGGGGATTCATCAGTAGGGGATTTTTTAGCAGCAGTTTTATGTTGCACTTTACTTTTGCGTTTTTTACTTTTCTTTTTAACTGGGGTAAAGCCCTCATCAGTGTCCACCATTTTTACGCTACCATCTTGCATTTTAGAACTTACAACGAGTTGGATAGCATCCAACATATTTCTGGCTTTGCGAGAAGTTAAATTATTAAGAATTTCTATTTTATCATAAGTAGTTAAAGTATACGGCTTATCATTAAGCATAATTTCAGAAGGACCATTAAAATCATTAGTATACTTAGTTAAAAGTGCGGAGATATTATATCTATTACTTTTAGAATTGATAGTAGAAAGAGAAGACACAGAAGATGTGCGACTCATCATACGATTTCCGCCAGAGGCAGCGGGGGCAGACCCGGGGCCCTGAGACGTCATCAGAAGCAAAAGCACTGTCAGGAACAATCTAGCGGAAGCTTACACACACGCTAGCATATCGGAAGCGCAACCTTAAGTTAAATACAAATGTTAATTAGCAATTTTAAATACAAATTCTGCTGTGAAATATTTATATAAAACTTAAGTAAAATACACTGTACTATGTTTAGTGTTAAAGGGAGTTTGGTCTTTCTTTATTCTTCATAATTACACGAAGATTTTGTTGTATTAGGGGTACCGGAAAATTCTGTCTCATAATTTTGTTTCACGCCTACTTTTTAAAAATTCAGATTTCTTCATTGGCACCTTTTCAGAAATGGTAAAAATACCATTGTTTCCAACTTAATGTGAAATGTGAAAACTGTGGGAATTTTACCATTTCAAAAAAGTGGTGCTAATGAAGAAATCAGAATTTTCAAAAAGTAGACGTGAAAGAAAATTATGCGGCATAATTTTCCGGAACCCCTAATACTTTGTGCTTAGTTTTCTGGAACTGTAAATGCTGCACACTTCCTTTTCAATACAGAATCTTCTATAGTTAACGTCAATAACTATGAAAATTTCATGGTAGTTCGGGTACATTTACGAGAGTTAGAACATGGACGACAGAGAAACCGAATTCAAAAACACTTCTGTACTATGTTGGAAAGTATTAAAAACAAACAAATAATTGATTTCTGTTATTTGCGAAAATGCTAAACTATTATATTATTATTAGTAGTATTTGATGCCAAACGATCAATTTAAAATTTAGCTGCTGACGAAACGATTTTAAATAGAAGGAAATCGCTTCAGTAATTCTTGAGAATCAGGCATATCAATTTTTAGCTGTTTCGCATCTACCCTTCAACCAGGACTGTCAGTTTGACCTGCAATTTAATTCAGAAATTCCAGTTAGTAAATTTTGCTTTATTTAATACAGACATTTCGGGATTACATAAAATAAAAATTTTTCTCGAGGAATTCGCATTATGAAATAAGAAGGTTTAACTGATAAGTTCGAACCTCCCACTTTAAGAGTGTCCGGGACACATTTTAAAATATTTTTATTTATTAAATTAAAATTTTGAATTTTTTGTAAACGTTAACCATATAATTTCTAAACAAAATCACTTCTCATAATTTTTTTCAAAGAAATTAAAATTTAAAATTTATTAAAAAGTGGGGTAATTTAAAATTGTTATAACTCGAAATATTATTTGTAGAATTTCGCTTTTTATTCCTTTAAATAAACAGAAATATTTTTAAGTCAGTTTTAAGTTAGATCCAACATTTTTAAAAATATTAACTTAAAAAAAAAAAAATATTTAAAGTAAAAAAAAAAAAAAAATGAAGTAACTTGTTTAAAAAAAATCATATTTTCAAAAGTAAACATTTTTTTTTCAAATTTTCTAAATCAAAATTAAACTAAAATAATTGAAAAAGACATGTTCCAAGTTTGAACAATTTATCTTTAACAGTTCTTGATTTATAACAATTTAAATGCGGGAAACTGTGAAAAAACCCAACATGAAAAAAAACGCATTTTCACAAGAAGTCGTTTCCACGACAATCATTGCTTGAAAGCTAAATTTCGAAAACAAAGCAAAACGAAAATATTAATATTTCTTTTCTAATTAACCCTCCGTCTACCAGACGGGTCCATTGGACCCGACAGGTACATACAAAATATTCATTCAAACCAGAAATTTCTTTAAAATAAACTAAGTATATAAACCAGACAAAAATAAGGTAAATAAATAAGTTAAATAGTTTTAAATAAAAATTCTGGTGTAGAACGTTTTATTAAAACTTGAATAAAATTCCCGGTAGATCTAGGGTTAATACAGAAACATGATTTAAACGTCATTTTAAGCAGAAAATACTGACAAATTTTTTAACGCAATAAAAGTTTTTTTTTTTTAGAAAATTATGTCCCGGACTCCCTTAACCCCTTCTGACGAGCGTCTTTTGCAGAATTTTTTTATCTTTAATCACAGGTTTTTTAAAGCAGGAATTTTTGTCTACTTGAATCGGGAAAATGCTCGGATTAAAGAGGGCAAAATTTACTGGTGAGAAACATCCCCGATTCTGAGCACCTACGCGGCGCGCATACCGGTCGCTCGTACCCAAGGGATTAAATTGGCGCGGACATTCGTTTCTGACATACTTCCAAACTCTCCAACGGCAGAGCTCAGTTACGTGATCAGCCAGTTTTAGTGACCTGAAAGCAAACCAAATTCGTCCAATTCCAAATTATCTCTTATCTATACCACTTGATTTTTCCGGTAGTAGTAGATTTCGTCTGCAGTAAGTTAATTTAATAAGAATAATGTGAGGTTTCTTTTTTCCTTGTAAATAAACTATGGACACTTCATTTAAATATAGCAATTTAAATTAACAATTTTGAAATAAACTGCATTAACATATATAAAGGGAATAGCCGGATAAGCATTGGAAACATGCCTTTCAATCAAATTTCCTGATTTTTTAAAAAAAGATGTGGCTACATATCTGACAATATATTTCCCCTATTATCACCTTATAAATATTGATATTTAATGAGATAAAAATGATTTTTCGATTTTTAAAAAAATGTATTTTCTCAAACCCTGCTGCATGGAATTTCGTGCTATTAACTGAGGATATATAGATACCAAAGATGCATAACTGGTAATTTCCTGGTAGTAGTAATTTTCTGTTTATAAAAACTGTGTGAAATACCGAAATAAAAATCATACCTAATGATTATCCGAAAATTACCATTTTCTTGTAAAAAATTCCCCATACGTGCCCGTATATTCTGTATAAATGCCGAAAGTTTGCGTTGGGTACTACATATAAATATTTACAAAAAAGTATATTAAAATTATCCGGCTATGCCCTTTCATGGTAATCCAAGTATAGTTACGTGAGTTAGAAAACGGACAGACAGAAGAAGGAAGAGAGAAGATAGACAAGCCGAAGTCATAAACAGTTTTCTGTTTCGTTGGAAAATGTAAAAAAAAAAAAGGTGTTTAAAAAGAAGCATAAGAAAAAAGTAAGGTTGTGTAATCTGGGAAAATTTAAAATGAGCATTGACTTTTTTTTTTTAAATCTTTGTTCTAACATATTAATCTGAATTCTATTTTCAGTTATTATTACAAATGATTCCATTACATCAATCAAAATTGGTACGATTGTTTGCCTAGGCCAGTTTTGACTGCAAGTAATTTTTAATGCGATTTTTTTTATGCATTGTTTTTCTTGAACCGATGAAGTTTTTGCTGTACATTATTTGGACTGAGTTACTTCGGACATATTTTTTATAGCATCGAAGACTAAATGAAAAAAGAAATGAACGATGAATGACTGGGTTTTTATCACAGTTAAATGACTTGTTTGTTTTTTAAATAAGCGATTTCATCATTTAAAAGCAAAATTAAAATGGAATTCGATACGAATGCTGATTTCGAATAACTCTCCATATATTTAGCATCTACTCTGTATATATTTATCATCTTTTAACGTTTGAGTATAAAATATTATAAATGAAAGCTAAGATAAGTACTATAAAAGTTAATGGTTCGCATCACACACATATAATCAAAATTTATGCAATTATATGTGTATACTGATTTTGATAACAAAACTAACACCCATAAAACATTTTTAACTATAAAAACTATTGTAAAACTTGTTAAAAAAATGTATTATAAATTTATGCATTTTTCATTTGTATAGAATAAAGATTAACGCGAATGCATGAAAAATGTATTTTCATTAAACCTAAAAACTTTCAAAAAAGAAATATACGCAAAAAATTTTTACCCTACGTCATATTCCTTACTTAATTTTTATTTTTTTACTGCACACAATAACGAAAATACATTACAAGATTACATTTCATTCGTGTAAAAACAAAGATTTATACAAATAAATGAATTAGATTCATTCATCAAACCTAAAAGCTTACACATAAGAAAAATAAGCAAAAAAGCTATTCTCATTTTATCATTCGATTTTTTGCTACTTTTTTTTATTTTCTAACTGTATTGTACGGATGTAACTATATTGCAAGTTTACGCAGTTTTCATTCGTGTAAAACACAAACATTTATCCGAATAAAGGAAATAGATATTTCAGCAATTCTTAAAACTTTCATGAAAGAAAACCACAAAAAAAGGAATTTTCTCTAAGTCATTTAATTCTTCTACTTCTTTTGTATATTTTCCTATTACTCATATCATGCGAAATATATTTAACATAATACCATACATAAGATTCTTTAAACCTCTGAAAAAAAAAAAGACATAAAACTAAGGCACAATCGAAGTTACCTCCTACTTCATGTCGTAGGAACAACGTAATCAATTATCAGAAAAAATACAGTCACTCTAATCACACGATAGAAAAATGGTAGAAGAAACAAAGAAAGGTGAATATTCACGAAGCAGAGGAATTAAACGTTTTATAATTTGGGTAATTTGAGAATTGGGAAAATGAGCTTCAGTAAACCCAGTTTTTTAAGAAGTTAACCTCAATTGCTTACTTATTTTTGTTGCGAATTTTTTCAGGAATGACTTCGAGTTAATGATTCTTTTAACGATCAAACTTGGTGCCAGTGTTTATTAACACTAGAACGCCCGGAAATTTTGCTCAAGTTTCATAAAAATATTTGATACCAGAATTATTATTCGACTGATTTATTTAAGGTAAATCTGAGTGGTTTAAATTTAACTTATTTTATGAAAAAATTTCTAGTTCCAGTTGACATTTAACCATATGGTCGGAGTCGGATCGACTCCTTCCGGGCGTTCTAGTGTTAAGTCAGATTTTGGTAATTCTATTGATTTTTAGAAGAAATAAATAAAATATATTAAAAGTAATTTTAACATTGATTCGAAACAAAAATATTATCATAAAATACATAAAATATAAATTACAAACACACTTATGTATAGGAGCCAACCTCAAACCAATCTTCTGTAATACTTGCGTTAATTTGCCCCTAATTTAACCCTTTCCGGCACAGCTTGCCCAGGTCGGGATACCTAATTTTAATTCCAAACATACGAACGGCAGCAAGAATATTTTAGTAAAATTTTGCTTTCACAATGAACATTTAAAGTAACATGTTTTTAATTTATAAAAAAGTCGTTTAAAAATTCGGATGTCAGTCAATCATTTCATCGTTTTACAACAAAAATTGCCTGTGCCGGAAAGGGTTAATACGTTTCGAATTAGAAATTTTTTTAAGAACTGAAATTAGATACGTTCGTTATAGAAACATTGAATTTTACGAATAAAGATTTATGACATAAATTAAATATAAAAGTTAATTAGAAGTTTTAAATAAAAATTCTGCTGTGAAAGATTTATATAAAACTTAAGTAAAATACCCTGTACTATTTTTAAAGTTAAAGTGAGTTTGTTCTTCTTTATTGTTCATAATTCCATGAAGCTTTTGTTTTTCTTTGCACTTAGTTTTCTGGAACTTTAAATGTTGCGCACTTAATTTTTAATACAGAACTGTCAAACACATATAGTTAACGTCAAACACATATGAAAATTTCATGGCAATCGGAGTACATGTACGAGAGTTAGGACATGGACAAACCCGAATTCATAAACACTTTCGTACTATGTTGGAAAGTATTAAAAACAAACAAAAAATTGATTTCTTTTATTTGCGAAAGTGCATGACTGCTGTATTTTTACCCGACTGCCAAGAAGGGTTATGTGTTTCACGCGTATCTGGGTATGTGGATTTCTTTATACCCTCGAAACATCCCAACGGCTGGATGGATTTTAATGAATGAGGTATCTGTCCATTCGTCTTAACCGTCCGATGGTTATAGGCTAGGTTTTGTTTTTAGAAACTCAAAATGGTGGCAGTAAAATACAAAATGACGGTAGAGACGAAATAAAAAACTTTACGCACCCTATTGAGTGGCATATCATTGGATAGGTCTTTCAAAATAAAGACGATGTTTCATTGACTATTTTGCTGTTAGAAGCTCCGTTTAAATATCACACAACTTGGAAGTTGTGTAGGTAGGATCTCCAGCTTTACTGCAACTCTAAGTTTCATAGACATCTATAGGCCTCATCAAAACGGTTTTTATAGATAGGAACTAACAATTAAACACCACTTAAAAGTCGTCAATACAAGTAAATAAAAAAAATAAGTAAGTAATATAAAAAATAGTTTCACATTGATGAGAAATAATTAATTAGTTCGGTTTTTACGCGCAGTCGGGTTTTTTGATTTTTTAAATTTAATTATTATTATTATTTTTATTTGTTACCAGAAGACCAATTTAAAATTTAGCTGCTGCCAAAGCGATTTTAAGTAGAATGAAATCGCTTCAGGAAGTTCATAGAAAGAGGAACATAAATTTTTAGCTGTTTCACATGTGATTTCGCTTAGACAGTTGAACCAGGATTTACAGTTCGGCCTCCCTTTTAATTCATAAATTCCAGATAATAAATTTTGATTTAATTCAGACATACCGTTATTACATAAATAAAAATTCTCGTCAAGGAATTTCCAAATGAATTCGGACACAGAGCAAGGTGATTTAAACCTTAGATAAGATCTCCTTACACTGTGGAATTCGGAAGAAAATAAAAGCTTTACTGACAAATTGTCAGTTGACAACCTTTTTTCCGACATGCATCTAAACTCTCCACTAGTAAAGTTTAGTTTCACGATCAAAGGACTTAACCATGGACAGAACGATATTAGCATCTCAAGTCCGAATTATATATACACTATACTATTTCATTTTTCTGGTAATGACACATTTTGTCTGCGAAATGTTCATTTAGTAAGAAGAATGCGGGATTTCTTTTTTTCTTTCCAAACAAACTGTAAAAAGTTCAAGGGGAAACCGTGAGACTGAATTGCCGTTGGCAAGAAAAACCCAGTTTATGATTCAGTTTAATATATAACACATGAATTATATTAAATGGCGTTGCCCTACCTGAGATTGTCTTCAGTAGGAGTAGAAAATGATGATTCTATACCTGAAATGTATTTTTAGTGGTGTGAAGAAGAACAAACTAGAATTCTGCATGCTGAATAAAGATGGAGATGAGCAGTGCGTTTCGACTTGCAAATACACTTATTTATTTCTTGAATAATACTAGAAAAGCAAACAGATTTACATGGTAATATCTGTAGCAGGTTTTAAACTGTATTTAGGGGCTTGAATTGAGACTATCCTGGTTCTGAAGAGCATCTTTCAGAACACAATGGAATGCAAAATAAATCGGACGCGCGTCCGACAGGCACGGTGATTTGGTAGAGGCTGGAAGTTCTTGGGGCAGCAAAACTATTCGAAAAACGCTGTTAACGAAGCACAGACGCAGTTTAGTTTAGTCAGCGTTTTACTTTTATTTTAAAATTACAGTCGTTCTAATTGTCTGATTGCACAGCCGTGCAGTGCTGACATCTACTGTTCGTCCAATGAATGATCTTGAAGGATTCAAGAGCTGGACTCTTTTTTTTTTTAACTTTGGTGTCTCCATCTATTGCCGCTAGGTAGAAGCTTTTATAATGCACTGATTGTTATTGGTTGAAAAAGAGTTTCGTTAAGGTACACTGTATATTTTCGGGCATATATTCACAAACAGTAATCGCGAGTATAAAAAAATATTATAGATTCTCACACAGAACTGATTGTAGGAAAGATGAATTTTAACACTAACTATAAATTCTATATACTTCATTCCTAGTACCTAACAATCTACAACAAACCGCAGTAACACATATAAATTTCATGGCAATCCGAGTATATTCATATGAGTTTGAACAGGACCAGACGGAAGACAGAAGACAGACAAGTTGAATTCATGAACAATTTTCAGCTTCGTTCGAAAGTGCAAAAATAAGGTGCTTAGCCTTCCGCCTACCGGAAGGATCCAACGGTCACGACAGGTACATTCAAAATATTTATTCAAACCAGAAATTTATTTAACTAAACTAAACATGGAAACATAAGTAATAAATTACATTGTTTGAAATAAAAATTCTGTTGTCGAATATTTTTATAAAACCGGTAGTTCAGGGTTAATGAAGAATTAAAAATAAAAAAGAAAAGTGCCCAGCTAAACTGATGGCATTGAGCTCACAGACTATTCACACTAATTGTATATTATACTCTTATTTTAAAGAATAATGCCACTCAAAAAAATAAGTGAAGGGGAATTAGCCCCCGTTTCCCCCTTTATACTTAACCAGTGAACCTCCAAATCTAATCAGGGAAGCTCCTTATCATAATAAACCGGTATATCAAATTTGGAGCAAATCGAATAATCTTGCAAAAAAAAAAAAAAAAAAATTATCTAAATTAAGGGGGTGGACTAACCCCCCTTTATCCTTAAACAATTAATCGCCAAAACGAATCAGGGAGGCTCCTTAACATAATAAACCGGTATACCAACTTCGGAGCAAATCGAATCATTCTGCATGAAAAACCCATTTATCTAAATTAAGAGGGGTGGGCTAACCTCCCTTTTCCCCCTTTACCCTTAACCAATGAATCCCAAAACTAATCAGGGAAGTTCCTTAACATAATAAACCGGTATACCAAATTCGGAGCAAATCGAATCATTCTGCATGAAAAACACATTTATCTGAATTAAGGGGGGGGGGGGACTAACCCTGTTTCCCCCCCCCCTTTATCCTTAACCAATGAACCCCCAAAACTAATCAGGGAAGTTCCTTAACATAATAAACCGGTATACCAAATTCGGAGCAAATCGAATCATTCTACATGAAAAACACATTTATCTGAATTAAGGGGGGTGGACTAACCCCGTTTTTCCTCCTTTATCCTTAACCAATGAACCCCCAAAAACTAATCAGGGAAGTTCCTTAACATAATAAACCGGTATACCAAATTCGGAGCAAATCGAATCATTCTGCATGAAAAACCCATTTATCTGAATTAAGGGGGGGGGGTGGACTAACCCCGTTTTTCCCCCTTTATCCTTAACCAATGAACTCCCAAAACTAATCAGGGAAGTTCCTTAACATAATAAACCGGTATACCAAATTCGGAGCAAATCGAATCATTCTGCATGAAAAACCCATTTATCTGAATTAAGGCGGGGTGGACTAACCCCGTTTTTCCCCCTTTATCCTTAACCAATGAACTCCCAAAACTAATCAGGGAAGTTCCTTAACATAATAAACCGGTATACCAAATTCGGAGCAAATCGAATGATTCTGCATTAAAACCCCATTTATCTGAATTAAGGCGGGGTGGACTAACCCCGTTTTTCCCCCTTTATCCTTAACCAATGAACTCCCAAAACTAATCAGGGAAGTTCCTTAACATAATAAACCGGTATACCAAATTCGGAGCAAATCGAATGATTCTGCATTAAAAACCCATTTATCTGAATCAAGGGGGTGGATTAACCCCCCTTTTCCCCCTTTATCCTTAACCAATGAACCCCCACAACTAATCAGGAAAGTTCCTTAACATAATAAACCGGTATACCAAATTCGGAGCAAATTGAATGATTCTGCATGAAAACCCATTTATCTGAATTAAGGGGGGTGGACTAACCCCGTTTTCCCCCCTTTACCCTTAACCAATGAACCCCCAAAACTAATGAGGGAAGTTCCTTAACATAATAAACCGTTATACCAAATTCGGAGCAAATCGAATCATTCTGCATGAGAAACACATTTATCTGAATTAAGGGGGTGGACTAACCCCGTTTTTCCCCCTTTATCCTTAACCAATGAACTCCCAAAACTAATCAGGGAAGTTCCTTAACATAATAAACCGGTATATCAAATTCGGAGCAAATCGAATCATTCTGCATGAAAAACCCATTTATCTGAATTAAGGGGGGGGGGGTGGACTAACCCCGTTTTTCCCCCTTAATCCTTAACCAATGAACTCCAAAAACTAATCAGGGAAGCGCCTTATCACGGTGAACCTAGGAAAAAATTTTGAAGCAAATCGGATGTTTCTATCAAGAGTTATCGCGTTACGTACATACGTACGTACATACATACATACATACATACATACATACAGAACGGGCTAGCACATGAGCTAATAATAATAATAAAAAGTAAGGTTGTGTAATCTAAGAAAAGTAAAGCTTAGATGTCTTTTAACATATTAATCTGAATTCTATTTTCAGTTATTACTACAAATGATTTCACAGGCACTTAAAATAATTAAAATTCTTATCATTGATTGCCTAGGCCAGTTTTGATTGCAAGTAATTTTTAATGCAAGTTTTTCCATGCTTTCCTTTTCTTGAAAATATCACTTTTTTTTTTTTTTTACTTAATTCGGAATGAGTTACTTAGGACTTGTTTTCTTATAGCATCTAAGCCTAAATAAAAGTCGAAATAAAAGAAGAATGATTGGATTTTTATCACAGTTAACTGATTTGTTTATTTTTAACCCCTTGAGCTCTGGGGGTAAATTTCTTCAAAGTACCCAAACATCACATTGGCACCAGTATTTTGTAAACAAAATATTCGGCTTATAATATACACGAAAAAATGCATTAATCAATTTTCAAATAAATTTGGTATTCCGGTAACAATATGACATTTGGAGATTAAAATTAAGTGTGAAGAAATTCACCCATCAGAACTCAAAGAACCCTTTCGAGGCTCAAATCGTCTCGAAAGAGCTCAAAATCGCCCTTTCGAGGGCGATGTCCTTAAAAAAAGACACTTAATTTTAATTACAAAACTGACAAACCGCACCAAGAATATTTAATTAAAATTTTCCTTTTATAAGGTACGTGAAAATAAGCAAGTTCTAATTTTCTAATAAATTAGTTTATAAAATTTGGTGTCAGTCCATTATTTCATCAGTTTATAAATAGAATTACTCCGCACCGGAAAGGGTTAAACTTGGAAATTTCATAATTTAACACGTGAAGCGCCACGTCAGTCACCTATGACTGACACTGAACTTTCCGTTTAAAACGCGTCATTCACCGATGACTGACGTCTAAAATATGGTATGAAACTAAAAATATATATATTGTTTTAAGTAATTACTATAAATTTATTTAAAAATTACCTACCTTTTATTTATTACAGGATTATACTTTCTTAAAAATTACTTAAAACATTGTAAATTTTTCAGCGCTTCGTTGTCAGTCACCGCGGCACTCAACGTGTTGACCCCTTAATTCTCGCTCCCGAGATATTCACGGGCTGTGTCTTTTATTCAGACTGTTTAATTACCACCCAGTTTTATAAAATAGTGTAATTGATATTATTATGATACCATTTTACCTGTCATCAAATAAGGTGAATATTTCTTTTTCAAAAAAGTGTTACCAATGAGCAATTTGAATTTTTAAACCGTAATTTAATGCGACCGTTAAGGGGTTAAAAGCAAAAAGTGGAATTCGATGGGAATGCGGAATTCGAATGTTCTCGATATATATTTATCATTTTTTAATGTTTGAGTATGAAACATTATAAATGACATTATTAAGATAAGCGAAAAAGTGAATGATTCACACACACATAATCAAAATTGATGCAGTTAACATATCTACGCAAATTTTCACAACAAAACTAACTCTCACAGAGTTGCCAAGTCTCCGGCTTGTGGCACACCACTTATTATCTTAGAGAAATTGTTGTTCTTGTATATCGTCAAAATATTCCAATTCAATAAAGGAAATTTTTTTGTATTAAAATACTGGTATACCAATACCCGGAGACTTGGCAGCTCTGCTCTCATAAATTTTTAAAAATATAAAACTATTGTAAAACTTGTTAGAAGAGAATATATTACAAGTTTACCCATATTTGATTCGTTTAACTCTTTTCCGCACAGACAAATTTTGTTGTAAAATGATGAAATGATCGTCTGACATCGGAATTTACAAACGACTTTTTTAGAAATTAAAAACTAGGTACTTTACACTTTCAATGTAAAAGCAAAATTTTATTAAAATATTCTTGGTGCCGATTGTAAATTTGGAATTAAAATTAGGTACCCCTAACCTGGACCACTTCGTCGGAAAGGGTTAAAAACAAAGATTTATATAAATAAATGAAACAGATATTTTCATAAAACATAAAAACTTTCACATAAGAAAACAAAACAAAATAGAAATTCCCCCCGTTCCATTTCACTTTTTTGATACTTTTTTTATATCTTCTAACTGTATTAAACGGACGTAAATTATATTGCAAATTTACGCATTTTTCATTCATGTACAAAATAAACATTTATCCGTTTAAATAAATAGACCTTTCATCTATCCTTAAAACTTTCACGACAAAAAAAAAAAAAAAAAAAAAAAAAAAAAAAAAATCTTTTTAAATGTCATCTTTTGTATATTTTCTTATTACACATAACAAAAGAAATAAATTTAACGTAAGAACATATATAAAATAGTTTAAACCTCCGCAAATACCGTAATTTCGCGCGTATCCACCGCACCTCAGAAAATTTGATTTCCTACCAGAATTAATTTTAAATAAAATGTGACTTGCTTCTGATTTAGCTTATTTGACTTTTTTTTTCAATAAAATTTTCTGTTTCAAAAAGACAACTAAGTCGCGGCGAATACACGAAAAATGACGGTAAGTCATAAAACTAAAACACAGGAGAAATTACCTTCTACTTCATGTCATAGAAACAAACCCAATCAATAATTCAAAAAAAAAAAAAAAAAAAAAAATAGAGTCACTTTTACCACACGATATAAAAACGGTAGAAGAAATGGATAAAGAGGAATTTTTTACAAAGTATAGGAAAAAAAAATATTATAATTTTGGTAATTTAAGAATTGGAAAAATGAGCTTCAGTAAACGCAGTTGTATAAGAAATTAACCTATGTGCGTATTTTTTTATTGTTTGGATTTTTCTTAAGCAATGACTTCGAGTTAATGGAGCTTCTAACGATCAAACTTGGAGCCAGTGTTTATTGAGATAGGTTTTTTGGAATTACATTGATAAAAAAATATATATTATGTCTACCGGAAAGTTCTGTTCGATAATGTTACTCCACGCCTACTTTTTTAAAATTCAGATTTCTTCATTAGCACCACTTTTTTGAAATGGTAAAACTCCGATTTTTTCACGTTTCACTTTAATTTATAAACAAACCATTTAAAAAAAGTGGTGCCATTGAAGAAATCTGAATTTTAAAAAAGTAGGCGTGGAGTAACATTATCGAACAGAACTTTCCGGTAGACCTAATATACAAGGTGTTCACTCTCAACGGTGTCCTATGGCTAATTCCTAAACAGTTAGTTATAAACATATAGTTCCAATTACAAAAATCTTTTAAATGAGGTAAAGAAATGTTATAAAAGCAATTTGGGTCAATAAAAACATTTCTTTAAAAAAATACGAAATTTAAATTTTTATACGGACTCCCGGTCCTATATGTTATATTTAGTAAATTTTTCCAGTTACACTGACAAATAAGACAAAAAAAAGTCCCGTTGTTCTACGATTAAAACTGACCGAGTAATAACTGTTTAAAGTTGGAGCATATTTTATGCTACTGTCATTCACAAATTTAGTAGAAATACAATTTCGTCAGATATATTAAAAAAAATGTTGAAAGTAAAATTAACATTGCAATATAAATTTGAAATATTTAATCATTCTGACATATTAATGCAAAATATACAATTTGAAATACATATAAGAAGAAGAAAAAAAAGGATTTTTGTTAACTAAAATGATGAAAATTTATAATTTGATAATTGCTTTTGATAATTGATTCTTGTGTATTCTGTACCGCTGAATCTGAAATTGACCTTTATTTTTTACCATCAAGTAACGATTTTTGCAAATCGTAAACTTTAAAGAAAAAATAGCGAACATTTGATACTATAAAATAGATGTTATTGTTGTGTTTTTAACTTTTGATAGTTGATTTTTATGAATTCTTTACCGCTGAATCCGTAAATGACCTTCATTTTTAACCATCATGTCAGGATTTTTCGCAAATTGTAAATTTCAACGTTCAAAAATTTACAGTTAAAATTGAACTCCTCCCTCACATCATCGGACCCCTCAGCTGTTTATCTGTAAGAATACCAGTATAAGCAAGGTTCGCACACTCCTTGGAATTTCCAAGGACTCTGGCACCACTATTAATGATAAGATAATTTACATTTATTTTTTAAAACACGGAATTCGCAATCACGGCCTTTATTCGCAGATTATTCAATATTTTTCTGCAGTGAAATACTTTGAAAGTACTGTAAAAATTTTGTGGTAAAACTGTGCGAACCCTGAGTATAAGCCAAAAAATTGAATAAATTATTGAATTAAATTAAATTAAATTAAATTAAAAAAGTTTTACACCTGTTTTATAGTATCAGATTTCCGCTATATTTTAACTTTGACATTTACGATTTGCAAAAATATTCTAACATGATGGTTAAAAATGAAGGTCGTTTTCAGATTCAGTGATAAAAAGCGCATAAGAATCATCAAAAGTTAAAAAATACAGTCATCTCCTCTTTTTTATAGTATCCTATTTATGTTATTTTTTTAAACTTTGACTATGATTTGCAAAATATCCTGACTTGATGGTTAAAAATTAAGGTAATTTTTGCATTCAGTGCTAAAAAATATATAAAATTAAAAAAAAAAAACACAAGCATCGCAGTCTTGTGTTATCTAATCTAAAAATTTTCTTAAACTTCTTGGCGGTAATCTATTCAAAATTTTGAGTATTATCCTGTAAAATAAGTATTAATGGTAACCACCGAAAATCATAATACTAAATTGTCATCGGATTTACGTCAGTATGTAAAATTTTATCTCGATCGAAATTTGAGAGTGAGTTAAAGTTCGAGTACAAATTTTAAATTGGAAAAACATACATACGATCGTTGAAGTTAAATAAAAACTTATGAAAATAACATAATTTTTGATTAAAGGAATCACGAAAAGAAACAGTCTCAAATTCTTACAAAATAAAACATATGTTAAAATAAAATTATTTTAGCCAATCTGAAACTTAATAAAAATTAACTCACATCAGTCCTAATACTTGTACAAATTTATTCAAAGCGCAGATACATATGAAATAGGTTCCTCGAATACTTTAAGCACTTGGTATATGACCTTTCAAAACATGGCCGAACTCATTTGTATTCAGGTGTAGAAAAGTGACATAAGTCATGCATTTTTAAAGTTTCGTATCTCGGTCAATTTTAGCGTTATACGAACGGAGCTTTTTTTGCCTTACTTGTCAGCGTAATAGGAAAAGTTTACTAAATATAACTTATAGGACCGGGGGACCGTATAAAAATTTAAATTTCGCATTTTTTTTAAGAATTGTTTTTATTGACCCAAATCGCTTTTTAAATATTTCTTTAATTCATTTAAAACATTTTTGTAATTGGAGCTATGTGTCTATGACTAACGGTTTAGGAATTAGCCATTGGAAAACCGTTGAGATTGGACACCTTGTATATATTTTAAGTAGTTTTAAGGGTTTCCAGGTGTCAGGGTCAGGGTTTCCAGTTGGGCCTCCATTTATATTCCAAAATTCTGACTTCAGACCTGAACTTTCTGAAGAAGAATTTTTAATTTAACAAGCGAAGAAATGTCTGTCATTAAATAAATTTGAAAATATTTTTTGTATTATCTGGTGTGAATCCGAATTTTTTGACTAAAAGTGTAGGCCAAACTGGAAACCCTGGTTTTAACTTTAACCCTCTAATTTTCATGGCAAAATATGTTCTTGAAATTCCGTAATTCAGATAATCTGAGAGACTTACCAGAAAATTTCAATGATAAATTTCGCTTTATTTAAATACGGAATGACTACCATTAAATAAAGCAAATGTTGCTATTTTAAATTTCTGGTATAAATTTGGAAAATCTGAATTAAAAGATCCACTCAGTTGGAAACACTGATTGTAGCATATGTGCAACCATGGACATTAGAGGGTTAAACATCCTTACCAACTAATACCAAATGAAAATATGTCGATTCGAACCAGAAAGATTATCATAAAATAAATCAAATATAAATCGCGCAAAATTAACCCCTTCACGGTCGCCCAATATTTGGAAAAACTATAAAAATGTATCTATTTTTTTATTACAGAAATTGAATAATTATAAGATTTCTATAGAAAATATGCAATTAGTTTTTTTAAAGCGAAAAAAAGATGTTATAGAACAAATTCACATTTGTGGAAAAGCCATCATGCGAGAATACTGTGTTTTAATGTTTATTTTACATCATACAAATTAATGCGAATACGACCCTTATTTTTCACATCTTAGATCTTTATTTATCATCATCATACAAATTTTTACAAGTAATATTTGAAATAATATAATATACATTAAACTTCTGTTATTAATAATTTTTTTGTGTGTTATATTTCGAAACGTGCATTACAAAGTCCAACATCACAATCAGCTCCAAAAACAAAATACAAACGCAAATATTCAAAGACTTCACACGGAAATACCAGTTAAATTTTTCTGGTTTCAGAAGTTTTTTCTAGCAAAAAATCTCCAACCCGGAAATATGACGGGCACGAGAAATAACGAACGACACCTCAGCCAGTGATATTGACAGGAGCGAGAATTAAGGGGTTAAGTAAAGCATGAAATTAAATTTGTTTTACATAAAAATTCTTCTGTGGAATATTTAACTGAAACATGAGTGAAATACCCTTTATGTGTTAACCCATTTGAGCCTGAATTTTTATTTTCTTAAATTTGTTTATAAAATCAGTTTAAAATGCTGCAAAATTAACTGGAAAAGTCATTTCAGTCACGCTAAGTCATTTCATTCTTCTACTTCTTTTGTATATTTTCTTATTACACAAAACAAACGACATTTATTTAACATAATGCCATACATAAGATTCTTTAAACGTCTGAAAAAAATATATTAATTCATAAAACTGTAATACAGGAGAAATTACCTTCTACTTCATGCCACAGAAACAATCTAATCAATAACACTGGACAACAGTGGTTTAGTCCTAGAACTAAAATTAGTTGATTCTATATCAGTTTTTGGCTCTGATTCTGAATATGCTTTCCGTTTATCTCTAGGTGGTCCAGGTTTTAAGAAATTTGCATATTTATATTTATGCAAATTTAAGCTTTTTTGTGCTATTTTATGCAAATTTTAGATACAATATATGTCACATCTAATTACGTTTTCTAGATAATGACTACTTGACTATTTGCTTCAGATAAATGTCACGATTTGCATATTCTTAACATTTATTTATCGATTATTAAGCCTAATTTGCATATTTTTCAATGGTATAATGTTTACATCACTATCCACTTTAAAATAGTTGCCATAGAATTGACGTAATGTTTTTCTAGACTAGATTTTTTTTTATGGTTTCAAATCTTCAGTCTGTTTTCTTATATTATGTCTAGTTTTTGAGTAATATGAATTTCTACTTTTCAGGGGCAAGGTACTTGTATTCGCAAAATGTTCATATAATTGAATGACACCAGTATTTAGAAGACAATTTATGTGTAAACAAGTAAAAGTAAGTTTTTGCGTACGTAATAAAGATTAAATTGTCATTACACAATTCCGGTGCCAATGTGGCAATTAGGGATTAAAATTATGTGATGCCGTGATGGCATCACTGCCCTTAAAGGGGTTAAGACAGGTTTGATATAAGATGCTTTTTAGGGGTGTGTAATTCATTGACAAGAAGGTAAACAGGGTCAGATTCATATCAGAGATATAAACAAAAATTTATATAATCGAAAAGAAAAAGGTAGTAGAATCTATCCTAACTAGTTGAAGTTTATCATACAAAGTATCATAAAAAGGTATTTCTGGCTTTTTTGACCAAAAACTAAAATTTCAGTTTTGTCAAAAACTAGACGTGATAGAAGAAAACAGATACAAGATTTGAATCAGCTCAAAAACCTGGTTAAGAAACAGCGTACTCGTGCGGCAGAAATGTTTGAACGTCAAGAAACATTATTAGAAAAACATGAAAAATATGTAATTTAGGTACAATATTTCACAGTTACATGTCAGTATAATATCAGGAACAACGTTTTTGTGAAGTAAATTAGGTAGTAATCATAATATAAAACAAAAACCCTGTCTGACTTTATACCTTAATACCTAAATCTTTATACCTTAAATTTGCAAATAATTGTATAAAAATATACTAAATTTGCATAAATTGAAATATGCAAATATCTCTCAAATTTGACGTGCTGGAGTAAATCTAAAACTAGATTCGTAATCAACACAAAAAATCGCATAAAAAACAACTAATTTCTGTCTTAGGATAGAGAAAAAGTTCAAATTTGTTGACCAGTGTAATCCGAAAAAAATACATCCACTTTAACCACACGATGTAAAAATGGTAGAAAAAACAAAGAAAGCGAAAGTTTTTTATGAAACATAGAAATAAAACGTTTTATAATTTTGGTAATGTGCGAATTGGGAAAATGAGCTTCAGTAAACCCAGTTTTTTAAGAAGTAAACCTCATTTGCGTACTTATTTATTGTTTTGAATTTTTTTAAGAACGTTTTAATGATGCTTTTAACGTCCAAACTTGGTGCCAGTGTTTCTTAAGTCATAATTTGGTAATTATATTGACTTTTAGATTAGAAGAAATAAATAAAATATATTTCAAAGTAAATTTAACATTAAACATACCAACAACTAGTACCAAATGAAAATATGTGGATTTCGAAAAGAAATATTATAAATAAAAAAAAATACATAAATAACGCAGGTTTTAGTTTAACATAAAAGTTAGTTTTAAATAAAAATTCTGGTATGAAATACTTATAAAAAAATTGAGTAAAACACCCTGTAATATGTTATTGTTAAAGTGGATTTGTGCATTCTTTATTGTTCATAAATCCACGAATTTTTTGCTGTACGTTTTACCTTATTTTCTGGAAATAATAGATGTTTCACTTTTATTACAGAACCTTCTGTACTTAACGTCAATAACATATGAAAATTTCAAGGCAATCTGAGTACATTTATAAGAGTTAAAACGCGGGCAAATAGACAGACAAAACGAATTCATAAACACTTTTGTACTATGTTGGAATGTAATAAAAACAAACAAATAATTGATTTCTTTTTTTTTTTTTTGCGAAATTTTTTGCATGACTATTGTATTTTTATTATTATTATTTGTTGCCAAACGATCAATTTAAAATTTAGTGCTACCAAAACGATTTTAATAAGAACGAAATCGCTTCAGTTATTCTTTGAAAGAGGCACATCACTTTTTAAGTGTTTCCCATCGACCCTTAAACCAGGATTGACAGTTTAGCCTCCAATTTAATTCAGAAATTTCAGTTTGAAATTTTTGCTTTATTTAATGCACACATTTCGTGATTACAAAAAATAAAAATTCTTCCCAAGGAATTTGCAATATGATATAAGCAGGTTTAACTGATAAGTCAAGCAACACCCACTTCAATCACTTCGGAGGCAGTGGGTTTCACGCAATTTTTTTTTCAGTTGGCACGACTTTTTTTTAGTTACCTTTATTAATCATGAAAATGCTTTAATTAAAGAAAAATAAATATTTCTTTTATTTTTTACTGGTGCCTAAAACAAATTCCGTATGCTCTTTTAGAGGGTGCATATGTGCACCCATGGTCTCGAACAGGTTAAAAACCTGTGCGCACATATATCGCTCAGAACGCAAGAAAAAGTTACACATCTCTACAAAAGCAAATTTCACAGGAGAGGCAAAAACAATTTGCATAATTTTACTATAAGATGAAATTGTAGCACTTAACCCCTTCGCGACGGGAGCCTTTTACGAAATGTTTATTACTTTGCTACCGGTTTTAAAAAACAGAAGTTTGTGTCTATTCAAATCGGGAAAATGCTCGGATTAAATAAGGCAAATTTTACAGTAAAATTTTACTGGTGAGGATAAACGGGGATTCTTAGGCCTATTTCCGGCACGTATACGTGTCGCTCGTCCCCAAGGGGTTAACACTGCATGCAGGACTAAAAACATGCATGAAATCATAAAACACTTAAGAATGAAGATATAGGTTGTGGTTTGGAGGGTAGTGTAGTTTTACCTCTCCACACAATCCACCCCTCTTCTGTGGTCACAAATGGACATATAGTGTAATAATAGATTTTCTGTGTAACTACACTTACGAAACAGCTTGCGTAGCAAGACACACCTATGACAGACCTATTAGTGTAATAAAACGCAAAATAAATTTTTTCGAGATGTGTCATTTATCTTTAGGGTAAGCGATATTTCTGACTTACTTCTAAACTCTCCAAAGGTAGAGTTTAGCTGCGTGATCAGAAAACTTTACTAGAACCTGAATGAAGTACACCAAAGGTATCAATTCCCAATTATCTATTATCTATACTACTTAATTTTTCTGCTAGAAGGCGATTTTGTCTTCAGTAAGTTAATTTAATAAGAAGAATGTGGAATTTCTTATTTTCCTTCGTAAACGAACTATGAACACATCATTTAAATATAGCAATTTAAATTAACAATTGTGAAATAAACTGCATTAACCCTTAATTGCATAGTGATGTAAATTTACATCACTCTTTATTTAACTTTTAATAAATAAATTAAGGTCTTAGACACTACTATATTTATATAGAAATAATAATCCCGAAAATTACAAAAAATATGCTACTAAATAAAGTTAAAAATCTATCTTAAAATTTCTGGTGTTTTATCCTAAATATAAGAATAAAAAACATAATTCTATACGAATAATTCATGCAATTAAGGGTTAACATATATAAATTACATGGCAATCCAAGTATAGTTAGATGAGTTAGAACACGGACAGACGGAAGAGAGAAGATAGACAAGCCGAACTCATAAACAGTTTTCTGCTTTGTTGGAAAATGTTAAAAAGAAGGTGTTTAACGAAGCATATGAAAAAGTAAGATTGTGTAATCTGACAGAAGTAAAATGAGCTTAGACTTTTTTTTTTAAATCTTTGTTTTAACATATTAATCTGAATTCTACTTTCAGTTATTATTACAAATGATTTCATGGGCACTAAAAATAATCAAAATTGGTAGGATAGTTTGCCTAGGTCAGTTTTGATGCAAGCATTTTTTAAAGCGAGGTTTTTCGTGCATAGTTTTTCTTGAACCGATGACGTTTTTGTTGTAATTACTAAGGTACAGTCGATATTACCTTCTACTTCATGTCATAGAAATAACCTAATCAATAATCCGAAAAAATACAGTCACTTTTACCACTTGATATAAAAATGGCAGAAGAAACATAGAAAGGGGAATTTTTTACGTAGCATAGGAAGGAAAAGTATTATTATTTGGATAATTTGAGAATTGTTAAAATGAGCAGTTTTATAAAAGTTCACCTCATTTGCATATTTATTTCTTGTTGGGAATTTTTTTTTTAAATAATGACTTCGAGTTGGTGGGGCTTATAACGATCAAACATGGGGCCTGTGTTTCTTGAGTCAGATTTTTATAATTATATTGATTTTTAGAAGAAATAAGTAAAATATATTTCAAAGTAATTTCAGCATTAAACATACTAACATCTAGTACCAAATGATAATATGTAGATTTGAAGCAGAAAAATTATAATAAAATAAATATAATATAAATCACACAGTCCAAAGATAAACATAAAATTTAATAAGTAGTTTTAAATAAAACTTCTGCTGTGAAATATTTATATAAAACTTAAGTAAAATATCTTTTATTATATTTGGTGTTACAGTGAGTTTTTCTTTCTTTATTGTTCATTAAGGGGACCAGGTAAGCGAAATTTGGGGATAAAAATCGATTTTTACTTTTATATATCATTAAATAGTTTAAATTTTTATCTTTCCAACGATGTGTCACACTTGTTTATATATTAAAAAAAGAAGTGTTGGAATTATTCATTCTTTCTAAGAGTACTTCAAAGCTTAATGGCCATTTAAATCTTTAGGTGACTTTTTATCAAAACTTGGATTTTTCATGTTTGTGTTCCCTTTTTTCAATATCTATAATTAAGAACTCAATATTTTGGTAGTACATTTATTATGTCATATTGTATACTTTAACACAGGCATTTAATTATTTGTTGAGAATTATTTATTTTATGCAGTGAACCAAAAATGCTGATTTTAAAATGTCTCTAAATAAATAATTAATAATTAATTTTCATGTTCACTGAGAAAGAAAATGATCTGTTAATATACGTAAAGTATTTTACTCAAACTACTCTAAAAATTCCAGACCTCTATATTTCACCATTTCTGAGAAAAAGGTACATAAGTTGGTGTATTTTAACATGGCGGAAATAGAGCTTACCCGGTGCCCTTAAGTCAGATTTTGGTAGACAATGAAGCTTTTGTTGTACTTTATGCTTAGTTTTCTGGAACTGTAAATATTGGACATTTCATTATCAATACAGAATCTTCTATAGTTAACGCTAATAACAGATGAAAATTTCATTGCTATCCGAGTACATTTACGAGAGTTACGAACACGACGAAAGAACACGAACGACAGACAAACAGAATTCATAAACTCTTCTGTACTGTGTTCGAATGTATTAAAAACAAACACATAATAGATTTATTTTGTTTGCGAAAGTGCATAACTATTGTATTTTTATTATTATTATTTGTTGTCAAACGATCAATTAAATTTAGCTGCCGCGAAAACGATTTTAAGAAGAATGAAACCGCTTCAGTAATTCTTGAGAAACAGGCATATCAATTTTTAGCTGTTTCGCATGTGATTTCGCATCGACCTTTCAACTAGGATTGACAGTTTGACCAGCAATTTAATTTAGAAATTACAGATAGTAAATTTTGCTTTATTTAATGCAGACATTTCGTGATTACATAAAATAAAAAATCTTCTGAAGGAATTTGCAATATGAAATAAGCAAGTGGGTGATTCTACGCAAATAAGCCATTTTCATCATAGTGATGAAGAAGAAATATATCATGTCGGAAGTATCTAATTTTTTTGTAATAAGACACTAGAAAGATACTTATAGGTAAAAAACTGATGTCAGGCTTAATATTAAGAAATTCTATAATTATTATATTTTTAACACTAGAAACGCCGGAAATTACACTCAAGTTTTATAAAAAAAAAATGTATATCAGAATTTTTAGTTAAGGGGTCCGGGACACATAAAGCTTTAAATTTTCTAATAAAGTTTTATTGCATTAAAATTTTCTGCGTTTTTTTCTGCTTAAATGACACTTAAATCATGTTTATACCTTAATTAGAACAAGAAATATTAATCTAGCTTTCAAGCAATGGTTGTCAGCTTTTAAAATTTGTACGCATTACGTAAATTAAAAAAACAATACATGTTCTCAAACTATCCCTTCGGGGAAAACTAAACCGTCCATTAATACAATTAAAAAAATAAATAATTTTTATAAATTTAAACGAGGGAATGATTACATCATATTAACATTTGTCCAATCTGTCTATTAAATTATTCCTTACACACTTAAGTATCTCTCCTGGATGGCTGAAAATTATTTTGTAGATAGGTAAGGTCCATGTGCTCATCAAATGAACAATGTTTCATCCTATAGAGTACCACCTATTTCAAATATACAGAATTACAAATGAGTGAGGTAATGTTCTGAAATACGAGTTGCAAACATTTTTCCAAATAAAATTTGCATGTGTAGACCAAAAAAAAAAAAAAAATAATAATGCAATACATAGAAATAATGCTTCATATTCTCATATTAAAAGACAGTAGTCAAACAATATAAATATAAATATTTCAGTAAAAAATTATGTTTTTTATATTTTTGGGTGGTATCAGTTGTACGTGAGGAAATGATATTTTATAGGCTTAAAAATTTATTTTAAAAACACGTTTTATTTAATGCTTCAATTTTATGAGCTAATTTAATAAAACCATGTCTAAACTATGTGTTAAAAAATGCATCAAGTTTTTCTGTTAAAAAATTTTAAATATCCGCCAGTTTCATTTTTATGGTTTGTTTGAGCGAGATCACTCAGTCTTACCTGATAAGTCCCGAACCTCCCGCTTTGCGAAAGAGTGGCACACACATAAATTCCTGTCATACGTCTGAACTCACAAATAGTAGAGTTCAATAACGTGATTAGAATTTTGAGCTCCTGAAACAATGCGCAACAGTCATCAATTTCAATTATGTTTCATCCATACAACTTGATTTTTCCGGTAGTAAGAGATTTTGTCTGCAGTAAGTTAATTTAATAAGAAGAATATGAGATTTCTTTTTTCCTTGTAAACGAACTATGGACACTTCATTTAAATATAACAAATTTTAAATAAACTGCAATAACATACATACATTTTATAGCAATTCAACAATAGCTACGTGTGTGAAACTCGTCTATACTCCGTGGTCAAAAGACTTTTGAGGAAACTCGGAATGGCAACAGTCAGGGAGAGAGATGAGGAAATCTTGGATGCGTTGTGTTCGAAAAGCTGCTGTGAAATAATAGGTAATTTTGAAGAGTGTTATTACGTTATATTATGTGTGTGTGTGTTGTTAATGTATTCGTCCAATGTACATATTAAACTTAGTTAATCATATCACTGCTTATGCCTCACTACTTTAATCCGATCTGGTGTTCTTTCTTCATGAATATCATGGAACTCGAACCGGTGATGATAACGTGAGTTAGAACACCGGACAGACGGGAGACGGCAGAGAGAAGAGTTTTTTCATGCTTTTTTTTTTCTTGAACCGATGAAATATTTGTTGTACTTAATTCGGACTTATTTTTTATAGCATCTAAGACTAAATGAAAATCGAAATAAAAGAAGATTGACTGGATTTTTATCACAGTTATGATTTCTTTATTTTTAAATTAGGAGATTTCATCATTTAAAAGCAAAATTAAAATGGAATTCTACTGGAATGCTGATTTCGAATAAACCCTGTATCTATTTATCATTTTTTAATGTTTGAGTATAAAATATTATAAATGATAGTTAAGATAAGCACTGTAAAAGTGAATGGTTCTCATCACACACATATAATCAAAATTGATGCAATTAAATGTCTACACTGATTTTGATAACAAAGCTAACTCGCACGAAATTTTTTTTAACTATTGTAAAACTTATTAGAAAAGAATATATAATAAGTTAATGCATTTTTCATTCGTATAGAATAAAGATTTATACGAAAACATGAAAAAATCGTTTCATTAAACCTAAAAACTTTCAAGAAAGAAAACAACCAAAAAGAAATTTTCCCTACGTCATATTTCTTACTTTATTTATATATATTTTACTGTAAAAAATGACAAAAATACATTACAAGTTAACATTTCATTCGTTTGAAAACAAAAATTTATACAAATAAAATAAATAGATAATTTCACCAAGTCTAAAAACTTTCACATAAGAAAAAGAAATAAAAAGAAATTATGCCTACATCATTTGACTTTTTTTACTTCTTTTTTTTTCTAACTGTATTAAACGGATGAAAATGTATTGCATGTTTACGCATTTTTCATTCGTTTAAAACGTAAACATTTATCCTAATAAAGGAAATAGATATTTCAGCAGTCCTTAAAACTTTCATGAAAGAAAACCACATAAAAAGGAATTTTCTCTAAGCCGTTTTATTCTTCTACTTCTTTTGTATATTTTCCTATTACAGACAACAAGAGAAATATTTTTAACATAATATTATACATAAAATTCTTTAAAGCTCTAAAAAAATGGACTAAGTCATAAAACTAAGGCACAGTCGAAATTACCTTCTACGTCGTGTCATAGAAACAGCCTAATCAATAATCTGAAAAAATACGGTCACTTTTACCACATGATATAAAAATGGTAGAAGAAACAAAGAAAGGGGAATATTCACGAAGCAGGGGAATAAAACGTTTTATAATTTGGCTAATTTGAGAATTGGGAAAATGAGCTTCAGTAAACCCACTTTTTTTAAGAAGTTAACCTCATTTGCGTATTTATTTATTTATTGATGCGAATTTTTTTTTTTAAGGAATGACTTCGAGTTAATGGTCCTTTTAACGATCAAACTTGGTGCCGGTGTTTATTAAGTCAGATTTTGGTAATTATATTGATTTTTAGAAAAAATAAATAAAATATATTAAAAGTAATGTTAACATTGATTCGAAGCAGAAATATTATCGTAAATAAAATAAAATATAAATTACAAACACACTTATGTTAAATATAAAAGTTAATTAGTAGTTTTAAATAAAAATTCTGCTGTGAAATATTTATATAAAACTTCATTAATATACTCTGTACTATGTTTAGCGTTAACGCCTTAAGGGGCGGTGAGATAAAATATATCCCATGTAGTTTAAACAAGATTCTCACCAGAAAATTTTAACTAAATTTTATATTTTTAACTTTGGGAGAAAAATCTGTGACAAATTGCTTTTCCTTATCTACTTAAAATAAAATCCGAGTCCCGAAAATTGTCGGTAACGATGCCGGTGCGGACCACTCCAGTGTGCCATAACTAAACGCCGTGTTAGGCTTAATAAAAAACAGATCTTAACATATGACAGCTAAATGATAATTTTTTCTACTTGAAATCATGTCTGTTCAGCATATTTTCATATAAAACATGTGTATCATATCCATTTATAATGTATTAAGTTCTAAATTAAAATTAAGCTATTAGAAATCAAATCTAAACAAACGATACTGTTGCCATTCAGATTCAAATTTCAGCAAATTAAGAAACAAATGAATGACTCTTTGACGATTCATTAAAAAAAATACGGCTAACACCTGATTCTGCTTTAAATATATTTTTAAAAGCATATTAAAGCCTTTAAGTTTTTTGAAATGCGTTTTTCATTATTGTTTACATTTATAAGCAGCAATTTTATTTACGACTGTTTACATTTACAAGCAGTCAGTTTACGACATACATATGAAATATTACATAATTTATTGAATAAATATTTAAAAAAATATAATCGATGTTTTCAACAAATATTAATAGTTTTAATGATTCAATTTAATGATTATTCATCATTATTCATATGAATATTGATTCATATCAATGATTCATGTATTTCACCCTTCTGTAGTGGCAACAGTGAAACGCTGTTTCTTTAGGAAAAACCGAGGGATAAACGTGCTGATATTTCGCCACTACTCGCTTTGATCTGTCAATAGTTATTTTTGAATGTTTTAAATGTTCTTTTAATTTTTATTATGGACTTTCCGAATGAATCGCTTTCGCAAAGAAGGCGCCAATTGACCAGGAAAAGAATTGTGCGATCGCGGCAATCAACGGATTTCTCAGTTTGCCTGATAAACTCAGCTGATTTTACACCGAACAGAATTAAACACCCATACAACATCCATACGCACAATTTTTTGTTTATTTTTTATCTAAACTATGCATATTTTAAGTTCATGTTCATAAAGTGTTTATCACTCACTGGAACGTTTCATTATAATAAAGATTTAAAAATCAAAATTACATTTTTTTAAAAATTTTACTAAATTTTTGTACCGTTAAGAAACATAGCTTTATGTATGTGTATTACTTTCAATGATCCACATAATGGTGTTTTAGTTTTGGCCAAATATATGAATCAAATTTTAAAGTTTCATCTAAAATTAAAAAATAAACATCTGATTTTTTAAAGAAATGCCACATGTTTTTTGTTTTATTTTTAGGTTTCTTATTTCACCTATGCTGAATTTTTTAAGCTGAATTTAATATATTTCTGTGAATTATTTTTTGCTGTTTGAAAAATGCAATAGCTTTTTTTTTTCAACTATGCATATATTTTTAAAAGCATTTACAGACATGCCACTTTCCAGCGAAAACATGGCGTTCCACTTTTTCGGCACAATTTATCATCCCTGGGATTGATACAAATCAGTATTAAAATTTGTTGACATTTTTAAAACGAAAAGGGGGGTGGGGGGTGGTAGCAGAATTTGACAAAATAAAAATGCGAGTACTAACAGCGGCAAATTGAGTTTATTTCTAATCCTTTCCCATGACCTACTGTGCATTTAGTCCATGTATAGAAACAAACAGCATGAAAAAAAAACATAGCCAGGAGCTTGCAACTATCATCTGTCTGCTTTCCCTGAAGGATTGCAAAAATCATCAAAATATCGTAGAAAAATGGTTGTTTCGTCAAACGAATATGAATTCCGTCAAACGATCGCAGAAAAAAAACACAATTTTTCCCAAAGGGTCCTTTAGAATGCATGTTTCGTCTAAGGATCATGGAATATGTGAATGTCGCCAAATAATTGTGGAAAAAACATGAATTTCATCAGATGACTGCAGAAAAAATGCATTATTTGATCAAAGTATCGCGAAAAACGTGAATTTCGTCAAATAATCACAGAAAAATATGATTTTCATTAGAGGATCACAGAGAAAACGAGAATTTCATCGAAAGGTTGCAAAAGTGCATGTTTCAACATAAGATCTTAAAAAAATGTAAATTTTGAAATCGGGGGATCTTGAAGCTTATTGGTTCATCAGTATCAGGTGAACCGTTAGTCAGCTAAATTTTCTGTTACGTAACTAATTTGCTGCATACATTCGGATGAAGCTGTGCTTCTGTCAACGTATTTTGATTATAAGGTATGTCTAGCTTGCTCTGCTGTTTATTTCTTTTTTTTATTAGGATTTTTGCATTAGCTGTTTAAAATGCACCCTTTATTGGCCAATATATCGATTTTTACATGGTTTACCATTTTAGAGACGGACTATTCAGCCAACGGCTGCCGAAAAAATTCGAGTCTGGAAACATCGAGGGTGTATTACCAAACATCCATCAAAATTTAAATTTAATTCAGTTAGAAGAGAAGTACCATACCTTGACGATGTTTCAGACCCTGACTAGGATCCCTTTTTCTAAACATTAAATTATTGATCTTTTTTTAAATTTTAACTGATTGTTTGTTTTTTGTGTAAATATCTGAATTTTTTTTTTGTATGAAACTCCCCTTTTTTTTATGAATCGCCGTCTCATTTATTGGTATTTCTTTATATTTATCCTTTTACTTTTATTTTATGTTTAATAAATTTTTTGGCAGTTGTGAGCGAGATTTTACCTGCATTCGTAACAAATTTTTCAAGATGGCAGTAAAACTTCGTTTTTAAATCTTTATGTTACTTATAAATCCATGTTTTTACATCATTTTCTATTTTTTTTTTGTGCAAATCATTGATTTATAAATAACATAAAGATTTAAATATTGTGTTTTTCCGTCACCTTGAAAAGATTTTTGGCACAATTGTTTTCGCCAAGCGGCACAGGATGCGGAACTCTTCCCTGAATTTTGTCAAAGAAACGTGAGAGGTGTAATTCTTCAAAAAGGCGCAGGAAAAACGTGAATTTTGCAACAAATCCCGATAAAAACACTCATTTCGTGAAAGGATTGTGGAAAAAACAGTCATTTTGTCAAAAGGCTGCGAAAAAACATGAATTTTATCAAAGATGTGCAGAAAAAACGAGAATTTCACCATAAACATTAAATTATTGATTATTTTTTTGTTTGTAAATTTTAACTGATTGTTTGTTTTTTGTGTATTTTTAGTTTTTTAATATATATATTTCTGTATGAAACTCCCCTTTTTTCTGAATCGCCGTCTCATTTATTGGTATTTATTTATATTTATCTTTTTATTTTATATTTAGTAAGTTTTTTGGTAGTTGTCAGCGAGATTTTACCGGCATTCGTAACAAATTTTTCAAGATCGCGGAAAACTTCGTTTTTAAATCTTTATGTTATTTATAAATCCATGTTATTACATCATTTTCTATTTTTTGGGCAAAATCATTGATTTATAAATAACAAAGATTTAAAAATGATGTTTTTCCGCCATCTTGAAAAGATTTTTGGCAAGATTTTGAACAATTTTTTTTTTTTTTTTTTTTTTTTTTTTTTGCCAAGTGGCACTCTTCCCTGAATTTTGTCAAAGAAACGCGAGAGGTGTAATTCGTCTAAAGGGCGCAGAAAAAAGCGAATTTTTCAACAAATCCCGATAAAAACACTCATTTCGTCAAAAGGCTGCGAAAAAAACACGAATTTCATCAAAGATGTGCAGAAAAAATGAGAATTTTGTCATAGGGTTCTTGGAAAAAGCTCTTTTTTTTTCGCATGTGGTGGTTCATATTTTCTTCATTTGAAGGTTGACTTTTACAAACACTATTTTTTTAACCCTCTGTCTACCAGAAGGGTCCAATGGACCCGACATGTACATTCAAAATATTTATTCAAACCAGAAATTTCTTCAAAACAAACTAAATGTGTAAATCAGACAATAATAAGTTAAATAAACAAATTAAATTGTTTTAAGTAAAAATTCTGGTGTAGAATGTTTTTATAAAACTTGAGTAAAATTTCCGGTAGTTCTAGGGTTAGTGCTTTTGAGGACTTGCCACTATCTGAATAATCATGCATATCAATCACCTGTTTAATTGAGTCTGACTTAATATTGTAAACTTAAAATAACACTTTCCCGTCATTTTTGACGGGGCCATATGCTAGTTTAACCCTCCGTCTACCAGACGGGTCCATTGGACCCGACAGGTACATACAAAATATTCATTCAAACCAGAAATTTCTTTAAAATAAACTAAGTATATAAACCAGACAAAAATAAGGTAAATAAATAAGTTAAATAGTTTTAAATAAAAATTCTGGTGTAGAACGTTTTATTAAAACTTGAATAAAATTCCCGGTAGATCTAGGGTTAAAAATAAAATTTTTCGATTTTTCCGGTGAGAATTCAATATAAAGAGGCATTTTTGCTTGCCCCTTAAGGGGTTAATGTGAGTTTCTTCTTCTTTATTGTTCATAATTCCATGAAGCTTTTGTTGTTCTTTGCGCTTAGTTTTCTGGAACTTTAAATGTTGCACACTTCATTTTCAATACAGAAATTTCAATAGTTAACGTCAAACACAGATGAAAATTTCATGGTAATCGGAGTACATGTACGAGTGTTAGAACGTTGGACAAACAGACAAACCGAATTCATAAACACTTTTGTACTATGTTTGAAAGTATTAAAAACAAAAAATTGATTTCTTTTATTTGCGAAAGTGCATGACTGCTGTATTTTTATTATTACTATTTGTTACCAAATGACCAATTTAAAATTTAGCTGCTGCCAAAACGATTTTAAGAAGAATGAAATCGTTTCAGTAATTCTGGTGCATACATTTTTAGCTGTCTCACATGCGATTTCGCATCGTACGTGGAACCAGGATTGTCAATTTTGTCTCTCTTTTAGCTCAAAAATTCCAGATAGTAAATTTCCCAGATAGCATGAACATTAGCAGCAAGTTTGATTTTTTCTGACTTTATTTTGCTGTGACAAAATTGAATTGAGAAATTCTCAGCCAGTTTCCCGCAAGGTATACCATCCCCTACTTGCAGGAGTAGTTTGTTGTAAAACTAATGGAAAGACTGCGTTTAATTCATGAAAGTGACGAAAGCAAACAATCCTTCTGTTGAGAGATTAGATAATTGGCACATACGCAGAAATTGCAGAAATTTTATTCGGTTGGTACCGTTTTTTCTAAATGCTATACTTATCAAATACCAAAAAAAACGAGGCTTGCATTGAAATAGACCTGATCAGGTCTATGGACCTCTGCAAAGGGGTTAAGCTTATAGTGAAACAGATAGTGGGGCGTGGAAAGATTACTATTTTGCAGTATTTTTGATTACTTGTTTGCCGTTAATTTGCAATAAATTTGATACAGCATGAATTTAAATTGCACGACAAGTTAGCTGCAAGTTGAAAGTGTGGTGACTTCGGCGTTTGCGTTATCTTGCTGCAGTCTTGTTATGAACTTTCAGTCTTGTCATGCTGAGCTTGCTGCAACTTAGCAGGTTTTCAAAGCAGGACTGCTGCAAATTTTCTGAAAATTAAAAATGGTGTTTGGGTTTGCTTTATTGAATGCAGACATTTCGTGACTACATAAAATGAAAATTTCTCTCAATTCTTTCTCAATGAAAATTTGTTAATCTGTAGTATGAATTCGGCATAAAATAACAGGTCCTTGAAGGGCACACAGTGGAGTATTTCACGCAAAAACCTGGCCAATAACGCAAAAATTAAAATTTGCTGAACAATTGTAAAAACATATCTTTAAGTACCTGAGTAACTGGCGCGTCTATCTATGTCTATTTCAGGAGCGTGAGTCATATCCGGAAGCTACCAACCCCAGTTCAAGAGGAGGTTTCTTTGCCAGAAGCCGTGCTTCATTATTACGTCTCAACTTTATTATTTTTAATTATGTTTAAATGCATATTTTTGTGGTTTCATGAATTGTTGAACTCAGTAGTCTTATTTTTAATATAATAAAAAAACGAAAATTAACAGTGTGTTCTTTTTAATCCTTTTAAGCTCTAATTTAGATATATTCATTTAAATAGATAGCCATTTAAAGGGTTGTTGGGAATTGCCGGACCATTTTTGAATGATAATCGTATTGGTTATAGATTTAAAGGCCAATTTAAAAAGAAACTAGTATGTTGTGGCCATTACAAAACTTTCTTCTATCTCATACATGTCAATACTTCAAAATTCACTATCTTAGTGCCAAATTAAATGGCAATCTGTGTTCATCATGAGAAATCTAAAAATATGAAACTCCGTGCATAAATTCTCGAGGTATGCCTGTCACTAAAGTCGTGTAAACCCAGCAAAATGCAGTATAGCAGCGCCAATTAATGGGTTATTTACACCAGAACCTAATTATCACCAACTTATGTCAACGTCTAACTGAATATGAAGTTTGAGGAAAATCCGTGCATTAGTTCTTGAGATAGAGGTATTACGAAAATCATAACAAATGCAGCATAGAAGCGCCACCTGTTGAGCGATTTGCAACAACACATAATCAGCAGCAATATTAATCAAGTTATACTTAAATCTGAAGTTTGATGAAAATTTGTGCATTAGTTCTTGAGATAGTGCTATTGAGGAAATAGTTGATGCAACACAGCAGCGCCACCTATTAGGCGATTTACACCAACACGTAGTCAGCATCATTTCATATGAAGGACTAACTAAATCCGAAGTTTGATGAAAATGTGTGCATTAGTTCTTGAGATAGAGCTACCGCGAAAATAGTGTAAATTCTGCAAAATGCAGCATAGCAGCGCCACCTGTTGGGCGATTTACACCAAAACGTAAACAGCATCCATTCATGAAGTTTTATAAAAATCCGTGCATTAGTTATTGAGATAGAGCTTTTGCGGAAATCCTGCAAAATGCTACATAGCAGCGCCACCTGCAGGGCGATTTACACTTAAAACTAATCAGCACCAATCTATATCAGGGACAACCTGAATATAAATTTTTATTAAGTTCCGTGCATTAGTTCTTGAGATAGAGCGCCCACAAAATTTGTGTCACATACAGACAGACATACAGACTCACAGACAGACATTTTGTAAAAACATGTTTTTTGGAATCTCTGACCCATAAAACGTGTAAATCCGTCGAAACTGGAATTCGAAAATTTTCATGAAACCAATACTTTCTTCTTGTAAAGATAGAAGAAAGTGAAAACAATGCATGTATTTGCCATTTTTACTTTCTTCTATCTTTACAAGAATAAAGAACTATGCTTGGATTTTCAACAAACTTCAGATTCAGGTATACCTTGATATCATTTAGTGCTATGTACTTTTGGTGTAAATCGCTCAACAGGTGGCGCTGCTACGCTACATTTTTTTCAGAATTTCCGCTATAGCTCTATCTCAAGAACTATGCACGAATTTTCATCCCACTTCAAATTCAGATATACTTTGATATGAATTGGTGCTAAATCGTTGTTATTTCTTGTACTCTTTAAATGATTTAATTGACGTGATTTATATAGAAGAAAGTTTTGTGATGGCCACAACATACTAGTTTATTATATATAAATTTAAAAACACTTAAAAACTAGCATCTCTAAACTACAACTGCACTTTAGAGACTTAACTTTGCTAAATACTAAATGCAAATAATATACAGGGTGTTCCGTTAAAGGGGTCCAATATTAATAGGGGTAATAGAGGAGATCACATGGAGCATAAATCAGTATATAAAGCCTGGTCGGATCTCAATAGTTTTCAAGTTACAGCAAATAGAATGAAAATTCGGAAAATTGTAAAAGAACCCTCATTGCTAAACTATCGATAATGCTACATAAAAACGAAGCACATATTTAGAAAGAGCAGAAAAAAACCTACAAAATGACATCAATTGTATTAAAATAGCAATATTTATTGACGAGTTACAAGCCCTGAAACAGTGAAAAAAGTACGAAATCCAATATACATCAAAATAGTTAATCGTGAATTCCAAAAAGACAACTCTAGCTACAACAAGGAAAATGTAGTAAAATTTGGTCCATTCCAAAAACTTTCGAAAAAGCTTACAATGAACCATATCGGTTTAATTGTGTGAGAGAAATTAATCAGTTTCTTAGTTACAACTCCGCTTTCTTTGACACTAGCAAAGGTTAAACTCCGCCCATCACGATTGGAAACACCGCCTTTTTAACCCTTTCGTGGTCACGCACGCGTATACGCGGCCGCTCTTTGGTACTTGTAAGTGGTCATGAACGCATATAGGCGGTCAGACTTTTGTACTTGTAGATGGTCATAAGCGCGTATAGGCAGTCAAAATATTCTACTTGCAGATGGTTATGAACGCGTTTGCGCGTTTGTGCTTTCCCCCACTTCTCGAGACTGGGAGTTAAAGAAGGCGTTTATCAATCACTCCCTCTTTCCACGCACACAATAGGCGTTAGGCAGACTATTTGTCAACTGGATTACCGTATTTTAAGTCGAATGCCTTAGGGAATTCCATTTTCTGTTAATGCTTAAGAATGGCATTGTATTTCGAACCATATACTAGGCAACTTTATAGAATATCATCGTTTACTTATTTTATTTTATTATTTCTGTCCATAAGATTCTAATTCATTACTATAATAATTATTATTTTATATCATTAGCCATATAATATTTATTTATTTTGCATGTTCATTATTTATTATGTAATATTTATTTATTTTGCTCTTTTAATGAATATACACGTTCTTTTCTTTCTTTTTTACTTCCAAATGTATGTCATTTTTTTCATTTAACTATAATACTAAATAACTAAACTGTTTTTTTTTTTCTTTACTTACAGCACTTTTGTTGTGTAATAATAATAAAAATCTCAAATATCCAATTTAACATTACACTTCAAAAATAATATTTTTATTTATTATTGTTGCGCAAATTTTATTCAAATTCTAGCATAATTTAAAACTAGCACCGTGAAACCTGTCTATAATGACGCTGAATGGGCCAGAAAAAGCATCGATGTAGATAGGTTTTCAATTTCATTATAGATAGATTGCTAAACGGAAAAAAGGTGAACGGAAAAACGGGACCGGAAAAAACGTGACAAGGAAAAAAGGTGACCGGAAAAAACGTGACAAGGAAGTGTTAAATATTGAATTTGGAAACAATGAACCTGGAAAAACAATTAAAGCAAATCGGATGTTTCTGTCAAGAGTTATCGCGTTACGTACATACAGACGTAAGTGCATACATACATACATACAGAACCTGCGTGCACAATAGCCCTTGGGCTTTGATAGCCTGCGAGCAAAAAGCAGAATAATGAAAAAATTCCTCTAAAGAAAATGCCTCCTCTCTTCGTCTTTATTTTGTTCCCTTTACAAGCTGTGTATGTAATTTTTTCCCTCCCCCTCCGCCTTATAAAACATCTTTACTCATATATAAACTATCAATAGCGAATTGAAAGAATCAATAAATTGTATTTCCTTAATACCCCACCCCCCTCCGTAGATAGCACTAACTTGTCTTTTGTAGAAGTCATACTGAACTTCTCTTAATGAAATGTTAAAATTGTATTTTCTTGGACCAAATCTTAGAGTTGTCAAACTCACCCATTAATTCTACCCCCCCCCCCCTACGATGTAAGAAACTTACAGTGGAAAAACTTTACTTTAGTTTTTAGCATTTATTTATCGACAAGTTCAATATTTAACACTTCCTTGTCACGTTTTTTCCGGTCACCTTTTTTCCTTGTCACGTTTTTTCCGGTCTCGTTTTTTCCTTGTCCCGTTTTTTCCGCTCTTGTTTTTTTCTGTCACGTTTTTTCCGGTCACCTTTTTTCCTAGATTCAATATTATTCCTAAGTAAGAATTTTTTTAAGATAGCTTGCTTGCATTTCAGTATTTTTAAACGATTTTCTTTGATTTGAGTAGCTGAGGTCGATCTGCATAAATGACTTTTTTACTCCTTCTATTTTATTTGCAAGGTTTTTTAATGGGGATACTTTTACTTTCGAAACCGGTTCCGAAAGTAAAAGTATCCTAAATAAATTTAAAAAAACTTTAAACAAAATCGAAAAAGAAAAAAACGGTCTTTCTATAGATCGATCTTAGGTAGCCAATGCAAAAGATTCGTTAAAAAAAATGGAAATAAAAACGAGGTATCTTAAAAAAATTCTTCCACCAAATAAACATTAGCGAGCGGGTGCTTTCGCGTGAGTGAAGTAGCCTATTAATTTTTGGAAGTAGATCAAAAACTCCACGCAATTAAATATCATATACGGCTTTATTAAGTCCAATTGCTCGCAGTAATCTGCAATGCTTTTTTAATATTTTAGAGCAAAAGTAAAGTAATTTTATTTTTCAATTTGAAACTTTTCCTTAATCATATGAGACAAAGTTAATGATAATTCTACCGTGAAGGCTGTATTTCAAAATCTCTACAAACGTATCATAATGTTTTTTTTTTTTTTCTGTTCTTATCTCGATTTTCCTTTTGTTTATATGGCAGTTTACATACAAAGAGATTTGCCATGAAAGAATTATTTCAATCAATAAAATGATGTTTACACAGTACTTCTCAGGTTGGGAGATATAACCTATCATCTCACCAATATGATTAAGCAAAGTAAAAAATAATAATCATTTTAAGATAGGTAATGCATTCACATGCATTAAAGACAGATAATCTTAACAAAAGTTACTCTTCCTTGTTTTTACTTGCATTAAAAAATAAATAAAGGCGTATTTTTACACATATTTATATGTGTGGTTTTCATTATATTCGACCTACTTGTATTTTTGAATAACTGGATACTTGTACCGTGTATTAGTATATTTATAAGCAGTATATAGTCCCATTTTTAGCATTATTACAGCAAATACTTGGCTTAATATGAAAAACGTTCTATTTGTATTTCTTTTGAAAGTTGAGGGGGGTGGGGGGAGAGAATCCAAAAAACATTCTTATGTTTATATCACTGGCTGTGTCCGCTTGGAAAATTAAAAACATTGTGTATTATTTGTGCTTTCTTTATATAACGAGCCCCAATATAGCGACTCTTACATTAAAACTGCCATATTAAAAAGGCCTAAAACTTATTTATTCTCACAGTTGTGTTTCACAGAGAAGAACCAGAGGTGTAGCCAAAAAAATGCTTATGAGACTACACTTCCCTGAACGATATCTACAATTATCATTATTTTTTACCTAATCATTCTACTAAATACAACAGAGTTGACCAAATGTTCCAGTGTAATTAATTCCAATGATACTTTAAAAGTTTCTATGAGTTTTCTTTGAAGTAAGGTTTGAAAGAGAGTAAATAACTCCCATTGTTATCTAATCCAAACTCTTGCAACCTGTGAATGACATCGAAATACTACCTGTAAGTGACGCTTTGAGCTTTGAGAAAACTATGATCGACAGCCCCACCCCTTCCCTTGTAAAGATGATTTCTAAAGAAAACAGTTCACAGGAACAGCAAAATTCCAAATAGTGGTAGCTTGCTACATATTTTTTTCATTGTCGCTTATTTAATAAAAGGATTATGAAATGTTTATGTTTTAAACTAGTTCTTTTAAAATTAGTATTAATCAATAATTATTAAATCATGAATATTGCACAATGTAACATAAAAGATTGTTGATATAAAAATAAAGTAGGGCATCATTAAAAAAAAATCTTTTCTGACATTACAGCAGAAATCTTAGAATAACTCCCCCCCCCCCTCCCCAACGGAAAATAAAAACTGATAGCCGAAGAGTTATCTTTATTGTAGCCTAAGAATTATTATTAAACTTATGGTTATTTTTAATAATAAAAAGTTTATTGCACATTTTCTGTATGTTATCAAATTCTGCCCCATTCCGCAAGCGTGCTTATAGAAAAATTTAGTAATTTAGTTATTTTACCTAAATACTTTTAAATAATCACTTTTAATGGTCTACTTTAAAAAAAAATTAAATTCGTGATATTTGATATGCGCATGTTACCTCCGATATCGTAAAATCAAGAAAATTTTTCTCCGATTAAGTCACACACTAATGACAATTTGTAATTCTAAATTATGAGGGATTTATTTATTTTACATTTTCCAACATAGTTGAAAAGGGTTTATGACTTCAGTTTGTCTGTCAGTGCTCTATCTTGCGCAAATATAATTCGATTTCCCTGAAATTTTGTGTGTTATTGACATTTACTATCGCGCGATCACCATTGAAAATGAAATATGTAGCATGTACAGTTCACTTACAGGGGCATTCAAAAGTATGCCGTTAAATTACGACCAATGGGAAAAAATCGTTTCAAGTGCAGCACTAAAACATGCTTTCTGTAGAATATGAAATGCAAAGAATTTATTATTCATTTCCAGAGTCGCACAAAAGAATTCCGTTACATAATGACCTACGCGGGAAAATCGTTTGCAGTATATTTTAATGTAGATACTCTATTTCAAATGAATTAGGTAAAAAGGTCAACGGTGAAAAGGTCTTAGCAAAAAAAATCAGTGGAAAAAATAATAATTATTATATATACTTAGATGAACCTAAAATTCAGATCTATTAGTTATTAAAGTTACATATATTTTCAGTTATAGAAAACTAATTCTAAACTTCAACTAAAGCCCGTGCTAAGCCCGCGTATCTATTATTGATATCAAAAAAGTATATAATACATAGCATTACACTTAAAGGACACTAATAAATAGGTGCTGTGTATTGAAAAAATATATTCTGCTGGAGACGACAGCTGTTCATTAGTAAGCCCCTAGAAAGGGCGGGGTGGTAAACAGAAAATACAATATATAGATTCTCGCAATTTAGTACATGGATAGCTTATGTATAAGGCTATTAACTTTTATATATTTATGGGATCTTTGTCCAAAGACAGCCTTTTGGTGAAGAGAAAGGGGGAGGACATGGAATTAAAAGAAACAAAATTTTACATACATTTAAAGGGGTCAAAACATAAACAAAAGTACTTTTTTCAAAAGTGAAGGTTTTTCATTATCTTGATTTTTATAATGTAAGAGGGGAGCAGAGTTAAGAGCGGGGTGTACGTGTGTGTGTGTGTGTGTGGGGGGGGGGGTAACAATAAGTGGGAGTCAAAATTTTGAAGTTTCAACAAAGAAAACAAAATTTAAGGAATGCACAGCAGAAATGAAAATATTTTCTCGAAAATAATTTAAATAATACTTAGGATCTAAATTTATTGAGTATGGCGTAGAGTCCTGCATCGGGTCGGGAAACCTTTCTTTTTTTGCCGGGAGTTGGATTAACTTCTACAATTTTGCTGCAAATCGGGTTGATATCCATTGTTTCGGGTTCGGGTTAGGTTTTGTCTCTTGCGGGTCCGGTTCGGCTTGACCCGATTTTTCAAAGAATTTCTAAAATATTTTTTCTGGTGAAAAATCTGCATACAATAACAGTTTTTAAAGAAATGGAAAAATTGAATACACAAGGAAAATTGTAAAATCTAAATAATTTAGAAACTAGTTTTATTAAGCTTGTCTTAATACAATTTAACAGACATATTACAAAAATGGGATCTATAGGTCGAAGGGAAAATTTATGATAGTCATAGACCGTTTATTCACAGCTATATTTCAATTTACATTTGTGAATATACGATCTTCAGCTGTGTATCGACCTATCTTTAACTACATTGTCAAAGGACTATTTCATCTTATTCGTCTATCTAAGATAAGCAAACGATATTACGTCGTTCAAGCCATTAAATAAAACTGTCATACAAAATTTCCCACAATTGGACTATTATCGTTCTTCCTCTTAATCATTTGATTTTCCTCTAATTTTTTACGCACACGCAAAAAAAAAAAAAAAAAAAAAAACTGGCAAGTAAAAATTTTTTTTTTTGCTTCACCATTTGAAAAATTAAGAAAGATATAATGAAAGTAATGTTTTATTAAATTTTGAACTCGAGTGTAAAAACCAAATTTCAAAATAAGACAGTTTTCTTTATAGATATTAAAATTATTTTAATTTCAGCAATCCACCCTTTACTAAAAAATATTTTAAATATTCACAAAAGTGCCCTTTTTCAACCGTCCTTTTTTAGTGCACTGTTCTTAGGTTGTCTTGGAATTCCTCTGTTAATGATCAGTAAACACTACGCGGATTATTATTACTATTAATTTTTATGGGAAACAGACTGCAGTGCACATTAGCAATGTGTATCAATTATTACGGTTGGAATAATATACTACTATAAAAAAGGTACTACAAGCAGATATCGACCTAGACCGTAATTCGAGTTCATTCGAATTATTTTATACATCCATGTAAACCAACAATAAAGGCCACACTCACTATTTCCAATAGTGAACAGGCCTCCATATCATATATCGATTTCATGGCAATGCAAGTAATATTTACAAAGGTCAGATGGAAAAGCAGTACTAGAATTTTTCCGCGATGGCACCCAAGCTCACAATTAGCCTAAAATATTAAAGTGTAACTGTATACTGTTTAAAAAGATACTAATGAACAGTACAAGTATAGAATTATTCAAAAATATCAATAGAATGGATGCAATTAAAGCAGTAGATATGATTAAGTGTAAGTATATGTCTTTAAAAACAGGGAAGAATCATTATCTAAAAGATTCTTACAATAATGCAAATGAAAGCATTATCTTTTTAAATTTATTGTTATTATTATTATTATTATTACTTTACTTTGTACAATCATGTTTGTTAAATGACAAATTAAATCATGGCAATCTATTTTTTTATAAATATATCTCATATAGACTAATACTATATGATTAGAATTAATGCTAATACTATATGATAAGTATGATTAAAACAATCATAATGAAATGAATGTATTGAAACTGGAAAAAAAAAAAGTTAAACTAGATTTTGATGATTGAACTTTTCATTTCGTTACCATGAGAATTAAACTTAGAAAACATTTATTTTAATGCACTACACTACACTAATACTGTATAATGCACATTTATTTTAACGTATTTAAATATCCATTTTTAATTATAGATTACTTAGAGATCACAAATATATTTTACAATTAATGTTGATTTCTTTCCTGCTCATGCTGACTGATAATCGTTACATCATATAAATCCAACTTATTGCAATTGCTTCAAGGTCTATGACACTAAATTTGGGGGGCTCTGGGCGAATGCCCCGTACAAAAACTGCATAATCTTCCAATTTGATTTTTTTTTGTGACACATTCCTGAATTCAGTTTTGTTCATAAACACATGGAATTGGCAGGTACTCTTATTCAGAAACTATAATGTCGAACAATTTTTTTCAATTTTCGATAAACATAGGAAAGAAGTCTTTTAGAAAATGCTGTTAAAGTTGGCGTTTTGAAAAAAAAATTCTGCACACGGAAGCCCGATAAAGTCCCATTGTAACAATGGGAAAACGCTTGTATTTCTCATGTAATTTATTTGTCGAAAAGTGAAAAAAAGAAAAAGTGAAAGAAAAAAAAAACATTTGGTCTCAAATCATTTACATAGTCATACCTGCATTTGTCAAGCTTTTACATTTATATATTAATTCGTTAATGTGTCAAAGTTTTTATTGTTAAACGAGCAATTTTTTTTTTCATCTAAATAATATTGACAAAAGTTAGCGGTAGGGCAGGCGGAAGAGCATTAATTAACCACCATATACAGGGCAGGGTCCGACTTAGGCTATGGGGGGGGGGGGGGAAGGTAAGAATCATTCTGCCCCCCCCCCCCTCTATCTATCTATAGATTTTTTTGTGAATAATCTGGAAGTAGCTAGTAATAAACTTCATACTATTGTATTATATGCATAAGTTTTATATCCGGCACTGCTTACATCTGTATACAGAGTATCACAAAAAGATAATCACAACTTTAAGAAAAAAATACTTGTAGGAAAATAGTAGAAAAAAAAATGATAGATTGTTTGATACGAGTATTTCTTTGCAAACATTTACTTTGCTTATCTACGTACGTTATAAGATGTCTAAAAGAAAACGTCCCAAATTGGTTATAAGTATTGGTTTTAACTTGCCACGTTAAGAGAAAAACGTTAATAAAGAATTGCTTTTGAAAACTATAGAATACTAAATTGTCATAATAAAATATTAATCATTAGTTTTCTAATGATATTTGCGTAGGTGGAGAGGTTACTGAAAGCGGAGGGGGGGAAGGGGGACCGCACTTCCTTCTTAAAAGTTCGAAAATGTATGAATTTTGGTCACTTTTATTCAATTTTAAACATTGACACCATTTAAATAAAAATCCTGACTACTCTCATGGGAGTCCCCTAAAAGGGGGGACCCGGGGAAGCTTCCCCGCATGCACCTACATAAGTCGGGCCCTGACAATATATATGTAATATACATATATATATATATGTATTTAATGGACCACCATAACCAATAATTTTATATATTAAACTTTATTTTCAAAAATCTTTGTAAAACATTTTTATTTATGTAATGTATTGTCTAAATTGTGTTTCCTTGCGCTAAATACTGAATTTTTTACTCATACTTTGTTACCCCCCGACCCCTTTAACTCTGCCCTCTCCTACATTGTAAAGATCAAGATGATAAAATTTCCGTTTGTTAGTCAACATGTTTATTTCAACCCCTTTAAAATATCTGTATGTAAAGTTTTTTATGTTCCCCCACTCTCTTCCTTCTCACCCCAAAGACTATCCTATGTCAAAGATTCCATAAATATATAAAACTCGCTGTTCTTATACATAAGCTATCAAAGTAGCGCGTTGAAAGAACAGATACACCTGCTTTACTTGAAACGCAGAAAATAAAAATATAAGTATTACTGACTATGGAAGTTGCTTAGAGAATAGTTTTAATTGTGTGATGCATTTTCTCGCTGAACTATATTTGTATACCAATAGAAGTTTGTGGAACATAGAAATTTTTATGCAGGGATACGCAAACCAACAAGATACATGGCCGTTTGGGTGCGTAATTGACTATTTTTTTAATTATTATAGAAGGTAATTGATAAAACTGGATTTCTAAATGTGTTATATGTTTACCATACTGTTTACTCACATATCTTCCTGCCACATATCTTGCGCCTTATTAACCGGTAAAATTTCATTACAGTTTTATAGATAGATAAATGTGTTAGAAAGTGTTTCACAATCTATTCTTGAAATCTATTCTCACAATCTATTCTTCGTTCTTATTTTTATGAGCTTTTATTTTTTATGCTGGAGAAAGTTTTCAAAGTTTCCATACATACAAATACGCAGAGATAATAATTACTACTATTTGTTTATTAATAATATTTGTTTAAAAATTAAATGAAAAAAATAAAAATATCTTGAGAAGGAAAATTAAAACTGGTTTCATCCAAATCCTAAAACTTAAAAAAAGGATAAATCTTAAAAAGTGATAAAAAGTGTCATTTGATTTTTTTTAAACTCTTTCCAGTATTAGTTGAAAAGCGTTTATAAATTCGGTTTGTCTGTCTTTTCTTCTGTCCGTGCTCTAATTCACATAAATTTAGTCCAATTGCCATAAAATTGATATATGTTATTTTTGTTTAATTTGGCATGTTCAGTATTGAAAATGAAATGTGTAGCATGTAAGATTCGTTTACAGGGACACGCAAAAGAATGCAGTCCCATTACGGTGAATTAGAAAAATCGTGTATGGTGTAGTTTAATGATATTACATGATTTTAAACATATTGGAATTTTTATACTTCACTAAGAAGTTGTACACTACAAGGCGATTACTGTAGAATATGATGTGCATAAAATTTATATTTCATTTTCAGGGACACACAAAAAAATTTGGCCTATGACCAATAATTGCTATAAGTTCGCTTTCAGTTGCGGTATACGTTTTTAAATTTGACTGTTGTTATTATTATTTTTTTTTATATTATGTGGTGTTTATAAATTCTATAGGTCGTATACAGGGAATCACTATCGCAAGTACAATTCCGTTTATTGACAGAAATTGCTGAATGGGAATTTTCCTGCGGAACTAAATTTTTGCATACATACATACAAAGTTATAGAGCATATACAGGGCTGCACAAAAAATAGATATTTTTCCAACTAACTGACAGCAATTGCAGAAATTGGGTTTTCAAATGCGTTATGTGTTTTCTAATTTATTTATTTAGACACCACCTTTCTCCGTAATAAGCTGTAAAGTTTTGTTTCAATATTCTGAATGTATTGGAAAGTGTTTCATAATTTATGCTAGACACATGGTTTTTAGCTCATGTTTCTTTTTACAAATATTCTTTTTCAATTTCTCCAAAGAATTTTTGAAAAAATACGGAGTCTTACTGTACTAAATATAAGAAAAAATGCATGAATACATTTCGAAATTATTAAAAATAGTGCTTAGTTTCCATCTGGTCTAAGAATATTCAACTTCTGTCCCGCGGAGTTGCGAACTTATTGTTGTAAAGTTTAAATCCTTTTTATCTCTTTATGGCCGATGGACGCTGGATGTTTTATGGGAGATAAAGTGAGGGGGGGGGGAGGTATTACTCTTCACAGATATTTGAAATGGATTGTATTTTTCTCATTTTGAATAGAAGAATATATTAGGTACCGAAAATAATTCCTGTTATCGGAAAATTTTAAATGTAATTATTTTTCCTAGGTGGTGAGAAGGAGAAAAATGACACCCGAAAAAAAAGGGCACTTTTATTACAATGGAACTTACAAAAAGCACATTTATTTTGCATATTACTATGCAGACTCTCCATTGACCTATTTATACATAGTAATACCTGTACTAAGCGGAATCTTGCCTTAAAAAAATCCAAAGTTCTTTGGAAATTTTCTAATTCAAAATTATTATATTGCCCCTTATCATTTCGTCTTAAATGGTTTCATTGTTAAAATTAAAACTTGCATTTAATCAGTAATACACTCGTCCCCGTTTAAACGAATATTTTGGGTCCCAGAAATAATATTCGATTAAGCGGAGTATTTGATTAAACGGGGAATCATAACTGTAATATTTAATGCGTAATAAAAACGGAAAATACCCATCTACGGTATGTTTAATTAACAAAATAATAAATCGTTAATAGAATAACATAAACTAAAATAAATACGAATGCTAATATAAAGTAAATACTTATTAATTTAATGTCAGTATATGCATTTATATGGTTTACATCACACTTAATGCAGCTCGTTTGAGTTTGGTCAAAACTTTGCTACTTCTAATTTATGTTACTTATACTGCCTTTAAAAAATCGTTTAAAGTGGTTTGTTTAAGTGGAATTTTAAAGGAGTAAATATAGAGTTATTTTTCGAATGAGTGCAAAATATCACAACGACCATCTCGAGTCTCGAAGTGACGACGCATTGCCATTAAAGACTGATTAACAGCATGAAGCGATGGTGGTGAGATCAAGGTGTGGAAATCATTTGACCTGTCCATTATATACCTGCCGACCGAAATCATTGCAGGAAGAACTGAAAATTTGTTTTCAGCGTAAAGGAACCGGAAATGACAAAAGGTGGAAGGAAATTATAGCTGAAACGGGCTTTCCGCGCCTATTTTCCAACATCGGTCACACAGTTCTTATTCGATTAAGCGGGGAGGTTCGTAAAAGGTATTTGGTTTAAGCGGGGAAAAATAACATAGAACCAATAGGAATAAATTCGGTTCCGGAGAATTCTATTCGAATAAGCGGGGTATTCGATTATCCGTGACCCGATTAAGTGGGGAGGACTATTATACATATGCACAAGTATTACACCTATAATTTATTAATGATGCAATACTATGATCACTAATTAATTACAGTAAAACCTGTAAAAATGAAATCTATGTATAACATAATCCTGCCTTAAACGGAGAATTTTATGTTCCCAAATACAAAATATTACACAAATACACCTAGTAAAACCTGTCTAAAACAGAATTGGTTTTCGTACCTAGTGATCTCGTATTAACCGGTTTTATTGTAATATACAGTGGTAGTGTGCAGTGTTACTGATTAATTAATTCTGTAAAACTTAAATAATATATCTTTACTATCTCTAAACATGATTTAAGTATAAGAAATAGTGTACTTTATAAAAAAGAAACGCCTTAACATGTTTGGTTTTACTGTACTCAAACAATTGCCTGCCGAGACGAAAGGTAAGGTTGAAATAATTACTGCCACTTTGATTACACCAATAAATGTTTTTCTTTTAATGTTCTACATTTATCAGTAAAATAATAGGAATTAATAAAAATTCAAATTTGTTATCTGGAAGCTAAATTATAAGATCCAAAAATCTGCCTGTTTTTTTTTTTTTTTTTTTTTTTTTTTTTATGTATGGCTGGTAAAAAGGTTGTCAGTTTGTATTTTTTTCTTCTTTTTTTAAACAGGAATTTGCACATTTTGAAAATCTTATTAAAATTTGTTTTAATTCTTTTATTGCTCACAAAAAAATAAGTTAGAAGAATTATCATTTAGAAGAAGATTTTTTCCATTTATTTTGAATGCGCATTTGAAATACTTTATAACAAATCACTTTTTTTTGGGGGGGGGGGGGGTAGGGGGTTAGAATATTTTAATGTATTTTCAACTGGTATATTCATCAGGATAATGTACAATATATCAGCTATCTCAGATTTATATCACAGAAAATCAAAGAAAGCAGATGTTACACTAACTTGCATAATGAGAAATTATTATTATTATTATTATTATTTATAAAAGAAAAAAAATAATATTAGCATTAATTGAAATTGAGATACGATGAATAACCCTATCTAAAAGTGTAACTATAGTGTACTAAACGTTTAATTGAGATTCGTTGTATAGTGAGATCTATCGCTATACGTGCGTTTTATAAAATGTAAATTTATTTCAAAAATCGATTACTTCCAGTTTAATTTTGTAATTAAATCATTACAAATTAATAAAATTTACAAGTTTATGTAACAGAAACTGTTTAGAAAAAAAAATGCATTTAGAGGAAATGAAACAGGCTTGTTATTACGAAGATATAAATTCTTTTCAAATTTAGATAAAATTTAATAGCATATAAAGCAAATTATACTACATTAACAGTTTGCAAACATTATTCTAAGCAACACGGAACGCACACCTGTATTCCTGAAAATTGCTATTTCGTTACCTACTTTCAGATGTTGTCTGGGATTAACCAGACAATCGTTTTCGAAAGCTATTAGTCAACTAGTTTTAAACGCCCATTCACGCCTCATAAAAGACAGTAGACAGCCGTTTCAATCATTCAGTGTCAGAAAGAAGGGGAAATAACTAAATCCCATAGCACTTTTCAACTACAAAATCACATAACCCCTTCTACCTTTTCGAACAAGTTCTTTTTTCCTATTCAAGGCCTTTTTAAGGTACATTTTTATAATCTAGTGAAACGCTCAATGGGTTAATTACTCTCAACTATACATTTTCGATCATGCTTCTTCTGAGATGCAACATTTTTAATTATTCAAGAGTTGAATGAACCAAAATAACTTTACAATAATAGTCTACATTTTAAAGTGGTCTTTTATTGATATAAAGCTTAAGTTAAATTCTTTAAAATAAAACTGGTGGTGAAAATTCGGAAATAATTAAAAATATTGCGATTTGTAACTATGCAAGAAGTTTCAGTACATGTTTTACATGGACAATTATTGTATGTATATGTGCATCATAATTTATGATAGGAAATAATAATAACAAATAGCATAATAATTTTATTAATTATAAATTTAAAAAAGACACTAAATTTTAAATTAATTCATACAAACTTTGTAATTTACAATTTGAGTACACCACAGTCTGTGACTTACAAAATACTGTGCCAAAAAGTGTTGAAAATAAAAGAAAAATGACAAATAAAGAATTACATTCCACGTACTTTATGACATATGTGAAGCATAGTCTTCTGGCCTGCGCTGCAGAGTTCAATGTCGGAAGGCAGACGAACGGACATTATTATAATAGGTGTTCGAAGTTGCGCCCATTAACAGAATCGCACAGCCGACAGCGACGTCGTAAAGATTGGCGAACACGTCGAAAACTCCGACGGAGTTGGGAATGTCTCCTGCAGCGACAACGATTCGCGCTAGTAAATCATCCGGTGTATCCACAGGCGTTTCATACACTAGCGATTTAAGGTGCCCCCAAACAAAAATGTCTAACGGATTGAGGTCTGGAGAGCGTGCAGGCCAAGCAACAGGTCCACTGCGTCCAATCCATTTCCCAGGATATGTTGAATTGAGGTGATTGCTAACACCTATGAAAAAATGTGCCGGTGCGCCATCGTGCATAAACCACATATTGTGGCGCAATGTTGCTGGCACATTTTGCAGTAACTGCGGTAAGATATCCCGTAGGAAAACCAAGTACGTACTGCCATTGAGTACATCTGGGAGTAAATATGGTCCTATGAGATAATCGCCGAGGACACCTGCCCATATGTTCACACTGAACTTTTGTTGTGCGTTCGACGGGAAAACAGGGTGCGGATTTGTATATGACCATGTGTGCATATTGTGCGTGTTTACCACGCCCTCTCTCGTAAATGTTGCTTCATCAGTAAATAAAATATTTTCCAGAAATTGTGGATTATTTTCTGTTACATTAAGCAACCAGCGTACGAATTCTGTCCGCTGAGCACAATCTGTTACTGATAACAGTTGTACCCGCTGCACATGAAAGGGGTGCATGTTTTCTGCACGCAGAACACGCCACACACTTTGGTGAGAAACACCGACTTTAGACGTAGCAGCTCGTGTACTCGTGGAGGGGTTATCTTTAAAAATATTCAGTACATCTTCTTCCATTGCAGGTGTTCGTACATGTCGAGGTTTCCCTGCATCAATGCTTGCTGTATTAAACGATCCAGTCTCCCGTAATCGTCTATCGATTTTTATGAAGAGTTTCGAACTTGGGCAACGTCTCCTTGGAAATTGCTCACGGTACATGCGCTGTGCTAGACATGCATTTCCATGAGCTTGCCCGTACATCAGATGCATGTCCGCATATTCTTCGTTAGAGTATTCCGGCATAATTATTATACATCAACTTACTACAATCCCACTTACAACAGCCTCCCTTTAACATAACGCCCACAGATGACTGCTGTTTTATTACACTTTTCTTCCTATACACATAGAAAATTTGCATAAAAAGTACTTCTTCTTCATCATCCTGAAAGTTCATGGAGGAAACGCAGCAGTCAAGGAGTTTGCTTTAAGACAAGGCGAGAGCTGCACAATATGTCATTCACTTGACCAGACTGAATAATGAAAGGGTATTGATAGAGGTTGATCAGAAATGTATAATTGAAAGATATTAAAACGGGGTGTTTACAATCGTCATGGGCGGAGTTTCGCCCTTTCCGAGCGTGCAACAGTACAGAGTTGTAACTAGGGAACTGCTTGATTTCTCCCATACAATTAAACTGATATGGTTTATTGTCAGCTTCTTCGAAAGCTTTCGGAATGGACCAAATTTTATAACATTTTCCTTGATGTAGGTAGAGTTGCATTTTTGGAATTAACGATTAACTATTTTGCTAAATATTTGATTTTGTATTTTTTCACTGTTTCAGAGCTTGTAACTCGCCATTAATTCTCAATATTCTAAAACAACTTATGTCATTTGGTAGGATGTTTTTTGCTCTTTCTAAATATGTGCTTCGTTTTTATGTAGCATTATCGATAGTTTAGCAATGAGGGTTTTTTTACAAATTTCCGATTTTTCATTCTATTTGCTGTAACTTGAAAATTATTGAGGTACGGCCAGGCATTATATACTGATTTATGCTCCGTGTGATCTCCTCTATTACCCCTATTAATATTGGACCCCTTTAACGGAACACCCTGTATATATTAGCACATATCCGAGGGGCAATTTTGTCAAATCTGAATTTTAAAACAGTAGAAGACCTCCCTCTTCTGAAAGTTTTTGTAAATAGGTATTCCATAAAAATACCTATCCTAATATTTTTTATAGATAGGTTTCCAAAGTTTATGCATCGGTAAATATCTTTCAATGTACGAATTTAATATAAAATGCCTTTCGATCTAAAAAAAATATGGACAACATGATATAAATGGATTTTCTGTCAGCTAGAAGCCACGCCCTTAGTCAATGATGTTTTTTGAATGAAAACGAGAATTCTCGTTTCCTATCATGAATCTGTTAATACATTGATGTACATCCATAATTAAAAGTTTAGACATAGTAAAATTAACCACATTTACTTAAACATTACTTGAAAGTTAAACGATTCTATCAATAATTACGTTCCTCTTATAAACAGCAAAAATTTAAGTAAACTTTGTATTTTATATTTGTTTTTTTAAGTAAATGTATACTTTTATGTGGGTATGAGGTTAAATGTATTTAACACTAGAACGCCCAGAAGGTGTCGATTCGACGACCATGTGATTAAATTCCAATTGGAACCAGAAACGTTTTTATAAAATAAGTTAAATTTAAACCACGCAAATATACGCTAAATAAATCAATTAAATAATTTTAAATAAAAATTCTTGTGTCAAGTATTTTAATGAAACTTGAGCAAAATTTCCGGGCGTTCTAGTGCTAGGCCATTCTCTGAAAAGTGTCAATTTTGACTTCCAAGGGTTTTGAAGACATATTTTTATAATTACAAAAAGAAAAATTGATTTAAACTATCAATATTAATCAGTTATACATAAAAAATTAAATTATTTGCTTATTGAAATTGCAATTTGATAAATTTAATGTATTTTTAATGCAAATATCATTCCCTCACTATGTCCCCATTCACATATGTAGGAAAGAAAATGATTTCTCTGCTATTGCAGCACGTATATTTATAATTATTTTTTTATCAATCCATTAAACACCCTTAAATACATATTTAGACACTTAATTATATTTATATTTTATATAATGAATGAATTAGGGCACTTTTTAATGATGTCCCTGCATTTGTCGTCATTCCCTCACATAACTATAAATTTGCCATTATTTACTCAGTAGAAAGCAGCACATGCTTTATATATGTATAGGGCAATTTTTACAAGAGTAAAGTGAAGTATCCATCTTATTGTTTGCTCAAAAACGTTCTTGAATAGTTAGTACAGTAAAGCCCCGATTATCCGCGAGCGGATGATACGCGGCGCGGTTTATCTGCGAAGCGGTGCGGTTTATTCCTTTTTTCTTTTAATTTTTAATTCAAGCCAACAGCAAGGAAAGTACAATAAACCCTATTAATAAATATAAACAGAAATATTCATATATTTGAAAGTAATAGAAGAATATTTCTAGATTCGGTTGCCATGCTTGAAATATCAGATATAAGGACTTGATGTCTTTTCTTGATTTTATTAACCAAACGTAAACACAGCAATTAAAATATTTAACAATTAAATAAGACTATTAAAATAAATTCCAAGAGAGCATATCAAGAATAACTTCATTTTCGAGATAAAAATGATTCCATACTAAAAGAAAAACAATAGTTTACAATTTAGAATAAAGAAAAGGTGTTACCAAAGCAAGAAGCAAAACCAAGTGACTGAATTTTTTAAAAAAGGTGTAACTCAGCTCTTTTTGTATAGTATGTATGGCTTTGTTTCTTGTTTACTGTTCTTTATTTTAGTGATTTAGACGTAAAGCAAAGGTTTCTGATGTACTGTGCATATGTATGTATTTTAAACGTTTTATTATGTTTTTTGTACACTAAAACATAGTTTTTATGTTGAATTTTTTTTTTTTTTTTTTTTTTTTTTTTTTTTTTTTTTTTCGCGTTTGCACCCAATTTTCAGTTTTTTTCGGGTTATCCGCGATGTTTGTTATCCTCGGTGCCCTTGCCACCCAATACCGCGGATAATCGGGGCTGTACTGTATATGGCTTTGAATTACTAGATCAATGTAAGTATTTTTATTACGCGTCATTTCCTCATCTATTATAAATTTAATAAAAACTAATGAAATGTCTTTTTATGCTGTTATATTATCAGAAATGTGTTTCAAGAGATATTTAGTAACTGAAAATATACCTAAGACTAATCACTTTTGTATAATATGGTTTTCAGAAGTATTTCGTCATTCCCTCATAATTTTGATATGAGGGAATGATTTAAATTGTGAGGGAATGATCTGAATCCATTTATATATGTACTAAACAGTAAAATACGAAAATCTAATGCAATAAAATTCACATAAAAAACTCATAAGACTTTTAACTACCGTAAGTAAAGATAACGCATTTTTAATTTTTATTATTTTATAGGGAGAAGTTAAAAATAAATAAAAAAATATTGTACTAATTCAAATAAACATTAACTCTGCAGAATGTTAATGCTTTATCTTTATTTTTTCAATTGACATAGAGTAAAAAAAAAAATATTACTTATTGACAGTATGACTTCTAATTATAATTTCTGTTCTTTTTTAACCACTTCACGGGCGGTGGTATGTTTATGAAACCACTTAATTTTAATTCCCAAGCGCCACCATGGAACCAGACTTTTTATAAACTTTTATCTATTTAACATGTACGTAACATAAAGCATTTTTCTTATTTAAAAATAAATTTGTTCTTAAATTCCGGTGCCAATCATTTATTTGAACATTTAAGCAACGGAAGTGCTCTGAAATTAAAATATCAGAAGATGAGATACAGTTTGATTCATATTATTTTTTGATAAATATAGCAATAATGTACTTGTAGGCTAAATTTTGAGATTTTTGAGGCAATTTTATTGGGCAGTAATTAAAAAAAAAAAAAAAAAAAAAAAAAAAAAAAAAAAAAAAAAAAAAAAAAACAGCCACTTTTCAGAGAATGGCCCATTTACTGTTTTCGTATGGGTCAGGAAATATTTCCAGGATAACTACCAGTATATTTTTATAGAGAAAGAAATTTAGATTAAACGCGTTTAGATTAACTACGTGAAGAAAAGCTGTTACCTATTTTGAAATAAATTTGCGTTAAATTCTGGTGCCAACAATCATTTCGGTATTTTACGAATGGAAGTATTTTGCACCTGAAATGGTTAATTGCCAAGCCATAAACCTCACGCTACCGAAACTTGGCGCACACATACATTTCTAACTCACCACTGGTAGAGTTTAGTTACGAGATCAAAAAACACTCCACACTAAAGACATTTCTCCTAAATATCAAGTCCGAATTATCTGTTAACTATACCCAGCTAAAAATGAACTGCAGAAATTCTACAAAAAAACCGCAGTTGGAAAACTGCGGTGATTTGGCCGATTCCACTACAGATTTTTTGCGGTCAATAGAACTACAAAATTACCGCAGTTTACTAACTGCAGTAATTTAGCAGTTGTATTGACCACAAAAATTCTACAGAAAATTTATAGTTATATCAATATTAAAAATTCTGCAGAAATTTCGCAGTTTTATTGACCGCAAAAATTCTGTAGTGGAATCGGCCAAATCACCGCAGTTCTCCAACTGCAGTTTTTTTGTAGTATATCGACCTCAAAAATGTAGTATTTTTTTTAATGAGTATCCACTTTGCCTCCCTGAGGAAAGTGCCCTCAGGGGGGCAAAGTAGTGCACGGAGCAGTGGAAGTATATAAAATGATTAAGCGGTCACAGGTTTGGGTGTCGGCAAAATGTAGGAAAGTGCCCTCCAAAGGGGGGGGGGGAAAGTAGTGGATGGAGCACCAGAAATGCATAAAATGATTAAGCGGTCACAGGCCTTACCAACGATATGTCACATGATGGGTGTCGCAAAAATTTAGGAAAGTGCCCCCGAGGGGGGCAAAGTAGTGGGCGGAGTACCGGAAGAGCATAAAATGATTAAGCAGCCAAGGGCCTTTCGAACGATATGTCACATGATGGGTGTCGGGAAAATTTAGTAAAGTACACCCCTGGGGGGGGGCAAAGTGGGGGGTGGGGGAGGAGTACCGGAAGTGCATAAAATGATTAAGCGGTTACAGGCCATTCCAACGATATGTCACATGATTAGTGTCAGAAAATTTTAGGAAAGTGCCCCCCCCCTAGGGGGGCAAAGCAGCGGGCAGAGTACCGAAAGTACATAAAATGATTAAGCAGCCAAAGGCCTTTCCAACGATATGTTACATGACAGGTGTCGGGAAAATTTAGTAAAGTGCCCCCATGGGGGGCAAAGTGGTGGGTGTGGTACCGAAGTGCATAAAATGATTAAGCAGTCACAGGTCTTTCCAACGATATGTTACATGATGGGTATCTGCAAAATTTAGTAAAGTGCCCCCCCTGGGGGGCAAAGTGGTGGGCGGGGTACTGGAAGTGCATAAAATGATTAAGCGGTCACAGGCCCTTCCAACGATATGTCACATGACGGGTGTCGGAAAAATTTAGGAAAGTGCCCCCCAGGGGGGCAAAGTAGTGGGCGGAGTACCGGAAGTGCATAAAATGATTAAGCAGCCAAGGGCCTTTCGAACGATATGTCACATGACGGGTGTCGGGAAAATTTAGTAAAGTACACCCCTGGGGGGGCAAAGTGGGGGGTGGGGGAGGAGTACCGGAAGTGCATAAAATGATTCAGCAGTTACAGGCCATTCCAACGATATGTCACATGACAGGTGTTAGCAAAATTTAGGAAATTACCCCCCAGGGGGGGGCAAAGTGGTGGGCAGAGCACCAGAAGTGCATAAAATGATTAAGCAGTCACAGGCCTTTTCAATGATATGTCACACGAGGGGCTATGGCAAAATTTAGAAAAATGCCCTCCCACGGGGGAGGGGCAGGTGGGGAGAGGGACACGAAGGTGCTAATACAAATAAGCAGCCACACACCTTTCCAAAGATATGTCACATGATGCATGTCAGCAAAATTTAGAAAAGTACCCCCCCCCCTGGTGTGAATGTAAAGGGAGGGTCATCGTAGGTACATAACATGAATAAGTGGCAAGAAATTTGCATATTACACAATCTTTCGAGGAAATACACATATTTCGCACGACCTTTTGAAGAAATTCACTTATTTTACACGATCCTTTGGCAAAAATCGCAGTTTTCTACGACCTTTCAAAGAAATTTGCATTATTACACAATCTTTCGAAGAAATTTGCATATTTTGCATGATCTTTCGAAGAAATTTGCATATTTCACACGATCATTTGACGAAATACACTGTTTTCGCGATCATTTGACAAAAATCACATTTTTTCGCGATTCTTTGACAAAATTAGTGTTTTTTCCGTGACCTTTCAAAGAAATTTGCATATTACATGGTCTTTCGACAAAATTCGCATATTTTACACAATCCTTAGGCAAAAATCACATTTTTTCGCAAGATCCTTTGAAGAAATTCGCATATTTTCCACGATCTTTCAATGACATTTGCATTTTTTCTGCGATCATTTGACAAAAATCATATTTTTTTGCGATTCTCTGGCAAAATTCGCGTTTTTTCCACAACATTTCAACGAAATTTGCATATTACACTATCTTTCGACAAAATTTGCATATTTCGCACGATCTTTCAAAGAAACTTTCATATTTCGCACGATCTTTCGAAGAAATTCACATATTTTACACGATCATTTGACGAAATATGCATTTTTTTCGCAATCATTTGACAAAAATCACATTTTTTCGCGATTCTTTGACAAAATTCTTGTTTTTTCTGTGACCTTTCAAAGAAATTCGCATATTACATGGTCTTTTGACAAAATTCGCATATTTTACACGATCCTTTGGCGAAAATCACATTTTTTTTGCAAGATCCTTCGAAGAAATTTGCATGTTTTCCACGATCTTTTAACGACATTTGCATTTTTTCTGCGATCATTTGACAAAAATCATATTTTTTTGTGATTCTTTGGCGAAATTCACGTTTTTTCCACGACCTCTCAAAGAAATTTGCATATTACCCGATCTTTCGACAAAATTTGCATATTTCGCACGATCTTTCGAAGAAATTCACATATTTTACACTATTATTTGACGAAATACGCATTTTTTTGCGATTCTTTGACAAAATTCTTGTTTTTTCTGTGACCTTTCAAAGAAATTCGCATATTACATGGTCTTTCGACAAAATTCGCATATTTTACACGATCCTTTGGCGAAAATCACATTTTTTTGCAAGATCCTTCGAAGAAATTCGCATGTTTTCCACGATCTTTTAACGACATTTGCATTTTTTCTGCGATCATTTGACAAAAATCATATTTTTTTGTGATTCTTTGGCGAAATTCACGTTTTTCCCACGACCCTTCGAAGAAATTCGCATATTACACGATCTTTTGATGAAATTCGAGCATTTTGCACGACCTTTTGAATAAACTTGCATATTTTACACGATCTATTGGCAAAAATCATGTTTTTTTTGCAATTCTTTGATGGAAATCGTGTCTTTTTCGTGATCCTTTAATGAAAATCTCATTTTTCCAGCAATCCTTTGACAAAAATTGCGTTTCCCAGCGATCCTTTGACGAAAATTGAGTTTCCCAGCGATCCTTTGACGAAAATTGTGTTTCCCAGCGATCCTTTGACGAAAATTGGGTTTCCCAGCGATCCTTTGACGAAAATTGCGTTTCCCAGCGATCCTTTGACGAAAATTGCGTTTCCCAGCGATCCTTTGACGAAAATTGCGTTTCCCAGCGATCCTTTGACGAAAATTGCGTTTCCCAGCGATCCTTTGACGGGAGTCGCATTTTTTCCTGTAATCCTTTGACGAAAATCGCATTTTCCCCATGATTCTTTGACAATTGTGCTCAATTTGGTGCGGTTTGTAGTCACGTTTTTGTTATATTTCCTACACTCCCACTACAACCCTTCCCTCATTAAAAATGTTAACAAATTTTAATGCATATTTGCATCGATCCCAGGAATAATAAAATTCAATGCTGAAAAAGCGGAATTCCGCGTTTCTGCAGTAAAATAAAACGTCTGAAAACATCTTTCGATTACATAGTTTCTGAACACAAACACCTGCTAGTTTCATGCGTTTCCAAACAAAAATAATTTAAAACATATGTCATAAAGTTGCCTCTTTGGATTTGAGAACACCCATAATGAAAAGCATTCACCATAACAAATGCACAGGGATAAATTCAGTCAGGAGATGCAGCGTTCCCACATCATATATATATATATATACACATACATAGATATAATGCTAATAATGTATTTTACTTAAATTGAAGGATGACATTTATAAAAATATTTTACTCAAATTTTTCCGATAGATTTCAGTACAATTAAAAAAAAAAAAAAACAGAGCAAACATAAATACGTCAATTTTTTTAAATTGAACAGAACTGAAATTATCAATGCAAGTTTGAAAATATGAATTTCATAAAGTACGATAAATGTCACATATAATTTTTCTTTACAAAAAATCCCAAAACTTCCTTAAATAAAATTGCACATAACAAAACTTTTTCAAAGAAAATTACGTCATAAGAACAGTTATTACTTTGTTCATTCTGACACTATTTTCTAGGTGTGCCCACTTGAGGAGAAAAGTAATGTGAAGCTCCCTAATTTTTAGATAATTTCATATATAAACATCAAGCAAACACAATTCTATATTATTAATTGAAAAAATTCTAAAATGCCTATAAATTAGTGATTTGGGGACAAATCTACAACTAATGTCACAAATAATGGCTGTTTGTTTACATCAGATGAATCGGAGATTAAGGGTAATGTTTACATTAATGTCAAGATTATAAGTAATTTAAGGGGGAACAAATGTCATATCTTTCCGTCGAAAGAAAATTTGCAAAATTTGTCAGTCAGTTGTATGAAAATATCTCAAAATTCATCAATCAGTCGCAAATCAAAAGTTAATTATTTTTTTCAGTCAGACATGGAAAAAAATGCAAGTTTTGTGACTCTGTCACAGAATGAAAATACTAAATTCACAAATCAGTCATAAAAAATATTGCAAAATTTTAACAATTGAAGCATTAATTAATCAAACAATCACTTACCTGTAGTGTTTTTAGGTATTTTATGAATTGTTATTAATAATAATCTCAACTTTTTGTATTAAATAATAAAGAGCTAAAAATAATATGAAGCAAAGTAATGGCTTGATGAAAAAGAATATGCAAAACAGAAAAGAAAATCTGTGACGACCGCTGTCAGTCTTGAACTTCCTGCAAACTGGCGTCAGAAAAAAACCCCGCCCGTATATGACATCTGTGCCCATGCAAGTACATGCACTTTCTAATCTTAATCTTTTGGAGATTTTTTTTTTTAAATATCTCGTTTGCATTCCCATGCTTTTGTTTGCATTGGGTAACTAAAGACGATCTCTAAAATACACTTTTTTTTTTTTTAATGAGGACGTTAATCTTTTTCAGACAAAAATAGCCTCAGAAAAAAAACCTGCAAACAAAATCAAAAAAGTAAAAAACGGCTGTTGTAAAGATCGACCTCAGCTGGCATACAGAATAATTTCAAAATATGGAAATGCAAATGAGATACTTTAAAAAAAATTTCTTATAAGATTAATATTACAGGGCAGGCGTTTTCATGTGAGTGAAGTAACCTCTTAAGTAAGTAGTGGAGATTCTTTGCAAAAATCGACTTCATACTGTATAGTACTGTGTTTACTCTCATAATAGTTGCACTTTTTTTTGCCAAATTTTTATTGTGAAAGTCTAGGTGCAACTATTATGCGGAGAAATCTACTGCATAATATTGTACACTGAAATGCTGAAACATTACTGGTATAAAAAAACACATAATAAAATTAGTAACTTACCAAATGTTTCCAGATTATGATGTTTATTAAATACCATTTTCTTTTTATGGTAATATTTTTATAGATGTAAAATTTACAAATAATAATCTTTGTGAAAATTTAAACAAAAAAATATAATAAATTTCTTTTACTAAAGGTTTCAGTATCACTATTGTAATGAGAGTCGGTGTCTGAAGAATCTCCGTCATTCCATAAAATGTCATCTTCGCTTCCGTCCAAAGCGTCAAAGATACCCATCTTCTTAAATTTTTTTGGAAATTATATCGCTTGTCATTAAAGTCAAGCTTTGTAATGTCCAACTACACATTAGTTCCAGGGATGGGCGCCTTACTTTTCCACTGGGAATTTTCTTGTTGTTCCCATTGATTATCCAATATCCATATACTCGTCTTATATTGTCTTGCAGAATCTCTGTGACTCTTCCGGGAATTATCACAAGATCTGTTTTGCCTTCTGAAAGTTTTTTCTTTACATCATCAACAAAATGTCTTCGGAAACTATCAAGTACCAGCATGGGTGTTTTTTTGAGCAATGCTCAAGACCTTTTCTTCCAAACGTTGATCTTTCATAATTTTTTCATCCATTCAATTCATGAAAAGAAAATAGTTTGACGATTTTTTCTGCTTCAAATCAGGGGTGAGACTATTACACAAGTAAACACGACAGTCTATTGAGTGCTGCTTTGCAGAATTTCTGAGCATCGAATACCAAGTACTAGTGTATACTAAGGAAGAAACATTCATGCACACACTCTAATCAATAATGACCACTCGACTGGAGGCAGAATTTTTTTTTAAAGAAGTTACCAGACAAATTTAAAAGAAAAATTGCTTAAATTAAAAACATTGAAAAGTGGGAAGGGTTAGTTCCAGGTCATTGGACAACCGCTGTGGCTTCAAGTTTAATCTTCAGCAGCAGTTGAGGGTAGGCAGATTTAAAAAAAAAAAAAAAAAAAAAAAAAAAATGTAAGATTTTTGCATTGTCTGAAAACATACTTTTTCTGTTTACTTTTAAAATTTAATTTTATTCGAAAATTTAATAAGTCATGCACATTGTTTTAAAATGTTTAAAACCAGCAGCACTACTTGAAAAGTTACATTAAATAACCCGAACAATACACACACAAAAAAAAACTGAGCAGAATCTTAAAAGTTATTCCATTTTTATAGGAAATAGTATTCTGACAATATCTAAAATCCACTTTTCTAATTGATTTTTAACTTCAATTCCTAGTACCTAGATCTACTACTTGAGATTCAACATTATTAGAGAAAAGTAGTGTCCGTCCTGCAAAGGCAAGAACGGGTTACTCCAAAACTTTGCTAGCTTGTAGTACTGGCATTACATTTTGAATGGCCTTAATTTTACTTCCTATCTTACAGCAGTGTTCCCTCTAGGCCATTTTTTAATAGCACAGAATCTCTTTTAAACTTGGTAAAAGGAATCCTGTTTTTTTTAAATAATGTGAAATACATTCTTACTTGTATTTAGATATCTCTAGTAAAGATGTTCACAATATTTAGTATTTCTAAATCCGTGTGCCTGAAATATTGCAAAAATTATGGAACGTCTTCATTTCTTTAGGAAAAATACAAGCAGTTAAATCATGCTATAATTTTATTGAACTTTTTAATTTATAAGTTGTAAAATCTTTCAAAATTTATGTTTTAGTTTATTTATCATATCTAAACATTACATATCGCCTTCCCTTTTGCTTTATTGATACTAAACACAATACTCTATTTTCTTTAGCAATGTCATTCTTTAGTGACTAGCACAATGTCCTTCTTTCCAAAGTGAATTATCTATTGGACAGAGAATAACAAAATTTCTTTTATAAGAACTGCCATTAGCCTTGCTTTTTCTATTATTATTATTATTAAAGCCATTACTATATAAAACAAAATTAAATTGATTTTTCCAGATGTTCTTAAATTTATTAAATGTCTAAAATTCCCTCTATAATGAATCATGTGGCCAAAAGTGGAACATAATGTTGTACCCTTTTTGGCCACCCCCATGGCCATAACTGGTACATATAGCAAATTTAATGCACCAGTTTTGGCCACCCCCATTAAACTGTTAAAATAATTAAATTAAATGTAAAATTGCAGTAGAGAGAAAGCTTACCTCATAAAACCTAATAGCAATTTGTTTCAGAACAAATAGAACCCAATAAGTGCCTAATGTTGAAAGATTCTGAAAACTCGTCAGCTAAGCAAAAATCTTAATACATGTAAGCACACACTACAGTCTCACACATTTATTTTTTTTTTGCAAGTCATATTTTATCAAAAAATAAACAAATGATATTGTAAATGATAAAAGAGAGTTTGCTTAAAATGTAAGAATGCCTATTATTTGTTAGCATTAATTCACAGGCTAAATATTAGACAAATTGATCCAATGTGGCCAAAACTGGTGCATCTACCCTATACGAACGCAAAAACCGAACGGGCATGGTATCAGTTCTTTAAAAAATTAGCTCGGTACATAATATTCGCAATGTTATGGTTATTGACATTCATTTAAAAATAATAATAATAATAATTAACGCGAAAGCATAATACGAACAAAAGGGGCTATGAAAAAAAGACGAAGGTCGAATCGCGAGTCACATGTATTGTAAATAAAGCATTCCGCCTAGATCGAAAGTTGAGTTGTACGAGCACTACTGCTTCATCCGCCGGAATCCAGATAGATTTTTCGCTGTTAGCGAAACGAGATCGACCAATCAGGAAGCTTGCTTCCTTAAAACAGGGAAAAGTTCGCGAAATGTGAGCTTCTGATTGGTCAATCTCGTTTCGCTAACAGCGCAAAATGTATCTGCATCCCGGACAGAATTTAGAATAAAAAATATTATTTAAATAATATTAATTTATTATATATTATTAATAATTATTAATTATAAATAATAATTACTAATTATTTAAATTATATTATTCATATTATGTAATATATAATTAATATTATATTAAATATCAATAATTATTAATTATAAATATTATTAATAATTATTAAATCAATTATAATTAAAAATTAACTTAAATAATAAATATTTATTTAGTCAGAAATGCAGCCTCAGCTGCGTGAACAATAATCAAATATTCCAATGTAAATTTAAAATAAAATATTTAATAATAATTATTTATTTTTCATTCGTTTTTATAAAGTAGAAGTAATTTTCATACGAACTGGGAGTCATGTATTTTCGGGGAGAAGGGCAAATTGTGCATTTAGTAAATCCGGGTCCGGGTGTGCTATGAAAAAGAAAAAAAAGGGGGGGGGATGCCTCCTCATTGGATTTTGAAATTAAAGTAAAAAAAAAAAAAATTCTGCTTTTGAAAAACACAGTAGAATTTATTCCTTTCGAGTATGTTTAAAAAAAGGGAAGCTGGAATTTTCCGTTTAGGGGAGGAGGGGGGCATAGGAGAGCAACTACCCCTCCCTAGATTTTGAAGTAAGTAACTAATTTTATTTTCTTATTTTGAAAAACATAATAAAATTTATTCTTTGCGAGTGACTAAAAAAAAGAAACCAAGAATTTTCCGTCAGGAGGCGGCGGGGGGGGGGGGGGGGGTTATAGAACAGTCATTTGTTCCTCCCAGGATTTTAAAATATAAGTAACTAATTTTTTTTTCTACCGGTTTTGAAATAGTGAAATTTATTTAATTCGACTAACTTAAATTAAAAGAGGAACTAAAAAGTTTCAGTTGAGGGAACGGTATAGGAGGCCCATTGCCCTTCCCTGTATTTTGAAATTGTATAAACTAAATTTTCTTTTTTTCCTATTTTGAAAACATAGAAGAATTTATTTTTTTTTCGAGTAACTTAAAAAAAAGGAAACAAGAATTTCCGTTTAGGGGAAGGTGGCATAAGAGACCAATTACCTCTCCCTAGATATTTCAATTTAAGTAACCCAATTTTTTCTCTCCTGTTTTGAAAAACATAGTAAAATTTATTCTTTGCGAGTAACTTAAAAATTAAGGTAACCAAAATTTTCCGTTAAAAGAGGGGAGCCTAGGGGAGTCATTGTTGCTCCTGGATTTTGAAACAGATATGTAACTGAATTTTCTTTTTCTCCGATTTTGTACATAGTAAAATTTATTTATATTCAGAAACTTAAAATAAAAGAGAAGCAGTATATCAGAAATATCAGTTGAGCGGGGGAAGGGGGGAAAGGGGGATAGGAGAAAAAAGCCATTTCCCTTCCCTGGGTTTTGAAATTTAAGTAATTAAATTTTCTTTTTTTATGAAATGCATAGTAAAATTCATTCTTTTTCAGTATTTTAAAATAAAAGAAATAAAAAAAATTCCGTTAAGGAGGGGGGTGGGGGTGGGGGGGGTGGAAGGCCCATTGCCATCCCTGAAGTCTGAAATTTAGTTAACGGAAATATCTTATTTTCTCCGATTTTGAAAAATATAGTAAAATTTATTTATTCCGAATAACTTAAAATTAAACAGAAACTAAGAAGTTTCTGTTGGGGGAGAGATTCACCCCCCTATATCTCACTTTTGGTAGTTAATTTTCGGTCGATTTTTTTCATGTTTATGTATTTAAACTTTATCTTAAAGTCAGGTTAAAAAGAGTTCTTTTTTTGGGGGGGGGGGGGCGGAGCTGTAACCCGAGGACGGCATTCTCTTTCGGACTTTGAAATTTAATTTTAACTAAATTTTCTTTTTCTCTGATTAACACAAAATAAAATTTATTCCTTTCGGACAATTAAAATAATTAAACACTAAGAGAAAAAGACGAACTGGTAAAATTATGAGATAAAATTACTTCATTACTACAGACGCAAAATCTCATTATTTTAAAAGTTTATGATGACTTCACATAAACTATAGAATTTTTGAAGTTAATAGCACTGAGTATTTTTGAAATAAAGTACTACAAAATTACGCCACATTAGCCACAGAATTTCTAAAGTATTTTTACAGTCGAGATTGCACTACAGAAAATCTATAGTTGACTATAGAAAAACCTAAAAAATACTCCACTTCTGTAGAAAAACTGCAGTTCATTTTTAGCTGGGTACTACTTCATTTTTCTGGTAGAAACAGATTTTACCACTGGTAGAGTTTAGTTACGAGATCAAAAGGCTTCTACATTACAGATATTCCCTAAATATCACTAGCGTCTAAATCGCGCCCCTCACAACGGCTCTTATCCATAGCCGACGTTACTATGGCCCGGAAGCGAAATCGAAACTAGAAGGTCACGTGACCCAGATAGACGGAGAAGTCGATGGTCGAAGCATCGAAGCATTGCTTGCGTTGAAAATTAGCTCGGCGCCGGATGCGATATTAATTAAAATACAAATACTTTCATAAACATAATTAAAGTAACTTCCACGGGGGGGGGGGGGGGGCAGCCACTCCTTTCCGACGAAAACTTCTTAATTATATTTTCTGTTAGTGTTTAATAATTTTAAATCACTCAGAAATAATAAGTTTTAATTTTTCTTTTTAAATCGCCAGAGAAAAAAAAAGTTTATTATTTTTTTTTTTATTTAGGGAGAGGCAATTTACTTCCCCCCCAAAGGTTCCATTTGGGAGAAGTTACAGTTGGGGGGGAGGGGGGCAGTTTCTCCTCTAAGGAATCTGGTATTTCAAAAAACATGTCATCACAAATCAGCTACAAAGGAAAAAAAAAAAAAAAACTTTTCAGAACTTGGTTGCACAAAAGCTAAAATATCTATCCAGGGTTGTTTTATTTAAATCAATTGTATTAAATCAAATAGATTTTTCAGTGGGGAGTTACTTCTCCTAAAGAATTCAGAAGTTTGTTTTATGTTTTGTTGCTTAGACCTGCAAATTACAGTTCCCATATGTTTATTTACAGAGGTATTGATTCAATAATATGATCAATATTTGGAGTATTTTTAACAAATACAAATTTAAATATGTGGACTATTTACCTAACATAGAATTGCAGTTTCTTCTAACATGAAGAAGATATCATTGAAATCATGGAAGAAGTGTTTTCACTGTCTTAGATATGAAATTGATAAAATATAGCATGGAAATTTAATTTGTTGATACTTGTATAGTGTATTTTTCTTTTTATGCCCCCCCCCCCTCCCTTTCGTGTCTGAATTTACTATTTGCTATTCACTAATATATTTTCATTCCTTATGCCACTGTAACTTGGGTAATCATATTTATACATTTATTTACAGGTAATTTACACATTATTATCTATACATTTTAAGGCTTACAAAATTTCCATTTATATTTTAGCAAGATATAAAATACCTTAATTTTAAAAGCAAACCCTCCTACCAGAAAAAAAAAAAAAAAAATGGTTTGTGATACAGTAGTTTCGTTACTATATTTTTATTTACCAGAGTGAAATCTAATAAGAATCAACTATTATTTTTACAGAGAGGATTTTGTTGCCGACTAGTGTTATCAGTATGATTTCCCATTCACAATTAGCCTGTTTCTTCACAAACAAACTTTGCAAAAGTTGAATTTCTCAATCAGCCTATGACATATATAATAAATTTTATTTTGAAATAAATCTTTCAGAAAATAGTAATACACCTTATACCTTTTGAAATTACAATATGTTTTAAATATTTGAACAATAGCAAATTTTGAGTATTCATAAAACATTATTTAAATGATCTGAATTATTTAAATAATCTAATTATCTAAAATCCTCTTAATTTCAATTTTATATCATAATACTGAATATAAAAAAAATGTTTAAACAGCCTTAGATAGGGTTGGACATTTCGTCTCATTTGCAGCATCCACTCTTGTCTCTACAAACTTGGGAAATGAGGGGAGGGGGTGGTGGAAAGGAAGAAAAATAAAAATAAGAATATTTTCTTGCAGTCAAAATTCAGTGAAAATCCATAAATATTTTTTTTTTCTTATAAATATATAAACAACTTGTAACTATCAATTATTTCGTGAAAAGTAATTCATTATGAAAATACATTTCATTTCAAAACATGAAAAGCAATAAAGAATTACTTAAATATTTTGTAACATGAAAATAGCAGATAAAAACAAACAAGGCATTTTTTTTTAAATTTAAAATTATTCAAAAGAATTCTGACTATTTTTAGCTATAGTTGTTTGAAGAAGAGGGTTAATAAAATGTGGACTCTTGATAATGATTGTAAAAATAAACTAAATATGTGCTAAACTGGGAGCTATTAATCTATGAATTGAAACAGTTTATAGAAAAAAAATTAATTTCTTTTACATGAAAATATTAACTGAAAGTTGTTTCAGCTAATATGTTTTTAAGTATATATTTAGAAGTAAAAAATTAAAACTTTGTCAATATTTAAATGAATTTTCCATGCTTTATACGTTTACTTTGATTTTAAAAATATTTATAAAATTCAATAAATCTTCTTCCAATTAAAAATAACAAACGTGAAATATCATATGGAAAAATATTGAACATATTTCAATATATTTTTATATGCACATCCAAAAAATGGATTAGAATTGTGTTATCAATATATATTGAAGTATTTAATTATTAACCGGTAATGTTTAAGTGGAAAATATTTAAAATAATTCATTTAGATATTGTGTTAAACTTGCCAAAGAAGCAATTCTTTTTCTAAAACATACCTAGATTAAAAAAAAAAAAAGTAGGATACCTAATAATAACAATACATAACTTAACCCTTTCAGGGGCAAGGTATTTGTATTCATAAAATGTTGAAATAGTTGAATGACACCAGTATTTGCAAGAAAATTTATTTGTAAACAAGAATATTTTCGCATACTTCATAAAAGTGAAATTTTCGTTGGCTTATGGTATTCACAACATGTGCTTTGTTTCTTTATTAAACATTGAAAATATTTAACTCATATGAATCACTTCATTTTAATTTAGTTGCTACAAATTTTAGAATTCTTATTGCATTTGTAATAAAAATAGGGGAAGATAGAGATACTTGAACCACTTTTTTAAATTTTTTATACTTAGAACAAAATAAAATATTGTAGTTGAAAATTTGATAATTTTTCTTCAATTGAAAACCATTTTCAGTTAATTTTGAACTATTTTTCTTTGTTTAATAAATTTTTACGTTTTCTTTTACATTGTGGCTCAAGTATCCCCATGAGGGGGATACGTGAGCCATGGTGAAGGGATACTTGAGCCAATACTAAAAAATACCTACAAAAATAATATTTTTCTTTTTATTATTTTATAAATGTTTTACATAGTGATAAATCAAGATGCACTTAAGTCCTTCGAAACCAGTTGTGAAAACAAAACGAGTAACACGATCATTTGTTGTGGTGATAATTGGTGGTCGAAGGATCATTTCAACTTGGGTTTCATTGATGATAGCAACATCGTCAGTTGGTGGTTAAGTTTTTAAAAAAGTTACAGTAATAGTGGTTACAATTTCAGTATACAATATTTAATCTTAAACTATTACATTAACAAAATAAATATTTTAATATTTTGGGCCTAACTAGTTAAAATATTAGAGATTATGACCAGTAAAATCAGTTTTAAAAAGTGATTTTAATATTAGTCAAAAAGTTAAATTGAAAACTATGCCTACATTTATCTAGACAGACTATTTTGTTAGTCAAAATGAAAAAAAAAAAAAAAAGGATATTTTCATTAACAAAATATGCATTTTTAAACATATGTTTTCAAATTAATTCCTTAATGAAAAAAAAATAATAAATAAAAAGAGTTCTTCCTCATTTTACCCAGAAAAAAAATTAAAATTAAAATCTATCTGTGAACATGAAAGACATTTTTTTGTTTCACCCATATCTCTAATTTCCTAGTAGGGATGGTTGAGCATGGCTCATGTATCCTCAATCTCAGTATCCCCATTACTACCATTTTTGTTTCAGACTTTTACTAAGTAATGAATGCATCTATTTGAATTATTTTAGATTCAAAATACAACTGAAATTATACTTATTAAATCTATCTATATTGTTGCAGCTTAAAACAAAACTTTGATTACAAAAAAATATAAAAACACTCACCTAAATATTTACTTCAGATAGGGAAAAAGCAGCTATTAATCACTATATACTTTCAAAATGGTTCCAAGATATGCGATTTTTTTTTTAATGTGCAGAACTGCAAGAATATTATCATGTTGCTAATTTTAGAAAGAAAAATTAACCTACAGCAGAGAAAATAAAGGTGGCTCAAGTATCCCCACACTCCCCTACACTAAATAAAAATAAAGAATCTTTTAATAGAACTGTTATCCAAAAGTGCGTAGGTAAAATAACTTCCAAACCCCAAATGAACTTAATATTAACAAACTGTAATTGAAACCAGATCATCAGCCAGCGTGGTGTGGACATTGTGTTGGTAAACAAGTACGACTTTGGCAAGTTTGAAATATATTCTTGTGGGAACATCCAGTATAAAGGAACTAGCAAGGTACACTCACAGACAGAAAATTAAATAAAGATCCTGCCTCGCAAGTGCACCCAGCTGTCATAAAAATCCAAAAATATCCTTCTTGACTCAATCCCTTGACCGCAGAAAGATGACATCTTCAATAACTGCATTACATATTAAGTTAATATTTGAAATTCATTTGGGATTTGGAAAGTTATTTTAATTGTACATTTTTGGATAATAACAGTATTAAAATGTTCTGTTTTTCAATAAATATTTTCATTTATACCAGTATCTGAAAAATGTTATATACAAGAAATTATAAAAGTAATCAGAGCAATCTATAATTGCTAAATTAAAATGAAGTTAATCAAATGTGTACTACAATTAAATAACCAGTACTGAGTACTATCATTTTCATTGTTTTAAACAAATGTACATACATTAAACTGAATAATTTTGCTGCTTAAAAATAAATACTTTTGTTTATATAAAAATTGAGCGCTACTCTCACAGAAAGACCACTTCACAACCTAGAGCTGGAAAGAGAGAGTATTTTCAAAAAATGAGATATTTGAAAAAGAGTACTTAAATTTTTAAAGAGGGGGGGGGGGAGGGTAAGATATTAATCTTTGATTCACTGTTATTATATCTTAGAAAATGAGTACTATTCTCCATAATATATAAAGAAGGGTTACACTTACTGAGAACAATACTAAACTTTTTTTTTGAACACCTTTTTCTAGATACCACAGTACTGTATTAATGAAATATATGTATACATCACACTTCAATTATAAGTGCTTATAAAAACACATTTTAAACATACATATAAAATAAAAAGAGAAATATAATTATATATGAACTCACATTACTTCCTTCTATAATGCAATGACAGTTAGGCTTAAACTGATGAGCTCTTTTTGGCAGTAAAATAACCAATTACTGCGCTAAAAATTTCTCCGTACACGATGTAATCCATGATCAACGGTTTAAGAGTACATATCAATAGCATTTAAAATAAATATTTTCAAATTTTATCACATCTAACTAAACACTGATGTACAAACAGAGACAGCCAGCTACAACACTGCACACAGCATAACGAGATAGTAGCAACTACAGTCGGATTGCGCGCGTTCAACCGTCTATCTGGATCACGTGACTTTTTCGCTTCCAAGCCATTGTAAAGTCAGCTTTGCTCTTATCACAAATGCACCCGTGAAATTCCCTATGCTACTGAGAAAGTCCCTATTTAATGGGAAAAAATGGTTTTTCTTTTTTATCTGCGGAAAAAAGTTAAATTTAGATGCTTTTTTGTTTGTTTGTTTGTTTTTGCGTGTATGTTGTTATTGGCGAAGGGGAGCAAAATAATTTTAAATACATTTGATATTAGTGGGATTGAATTTTTATTGATTGATTGATTGATTCGGAATAAAATAAATACATGAATGTAGTAATATTTCTGGATAAAAATGTTGTCCTTTAGATTTTATAAATACGATTTTTGTTAATTTTTAGCACCCGGTACGGGTATGCTATTTCTTTCTCCCAGCTTATTTTGTGTCGTCGTTACCTTACAGAAAGCCTGGCGTAAAACACAGCAATAGGATTAAATACGCTATAGCATTTTTTTAAATTTCTAAACATCGAACATTTTCAATTTTTATACCATCGTATTGGGAAAAAAAGTACTTTTAAATGCAATTTGTTTGAAAACTGTATCTCCATTTATTTTTCAAATATTAATTTTTTTGTAGTTTTCAGCACCATTTGTCTAATTTTGGCAACTCAAGTACTCCATTTCTGTACTAAAGGGAAAATAGCTGAAAAATAGCAATTATACCTTTTTGTTGTCATTTTCTTATAACAACCGAAAAAAAATGTAATTAAAATACGTGCTATTTTGAAAAAAGTATAAACGAAAAATTTGTGTTAAAACATGGAGCTATTATAAACTATATTTAATTTGAAGTATCTATAGACGCTTTCAGTTTAACGTCATTAACTCTTTCAATACCAAAGCGCATCAAACGCCCGGTCATCCAAAATACCAAAAGCGCCCGAAATCGCCTGGACTATTTCAACCCCTCTTTTGTCCTCAGAGCTCATGTCAAGACGCGCGTTGTGGGGTGTGTCTGGAGGATTATCTCCTCTTTGTTAACTTGATTTCAGAAAAGGGATTTTTTCAGGAACCAGATAAGGGAAAATGAAGTATGTTTATGCTCTTTATTTCGGCTTGAGTTTCTTATTGAAATGAAATTTCCTTTTTTAGATAGATTTCTGTAGAAACATTACCTATTACATTTTCCCCTATTTAGAAATTTCTGAAAACTATTTGCAGATCTACGCCAATCACGACCCCCTAGAACCCAAAACCACCCAGATTTATAACTTTATCTATCTATCACTTTTTTGTGGGTACGATAACTTCCATAATTCTGCACAAATCTCTTCCAAACTATTACATAAAATCAAGGGGCAGAAATTCTCAGTCAGGCTCGTTAAAGGGCAAAATCGGACCGAGGGGGTGGAAATAGGGAGCGGGTTTGTGAAAATAGACAAAAAAAGAAAAAAAACTTCTTAATTGTACTACATATTAAATCACTTTAAAGTTATTATTACTTCTGGGAAAATGTCCAAAAAATTATGTATAACAGATTTTTGATATCATTAAATATGGGCTCAAGGGGCAGAAGAATAGGGTTTTAAAAAGAAAGAAATTCATAACTTCGTCAATTAAGAACATATCAAATCCACTTAAATTTATTATCAATATTCTTAATATTATCTATAACTTTTAAATTGACAAGTTTATAATAGGGCCAACTCTTAGAGTAAAAAATAAATAAATAAAATTAAAAAAAAAAAAAAAAAGAAAAAAAAAAAAAGAGTGTTTGAAGAAGAAAAGAATTCACAACTTCGTCAATTCACAAGATATCAAATCCGTTTTTTTTTTTTTTTTTTTTTTTTTTTTTTTTATAAATCTTCTTAATATTATCTACAACGGCTCACAGAACGAGCCCGTTTTTGTGAAAAATTGGAGATGTATGTAGAATATGTGCATAGTGACATTTCGCTGTTTTTTTAGACAGTGAAATGTCATATATTTTACTACCGTTGCAACTTTTTTTTTTCTAATTTTGTGCATAATAAATGAGACTTCTTTTATGAAGCTTGTAAGAGCCTATACTAGTCAAGCGAAGAAATTTTAATGCTAATGTTAAACCTATGAGAGAATTATTTACGTAACTCTCGCTTTCATGTTAATATTTTCATTTCTTCTCTTTCATATAGGATATCTGAGGTCGGTATCAAATGTTGTGCTCTTGTACTTTTTCGATTTTGATTATAGTTCTTTTTTTTACATGCAGACTCATTTACTTTTCGAACCAGTTAGAACCAGTCCTGAAAGTGAAACTATAGTCACATAAAAAACATTAAAATTAAAATCTAAAAAGTTCAAACTCACAACAATTGTCACCGATTTCATGTATCCAATGGGAAAAAATCACTCTAAAAGATTAAAATACAAGCGAGAAATTGGTAAATACTTCTTCCATGGGTTTAACATTAGATTTCACGTTTCTTCACGTGAATAGTGTGGCTTCTTAAGGCATCACCTAAGAACGCGAAACTTCCTCACATATTTTTAAACGTAACTGCATAAAATTGGCACGCTGACCATTGAAACGATTTGGAATAGAACTGAGTTATCCATTTTAAAAAAAAAAAAAAAAAAAAAAAAAAAAAAAAAGAAAAAGAAAATCTTGTTCAAAATCTAATGTAGTTTTAACATCTAATGGAATTTTACATTTCATTCTACATTTTATTGTGCTCGTATTGTATTTTTATAACATCATATATTTTATCTGAAACATCCATATTTAATTACTTTATTATTGAGAATATTTTATTCTATATTTATCATTTAAAAAATATATTATATTTTTAATTCTTATCTAATCCTGTTCCTGTTCTCGTTAGATTATTTGAGCGTGGGTGAGCGTAGATCGTAGGTGGCAGAGCCCCCTAATATTTTAAATAATTTTAGCTTGGTACGAAAAATCCCATTACAAATGGGATTATGATATCCTTTCAAAACTTTGTAAAATATATCCTTAGTATTTGTTTTCAATATTTATTCATAAATGGCAGTACATTTTTAAGAATAAAAAGGTGAAATAAATGTTGTTTGTAGCACAAAGTTGGATTTTCTTGAAATAAAATGGCGAGTAAGAAAAAGTAAGATATTTCTTTTATTTTTTGATCAATCATTTTATAAGCGGTATTTTTTATAAGACGAAACGTTATTTTAGAATACATATTTTTGCATTTTTTCAGGTTTCTATTTTTTTGTTCGAATTTGAACCTTTCTATACCGTCCCAATTTTGGGACACTAGGCTGGAAAGTATAGGGGTTTTCTCCGTTACTGCCTATGTATTAAATGTATGTTTTATACCATTTATTTTGTTACAAAATGGTTGCATATCATTCGGATTATTATTGGGCTGTAAAATTATTATTTGGATTATTATTTGGCTATTCTCTGTTATTACTAGAGGGGGGGGGGGGGTAGGGTCTGGGCTCGGATCAAGAACAAGTCCCACCCCTCCCCACACTTAGCTATTGGCTTAGTAAAAATTTATATCATACCGTTTTGTACTAGTTTAATATTTGACAACCTCAGGTTACTAATATATATATACAGTAGAACCTCGATTATCCGACGTAATTTGGACCGTCCCTACATCGGATAATTCAGAATTTATCAATAATCATCTAGTTTAACATTAAAATCGTCATCGAACTGCTATTAGGACTATTTAAACTGCTTAATAAATATCTAACTTCAAATTATACATGAAAATAATTTTATTTGCTTAGAACAGGGACGTGTACACAGGGGGGAGGGGGGGGGGTACAATTATACCGGAATCGGACCTTGCGGGATCTCAAGCTAATTTCCATTGAATTCGAAGAAAGGGGAACCAAAATACATATATCTACTCGTGGTTTGGAAAGGAATGCTTGCACATACAAGGAATGTCAAAAAAAAAAAAAAAAAAAACCGTTGGAAAAAATTTAGGATATTGACATTGGCTTACGGAGAGTTTCGGTTAATCGAGGGTCGGATAATCAAAGTTCTGTTTCACCATCTATACTAATGTGTAAAACGAAGAATTTCGGACAGTTTTCTGCAAGTAAATTGGGGGGGTAGACTTATACTCGAGTCAATTACAAAAGCCAAAAAAAAAAAAAAAAAAAAAAAAAACCTTTAAGTATTGCAAAAGTCTGATTTTTTGTGTGCACAAACAGTAAAATAATATATAAAATATACAAATAATAATAATTTATTATTAAAAAATATTAATGATTTGTTCTTGTTCACTTACTAATTTTTCGCATTAGTAAGTGAAATCTTTGGTTTGATGTGCAAAATTGAAATAAAAAGTTAGGGGGGGGGGGGGTGTCGGCGTATATGCGAATATATACGTATATATACTCTATTAGTAATTATTGATTATTATAAGTTTTAGTTATGCCTATAGCTAAGGGCGTGGAGGAAGGGGGTCTTGTTCTTGAGCCGAACCAGGCCCCCCTCCTCCTTATAGTAATAATAAAGAAATTTTTTTAGTCAAATAATAACCCGAATATATATAACCTATCTGTAACAAAATAAATGGCATCAAACATAGATCTAATGCTTAAATAGTAACAGAGAAAACTCCCACTCTTTTCGTGCCTAGTGTCCCAAAATTGGGACGTTTAGATTTTTATATGTTAAATAAACATTTTTTTTAAAGAGATTTTTTTTATTATTTTTACGTTCATTTTACACCATTTACTATAATTAAGTATAATATTGAGTTGAAAAAAAAATTCAGGCACTAATGGGTTAATTCGTCTCTCAAAATGCTAAAGGAAAACCTTCCTTATAACTTTAATTTTTGAGACAATTCAGGAGGTTTTAAATTTATTTCAATAGTTCTTGCATTTCTAGTTCCGATAAATTCAGACATTTTTTAAATACATCACTGGATTGACAGCTTCCACATTTCTAATTTCATGCTAAAATGGCAATGTTAAAGAATGGTTGTATGTCAAAATATTTAGAAAACCATAAAATTTAAGTGTCCCTCAATACAAAGCGGTACTAATAAGTTTTACATTCATATCGTAAAGGTATTTCCATTTATCTGGATAACCTGGAACAATAGATGTTTACATTTTTATTCTAAAGCTCTCTCGGAATTTTGTCCCTTGCAAAAAGGTATTATTCAGTCAGAATTCTTCCCTTTCCCCCATGCAGAGGAATACGCTAATCCTTTTCTACGCTCCTTTCCTCCCACTCCTAAGATTGATGTGTTCTAAGTTGACGTTTCTGCTAAGAAGAGGGGTATGAAATTTTTCGGGCGTTTCGGTTTTCTGAAGGACCGGTATAATTTCAGCCTCGGTAACGAAAGAGTTAATGACGTTTTGGTTGGAAAGTGACTCTAAACAAACGGTTGCTATGCGTCATTTCTTTTTAAATATAAATCGTGGAAAATGTTACTAGTACATATCAAGTATTAAAACGCTTAGATGTGAGATATAGATATAAGATATAGCTGCAACACACAAACAAAATAGAAAATACAATATAGCAACCGTTTGTTTGGTGTCAGTTTCCAATCAAAACGTCACAACTGAAATCGTCTATATTAATGTTACAAACAAATGAATGCCTATGAATCATTAGATAGCCCTTTTTGCTGCCGAGTTTCTTTAATGACGGCATGTTTTTGCTGCATTTGTGTATTATTTTGCAATAGTGACATCCTATGCATGATTTACTGTAGATGGTTAAGAGTGGATCGTAAATGTGGAATTCTTAAGCGGATGCGAATGACGTCATTTTACATAAAATAAAAGAGTGTGCTTTAAGTCTTAAAATTGAAATATGTTTTGTACTATTTATATATACATATATTTTTTTTCATCGGGGGCAACACTAAATTCTGAAAAAGCAGAATTCCTATTTTCTAGTGTTATTTTTTTACTTATCAAATCTCTGGTTGTTTTAGTATTTAAAGGAAAGAATAAATAGTATATAAATATTAGTTTTTAAAATGGCTTTCTTAGATAAAGGTAAGCAATCAAAACTTAAATATCTGGCATTAGAGATCAGAGAATAAGCGACTAACGAGTTGCGTATAATAGATTTAAAAGTTTTAGTAAAATTATGTGTAGATCGACCGAAATATTCGTTACGTTTTCGGGCCAAAATCTGAGTTTCGCCAAACATTTGTTTTCGGGGAAAATGCTGCTGAAAATTCGGCCGAAACTATCTGTATTTCAAAAATTTCGTTTGTTTCTTCCGAAATTTTCTACATTACTCATTGATTTGAGCTGTATCGGCTTAAATGGGACACTCTTCATTTATTGCTATGAACTTCACTGTTTATAATTATCAGTCATCAGGGACTCCAGATGTGAGTGCAAAGTATACAGCAAGAAATGCATATATGACTAAACTTTGAACATGCCTTCCACGTACTCATTAAAAGCAACTAACATAACAGTAATTATTTATTTATTCTTTTTACTGAACAGCAAATGTTAGAGATTATTTTCTTTAACCCTTAAATGCCTGGTGTTTCTTTTCGGCAACATACCCTATTCAGGCTCTAAAATACCATTAGAATAATATTGAAGCTATAATGCCTAATGTTGCCAATAATATACATTCTGAAAATATTATTAAATCGTTTTTCAACATGTAGATGACAACACTTGCGCTGTTTAAGAATAAAGATAGATTTATTTTTTCAATTGTTGCTACTTGTTCTTTTTGTTTTGTTTGGAAGCTTGCGAAATACCCTATTTTGTTCTGCGGTGAGCAAGTAAAATTTATTTCTGATTATAGTTCCTAACATTCTTGTGTGTTTAATATTATAGAATTTTATCAAGGAAAATTATTTTTTCAATTAAACACCAGTATTGCCGATTAGTAACAAACTGTTTTTTAGCCGTAAACTATACTTAAAACAAAATATGATTTTTTAAAGTATTTTTCCCATGATTTATTTTAATAATGAAAGCCGAAAAACATTATTACAATGATTTTTGAAAAATCCGGCATTTAAGGGTTAAATAAAGAATTTAAAATCTATCGGATTTTCTTTCTGTCATGTTATCGATTTGCATATATCGCATTTAATTTGAGTACTATGACGCAAACAAAATATTTACATAAATTTTACCTATGATTTTTGGATAGCTTGACACAAAATCAGGGATGAGATTTCCGCGTTTTTGCACACCAGTATATTTTTAAAGAAAATGTTGTTCTGTTAAATTGAAAAAATGTTCCGATTAAATCAAAAATAATTTTCTCTAACAAAATACTGGTGTGCAAAAACGCGGAAATCTCTTCTCTGCACAAAAGGTAACTCAATCGATTGAAATAAAAACATTTCAATGTATGATATAGGCTGAGTGAAAATGTGTGCAACATTACACTGATTAAAATAAATTTAAATTAACAGAGTACTGGAAAATTAAAAATATCGTTTGGATGTGAAAATATATTTAAAAAGACAAACCAAAAATAATTTTTATCGAATTCTAAAACAAACCTTTTAAAGTCCTATAAATTCGCCCCTCGAATTTTCATATCTCATTTAAAACTCATATTTTGAATTTATGAGAGACCTGAATGAAAAAGCATTATTGAATAAATTGTATATTTATCAATAGATGTTGAAAATACTGCTTGCACTTGTGAATATAAATAGAAAAAAGAAAATGATGGTATATTTTCCTTTTAATTAAAAGCATAGCGTTACCCAAATTTTCATATAATTATTTTTAAAACCTATATTTAAAATTTTTAGAGCCGTAAGTTAAAGTGCTGTGTCACAAACGTTTAACCCGTTGAGAGTTTTTGTACAGATTTTAATTACTAATAAAAATTGTAAAAGAAAAATCCATGTTTCCCATTTTTATGTTCTTCTATCTTTACAAGAAGAAATTAGTTGGATTCGGGAAAATTTTCGACTTATCGTTTTCGATGGATTTACACAGTTTTAGAAAATCCTGAACACGATTTAATTTTTTTTAGAAAATGATTGTCACTCTGTGTTAGTCTGTCTATATGTGACAAATATTTTGTGGACGCTCTATCTCAATAACTAATACACAAAATTTCACAAATCTATAGATTCAGTTAGACCTTGATATAAACTGATGCTAATTAGTGTTTGGTGTGTATCGCCCAACAGATGGCGTTGTTATACTGATTTTTTCATGATTTCAGCAATAACTCTATCAAGAATTGATGTACGGAATTTAATAAAATTTTAGATTAAGTTAAACCTTGATATAAACTAGCTTGATTAGTTTTCGGTGTATATCGCCCAACAGGTGGCGCTGCTGTGCTGCTTTCTGTAAGATTTTTGAGTAATTAATAGCTCTATCTCAAGAACTAATGCACGGATTTTCATCAAACTTCATATTTAGTCAGATGTTGATGTAAGCTGTTACTGATTAGTTTTTGGTGTAAATCGCACAACAGGTGGCGCTGCTATGCTGAATTTTTCCCTATTTTCGGAAAAGCTATATCTCAAAAACTAATGTACGCAATTTAATTAAACTTAGTATTCTATTACATTTTCTCGTAAATAGATCCTTATTAGACTTGGGTGTATATTCAAAAACAGGTGTTGATTTTATATACTTTGGGTTGAAATTTTGGTTGCGGACATCTAAGAGGTCGGGTTCCGAAATTCAATGATTTGTTTGAAACAATGCAATACTTATATCTTCTTATTAAATACATCCAATTCAAGGAACCTATATACCTTTACAATCCTGATGATGGACATAGATTGTCATTTGATTTTAGCACTGTGATAGCGAATTTTGGAATAATTAACATGTATGAGATAGAATAATGTTTTGGAATTGCACATCAGTCTAGTTATATTCTTACAAAAGTAAAGTGATCATCTAACTAGGAAATGAAGCAGTTTTTAAAAAATAATATTTATCCATACTTTTATTTTTAGGATATTGTATCTCGCATAAATACTTAAAAGGAAGATTTTTTTAAATGTATTCTAGTATTTACTTTCATAAAATAATAGCGGGTTGTTGTTTTTTTTTTTTCTAAAAGACAGAAATTTTATAAAATGTTACCTCATTCATTATGTTTAAGTTGTCTGTAATATTCTTTTAATTTCTCTTTATTGAACTGTAATAAATAAAAAATCCCGTCTCCAGTAAAAATCAATCCAAAAGAAAAAATAAACTGATTTTATTCTATAAAAAAAAATGATGATATCAAGCAATTTAAATCCGGTTTTAAATAAAGCTCATTTAACTTGTACATGAACGATGTTTGCTAGCTGTTTTCTTATTTTTTCATTTCTGAAGATTATGAAGGCGGGGTATGCAACGGTCCGCTTTTAAACTGAGAGTAAACAAAGCATCGTATGAGACAACGCGTTGTGCTAGGGAACTTCTCGGGAGCATTTGTGACAAGAGTCGTTGTAAGGGGCGCGATTTAGACGCTAGCAAAGCGATATAAGTAAGCGTCCTATTTTATGGGAGAAATAACCGCAAGATTAAAAGCGAGGTCACATCAGTCAAGGTCATGCGCCATCTATCGGATGGAGTGTGAACTACAGGTAGATACCTAACTGTTTTCTTACTCACACCACTAAAATTGTAAAGTTTTTTTCACCTTGATTAATAACTGAAGTGCTTCTGAATACCTCTCTTGCTACGCCATTATTTTGCAATAAATGTGGCAAACAACATTTATTTCCACGAGTGACTAAAGATTTAGGAAATACGCGCCACACTAAAAGCCCACGTATGTGAATTATCACTCCGTCTACAGGGTGACGCAGATGATTTAATTTACGCCTGATTCCTGCATTATGTTTACTTGCTTACTTATGACGCTTTCGACGTTAGTCTTAAATATCAAGTCCGAATTATCTGTTAGCTATACTACTTGATTTTTCTGGTAGTAACAGATTTTTTGAAGTAAATTATTTTAAAAAGACGAATAGAGAATTTCTTTTTCCCTTGTAAATGAACTATAACTGCTAGACAATTCAGTTTCACTGCCTAACAATCTACAATAACCCCTTGAGGGGCAAGCAAAAATGTCTCTAAATATTGAATTCTCACCGGAATAATCGAAAAATTTTATTTTTAAATAAGGAACAGCAATTTTTCAATGATCTTCCCCAAAAGTTAAAAATATAAAATTTAGTTAAAATTTTCTGGTGAGAATCTTGTTTAAATTAGGTAGGATATATTTTATCCCACCGCCCCTCAAGGGGATAAACCGCAATAACATGTACAAGTTTCGTAGCGATCACAGTATACTATTTACGCGAGTTAGAACACTGACAGATGGAAGACAGAAGACTGACAAGCCGAATTCATAAACAGTTTTTAGCTTCGTTGGAAAATGTTATAAAGAAGGTGTTTAATGACGCATAAGAAAAAAGTAAGTTTGTGTAATCTGAGACAGGCAAAGTATATGCTTAGTTTTATTTATTTATTTTGTAATCTTTGTATTAACGTACCTATCTGAATTCTATTTTCAATTATTATTACAAATGTTTTCATAAGCACTTAGAACAATCAAAATTTGTACCATTATTTGTCTAGGTCAATTATGATAATGTGATTTTGAGAAAAAAATATTGAATGTATCGAATTATTATTTATTGAGACATACCGTCCAATCCTGTTGTTTTTGAGTTCTATTTTTTACGAATAGTTTTTAAGTTTCGATTCAATTTTATTAAAATTTGAAATGACTCAACAAAATTCTGCAAGCATTATATATATATTAAATTTCAAACCATCCGGTTGGATAGTTTTTGCACTGTTATATGCGGACAGACGGGCGCGCCAGAAGACGACTATAGTAGCCACGTATTTATATAATTACGAAAGCACCTAAGAAGAGGGAAACACCGGTATTATCTTATAGAAAAATTAGACTTATATTACTCCGCAATTAAAAAATGTGAATTCTTTCATGAGAATATAATTGTAGTTCACGGTTTTTTGACTGCGTTTTTTTCTGATCTGTCGCCACCCTATAGGTCTTTTCATACAACCTGAAAACTTTGACGCCTATTTTTCTGGAATCAGCGACAAAATATACAAAATGACTGAACTTTTATGCTTTTTAATAATTTTTATTCAAATTCCAAAACTTTATCATTCAAAATGATATAAAACTCGAATGTAATACTGATACTTCTTTCAAATAGCAGAAAATTCATTATAATAGAATAATTCGCGTAGTTAATGGGTTCAAGAAGAAAAAATATAAATTATAACTATAAGATATGTGGGTGAAACAAAAAATTATGTCCTTTTCATGTCCAGAATTAGAATTTTTTTTCTCCCATGGGTAAAACGGGAAAGAACTATTTTTATTTTTTTGTTTCCATTTAGACAATCAGTGCGGACTTCATTAGTAAAAAAAATGTTTAAAAATATTTTTTTTTAATTTAAATTATCCATTTTTATTCATCTTGACTAACAAAACAGTCTGTCCGGATAACTGTAGGCATAGTTTTCAATTTAGGTTTTTAACTAATAATATTTAAAATTACATTTTTAACTGGTTTTATGTAATCATAAAACGTAGTATTTTAACTAGTTAGATACGAAACCAAGGTTCGCACACTCCTTGGAATTTCCAAGGACTCTGGCACCACTATTAATGATAAGAAAATTTGCATTAAAATTTTAAAACACAGAATTCGCAGACACCGCGTTTAATCACCGATTTTGCAATATTTTTCTGCAGGGAAATACTTTGAAAATGCTGTTAAAATTTAGTTGTAAAAATGTGCGAACCCTGGTTTGAAACACAAAAATATTTATTTTTTATTATTATATTTTAAGATTAAATTTTGTACTTTGAAATCGTAACCTCTGTTACTGTAACTTTTCTTATTAAAGAAATGACTTCCATTGCCCCCTACAGACGTTACTACTGCGCTTACTTGTAGGTAAAAATATTAGACAAAATATGCTAGAGCCATTTTGAATTTGTTCTGCGCACAAATTGTCAGTAATCTGAAACACCTGAATTCCAGATTAGTGGGTTTTCTGTTTGTAACCTATGTTACATAAATTTTAAATTAAAATTTTGTAATTTTAATTAAAAATTTATTTTTATTATATGAAAGAAATGTTTAAATAAATGTTAGATGTGTGTGTAAGAATGTAAGAATGTGTATTTAATTTAAGTAAATGTAAGATTTACATATTTTTATAAAACTATAGAAAATATAATAATTTTTTGTGTTAAACGTTACATCTGCTACCGGTAACTTCTGTTTCTACATATTTGAAACAGATGTAGATAAATTTACAAAAATCTAGTTTAAAATTTTGTCGTCTAGTTGCAAGACCGGCCATCTCCAAAAAATAAAATTTTTGGGGAAAGCTGATTTTTTACCACACTTAGCCAAATAAAGTTTGGAACCAAAACTCTTCAGTTTTATAGTTATTAGGGCAGTATATTTAAAAACCCGAAATAAGATGACAGGGGCACATGAAGGGAGGGGGGTTTATTTAAATCTTTGTTTTGGATTCGGTCGCCTTTGCAACTTACTTTGGAGTTGGCTGGTTTTGCAACAAACCAGAAGTTATTTTTTGCTAAATTTAATCTGACATTGGGTTTTTGGGGGTAGCAAATACACAAAAATGTTTTGTTTAACTAAATGTTATTTAACAAAAAGAACTTCAGGAAAGTTATTAACGTAAAACGACTTTTTCACAGTTACTGATTGTTAAAACTGACTAACAGTTAAAACTAACTGACTAGCTGTTAAAACTGACTTAAATGTCTTTAAACAAATGATATAAATGCCATAAAATTATTAAATTTTGAAAACTTAAACAAAAATCATACCATGTACATGTACATACAATTTCAAACTTTAGTGGTCTCATCGTTTTCAATAGTCTCACAAATTTCGTCATGATGGTCCTTCCATGCGTATTCTTCTTCATCATCTCTGCTTTCTGCTTCTTAAGCAGCTGATGCCAATATATTTTTGTTAAACAAACCGCTTGCCAGCATCCTAATTTGGTCCTAAATGTTTAGTCAGTAAGTTTTGGGCATCCCGAAGTTTTAGACGCTCCACCACGGTATCCTGAGCACGTACTCAAAATTGCTGTTCATAATACTTCTCTTACTCTTGACAACAGACTTTCTGACTTCTACCTCAGATTTGCAGAAGACCTCCCCTTGCATCAACACCTTATTTTTATATTTTGTTATGAATTTTTTTTTTTTTTTCGTAGGAGCAAATGCCACTGTGCAGGTGGTTTGGGGAAGAAATTGCTGGTCTTCTTCCAATCATGGTCAGTGTAATCTCTTCCCGACTTGAAAACTGTTCCATGTACAGAAAAAATTTCTTCATACTTTACGGGCTGAACTCGATTTTCTTCAATCTCCTTTCAATTTGAGATAAAACACGGTCTGGAGGGATAAAAGAATACTGAATCAACGTAGGCAAGTTATTAGATTAATAACATGTTATGGCATCAAGATGATTAATTAATCAAAATATGCTATGATACTATTATGTTACCAATTAATTATGTATTATATTATCACCAGGGTGGATTACCCATAAGGCCAACTTAGGCCATGGTCTAGGGGCGTACGTTGGGTAGGTTTCGCAAAATTAAGAACTTTAATGTATTTAAATTTAATGAAATAAGGAAAATTTAAAATTTTAACTAAAAGTGTTAAATAAAAAATGAATTTGTAATAATATCATTTAAAACAATTTTTCTACTTTTCGATACACCAACACAAAATTCTCTCAGATTTTAAGTGTAACAAAAGCCAGTTCATTCCCAATCTACAATCCTAAAAATACTAAAATTTATAAAACAAAATTTAAAAGCATTATTAATTAATTAAATGGATTAAAAAATTCATAAGTTTATCGGAGAAAATTCACTTACAGTTTTATGAAGGGATGGGGAGGAAGGCGCGGAAAAGTATTTTGGCTTAGGGCGTCAAAAAATGACAATCCGCTCCTGGTTATCAAAAGGTGTACATTACCTTTGAATTTTGGCTTTTCTCCTTGTCCACTTTGTTGCTTCCTTGGTTGATTAGTAGATACTTCTTCCACAAACTTTTCCATAAATGGAGAAAACACGAAGCTATATTATTAGAATTATTATTCTATGCACCAAGGAAAGCAGTCACACGCTCGAGAAAACACGATAACGTTAATCTAATCAACAGGTGAGTGGCTATTGTGGGGTCGAGGAGAAGAGTTATCTAGAGGATATGGAGATGGCCGGATTTGAAACTCACCGGCTGAAGGATTTGGTCAGTTTTGCACAACATCGTGATTTTCAAACGCATATAACACAGGGATTGACCAGTTTTGGCATGGTTTATCGTTTACCGATGGTAGAAACCTTTACTTAAAACTGAAAAAACTGAAACAAAACACATTTTCCCTTTTTGAGGAGTTGGCCGGTTTTGCAACTAGACGACACAATTCATATGCATAATACAAATCCATCGAAGTACTTCAGTAGTGTCATTGTTTTAGATTAATGTAAATACACTTCTAATGTCTAATTTGTGTTGCTCAATGTAACTTCTGTTATAAAAATGTAGCCTCTGTTATTATATATAAGTTCTGTTACTCGCACTTTTTTTTCTATATTTTTCTTGTTGTATATATGTGCAAAACTGTTCCCAAAACATCAAAAAGCATCTGTTCTTTCAATATACTAAAACTATTTGACCACTTATAAATATATTTACTGTAGGGAATTGAAAATTTTGGCCGGAATGTTAAGTACAAGTAACAGAGGTTGCATATATTGTCATATAAAGGAATCCCAATTATTGTTTTCTTTTGAATATAAACTACATATTGAAGTTTAGTACACTAATCATGATATAATGTACTGGAGATAACATTTTGACAGGAATAAAACGTTACAAATTGAGTGAATGTTCTATTCGTAAAATGCAGAAATTAATGGAAGACACCAGAATTTACTAACAAATTTATTTCAAAACAAGCAAATGCGTTTGTTCACGTACTTAAAAAAAAGAAATTTTTCATTCAAATATTCTGATGCCTATGTGGCATTTAGGAATTAAAATTAAGTTAGGGATTAAGGAATTTTCAGGTGACTCAATTTTTATCCTAACTATGAATTTAGCTATGCTGGAACTGATTTTATATAGGTTGTATTCATATAAACACAGAAAAAATTATATTTGGTGAAAACTGAATACTTAAAAAAAATTGTTGGGAAAAGGACATAATTTTTTTTTGACCCATGCGCCAAAATATAAATTCCGAACAATATAAACAAAATTCGTGCCATTACTAGTGCACGCAGATTTTGATAATGAAATTGATATTTTTGTGTAAAAATGCAGCTCATTATACCGGATATCCCAAAAATGACTGATGGATTTTAAAATTCAATAACTCGAAAACGGTGACAGACATTTTAAAAAAATTGCAGGAGGGTTATGTAAGATGACAGGTGATTTTATACTGCGATTCCCAGTTTTAGTTACAAATAGCTGCGTTAGATGGCGCTGCAAGCAATAGGCGCTCAATCCAGGCTCGATTTTTCGACCTCTCTCTTCTTCCATGAGAAAAAAGGAGATTCAAATGTTTTGAATAGATCCCGAAGCACCAAAAATTGGGTCTGGAATTAGCAGCTATTTCTCGAAGCGCCATCTATTGTTTGAAATTAGAACTAAATTCAAGAATCACAGAAAAAACTCCAGACATCATATATAACTCTCCTGCAAGAACTTTTTAAATATCTGTTCCTGTTTGCAAGTTATTGAATTTTAAGATTCATCAGTCATTTTGGAACACCCGGTAAATACATATGCTCCAAGATAACGCATTTTTTATACATGGAAAAAACGAAAAAATATTTAAATAAATGTAACAAATCCATTCAAAAATCTAAAAACTGCAGCGATGCCAACAAACAGACAAAAAGAAATCCTCCCTATCATTTCACTTTTTTGCTACTTTTTTATATTTTCCAACTCTATTAAACGGTCAAAAATATATTGCAAGTTTAAACATTTTTCATTCGTGTTAAAATTAAACATATATCCGAATAAAGGAAATAGTTATTTCACCATTCCTTAAAACTTTCATGAAAGAAAACCACACAAAAATGAATTTTGTCTAAGTTATTTCATTCTTCTACTTCTTCGTATAATTTTCTCATTGCACATAACAAACGAAATATAATTAACATAATACCATACATAAAATTATTAATTACCTCCGAAAAAAAAATGGATTAAGTCATAAAAATAAAACACGGTAAAAATTACCTTCTACTTCACGTCATAGAAACAACCTAATCAATAATCCGAAAAAATACAGTCACTTTTACCACACGATATACAAATGGTAGAAGAAAGGAACAAAGGAGAATTTTTTACGAAGCAGAGGAAGAAAAAGTATTATAGTTTTGGTAATTTGAGATTTGGGAAAATGAGCTACAGTAAACCCATTTTTTAAAAAAGTTAACCTCATTTGCGTATTTATTTATTTTGGGGTTTTTTTTAAACAATGACTTCGAGTTAATGGTGACGATCAAACTTGTTTCCAGTGTTTATTAACCCTCAAATGCGCGATTTTTTATTTTGTTTCGAAAAAATTATATATGATTCTCTGAAATGTTTATTACACAGGAAAAATAATACAAAAAATCAGAGATACATTTTTCATATAGTACGTCAGTCTTTTCTTCTGTTTCACATCTGCAATACAAGTAAAAACTACTGTCGAGTGGCTATTTTACCGTAATTTCCTGTGCATAATCAAACAATTATGTTTCGACCCAGAACTTTTATTTGATACAATGCAAGTTCTTAAATCACGGTAGTATTTGACTTCAATTATAAAATAAAAATTCTGGGTTCAAACATGATTGTTTGAGCCGCGGATTGTACGCCGGAAATTACGGTACGTAAAATATCGCAAATTAATAAATATTTTAATAAGTATGTCTCCAAATACCTTAATTTATATAATTATTTATTTTATAAAACTTAACATTTAACCCTTTAATTCCCATGGTAGAATACGTTCTAGAAATTACGTAGTTCAGATAATCTGACGTTACACCAGAAAGTTTCAATAGTTCATTTCGCTTTATTTAAATACGGAATGTCTGTTATTAATTAAAGTAAGTATTGCAATTTTAATTTTCTGGTATGAATTAGGTATATACAAAAACCAATCTATTAAATTCAAAACACTGTCCTTTGCATATATGCAAAGCTGCTCACTAAAGGGTTGAGGCAGACTTTGGTAATTATATTGATTTTTAGAAGAAATAATTAATATATATTTCAAGTAGTTTTGGAATAAAATATTCCAAAAATCAGTCATTTGTACCCTTACCAAATGAAAATATGTCGATTAGAACGCGACGTTTCCACACAAAATATATAAAGCACAAGAATAAGTTAACCCTTTGTGCCCCGACGTCGCTTTACCCCTTTCCACTCGTGTGTCTAGTCTGGCTAGACATCATCTTTCTCTGCAAAATTTGTTTTTGGCACCAGTAATAAAGTAAAATAAATTTTACCTTATTTAGTTAGAGCATTTTTGAAATCGTGTACTTGAAGGAAACCTCATTTTAAAAAGTGCTGTTAACCGTATAAAATTAGTGTAAGAGACGCCCGAGTCAAAAGGGTGAAAGTATCATTAAAATAACTTATTATAAAATTCATTTGATATATCGATTAGTAATAATACAGTTTAGAATGAATTATAGATACTTTACTTTATCTTGTTCCAAAAGCATTATTGGTGGTGTAATGGGTAAAACTCCTTTCCCCCGGAGCAATGAGATGCACTGCCGGAGGATTTGAGATTTTGCGTTTTCAATGGTCATAAAGTGCAATTTCCTCCCCCGGAACTCTATAAAGCCCCCCACCCCCACCCCGCGAGCCACAAAGACCCCTCCGGAGAAAAGTGTCTGAAATCAACACTGCTCCAAAATAAGGTCCTTGTCTCCAAAGGTTATTTTTAGCATGCAAAGGGTATATAGCATAGCCAAGGTGCATTTTGCATGCAACATTGTATGCATTTGAACTTAAAAGTAGTGCCCTTGTAATTAGGAACAATAAAACATTATGAATAGATATTTTCCTAACTGAGTAAAAAGTGACAAGGCTAAGAGTGGGATACAATATCTTTATCTTAAATTTCTAACCCTCTGCTTATTAAACTACCCACCAAGAACAAGCCGAGACAATGATCTAAGGTAAACATATTGACCATAGCATCGGGTATGCCATGTAGACAGTTCAATAGAATATGTCCCAGGTAATCAAACTTCATTAAACAATGCATACGTAGATACACTTTTTTTATTTTTAATTCATTCATACTGATTAATCAAGTTATCATATGAAATTAAATTTTTTCAAATGATTTGAAAATTGTCCAGGAAAGAGTCGAATACAACATCTTTGGCTTAACCCTTTATCTACTGCATTATGATCTACTGAATTTTTTTTTGCAGTTTCTACAATGAAAATTGAAGGATAAACAAAAAAAAATACTCACCCGTGAGAAATGTAATTATTTAGAGGTAATTAATTAAAGTGGTACTTTAAAGTACCATCAGTACACTATGACTAAAATATCGCAACAGAAAACCCACAGGGGACAAACTGAAAGGGTTAAAAAAACTATTTTTTTTTAGGTTTCGATCTTGTTAGCAGTCCTTTAGTTATGCGACGTCTATATTCTAGAAACAACATGTTCTCTCGCATCTCCATATATGCAATATATATAAATTTACATAGGGCATTTCTAGCATAGAAAAAAGAGGCGGTGCCATAACTTTTTTGATTTCCTATAAAAAATTATAATGAATCAGAAAAAAAAATACTAGGAAAATTATTACTGCGCTACATTTTAATAATTACATTTTAACCCTCTGTCTACCAGAAGGGTCCAATGGACCCGACATGTATATTCAAAATATCTATTCAAACCAGAAAATTTCTTCAAAACAAACTAAATGTATAAATCAGACAATAATAAGTTAAATAAACAAATTAAATAGTTTTAAGTAAAAATTCTGGTGTAGAATGTTTTTATAAAACTTGAGTAAAATTTCTGGTAGTTCTAGGGTTAAAGCAGCTGAAAACGATGGATAACTACTCAGACGAAAAGTAAACAATTTTTTTTTCTCCAATACCTAGTGTATTGACGGTACTTATAAATACGACCGATTAATTCAACTGTTAAATCAAATACATACACCGTTCACCTAAAATAACTAAGTATTCTAAGCTTGTATTCTAAGATCATATTGAATACATTAAAAAAAATTCAACACTTATCTTATATCCTTTACTGTGTTTGCAGCAATAAAAAGACGAGCGTGACAATCTGTACAAAAAGTCGGCACAAAACACATCGACTGTTTCAAAAATAGCCTCCTTCCTCGCTAAAATAACAAACCTAGAAACTGCAGCTGCCATTTTTCTTGAAAAAGTGGAGTTAAAAGAGTGTTTTTGCAAAGTACCATTAGAATATTAGTAATATTCATTATGGGATGAAGTTTTAAAGTGAGTGGCACTTATAAATACCGTCAGTAGATAAAAGGTTAAATTGCCAATGCCCTGTCAACACAGCCAACTGGACCGACAACTGGCCGACACATTTATCTCGGATAGCGTCACTGACAATAGCATCTGGTGTGCTATATACAGAGTTAAAATAAATACACCGAAGCTAATGCAACTCCATAAAACGTTGGATACGTAGGCAAACTTTACTCCCTTTAACTCAATAATACTGATTGTAAACATTTCATTCGAATTACAATATCGTAAAGTACCGAAAGTAAACTCCTTTAGCACGCAGGTTATTCTAAAGGTTTTAACCCTTTATCTACTGAATTATGAATTCATGAAAATTCTATCTTCTAAAGCATTTTTCGTGAATTGTTTAAACTACATTATGAGATTTACATAATCATTTAAGAAATTTTAGAAGGATTTTAGAAGGATTGAAGGATTTAGAAAAATTAATTAAATTTGAATTTATAAGAATTTTGTTCAGTATTTATAACCCCACTCAAATCTTTTATTTTAAATATTTTTCTTAGCATTTTGTAGAATTATGAAATATGCCCTTACAACAGAAATATAGAGAAATATAGAAATATTTTCGAATTGAAAAATCCCCCCCCCCTCCTCCTCAATGCCAACAAAGCTGAAAAGATGTAGAAGCAAAAGAAATCCTCCTTTTAAAAATATTTTTATTTTCTGTAACCAATAATGCTTTTGGAACAAGATAAAGTAATGCATCAATAACGCATTCTAATTTGTATTAATGCTAATCGATGTATTAAATGAATTTTGTAACAAGTTATTTTAATGGTACTTATAAGTACCGTCAGTAGATAAATGGTTAAGGGGTCTCAGGACTCTTAAAGCTTTAAAATTTTCGAAATTTAATTTTTTTTTAGATGTTAAACTCCTATCATTTCTGGACATTTTGATATAATTGTTTCCTTGAAATTCCTATTAGAACTGAAGTTATGACTTTTACATTTATACACGTTCAATAGCTGAAGCGTCGTTTCGGAAACTTTGAAGCCATTTTTCTCCAAATGACGTTTTTGGGCATAACGCGCACGATATCTCAAAAACTTATGAATATTTTTTCATGAAATTTTCAAAACATATGTTTCATGTTAGACTGTATAAACTGAACCTAAAATTTCCTTTTTATTGTTCAAAACAATATTTTTTTAGGTCATTATACTGTTGAAATTTTCTTAATTTTGCATTAGCTAAATACAACTTTGTATTAAAAATAAAAAAAGCTTTAAATACAAATTTATTTAGGTTCAGGGTAATTATTACAATCTTAAGTATAAGTAGGTACCAAAATTTTCATTCTTGTTGCAACACTTTTTTTGTAATCGTCCGCGTAAGCTGTTATGCCGATTTTTTGATCGAAAAATGTCTAACAGTTCGGAACCCCCTGTAAATGCTAATTCTGCATCTTATAATTTTTTAAATAGATGAAATGAAAGAACATACTTATATATTTTATTCCAATTAAAATTGTGTCTTAAAATCAAATACATTTTAAGATATTAAATATTGAAAATGGTCTTTATTTTTTCACTTTTTCCAATTTTAAGAGTCCTGAGACCCCTTAAGGGGAGTTTATAGTTGAAACTTTTGTGAAAATAATAGGGCAACTGGTAGTGTGTGTGTGTGGAGGAGGAGGTATATTTGGAATTTACGAAATTTCACATGATTTATACAATTTTCAAAATAAATCACATGAAATTAACCCTTTGCCCTCGAGAGGTGACTCTCAGTCACCATTAGCAGTGATGGAACATTGTCGCAGCAGTTGGGCGATTGCCACCACTAAATATCTGTACTATTATCGCCTTTAAAAGCATCAGAAATTCTATCCTGAAGTAAGACAAAGAACACTATTAAAATTAAACGGTGTCAATTGATTCTTTGGTACTACACTGTCCCATCACTGCACTAGACTCAAGTGTAAAAAGAGACTCCAAATGCTCTGGACACTGATCTTGCTTTTTAAACCCTCTAGTCACCCTGATCCTCATATGAGGATCCTACTTCGAATTGAAACATTTGAAAGAAAAAAATTCCTACAAATAACTACAAATAAATTGTTTACTAAAAAGGTGCATAAAAATTTATCAAAATCAATCATTATATCATATTTATATTTATATCAGTTCATTCATATTTATCAAAATGAATGAACTGGTCTTTAAAACTTAAAAACCATTGATGTTAAAATCATAATGAAACAGAAAAAGATGATTCCTGAGATCTTTCGATCGCTAACGCGATCATTTTCAAAGGATACTTTCACTGGAATGTCGCATTCACTGAGCTATGTATACACCAGTCTGGGAAAAAGGGTCAGTCTATTATTTGTTGGGGGTGTCTATGAAGTTGTTTCGTTCCAATGCTGAAGTGTTAGATATTTTCAAAATGTTAAACCAGATTTGAGGTATATCATAAGACAAAACATCGTTACATACATTATTTTCTTTACTTAAAATTTCCAACGATTCCCTAATTCTTAAAGTATAATGATCAGATGTAGGTAAAATAACTCTTGCTTTTTCGAAATCTATTTTTAAATTTTGGCGTTGATTCAATCTGGAAAGTGCTGTAGACGGTCGGTTAAACTTGATATCTCTCATGTGCTCCCCCAATCTTTCTTTAAATTTTCGAGTGGTCATACCTATGTAGTTTAACTCCTTCTGATTTTCCGTTTGAAATGGGATAGAATAAACACCTACAATTTCCTTCTTAGGTATGGGATCAATTTTCTTTTCAATTAGAGCTTTTAGTTTTGTAGGAGGTTTGGCTATTAAATTGATATCAAATTTCCTTAAAGCGTATTTTAATCTTTCATATAATCTTGGTACGTAATCGAAGGTACAGATTCTAAGTTCTCTCTTGTTTATTCTTTCTTTTTGATTTTTCTGCTTTATTTCATAAATTAATTTATTTATGTGGTGAGGGGAAAATCCGTTTTCTACTGCAATGCGTTTAATTGTGTTTAATTCATTTTGTAGGTACTTTTCACTGCAAATATCAAAGTCTCGTTTTACGTAAAAATTCCAGAGAAAAATATTCCAGCACATAATAGTGATAGCATATGAGGACCCCAGAAGCCAAGGGGTATAAGTGACAAAATTGAAAAAATTGAACTAAGTGCAAAGACGACCTGGAAATATGCTTTTTTCTTTTCAGGTAAAGAAATATACGTGATTTTCTAATTATGTGTTGTGTTTTAGAGATCAACCATTTTTGCCGAATAATAATCAATATTGATTAATTATAAATTATCAATTTTGATAATTTATAATTATCAATATAATTTAATTTGCAGTTTAAAGAAAATTGCACCCTACTTTTTTCCACATTTATTGAAATAAGAGTTCAAAGACCACTGTGAAACAAGCAGCAGTTCCCTATTTCAATACAATCAATTATTACTCATGTTCAACTTTAACGTCAATTATCTTTGAACTCAATTTACCCCAAATCGAAATTTTGTCACTTGTACCCCTTGGCTTCTGATGTCCTCATATGTCGATACATTTACTATTATGACTTTACTCATGTTTCAGCATTTAATAATAATAATATTAATAAAAGTTTTATTAATTATTAGTAAACCGTTGGCGTTTCTTTTAATTCAAACATATGTTTCACTCTTTAAATTTAAATGAGTGACTCTTTTTCCGAATTAGTAATTTGTGATAAAAAAATAAAAAATACTACTAAATTTGTTACATTTGTTTTATCTGGTTGTAATACGACATTTACAAAACGTCTTAAAAAATTCTTCCTTAGACTACTTTTATATGAAAAACACGCAGCATAACTACATTCGTTAGGTTTCTGTAAAGAACACATTCGTTAAATTTCAGTAAACTTCTGTGATTTCGATAGCTACATTTAATTGTTAGAGTAAAAGTAATTTCCCCCAAAACTAGAAAAAAAAATTCGGTGCCGAGAGGGTTAAATTAATTTTCTTCGCCTTACCTAATGGCAGAATTATCGACTATTAAAAATAGCTAAATAGACAGTAGGAAATTAGTGGTGTCCAGAGCGAAAGCGATATAAGTAAGCGCCCTATCTTAAATGGAAGAGGTAACCGCAAGATTAAAGGCGAGGCCACATCAGTCAAGGTCGCACGCCACGTAGCGGACGGGGTTAAACTACAGGGAGATGCCTAACTGTTTTCTTACTTCACATCACTAAAATTGTAAAGTTTTTTCACCTTGATTAATTGCTGAAATGTCTCTGAGAAGGCGAGGAAAGCTTCGTGGTGCTAAGTGCATTTGGACGCCTTTCTCGCTATGCCATTATTTTGCAATAAATGTGGTAAACAAAATTCAGTTCGATGAGTGACTAAAGATTTAGAAAATATGCGCAGATGATAGATATCCTGTCACGAGGCTAACGAAAAAGACAGGCCATCAGCGGTGGGTTCGATTCTTCTTTTTTTATAGACCGCTGCAGTCACGTGATGCTCGAATGCACCAATCAAGGTGTGCGAAAAGAGCATCACGCGACTCCAGCGGTCTGTAAAAAAAGAAGAATCGGACCCACCGCGGTAGCCTGTCTTTCTCGTTAGCCTCGATCCTGTCATATATGGCGTCACACTAAAAGCTCGCGTATGTGGATTATCACCCTGTCCACAAGATGGCGCAACTGTGTTAATTTACGTCCGATTCCAGTATTATGTTTTTACGCTTACTTATATCGCTTTGGTCCAGAGCATTCGAAGCCCTGATTTCCGCGCGAAACCTGGAAACACTCTCGAGGGCAAACATTACTTGTTTTTGTATTCGTCTGTGTTGCACACTAGCAACTCAGGTAACATGAAAACAGTTAACAGATTCAAATCACAAGTTCCCGTGAAAGAGCCTCTCTTAAATATTTTTCACACAACTTTTTATTTATACTGGTGTCGAATTTTTGTTTTATAATTATTATTTTTTTTAATCTTTTGCACTCGAATGGTGACTATCACTCCCCACTAGTGTTGGCAGGTGATACGTATAAATCGGGGCTCAAACTCTCTGGACAGCAGTATTTTAAAGTAATTTTCTTCGCCTTACCTAATGGCAGGATTATCGGCGATTAAAGATAGCTAAATAAACAGTAAGGAATTAGTGGTGTACATAGCATTCGGAGCCTTGATTTCCACGCGACACCTGGAAACACTCTCGAGTGCAAAGGTTTAACATTGTTTGGTTAAAAGATAAGTATATTCCATTGATCAAAAATATTAAATTAATGAAACAAAGTTACTTAAAATACTTCATTTAAATATGAAAGAAATGTGAACAAAAATTATAATACTCAGTATAAATATCTATTAAATCTTTGTGCATAAAAATTAAGAAAAACCTTAATAGTATAATACAGAGCACATACACCATGTTGGTACAATGATATGCAAAGAGAAAAATAAATTGCATAAGATATATTCATTTAGGAGATATAGAAACAAAAAACTTAAGGGGACCAGGTAAAAGAAATTTGGGGAAAAAATCGATTTTTACTTTTTTATATCATTAAATAGTTTAAACTTTTATGTTTCCAACGATGTGCCACACATGTTTATATATTAAAATAAGAAGTGTTGGAATTATTCATTCTTTCTAAGAGTACTTCACAGCTTAATAGCCATTTAAATCTTTAACTGGCTTTTTCTCAAAACTTCGATTTTTCATGTTTGTGTTCCTTTTTTTCAATATCTATTAAACTTGAAAACTCATTTTTTTAAATACTTTTATTATGCTATATTGTATACTTTAACACAGGGATTTAACGATTTGTTCAGAATTATTTATTTTATGCAGTGAAATCTTACCAAAAATGCTAAATTAAAAGTGCCTTTCAATAAATAATTAATAATTAATTTTCAGGTTCACTTAGAAAGAAAATGGTTTGTTAAAATACGTAAAGAATGTTACTCCAACTACTCTAAAAATTCTAGACCTCTATATTTCACCATTTCTGTGAAAAAGGTATATAAAGTTGGTGTATTTTAACATGGCGGAGATAGAGCTTACCTGGTCCCCTTAAGGAATTTCATGAAAAAACACAATGATTAAAAGCGTCTGAAAATAAAATGTGAAGGGGAGGACTTATAAATGGCACTTTTTCAAAAAAGGAAAAATTCACATATATAAGGAGAGGGCTTTTATTCGGAGGGGGATTTACTTTCGGTACTTAACAGTCTATCATACAAACAAAGGGTCCAGGTAGCTCAATAGGCATAGCTTTGGTGATTCAAGCCAAAGGTTTGGGCTTCGACTCCCAGCCTAGACAATTTTTCACTGGGTTAAAAAAAATCAGTTCGTATTATACCTTTACCAATCAGTATCACTGAGTTGAAAATATTTTATCTACATTTCCATCCTTCAAACTGTTAAGTGAGTTTGACGTATATATGTTACCATGAAAGACCGAAATTGGAGAATGTCGACTTTCACCGGTGAATGTCAACAGATACCAAAAACGTCGGTGAAAGACCGAATTTTTCATTATGTTCTTGTACATTCGGATCATCACCAGTGAATGTCGACAAACACATATATGCTTTGGTGGAGGTTGGAAAGAGAAGCTGTGTTTAACAGAGAGGCTACAGTCTGTCACCAAATTCTTTGTTCTACTGCGAATCATCAGCTTTGTCTGTTTTATGCAAGGTTTGATGGTGCGCGCAACATTTTCTTAACTTTTATTTTTTTATTCTATATCCTAATTTATATTGAATGGATATCGCAATGAGTCGTGATCTTTTTTTTTTTTTTTTTTTTAATTAAATACATTAATTAAGAGCAAACGAGAAAACAATTGTTTTTATTTTTTTCAAGAACAGTACTCTAAAATACTTTCTGAAGTGTTTTTTGTTAAAACTAACTAGAGAGCGTTCCCAGGTTCAAGTTGTGGATTTGGACGAGAGTGGTATCAAAAGAAAGGTCTCGTCATGTACATCAAATAGTCCAATGGAACTACCCGTCGGAATCCAACCGTTTTCGAGATAGCCTCACTTGAAGTGTGAATAAGTAAATAAATAAATTGGCAGGCAGGCATATAAATTGTTCGCAATTTAAAAGTTTCTTTGTATTGCTTTAATCCTCTAACAATACCTTTTCCCGAGCTACGAGCAAAATCCTTTACACCCACACATTGCAGGTTATTTCCCCTCTTTTAGACAGGCACTTCGCATTCTACGAAGTTTTCGCGTACGGCTGCATTCGGAGAGTTCTTCCATCTGTTTTTGCTATTTCCAGCACCTTGTTTTATGCAAATTTTCCGGCAAATGTGTGGCGTGACGTAATGGTTAAACTGTATATATATATAGTGTATAAAATAGAATGTTTTTCTTAAGCTGGCGGTTATGTTAGATGCATAACAGCTCTGTTATTCTTATAGAAATGGATGGTTTAACGTAACGATGTTTCTACTATTATGTTTGTTAACAAGTTTTCAATTTTTAACAGATTTTACGTGTTAACATCAAAGTAATGATACTTATTCTTGGGATTTTAAGTAAAATTATGAAATGTTCAAGACGTCGTCATCTTTTAAACTGCTGGTACTGACTGTTCACTCTGCATTTACTCTGCTCTGGTCCGAATCTGATTTGATCTTGCAGAATTTTTCTCCTAAATATATAAATAATAAATAGACTACAACGAATATGGAAAATGCAGGACGAATGATGAAAAAACTGGAGTAAACGCACGTTAGTACTGGAATAACAGGACCTAATTCCTCGCTTGGATCTACGGATCGAAAAGAGGGCATGGGCAGATCCCTAGGCGCTCAACCATGGAGAATTTTAGAAGTACCTGTGGCACGCGTTCCAGGCGCGCTGGTTCAGGGGAAAAGGCACGCACCCCTGTGACATGCGAAGTCGGGCCCAGTTCTGAAGATGTCGTCGGTGAGTCTTCAAACCGTAATGCTATCGCCGATACAGCCATCGTAGCAAAATTACTTGCTAATAAGCTGTTGCTTGAATTTGGGCAATCTACGGCAAGAGATCCCATGCCTCAGGAGGAAGTGATTAGCCAGAGGATCTTCAAGGTCATACAAGGCTTAATTAAAGATGAAATGTTTAATGATTTGGATATTGTGATACAAAGTTCCGTCGAGGAAAATGAATAGGACAATGACATCGATTTTGAAGTTACGGAACCTGCATCAAAGAAGTCAAAATGTGATGAAGAAGTACCTCTGGAAATTATGGAAAAGGCAGTACAGGCCTATGACAAAGCTTCAAAGAATAAATTGAAGGCTGCACAGTATTACTCCAGAAAAGCAAAACAGTACTTTGTTATCGAGCGTTGGAGGAAGTATCTGCAAAATCAGGGAACAACACAACAAAAGATAGAAATGGTTAAAAAACATATGATATCAAAATTTTTCGTTCACCGGACACAGTTAAAGGTCATTGTACATGATAGAGACTTGCGAATATGGGCAATGGAAAAAGCACCGGAGCTTGAATTTGCAAACTTCAAAGTGAGTTCAAAGTTCATTCACAATTTCAAGAAGGAAAATAAAATTAGAATTCGCAAGGTGACCCATGTAGTCACAAACAGGCATGTTTTCCCCGAAATACCCCTGCAGCCTGTCATTGGCAATTTCCGAAAAGAATTTGCGGCAAACATTAAGCAGGGTAAATATGATTACACGTGCATCCTTAATACTGATCAAAGTGGTTATCAGTACGGCATTGTTTCGAAACGAACCCTACACATGCAAGGTTCAAAAAATATCGAGGTATCAGTCAGTAGTAAAAACAAAACAACTCACTCATACACCGTACAAATGACCATCAATGCCAGTGGGAAATTTGTTGGCCCATTACTTATAGTACTTCAGGAAACCAATGGGGTGTTCGGGGCCAGAGTATAGATAACATCGACAACTTACTTCGTCCAAATGTGGAGAAAGCATGTTCAAAATCGGGGAAAACCTCAAAACATTTAAGTGGCTTATATTTTAAGAAATTAAAGGAATGTTTTCAAAATCAGAAAATACTCCTGCTCTTGGACTCCTGGGCTGGCCAAACAGATACAAAATTCGGTAAGGAAAAAATGGGGGATAATGTTGATTTTTTTAATTATTCCTGCTAACACCACAAAATACCTACAGCCGTTAGACGTTTGTTTTTTCCACGATTATAAATCTATGGTAAAGAGCATAGTGGAATTCTGCAACACTCATGAAAACCTCTGCGGAAAAATTGACCTCACCACAAGAGAAAACGTAATACAATTACACTCTTTGGTTTTCAACCAGTTTTCTTCCCCCACGTTTGATGATATGCGACGATACGTTTTTCAGAAAGCTATGATTCAAGATAGTGACCCAGTATTTCGGACAACGAAACAAAGAAGTTTTAACATACGAAATAACACTTGCAACAAGTGTGAAAACGTGGCCATTATCGTATGCAGTTGGTGTTGGAAACTTTTATGTTTCACACATTTTTTCGTTCATCGACACTACCACACAGTTTAGCACAGAATATTTTCAATTTCCTCATCGCAATTTCTGTCACCAACTCACAGGGTGCACTTTGCATATCCGTTGTAATCTATTTATTATTTATTTATTTAGGAGAAAAATTCGGCAAGATTAAATCAGATTCGGACCAGAGCAGAGTAAGCGCAGTGTGAACAGTCAGTACCAGCAGTTTAAAAGATGACGACGTCTTGAACATTTCATAATTTTACTTAAAATCACAAGAATAAGTATCATTACTTTGATGTCAAAACGTAAAATCTGTTAAATATTAAAAACTTGTTAACAAACATAATAGTAGAAACATCGTTACGTTAAACCACCCATTTCCATAAAAATAACAGAGCTGTTATGCATCTAACATAACCGCCAGCTTAACCCTTAAATGCCTGATTTTTCAAAAATCATTGTAATAATGTTTTTCGGCTTTCATTTTTTAAATAAATCGTGGGAAAAATATTTTTAAAAAACATATTTTGTGTTAAGTATAGTTTACGGCTAAAAAACAGTTTGTTACTAATCGGCAATACTGGTGTTTAATTGAAAAAATAATTTCCCTTGATAAAATTCTATAATATTAAACACACAAGAATTTTAGGAACTATTCTAAGAAATAAATTTTACTTGCTCACTGCAGGTCATTATAGGATATTTCGCAAGTTTCCAAACAAAACAAAAAGAACAAGTAGCAACAATTGAAAAAATAAATCTATCTTTACTCTTAAACAGCATAATTGTTGCCATCTACATGTTGAAAATCGATTTAATAATATCTTCAGAATCTATTTTATTGGCAACATTAGGCATTATAGCTTCAATATTATTCTAATAGTATTTTAGAGCCTAAATTGCGTATGTTGCCGAAAAGCAACACCAGGCATTTAAGGGTTAAGAAAAACATTCTATTTTATACACTAAATATACATACAGTTTATCCATTACGTCACGCCACACATTTGCCGAAAAATTTGCATAAAGCAAGGTGCTGGAAATAGCAAAAACAGTTGAAAAAACTCTCCGAATGCAGCCGTACGCGAAAACTTCGTAGAATGCGATGTGCCTGTCTAAAAGAGGGGAAATAACCGGCAATGTGTGGGTGTAAATGATTTTGCTCGTAGTTCGGGAAAAGGTATTGGTAGAGGATTAAAACAATGCAAAGAAACTTTTAACTTGCTAACAATTTATATGCCTGCTTGCCAATTTATTTATTTACTTATTCACACTTCAAGTGAGGCTATCTCGAAAACGGTTGGATTCCGACGGGTAGTTCCATTGGACTATTTGATGTACATGACGAGACCTTTATTTTGATACCACTCTCGTCCAAAGCCACAACCTGCACCTGGGAACGTTCCCTAGTTAGTTCTCGCTCCTGTGATATTCACGGGCTGTGTCTTTTATTCAGATTGTTTTATTCCCACCAGTTTTATAAAATAATGTAATTGACTTTATTATGGTATCATTTTATCTGTCATTAAATAAGGTGAATATTTCTTTTTCAAAACAGTGGTGCCAATAAGCAATTTGAATTTTTAAACCGTAATTTAATGCAATCCTTAAGGGGTTAAAGTACAAGTACGTGCTGCCTTAAGCCGTCACAAAATACAGAAAAATAAGTTAGACAAGTAAGTGAGACTGGGCACAGATGCCCAGCAAAGGAAAAATTCGCGTTTTTCCCTAAAGCATTTGTGACTTGCCTGAAACATTTTAACTGTTCCCTTTTCCTCCTGCCAGAGTGGAACAGATTACTGGAATAACTTAAAAGAGTTATATGTGTGTACCTAACGTGATACACCGATAAACAATTTAAACTGTATACTTTTAATATTTAGTGATGTGAAAGTATTTTTTTGATCCTGTTATTTAAAGGTCACTATTCCATTATGCTTAGGGGGAGGCTTCACTTTTCGTTTCCGATCACGATATCCTATGTTAAACTATAGGAAATTAAATAGGTGATTGCGTTGTTTAGTATAGTTATCGGAAAGTTGTTTCCAACATCCGATAATAAACATAACTTGCCGACTTGGTGCGTTTTTAAAAATTAACTAAATTAGTATTTTTTAAAGGACTATAAAATGTGTAAAATTTCCAGAAATAGAAATTTCTAAGATCCCCGGTTTTATAAACAGTACTTAAAACTTAAACAAGAGCAGTCGTAAAAAGTTAGAACTCTGATTTTCTAGTCCGAATGGGAAAAAAATGGCTATAATTTTTTTTTCAAAAAAAATTATGGCCATTTTATTTCCCATTCGGACCAGAAAATCAGAGTTCTAACTTTTTACGACTGCTCTTTCATCTTCACCTAACACTTCATTTATAATGGCTGTTTCATAATACTAGAAGCCATCAGTCAATCAGAAGAAAATAACTCGGTGAAAGCGGAAACTCGGTTAGGCGGGACTCAGATAATCGGGACTCTACTGAATATGTCATTTTAAAAATGATCTTTAGAATATTTTTGTTGATGTTCAGAGGGACCTCCCCCTTGGATCCGCCACTGTAGATTACGTAGCTCAGTATTACATATTTTAAATTTTAAAATAAGTCGTCTAATAAAATTAGTAAAATTCTCTTTGTAAATATACTTTGTGGAAGAGGGACGGGATGGTGCAAAAATCCATGTTTGCCCCGGGTGCAAAAAAGGCTAGTTTCGGCCCTGATCACTGAGGTACATAAATCACATCTGTCAATAAAACTGTTTTCTTCTTTTGTATTTATAATAATTAAAATTTAGCCACCAACCTTTTCTACGTGTTTATGGGAATAAAGGGAAATTATTATCAAATAAAAAACTATAATCAAAAGTAGTACAAACGCACAATAAAGTTATCGACCCCATGTACCCTATGAAATAAAAGTCATTTAAAAAAATTTAAATGGAAGCGAAAAATCTGTCAACAAGGCTTCTATGGGATTAACATTAGCTTCAGCGTATCTTTGCTTGTCTAGTGTAGTCTCCATTCACTAGAAAAAGGAACGCTAATGTTATAAATCTAAGAGAAATATTTACAAATTTCTCGCTTGTAATTTAATAATTTTGAATGATTCTTTTTTTCTCTTTTTGTGTGTGTGTGTTTGTATTTTTCGATTTTTATTACAGTTTTTTTTATAATACGAGGATAGATTCACTTTCAGTACTGGTTCCAAAAGTAAAAGTATCCACATATATAAAACTGTAACAAACCCGAAAAGTACAAACGGACAACATTAGATATCGTCCTCAGGTACCAAATGAAAAAGAAGAAAATATTTAAAAATATTAAAATAAAAGCGAAGTAATTTCAAGAACGCTGCCATAGGTTTAATATTAGCTTGCGAGTGTCTTAGGAAGACTAGTATATTCTCTTAATTTATATCACAGTGACATTAAACGCCTCAATTGTAATACCCTTGCATGCCTGTAATTCCCTTTCGTATTTCTCGTATGCAATATTTAACTTTGAGGTATAAAAGACTAATTAAATGCATTTATCATCTAATCGATAAAAATTTTCTTAAGTTTGTGAATGTTTTCTTCCAAATTTGTAAACAACGAGTCTAAAGTTTGTAAAATTTGTTTAATATGACTTTTGCCCACAGTTTATATAATTTTGAAACTATATTTTACACAGTAATAATTCTGATTTTCTTAAAAAATGTATATTAATGATTATTTTTTATCCCCGTGGATTTTCTTGTGTAACGTTATTAGGCTTAAGTATGCACAAATACATGCTACTAAAAAAGGATTTACATACTTATATATTAATGTTTAATTATTTTTTTTAACTAATCTCTTTAATTTATTAGCTTTATTTTTCAGTTTCGAGAAAAAAGCTGAATTAGTGATAAAATGAAAAAAATAAGCTTGAAATCCTCTGAACTCAAAAATTAAAAATTCTGTTTCAAACTTACTACTACTAATAATAAATATAAAAATAAAAATATTTAATTAATCCCTTCGCGAAAAGCGTATTTTACAGAATTGTTATCACCGGATTATTTTAAAACAGAAATGTTTGCCTAGATGGATTGGGACCCCATCCCCCCATCTGATTAAATAAAGAAAATTTTTCAATAAAAACTTTCGTCACCAAGGGGTTAAATCTGAACATTATTAACACAATAACAATTATAAAAATTAATTATGAAAAAGATGCACAGTTTTTGTTATGTTCGAATCAGAGCCGTAGCAAGGATGGATCGAGTGATGCCCCCGCACCAGGCGCCGTCCGCAGGCGCGGACAGGTTTCATCGGTGCCGACAGTCGTTACTGATGCACCGTGTGGTTCTGAGTTAAATTCATGCATAATATATTGAACATTCAGTTTAGTGCAGTTAATTCTAAAGATTATTTTAGAATTAATTTTAGGCTCAATTTCATCAATTTTAGTAAAAAAAAAAAAAAAAAAAAAAGAAAGAAAGAAAAAGTCTATGAGAGCGCAAGTTCAGAGCATCGCACGAAGCATCAGAAAGATTAATCAGTAAATTAATACTGAGGACCGCAATGAAGAATGTCCCCGCCTACCCACTGATGGCACCTGGTGCAGGGGCACTATCCAGACTCTAGTTGCTGCGGCTTTGAGTTAAACATAACAACAACAAAAAGAAAAATACTAATCATTTTTCAAAAAAAAATCATAGTTAATTTTCATAATTATTTTGATAATATTTTTAGATTTAATTAATGATTTCTATATAGGATAGGTGTGCCAGTAATGGACACCTTTAAGGAATTCCTTTAATTTTTTAAAATTAATATTTATAACTATTACTTTTGAGTTTTTACAATATTATATTAAGCTATCAACAGTATTTAACCATTCTCACTGTTTCATTTCCCAATAAGAATCAACATTTAATTGTACATAAATATATCAAAACACGCAAAATGACAGTAATGTACACCCCATAAAAAGTAATAAAAATATAATTGTTTTTGTGAGTATATTTAGAACCATAATTAATGAAAGCATATTAATGAAATAAAATAGTTATTTTTAAATACATTTAACAATTAGGATACCAGTAATTAATAAAATATTTGTAATACCCATTCAATTTTTGTGTATTAGTGTATTAGTTTTCGTCTGACTATTTTTAACAATTAAACTTCCAGAGACTACTTGATATATTATTTGTAATAATTATTAGTACAAATATGAAAGAAATTATACTATGAGTTTTATTTTAAATACTAAATAAAATAATTTCAAAATAAAACTGTAGAACAGATGTTTGAGGCCACTGTTCTGCAGATTTACTAGTTTCATGATTACTGTAACTTTCATCAATATTCCTTTTTTTTTTTCCTTTTTTGTCAGAGATGAATAAGCAAACCTTTAAGACAAAAAGTAGATCTTTAACAACTGCTGTAGTTTAATTGTTTTTTATTGTTTTGTTAGGGATTAAGCTCTATGAACCCCTCTTTGACTGTGCTCTTAAACAATATTTTCTGCTTCCTGACTGGTTTGATTGCCAAATTATAAAATAGGAGTATGCAAGGCAGAGATATATATATTTAAAAAAAAGAATAAAATATTAAAATTTTATTAACCACATAAAAAAACTTAAAAACAGCTATTCGTAAAAGTTTCTGTATTATTACATTTTGGGAAGTGTAATTTAAAAATTAAATTTGATTATTTAGGTTTTCAGTTAAGTTAAAATATTTTATACACTATAAACATTGCTGAAATTGCATTTTTAGCAATGCTTACATGTGGTACCCATTACTAGAAAATGACTAATTAAGCATCCAAGTAATCTACAACACCCCCCCCCCTCCTTAAAACCTTAAAAATAAATGAAATTTTATAAATGGCTATTAGTATAAAAAATTCAAAGTTTTCTATTACTACCAAAACAAAAAGCTGCAAATTTTGCAAGAAAATAAAGAATATACGAGTTTATTAAATGAAAACTCTTAGCATATTCATTGAGATCTTCACTGAAAAACAGTGGAACCTCGAAATATTATTTTCTGCCTCCGGATTGGTTTGATTAAGAGTGTCAACAATAATGAAATATTATAAAATATACAAGGGGGTGTTATGAAAAAAAAAAATAAAAGCTAAATTTTTATTGGTTATTTTTTTATAAAGTTGTCCATTACTAGAACATCTATCCTATATATTAATTGCTATTATTATTATACTAAGCTTGAAATGGAATTTTAATTTTAATAATCACATGATTTCTGCCCTAATTTTCTCATTTTATCACTAATTGAGCTTTTTCTTTTTTAACTGAAAAAAAGTTAATAAATCAAAAAATTTGTAAATCAGTAAAGAAAGAAAATCTATCAGTAACTATATAAATCTGTAAAAAATTCACTGTGAAACCTGTAAAATATAACCACTAATAATACCTGTAAATTCGGTTTGAAAATTGTTTCAAAAATAGACATTTCGGAAAATTTTGCAAAGAATTTTGTGGAAAATCATACGTTTTAAGGTAAAAAAAAAAAAAAAAAAAAAAAAAAAAAAAAAAAAAATTGTAGTATCCTTTAAAGGACTTTCTGAACAGATCCTTGTTTATCCATCATATTTTCCACGTTAACCCCTTGGAGACGAGCGTCCGGTATACGTGCCACTTAACCCTTTATGCTCCGACGGTACTCTAAAATACCATTAAAATAACTTGTTATAAAATTAATTTAATACATCGATTAGTCTAATACAGTTTAGAATGAGTTATAGACACTTTACTTTATTTTATTCCAAAAGCATTATTGGTTGCACAAAATAAAAATACGTTTGAAAGGATGGTTTCTTTTTCATCTTCATCTGTTCAGCTTTCTTGAAGTTGTAACATTGTGGGTGAAGAGTTTCAATTTGGAAATACTTCTATTGTAAGAGCGTTATATTTGTACATTTCCTAATTCTATAAAATACTAAAAAAATATTTTAGTTAAAAGAATTCACTATGTTCGCCTTTGCGCCTTTTAAGCAATTACTTTGAAATTTGATTTTCATTTGAGATAGTTAAAATAATTTAGTGGAGTTATAAATATAGCAAAAAATTACTATAAATTCAGATATAACTAATTAACTTTAATTGGTAAAAACCTGTTAAAATTTATTAAATGGTTGTGAAAATATTCTAATGTAGTTTAAAAAAAAAAATCACGGAACGTGCTTTTGAAGTTGAAATTTTCATGAATTCATAATTTGAGACATACAAGAGTTAAGGTGCTCATTATTCCCACCAGTTATTTTTTATTGTAAAGTTTACCTTATTCATTCAGAGCATTTTCGAGATTCAACTACAGAAAATTTTCTGTTTTGAAAAACCTGTGGTAAAAGATTAAAAATTAAGCAAAGTGCCCTCGCCGCGAAGGGGTTAATGTTTTCATGTGGTCAGTGAACATGATAAAAATATAAAGAAGAGTGATGAATATATTTTTTATGAATGAAATTTTCCAAGTGGAAAATATCCCTTCGACAAAAATCGCTTTCTTTTCCTAAAACTGTAAAATGTAATCCACATTTCGCGTTTAAATTGAAAAAATATATTTTTCCGTACGCCCTTGATAATGATTTTTAAGTTATAAAATATCGAAAAATTACAAGAGATGCATTAAGCCATTAAAAATTTTAAAAGTATAAATAGAAAGAAGATTAATTTGTAATTAATTGTTTTTCAATTTAAAAATCTTATAATTAAATATTTAATGAAAAATTATTTTCTTTTTTTGTAAAATAAAAAGTTGATATTCGGCCTACATTTTTATCCGGGGTGTTCTCTATTCAGAAGTTTTACTATATTTGAATATTAAAGAATATAGATTTGTCCATTTTTCTATATAAAAGTTAAAATTTGTATCAGACATGTAATTGTAGATTACATTTTATAATTGCATTAAAAGATGAGTTCATTTCCTTTCATTTCGGATGCGGATGACTATCGTCGAAATTTATTTTGCCGGGTACAAACCCTTGCAGGAATTTATTAAACGATCCGGCAGTGATCGCTATTCAGAGATTTTACTATATTTGAATATTAAAAAATGCAGATATGAACAAAAGTATTTTTCATTTTGCAATAAAGGTATGGAATCTCAAGAAGTGCTATCAAAATCAAACGAGAGCTAACAAGTTCTTAGAAACAAAAATGACCACCTTTTTAACTTTAAGCATTTTATTCTTTTCATAAGTTATATCTTATATCTACTAAGAAATTCTTAATAATAAAATCTTATTGCATGCCATCTTTAAATACAGAATAGGGTCCATTTCGTTACAAGAACTTGTTATTTAATTTTGTCCTATGCTGTTTGACGACAACGTCTTTCCTTCAAGGACAAACGACAAACAATTGGTAGTTTAAACTTTGTTTTGCCCTTCATTGACACTAACAAACAGCACCTACCAAAACCCTACAAACTCTTTCCCCCTTTTAATTATTGGTGGTCGTGCTTTAAACTTCGCGCGGGGAGAACCCTAGATGTTTCCTGCCCGTAGTTTCGTTAGCTACTTTTCCCCCACTAGTGGAAATGAAATTCGCCCATTACTTTAACTGTTTCCTTTTCCTTTTAGTTTTAGAGGAGTGGGGCGGTTTTACTTGAGTACCTTGTAGGATGTGTGTATCACCTTACATCTTTCACCGATAACAATTTAAACTGTATACTTTTAATATTTAGTGATGTGAAAGTATTTTTTTATCCTGTTTTTTAAAGGCCACTATTCTATTATGCTTAGGGAGAGGCTTCACTTTTCATCTCCGATTGCGATATCCCATGTTAAACTATAGGAAATTAAATAGGTGATTACTCATTGCTTAGTATAATTATCGAAAAGTTGTTTCCAACATCCGATAATAAACATAAATTGCCGACGTAGTGCACTTTTAAAAATTAACTATTTAAATTAGTATTTTTTAAAAGACTATAAAAAGTGAAAATTTTCCAGAAATAGAAATTTCTTAGATCCCCGGTTTTATAAAAAGCACTTAAAACTTAAATAAAACAAATTTTTAAAAACCACTAACTAGTAAGTGCAGCACACATATTCAAAATGCTCAATCGATTCGGATTCCTCAGTTTATTTTCCTGGTATTAAATACTGAATATTCTGAAGTACTTATGATATGAAACCGGTCGTTAATCATGGAATCATGAAATTGTTATTTGACAATTTCGGGATGAAGTGCCCCATTAACCCTTTCAGGTGCAAATAATAGTGATTCCGTAATGTTGATTTCACACCGGAATATACAAAAAAATATATAAATAAGGAAAAGCTATTTTACAACTTCTTTCCACCAAAGTTATAAAATAAATCTGTACTTACATGGTGCCAATCTTGATTAAAATTAGGTGGGATATAATATATTCCACCGCGCCTCAAGCACTTAAGGGAACACGTCTTTTCATTTAGTAGTATTTTGCCTTAACCATTAGTTTTGTTATTATCTCCATGTACAGGGCCTGATTATCCACGGGGCAAATTCCTACCACTAAAAATAAACAGAAAATTTTGCCTCATTCATGGCAGAAATTTTACATGAATACGGCGTTTAGAAAAGGTGAACTTTTCTTTTAAAATTTATTGGTTTAAGTATGCCCCGTTGGTAATCAGGCCCTGTCCATGTAGTAATGATAGTATTCTAATTCTAATAATATTATACATGTGAATTTGTGAAAAGGTATGGCTGAAGTCAACATTAAAATAGATGATTAAATGCCTTTGAATTCATTATCCATTAGATTTATTTTTTTCCCAATGTGCAAAATTTTCGTTTAAGTTAATAAAATTTATATATTTTATTTGTTTCTATGAGATAAAATAAAACTTCTAAACATAAAACCTACTTTTTATCAAATGTTTCAACTTACAATTTGCACATACTTGTGAAGTGCTTTCAAGAAATATTTTGCGATTTCTCTATTAATATTTCCAACATAGAGTAAATATTTTTACAATATTGACGTTTTGTTAGAGATTACTACAATGTACAGAAACCTTTATGCACCATTCACTTTTCACTACTAATATTTTCAAAATAAACCTAATATTTTATCAATATCGATATTTCAGTTCAAAATTTAGCAATTAGTATTGTAAACTAAGTGTACTCTTATATTAAAAAAATACGTGAATGCTTTAATAGTAATTTTCGCTTTGTTTAATGGCAGACTTTCATTGAATAAATACAATCGAAATTGCCATTTAAAAAAATGTGGTAGATATTTTGTATCCAGAATTTCCGCTAAATTGCCAACTCTGTTAGCGATGACTAAAAATATTGGCCAATATAACCAATATACCTGAAACAGATTTTTCGGGTAATTACTTTTCTAGATTTTTATAATATTTATTAACAAAATAGTAATCTTCGCCTTATTCATTAACAGAATTCTTACGGCAAATATACTATTAGGAGGAAACAGTGGTAATAATAATAATAAAAAAAAAACGTGATCACTCCTTTAAATATGTAAAATTTATAAACTTAAATAAAGATTTTATTCATTGCAAAACAAAAACAAAAAAATAAAAAAAAAGTAAGAAGAAAGAAGAAAGAATTGAATGGATAATGGATACATTACTAGAATTAGGATTCTATCATTATTACATGGAGATAATAACATAACTGCTTGCTAAGACAAAATAATACTCAGTGGAAAGACATGACCACTTAAGAGGGTCTCAGGACTCTTAAAATTGAAAAAAATAAAAAAAAGACCATTTTCAACATTTAATATCTTAAAATGTATTTGATTTTAAGACACAATTTTTATTGAGATGAAAGATGCGGAAAATCGGTATAACAGATTACGCGCACGATTACAAAATAAATTTTGCAACTAGAATAAAAAAATGTGTGCCCTCTTATTCTTCAGATTATAATAACTACCCCGAACCTAAATAAATTTGTATTTAAAGCATTTTTATATTTTTAATACAAAGTTGTATTTAGCTAATGCAAAATTTAGAAAATTTCAACAGTATAATCACTAAAAAAAAATTTTTTTAAACAATAAAAAGGAAATTTTAGGTTCAGTTTATACACACTAATATGAAACATACGCTTTGAAAATGTCATGAAAAAAATCAGGAGTTTTTCAGGTATCGCGTGCATTATGCCCAAAAACGTCATTTGGAGAAAAATGGCTTCAAAGTTTTGGAAACGCCGCTTCAGGTATTAATCCTTACCGGCGTAGAGTAATTCTGTTTATAAACTAATGAAATAATGGACTGACACCGCAATTTATAAACGAATTTAATAGAAAATACGAACTCGCTTATTTTAATGTACATTATAATAGAAAATTACCGGTATAATTCTAAAAGTCATAACTTCTGTTCTAAAGGCAATTTTAATGAAACAATTATTTCAAAATGTTCCGAAAAGATACGAGTTTAACATAAATTTCGAAACTTTTAAAGCTTTAAGAGTCCTGCGATCCCTTAATAGGACGTTAGGTCCCGAACCGGTTATTCCGTTTAACCGTTTGAGTGCGGAACATATCTTGTGGATATATGCCGAAAATGCGAATGTGTTTGGGTTTATATATAATTTAAAAAAAATATTTGTAAGTCGACGATATATACAGAAATCTCACGCTTCGCTAGTGCAACCAACTTAAATGCACACCACATTGCGACAACAAATAGGAGCACTATCACCGTCTCCGTAATTTTAGCATTAAAAACAAGTTGGAAATTGCTCGTCAAACGTGGCAAATGAGGTGCGTTCGTACTATAACTAGTTTTATAATTATTTTTTGCCCCCATATTGTACTGAATGTATAATTTTTTGCACTTCATAAAGCGCATAGTCTGATACATCATTAAAATGCACTTCCAATATTTTTTTCCCATTCCCCGTAATGTAACGGAACACTTTTGACTGTCCCTGTAATTAAAGTATACATCCGATTTTCCTAAAATTTGAAATAGCTCAACAAAATTTTGCAACAATTATATCTTTAAAATTTCAGACCATTCGGAAGGCTGTAATATCATTAAAATGCACTTGCAATAATTTTTCCCATTGGCCGTAATGTAAAGAAAAACTTCTGACTGTCCCTGTAATTAAACTATGCATCCGATTTTCCTAAAATTTGAAAGGGCTCGACAAAATTTTGCAACAGTTATAACTTTAAAATTTCAGATCATTCGGAAGGCTCTAATATCATTAAAATGCACTTGCAATAATTTTTCCCATTGGCCGTAATGTAAAGAAAAACTTTTGACTGTCCCTGTAATTAAACTATACATCCGATTTTCATAAAATTTGAAATAGCTCAACAAAATTTTGCAACAATTATATCTTTAAAATTTCAGACCATTCGGAAGGCTGTAATATCATTAAAATGCACTTGCAATAATTTTTCCCATTGGCCGTAATGTAAAGAAAAACTTTTGACTGTCCCTGTAATTAAACTATACATCCGATTTTCATAAAATTTGAAATAGCTCAACAAAATTTTGCAACAATTATATCTTTAAAATTTCAGATCATTCGGAAGGCTGTAATATCATTAAAATGCACTTGCAATAATTTTTCCCATTGGCCGTAATGTAAAGAAAAACTTTTGACTGTCCCTGTAATTAAACTATACATCCGATTTTCATAAAATTTGAAATGGCTCGACAAAATTTTGCAACAGTTATATCTTTAAAATTTCAGATCATTCGGAAGGCTGTAATATCATTAAAATGCACTTGCAATAATTTTTCCCATTGGCCGTAATGTAAGGAAAAACTTTTGACTGTCCCTGTAATTAAACTATACATCCGATTTTCATAAAATTTGAAAGGGCTCGACAAAATTTTGCAACAGTTATATCTTTAAAATTTCAGATCATTCGGAAGGCTGTAATATCATTAAAATGCACTTGCAATAATTTTTCCCATTGGCCGTAATGTAAAGAAAAACTTTTGACTGTCCCTGTAATTAAACTATGCATCCGATTTTCCTAAAATTTGAAAGGGCTCGACAAAATTTTGCAACAGTTATAACTTTAAAATTTCAGATCATTCGGAAGGCTCTAATATCATTAAAATCCACTTGCAATAATTTTTCCCATTGGCCGTAATGTAAAGAAAGACTTTTGACTGTCCCTGTAATTAAACTATACATCCGATTTTTCTAAAATTTGAAAGGGCTCGACAAAATTTTGCAACAGTTATATCTTTAAAATTTCAGATCATTCGGAAGGCTCTCATATCATTAAAATGCACTTGCAATAATTTTTCCCATTGGCCGTAATGTAAAGAAAAACTTTTGACTGTCCCTGTAATTAAACTATACATCCGATTTTCCTAAAATTTGAAAGGGCCCGACAAAATTTTGCAACAGTTATATCTTTAAAATTTCAGATCATTCGGAAGGCTCTAATATCATTAAAATGCACTTGCAATAATTTTTCCCATTGGCCGTAATGTAAGGAAAAACTTTTGACTGTCCCTGTAATTAAACTATACATGCGATTTCCCTAAAATTTGAAAGGGCTCGACAAAATTTTGCAACAGTTATATCTTTAAAATTTCAGATCATTCGGAAGGCTGTAATATCATTAAAATGCACTTGCAATAATTTTTCCCATTGGCCGTAATGTAAAGAAAAACTTTTGACTGTCCCTGTAATTAAACTATACATCCGATTTTCATAAAATTTGAAATGGCTCGACAAAATTTTGTAACAATCATATATTTGAAATTTCAGACCATTCGGTTGGGTAGTTTTTGCTCTGTTACATGCGGACAGACGGACAGACGGACGGACAGACGGACGGACAGACGGACGGACTGAACGACGACTATAGGTGCTACGTATTTATATAATTACGAACGCACCTAAAAATGAGTGCTATCGCGCTTTTCGCAATTATGGCACATAACAACAGTAGCGCTGTCGCGTTTCTTGTAATTTTGGCACTAACAAGAGGAGCGCTATCGCGCTGCTTCGCACTCAAACTGTTAAATAATAATTCAAATCTTGTGTGAAATAGCAATCACCTGTATATGTGTTTGAGAATATTCAAACTTTATACCAGAAAAATATACGGGGATACCTGTGTCGAATCCGAACCAAGTAAGTATTGTGAAAAAGCGTGCAACACACCTTTGGATTACAGACGATTAAAACGTTTTATGATTTAAAATTTGATGATCTAACTTGAAACACGGAGAAGTAAATGCAAATTTCCGACGTATTCAACATTCACCATTAGTGCATGGTGAATGTCGACATTTGCTGGTGAAAGTCAGAAATAAGGATATTTAACAAATATTTCGGACATACACCAAACGACTATGTGAATGTTGACATTCACCGGTGAAAGTCGACATTCTCCAGATTTCGGTCTTTCGCGGTAACATATATATAAAGAGGAGGAGACATATAGTGTACTGTCTACCAGTTGCGAGGGAAGTAACTGTGGAGGTTATCACTAGATGGCGGCTGCTTTTTTTAAAACGGATCTTCAGTTTCTGAGTATCGCCAGGGAAAACATCCCACCAGTAAAATGGAATAGAAAATTTCGTCTTAATTCATGCTTCTTATTCATGGAAATGTTTCACAAAAATATCATAATTTTTTGTTTTTTTACTGGCCCCAGTATGCCTTGTAAAACTGTCAGTTTGTTTCCCTGGTTCCACAATATGGCGGAAACGCAGGGTCTAACTACTGCCAAAGTAAACTCATACCACTAAAAAATGAAAATCAGTTTCTGAAATTGATTCTTGTTCTGAACTTGACTCCGTTTCTAAAATTGACTGTTTATGAATCTGACTGAAATTTTGTAATAATAAGGCTCTTTAAAAAGTTGAAAATTTCTATATAAATCTACTGGTGGAAGTTTCCCCCGGCTGTAAACAACTCCTGCGATAGCGGTTACCGTTCAAGCTTCACTATTTTAAGGATATGTCAGTTCCTCTTTATTAATAGTTACATGATATATACGTTATGCAAAAGTTCAAATGTAGTGAATTTGATATATATATATGCATAGATGCCAACCTCTTTAATTTATTTAAACAAAAATTTCACAATAAAATCTAAAATTTACCTTACTGAAAGAGGACACATTTCCGCACATATATTTTCTGGTTAAAAACATACTTGTCTTGGATCAGACTCCGGAATAATTAACAGATGTTCGCATCTATGATATGCGCCGTGTGAAAAAAATTACTATTTTCTATGAAACCACGAATTTGAAGTGAAAACGCAAAACATTCTCATATAAATGTCTATTTTACTTTTATTTTGTTAAGAATTGCAATATGCAATGATCTCCTTAAATTTTTATTAAACATTTTTGTGCAGGATTCGTAGAGATTAGGGAATTTAACTGATTTTAGGGCAGATAAACATCAGTATTTTCTCAGAATATAACTCGTCTTTTGCAGTCGCGCGACAATATAAGTCGAGTTTTTCTACATAAAAATACTGGTATTTCAGCTGAAAGCGTAGGAACTCTGGCTGTGGGATTTCAATTGCTCACGCAGTAATAGATTTTTTTAATAAATTACTCGATTAACCAGTTAAATGTTTGGCCCGAATACAGTTCGTGCAATACGACTTTGCTTGCTTCGTTATTAAAAGCTTTTGGATACCACTAATTTTTAACTGTAAGCCTCCCTTATTGACAGACAATTTTCGATTGTATAAGGGAAATACTTTAGCTTGCGAAAAGTGGTGTTGGGCCTCTATTTTTTGTGCGTAAGTAATTGTGTAAATACGAAGCACCTATAGTCATCGTCTGGTCCGCCGCTGCTATCTAAATACTCAATCCCTGAGGACGCAAGTTGTGACGTCATCACTGATCGACCGACTTCTCGCTAGTGTTGGATTTCACACCGGGAATTTTTGAATAGCAATTTACTGTTATGTGTGGAATATCTATCATCTTATAAAGCAATAGTAACTATTTAAACTTACTGGTGAGAATCCAGAATCCCCTAATAAAAAATCAGCAAGATGCAGCAGCACTGTGGCATTCCGCATCTGGCTGGATTTTTATTTAGGGTTTCCGAATCCTCACCAGTAAGTTTAAGTAGCTCAAGGTTCGCACACTCCTTGGAATTTCCAAGGACTCTGGCACCACTATTAATGATAAGAAAATTTACATTTAGTTTTTAAAGCACAGAATTCGCAATCCCAGCCTTTATTCACAGATTTTTCAATATTTTTCGACAGTGAAATACTTTGAAAATTCTGTTAAAATTTAGTGGTAATACTGTGCGAACCCCGTAGCTGCTAATATTTTATACGATGATGGATATTCCACTAATAAAATAAAAGGGAATTGCTATTAAAAATTTTCGGGTAGGAATTCCAACACTAGTGAGAAGTCGGTCGATTAGTGATGACGTCACAACTTGTGTCCTCAGGCCTTGAGTATTTCGATGGCAACGGGTCCGCCCACCCGTCTGTCTGTCCGCATATAACAGCACAGCATCTACCCAATCGAATAGTTTTAAATTTAATACATATAATCGTTGCAGAATTTTGTGGAGTCACATCAAATCAGGGACAGACAAAAGTATTACGTTACATTACGGCCAATGGGAAAAAATCGTTTCAAGTGCCTTTTAATGATATTACACTCTTTCGAACATAATGAAACAAATATGCATTTATGATGTGCAATAAAACATACATTCGGTAGAATATGTAGTGAAATGAATATTTCTTATTCATTTACAGGGCCATTCAAAAGAGTTCCGTTACATAATATGGTACATGGGGAAACATTGTTTGCGGCATATTTTAGTTATGTTAAACTATTTCACATGTAATGAAATTGATATACGCTGCTGAGGTTCACTACAAGTTACTTCTTGTATAATAGAAAATGCATAGTATTTACAGGGACACACAAAAGATTTCGGATACTGTACTGTATCCGAAGTGCTGTATATTAGCGATGATTGCTGGGAGTGTATTTGTACCCACATAGCGTTTTTAATTTGCAGAAAATTTGCAGAAGTCTTATTTTGGAAACCTGCAAAGTTTCAGCAAGCTCAGCATGACAAGACTGAAAGTTCATAACTAGACTGCAGGAAGATAATGCAAACGCCAAAGTCACCATACTTTGAACTTGCAGCTAACTTGTCGTGCAAGTTAATTTCATGCTGTATCAAATTTATTGCAAATAACCGGCAAACAAGCAATCAAAGATACTGCGAAGCAGTGTTGCCAGATGAGCTACTTTTTAAAAAATCAGATTCTCAATTGACACCACTTTTTTGAAATGGAAAAATGTGCCTTATTTAATGACATATTAATTAAGGCAAAAACAAAGTGAATTTTACCGTTTCAAAAAAGTGGTGTCAATCAAGAAATCTGAATTTTAAAAAAGTAGCCCACTGGTAACACTGCTTCGAAGTAGTAATTTTTCCACGCCGCATTAACTGTTTACAACTGTTTCACTATAAGTTCAACCCCTTGAGGGGCGGTGGGATAAAATATATCCCACCTAATTTAAACAAGATTCTCACCAGAAAATTTTAACTAAGTTTTATATTTTTAGCTTTGGAGGAAAATATTTGAATAATTGCTTTTTCTTATTTAAAAATAAAAGTTTTCGATTATTCCGGTGAAAATTCAATATTTATAGACATTTTTGCTTGCCCCTCAAGGGGTTAACCCCTTCGAAACGGCCATTGACCAACCTGATCAGGTGTATTGATGCTGACGCACCGTTAAGGTGCATACATCGTTTTTACCAACATAAATAAATAGGGATAATATTTGTACTTTCAAATTCGAGCCTTTTTTGATATTTGATATGTATAGCGTTTAAAAAAAGCGGTGCCAACCGAATAAAATTTCTGCAATTTCTGCGTATCTGCTGATAGTTTATTCTTTCAAGAGAGGGATTTTTTTGCTTTCGTCACTTTCGTGAATTAAAGACAGTCTTGACAGCAGTTTCAAAACAAACTACTCATGCAAGTGGGTGATGGTATACCTTGCGGGATATTTGCTGCGAATTTCTGAATTCAAATTTGTCACGGCAAGATAATATCAGAAAAAATCAAACTTGCTGCTAATGTTCATGCTATCTGGGTAGTTGTAGTATGAGTTTTTAGGATTAAAAAGTTTTTTGCATTTTGCGTTGTTTGTATATATGCTATAGATCATATACAGGGCTACACAAAAGAATTCGTAAGAGTTACTGAGTATAAACAAAAAAACTTTAAAGGAGGTTTTTAAATGAGTTATGCATTTTTACGTGGAACTACATTTACTATACTAAGAAGTCTTTGTAGAATATAGATAAAATGATATAAAAGACCTCGCAAAGAAGAGGATACATGGCATTTAGATGGTAATCTCTGGAAGTGTGATTTCAGTAATTTTAAGCGTGTTTTAGTCTTAAGTAAGTAAAATACAGAGCTGTACAAAAATATTCAAGTAATCTTCTATTGGTATAAATTGCTGAAAGTGAAATTTCAACCTATTATGCGTTTTTAACACGTCACTGTTTATGAATTCGGTTTCTCTCTCCGTCTGTCGGCATGTCTGTCTGTCCGAACTCTAACTTGCGTTAATATAGCTGGATTGCTCTGTAATTGATATATATTATTGAGATTTACTATGCCATGTTTGGTATTGTAAATAAAGTATGTAGCATTCATATTTTATTTACAGAGAAACTCAAAAGTATTCCATTATATTATGGTCTATAGGGAAATGTAGTAATTATATAAATACGTAGCATCTTTAGTCATCATCTGGTCTGTCTGTCTATCTGTCGTATGTCTGCATATAAGAGCTCAAAAACTACATAACCGAGTAGTTTGAAATTCTATGTATATAATCATTGATGAATTTTATCGAATCATATCAAATCATTTTCATTATCGAATCATTTTCATCCAAATGATATAAATGACTATGAAAATAAAACAAAATAAGTATTATACTGGTATATATATATATATATATATATATATATATTTATATTTAAAAACGCATCTGCCAACACGTATTAGATAAGTTATTTATGTTTGTATATAATCTAATATATAAAAATGAAAATTTGTCTGTCTGTAATTCTATACAAATCCACAGTTTGGAAGCTAGAATTGTGAAATGTTACGTACATGTGTATTAAAACACGGCCAAGGCAACTAAAGTAATCCGGAATCGAAATAACATATAGTAATTTTTAATTAATAAAAAACCACCAATTTAGCAGCAATTTCGTTATAGCAGTTGCCAACAATTAAAAATCCACAATAAAATTCTTACCACAACAATTACATTTCTATTGGAAGAATACCACGTGAAAAATTAAAATTAAATAAATTGTTTGACGATTTTTAAAAAGGGAATATTACGTCGTAACTTTTCTATTTCAAGATTTCCACGTGAAAAATGAAAATGAAATAAATAGTTTGACGATTAAAAAAAAAAAGAAGTATTACGTCATTTTGGAAATATAAAGGACGTGGCGAATATAGTATAACGTCATATGAGTGGGAACAAACGTATTGAAGCATGATAAAAACCCAATTATGGAAATATTGGCATATTTTAACATTATTACTCCAATGATGAATTGAAATAAGTTCATTTATAGCTGTATTCTTTTGCGTCTGTTATATAAATTTATACATTTTTATATTGGGTTTTCGTTTTGTTCACGTGTTCACTTCGACTGCTTTTTTTATTGTTTGTTTTATGTTGTATGTTAAATTTTGGAATTGAATTCTTAGAACAAACGTTCTTCAAATTCCGGACAACGCAGGGCACTTTAGCTAATTACCAATAAAGTTACCCGAGTGAAATGCGCCGGCCGGTTGTCTGTCCATGTTGCTCAAAAGGCAGAGCGTTGACAATTTAACCCTTTATCTACTGACGGTACTTATAAGTACCATTGAAATAACTTGTTATAAAATTCATTTAATGCATCGATTAGTTGTAACACAGTTTAGAATGAGTTATAGATAAAATACTTTATCTTGTTCCAAAAGCATTATTGGTTACACAACACACAAATATTTTTAAAAGGATGATTTCTTTTGCATTTGCATCATTTCAGCTTTCTTGGCGTTGTGAGGGGGGGGGGGGATTTTTCAATTCGGAAATATTTCTATATTTCTATTGTAAGAACATTATATTTGTAAATTTCCTAATTCTGCAAAATACTAAAAAGAATATTTAAAATAAAAGATTTGAGTGGGATTATAAATATTGCACAAAATCCCCATCAAATGAAATTTAATGAATCCTTTTAAATCCTTCAGTCCTTATAAAAATCCTTCTAAAACTTATTAAATGATTATGTAAATCTTCAAATGTAGTTTAAACAATTCACGAAAAATGCTTTAGAAGATAAAATTTTCATGAATTCATAATTCAGTACATAAAGGGTTAAACCAAAGGTCAAGGATTCGACTGCCGTCTTAGATACTTTTTCACACAGTTGAAGACATTTTAATTCGTATAACTTTAGAAATCATTAAGACTGAGTTAAAAATAATATAGTACATTTAACTATTGTATTATTTTTTTCTTGTGTCATACTTTATGAAACATTTTTTCTTTTTCTAAGTAAAAATAAGCAAGACAATAGTTGAGAATTTCTTTGAATTATAAATTGGTGTCATGTAATGTTAGCAATACTTAGAATTCTTTTAAATGTATGATTGTTTACATTTTTTAACGCCGTTGTAATTTTAGCTAAGATTGTAAAAAAGTTTCAACCTATTTAAATGAATTTTTTTTTTTAATAATTATCTCTAAAGACTTCATCTTGAAAAGTTTTGTATGAAATTTACTAATATGAAGTAAATTTAAACTTTAAAATAGTATTTATTTATATATTTTTTAAAAATATATATTTATCTTCACTCGTTACCACTTTTAATTAGGAAAATATCTTGTGTTTGCTTCTTTTCACACGTTGTAGCTTTTATTTGATTTAGTTAAAAAAAAAAAAAAAAAAAAGATTAAATATCTCAAAAAGTTACATTTCGAATAATATAGAAAAAAAAAATAACATGGGACAAATTTAAATTTAAAAATGATATTTAGCTAAATTCGTAAGCTCCAATAACGCGCAAAGCAAGTATCACTAAACATATACAGGATTGTTAACATTAAACTGATGGTACTCAGAGGCTCATAACTCCGGTTTTACTGGACGGATCCGAATGAAACTTCAGATGTATGTTATGTAGATCATGCGGCCGAGGTTTTCGTAAAAGTAATTAAAATTTCGCCACCAGGTGGCGTTTTAACAATGTAAAATGAAAAATAACAATTCAAAAATCAAAGATTAACGGAATGTTTTATTTATTTACACACATGTGTCCTCTATGTGCATACCTTGTCGGTCAACAATATGCTGAAAGCGTACAACCGTATTATCAAAGGCCGCACGCAACATATGAGTAGGAATGAGGGAGACAGGGTGTACGATGCTAGCTTTCGAGTCCGCTAAATTAATTATACGTCCTTGATAAGCATTATCTTTGAGAAAACCCCACAGCCAGATGTCACAAGGATTAGTGATACTTACATGTACTATTTACATTATTTTTAGTGTTTGTGCTCAAAAATAATGCAATTAGTTCAATTAAGCTCTATTCATAAGCTAATATTATATTTTGTTGCATTGGAATATCTCAATTTGTTGATCTTCTGCAAGAAAGTAAACCCTATTGGATTTCAATGGGAGTCTATGGAAGGCGAAATACTGGAAATAGTGCCAAGTTGTCCGTCACTTTTCGCGACTAATTTTGGTCGCTAAATCTGGCGATATATTGCAAAGTTGGTGACAATCTTGGCAAAATGTATAAAACTTTATTCATTTATGCTTTTTCATTCACATCTCTCATAAATTCAATATGAGTTTTAAAAGATATGATATAAAATATAAGTTACGTCTTTATGTGACTTTAAAAGTTTTGTTTTAAAATTCATTTAAAATTATTTTTGATTTGGTTAAATAAATTTGACTTCTAAACAATACTTTTAATTTTCCAATTCACTGTTAAATATATAATGTTCATTGAATCTATACTATACACAGGGTGCGTAGGGGTGCTTGAGTTTCTCGGTTAAGAAATTCTTTGGAACCAGCATTTTTTTTTTTTATGAAAAATCTCTCCTGAAATAAGGCGAAATTTCGTCTATTTAAACTAGATTTATTTTTCTGTAAAAAAATTCTGATATTTGGCCTTGAAAATAACGGTACCCGTACGAACACTGTATACATTGAAATGTATTTATTTCAATAAATTAAGCCCCACCAGTGGCCGAGAGGCTCTGCTCTCGAAGCTGGTAGACGGGAGGTGCTGGGTTCGATCCCAATCGCGCCCGTCGGCCTAATCGTTCGGAGTTTTCGTGGTTTTCTTCGAACCTTGGTTCTCCAAGCGTTAATACGGGTTAGGTTCCCTTAGAAAGACCTCCACGGAAGGCACTCCCCCCTTAGGGCTTATATCCCACGTGCTGATAATTGGCCGACATAAATACAACAACAACAACAACTTCAATAAATTAATTTATATTTTGTGTCACGTTATTCAAAATTGTAAGTAATATTTATGTAAATGGTTTCTTTGGCTCAAACTATCCATTTCCATACGTTTGACTTAGTTTGAATACAATGACGCAAAGAAACCATTTACATAAATATTATTTACAATTTTGAATAACGTGACTCAAGATATAAATCAATTTATTGAAATAAATACATTTCTATGCATAGTATAGATTCAATGAAAATTATATATTTAACACTGAATTAGAAAATTAAAAGTATTTTTTAGATGAGTAAATATATTTTACCAAATCAAAAATAATTTAAATTGGATTTTAAAACAAAACTTTTAACCCTTTGAGGGCGCTGGTATGTTTATGAAACCACTTAATTTTAATTCCGAAATGCCACAATGGCACCAGAATTTTGGTAAAAAAAAAAAAATAAATAAATAAAAATTCTCTTTATTATGTGTGTGCAATATATATGTCGTAGGCTAATTGAGAAATCCGGCTCTTTGCAAACAGACTAGGCTCTTTGCAAAGAGCCGGGCTAATTGGAGAATCCATCTCCCTTTTTCCAATTAGCCTGATATTTTTCAGGCTTATTGCAAAGAGCCTAGAAAGCGTTAGGCTAATTGAAAAATGACCACTTATTATCCGATCAGGGTGATATTTTTAGCTCACAGGCTATCAAAGCCTGAGAGCTTAAGTGCCCGCCGATTCTGTATGTACGTAACGCGATAACTCTTGATAGAAATATCCGATTTGCTTCAATTTTTTTTCTAGGTTCATTCTGATAAGGTGCTTCGCTGATTAGTTTTTGGAGTTCATTGGTTAAGGATAAAGGGAGAAAAGGGGGGCTAGTCCCCCCCCCCTCAATCTATATAAATGGGTTTTTCATGCAGAAATAGTCGATTTGCTCCAAATTTGGTATACCGGTTTATTGTGTTAAGGAGCTTCCCTGATTAGATTTGGAAGCTCATTATTTAAGTATAAAGGGGGGAAAGGGGGGCTACCCCCCTTAATTTAGATAAATCGGTTTTTCATGAGGAATTATTCGATTTGCTCCAAATTTGGTATACCGGTTTATTAAGTTAAGGAGCTGCCTTGATTAGATTTGGGGGTTCATTAGTTACATATAAAGGGAGGAAAGGGGGAGCTATCCCCCCTCCGTAATTTAGATAAATGGGTTTTTCATGCAGAAATATGCGATTTGCAATAAATTTGGTATACCGGTTAATTATGTTAAGCAGCTTCCCTGATTACATTTGGAAGATCATTATTATGTATAAATGGGGGAAAGGGGGGCAATTGCCTCTCCCCTTAATTTAGATAAATGCGTTTTTCAAGTAGAAGAATTCGATTAGCTCAAATTAGATGTACTGGTTTATTATGTTAAGGAGATGGCTTGATTAGATTTGGAGGTTCATTAGTTAAGTATAAAGGGAGGAAAGGGGGGGGCTACCCCCCCCCCCCCCCCTTAATTTAGGTAAATGGGTTTTTTATGCAAAATTATTCGATTTGCTCCAAATTTAGTATACCGGTTTATTATGTTAAGTAGCTTCCCTGATTAGATTTGGAGGTTCATTAGTTAAGTATAAAGGGAGGAAAGGGGGTAGACTCCCCCTTAATTTAGATAAATGGGTTTTTCATGCAGAGTTATTCGATTTCCTCCAAATTTCGTATACCGGTTTATTATGTTAAGGAGCTGCCTTGATTAGATTTGGAGATTTATTGGTTAAGTATAAAGGAGGGACAGGGGCTAGTGTCCCCTTAATTTAGATAAATGGGTTTTTCATACAGAATTATTCGATTTCCTTCAAATTTGATATACCAGTTTATTACGATATGGCTTCCTTCATTTGATTTTGAGGTTCATTGGTTAAGTATAAAAGGGGGTAAAGGGGTGCAATTGTCCCTCCCCTTAATTTAGATAAATGTGTTTTCATGCAGAATTATCTAATTTAGTTTAATTTTTTTTCTAGGTTCATTCTATTAAGGAGCTTTTCTGATTAGATTTGAAAGTTCATTGGTTCAACATAAAGGGAGAAATGGGGGAGCTAATACCCCCCCCCCCCCCTTAATTTAGTGAAATAGTTTTTTCATGCAGAATTATCTGATTTGCTTCAAATTTGGTATACCAGTTTATTATGTTAAGTAGATTCCCTGATTCAATTTGGAGGTTCTTTGGTTAAGTAGAAAGGGGGGCAGCGGGGACTAATCCCTTCATTTATTTTGCGAGGGGCATTATTCTTTGAAATAAGAGTATAATATACAATTAATGTGAATAGCCTGTGGGCTCCATGCCATCAGTTTAACTGGGAAATTTTCATTTTATTAGGTTTATTAAAGCATAACCCTACCCAAACCCGAAAAATAAATTACAACAGACCGTACCCCGATAAGAGCAAGACAAAATAATTTCAGTCTACATGCAACCCGACCCGAACCTGAGAGTTCCATTTGAAAAACCCGAAATCACGAACCAAATCTGATATTCCGACAAAAATATTCCAAAGATCCATAACCGGATCCGAACAAGACAAATTAGTTTCCGTGAACACGCAACGCTACCAGAACCTAAAAATTCCATTCTAAGTCAACCTGAAACCCGTCCCGAACCAAATCTTAACCGACAAAAATATTCCAAAGAACTATAATCCGATGCAAGCCAGACAAAATAATCTCCGTCGACCGGCAACCTGATCCGAACCTGAAAGTTACAATTGAACTCAATCCGAAGCCTGGTTGTGGTCGGTTTTCGGGTTGACTTCAAATGGAACTTTCAAGTTCGGATCCGGTTGAAAAAAAATTAAACTAAATTAGATAATTCTGCATGAAAACCCATTTATCTAAATTAAGGAAAGGGGCAATTGCACCCCTTTCCCCCCTTTTATACTTAACCAATGAACCTCCAAATCAAATGAAGGAAGCCATATCGTAATAAAGTGGTATATCAAATTTGAAGCAAATCAAATAATTCTGTATGAAAAACCCATTTATCTAAATTAAGGGGACACTAGCCCCTGTCCCTCCTTTATACTTAACCAATAAATCTCCAAATCTAATCAGCTTCATTCGCCATTTTGTTTCAAAAGGGTTGCCATTTTTTTAAAAAAATGTAATTTAAAATTTAAAATGAGGTATTAAAAAATTGGAAAATGAAAAAGATTTTTTTTATGTGTTTGGCCTTGATACAAAGATTCTGGAGCAGTTTTTGTTTCTGAAAATTTGTTCTTTTGTTTATATCTTAAAAAGTGGTTGAGTTATAGCCCTTTGAATTTCTATCATGGCTAACACTTTGAAACGATCTTGTATTTGTCACGCGATACCACACTTATTCGCCTATTTCGATGGAAGAAGGCATGTGGATAGTATACATCAATATCTCGACCAAGTTCGCTGGCCAGCTTCATCAGCCATCTTGTTTCAAAATGGCGGCCATTAAATTAAAAAAAAATTATATTTAAAGTGAGGTGCAAAAAAATTAGAAATTGAAAAAGGTTTCTTTTTTAAGTATTTGACCTTGATATAAGGATTCAGGAGCATTTTTTGTTTGTCTTTATCTTAAAAAATGGCTCAGATATAGCAGTTTCAATTTCTAAAGTGGGTGACATTTTGAAAAATCTGATTTTTTGCCTGCGACAGCACTCGTATATATCAACCGATTCCGATATGAGTGAGCATGTGCACAGCAATTACTAAGGTCTCGACCAAGTTCACTGGTTAGTCTCATCTACCATGTTGTCTTAAAATGGCAGGCACTTTAAGAAATCGCCGAATTTGGCAGCCAAATGTAAGTGACTTTAAATAAAAGCAGCTTGGATAAAGCTGACTAATTTCGCGAAATTCTCATTCATAATGATTTAGTATTGATAAAAATTAGTATTGAATCTCCTACATTCGGTTTCCACTTAATTGAGCTTCGTGTGTTTGAATAATATAAGTTGGCTTTTTAAAAACAAGGAATATGAAAGCTACCTCTTCCTCCCGGCACTGGCAGGAAGGACTTTTTTATTTTGACTCATTTTTTCAGGTTTTATTTCTATTTTAAATTCAGATTTTCAGCAATTCTAGAGATATTTTTTACAGATTTCAGAAAATTGTACTAATTTAAACTATTGCCAACTGTATAAAAAGCGCAAGCAACAATGTTTGCTTCAAATTAAAAAATTATTTACACGTGACTATTATAAACAGGAAAAAACTTTCAAATTAGAATTAAATAATTACGTATAAAAAGCAGGAACGTATTAAAAATTACGTCATAAAAAGTATACACATGAATTTTAAAAGAGAAAGGATATTGTAAAATAATAAATTCATTAACATGCGTTAGAAGTCTTAGGAGAAATTACGTCATATTTACATCACATTATAGTTATTACATAAAATGAACACAAAAAATATTGCAAAAAAGTTTAAATTTAGAAATTGCGCTAGACATTTATTTGATATTTTTAGAATTAATTTAAAATGTTTCATTTAAAAGAACTTTCTTTTCGCTTTGTTAAAAAATACCAGGAGACAAAGACTCTCTTTACTTAATTCCTTTTATATTAGCTTATTTTGAAATGTTGATACACGTGTATACGTCATCAAGTTATTTTTATTTCGACGTTTTATTTGTGTTTTTATTAATGTTGTACGAATTTATTTGTTCTTTCGTTATTTAAAATAAAAATTATATCAATTTGTATAATTTGGCGAGTGGTTTGGCGATTTATATAATTTGGCGAAATTGGTCGACAGGATAATCAAGTAGTACCGCAGCGGATTAGGCGTTAAAATTCCCCAATCAAAGAGAAATGAATAGAAATTCGTTTATAGGGAGATCGCCACTGTTTTTTAAATTATAATTCAATATTTCGAAATCTTTTTAAAGCCGATCAAATTAGCGTGCATTTAGAGTCTGCGGTGTCTGGACGGGGGTTGGCGAGCGTAGCTCGTAGGGGGCCGAGCCCCATAGTTTGTAAAACAATCTCACTTCTGAAGCCCAAATTATGAGAAACTTTGAAAAAGAACGCCAAGGCACCTATGCTGGAAAAGTGCCGCGGTTTATATAGTCTGATAGAAAAGTTACAATCACACTTCCACTTCAGGGGCCTTGGCGAAGAAGGAAAATTGGTAGCATATTTTCTGGCAACGTATTCGCTTTTTCATTTTATATACACACGCATTTTTCCAATACTTGTACCATTTATTTAGCATAAATAAACCATACATCTAATTTTCAATGTAAACATGCCATGTAATCCGCAAAAAGCCTCGAATCCACATAACATTTGGAACCAAGCAGTGCGGATAAGTGGTCTTCTACTATACTACAGTTTTTCATAAATGAGCTTAGTTTTTCAAGTCTGTTATTTTCATCTATTACTGCGGAACAATCGAGAAAAACTCATATTCTTGCATATGTGTTGTATATATCTATATATCTCTTATTCCGCTGGTTTTGACGGGCTATCTTTCTAGTAACTATATAATATCTGATTCAATAGTTTATCGGAACATATCTTTCTTTATTATCTTCATATATCTTTAACATTTCCTCTTCTATCGTTCATTTCGTTTTCAGAATATTAATCTTTATTCCATTCTTCCCCGATGGCATATTTTCGAGAATGTATGAATGAATATGATTATGACTTAATTCGAAAAATAGCGCAGAGTCGTTGGAAAAAAAGTAAACCCCCTACTAACTCCTCAACAAACTATCGTAGAAGAAAGTTACTAGTACCGAACGATTGAAAATAAAGTATACTTTTAAATGATGCATATAGAACTTGCGTAGGGGTCCATCTACATCTTAAAACGAACCTAAACTTCATTTTTACTTTCTTCTATCTTGACAAGAAGAAAGTATTGGTTTCATGAAAATTTTCGAATTCCAGTTTTCGACGGATTTACACGTTTCATGGGTCAGATATTCCAAAAAACATGTTTTTATAAAATGTCTGTCTGTGAGTCTGTCTGTCCGTCTGTCTGTCTGTCTGTCTGTTTGTGGGCGCTCTATCTCAAGAACTAATGCACGGAATTTAATAAAAATTTATATTCAGGTAGTCCCTGATATAGATTGGTGCTGATTAGTTTTTGGTGTAAATCGACCTGCAGGTGGCGCTGCTATGTAGCATTTTGCAGCATTTCCGCAAAAGCTATATCGCAAGAACTAATGCACGGATTTTTATAAAACTTTCGATTCCGGGAATCCTTGATATGAATTGGTGCTGGTAACGTTTTGGTGCAAATCTCCCAACAGATGGCGCTGCTATGCTGCATTTTGCAGTATTTACACGATTTTCGTAATAGCCCAATCTCAAGAAATAATGCACGGATTTTTATCAAACTTCAGATCCAGTTAGTGATTGACATGAATTGACGTTTTGCCCCTTGTGGTGTAAATCGCTCAACAGGTGGCGCTGCTATGCTGCATTTTTTGAGATTTCCGCAATAGCTCTATCTCAAGAACTAATGCTCGGGTTTTCAATAAACTTCAGAATCAGGTATACCTGTATATGAATTAGTGCTGTTTATGTTTTGGTGTAAATCACTCAACAGGTGGCGCTGCTATGCAGCATTTTTCACGATTTCTACAATAGCTCAATGTGCAAAGCTAATGCACGGATTTTCATCAAACTTCAAATTCAGTTAGTCCTTGACATGATTTGATGTTTCGTGCCTTTTCGTGTAAATCGCACAACAGGTGGCGCTGCTGTGCTGCATTTTTTGTTATTTCCACAAAAGCTCTAGCTCCAGAACTAATGCACCGATTTTCATCAAGCTTCAGATTCCGGTATACCTTAATATGAATTAGTGCTGTTTGTGTTTTAGTGCAAATCGCTCAACAGGTGGCGCTGCTATGCTACATTTTTCAGAATTTCCCCTACAGCTCTATCTCAATAACTAATGCACGAATTTTCATCAAACTTCAAATTCAGGTATACTTTGATAGGAATTGGTTCTAAATTGATGTAATTTCTTTTACTATTTAAATGATTTAATTGACGTGATTTATATAGAAGAAAGTTTTGTGATGGCCACAACATACTAGTTTTCATTGACAATACCGAATTTTAACCAGATATTTCAAATCTTCGGTTCAAACTATGCCTAGACACCAAATTTCAAGTCACTTAAATAATACGTTTTTGAATTTTAAACATTCAAAATTTAGTGCTTCTAATGTTAAATTATATTTTCATATTTTTATTAATATCTCCTGAAATTATACTACAAATGTGCTAATTTTTTGTGTAGCAATAATACTAAAATACCCAAACATAAAAACGTTGAATTTGCAATTTTTATAATTTTATGATATGAATTATGAAATTAATATTCGAAAAAATTATGAATTGCAGCCTACAATTTTTTTGATGGATTTAAATTTATTAAGTTCTGCTTTATGGAAATCCAAAATTTCACATTTTTCTTCCAAGTAGTTTTCAAATTATGCTTAAAAAACGGCAAAAGGATGGTTTAAGGGGCTTTCTATAATAGCAGTGGAATATTTTGAAATTTCTTATGCTATCCTGTAATCAAGCAGTCTTCAATGACTGCTTGAGTGGTGCTTAAGATACCTTGATCAAGAAGGGGGCTCTGTTGGTCATCAATCGAGTACTGAACTTTAATTTGGATACAGCCCCTAAAATACGCTCATTTTAAAATAATTAATTTCTCGGAAAACGTATCGTATGAATTGCATAAAAATTTGTTTTTAGTCTAATTGAAGCGCGTAGAGTTCATTTATGCTGTCAGAATTGTGTACTACTATTGAAAAAAACAAAGTTCTGTTTCGGTTTAATATGTAGACTGTCCCCTAAGCAAATTTTATACACATCATTTAAAAGTAGACTTTATTACCAATCGTGTGGTACCAGTAACTTTCTTCTACGATAATTTTTTGCAGAGTTAGTAAGGGGTGTTTACTTTTTTATCCACAACTGTACATATAACTGTTTCCAGAGAATATTCGATCTCCGTTAGTAAAAAGGCGCATGTTTTTTTTTTATCAATTACAAATTACAGGTATTATGAATGAAACGGCATTTTTCTGGTGATTGAAAAAAATGGGGCAGTCTATATCTTAATAAACAACTAATCAAACTATGAAAAAATTCTTAAGCAGTTTTCTAATGGCAATAAGCAAGCATAAAAAATAAGCATTATATTAGATTACCGGAAATTTCTGTCTTATAATGCTATTTCACGCTTAATTTTTTAAAATTAAAATGTCTTCATTGGTACCACTTTTTTTAAATGTGAAATTCCCATTGTTTTCACATTTCACATTAAGGGAACAACACTGGGAATTTTACCATTTTAAAAAAAGTGGTGCCAATGAAAAAATCTTAATTTTAAAATCGTAAGCGTGAAATAACCATGGAACTATTAATAAAGAGGAACCGACATATCCATCAAATGGTGAAGCTTCAACTATAACCGCTTTCGCATGGGTTGATTACACCCTGTGGAAACTTCCACTAGTAAATTTATGTAGAATTTTTCTCCTTATTGAAACGCCTTATTAATGCAAAATTTCAATCATAAATAATGACAGAAACAGGTTTTCATTTTTTTTCGTAGAAGTTTACTTTGGCGAATGTCAGGCTCTGCCTTTCCACCATATTGTGACAACCAGTGAAACAAACTGACTGTTTTCACAGGCAAACTGACCCCAGTAAAAGCAAATAGAAATTTTTACCATGTTTGTTCAAAAATATTTCCATGAATAAGACGCTGAAATAAGACAAAATTTTCTATTCAATTTTACTGGAGGGAAGTTTGCCCCGGCGGGAATAAGAAACGGTAGATCCGATTTTAAAAAAAGCAGCCGCTATTTTGTGACAACCACCTCAGTTACTTCACTCGTAACTGGTAGACAGTACACTATATGTCTCATCCTCTTTATTCATAACTTTATTGAAATAACATTATACGACAGAATTTTTCGGTAGACCTAATGCATTAACTCCTTATACGTAAACTTTTGCTATTAGATCAACACTTCCATTGCGCTTACTAACTAATCATTTTCTTGCCCTTTGGCGTAATTCGTTTATTTTTTTGTACCATACGCACCTCATGTGTTTGGCGGCTACCATAATATAGGTACAGTCGTGGAAAAAAAAAGTAAACACCCCCTACTAACTCCTCAACAAATTATCGTAGAAGAAAGTTACTGATACCGAACGATTGGAAATAAAGTCTACTTTTAAGTAATGTATATAAAATTTGCTTAGGGGGCCACCTACATATTAAAACGAACCATAACTTTGTTTTTTTCAACAGCAGTACCCAATTCTGACAGCATAAATGAACTCTACACCCTTCAATTAGCCTAAAAACGAATTTTTATGCAATTCGTACCATAAGTTTCCGAGAAATTAATTATTTAAAAAGAGCGTATTTTAAGGGCTGTATCCAAATTGAAGTTCCGTACTGGATTGTTAACAGAGAGAGCCTCTTCCTTGATCAAGGCACCTTAAGCGCCACTCAAGGAGTCAATGAAGCGTGTTAGATTACAGTACGGCAGAATAAATTTCAAAATGTCTACTCACTTCCATCATAGAAGGCCCCTTAAACCATCATTTTGCCGTTTTTTAAGCATAATTTAAAACTACTTGGAAGAAAAATGTGAAATTTTTGAATTTCCATAAAGCAGGACTTAATACATCTAAATCCATCAAAAAAATTGTGGGTTGCAATTCATAATTTTTTTCAAATATTAATTTCATAATTCATAATTCATATCATAAAATTATAAAAATTGCAAATTCAGCTTATTTATGTTTGGGTATATTAGTATTATTACCAGAAAAAAAATAGCACATTAGGAGCATAATTTCGGGAGATATAAATAAAAATATGAAAATATAATTTAACATTAGAAGCACTAAATTTTGAATGTTTATAATTCAAAAACTTATCATTCAAATGACTTGAAATTTGGTGTCTAGGCATAGTTTGAACCGAAGATTTGAAATATCTCGTTAAAATTGGGTATTGCCATTGAAAAAAATGAAGTTAGGATTCGTTTTAATATGTAGATGACCTCATAAGAAAATTTTATATACATCATTGAAAAGTAGACTTTATTTCCAATCGTTCGGTACCAGTCACTTTCTTCTATGATGATTTGTTGAGGAGTTAGTAGGGGGTGTTTACTTTTTTTTCCACGACTGTACTACATGCGTAATAAGGGTGTTAACACTTAAAGTTCGAAATACTCCTCAAACGTCACAATGGCATCAGAGTGTAAGATAAAATGTATTTGTACTTAAACAAATGACTTTGTACGTGTACATAAGAAACCGAAAACTTTGCTTCAAAATACTGGTGTCAATGTGATACTTGTCTATTAAAATTAAATACCGCCAATTTGGCGGAATCGACCGCAAAGGGTTAACATATCATTGCATATTTGTACAGATATCTATTCTATAATTTCGGTCGGTGCTATTATGACAAAGTTTTTCTATGGTGTTATTTATTTATAACTATACAAAATCTGATTCAATAGTCTATCGCATAATATCTTTCTTTACATCTTCATCTATCTTCATCTATCTTTGATATTTCCTCTTATATCGTTCATTTCATTTTCGGAATGTTAATCTCTATTCCAAAATAAGTTATTCTTCCCACATGGCACATTCCCAGAAAGCATGAATGAATATGAATATGACTAAATTCGAAAAATAGCGTACTACATATAAATGTTTCCAGGGAATATTCGATATCCGTTGGTAAAATGTCGCATGTGTTTTTATTATTTTTTTCGTTAAACAACAAAGAAATAAATTATCCTTTAATATTACAGGTTGCGTATAGTTGTACCACAAACTTTTAATTGAATATTTTGTTTTATTTAATCTCAGAAAATATTACAAATTCTGCAATTCAACAAGGTTATTATGTATTTTATGACTTAAATGTTAAATAAATTTTTCTAATCAGAAATAGTAATGTCTATGAAATTTTAACTCTTAAATGTCGGGTGTTGCTTTGCGGCAATATATCCAATTTAAGCTCTAAAATACTATTAGCATAATATTGAAGATATAATATGCCTAATGTTGCCAATAAAATACATTCTGAAAATATTATTAAATCGATTTTCAACATGTAAATGGCAACACTTGTGCTGTTTAAGAAAAAAGATAGATTTATTTTTTCAATTGTTGCTACTTGTTCTTTTTGTTTTGTTTGGAAGCTTGCAAAATACCCTATTTTGTTCTGCAATGAGCAAGTAAAATTTATTTATTATTATAGTTCCTAAAATTCTTGTGTATTTAATATTATAGAATTTTATCAAGGTAAATTTTTTTTTTCAATTAAAGACCAGTATTGTCGATTAGTAACAAACTGTTTTTTAGCCGTAAACCATACTTAAAACAAAATATGATTTTTTAAAGTATTTTTCCCATGATTTATTTAAAAAATGAAAGCCGAAAAACATTATTACAAGGATTTGTGAAAAATCAGGCCTTTAAGGGTTAAGTTGAGTTTGCCCCTTCAAGTTAGTATGAATATGCCGCCGTATGGGAAAGCATTGGGTAGTTATAATTAAAGTTACCTTATTAGGACCTATGTAGACTCCGTTCTGGAAGAAAGATATCGACGAAACTTCGAAAATGCGTTATATGGAACATGGGGAAAATAAATCTTCAATAAAAAATAGTAGTTAAAATTTCGACCACGAGGTGAGAGCGGGACGCATGAAGACCAAAAACTTCAAACTGGAAACACAAAACTCTACTTATTCATAGCATATGTGCAATGTGCATTCCATTTTCGTCAAGCACAAAGCGCGTTCAAACAGTGTTCAACATTAGCGCGAATTGTTTCTCGATCAATTGCAGCAACATGGCGAGTTACTCTTGCTTGCAAATCAGGCAGAGTCCGCATGCTTCCTCCATGGAAAGATTTCTTTCAGGACTCCGCACCAACCAGAAATCACAGAGATTTAATTTCGGAGAACGAGGAGGCCAGGTTGTCGGAAACCTTCACGAAATTAACCGATCATCTCCAAAGTTTGCACGAAGCAGTGCCATCACTACTATGGTTATATGAGGTGGTGCACCATTTTACATGGCAAATTCTCAACATTAGAGTGAAGTGTTTCTCGATAAATTGCAGCAATATGCCTAGTCATGCGTGCTTGCAAATCAGACACAGTCCGCATGCTTCCTCCATAGAAACAATCTTTCAGGACTCCCCACCAACCAGAAGTCACAGAGATTTAATTTCGGAGAACGAGGAGGCCAGGTTGTCGGAAAATTTCACAAAATTAACCGATCATCTCCAAAGTTTGCACGAAGCAGTGCCATCACTACTATGGTTATATGAGGTGGTGCACCATTTTACATGGCAAATTCTCAACATTAGCGCGAAGTGTTTTTCGATCAATTGCAGCAACATGGCGAGTTATGCTTGCTTGCAAATCAGGCAGAGTCCGCATGCTTCCTCCAAAGAAAGAGTTCTTTCAGGACTCCGCACCAACCAGAAATCACAGAGATTTAATTTCGGAGAACGAGGAGGCCAGGTTGTCGGAAACTTTAACGAAATTAACCGATCATCTCCAAAGTATGCACGAAGCAGTGCCAGCACTACTAAGGTTATATGAGGTGGTGCACCATTTTACAAGGCAAATTCTCAACATTAGCGCGAAGTGTTTCTCGATCAATTGCAGCAACATGGCGAGTTATGCTTGCTTGCAAATCAGGCAGAGTCCGCATGCTTCCTCCATAGAAAGAGTTCTTTCAGGACTCCACACCAACCAGAAATCACAGAGATTTAATTTCGGAGAACGAGGAGGTCAGGTTGTCAGAAACCTTCACGAAATTAACCGATCATCTCCAAAGTTTGCACGAAGCAGTGCCATCACTACTATGGTTATATGAGGTGGTGCACCATTTTACATGGCAAATTCTCAACATTAGCGCGAAGTGTTTCTCGATCAATTGCAGCAACATGGCGAGTTATGCTTGCTTGCAAATCAGGCAGAGTCCGCATGCTTCCTCCATAGAAAGCGTTCTTTCAGGACTCCGCACCAACCAGAAATCACAGAGATTTAATTTCGGAGAACGAGGAGGTCAGGTTGTCAGAAACCTTCACGAAATTAACCGATCATCTCCAAAGTTTGCACGAAGCAGTGCCATCACTACTATGGTTATATAAGGTGGTGCACCATTTTACATGGCAAATTCTCAAAATTAGCGAGAAGTGTTTCTCGATAAAATGCAGCAATATGCCTAGTCATGCGTGCTTGTAAATCAGGCAGAGTCCGCATTCTTCCTCCATAGAAACAATCTTTCAGGACTCCCCACCAACCAGAAGTCACAGAGATTTAATTTCGGAGAACGAGGAGGCCAGGTTGTCGGAAAATTTCACAAAATTAACCGATCATCTCCAAAGTTTGCACGAAGCAGTGCCATCACTACTATGGTTATATGAGGTGGTGCACCATTTTACATGGGAAATTCTCAACATTAGCGCGAAGTGTTTCTCGATCAATTGCAGCAACATGGCGAGTTATGCTTGCTTGCAAATCAGGCACAGTCCGCATGCTTGCTCCATAGAAAGAGTTCTTTCAGGACTCCGCACCAACCAGAAATCACAGAGATTTAATTTCGGAGAACGAGGAGGCCAGGTTGTCGGAAACCTTCACGAAATTAACCGATCATCTCCAAAGTTTGCACGAAGCAGTGCCATCACTAGTATGGTTATATGAGGTAGTGCACCATTTTTTATGGCAAATTCTCAACATTAGCGCGAAGTGTTTCTCGATAAATTGCAGCAATATGCCTAGTCATGCGTGCTTGCAAATTAGGCAGAGTCCGCATGCTTCCTGAATAGAAACAATCTTTCAGGACTCCCCACCAACCAGAAGTCACAGAGATTTAATATCAGAGAACGAAGAGGCCAGGTTGTCGGAAAATTTCACAAAATTAACCGATCATCTCCAAAGTTTGCACGAAGCAGTGCCATCAGTACTATGGTTATATGAGGTGGTGCACCATTTTACATGGCAAATTCTCAACATTAGCGCGAAGTGTTTCTCGATCAATTGCAGCAACATGGCGAGTTATGCTTGCTTGCAAATCAGGCAGAGTCCGCATGCTTCCTCCATAGAAAGAGTTCGTTCAGGACTCCCCACCAACCAGAAATCACAGAGATTTAATTTCGGAGAACGAGGAGGCCAGGTTGTCGGAAACCTTCACGAAATTAACCGATCATCTCCAAAGTATGCACGAAGCAGTGCCAGCACTACTAAGGTTATATAAGGTGGTGCACCATTTTACAAGGCAAATTCTCAACATTAGCGCGAAGTGTTGCTCGATCAATTGCATCAACATGGCGAGTTATGCTTGCTTGCAAATCAGGCAGAGTCCGCATGCTTCCTCCATAGAAAGAGTTCGTTCAGGACTCCCCACCAACCAGAAATCACAGAGATTTAATTTCGGAGAACGAGGAGGCCAGGTTGTCGGAAACCTTCACGAAATTAACCGATCATCTGCAAAGTATGTACGAAGCTGTACCATCACTACTCGGGCTACATGAAGTGGTGCACCATCTTGCATGGCAAATTTCTGCCTTTCTGATAAAAGAACTTCACCAGTAACATTCGTTCTTTATTCTCTAACACCATATTGCAGAATGACTTTACTGCAACAACTACTGGCATTTTAAACCGCTTCAAATTTGCATAAAGTCATTTCTTGTAAATGAAAACCGCTATCTGTCTGTTTAAATTTGAATTACTATTTTTATTGCAGATTTATTTTCCCCATAGTCCATATAACATATTTTCCAAATTTTGTCCATATCGGTCTACCGGAATGGATTCTACATAGGTTTAAACAAGGTTTCTTTAAATATAACCGTCGTGTAAATCCTGTATATTACACTTTCAAGAATGCAAAATTTACTTTGGTTGTACTTTTGTATTTTTCTACTTATATCTTAGATACGAAGTATATATGTAGCCGCTTTTTTACAACAAATGTCATATAGATAAAGAGTAGCGTCAGCATACTAAACAAAATAGATGTTGCCATCCCACGTACACTTTATTCAAAAATTAAAAGCTGATATAAAATAAACATATAAAAAAATTAATTTCAACGTTTCGATTTACTCTTTAAAACCATCATCACGGGTAAAATTTTCTAAAATACAAATCAGTAGGAACCAATCAGTATGCTACATCTTTAAAAATTAAATTCAAACTGAGAAAAGCTCAACGGAAAGCCCAGTTTCAATTTACCGTAAATACTAGCGTATAAGTCGACCCCAAATTCAGGAGAAATAACAGACTGAATACCATTATTTAAAAAAAAATTATCTTCGTCTTTTCTAAATGCTGAATTTGGTGATATTAAATAAGGTGAAGATGGCTATAAGAAAATAATGGTATGCAACATATTTTTTTCACGAATTTAGGGGTCGACTTATACGCGAGTATATACGGTAATTTTTAAATATGTAACATATTGATTGTTTCCTGCCGATTTGTGTGTTTATTTTATATCATCTTTTAACTTATGAATAAAGTGTTGGATAGCAATAGATAGGAATTCGTTGGATAGCAACATCTATTTTGTTTAGTATTAGATATTAGAAAGTAAAGTCCTTAATTATTAGCGTGAACATATTTTAAATTTTTTAATGCATGCTCGGATCAAAGGAAACCAAATTAGATTTAAGGCTTTTGTCTGGTAGTGGTATCAATTGTAAATTCCGCAAACTTATATAAACAGTAGATATAATCTTTTGATTAAATCTATTTATATTGAACGGATAAATAATATTTATTGAATTAATCAAAAGAATTTTATCCGTGCCGTAATTGAAACTCGTCTGTAAATCAAACATTTGTTTCAATACGACTATGGATTGTATTAAGAATCTAATATTCCGGGTAATATTTTGAGCATACATGGAGAAACGGTATTACATTTATTGAAATAAGAGATATCCTAGCATGTCAAATATTTATGAAATAATTATATAACGTCATATTTTAGAAATTTTCCATGCGAATTAAAGTGAAATTTTAAATGGAAAATTTGTTACACATTTTAACATTACAAACACTTGGGGATACAATTCCTGGGATACAGAATGTAGGTAAAAGTGTTTATGAGTTCGATTTGTCTGCCCGAGCTCTAACTCTCGTAAATATACTCAGATCACCCTGAATTTTTTGCATGTTATCGACGTTTACTATCCCTTTAAGACCCAACCCGCACGATGTTGCGGGTTAGACATTCATTTAAGATGTTCACGACGGCGCGGTGGGTCACATTCGACTCTCTCAGAGTTGTCAAGTCTCCGGCTTTTTGTACACCAGTGTTATTTTAGAGAAAATGTTGTTCCTTTAAATTGCCCAATTGTTCTAATTAAGGGGTCTTGTACCTTTTAACCGTGTCGAACATTAACTAAAAACTTCAAAGTTTGAATTAGTCTATCTTCAAATCCTTTTTATGTATAAACATGAAATTTTGGATATTGATTTATCAGATTGTGCTTTGTAATATGCTACCATTAAAAATTTATTAACCCTTTACAGAATTTGTGTATTGTTGAAATCAAAATAGCTCTTTTTTTACCCCATAAGTCATTGCGCGCATGATATCTTGAGAAAGTATGTATGGATTGGCATGAAATTTGGTAAAGATGCTAAACATACATGTGTGTTTAAAATGATCTACTATTAGGCTAAAATTATTTCATTAACTATATGAAAAAAATATTTTCGTAAAAAAAAAATAAAAATTTTGTATTTTAATGAATAAAAATAGTCATAACTAAAAATATTACCATTGTAAATACTTAAAAGTAGACCATTTTAAACACACATATTTGTTTAGTATATTTACCAAATTTCATGAGAATCCATGCATACTTTCTCAAGATATCATGCGCGCAATGACTTATGGGGTAAAAAAAGAGCTATTTTGATTTCAACAATACACAAATTCTGTAAAGGATTAATAAATTTCTGTTGGTAGTATATTACAAAGCACAATCTGTTTAATCAATATCCAAAATTTTACGTTTATACATAAAAAGGTTTTGAAAATAGACTAATTCAAACTTTGAAGATTTTCGTTAATTTTCGACGCGTTTAAAAGGTACAAGACCCCTTAAATAAAACAACATTTTCTGTATTAAAATACTGGTATCCAAAAAGCCGGAGACTTGGCAGCTCTGAGACAGTCGAGTGTGACCCACCGTGTCGGCGTGAACCGCTTAGATGTTTGCTTCTGAGTCGTATTTAAAAAAACTCGAATCGAACGATAGTTCTGGTTTACAGATAGAGTAAAGTATCATTTTTTATCAACACGTAGCGATTGCATTCGATGCTTTACTTTCTACAGGCATAACAAACTTTGTTTAAAAATACATCGGATCTTAAAGGGTTCTAGCACGATTTCTATTGAGAGTCTAGAATTTATAGTTCATTTACAAGGCTGGTCGAAATCCTACCGTTGCATTACGGTTAATGGAAAAAAAAAAACGTTTCAAGTTCATTTTAATGGTGTTACACCAGGGGTGTAAAAATCTAGGCGCCAGCGAGTAGTCTCTCACCACTAAATTTTATTCGCTATTTTTCGTCTAATATTTCTTCTAAATTTTTTATAAGAATGCTAATAAAATTTAAGCGCAGAAAACTAATAAAATTTAGTGGTGAGAGACTGGCTGCTGCCGTCTTGATTTTTACATCCTTCTGTTAGACTATTTAACCCCTTGAAGAGCGGTGATGCTGCTGTGGCATCACATAATTTCAATTTATAATTGCCACATTGGCACCCAAATTTTTTAATGAAAATTTCACTTTTATTAAGAACGCGAAAATATACTTTTACTTCTTTACAAATAAATTTTCTTGTAAATACTGGTGCCATTTAATTATTTCAACATTTTACGAATACAAGTACATAGCCTCTGAAAAGGTTAAAACAAAACGAAATTGATATGCATGTATGAAGTGCACTAAAACCTGCATTCTGTATACTATGGCATTCAAAGCATTGTTTATTTATTTACAAAGTTACACAAAAGAATTCCGTTACATAACGGTGTACGGGGTAAAACTGCTTGCAGCATATTTTGATTATGTTACAATATTTCAAATATAATGAAATTAATGTACATTACTGAGGTTTACAATACGATACGATAATTGTTACATTACATGATGTGTATAGCATTTATCGTTCATTTACAGAGAGACATAAAAAGTTTGGATACAGTACTGTATCTGATGTTCTACCCATTAGAGATATTTGCTGGAATTACGATTACATTTATGGTATGCATGTTTAACTAATTTTTTTTTCTTACTATGTTTATGTATAAATGCTATAAATCATATACAGTGCTACACAAAAGAACTCATAAGCCTCTTCTATCATTACTGATATACATGGCGCAGATTTGCTTCTCAAATAGGAAGCCCGTGAAACTCTCACCTGCTGACCTAAGTTTTTTTAAGTTATTTGTACTACATTTTGTTTTTCAAAATTTCTACCTTTACATGATTAAATATAATACGAAGGTTGGCAGCTGTGCTTTTGCACATGTCCGAATAATTCATTCGAATATAAAAATCTTTCATTATGCCTATCACTACTTTAACCTAAAATATTGCTTTTGACTCACTTATTTCATCAATGTGACGATAATTTGCAAAAATACGTCATACAATATATTATTATCAAAGGATTAAAGCATCAAACTAATTAACATAACAAGACCATTATACAATGAGATATATTACATAGAATACCGATAATTATAAAATGAATCTGATACAAGACATTAAAAAACGTAATACATCTAATAAATTAAATTTACTTAAATTATCCTCAATATAGTACACCAGCTAATTTATACGGCAGCTAATTACCTAAAAGTTTGAAACCCCTATAAAGAATCTACGAGATCATCTAATTACTCCCTTAATGTGCTTTTAATAATATACAAAGGACAAATATTTTGTTCATAAAATTATGCCCAAAAGTTTAAAGTGTTAATCATATCGTAAATTATAGCTCACATCGTTTAACGAAATTAAATTGTGAATCTATCTCATAAGTGAAACAAAACAGTTATACATTCCATATAGTGGCTAAAAGTAGTGTCGATTATTCTTTTCAATTAATGTATTGGTTTTGATTTATGTATTTCATTAGAAATTAGTTAGTCCGTAAACAGTGTTTTTATGATTGATCTACATATTTAAAACGCAAACCTTAGTACTTTTGTCGTTGCATGAAAATGAAATATTATTAAAGAAGAATTTTATTTTCTGTACATATCGTCGGTACCATATCAAACTATCCAATATAAAAACAGTGTTCCCGATGGGCTACTTTTTTCAAATTTAGATTTCTTGACTTACACCACTTTCCTGAAATGGTAAAATTCCCCTTGTTTTCGTCTTAATTAATATGTCATTAAATACGATGAATTTTATTATTCCAAAAACTGGTGCCAATCAAGAAATCTGAATATAAAAAAAGTAGCCCATTCGCAACACTGTTTTCATATTGGATAGTTTGACATGGTACGGATGATATCTAAAGTAAGCTACAGTATTACCTCACTTACGCTCCCTCGACTTACGTCCCCTCGCATTTACGTCGTCTGGTCTGTAAAATAAATTCCTTAATTAACCCCTTGGGGACGAGTGACCGGTATTCGTGCGGCGTAAAGGGCTCAGAATCGGTGATTATTCTCACCAGTAAATTTTTATTGTAAATTTAACCTTATTTCATCCGAGCATTTTCCCGGTTCAATTAGGCAAAAATTTCTGCTTTAAAAAACCGGTGATCATAGATTAAAAATGCGGTAAAAGACGCTCGTCCGAGAGGGATTAAGATGCACTTTGAATTTTTTGAAGACTTTTGGTTTTATGGGCGGAGCCTTTGCCGCGACTGTCAAGTTATAGGGACAAACAAATAAAAAAAAAGTCACTTGAAAAGGCTAAGAAAACTCACTTCGCTGTAAAAAGAGCTTCTAAAAGTAAAAAAGGGAAAAATTGTCGGTTCAAACTTCATTGTATGATTATTTCGAATTTTCAAAGACGCGACGGGGCAGCAAGAAGATCAATAAATTGTAAGTTAATAACTTACTGATTTATTCTAAATCCTTGTATTGCAAACGCATTTTTTTTTGCTAATGTTACATGTATGTGACATAATCCCTAAAAATAGAATATGTTCATTAGATTTTGGACAGTTTTTATTACTTATTCTTTGTTGTCATACCTTGACTCGACTTACGTCGTTTTCGACTTACGCCTTGGAATAAATTGCTCACCTAAGTCGGGGTATTACTGTACATTAACAAACTGAAATTTGACTAGATATACCATTTTGTAAACCTAGATCTGAGTTTGTTAAAAAACAGTGTCTAAACATACGTAGATAAAATACATTATAGAATTAAGTAACCTTTTTTTAAAATCGTTTAAAATAGTTTTGATAAAGTAACATAAATTCATAAGCCTGAACACTTCAGAAAAATACTTTTATGTTATTTAATATATTTGCATAGAAATGTAACTTTTTATTTCAGATTTTAGATAACTTGTTCAATTTTCTATACACATTTTAGATAATCTAAAAAAGAAGAAACAGAAATTTGAATAAATGTATCATTTTTAAAACACTAAAGAACCGATCATGCAAAATTTTCCTTGTTATGCGACAGATTGAAAGTTTAATGTATATCGTAAAACGAAATTTCAAACACAGTCTTATCAATGATTTCAAGTCAGATGGCAAAAATATGTAAATGCGTCGAAATTTAAATTTCAAAGCCGCTGCTGAACAAAATGCGTTTAAAGGAATAATACAAGTATCAGTACAAATGTTAGGACATTTTCAAGAAATAAATATACAAATTCCAGACATAGTAGAAATAAATAAACAATTTAATATTTATTTATTTTCGGTACTGCGAAATGAAGAAAATATACAAAAATGTTCATTCTTTTAAATGTATATCAATTTTTAAATATGCCTAAAATAATTCATTTTTAAATTAAATATTTTTAAAATGTAATTATTTTTTAAAAACTGGTCATTTCAATATATTTATGTATATTTTTAATGACAAGTTTAAAAAAAATAATAGATGAAGCTGAAAGTTGTGAAAAATATTCTTAAAGTAACCGTAATGAACAAAAAATTATTCAAGTAACTGAGGACCCATCGTATATCTATCTATCTGTTATATATATTTAAATCGCAGAACAACACGTAACAAACGTGGTAGGTATACAACGTGGTAACAAACGTATATCTATCTATCTGTTATATATATATATATATATATATATATATATATAAATCGCAGAACAACACGTAGCAAACGTGGTAGATGTTCTTCTTCAATAATTATCTCTAAAAATACTATAATTAAACAGTTAAATAACCTTCATAATAAATATTTAATTGATTACAGTTGGAAATTAGTTCGTAAATATATCTTTGCAATAAAAAAGAAAAAGCTTGCACAATATTTAAATATATTTCTTGGTAAAAATTTCTCGATACATTTCTCAGATATATTTTTGATCTTATTATGACACGAGTCAGTCAAATCAACATAAATTTAAAAAAAAAAAAAAAAAAAAAAAAAAAAAAAAAAAAACTAAATTTAAAAATACAAATACACAAATGTTAATATTCAACAAAATTAACCCTAGAACTAGCGAAAATTTTACTCAAGTTTTATAAAAACATTCTACACCAGAATTTTTACTTAAAACTATTTAATTTGTTTATTTAACTTATTATTGTCTGATTTATAAATTTAGTTTGTTTTGAAGAAATTTCTGGTTTGAATAAATATTTTGAATGTACATGTCGGGTCCATTGGACCCTTCTGGTAGACAGAGGGTTAATATTAATTCTATTATAAATGACAAAAAATGTCAATTTCCTATTCATAATATTCAATTATCTAGAACATTTAAATATCCAATTCCATTAGGTAGAAAGATTTTTAATTATAATTCTTTTTCAAAAAATACATCTGCTACAAGTACTTTCCAGGGATGAGATTTCTGTTTTTTTGCACACCAGTATATTCTTAGAGAAAATGTCGTTCTCTTAAATCGCAAAAATGTTCCGATTAAATGAAATATCATTTTCTCTAACAAAATACTGGTATGCAAAAACGCGGAAATCTCATCTCTGGTACTTTCCCTTGTAACTGCAACGACCCCTCACTACAGCAATACATTAATAAAGATCATGGTCATGTGATCACTGGTAATCTTAATATAGTTAATGATTTTACATTAAGAAAATTAATGGGATATGGCACTAAATTATAGACTTCCATCAATACTTAATATACACTGCTCAAAACAATTAAAGGATATTGCAGTTTTAGGTGGATTTTGTATCTGGTAAACTGTTTAGCTGATTGATACATGGTCGACAGACATAGTAGGTTATATGAGAATAAATTACACATGTTTGGCAGAAAAAATGCATTTTATTGCGCATTTGTGTACTAAAGGAAAAAAACACAATTTGTGCATATGAGAAAAAAAGAATAAGAAAAGGTGTTTTCTTCAAAGAAAATCATTTTCAGTAGGGGGTATGGTTTCCACGGGCAGCCAGCAACGTTGAACACCTTTGAGGCATGGACTCAATGAGGCTATTAATGACGAGTTGGGGTATTCTGCCCCACTCTTCCAGAAGAGCTCTTTCCAGTTCTTGGAGAGCTTGTGGGGGTTGTTGGCGGCCAGAAACTCGTCTTCCTAGAGCGTCCCAAACGTGCTCGATTGGATTCATGTCTGGAGAACACGCTGGCCATTCCATTCGAACGATTCCTTCCTCGAAAAGGAAATCCTCCACCAGGTTTGCACGATGTGGCCTGCAGTCATAGTCCATTAAAATGAAGTTATCTCCGATTGCTGCAGCGTAAGGGACTACAATAGGTCTGAGGATCTCATCCCTATATCGGCGACCAGTCAGAGCTCCATCTCGAATGATGTAGAGGTCAGTGCGCCCGTCAATGGAGATGCCACCATACACCAACACTCCTCCACCGCCAAATCTGACACTTTCGTGCACGAACGCAGGATTATTCCTACTGCCACGGTCCCTCCAGATGAAAATACGCCTATTATCCGGATGCACAGAAAAACGGGACTCGTCAGAAAACAGAATATTGCTCCATTCATTTCTCCTCCAGTTGACATGCTCGGTTGCCCACTCCCTGCGGTCGCGACGATGCCTTGATGTTAATCTAACACATACCATCGGTCGGCGAGCATACAGACCTACAGCATGGAGCCGGTTTCGGACAGTCTGAGTTGAAATCGTGGTGCCTGTAGCCGAGCGAAGGTGTTGTTGGAGAAGAGTAGCGTTCATGGTTCGGTGTCTCCGAGCTGTTAACGCTAAATACCGATCTTCATTGGGCGTTGTTGCCCGTCTACGACCTTGCCCTGGTCTTCGGCCTGCACATCCACTCTCCAAAAAACGGTTCCAGATCCTGGAAATGACACTTTGTGACACTCCAATGGCTTGCGCTACTTCGGCTTGAGTTTGGCCCCCTTCTAACCTACCAACAATTCTCAAAACTTCTGAATCTGTCAAATGACTTCGCTGAGACATCGTACTCATCGAAACAAAGCAATCACTGAATGCCGATCATGCTTGTCTTCATTCTCTTTTATCCAGTTGAAAGTCAAATTTCATTCGCTGCCGCTGAAGCGACGTTTTTGACGTCGAACTCAAAATTTGCATACTCCACAGTTTGAAAACCAGAAAAATTTGCATTTGTGATTCTCTTCTTCTATTTTCGGCAAAAAAAATTTCGTTTATATCTTTATTTTATATAAAACTTCAAATATCCTTTAATTGTTTTGAGCAGTGTAAATTCAATTACAAATCGATTTACATTTGATAATGATTTGTTTATATATAAAATTTCTATTTATTACAATAAACCTATTGCATATTTTAATCAATGGAAAATATTGGTAATTGAAAAGTTAACTGATGTTCTTTGGGCAAATGTATCTAATCTTGTTAAAGTCAATACCAAACACATTTTCCAACAAGCTAAAAATATTCAAAAAGACTATGCAATCACATATATTGACAAATCCCCTAATAATTATGCAATCATATGCAAATCTTATTATCACCATCTTCTTACATCTTGCATTTCATCAAATAAGTCTTTCCAAAAAACTAATGATGATACTATTGTTAACAATCGTAAAATTAATGCTTATTATAAACTACTAAATTTTATTCCTACTAACTTTAACTATCCATATTTAGTGCTTATTCCTAAATTTCATGACACCATTTAAATTCAGAACAGTTACAATTGGATGTAATACATATAATAATTATGCTAACAATATTTTATTAAAAATTCTGAGTCAAATTTATAATCTAACAATAGAAACAGATAATAAACATTGTATAAAAAATAGTTATCAATTGGTTAATGTACTTAAAGACATTAAATGTGTAAAAAATATACGTACATATGATTTCAAAGATGTATTTAATAATATAAATCTTAAAGATCTACATAATATAATTAACACACTTTTAAAACATATAAAAATAAATTAACTCTTCCTACATATATGGATATAAAATATTTTCGCACTTTAACTAATTTTATAATATACAATAACTATATCTTACAAGATAATATTATTTATCTACAAATAGAAGGAATCCCACAAGGCAATCTAGTTTACTACATCTAGTTTGATGTCTGATTTATATTTATATCAATATGAACGTAATTTTAGTAATGATGACATACTATTGTAACGCTGTATTGATGACAGTATTTTAATTGAAAATAAACAATCAAATTTTGCACAATTTCCAGTTCATTATCAACTAATTTAGAATTGACAGAAAACCTTTTAACAAATAATACTATTAACTTTATAGATCTAAAAATCATAATCGCACAAAGCAGAACAATTACTGATCTTTATGACAAACGTAAAGACTTTCGATTCAAAGTTTATACATTTACTAATTTTAAATCCTGTCTGCATATTTCAGTTTACCATAATATACTTATTAATCATTTGTATAGGATCAAAAGTTTATGTTCATCACATTTTATAAATAAAAACATTAAAAAATTAATTTTTGATGCTTTAAATCATGGTTTTCCTAAGAAATTCATATATTCCTTAATCTAAAATTAATTTACGATCTAAACAATGTATGGTAGGGTGATTTCTTGTATGTTACTATTCACATTTTGCGTATAAAAAAGTATATAAAATAATTACAAAAAACTAAAAATAAACAAAAAAAATTAAAAATACAAAATATATATAAAAATTTTAAATAGGTTGGCTGGGTGGATAGATGTTAAATTAAGGAGGAGGGCGGAGTTGTCTGGATAATTTATACGCAAATATTGATTTAATATAAATTTATTTAAAAAAAAAGTTGGAAGTGTATGTTGAATACACGTGTTTCTATGTTTATTTTGGTCCTTATGAGGTTGCTGTCTTTTGTACTGTATAAAATTATTTAATGCTTTTACCCCCGACTTATCTCGGGGCAGCCGTTGAAGTGGTTAAATTAAATTAATTTACATCAATTTAAATTACTTTTATTGATTTATTTCAATATATTTTGCTTTATAATGATATACGCTTATACAGTTTATGATATATTTATTTATAAGTTTGTAGAAATGTTGTAATCTGTTGGTATATTACCCCCCCCCCCCCCAAATCAGCAAAGATACATTAATTTTATTAAGTGATTAATATAAACAAACTTTTATATTATTAATATAGTAACTTATTCGAAATTATTATTAATTTGCTGAATTTTAATGTAAATAATAAAAAATAAAAAAAATTATAACCAATTATAACACAATATATTAAAGATGTTAAATGATTATTATTAATATTCTGATGATCTGTCCTAGAATGATATAGTTGTGCCGTCTTAAAGTGATATTATAGGTTCAAATATTAGCAATTTTAAAATATGCAATTTTTCTACTGTTATATTCGGTAATCTACAATATATGGCGGTACTAAACAATATAACTTCTGATTTTAGACGTGAACTATTCATATACAGACAATCTTAATTTTAATTTCATGTAGTACCGCTAGATGGCAGCATTAAATAATTATTTATTTTGTTCTAATATAATAAGGTTGCCATGGACTATTATATTAGATACTGTCTCTTAATTATTTGTTTAATTTTAAACAAATACTTTTTAATGTACTTTCAGTATTAATTTATTCCAGGATCATTATAATAGGATGTCATAATAATTATTATATGGGCTATATGTTAATTATAATTGTTATATTTTAAGTTTGTGAATATTTCCTGCGTCAACCGTGAGGACACGCTTTTAACAGTGCAAGTTATTAGGGAGGGATTTTTACTATGCAAAAATCCGTTAAATGTTTGTGTTATGGTCAATATGTCATGGCTGCTCTCTCGCTGGTCATGTCTTCGATTTAATTTGTTTCATTTTTTAATGCTGTTCATTGTTGCGGATATTACATTGATAAATAAAATTTTTAACCCTTAATTGCATGAATTATTGTTTTAAAATTGTGTTTTTAATTTTTATATTAAGAATTAGACACCAGAAATCTTAAGATAGATTTTTAACTTTATTTAGTAGCATATTTTTGTACTTTTTTTAGTAGAGCATTAATATTTCTATATAAATATAGTGGTTGTGAGAACTTAATTTATGCATTAAAAATTAAATAAAAAGGTGATCAGGGTTCGCACAGTTTTACCACTAAATTTTAAGAGTATTTTCAAAGTATTTCACTGCAGGAAAATATTACAAAATCTGTTAATAAAGGTGGGGATTGCGACTTCTGTGTTTTAAAAATTAAATGTAAATTTTCTTATCATTAATAGTGGTGTCAGAGTCCTTGGAAATTCCAAGGAGTGTGCGAACCTTGGTGATGGAAATTTACATCACTATGCAATTAAAGGTTAATTCAATTTATTTTACATGGTGGATTTATAATTACTGGTGATTAGTCGATAGGGTATATAATGGAATTCAATTTCTGCTTATTGCTGGATTCCATTACAGAAATCGACTGTTTTTTGCTTATATATGTATTTTATGTACCCTTAAAAAAGTAAAATACTATATAGGCTTCCGGCTTCATTCATCCATTTGATCTATTGTATGTTTATGATACGGCTTTTTCTGGTTCAACATTATTTAGCTGGATAATTGTATCTTTTGTCTTTAATAGGATATTTTATCAAAATTTCGAGGTTTTTTGATTCGTTTTATATGGATTAACGCCCTCAATGTGCTTGTGAATTAGTGGAATTTAGCATGATTCTGTATTACTAGTTACAGGTTCCATCTTTATTTTGTATAATGTCAGTGTTATGAATTGTAGCTAAATTTATTAATTTAATTTTAGTAATTGGAAATCGATGATAATTTGTAATTATATAATGGTTATATATATATATAAATATGAGGACTTTAGTTTCAAAACTCGCATTATCGAGAAAATCAAATTTTGTAAAAATTCGATATTTTTAATTTTGGATAAAGCAAGTTTTGAACTCTGTATATATATATGTATATATACTTAAGGATACGAGGGATATACGCCCTAAGTGGAGGAGTGCCCTCTGTGGGGGTCTTTCTAGTGGAATCTAACCCGTATTTAGGCATGGAAATCCATCAAACGCTTCTGGAGTCTTCTCTATAAGTACTTGAACGGTGTCCCAAGAACCATACCTCGTCGCAACATTTTTTTCTAGAAAAATGCAAAAGAAAATGTTTGACGTCACTTACTCTTTAACAGTCTGTAATGTATTACCATTGCACTAACCGAAAGTAAAACCTTTATTTCGTATTCGTGAGTAAATATCGCTGACGAACGCAATACATTATCACTATTCAAAGATTTCCGACTCTTTCAAGCTGTCGCGTTTAACCTCTTGAGGGGCGGCGGTATATATTATATACCACCTACTATTAATGAAGTTTTACAACAGAAAAATTTTATTAAATTTTACTTTTCTAACTTTGGTGGGAAAAGCCCTAATATTGCTTTTACTTATTTTGAAATAGAATTTTTCAAAGGTTCCGGTGTGAGTTCAGCATTACAGGAGCACAATCACTTGCCCTTCAAGGGGTTAAAACAAGTAACAGACGAGCAGAACGGCGTCTGTTAATTTGCGTATTAGACACACAAAAATGCCCATCTCTTTTTAAGTTATTCTTCTTTCACAAGCCTATGTATGAGGTAAAACTTTTATGTTTTAAAAATTAGAATATCTTGTATTTGTATTTGTTAACCCCCGATATGCTATTCCTTTCGGCCAGCAATTAAAATGTCCTCTCTAAAAAATAACGTTCCGTTGTATAAGTAATCCGTAAAACAAAGCAGATGTATTATTGTACGGTTAAATACTCTACAGCAATTTTTTAAACTTCTAAGCATCGCACATTTTCAATTTTTAGGGTTCCGTACTTAAAAAGTAAAAACGGAACCATTATAAGATCATTCCTGTGTCTGTCTGTCAGGCATTTTACTCGTAAACTATGGAACGTGAAAAGTTCAAATTAGGGGAAGTAATAAAGACTATTGACCCACATATTTACAGATTATTAAACATTTATAAATAATTTTAGGAAAAATGTAGAGGGGATAATTAAGTTACTTGAAAAAAAAAATTTCTCAGTATATCGTGTGGGGTATCATGTGAAAGATTTCGTAGCGCTGAACTAAAAAATACAATTTATGAAACGCTTTAGAAATATAGTGTGTGCATCAACTTAATTAGCAAACGTTATCATATTATTAAAAAAAGTCTCTGTTTATAAAATGCTTACATGGAAATGTAATGTTTTATTTCAGATTTCAGATAATATTTTTATGTACATATTTTTGATAAACTAAAAGAAGAAATTGAAATATGATTAAATATACAATTTAACACATTTCAATCGGCTTTTATTTAAAATTTGTGTATGACGATACATGAAAAAATATTATCGAATTTATCTAAATTTCTTTTTATGAAGCCGCGTAAAAATATACTCGAGACAACAACTTAATTCATAAACGTGATCACATTATTAAAAATTTTTTAATCTTTACATTTTTCTAAATCTTTAATTTAAATCTTCTGTTTTTAAAATCTTTACATGGAAATGAAATGTTTTATTTGAGATTTTAGATAACGTATTCCTGTACTAAAAGAAGAAGTTTTCATGAACTAAAAGAAGAAATTTAAATTTAAATAAATATACAATTTTATAAAACTCCAACGCACCAATTATGCAAAATATTTTTGTCCTTCGACAGATTGAAAGTTCAATGAGGTTCTTAAAATGAAAAATCTGACATAGTCTTATCATTGAATTCATATCAAATGGCAGGAATATGTAAATGAAACAAAATTCAAACTTTACTGCGTCAGATAAAATACATGTAAAGAAATATGTATTTACTACAAATACTAGTGGATATCTCTTAACTTTAAAAAGCTGCGTACAGATTTATTTTTTATTATGCACCATTTTTAGATGAAAATATTTTATGATTATGTATTAAAAAAATCTATTAAACTTAACCCCCAAATGCGCGTTTTTTTTTATTTTGTTTCGAAAAAATTATGTATGATTCTCTGAAAGGTTTATTACATAGGAAAAATAATGAAAAAAATCAGAGATACATTGTTCATGTAATACGTCAATCTTTTCTTCTGTTGCACATCTGCATTGCAAGTAAAAACTACTGCCGTGTGGCTCTTTTACGCTAAAATACTGCAAATTAGTAAATATTTTAATAAGTATGTCTTCAAATCCCTTATTTTATATAATTATTTATTTTATAAAACTTAACCTTTAACCCTTTAATTCCCATGATAGTATACGTTCTTGAAATTACGTAGTTCGGAGAATCTGACTTTACACCAGAAAGTTTGCATGGTTAATTTCGCTTTATTTACAAACAGAATATCTGTTATTAATTAAAGCAAATATTGCTATTAATTATTTTTCTTTGAATCCTGAACAAAGTTATACTAATTTCATAAATTTTATTATACACGATGTATCAGGAATGATCGTTTAAATTTGGTGCGGTGGTAGAAAATAACAAAAGAAGACAATTTCACACACCAAAGGTATGACAGCAAACGAACGCATGAAGTTGTAGAGGGCGCTGTGTATCCACAATTTCTGTTCACGCGTAAAACTCTCTGACAAGTCCAGCGGATCGTCATTAGACAAGGTCAATTTGCAGAAGTAACATGAATCGTTTTACATTAAATGAATATGCAGAAATTCGACTATGACATTTCAGACTGATTATCAGTTCATATGTTATCATCGGTTGCGTGAGCACCCTTTTTTAATAGAACTTTTTGTGATGTTATCACATATCATACAAAACAAGGTATATATAGTTACATCTTTTATTTAAATTTTTTTATTTTTTGGAAAAATTATTACCGTCAAGTCGACTTTAGATAATGCTAAACACCCTGTATTTGTCACTAAATAATTGGTTTGCGACCCCATGTTTTATGGTTATTTTTAATCCCCTTCATACCTACTATCAACCTTCAGAACTTATCGGTCGAATTCTTCAACATCCTGTGTATAGACGACCCACTAAGAAAATTCAAGTATAGCATTAATTAGTATATGTTATTACTAATTGATTGATACCGTTCGCATTTTTATATGATAATTTGCGACAGAATTAGTATGGGGTGGTGCCGTATTTTCTCAAGGATTGTACCAGGGATTCCAGTTTGGCCTCCATTTTCAATGAGAAATTAAGAATGGTATTCTTTGCTTTATTTAATGACCGACATTTCGTGATTACCAAAGGTAAATGTTCTTCCTTTGGAAATTCCGGTTTGAATTTGAAATTTCGGAATAAAATTGGAGGCCAAACTAACAACCGTGGAATGTACCTCCAAGGAACAAATTCTCATGGTACTTCATGAAATAAATTCATTGGTTTTATGAATGAATAGAAATTCTACTGAAGATATACCAAACTAACTCTTTAGTGCGCAGCTTTGCATGTATGCAAACAATAGTATTTTGAATTTAATATATTTTTTTAATTCGTATATACCTCATTCACACCAGAAAATTAAAATAGCAAAATTTGCTTTAAATAATAACAGACATTCCATATTTAAACTAAGTTAGTCTGAACTCTCCTCAATTATGTTTTTTATTATCGCTTTTTATTACTTTAACTAGTGCATTAATATTCTTTTTGTAAATATGTAAATACTTTTTATTCTAATAAAACTTTGTAAAAAATCACCATAAAATTAAAACAAAACACAGGACGCGTTTCGAGCTAAAAACATAACAGCTCGTCATCAGCTAAGCATACACGTGTCCGAAAACGGACAAGTTCAAAAATGAACTTCAGTTCATTTTTGAACTTGTCCGTTTTCGGACACGTGTATGCTTAGCTGATGACGAGCTGTTATGTTTTTAGCTCGAAACGCGTCCTGTGTTTTGTTTTAATTTTATGGTGATTTTTTACAAAGTTTTATTATTTTAATTGCTTCATATCGCCAGTTTTCGGTGCTGTTTCGCTACTTTTTATTCTTTTCCAAATTTGTTTGCACTGTGCTTTGCATTATTTTTTAAGTTAATTTTTGTATGGTCTCTGTAAAGAGTCTTTTTTTTTATGTTGGGGCCTCCGTTTGGTAGCTTTTTCGCCTGTCTACGGACTGTTAGTTTTGGATTGTTTTTACTTGTATTTGATTGTTTTTACTTGTATTGCAGATGTGCAACAGAAGAAAAGTTTGATGTATTATATGAAACATGTATCTCTGATTTTTTTCATTTTTTCCCCTGTGCAATAAACCTTCCAGAGAATCATATATAATTTTTTCGAAAATAAATAAAAAAATCGCGCATTTAACACTAGAACCGCCGGCAAAAACGTATACCTATAACCGCGAAAGCGGTCATTTTGACCGATGTGGATTACCATGCTCAACTATTATTTACTTGCCATTTTTTACTCTTAGCATCGTTTATTACTATTATTACCATCATTGGCCATATAATAATATATATTTCATAATATTTATCATATATTTTTATATTTTATTATGTTATAATTATATTATATTGATATATATATATATATATTATTTATAATTTTTATTTTAAGAGTATTTTTATAGTAAAAAATATTTTTCATGAGAAATCGAAATTGCTAAAAACAAGAATAAACTTGGTGAAAACAAATATTTATTTTTATGCCCTGAATAATACAATATTCAGCGTGTCGAATGGTCAGGGAAAAACATAGTCAAAAAAAGAGGGAACTACCAGTATTTTATTCTAGAAAATACAAGGAATAATATAAAGGGATTAAAGAAAGCGGATTCCTCTTTAACAAAATAGTGGTATTAATCACCTTTTTTGACGGTGTTTTTCAGAATTGATGCCCGATAGATCAAGAAAATCATAAAACACTTGTAGAGGTCATCGTCTAGAACTAGCTTTTGTAGAATACTTCCGTGCCATTTGGTTGAGCACGAGCACATCGACGCCAAATTTTGTAGAATTATAGAACTTTACATTTTCTGGTAAGTGTTTATCGCCAGTTTCAAATGTAACTGATGGATGTCGGGAACTTAGAATTAAAACATATTTATTTTTCTTCCCTTGATAAACTCAACGTAATATCATCTTTGGCAAGAATTTAGCTTCTGTACAAAAACTCTTTTGCAGATTTGAAGGCCTGTGGAGTTTTGTTTTTCGCCCGCGATTGACTGTGCCAACAATGCTTGTTTTTGTTGACTTCGGCCTTTCTTCAAGGGGCAGTGGAGTAAAGAAGTTATCTGTGGTGATGTTGTAACCTTTGTTCAAGTATGGTTGTATGGAGTATGGACTGTTGCGACATCTACTAGATAAAATGTGCATTAAAATTGACGGCGATCATTTTGACCGTTTCGGCTGTTCTAGGTATACTACTGCAATACTTCATAAATTTTGGCTGACTGGAAAATTTATCACTGGCATATCAAAGCTTTTCGAATTGTAGGAAAAGTCACGGAAACTGAAAGTTATACTCTAAATAGAAGAAAATTGGTACGGAATGAAAGTTTCGAAACGGTCAAAATGACCGCATTCGCGGTTCTAGTGTTAATGTCTAAATTTTGAAATATAATTTAATAAAATTTTAAATAATGGTCTAAAAAGATAAAATAACACTGAAACCAGTTTTCTTCTAGAGTTTACTGATGATAATATTTTAATAATTCTCTGTTAAGATATCCATCTTCTTACTTAGGAATGTTTGTCGAGAACGCCGAGTTTTAGTTTATAGGAACTTTGCAATATAAAAACTTTCAGGTAATGGTGCAGATTATGGGGAGTACACACTGTTCGGATTCGCGTCGGGAAGAGAAACGATCTGCGTGGAGTTACCTGTGGGCTACTATTTTTTAATTCAGATTTCTTGATTGGCACCAGTTCCCCGAAATTCGGAGCGATGTTGGAAGGTAGTTTTCCAACAAACTTTACAATTTTAGTGGTGTAAAGCAAGAAAGCAGTTAGGCATCTTCCTGTAGTTTAACCCTGTCCGCTACGTTGCGTGCGACCTTGATTGATGTGACCTCGCCTTTAATCTTGCGGTTACCTCTCCCATTTAAGATAGGACGCTTACTTATATCGCTTTGACAAGATATCTCGTGTTTGGACTTATTTTCAGCGGGGCCATATGAAAAGCCTAATCTACGAGTGTCCCATTGAAACCGATATGGATCCAGTCAGTGTTGCCAGTGAGCTACTTTTTTTTAATTCAGATTTCTTGATTGGCACCACTTTTTTGAAACGGTAAAATTCACTTTATTTTTGCCTTAATTAATATGCCATTAAATAAGGCACATTTTACCATTTAAAAAAAAGTGGTGCCAATCAAGAATCTGATTTTTTAAAAAATAGCCCCTCTGGCAACACTGGATCCAGTCGCCAGGATTGCCATTGTAGCCGGCGATACAGGTAAATGCCTGGTGTCTTCGGAAATGTGCGTCAGTCCCTATCCCGCCAGTGTGAAACATTACAGCTGGGGGAAAATCTTTTCGGCAATTTCTTTGAGCATGTACATTAATTACATTCCTGTTAATAAAATGTTTTCTGAAATATTTTCTCTCATTCTTATGTTAATTTCTTTAACTGCGACAGTGGAAAACTATCTTTTAACTTCTCGCCGCTTGCGTTCCGACCATAGATTCTATTACGAAATTTGCTCGTATAGGTGTGTTCTATTACACCGTAAAGTTTTGACCCCTTTTCAGTTACACCCTGTATAAATTTCAATATGTTTAAAATAGTGTAAATATCATCAAAATACACCGCAAGCAATATTTTCCCTTAGGCAGTAATGTAACGGAATTCTTTTGAGTGTGTCTATAAATGTACCGTAAACGCTGCAAACTTTAAAACACGCAAAACTGCTACAAAATCGTTTTCGATACCGAACATACGATAGTAAACCCCAATATTGTCCATTACCCCAATATGTCAGTTTCATGAGAATCTGACTATATTTTCGCTAGTTAGAGTACGAACAGATAGCTAGATAAACAGACGGACGGACTGACAGACAAACCGAATTCATAAAAACTTTTCAACTATGTTGGAAAGTGTTAAAAAGCACAAAGTTAATTTAAGAAACTCCGTCTTTCTATTCCTGACGTAACAACTTAATTCATCCTTTTCACTTCCACAATATTTTTTGAGATTAAAAACTTGTAAATGAATTTTTAACGTTTTATTTATTATTCACTTTGAAATTTGAATAAATATACCATTTAAAAAAAAAAAACAAAAAAACTATAAAACGATGCTTATGAAAAATTTTCTTGTTATGTGACAGATTGAAGGTACAATGTACGAGTAATTTCTATAAAGGGCGTTCCCACGTAGTCATATCAATGGTTTAAAAGTAGATGGCAGAAATATGTAAAGCAACCAAATTTCAACTTGAATATGAGTGTTGAATAAAATATCTTTAAAGCAGCAAGACTTGAAATCTCTACAAATATTCCAAGACATTTAGGAAATAAATATTACCATAAACTTACAAAAGGTCGAAAAAATATCAAATTGCACTCGCACAAAATAGAATAAATTTTACAAGACAAGGATATTATTTCATTTAGAATTTTTTTTATATAAAATTTCTATACATTTAGGTATCTAATGTTTCAGACAGTAATGTTAAATAAATAAAATTTTATATTTTATTTTATATTTAGGTTTTTGAGTCTGGAGGGATTTTTATTTTTATTTTTATATTTCGCTTAATTTCCGTTTCTAATTATTTTGTGATGCGAATAAACAAAACAAAAAAGAATTCTCAAAATTAGTGCATGCAATCAATTAAATCATTTTTTATATGTAAATATATCTTTTGGTGCTCTTTCGAAAGCACTGTTTTGGTTATGTGCGATAGGTTGAAGCATTAGCTTTCGATAAGCTTGCGAAAATTATTGCCGATTGTGGTAACGTTGCCAATTTCTATTTACCTTTCTATATTTATTAATTTATAAAATCCAAGTGTAGGAAAGTGTAGATAAACACTCCGAGGCGAACCATGCCATTTATGTTTTTAAAACACAAGGCAGTTTTTTTTTTTTTTTTTTTTTTTTTTGACCAATCGATCCTGGGCTTTCTACAGAATAGATTTTGCTAATAATTTTTTAATGAAAGCTGATCATTTGTAGATGTGCTCACACTAGCAATTTTTAAAAATATTCCCCTTTTTTTATTTAAGTTTTAAATGTTTTTAGGATTATTTTTCAAATGGTGCCAATGGGATTAATTCCATTGTTTGAGATAAAAGAGAAATAATGAAAAATATTCAGACATGTGGTGTTTTTTGGACGTATATTTTTATTAGCAAATTATTTTCGGTACAAAAATTTATGCACGCTTACTTTATTTTTATAAGTGAATAGAAAATCATATTTATTGCGACATCAAGATGATATTGTCTATTGGATTTATTTTATCTTTTTCCATTACCAAGTTTATCAGTTTTTTCATTACAAATAACTAGGAAATATATTTTTATTTGAATATACTGTGGCTAAGCATAAAAGTACGTACATAAAGTATGTTTGAAAAGTTCGCACCGGTGACGTTACGATTAGCTTGAAATGTATTTGTACATTAATAAAACTAGGTAGAAAAATTGATATGACTGTGTACATAATTTTCAGTTATCTTCCATTTCATAATTTTAAAGGTTAGAATTGGAGCCTTTCTTAATTGTTGAACTATTTCAGAAATTGAATATTGAGTAAAACATTATCTTCATCATTTGCATCTGTAGATATCGTTTTTCATTATTAAAATGTACTTTTTAGCTCACAGGCTATCAAAGGCTGAAGTAAAATAAATACACGTACATACGTATATTACGTACTTATGTACGTAACGCGATAACTCTTGATAGAAATAACCGATTTGCATCAAAAATATTTTCTAGGTTCATATTGATAAGGCGCTTCCCTGATTAGTTTTCGAGGTTCATTGGTTAAGTATAAAGGGGGGAACGGTTGACTAATACCCCCCTTAACTTAGATAAATGGGTTTTTCAGGCAGAATTATTAGATGTTCTTCAAATTCGGTATACCGATTAATTCTGATAACGCACTTCCCTGATTAGATTTGAAGGTTCATTGTTTAGGTCTAAAGGGGGGGGGGGGTCTAATTCTACGCTTAATTTAGATAAATGTGTTTTTCTATCCGATTTGCTTCAAATTTGGTGTACTGGTTTATTCTGATAAGTCGCTGCCCTGATTAGATTTCGAAGTCCATTGTTTAAATATAAAGGGGGGAAAGGGGGCTAATACCCCCTTAGTTTAGATAAATGGGTTGTTTTATCCTATTTACTTCAAATTTGGTATACCAATTTATTTCAATAAGGCTCTTCCCTGACTACATTTGGAGGCTCATTGGCAAGTATAAAGAGGGGAAACGGGAGGGTTGCGCCCCCCCCCCTTAATTTATTTTTCGAGGGGCATTATTCTTTGAAATAAGAGTATAAGATACAATTAGTGTGAATAGCTTGTGAGCTCAATGCCATCAGTTTAACTGGGCACTTTTCTTTGTTATTTACAATACAAATCTTTCAAAAATAAATTCTTCATACTGTTTGATTGTATGTAGTCTTAAGAAAACGAAGATCAACGTTTCGTTATTTTTGATGGGGGTTATAGACTACTTTATTAATATTCTTGCTAATGTTACTTTGCATTATTGTAAGAAACAAGAGTTCATTATTGAAACAGATTTTTAAAAGAAAAAAACTTAAATTATTTAAAATATCATAAAAATATCGGCTAATTGAGTTACAATTTCTAACTTTTTTTTTGTATTCAACACTGCAAAAAGTGAAATTATGCAATATTTAGAAGCAATATTATGCAATATTTACAATGTATATGAAATAAAATAGAAAATGATTGCGTAGGACGTTTCCACAGTCTGTCTTAATGACAAACCTGCTTTTGTTTATTGACAGAAATATAGAAAGGCAATATAATAAATCTGAGAGAATAATATTTACAGTAACATAAAAAAAAATATTACTTATAATTACTGAAAAGAATTTTTATAAATAGTTCAAAATTATTAAATAAAAATTTCTTACTTTAATCAAAATAAACCCATATTTACCACATCCTTTCCATTAAATATAAAATAAAAGAATTTTGGGTTCTAGATTATCCCTTATGCAATATTCCTCACGTCCTACTAGAGATTTTCTTCTGCATTTGAGAACTGTTCAATCGATTCAAATATTTTAAGTTCAAAAATTTACTCAGGTGCAGGATAGGCAGTAACTTTGTATTGATACCACTTGAAAATAACATTCATGACATTTTAATATTTTGAAGGACGCCGTAATAGAATAAATACCATCCTGAAAAAAATTAGGTAGTTAAACGAATTCTTGTTAATCTGCTGAATGAATTATACGTCTCGTTTAGCTGTAAAATTCTAATACTAAAATAAAATAGAATAAAATAAAATAATTTGAAAAAGTTATTTATTTATGGTTTGAGTTGTTTACAGTCCTCAGCAAAAGCTTAGACACTGGTGATTTTTAACCTTTAAATACAAAATACGAACACTTGGGTTATACAAATGACTGTACTTATTTTTTAATGTATTTTAAACGTTTTAGGACAAAAATAACAGTTTTAATGTAGGATATTACTTAATTTAACTGAAAAAAGTGAAACTTGCATATTGCAAAAGTTTAGACACTTTTGTGATTTTTAGGTAACTATTCACGGAGAACGCAAATTTCAAACTTATGACGGCACATGCATGAAGTATTTAAGTGCCCCTCGCGATAGTATCGGTTAGTGAAGATGCCGCGAGCTAGAAATTTTCAGTCAGATGAAGCAATTAAAGCATGGAAGCTGAAATCAAAAGGGGTCTGTTGCAGAAATTTCAGCTACTTTGAAATGTGCAAAGAAGTCTGTCTATTAAGTACTGTCTAAGGGTGACTCTTTCAAAGCAAAACATAAATCTGGAAGGCTTCGTGTGGCCAGAAAATGAGATTATAGAAGGATCCATAAACTAGTACATAGACAAATGATGACGGCTAATCGCATTAAAAGTGAGCCAGAGCTTTCTGTGTCAACGGATACTTTCGTAGATGAATTATAGAAAGATGTACATTAGTTTACATGAAAATGATAAAACAACTAGCCTTAAAATCTCACAACAAATTGACCCCTTACCGTCGCGGAGTAATTCTATAAAACTGATGAATAACGAACTGAAACCAGAATTTATAAACGAATTTATTAGAAAATACGAACTTGCTTATTTTTCACGTACATTGTAAAAGGAAAATTTTAATTAAATCTTCTTGGTGCCGTCTTAGTCCAGGCAATAGAGACCGTATAGGGACTCTACCTAGCAAAATTAATGGTAGTACTGGAAATCGGCTTTCTAGATGTTTTTTAGGTCGCTGAATCCGAATTTGTAACTTCCCACCAAAATTTCCCCCGGCAACCCCCCTAAATTTTGGTAAAAAGCCCCCAAAAAAGGTTTTTATTGAAAAAATCAATTTTTTTATTGTTTTAGAGAAAAAGTATCTAGAAATTCAGAAAGTAGACAAAATTTCCAACAAATTAGATATATGACATTATGACTTAGGATGAAGGGGAAGGTGGGTTCTGCCTCGGAACATGCGCCGCAGTGCTGCGTGGACTAAGTTGCGCAATTTCACTTAACCACTCACACGTTTACATTAGCCCTCCCATCTTACCTCCGAACTTCTCTATAAGGTTTACTTTAAGTTTTTTGGGTCGCTGAACCCGAATTTTTAACTTACCCCTAAAAATTTCCCCCCCGAAACCCCCCCAAATAGTTGTTTTTAACTTAAATTTCTTATTGTTTTAGGGGAAAAGCATTACGAAATTCAGAAACTAGACAAAATTTGCAACAAATAGGATATATGAAATTATGACGTAGGATAAATGGGGAGAGAGGGGGCTGCCTCGGAACATTCTCCGCGTGCTTTTCTCAAAAACCAAATTTTTTCAAAAAATCAATTTTTTGGGGGGTTGCCGGGTAAAATTTTGGTGGGAAGTTACAAATTCGGATTCAGCGACCCAAAAAACATAAAGTGAGTCGAAATCCTGAACTAGTATTAATTTTTACAGGTATAATCCCCTATTGCCTGGACTTCATAACTTAGTGCACGTAGCGCCTCAGTGCATGTTCCGAGGCCGCCCTCACCCTCCCCGTTCATCCTAATTTATAATGTCATATATCCTATTTGTTGCAAATTTTGTCTAGTTTCTGAATTTCGTAATACTTTTCCCCTAAAACAATAAGAAATTTAAGTTAAAAACAACTATTTTTTTTTGGGGGGGGGGTCGGTTTCGGGGGAAAAATTTTTTGGGGAAAGTTAAAAATTCGGATTCAGCGACCCAAAAATCTTAAAGTAAACCTTATAGAGAAAGTTCGGAGGGGAGATGGGAGGGCGAATGTAAACGTGTGAGTGGTTAAGTGGAATTGCGCAACTTAGTTTACGCAGCACCGCGCGCATGTTCCGAGGCAGATCCCCCCCTTCCCCTTCATCCCAAGTCATAATGTGATGTATCAAATTTATTGGAAATTTTGTGTACTTTATGAATTTTTAGATACTTTTTATCTAGAACAATAAAAAAATTGATTTTTTTAATAAAAACGTTTTTTGGGGGGCTTTTTACCAAAATTTGGGGAAGTTGCCGAGGGAAATTTTGGTGGGAAGTTACAAATTCAGATTCAGCGACCCAAAAAACATCTAAAAAGCCGATTTCCAGTACTACCATTAATTTTGCTAGGTAAAATTCCCTATTGCCTGGACTATCTGTCAGTTTTGGAATTAAAATTCGGTGTCCTTTTTAAGGACACCGCCCTCGAAAGAGTTAATGATTTGGGCCTCCCTTTGTTTTAATTCTCAAGTATCTCTGAAGTTTCTCAATGGTCGCCAAGCAGCGTAAGACTATATACATACATTGGAAAACAATTTACAACCATTTAGTGAAATTTTAGCTCTTCCAAAGTATGTATTAGGGTAAGATAATGCGTCTATTCATGTTAAACACAAACCAAAAAATTAGTTTAACTCTCAAAATATTAATGTTCTCGACTGGCCAGCATGTAGCCCTGATCTGAACCAAATCGAAAACTTTTGTGGCATCATATCTCATACCGTTTATGCAATTTTTGACAATACTCTATGCAAATGAACTTCCATCTGCTGTTCAACGTGTTTGGTATGAAATAGATCCCCAAGTGATGCAGGATTTAGGTTCTTCAATGGGAACTCACATTTTTGCATTAATAGCAGACAATGTAGATGCATTTCGATTTTAATTTATGGATATTTTTTCTGTTAACAGATAAATTGTTTATACTTTTGACACAATATTAAATTTGTTTTTTTGTCATTATACATTATGTAAAGGATATAAATTAAAATTTATTGTTTGTGGATGAAAGATAAGTTTCCAGTAGTATATGACAGTTGAGTTACAACAATTCGTTACATACTTCACAGTACAAAACCATAATCGATCATTGTCTAAATTTTTGCTGAGCACTGTATAAAATAAGCTGTAAAAATCATTCGTGAATTGACATGTATTTTTCAGTTAATTTTTCGAATAAATTGCGTCTTAATTTGTGTCTAACTTGAAACTTCACCGATCGAATGTAAAAACTTCGTGAAATCCTCCAATATAAGCTCCATTTTTTTTTCTTTTAACACAGGGGCGTTGCGGTAACTGTACTCCAAGCACATTTTCATTTTAGAAAATAAAATTTTATGTATGTCCTTTTCTCACAAATCAGCGGAGCTTAGAACATCTTCAAGCTAGAAATTTCCAGAAATCTCCCAAATTTTCGTCAAATAAAATCTTTCTTAAGCTCACGCGGATCTTTCGATGACTACGCTGTCTATACATTTTGCGTTCTTTTTGACGATTTCTTTTTTAGGTTGTGGCTAGAAGACTAAAATTTGTATAATATAATACTCCCTCCGTCCCAAATTAGTTGCGACATTTAGGTCGAGAACTTTTTCCCAAATTAGTTGCCACATTTCATGTGGGTGGAGTCATAAATAACTTCCGATGCAGTATACAAGCAGTATAGAAGACCGAAAGCACTTTATAAGGACTGTACCACCAGTATACCATAAAAATAATTTTCTTCCTAAAGAATTAACGATTCATTATCTAGAAGGTAGTTTTATTCGATTACTGGTGGAAGAATCCTTACAAAATGGGTCGTGACCTAAAAGCGTACGAAACCTGGAGTTTTTAAACTATTTTGGTACTTATTTAAGGAGAGACGGGGAGAATGCTTGGTAGGTAAACGTTGTTGATTGATAGCATAGCACACTGAAATCTCTGAAAAATGCTCAAAGAAAATCATAATATCATGAATATCAATAGTCAGTATAAAAGTAATCAAATGTAGCAACTAATTTGAGACAGAAGGAGTATTTCTTTTAATAAACCGTGAATGTTACCCACGACACAAATAGCTTCTTCATTAAAAATTTAGTTTAAATTTTAACCTTTTAATAAATCGAGTTAATAAAGAGATTAATTCAATCATTTGTTTGGTTCAAAAATCAAAATCTTAAGTAGTAAAAATCCCTCACGTCGTTGCCCGGGCAGCGGATAATCGCCTTAAATATACTTAAAATAACCTTGATGTTTCCCGGGATTACTTGAAATATATCTCGATCTCGCTACGCTGGTCGATTTTTCTTATGAATTTCTTCTTTTCACGAGTCAGATAAAAAAAGCTCCCAATCAAGGATTCATACTAGCATTTTTTTTTAAATCAAACTTAAATTATATAAAATATCATAAAAATATCGGCTAATTGAGTTACAGTTTTCCAACAAATTTTAATTGAATGTAATTTTGTTTTCTATTCAATCCTGTAAAAGTTGAAATTGTGCAATGTTTAGAAGCGAATACATCTGCAATAAAAAGGGAAAAGTATTACATAAGAAGTCTCCACTGTCAGCGTTGGTGACAAACATGTTTTGCTTATTCACAGAGTTAATGAAAGAAAATATAATAAAATTGAGAGAATCGTATTGTGAGAAATATAAAAAAAATCAACTCGTATTCCCCATCCCCTTCTCTTAATTATAAAATTAAAAAAATCGCTAATAGATTATCTGTTATACAATATTCCACACGTTCTAGAGCTGTTCAATAAATTCAAATATTTTAAATTCAAAATTTTCCTCAAATGGGAAAAGGGTAGGCAGTAACTTTGCATTAATACCACTTGAAAATCATATGCATGACATTTTAATATTTTAAAGGATGTTGTAATAGAATAAGTAACATCCTGAAAAAAATAGGAAGTTGAATGAATGGTTGTTAATTTGCTGTATTTACATCTCGTTTATCTGTAAAATTCCAGCGAATTCATTTTGAACAGGTGAGTTAATAACGCTAGAGTGTAAAAGTTAATAGTGTGAAGAAAAATAAAATCATTTCTCATTTAAGTTCTAAATAAAAGATAATTATATTGTTTTTAGTTAATTAAAAGGTGTTAGTTATAAGTTTGATTTTTTTTAATACATTGCACTCAATGGAACAATGTGATCTTTTATATGGACTACCTAGCTGCGTGGCAACTTTACATCCGTAATGCAAGGGCATTAGGGGGCCTTAAAAAATTAAGGTTTAAACGTGGCTGGTAGCCATAATGAGAAAAAGAACTATAAAAAGTTAAGAAAGAATAACATAAAAAGTAAGCACTTAAAGTACTCAAAATACATTGCACGCTAAAAAGTATTCGTGGATAGATACGTAATTTTCGGCTGATTTTTCCGGTATTAAACGAACAATTGGAGCTTTAATTTGCCCCTTACTTGAAACTTCACAGGTCGAATCTCAAAATTACGGGAAATCCAAAAATCTAAACTCCATTTTTGTTAGATCACTGGGACGTCACGACAACTTCTTTTTCGTTTCAGAACGGAATTTTAATGTATATCCTTTTTATTACAAATCCCCGAAATTTAGCGCATGTAAGCTAGAAATTTCTTCAAATCCTCCAATCAAAATACGAACATTTATTTCTTCAAGTAAAAGAAAACTTTCGTAAATTCAGGGGGTTCTTCCGATGCTGACAATATTTTTTATGTTCCTTTTAACGATTTTTTTTTTTTTTTTTCGTGATATGTAGTTAGAAGACTAAAATTTTTACAATGTTTGATTTTTTTAAAATAAACTGTGAATGTTATCTATGCCACAAATATTTCTTTTTTAATTATTAATGAGCATGTGCAGGGATGATAAGTAGGGAAAAAAGCGTGCAAAAAGACGTTCGTTTGACATTAGCCTTACTATATCTCGATATCGTTTCCAAACGAACTTCACCTCTTCCCACGATATGGATAAAAAAGATCCCGACACAACCAGGTCATATAAATAAAAAAAAGTAACAGATTTTGGCGACAAAGGGATGTTACACAGTAAACCACCCCTCTTTTCACTGTTTAAGGGGAAAAAATGTGTAACGTTACTCCATAAAATTATAATGGCAAAATTTAAACTGACACAACTGATGTGATATTACACCATACTAATTTGAAAATATCAGAATTCATATTATTATGGCGTAACGTAACACCAATTACATCGTTTAAATTACTCCATAAAATGGAGGCGACAACGCTGCCACCAATTTCATGGAGTAACTTTACACCCTGTTTTCTTCTTTTTTTTCAGTGTTTCTTTGCTGCGTTTCAGAGAAATAATCCACTTTCATTACTAAGTAATTAAAAAAACTATTTCACATTAAATTTTAATTAATCAACAAAATTTAAAACTAATTTCAATAAACGCTTATACAGTGGTATAGCTCATACAAGCATATTCTATTGAAAAGAGAAAAAATGTACTATATAAAACAAAAGGATTGAATTTATATAGCTTTTATAAGCGAGTTAAAATTGCCAAAGAACTATGAAAATCTGGGAATTACACGAACAGTTCCATTGAATATAACCCAGATAGCATGAACATTAGCAGCAAGTTTGATTTTTTCTGACATTATCTTGCCGTGACAAATTTTAATTAAGAAATTCGCAGCAAATTTCCGGCAAGGTATACCACCCCCTACTTGAATGAGTAGTTTGTTGTGAAACTGATAGCAAGACTGTCTTTAATTCACGAAAGTGACGAAAGCAAAAATTCCCTCTGTTGAGAGAATATACAATCAGCACATACGCAGAAATTGCAGAAATTTTATTCGATTTGCACCGCTTTTTCTAAACGCTGTACTTATCAATACCAAAAAAAGGGTCGTATTGAAAAGTACGAATATCACCTTATCTTGTTTATGGTAATGAAAACGATGCATGCATCCTCTGACGGTGTGTTCAGATCAATAGACTTGATCAGATCTATGGACCAACCCGAAGGGTTTAAACTTATAGTGTAACAGTTGTAAACAGATAGTGGGGCGTGGAAAGATTACTACTTTGCAGTAAGTTTGCAGTATTTTTGATTACTTGTTTGCCGTTAATTTTCAATAATTTTGATACAGGATGAATATAACTTGCACGACAAGTTAGCTGTAAGTTCAAAGTGTAGTGACTTCGACGTTTACGTTATCTTGCTGCAGTCTTGTTATGAACTTTCAGTCTTGTCATGCTGAGCTTCCTGCAACTTTGCAGGTTTTCAAAACAAGACTGCTGCAAATTTTCTGAAAATTAAAAATGCTATCTGGGAAAATAAAAAACATTTGGATAAAAAAAGGTCTAAGTTTGAGCCTCAGATGCATAAGGACTTGCCGTCGCCTATCCGGAACGAAATTTGCATGCTCCCATGTGCAATAATGTTCCCTTGCCATCATCAACAAAATTTCAAACAGGGCGAATTTCAACAAACGCTCATACAGTGGTATAAAATACAAGATTAGAAGAATATGGAATCCAATCGAAATTGATTAATAAAAAACAATCTTCTTATATACGGCAAAATTAAGACATTTTTTAAACAAAACGGGAATATTCAAAAATCACTGTACGATTTCCAAGTATATTTTATTGAAAAGAGAAAAAAAATGTACTATATAAGACAAAAGGATTCAATTTATATAGCTTTTATAAGCGAGCCAAAATTGCCAGAGAACTCTTAAAATTTGGGAATTTCACGAACCATTCCATTGAATATAAAATAACAAAAATTTGAATAAAAAAATTGTCTAAGTTTGAGATTCAGATGCATGCGGACTTGTCGTTGCCTATCCTGAACGAAATTTGCATACCTCCATGTGCAATAATGTTCCATCGCCATCATCAACAAACAAACAGACACATACACACGCACAGACGCCTACAATCAAAAACTGTATTTAATTACTAGAGAGGACTAAATTTCCTGAACATAATATTTTGTTATTTCAATTTGAACTATTATTTTAACACAATCAAACTGATAGGTAAAGTTATCATACGAATTGAATATTTCCAACTGAGCGAAAAATTGCCCAGGCTGGGAATCCAAGCTCAGATCCTTGGCTAAGGCCAATGTTTCATTCGCCTTGTAAGCCAAGAATCTGGGTTCGATTTCTAGCCTGGACTTTTTTTATTGGCCTTGTAAGTCAAGGATTTTGGTTCGATTCCCAGTCTGGGCATTTTTTCGCTCAGTTGGAAATATTCAATTCGTATGATAACTTTACCAATCAGTTTGATTGCGTTAAAATAATAGTTTATCTACGTATCCATCGTTTATATGGAGCTCCTTTACCTACGGTTTATTCTGTTGAGCTGTCTGTCTACATGACAGACCAGGTGTTACTACCAATAAGGTTATCTGAGCGAAATATGCTGGCTGATTGTCGTCCCAGTTAGCTTATCGGTAAAGCATTGGTCTTGTACGCCAAGGATCTGGGTTCGATTCCCAGCCTGGGCATTTTTTCGCTGAGTTGGAATTATTCAATTCGTATTTCAATTTGCTTAAACGATTTTGAAAAGTTGTAATCAAAGTGAATGAACAACACAGGGTAAATGAAAAATTTGCAATAAATCATGCCAGATGATAAAAAAGTATGTAATATATCGCAGTTTAATCTCAACCAATAACAGAAAATCATTCAATAATTTCAAATATTAAGGGGATCCGGGACTAAAAATTCTATTAAAAAATGTATTTTTTTATTGGCTTAAAAAGTATATTGAGTTTTTAGCGTTAAATACCGCAAACCGCGTGCTTTTATGTTCATTAGATCCAGAGATATAACACCTTTTGCCTCGAGAAGCGATGCATCAGCCGCCCTCTGACGAGAACTTTAACTTCATTTATCTCAGAATGAATTTTTTCACGATTTGTCTACTTTAAAAGAATATATCTAAAGTTCTTTGCGAGATATATGTATGGAATTTTTATCAGAGATTTTATGCTATATTTTAAAAAAAATATCTTCAGGATTTTTAATTTTGAGTGATAACTGTGAAAATGTGCTAATTAATGCAAAACTCACTCATAAAAAAAACTTTATTTTTTTACTTAAAGTTTTTTTTATAAAATTAATATTTAATATTTTCAGAAATCCTGAAGAGAAATTAAAATGACGCATTTTCTGTACACAAAAGTGTAAAAATTTTGTAAATCGAGTAAGTACTTCCAGAGTTACATCAAAAATTAAATATGTTTAAAATTTTAAAATTTAAATTTTTTTAAATATATTTAAAAATTTTATTATTTTTTTTGCATGCAATATTCTTATTATATTAAAACATATTTCAGAAAAAAAATTTCATAACAAAATCTCTATAAATAAAAAAAATAGAATTTTGAGCCCCTGACCCCCTTAAAAGTTCAAACCATTAGTGGACAGATAAAATATTATGTTGATGAAATAGCCTTGAAATTAATTTTCAAAACGTTACACTGTTTAAATTTTTATACGCTTTCTGTGTCCTAAATATTATATTTAGAGATATTTTCATCATGTTCTGGAGAGTAAAACAACATAAATGCAGTTTGCCTACGACCAAACATGACCGAGGTATGATAGTTTAAATTTTTTTAAATTTCAGAGCTTTAAGGTATTTGTACCCTTTAAAACATGCATTTTAATCAAAATTTCAATTAAAAATGATTTAGAGTGAAAAGAAGATGAACTTATGTGATCCTGGAGCTTTTTAAACGTTTACATTTCTTACCAACTAGAAAAAAGTAAGTTGATTTTTTTTTCTTTTAGATTTCTCTCAAAAGTGATTTTTTTTCTAAAATTATGTCGGAAAAATTGTCATAACTTAATAAACAATAATTCAATTACTAAAAATTTTTTAAATTATGTTTTAAATAAATATTTAAAAGAAGTAGACTATTCTTATGATGATTAATTGAAAAGTTTATGAGTGAAACAATTTTAATTTATAAATAGTTAACGTTTTTCAGGAATTTTCAGCGTTGTTTGTCTTTTTATAGCTATAACTTTGAAAATATTCATGCCATTGTCTTAAAAAGTAATCTAATGTCTGTATAATATGGAATAGATATATTATGGAATTCATAAAATGAATTAATATTTAATATTTTAAAATTTAAATAGTCTTAAGAAAATAGTATTTTTTTATTTAATTTTATATTTTTTAATAATAATTAAAAAAATATACATAGCTGCCAACTTGCACGGATATTTCATACCACTAAAATTTAATAGAAAACTTTACCTAATTGAATCACCGAAATTCGAACGATTTTAATGTTTAAATAAGTCAGAAAATACTATTAAATTAGTGGAAAAAAAATCCGTACAAGTTGGCAGCTATGTATATATTAAACTAGCTATTTGCATGTTTGTATGGCATTTTTAATAATAATTAGCAATTTTAAACTTAAAACTTACGAAAATTAAAAAAAAAAAAATATTTTTCCTAAGGCATACAGATACCGTAAAAGGACTACCTTGAAACACAAAAAAGGGATAGACTTTTGAAGTTCCGGAAAGCTCCAAATTTTCATAATATTCAAAGTATTATAAATCTATTCTTAACTTAATTTGAACATTTTTTCAAATTGCATTGCTTAGGTATCTCCAGCAGGTAAAAAGAAAAAAAAAAAAAAAAAAAAAAAAAAAAAAAAAAAAAAACAGGTTAAGCCTTCCACGGGCGGCGTTCTTAAAAAGGACACCTGATTTTTATTTTAGTGGCACCCAGAATATTTAATAATTTTTTTTCTTTTCATAACACAATTGAAAATAAGCAAATTCTTATTTTCAAATAAATTCGGGTGTCATTCTATCATTTCATCAGCTTATAAACAAAATTACTCTGCGCTGGAAAGGGTTAACACCTTAACCATCGCGCCCGATACATTCACGGGCAGGCTTGTGTGAATAAATTTCGTCGCGCCCGTGACCCTCACGGGCTGGACGTCTCATGACTTTAGCTATTTTTTCTAGTATCTACTTTACATTTTTCGCTCCGAAATTGTTATAAGCCTTTTAAACCCTTGGGGACGAACGATCGGTATACGTGCCGCGTAAGGTGCTCAGAATCCCTGATTATTCTCACCAGTAAATTTTTATAGTAAATTTTGCCTTATTTAATCCAGCAATTTTCCCGATTCAATTAGGCAAATATTTCTGCTTTGAAAAATGGGTGATAAAGTATTAATAATTCTGCAAAAGACATTCGTCCCGAAGGTGTTAAATACATGATTCTATTTTTATATTCTCTTCGCACCACTATATTTTTAAACAAAGTTTTCAGTAAATTTCTGTTGCACAGGTTGTTAGAAATCAAGTACAGGTGTTGCCTAAACAAATAGTGGTGCAGAGCGAATATATTTCCTTGTGCAAATTGGGCGGCATCTTTCCGTTAAAGAATGCTTAAGTGCTTAAAAGACGAAGACTCTGAATTGACAAATTCGGTTTTACGATCAGAATGCTTAATTTTAAGAAATTGTAGGAGTTGAAGCATGTGTTTTACTTGTTTCAAATCTGAATACATCTGGGTTACCGCTTTATAAATTTCAATGTTGAGTAGCTCAAACGAAGAGAAATATTTTAGTGTTGATATATCTGGAAAGGAATCAGAGCACGTCAGTGGCCTAAAATTTCTTCAAGTGTTCCCGATTATGCGCCTATTTGGTTGCAATTCTAATCAGAGCCTAAGATTAACGTTTCATTTGATGCCATTTCGGGTATTCTGCTGTACTATGAACATTTTATAAATGATGAATTAGTGTATAATATTGTAATCGAAACAAATTTTTATGCTGAGCAATGGGGAAAGGTGGTTTGAGAAAAAAGAGAGAAAGGCAGACTAGAATGGCGACCTGCCTCTCGAAATGAAATGCTATTGTTCCTCGCTCTTACTGCAGTCGAAGAAATTGTAAAAGAAAAAAAAAAAAAAAAAAAAAGAAAAAAAAAAAAAAAAAAGATTGGAACATGTTGGACTAAACATTAAGTGTTAAGACGCCATTTTTCCGCGATATTATGACGTACAATAGGTACAGCGAAATACCTACAAAAAAATACCTACATTTTTGTAATATAATGAAACTCACGATCCTCAAAATCATCCTAATCCAAAATTGTACAAAATCTGGCTGTTTGTACGTATCTGAATAATTTATATAGAAGTGCAATTATCACCATCAAATCGTTTGTATGAACACCATTTTCCGAATGTTACGATCACTACGGACAAAAAAGAAAAACTTTACAGAGAATGAAAAATTTGTTCATCCCATTTGAATTAAAAATGGAAACAAAATTATAAAGAAACCAGTTATAATTGCGAGAACTGTGATGTAGGACTATGCATACCATCGTTCAAAGTTTTCTAACCATTGAAAATTTATTAAATTTTGAAAAATACATCGAATGCCGATTTTGAAATTAAATTAGTATAAAATTATCGTCTTTGTAGTAATATAACAAATTGTTTGATTTATATATGCCTTTACCTTTACTTTAACTGAAACTACAAGTTACAGCATTGCATTGAAGCTTCCCTACACGTCATTTATGTGAGCAAAAAAAGCAAATATAAGATAAATAAATCCGTGAGTTAAAAAAATTTCATCCGTACTGAACACTTTTACACTTTCAGAGATAAAACCCTTTAATTGCTAAAATCTTGAAAAAAAATATTGACACCGGAATTTAGGAACCGATTTATTTGAAAATAATAAAAAGCCACTTTTCACTTATGTACTAAAGGAAAATTTTCGCGTTAAAATTCTGGTGCATTTGGACTTTTTGGTATAAAAATTAAGGGATTTCATAAATTTACCACCACCCTTGAAACGGTTAAATTCGAAAAAAAAAAAAAATACTCTGTTTTCTTTACTAATGACCTCAGAATCTTGTGAATAATAAAATCGACGATTTTTGAAGGCATTTTCCGAAAATTACGCGACGATTAAGGGGTTAAGTGTTTTTCGATCCTTTTGGGAGACTCTGTATAGTTCGTGTTAGCAATACAGTAGTTGTCGTTAATTTGCTAAAAATACTCGCTCCAAAAATATATAACACTCCGATTATGGAGGATTTACCAATCAAAATGTGTATAATTAATAATTTTTATTGAATCGAATTTTAAAAATAAGTACTCCTCGAGCAATACTTTACAAATAAAAATCGGAACAAAGTATGTCTCATACAGAAGTTTTATGTAATTTTCTTTTAATTATGTCATTATGATTGTTATAAATTTTATTTTGATAGATATAGTATACTGCATGCCACACCTAGCGCACCGAACGGAACTTAGATCCTGGTAAAATAGAAGCAACCCGATTATGGAAAGAAAGACATGAAAACATGCAAAATAATTACAAAGAAATTACGAATTGAAAATATTAAAATTCTACCTTATCTTCAAATGTTCTATATGCACCAGTGAATAGCAAAATATATTGTTAAAATTATACACCTGTCATTTTGCAATATTTAAATTCTATCTTAAGTTAAAAAATCGAAAAATTAAATACAGTAGACTCCCTTAAATCCGCGACCCTAAAATCCACGAACGCCTAAAATCCGCGTATTTTTTTCTGGTATAAACAATGAAATTTACAGTTAAGTAACAGGAACAGAATTCAAGATGGCGCCGAAATCAGCGACTACTACAATGTTTTTTTTTACTAAATTTTTTGTTAATCATTCTCTTTTGGCTATTAGAGCTGATTTATTACTAAATAAATTTACATTACTTTTGATTTTGATATAAATTAGCATATCTATATATCAAAAATTCCAGGGATCGAAATGGAAAAATCCGCGAACCAGAACGCTATTTTAAAATTATTGTTCGCGGATTTTTTTTTTTTTTTAATTATAGACAAATTTATTTTTAAACATACAAAGCAGTATAAGAAAAGCATTCAAAACTTTAAATAACAATGAAAAAAGTTACAGTGTGCACAATAAGCTATATATACTGATAATAGCATTAACACTGTTCTCCTTGCTACCACTAGATGGCAGCATAGGACTTCTGGAATCGAATTGAATCGATTTCGTAATAATTTAATATTTTTCTAAATTTTTATTTTACATAATTATTTTAATAATTACTTACTTTTAAACTAATAAATTATTTTAATATTTTACTTATTTTAATATTTCACTTTATTGTAAGCATTCATTATAATTTCCCTTGCTTAACTACCAATCAAATTAATGTTTCAAAAAAGTAAACAAATCAATGACCAGAAATCTGCAAATTTCTAAAATCCGCTCAACCTCTGGTCCCAAGCTGTGCGGATTTGAGGGAGTCTACTGTAGTATTAATTATACTGTAAATTAATTTTACTGTTTATTAAGCAATAAATGCTGCATGATTAAAAGGAAAATCAATAATAATCATTATATAAACGGTAAATTTTAAACAATTTAGGCTAAAGGATGACAATTTTAATATATGATACACTTCAGTTTTTAATCAGTACTTTAAAAATATTGAGTAATTCTTACTATATTAATTTCAAAATATCTCTTGAGTGGGTTAAAAGCAACATCTACGTATTAATTTCTCTCCAAACTTACATGTTTAATATTTTGAATGCTTAATCAGTATCACAGTAGAATTAATTGCCTCTTGAAACATGCTACCAAATTTATGAAGAGTTGTTAATTTCTATAATTACAGTTACGTGTATCACATTATAAGTATGAATTAACAATACATTTTTATAACATTTTTAAAGCGGGAAGATTATTTGAACAAAAAATAAGCTAATATAAAATCCATTGAAATAGAAAAACGAAATCATTTCTCATTCATATTTCAAACAAGAAATAGAAATCATCCGTCAAGCATGGGTTATTAAATACTTCCCAACACATTCAGAATACTGTAACAAACTTTCAGCACTTGATAAGGTGAAAGATGATATTTAAATAGGCAGTTTGGAAAAGGCTTAACACATTTAACCCATTCGCTGCCAACCTCGAGTACACACATGACTTTAATTTATTAATTACTTTGTCACCACTATTTTAGAATTTAAAAAATTGCCTTATTTATTGGCAGAATTTTCGCTGTATTAGCAAAGCCAAATTTACCTGTCTGAATTTGTGGTGGTAAAAGACTTTCAACAAGAAATTTGAAAATTATTACTTTATAGTTTTGGCTGTGAATGTGTTAAAAACCCAATTTCAGCAAATACCATCTCTATTTGAGTTTTTTTGTGCAGGTTTCTATATGATCTAGAGATCTAGATCTGTGTTTTCCTGCACCGAAAGGTATGAAAACATGGAAGACTGGGAGCAGGAACACGCAATAGTAAACGTAATAGTCAACCTCTAAAATCGGATTTCAGGTTTTTCCAACCGTATCCTCTTTTACAGACAGCTGGAGTCATGTAATGCTCGAATGGACCAATGCACCAATGCAGGTGTACGAAAAGCACATCGGCGGCGGTTCTAGCGGTCTGTATAAAAAGATACGTGGAATGAACTGCGGTAGTCTGTCTTTTTCGTTAGCCTCGGAATTTTCTCGAGTGAATTAACTTCAGGTTTTTTAATTATGAAATTATTCCTAAATATTTAACTCACAAGTTTTTAAATAGTCATAACTTTAAAAATCTAGGCTGCTTTAAGAGTAAACATATCTATAATGCATTCTTTTCAGAAGAAAGGTTTTCATATTTTGTCACTTATTTAATAAAAATTTATAAATGTGTTTTCTGAATCCACGCTATTCTGTAAAATGTTCGGAGACTCTTTAGATTTTTTAATGTTAGGACATTGTTCCTTAATAATTAACTCACAAAATTTTAAATAATAATAACTTTTAAAAACTAGATTGTTTTAAGTGTAAAAATATCTGCAATGCATTTGAGGCTAACGAAAAAGAAAGGCTACCGCGGTGCTTTACACGTATCCTTTTTTACAGACCGCTGTAGACATGTGATGCTTGAATGCACCAATGCAGGTGTACGGAGAGCATCACGTCATTCTAGCGGTATGTAAAAAAATATATAAAAATCTAGGCTGTTTTAAGTGTAAAAATATCTATAATGCATTCTTTTTTTTTTTTTGAAGAAATATCTTCATATTTTGTCACTTATTTAATAAAAATGTATAAATATGTTTTCCAGAACCCACGGTATTCTGTAAAATGTTCGGAGACTTGAGTAACATCACTTCAGATTAGTGTCGCCACCGATAAAAAAAAAATATTTTAAATAGTTATTTCAATCGAACTTATACCTTTGAAATGGATGATTTTCTTTTGATGGACTGATTGCTCCATTATTATGAAACAGCCATTATAAATGAAGTGTTAGGTGGAGATGAAAGAGCAGCCGTAAAACGTTAGAACTCTGATTTTCTGGTCAGAATGGGAATAAAAAAGGCCATAAAATTAAATTTATTTAAAAAAAATATGGCCATTTTTTCCCCATTCTGACCAGAAAATCAGAGTTCAAATTTTTTATGACTGCTCTTTCATCTTCACCTAACACTTTATTTATAATGGCTGTTTCATAATAATAGAAGCCATTAGTCCATCAAAAGAAAATAACTAGGTTAAAGTGTAACTCGGTTAATGCCGGGACTCGGATAATCGGGACTCTACTGTAGTTCAGTTTTAAGACTTAAAAAACGCGATTTTATTTTATATAAAATGACGTCATCCGCATCCGCTGAAGAATTCCTCATTTGCTATCCAGTATTAAACAACATCTACAGTAAAGTACGCATAGAACGTCACTATCGCTGAATCCAAAAAAAGAGATTTCATCATTCAAGAAACTCGAGAAAAAAAAATTGGCTATCTAAAGATTCACAGGCCTTCATTTGATTATAATATTAATATAGATACTTAAAATTAATTTTAGTTTATAATATCTCCATGTTTTATCAGAAATCATTCATTTATTTTTTTTTTTCAGAATAGCACATATTTTAAGTACATTTTTTTTCAGTTTTTATGGGAAAATGGCGACAAAAATATATAATTGCTATTTTTCTTTTACTTTCTACAGAGATGGAGTTCTTCCGTTGCCAAAATTGAAAAATGGCTCTAAAAACTACAAACAAATTAATATTTTAAAAATAAATTGAGATGCAGTTTTCAAACAAATTGCATTTAAAAGCACATTTTTTTCCCAATACGACGGTCTAAAAATTGAAAATGTGCGATGCTTAGAAGTTTAAGAAATTGCTATAGAGTATTTAAAACGGCGCAATGAAACATCTGCTTTGTTTTTCGGCTGGCTTTCACAACGTAACGTTATTTTTTGGAGACGATGCAAAATAAGCTGGGAGAAAGAAATAGCATACCTGGGACTACTAATATACTACTAATAACCTGGGATACAGTGAGACTTCAAAAATCCGGCAACTTCAAAAATCCGGCATCAAATAATCTTTTCCCCTTTCTTTTTCTTTTTACACTTTCAAGTTATGGTAGAAGAAAAATAGCAATTGTTTATGAATTAAAAACTTCAAGATCGAAAGTAAAAATGCAAAAAATAATAATATTTGACATTTTTTTCATTTGTCAAAGGCGATTGTTTTCTGAACAAATTTTCTGGGAGCTGCACCGTTGCTCAGCGACGGCGTGGAGACTAGTACACAAGTTCTTTGGAACCTCTCTTCTGACTCTGTGCAAAATAGAACTGCCAATAACGCTAGTAACAGATCCGAAGACGGGAATGAACAACAGGCAGAAGAAAAAATGTTACTAGAAAAATGCAGAAATTTGGCTGGAGAATTAATATTTGCTTTAGAGAACAAAACTGTATTTTCGAAATACATCCGTAAAAGAAATTATTCATTTGTATAAAATACAAGAAAAACATGTTAAAGAACGATCTAAAAAATGATGCAAACAAAATTGACATCGATGTTTCCAAAATTACACGAGAAGAAATAATTTTATTCTTTATTAGATTTTTTTCTGTAACATAGAAAAATATATAAATATAGAAATTTTCAATTAATGTAAGTTTATTTTTAAGTTTAAGTTTTCTCTTTTTCTTACATAATTATCACTTAATAATGAAATAAATTATGGCTAAAGGCACCATTAAGGATATAGTACTACTTTTGATATTCATAGTTACTACTTTTGACATTCCTTCAAAAATCCGGTATAGATTCGGTCCCGGTTATGCCGGATTTTTGAAGTTATACTGTATATGAATAGCAATCAGTTGTACTTGGTCACATGAAGAAAAATGTGCAAACCATGCCATAAACATCTGTTAAAAATTTCTATACGATACCTGTCAAATATATCAACAAATGCCCGCCAACTGATTTAAAAACAAGGTATGATCGCTATGGGGAAAATATAGTTCTGTCAACTCACTCCTAGAGCTCAGATAGGAAGCTTTCAATTTCTTTCAGAAATATTTCTTCTTCTCTGCGATAATACCTGTCTATATTTCCCCATCCTCCTCGAAGTTTTTGATGTAGTAATGCGGTAATCGGTAGTGGGGAGCAGATCTTTTCTCTCTTTTTGGAAACATTTTATTGATGGCGTATTTCGAGAAAGCGACGACACCAATCGAATCTGTTGAAACAAGGGGATTGTTTCGCAGAAAAAGAAAGCTCGATTGTAATACTGTTTGGGTTGCTTCACGAGTTAAACTGAAAAAAGAATTAAACAGTCTTTAAGGTGTCTCAGGACTCTTAAAATTGGGAAAAAAAGACCATTTTCAACATTTAACATCATAAAATGTGTTTGATATTAACACACAATTTTAATTGGGAATGAAAGATATAAGTATGTTCTTTCATTGCAAATATTTAAAAAATTTTCCAGATGCAGTATTAGCATTTACAGGGTGCTCTAAACTGTTAGACGTTTGACGAGCAGAAAATCGGCATAACAGCTTATGCGCACGATTAAAAAATAAATTTTGCAACTAGAATGAAAATTTTGGTGCCTTCTTATACTTCAGATTATAATAATTACACTGAACCTAAATAAATTTGTATTTAAAGCATTTTTATATTTTTAATACAAAGTTGTATTTAGCTAATGAAAAATTTAGAAAATTTCAACAATATAACCCCTTAAAAAGTATTTTATTTTTACAATAAAAAGGAAATTTTAGGTTCAGTTTATACAGACTAACATGAAACATACGTTTTGAAAATTTCATGATAAAAGAATCAGAAGTTTTTGAGATATCGTGCGCGTTATGCCCAAAAACGTCATTTGGAGAAAAATGACTTCAAAGTTTTGGAAACACCACTATTTCCATTGAGCAAGTATCATTCTAAAAGCCATAACTTCTGTTCTAATGGGAATTTCAAGATAACAATTATATCAAAATGTTCAGAAAACATAGAAGTTTAACATCTAAAAAAATTAAAATTTCGAAAATTTTAAAGCTTTAAGAGTCCTGAGACACCTTAACTCATTTGCATAATTAGTATGCATTTCAAGAAATTTTCTTTTATTCAGAAATTCCAAATTTATACCAGAAATTCTAACTAGTAACTTTCGCTTTATTTAATAATAGCCGATTTGTGTATCGTACACACATAAGTAGTAGTATCCGGATCCTGGAATACTGTGGTCCCGGGTTCAATTCCTGGCTCTGGCTAATTTCCATCCCTACTTGAAGTTATTATATTTATTGTATGTATGTCTGTTTAACCCTAGAACTACCGGAAATTTTACTCAAGTTTTATAAAAACATTCTACATCAGAATTTTTACTTAAAACTATTTAATTTGTTTATTTAACTTATTATTGTCTGATTTATACATTTAGTTTGTTTTGAAGAAATTTCTGGTTTGAATAAATATTTTGAATGTACATGTCGGGTCCAATGGACCCGTCTGGTAGACGGAAGGTTAATATTTATATATACCGTTAACAGTTGAATGCAGGCGTTATTTATGTGTGATTTATTATATATTGTAGTGTGTTTGTTTTATTATACAGGGTCATCGAAAAATAATGTCTAGATTTTAAAAAATCATAACATCGAAACCTTTTATGTTAAACGAGTAATTCTTTTACTACACGATAACTGGTGAACGCAAGTTTGGTTTTAATTCACCACAATTCGTTTGCGTGTCTGTGTTATGCGCGGATTAGTTGCACAGTCGTCAAGGTCAGCCGACACGTCAGACTGCAGCTGCTCAGTACAATGTTGACCATGCAAAAAAAAGCACAGTTGACTGACTCCACATACCAAATCACGCAATGTGCTTTTTTCCGCACGGTCAACATCGTACTGAGCAGCGGTAGTCTGGCGCGTCGGCTGACCTTGACGACTGCGCAACTAATCCGCGCTTAACACAGACACGCAAACGAATTCTGGTGAACCAAAAACCAAACTTGCGTTCACCAGTTATCGTGTAGGGGAAGAATTACTAGCTTAACATAAAAGGTTTCGATGTTATGATTTTTTTAAATCTAGGCATTATTTTTCGATGGCTCTGTATATCGTAGATCGATGTAATAGTAAAATCTATTCATCGTGTCATCCAAGGATGTCGTGTAGACGGCTAGTGACTTCCCCAACATGGTTTATTAGTGAAAAATTGCAAACCCAGGCACATGGTTAACACGCTATTAAGCCACACCCCATTTTGTAAGAACTCTACCACCAGTAATCACATAAAACTATCTTCTAGCTAATGAATCGTGAAGAAAATTATCTTTATAGTAATACTGGTGGTAGAGTCATTACAAAATGGGGTGTGCCTTAATAGCGTACGAACACTACAGGTATCGGCCGTAGCTGAGTGGTTAGAGCGACAGCCTAGAAAGCTTTGGTCCCGGGTTCGATTCCTGGCTCTGGCTAATTTTTCACTCTAGTTGGGATTATTGTATTTATTGCATGTATGTCTGTTTAATATTTATATATACCGACATTAACAATGATTGTTTTATTTCTACTAGTTAGTTATGCCCGCAGGAATGAATATAATATAAATGTTATGTAATGCCAATATAGAGTATCAATGAATATAATATATGATACTCCATCCATCTCAAATTAATTGCTACATTTAGGTCGAAAATTTTGTCCCAAATTATTTGCTACATTTCAAGTAGGTGGAGTCATAAATAACTTCCGATGCACTTTAGTAGATCGGCACCGATAAAATTATACTACAGTGAACATAACGCGGTATACTGTTGGCCACCCTTGCTTTAAACTATGACATTTAATTTCAACATCAAAGCTTTGTTTTAATTTACCTCGCGAAGAATTATTTATGACAGTCGCATGCGATGGACTATTATAATACTGGTGATATGATGGCGATGGAACAATATCTGGCGATTTATCACCTGCGACCGGCTAACTTTAAATTACCAAATTGGCTGTTTGGGATATAAAAAGTGAAGCGGTCAACCCGGAACTATTGATGACAGTCGCATGACTTAGGCTATTATTATAGAGCAGGGTTGGCCAACAGTGGCACGCCTGATACCACTAAAATTTTACAGAAAAATTCGACTTCTTGAATCGCAGAGATTCGATGATTAGATACGGCAATGATTACTGTAAAATTTTAGTGGTGTGGCGCGTGCCACAGTTGGCCACCACTTTATAGAGATATTCACATCCATGCTAATGAGTTGTGCATCACTTAATGAAAATAAAAGTAACAATTTGGAAATTGTAAGTCAAATGTCGCAAACGAAGTGCTTTCGTTACATAACTAGTTTGATAAACATTCACATCTTTGTACACGCCTATGCAAAATGGCATGAATACAAAATTTATTACGATTATATATACTAAATTCAGTAATAAGGGAATAATATAATTCCATCTTAAATAGGACATAATCACCATGGCAACATAGAGTCATTACCTATCATGGGATATCATTGAATTAATTACGTATGATAGAATTTAACAGAATAATCCCTATGGCATCCAAAAAATTTTACATGTCACGGGATATCATTGTGTTAATTAGGTAAGATAGGATTTAATAGAATGAAGAAAATTTTTATCTTGAGTTTTGATCCTATTTTTATAAAATTTGAAATGACTCGTCAAAATTCTGTAACTATTATATATATATTAAATTTCAAACCATTAGGTTGGGTAGTTTTTGCGATGTTATATGCAGACACGGACGGATCAGACGACGACTATCGGTGCTACGTATTTATAAAATTACGAACGACCAAAAAATAGCTTATTAATAATTCACATTTTGTTTGTTTCAGGCAGAACTAGTAGTAAAAGTAAAAATAGTTTTTAAAGAAACACTCTTTTATTCAATTCCTACTATTAGTTCACAGTCTCCCTATATTTATTTATATATATATTTATTTATATATTTATATATCTTGTTAAATTTTTCAATCGTTAATAAAATAACTCATTATTCATCCTATCAAGTTGAACTAAATTTTTTTAAACTTGTACTGGATGACAATTGATGTTAATACAGTTTTTTCAAATAGTAATTAATTAATTAAATTTTAATTAATTAATTTCAGTTTTGCATGGGAAACAAAATGACGGCCATTGGTTATTGAAGGTCACTGAAAGTATTTTCAATAAGGGGTTACCATAGGGGGCCCTGTTCTGTCGCCAAATACCGCCAAGTTTGTCGCCAACTTGGCGATATGCCGCCAAATTTGGCGGCCAAAATGAATCGCCAAAAGTGACGCCGACTTGGCGATATCTCTAATATTTCGCCAAATTCCCATAGTAATAGTGCAAGTAGGTTTCCATTGTAAACCTACTTGCTTATAGAAAATCAACAAATTGAGATATTTTAATGCAACAAAAACTAATATTAGCTTAAGGGTTTATATTAAATTTTTCTTTAATGACCTAAGTAGGAATTGACTTTAAAAACAAAATTTTTATATTACTTGTAAGCATTTTATGTTTATAATAAAACTCAGGCCTAATTTTACGGCTGCAGTTTATGTAGTTCCAAAATATTTCTGTTGCAACTCGTTAATTTGACGTGCTGCCCGATTATTTAAAATTCACCCAAATATTTACGCTTGACAGAAAGTAATAACTCCCGAATATATAAAAAAATATATAACTGTTACCTTTTTTAAGATGTGGCAACAGGAAACAAAACAATGTATTTATATTACCTACTCAAAATTTCCAAATTTCTTTTCAACGTATAATTATAATGTAACTTATAATGAACTATTAAAACATAAAAGAGGATTTTTTAAAATCATTTTTTAAATCAATTTAAACCCAAAATGACACAATTACTGCAGAATTTTTTTTTTTAATGTACATTTATAACATCCAGTCAGTTCAATATTTTAGCTTCAGAAGTACTTCGCCCGAAAAGGGTTAAATGATGAAAGAGGATATTTAAATTAATTCAGTGGTGGAAAATTGGCGCAGAGAAGGAGTCTATTGACACCACTAAATTTTAGTAGTATTTTTCAGCTTATCCAATGACAGAATTTCTTAGTTTTGATTAAGGTGAAGAATGCTGTAAAATTTCAGTGGTGTCAATAGGCTCCTCCTCTACGCCAATTTTCCACCAGTGTTAATTGCACTTTTAATTTTTTTTATTTCTTTAAAATACAGCAGGACCTCGTTTATTCGAAGTAATTGGGACTGACCATCTTTCGGAAAATCAAAATTTTCGATAATCCAGAATGCTTCAATTTTGAGATTAAGGAGAAATATATGCTATACTTCTTAATGTGGAAACAAGTGTTTAATAAAAATAAAGCATTAGCAAAATAGAAGCAAGAATAAATTACCTGAATTTTATTTTAAAATTAAATACCTTTTATATATATTACAAGAATAATAATAATAAAAAAAATGTTTTGCTTGTCGCAGTTTCGATTGCGTTTGCTTTGAAACTCTATCACGGAGTTTTTTAATATTATTAGTTCACCAGTATGGCAGTTTTTCTGCTGCTCCAGCAATGCCAAACCTTTTGTAAAATATTCTAAAGCTTCAGAATTGTTAATTCGTTCGTTTTCTTCGTTCCACTCCGCAGGTTACGGGAGCTCAAGTTATATCCAAAGGAACTCTAAGAAAGGAGATCGAAAATACTTATGTGTACTCGTAGTTCGGAAAGGACCGCTTGCACACAAGGAATATGATAGTTTAAAAAAAGAGCTTTTAAAATGGATTTTGCAGACAAGGAATATGATAGGAAAAAAAAAAAAAATTGGATTTTTGTTAAAAGAGTTTCGGATGAAAGAGGTTCTACTGTATTTTGTTATTGCAGTTTCAGACCCTTGCGATGTGTTTCGTTAGAGTGTTTTAAAAAATATTTAACTGCATTCTTTGTGTAACTCCTATACAAACGCTATTTGGCAATCCAGCATCTGCGGCCTACTAAAGGAAAATTGCTTTAAACTAATTTATATTAATTTCTACGCAAGTTATAGTTACAAATAATTAAATGTTGTATTATCATCGATGAAAGAAATTTGAAATGTTGTATTATCACCGGGAACACAAAAGTGTACGTGATTTTTATAATGCAACATAACATAAAGTCAGTGCAAAATTGAATACAAAGTTCCATCTTTACATACAAAAAACAAGTTACGTGAAATAAGTAAAATTAGTAGCCAGTGGCAAAATGTGTACCATGTGCTCCTGTTCCTCGTTTAACTGGAAATAAAATGCAATATTAAAAAATAATTATTTATACACCAGAATATATAAAAAGTTTTATAAGAAAGATTTAAGAAAGCCTGATATAACGTATAGCCTCCGCGTATAATTCGTACATGTTCCCGTTACCTCTGTTGCTATCATGCCGCAGAGACGAATATAAAAGGCAAGCAATGTTCTGCCGATGTAGTGTTTGGAAGCCATGATTACCAGTTTGACCTCTCTTTAAAGTCAGAACTACTTCGGGTCCACTGCAGAAATTCTGTATGGTAATTTTACTTTATTTTATGCCGTACGAGTAAATTACATTATTACATAAATTCTTTCGGAATTCTTTAAAAGAGTGTAAATATGTACGGCAAACAATAAATATGTGTTAAAATTACTATACCGTTCCATTTTTTCATGCTTTTAACCCTTTCAGGGGCACAGTACTTATGTTAATAAAATGTTGAAATCACTGTTTCTCACTGAGATTTATGGCCAAATTTATAAGAAAATAAGTAAAAGGATTCTTTCACGTATAATTATAAAAGTAATATTACATTCCAGAATTCCGGTGCCATTGTGGCGTTTTGGAATTAAAATTAGGTGGGATATATTTTATCCCACCGCCCTTCAAGGGATTAATGCTAAAGAGACTGGAAATTTTACTCAAGTTTTATAAAAATACCGGAATATATACCGGAATTTTTATTTAAATCTGTTTGACATATTTATTTGTAATTTTTGAACCTTTATCTCTGTCTGCTCTGCACAACAAACTCCTAAGATTCCACGATTAACTTCTCTCAGCCAATAAAATTCCTTCCTTTTAAGCTAAGCCCCTCCTCTTTTTCCCTGATTCTATAAGTATGCCCGCTCTTGGTGACGTCTAAACATTATTTTTTTTTTAAGGCTCCTTAATGCCCCAACACAATCACCTATCAAAGCCGCCTCAAGACTACAAGCCAAATACGAGGTTTCGTGACGTCACGACGCGGGGCTTAGATCAGCCGTGAAGAGCACATGCGTTATTTAAAACATATTAATTCTTTCCTCTATATACCAACTTACTATCACAGCATATGGGAAAAAAATAAAAACTTATAGTTTAAAGACGCTAATTAAGTGCTTTTTAATCAATTTCGATCACTCGAAACAATAATAATAACGATAACACAAAAACAAAATTTATGAAATAATATCACTGTGTCAGTCAAAATGTGCACTTAATTAAAGTTACATTAAAGAAAAATTGTTGGTTAATGAAATAAAAATCGAAGTATTAAATTTAATTTAGTGAACAGTTTTCATTATTTATTCTACTTTGAAATTTACGAAAATATCAATTATCTATTTTCTATATATTCTAAAACAAGGCATTAATAAATATATATAAGCAAAATCTACAAATATGTATATAATATATATATAAACATATATATATATGTACTTTTAAAAACATAGAGAGAATTACTTTGCTTTCAATTATTTCATTTTCAAAAATAAATAAATAAATACCAATATTCTGTCAATCAAAATCCACATTTAAAATTAAAGTGGATGAAAAATGATTGTTAAATGAAAACAAATTCAAGTTGTATGCTATTTTTATTATTCATTGTGGCTTGAAATTATGCAATAAATATCCTATTAAATATTTAGTGATTTGAAACATGCAAAGGAGTTATATAATAAATAAGGAGTAATATAATAAATTTAATATAAATAAATAGTAAAACTACAGAGTGCATGAAATTAGGTAACAACACAGATAAATTTTTCTTACTGTAAACTTTACTTAGCAGTAATGGGTAATTTTCACATAAAATCGATTAAATTGAAAAAACATAAAGCTCTCATAATAAAACAAAAGAAGGTCATGAAACAGAAAATTATTATTTTCTTAATTTTTGTATTATTTTAAGATATTATGCAAGGTACAAGCAATACAGTTTTTAAAAAGTGTACTGAAACCTGGTGAGAACAAAAGAAAGAAAGAAAACACTTTCATCAATTGGAATTGAAATATTCCTAACATATATTTATTTTGTTCAGATATTCAAGAATTAAGATTTTGGACTTTGTACTATATATCATTAGAAAACTAATGATTTAAATTTTATTATAACAACTTAGTATTACATTGTTTACAAAAGAAATTCTTCATACACGTTTTCCTCATAACGAGTCATGTTGAAATCATTTATTATGGACCAATTGGGGGTATTTTTTTTAGACACCTTATAACATAAATAGAAAAACAAATAAAAGTTTGCAAATAAATACTCCTTTGCAGAGTAGAACAAATCCATGATTTTTTCTACTATTATTCTACTAATATTTTTTCATAAAGTTGTGACCATTTTTTGTGATACCCTGTATACAAATGTAAATAGTACCTGGTACGAAATTTATGCATGCATACAATACGTATGAAGTTTAGCACTAACCACTTATGCATTATTCGCGAATAATTTCTACGGATAGATAAAAGGGGGGGTCCCAGAATGGTGCTTGCTCCGCGGACCTAGATAGACAAAGTCGTGTCCTGACTACACAGAAAAGTAAATTTATAATTATGTAACAATACTTTTATTTGTTATTTTTAATTAAACGTTAAAAGTAATAAAAAACACAAAATTTTTGCGAATTCGGAAGGGGGGGGGGATAAATTGTTTATAGTCATTGTAAAAATAAAGAGATTCAGACACATCATTCCCATATCTGCAATTGTCATGTATAAGCATGCACTGTGTAACAAATATTATAAAATGAATTTTTATTAAGAGTTTAAGATTAAAAAACATCAATAAATTAGTATGTATATTGATCGGGCTTTAAAAGAAATAAACAAGATAACAATGTTATGCATCCATAGAAATTATGCTGAAAGTTTCTAGAACATTTAAATTTTTAAGTATGAAAATATCTATAAAAATACATAAATTTTGGTATCAAATTAAAGCCTAATCAATTCTGCCTACAGAATAATCAGAGTTAATATTCTCACGACCAGTGTTTTCTAATAAAAGTCGATCATTAAAAGTCACTCTAATGAGAGAAAACAGAACAAATTAAAAAGATAGGAAGGTGTGACAAGTTATAAATTACATAATAATTAAGCTTGTAATTAAGACTTTTGGCTGAAAATGTTTTAGCATGATTAGTATCCAAGAAACTCAGTCTGACATAAATTTCAGCTATCTGGTGCCAGTATTTCCGCGTAAATAAAGTCAGAAGTTTTAATCGAAATTATTGAATAGCAAGAAAGGTAAAGTTTAAACTAATAATATTTATATACACATATATCTGTATACAAAATTTCATCAGTTTTCGGTGGTAAATTTCTGAGTGATAATAATTTTTAAGTTTTTTTACTAATTTTCTTAAATTAAATGAACTGATTAAAATTTGCACTTGAAAGTTTAACAGTTGAGGTAGAAAAATATGTCACATAGGGCATTAAAATTTCAAGTGAATCGGACAAATGGCTTCCAAATTATAAGGCAAAATGTGCTGGCGCCAATAGAATTGTCTAGCAGATATTGAAATCAGATTATTCAGTGGTGGAAAATTGGCGCAGAGGTGGAGCCTATTGACACCACTAAATTATAGTAGTATTTTAACTCTTCTGTAATGATCAAATTTCTGAGTTTTTATTAAACTGAATAATCCCATAAAAATTTAGTGGTGTCAATAGGCTCCACCTCTGCGCCAATTTTCCACCATTGGATTATTTTGACAAATTAATAAAGGCTATAATTAAACAATGGAAACTTTATTAATCAATAACTTTTGAGATAATTCACCTATTCATACAATTCAAGCCCCAATTTTTAGCAAATTACGAGAGACAGGGAATGATGTAAGTCTCGACACGATCTTGTCATTTTTTCCATTTTAAATTATTGCTGTATTTAAATGAAACAAAACTAGATTAATATCGTTTTTTTTTTTTTTTTTTTTTTTTTTTTTTGAGACACGGAATATTACAACACGATATTTCATTAGGATTTACTAGTTAACTTATTTTAAACAAATTAAAAATAAAATACATAGCGAATAAAAAGAGATAACTAGTACTAATAGTGTATAAATAGTTAATTTGAAAATAAACTTACCTTAAAAAGAATACATTTTTTGCTTCCGAAAAAAAACCACGTTGTACTCTAATTCTAAACAGCCAGATACAAATGCTCCTCGTTGGCGCCAGCCCCGGACCGTTACGTCCCATATGAGGGGGAATGGAATTGTGTCTGGCTTGATAGTCTTTAGGCGGCTTTGCACCTATCCACTGGATGTAAAGTTGCAACGCAACTATGTAATCCATTCAGCTGCTCACATTGTTCCATTGTTCCATTGGAGAGCCAGTATTCCCCCAACCCCAGCTGTGAACGGTGCTTCTAATCCGTGGTGGATCGTGGATGTCTCAAAGGGCCTTTTTCAAGGCCATATTACCGCGAACATCTGTGAAACCATGGTAGCATGGACACGCGGTGAAGCGTGGGCTAGGCGTGGGAGTTGCTGTTCACTGAGCCATTTATGTACTTTATGTATTTTATTTTTTAACTGTTAGTAAAAATGTATTTTCTTTTGTTTTATTTCAATGGAGCTCAGGAATTCTATGTTTGTCCCCCCCCCCCAATAAATTTTTAAGTCTTTTATCCCAGTACTGCCCAGTACATGATTCAGTTCCTATTAGTCTTCCATAGCGTTACTGTCGGGGATGTGGGGCAATGGCCCCAGGCTCTTCGGTAAACCGTCAGAAGTCTCTTCTTTGTATCTTATAAACATATTTTACAAATAAATTTCTGGTTCGAACCGAAATATATTCATATGGTAGGGGTCAAAATGACACCTCACGGTGTTTTTAGTGTTAATCACGCTCGTTACGTAAGATTGGGGCAAACATTTTCTGAGGGCACAATATATATATATATATATATATATATATATATATATATATATATATATATATATATATATTTTGAAATGACATATTAGAGGTAATATAATGTACGAACATTGTTTGTGACAATTTTCATAAAAATGATTTTTACTCAATATATTCCTCTCAGTTTTGGATACAATTATTCAATAATAATGTTTAACGTTATGTGAAAGAAAAAAATAAGCTAGGAGAAAATATTGGAAAATTTTCACTTCCACTCCATTTGAATATACTGAATTTTTTTTTGTTTCTATCGCACATGAAGGTGGAGTGGGTGCATACAATTAAAATCCAAGAAAAGATTGAGGAATGTAAAATTTAACAAATAATCAGGCCTAAGTGAAATGAAAGCCGTTATTTAGCTTTACTTATAACTATTTCCTAAGTAGGAAATAGACCGCCAGAATGACATGTTTAATTATTAAAAGAATGATATAACATTTTGCATTATAAAAAAAAAAAAAAAAAAAAAAAAAAAAAATGAAGTAATAAATTTTATCTTATCTAATAGGGTCAGGTGGGGTAAAATAGTCATAAAAACAGACCATTTTATTCGTTCAAACTTAATTTGCAAAAATATTATCAATTGAAATTGTAAAATGGTGACATAGAATATGCAACTGCACTTCACTCACAAAATTTGAAAACTATTTCACAAAAAACTTGCAATTTAATGCTATTTTAAAACATATTGTCATTTAACTTTTTTACCCAAAATAGTAATATAAATATCTTGGTAAAATAAGTATACTAGGTTACAGAGAAAATAGTTTGAAAAATCAAATCTAAACAGTAAACATGCACTCGTGATTCCACTTGAAAGAATATGCAGTGAAACTTCTTTTAAGGGCCACCTCTATTAACCCTCTCTCTGCGTAATTGTTTTATCAAAATAGGTTAAAAAATAGCGTATTTAATCCCTTCGCGACGCGTGACCTTTAAGAATTTGTATTCTTTTGTCGGCGGTTTTTGAAAACAAAAAATGTTGTCTGATTTATTCTTGAAAATGTTCCGATTAAATAAGGCAAAATTTACAATAAAAAAATAACTGGTGGGAATAATCAAGGCGGGTTAATTAGAGGGCAAAAATGCATCCCCGAGGAAATCTCAGGTTCCGCAAACTTTGCTACTTTTACGTTGCCCGAGATAATCTCGGGTTGCGCAGCGAGATTGTTAAGGGCCAATATTTTTAATAACGAAAAATTTTCCCATAGACATAATGTTAAATTTACTCCTATTAGGGGCCACATCTACCCCTCATAATGGCCATTTTTAACACATGTGCCTTAAATCCTAAACAGGTGTGTATTGAATTTCTGAACCAAAAGATAAGAGTTCAGCAAACAACTGCATTTGCAACAAAGAAGACAGTGGGAGATAGGGAGGATTTAGTAACACAATGAAGGACCACAAACTTTTCCACAAGTGAGAAAAACAGGTGTTCCTCACACTTTGTTTGACCTTTCAAAACCTGTAGGGGTTGGGATGGAGGGGAAACTTGACACTTTGCTGTGGGCACACAGAGGATAACAGGTTGTCTAAAAAACTGATTCCACATTTACTAAAACTGCGAATGCATATTAAAGGACAATTTTTACACCTGACAGGAAACGTTAACAGAAATAAACTAATATATCAGTCTAAGGCATTAATAAATGATGCAAACTTAAGTAATTTGTTGCATAAAGTGATAGAATCATTAGAAACCAAAATTGTCTGCGAAAAAATTATGAAAGTAAACAAACATCAATTTTTTGAAAATTTTTTCAATCATGTATAGAGTTTGAAAATGTTAATAAACATTTTTTAATTATATTGTTTTTGATTTCCTTATTTTAAAAGTTTTTTTGTCCCCCCCTATTCAAGGGTCACCCCTCATAAGGGCCAATTTTCAATGGAACGGCAAGTGGCCCTACAGAGAGGTTTCATTGTATTTTTTAGGAATAACAATGGAGTCCTTCTCAAGAGTCATTCACTGCAAAAATTTAAATATCCCGAATATAAAAATTCTAACAATATTGCATTTACTACACAGCTTCTCTTTCCTTAAATTGGCACTTTTGAAGAAAGTTTGAAAGTTGGGGTTCGTTCAGATTGCTATATTGCCGATGAGATCCATGGTTTATATATTGATCGGAAAGATTCATAATTAAACATTGTTTTTGAAATCATGAAATGATTGCAAAAAAGCAGTAAAATGCTTTTGGTTTTTACGTCTTATAGTGTCGTTGGGCAAAATTATTGCATCCGTGGTCTATATTTTAATGAACTCAAAGGAATGAATCGCATAGTGTTTACCCTCACTGATTGCTGAGTGATACGATTTTCAATGCAATATATATATATATATATATATAAAACCATGCATATTTCGATGTAACTCATCACTTAAGTTGTTTTTGTTTTCCCCATCTTTCTAAAAAGGTTAATCTTACGCAGCTTTATTGAAAAAATTAAATCTCTGAAAATTAAAATAAAATGCCTGACTTTAACGAAAGATTACCTGGATGAGTGTGCGATTATCTGGAAAGTGTTATGCATTTAGCGCTATTATATATATAATACTGATTTTTATAGCACTTCAATTTCCTGCTAGTCATCAATATAGTAAATCTTAACTTAAAACTAAAATTAAAATCTCTAATTAAAATTAAATTAATTAAAAAAAATAAAATGCAGTCTTAGCCCTTTAATGCGCGATTTTTTATTTTGTTTTGAAAAAATTATGTATGATTCTCTGAAAGGTTTGTTACACAGGAAAATCAGAGATAAATTTTTCATACAATACGTCAATCTTTTCTTCTGTTGCACATCTGCAATACAAGCAAAAACTACAGTCGTGTGGCTGTTTTACGCTAAAATAATGCAAATTAGTAAATATTTTAAGAAGTATGTCTCCAAATACCTTATTTTAATTATTTATTTATTTTATAAAACTTAACCATTAACCCTTTAATACCCATATTAGAATACGTTCTAGAAATTACGTAGTTCAGAGAATCTGACTTTCCACCAGAAAGTTTTAATGGTTAATTTCGCTTCATTTAAATACGGAATGTCTATTTTTTAGTTAAAGCAAGTAACGCTATTTTAATTTTCTGGGGTGAATTACGTATATGCGAATAAAAAAAATCTATTAAATTCAAAACAGTGTTGTTTGGATATATGCAAAGCTGCGCACTAAAGGGTTAACCTTTTCAATATTTACTTAGTAACCAAACCGCCTTCGAAATTAAAGAATACCCTTTGCACTAAAATTGACGAATTAATTTTGATAATTACTCAGATGTATATGAAATACATCTTGATAGAGCAGCCGGATCGAAGAATTACTATAATAGAATGATATAAAAATCTATGGACATATCTGTTTTAAGAAAAAGCATGTCTAACCAGGCTACTAATGTATGTTCTCTATTTCAGTATAAAATTTCAATCTACAGATTTTTCATACGATTAGCTTTTCTAGTACGTACTGAAAATAATTTGCGTAATGAATTAGATAATATTCGTAGAACTGCTCATAATAATGATTTTAAAGATCCACTTATTAATAAATTAATTGTTGATATTGCCAATAATAAAATGTTTGAACAGAAATTTGATTTGCAAAAATAAAAACTTTATACTCAATATTTCCAAGCTTCTTTGGGAAAATAAAACACAATCTTAAGACTTTCAATATCTGCTTAGTAGTCAAACCACTTCCGAAATTAAAGAAAACCAGTTGCACTAAAATTAACCTAATTATTTTTGATAATTACTCAGGTGTATGTGAAATAACATTTATTAGAGCAGACGGATAGAAGAATTACTATATTGGTGTGACTAGCAGGAAATTTAACCCTGTAGTGTGCAGCTTTGCATATATGCAAAGAACAGTGTTTTGAATTTAATAGATTTTTTTTATTCGTATATACCGAATTCACAGTAGAAAATTAAAATAGCAATATTTGCTTTAATTAATAACAGACATTCCGTATTTAAATAAAGCGAAATTAACCATTGATACTGGTGTAATGTCAGATTCTCTGAACAACGTAATTTCTAGAACGTTTTCTATTATGGGAATTAAAGGGTTAATAGTTAAGTTTTATAAAATAAATAATTATATAAAATAAGGTATTTGGAAACATACTTCTTAAAATATTTACTAATTTTCAATATTTTAGCGTAAAACAGTCACACCACAGTAGTTTTTACTTGTACTGCTGACGTGCAACAGAAGAAAAGATTATTTTTCCTGTGTAATAAACCTTTCATAGAATCATATATAGTTTTTTCGAAACAAAAAAAAATCGCGCATTTAAGGGTTAACCCTCTCACTGCGCAGCCCGAGCTGTGCTCGGGCATACATTTCCCCGTCAAATTAATACTATTTGGTTGTTTTCACCAGTTATTTTTTAGCGAAAACTTTGTCTGATTTAATCAGGACATTTTCCGTGATTACGATAGTCAAAAATTTCTGCTTTAAAGAACAGGTGACAAACAATTAAAAATTCTGTAAAAGACGCTCATCGCGAAGAATTACTGAGAGGGTTAAGTATGGAAAAAAGGAGTATGTAGCTAATTTTAAATATAATAGAAAAAACACAGCCCTAGCAAGAAGAAATCATCCAAATAAATTTCGTTGAAAGTAAGATAATTTGCCCCTCCAGTCTATACTCTTACAAAAATTTCTTATGGAATTCTATTAAAAAAAATTATAGAAAAAGTACTATAGATTCTTATAGAATTATGGCCCGTTTTTCTATAAGCTAGTTTCGCCAAAAGCTATAGAAATATCTGTAGAAATTCAATGGAAATGTCTAATGAATTTCTATAAAATATTCGAATATATTCTATAAAATATTCTATAAAAATATTCGAATATATTCTATAAAAATAAAAATAATCGAACATATTCTAAAAAAAAACAAAAAAAAAAAAAAAACAGCGTCAGCAGGTGTTTCCATTTGGCAACCCTCCCAAGTACTAACCATGCTCGATGCTGTTTGGTTTCCGTGATTGGACGCGAACAAGTACGTTCAGTCCACTCTACTGTTGCTCGCGGTATATCAGTTCTCCTTACACTATTTCAGGTTTATTTCTTTTGTGATTTGCATTCCCAATCATTTAAATTGTATAGAAATTATATATATTTTATACGCTGATTAATTCTCAACTCATTTCTGTTAAAATTTATAAATATGACGGCATAGGACACGAGTTGATAAAAATAACTCGTATTTTAATATAGACTTGTAAAAATATTTAAAAGTCTAATAAATTATTATTTGTTAAACTTCAAACGTAATTGTTTAAATACTTTTATACTTCAGATTAAAATTTTTTAGATAAAAATTACAATTAGTGAATAAATTTTATTGTATTAGATGAATTACCATTAGTGAATAAAGTTTATTAAATTAGGTGAATGTTTTTACGAAATTAACAGCAAATTAATAAATGATTATAAAATAAAAAGACAAATTAATGAATCATTAACAAACATATTAATTAAACAATTTAAATCAGTGTAGTGGGATTGATATAATACATTAACAATTGAATCACAGTGTAATAGAATTATGAATTAAAGTACCGGGTGTCCTAAAAAGGACTGACTGATTTTAAAATTCAATAACTTGCAAACGGTGACAGATATTTAAAAAATTCTTGCAGGAGGGTTATGTATAAAGTCAAAAGTTTTTTTACGGTGATTTTCAATTTTCAATTTTAGTTCGTGCTGGGCAACATATAACAATGATATGTTCCCGCACCATGTTGGTTAAATCAAAGTAAAATTGCGTAATTTGTTATTTCTGTTTGTATAAATATTTTTTTATAAAATATAATTATGAGTGTAAAATTATAATGTTTATATATTTAAGTAAAATAGGAGTGTAAGTTCATACAAAAATTATTAAGTTGATTTTAAATATTAAATATATATTTTTAAAAAATTGTTGTATTGTAAAATGAATGTATAATGTTGAATAGAGTTCGGATCTCAGATAACAACAATAGCCAGACGCCATGGTGTCGTTTTATGACAAGCCAATGGAAAGTGGTGTATAATTAGAAATCGTAAAATAATAAAAATGTTGGAATAAATTTATGGCCTTAATAAAAGTGTTGGGAAAAATTTATGGCTTTTCAGACCACCCAAACTTTAAGGCATATAATAATATTAAAGTATATGTAAGGGGCCATTTGCAGACGGTTAGCTAATAGGCCTATCGAAGGATAATGCAAAATCTTCTCACATCCAATAAGGATAGACTAGACAAATAGTTCCACCCACTGCAAGAGTTGGTGTGCCAGAAGAATAAGGTTTGAAAAAGAGAGTCTGAAAAAAGATGTCGAGGACGCAGGAGCTCTCCTGAAAGCCCGTGCAATGAATCCAGAAAGCCCTAGTAATGCCCAGGCGAGATGGACATATCGGAGTGAGCCTAAGCCAGCCTAATTGAGGATGTCTTCCTGATGTTAAAAGAAAGTGGATTGTTCTACTGAGGTCCGTAGCTATGCATCCTGCCATCCCGATATCGCCACTCTGATAACAAGCGGATTCCTGATGACATATGGATAAGATCCTTAGCAACGCGACAACTCTGAATTTGATGAATAAAGGCCACCATCCCGTATATGAAATAAGGTACCACCTTAAACTTTTTCTTTTACCACTTGAAATCATATGAGAAATTATAAATATCCTTTTCTGATATTTTATGGTAGAGAGCAATCTGAGATCCAACAAAACCAGTAATTAAATATAATTAAGGTAATTTAAAAATGAAAGCGAATTATTCTTTTAGCAAAAAGAAAAATATATAATAATAAGAGTAAATGAAAATATTGTCTTTTTTTATAAAGATTAAATATACATGAAATAATGAGAAGCAAACAAAAGTGTTGCTTTCTTTTTTTTGAATTAATATTATGTGTTTTCTGTATATAGTTGTGTTCAATGTAAATAAAATATTTAATCAAGTTTTAAAAAGTTTCTGTAATTATTTAATTGATAATGTTTAAGGTGTGTCAATTTATTTTTACAGCTTAAATTTTAGTTTAATTCATAAGTGGAAGAGTTCATCTAAATAATTCACAACGCAAACTCTTAATTTTATTCGTAATTAATTAAATTTAATAATTACATTTTGACGCGGATTATAATTTAATATTATTAATGCTTCGCGTTGCTCTTCTACTAGAATTATGTAATTACGATCACTTATGTTATTTGAATTTGTCTAAGGTATACAAAATTATATACCAATTTACTATGAGGTTGCTTGGATGATTTGGACCAATTAACAATTTTGGATGTAAATTAAATAGAAAAATAACAGGTGTAATTATCTGTCCAGCAGTTCGAATTACAAACAATAGATGGCGCTGCGATCAATCGACGTTAAATTCAGGCTCGGTTTTTGGTACTTCGTGGCCCGGATAATACATTTCCATCTCCTTTTTCCGCATGAAACAAGAGAAAGGACCAAAAATCGAGCCTGTATTTAGCGACTATTGCTTACAGCGCCATCTATTGTTTGTAATTCGAACTAAAATCGAAAATCACTGTAAAAAAAACTTTTGACCTTATGCATAACGCTCCTGCAAGAATTTTTTAAATATCTGCCACCGTTTGCAAGTTATTGAATTTTAAAATCAGTCAGTCCTTTTTGGGACACCCGGTATAATGATATTAAGTGATGTATTACAAAATTAATTAATATTATTATTTAATATATACGTATAGATAAATTAGTACGCATAAATTTTAAAAGATAATTTTTTTTTTATTTAAAAAAATCTATAGAATCATTAGTCTATAGAACTTCTATAAGTTTTATAGCGCTCTATAGAAAAACTGTTCTATAGAAAAAAAATTCCAACGGATTCTATAGAAACATTTTCTTTAGAACTCTTCAAAACTCTATAGAAACAGTATTCTATAGAAAGTCTATTCTATAGAACTTGTAAAGAATTCTATAGAGTTCTATACAGCTCTATGAACCATTTTCGTAAGGGTATTCATCCATTATATAAGAAACCATAGAGACTGTAACACGCAAAAAAAAAAAAATGTAACGATGCCGCATCATTTAACTTACCAAAACTATGCTTCGAGTTGCTCAATGGTTAAGAAAATAAAAACAAACATCTAAGTAAAAAAAATAAAAATAAAAATAACGTGCATAATATATGAAAGAGTACATGAAAATTCAAATGATGACATTTCATAGACCGTGAAATTTTAGAATATTTTTATTTATTTGTTTTGTAAAAGACTCGGGAAGAGTCGAAATATGTAAACAGTTGAATAAACCTATTGTTACTGTTTTTAAAGTTTTAATTTATGCCTTTTAACAATTACAATTAGTACACTATTTTTTCTAAAATGTTTTACAGTTCCTGAATATAAAAGAATTGTAGTTGAAAGTTATGATTTTTAAAGGTAGTAAATCTATATTGTAATGGATTTTAGCATTTATTACAAAATAAATTTTAGGTTTTTTTTTTCAATACTAATAAAAGGTTTTAAAATTATGAAATTAAATGTGTGTAACTGTTTAGTCAAACAGAAGATATGAAAGTGACATGTCCCAAACCTTTCTTTTTCCCAGTGCCCCTTTCTTATTTCCATGTAGTATATTTAATATATAGCCAGGGCTCGCACCGTTCCTAAAATTTTCGGACTTTGCTACCAGTAATTTAAATTAGAATTCTTCGTGGTAGATGCCTTTAACATCTATAATAGAATTATACAACAAACATTTTCGTTTTAATTTAGTGGTAGCAAAGTGCGAAAATTTTAAGAACGGTGCGAGCCCTGATATAGCTTATTCCGCTTAGTACAGGTACAATGCGCGCAAAGAACGAGGTAAACTTTATAGCGTATGTAACTATGTTCGCAGCGTCCTACATTTTTATTTATTTTTTTTTTTTGCTATTCGCTACCACTATTTTCAAAATATAATAGTGGTTGTACGATTCTATTGCACGTGTTAAAAAATCTATCACGTAAATCAAGGGTTGCCAGTTTGGACTTCATTTTTATTTCGAAATTTCAAATTCTTACCGGAAATTTTGATAGAAAAATCTTTACTCTGTGTAATCAAAAATTTTCTGTCATTAGGCAAAAAATACTTTTTTAAATTGCTGGCTCGAGTTGGGATTTTCTGAATAAAAGTGGAGGATAAACTGGTAACCCTGACGTAAATAATACTTCTAGGAAAATAAATTAAGTGCTGATATGATAAAGGTGGAATGTGACAAAAAATGATTTAATCATATGACTGAAGATAACCAATTTTCCTCTACCATCTGTTAAATTACTGTTTGAAAAAAAATCTAATGCTCACAGAGATTTTAATTGATAAAGGAGGAATTTAGCAATAAACGCAAATAATCATTTGAAAATTTACAGCTTATTTTCTCAAAATCCTTATTGTGTCACTTAACAACTTTATCATCTGAGCACTTCAAATACCGTATATACTCGCGTATAAGTCGACCCCCTAACTTTCGTATGCAAATTTTGGAAAAAATCAAAAACTCGCGTATAAGTCGACCCCCTAACATTTTACTTCAATTTTATACAAAATCAAACCGAAGATTTCATTTCTAATGCGAAAAGTTAGTAAGTAAATAGAAACAAATCATTATTATTTTTTTTTAAATGATGAATTATAATTATTTGTATATTTTATATATTATCTTTTTATTCATACACATAAAAAGCCATAATTTTTTAGTATTCGAAGTTTTTATTTTTGCTTTTTTAACTGACTCGCGTATAAGTCGACCCCTCAAATTTGCTTACCGAAAATTGTCAGAAATTCCTCGACTTATACGCGAGAATATACGGTAAGTCTATTTTTACTTTATTCTATTTTTACAAGAAGAAAGTATTGGATTTATGGAAATTTTCGAATTCCGGTTTTCGACGGATTTACACATTTTAGAGGTCAGAGAACTCGAAAAACATGTTTTTACAAAATGTCTGTCTGTGTGCGAATTTATATTCAGTTAGTCCCTGCTATAAATTGGTGCTGAATAGTGTTTGGTGTAAATCACTCAACAGGTGGCGCTGCTATGCAGCCTTTTTCACGGTTTCCACAATAGCTCAATCTCCAGAACCAATGCACGAATTTTCATCAAACTTCAGATTCAGTCAGCCCTTGGCAGGAATTGACGTTTTATACATTTTGGTGTAAATCGCTCAACAGGTGGCACTGCTATGCTGCATTTTTTGAGATTTCCGCAATAGCTCTATCTCAAGAACTAATGTTTGGATTTTCAACAAACTTAAGATTCAGGTATACCTTGATATGAATTGCTGCTGTTTATGTTCTGGTGCAAATCGCTCAACAGGTGGCGCTGCTATACTGCATTTTTCAGAATTTCCATTATAGCCTCAATAACTAATATTCCTTATTATTATTATATTCCTCAATAACTAATGCACGAAATTTTATCAAACTTCAGATTCAGGTATACCTTGATATCAATTAGTGCTGTTTATGTTTTGGTGCAAATCGCTCAATAGGTCTCACTGCTATGCTACATTTTTCAGAATTTCCGCTATAGCTCTATCTGAAGAAATAATGCACGAATTTTCATCAAACTTCAAATTCAGATATGCTTTGATATGAATTGGTATTAGATTGATGTAATTTCTTATATTATTTAAATGATTTAATTGACGTGATTTATATAGACGAAAGTTTTGTGATGGCCACAATATACTAGTTTTAAGTTAAATTAGTATTGCAAAACCTCTGTTACCGTCCCATTTTAGTCTTCTCTCTGTGTATTTTGAGTCTAGAATAGTACAGTAGCACTTCGATTATCCGAAGTAATTGGGACCGACCATCTTTCGGAAAATCGAAATTTTTGGATAGTCAAGAACGCTTCAATTTTAAGATTAAGGACAAATATATGCGCTATTTCTTATTATGATAACAAGTCCATAATAAAAACTAGTATTTCGTGGCCATCACAAAACTTTCTTCTATATAAATCACGTCAATTAAATCATTTAAATAGTACAAGAAATTGCATTAATTTAGCACCAATTCATATCAAAGTGTATCTGAATTTGAAGTTTGATAAAAATTCGTGCCTTAGTTCTTGAGATAAAGCTATAGCGGAAATTCTGAAAAATGTAGCAGAGCAGCGCCACCTGTTGAGTGATTTACACCAATACATAAACAGCAGTAATTGATATGCAGGTATACGTGGATCTGAAGTTCGTTGAAAATCCAAGCATTAGTTCTTGAGATAGAGCTATTGCGGAAATCACAGAAAACAGCATAGCAGCGCCAGCTATTGAGCGATTTATACCAAACTGTATAAAATGTCAATTCATGTCAAAGGCTAACTGATTCTAAAGTTTGATGAAAATTCGTGCCTTAGTTCTTGAGATACACCTATAGTGGAAATTCTGATAAATACAGCATAGCAGTGCCACCTGTCGAGCGATTTACACCAAAATGTACAAAATGTCAATTCATGTCAAGGATTAACTGATTCTGAAGTTTGGTTAAAATTATTGCATTAGTTCTTGAGATACAGCTATAATGGAAATTCTGAAAAGTGCAGCATAGCAGCGCCACCTGTTGAGCGATTTGTACCAAAACAAAAACAGCTCTAATTCATATCAAAATATACTTGAATCTGAAGTTTGAGGAAAATCCAAGCATTAGTTGTTGAGATAGATCTATTGCGAAAATCGTAAAAAATGCAGTATAGCAGCGCCACCTGTTGAGCGATTTACACCAAAATCTACAAAACTTCAATTCATATCAAGGACTAACGGAATCTGAAGTTTGATGAAAATCCGTGCATTAGTTCTGGAGATTGAGCTATTTCGGAAATCGTGAAAAAGGCTGCATAGCAGCGCCACCTGTTAAGCGATTTACGCTAAAACCTAATCAGCACCAATTTATATCAGGGACAAACTGAATATAAATTTTTATTAAATTCCGTGCATTAGTTCTTGAGATAGAACGTCCACAAAATTTGTGTCACATACAGACAGACAGACAGACTCACAGATGCACAGACTCACAGACAGACATTTTGTAAAAATATGTTTTTCGGAATCTCTGACCCCTAAAACGTGTAAATCCGTCGAAAACCGAAAGTCGAAAATTTTCACGAATCCAATACTTTCTTCTTGTAAAGATAGAAAAAAGTAATAAAGCAATAGCAAAATAGACACAAGAATAAATTACCTGAACTTTTATTTTTAAATTAAGTAACTTTTATATAATGAACAGAAGAAACACCTGCTAGACCACATTCATGCATTCCGGTTCACTCTTCCCCTACTGTGTTCTAATCCACTCCGGAGCTTACGGGAGCTCAAGTTAAATTGAAAGAAATTCTAAGATAGGGAATCCAATATATTTATCTGTACTCGTGTTTCGGAAATGACCGCTTGCACATAAGGAATGTGATAGTAAAAAAAAAGCTTACAAAAATAAATTTTACAAAGAAGGAATGTGATAGTAAAAAAAATTGAAAGCTTTAAAAATGGATTTCGGTTAACCGAGTGTTTCAGTTAAAAGAGTTTCGGATAAAAGAGGCTCTACTGTACTTTGAAATAATTTACGATTTATTATATTTTAAAAACCCAAATAGGCTAAAATAGCTCGCAAAATTATTGAAAATTGCATAAAACAGAATTTAGATTTTTGGTTGTTGTTAATGAACAATATTTTTCAGTCTACTGTTGCGTCAATATTAGAAAACAATTGTTATTTCGATACCAATATATTTAATGTAAAGGTACTGTTTCTGCAATGATGCCGTTTCTCTGAAAATGTATGCAATGTCAAGCCATGGTGTCTTAACTTCTAGCATATCAATCCAAATATTTCCAAAAATGTAATATCAATTTCTAAATAATATTGGCAGTTCATTGGAAGTATCACCAATGAATGGAATGTTGGAGCCTTATTGATCCTCAGTGTAATCAGTATAACAAATATTGGTTCCTACTACAAGGATGACAGGGATGACCGCCCCGGGAATCCAGCTTTCACTTTAGAGTATAAGTGCAATCCCGTGAGGGGGGGACTCAAATCCACTGTATAAGATACACGGTAAGACACATTCACAATGAGTAGTCTTTACAATATTTTAAAGCAGTTAATAACATACAGAAAAATAAATTCAGTTTGCGGTTTTTGACGCTGAAACTCACAAGAAGTGTCATCAGTACGTACATTGACAACAATTGTACTATGTTGTATACATGCATAAACAATTACAAGACATATTTTTTGAATATTAGAGCTGGAAAACTTTAAGTGAAATGCATATGCTGATAAATATAATGAAAATACTAAATTACTAAATAAAACAAACCAAAGGAAATAAAACAAATATTTACATTATGTACAAAACAGGGGCTCCTGCCTAAAATGGGACCTGAAAACAGTGAGTTTGCTTAAATAGCTCAGAAAGGGAGGGGATTGGTAAAAATAAATTCGCTGCCTTCTAAAAATTTCATACAATCCGCTATACGTTGCAGGAGAACTGGACTGTCGAGCAGGTAAGTTAGCCAGTCAGGTAGTGTCATCTGTTGTGGCTTTTTTACGTGATAGTGGGACATTAATGTAAAATATAGTGTAATGATATTGATAAGGATCCACAAATGCAAAAAGGTGAGTCTCGTTTATCTGTGGTTTAAAAGTGTTGCTGGAAGGGTCCATGATTAGTGAGAAAGAGATACAGGTATGTGTTACTTTTGAAAATGTTTTGTGAGACCTAAGGTATGAAGTCACGCGTGTATTGACCCACCTGCACTGTAGACCAACGTTGTTGCCATCGGTGTAGCATTTGTTTTTTGAGTTCTGATTTCAATGTTGATTGTGGAAATGAAAGAAATGTTAGTGGTAAAGTAAAATCATCGACTGCCGACCTTGCCAGCCGATCGGCCAGTTCGTTGCCCGTTATACCAGAATGCCCTTTAACCCAATTAAAGAAGAACGATTTTTCTGAGGACTGAAGGAGTAAGGTTATGTCTAGAACTAAGTGATTATTATTATCAAATTTTGAAAGGGCCATTAGACCTGATAAACTGCCTGATGAAATTAAGTATAGGGAGTCAGAGTCCTCTTCAGCCTAACGAATCGCCTCCTTCAAAGCAAAGAGCTTCGCCTGGAAGAAAGAGTTCCCCGGATCAAGCCTTGCGCGCCAGGAAAAAAAGTGTGAGCCTTGCCTATAGATACAAAATGCTGCCGCAGTTCCTACTTCTGTTTTAGACCAGTCTGAAAAGATGTGTGTTGAACCATTAAAGTCTTTTGTTGCACAAATACTAATACCGTTTGAAAGTGAAGAGATCTGATACTTTGAACATTTTGTTAAATACATTGGGGCAAAATAAGAAATATTAAAAGCACCCAGGCGAGTGATCCGAGCGAACTAAGCATAAAAAAATGCAGCACTTCAAATTCTGATGTATACATTTTATTAAAAGTTGCAAAAAAAAAAAAAAAAAAAAAAAAAAAGGGCCGTTTTTGTTATTAAACAATACAGTCCAGATCATTGTTGCGCCAATATTAGAAAAAAAAATAGCTATTTCAATACCAATACTTTTAATGTAAACTTAATATCGCTGCAATATTGCTGTCTGTTTGAAAATATTTGGAATTCTAAGCCAAGATAGCTATAATACTGGCATATTATCCCAAATATTTCCAAAGTCATATCAATTCTTAATCAATATCAGTAATTCATTTTTAATATCTCCAATGGAATTGGAATACAGGAAACTTAATGTTCCTGAATGAAACTGACACTAATTTCCTACGACATTTTTGCAATTTGCAGTAGTTCAAATTAAAATACATTAAGTTAATGAGTTGAAGTTCTAGAAAAGCGAATCGCTGTTTCAATACTAATTATTCCAATGTAAAAGTAATATTGCTGTAGTATTGCTGTTTCTTGAAAACAATTTGCAATTCCAAGGCTAGATGACAATAGTGCTGGCATATCATCGCAAATACTTCCAAAGTGAAATCATTTCTTAACTAATATATCCATTGGAAGGGAATAAAGGAGGCTTATTCTCCCGCAATAAATCCAATATACTAACTAATCTTGGTTTCCTAATACATCAAAAAATTGTAGTACTTAAAATAAATTAAGTTCATAAGTTGAAGTTTTAGAAAAAAAAACCTGTTTCAATACCAGTACTTACAATGCAAAGTTAATATTGTTACAATATTGCTGTTTCTTTAAAAATATTTTTAATTTTGAGCCAAGATGTTTGTAATACTGGCATATCATCGCAAATATTTGCGAAGTAAATTCAATACTTAGCCATTATCGGTAATCCCTTGATAATATGTCCAATGGAATAGAATATAGACACCTTATTGATCCCATATGAAACCAATAAAACTAGTGTTGGTTTTTTACTATACCAAAACGTTACAGTAATTCAAATTCAAACTTATTAAGAGTATAAGTTGAAGTTTGAGAAATAAAAATCGCTTTTCCAATACCAACAATTAAAATGTAAAGTTAATATTACTACAATATTGCTGTTTCTTTAAAAATATTTGCAATTTAAAGAAAATGTGTCTGTAATACTTGAACAGCATCGCAAATACTTCCAAAGTAAAATCAATACTCAACCAATATTTGCAATTCATTGGAAGTATTTCTAATGGGATGAAATACTGGAACTTTAATGTTCTTCAATGCAACCAATATAACTAATATAGATTTGCTACTCCATAAACAAATTGTGGTATTTCAAATTTAGATGTATTAAGTTTATTAGTTAAAAGTATGAAATATTTAAAATATTAAATACACAAATGTTTGCTCTAGGAATCTACTATGATAAATTTCTAAAGTGTCTGTTATTAAATCGAGAAAAAGTGTTTAATAAATGTGATATTGCTAAAAAAATCCATATTTCTAATTTCTAACAGAAACGGATTAATAACTGTTAAACTGTCTAAAGGCGAAAAAAATGTTAAGTGACATACACGACAGTTTCTTCGCTATCTATTTCCGCTCTTTAGTGAGAAATTTATTAACACAGAAAATTATGAGAGATTTTATAAAATAAAGGTGAGTGTAATGAACTAAAACTTCACATTTTAAGTCGATGATGCATGAGCGACAAAATATGAAGTTTAAGCAATTCGGAACTAAAAGTATATTTCACATCCTTTGCAATGCAGTGCTGTTTGAAACTTTACTTCAATCCTTCTTGAATCATATGCTTAACCCTTTGAGCGGCGGAGGTATGTTTATGAAACCACTTAATTTTAATTCTCAAACACTACAATGGCACCAGAATTTCGTTGAAAAATTTTTAGGTTTATTATATGTATGAAATATAGCTTTTTCTTATTTACAAATAATTTTGTTTGTAAATTCCAGTGTCATTCATTCATTTCAACGTTATAGCAATGGAAGTGCTGTGCCCCTGAAATGGTTAACTCCTTCAAGGGCAGTGGTTCATTTTTGACCACTTAATTATAATTTCTAAATGCCACACTGGCACCAGCAAATTAGAATGAAAATTTGCCTTTTATTAAGCGGGTGAACAAATGATTTTGCTTATTCTTAAACAAATTTGTATGTAAATTCTGGTGTCATTCACTCATTTCAGCATTTTACGAAAATAAGTGCCTTGCCCCTGAAAGGGTTAAGAAAATGAAATGCAGGCATCGAGTTTATAAAACAATTTTTAAATGACATAATATTCTTCAAAGCATTTACAATTTTTTAACATATCACAGCAGATTTATAGTAATTTTTTATTGCAGTTAAATTTTTAAATATTATGATTAAAAGAAAACGCATAATTCTAGCATACAGCATTGTTTTTACATCAATTAATTTTTATTAATATACCTTCATCAGTTTAATTGGAGTAAATTTGTTTTGAAATAATGTTTTAACTGGTACAGAGAATTATTAAACTATGCATAACTTATATGATAAGTAGTGTCCACTAAACCGAACTGTCGGACCATTGAGTCGTAAAAACTTAAAATATACTATTTAAAGTCAGAAAAATATTTTATTTTTTTATTTACTGTTTAACACTTTCGCGGACGGTGTCCTTACAAAAGCCCACCTAATTTTTATTTTGCTGGAACCAGGAATATTTCAATAAAATTTTCCTTTTATAATGTTCTTGGAAAATTGGTGAGCTTGTATTTTCTAATAAATTCGTTTATAAATTCTGGTGTCAGTCCATTATTTCATCTGTTTCTAAAGGTAATTACTCCGCGCCGGTAAAGGTTAATAGTATAAAAGTAACTTTGCAATAACAGCTGTTGAATATTCATTTTCAAGTGTTTTTCAGTCATCTGTTGCTTCAGGTTTATGCTAAAATGCTAATCTATCAGCAAATGCCTCCATTCTTCTAATTTGGTCGAGCCTGTCTTTCTCGAAAGGCACTTCAATGAAAACATCCTCCGAAGGACGAACTCTACTAAAAGCGACACAAGTTGCTCCAAGTGACAACTCGTTTGACCAATGTCCACATCAATTTTTGGTAACTTTTAACTTTGTGATTTGTGTATGGTGACAGCGTATGCAGCTTTTAATAGAAATTGAGTTCATGAGCATGACACATTTTTTTTCTTTCCAAATTTTTAAAATAGGTGTGAAAGGGAAAACGTATGTCGGTTATAAATGGCCTATGGTAATCATAAAAATCAACCATTACAGCCTGTATCAAGCGTGGACGCCGAAATTCTTGGTGGTAAACAATATCACAATCAAGTTGAATAGATTTAAATATAACAAAAACGGGGACCTCAAAATATTAAAGTATGCCACTTTTTCCATAATCCTGTTCTTTTTATCACGATTGCAATACGTACTTTACGCTGTAAACTGTACATATACAGAAAGTGAAACAAAAATAAATTCATATAATGCAATTAAATTAGTCAAACAACTTGAAACAAACCTAACAATAATAGGCCGATAACATACATATTAATACTTTATCGGGTAATGGAAATATTCTTCCCACATACTTTTTATTGAAACAGGTCTATGCACCGGAATTTTTGGTAAAATAATTTGTCTTTATAATGCACAAGAAGAAAATGCCGCTTTTCATTTTTAAATCAATTTGTTTGTAGATTCTCGTTGCAGTGAAAATTTTCAACATTTCAGACACAGAATTCAGACACTTGCCCGATAAAGGGTTAATACATACATACATATTAATGCATATCAATATATAAATGCATGCATATAATGAATACATTCATAACATTACAATTTTCTCTATTTCTTTGATTATTATCCTTTGGCATGCGGCGAATACGAAAGTACCCAAATTCGTATTCTGCGTAATCGTTTTCGATTTCTTTCTTTATATTTAATACTCCCTCTGTCCTAAATTAGCTACTACATTTGATTACTTTTGTACTGATTATTGATACTGACGATTTTATGATTTTGTTGGAAAATTTTTCAGAGATTTCAGGGTTCTATGCTATCAATCAATAACATTTGCTTACCAAGCATTCCCTCCGTCTCTCCTTAAATAAGTACCAAATTAGTTTCAAATATTCAGGGTTCGCACGCTCTTAAGCCACGCAACAATTTTGTAAGGATTCTTCCGCCAGTAATCGCATAAAACTATGTTCTATCTAATGAATCATTAATTATTTAGTAAGAAAATGATCTTTATGGTATACTAGTGGCAGCGTCCTTACAAAATGGTGTCGCTCTACTAAACTGCATCGGAAATTATTATGACTCCATCCACTTGAAATGTAGCAACTAATTTGGACAAAATTTTCTACCTAAATGTCACATCTAATTTGGGACGGAGCGAATATAAAATTCAAACCAAGTTAACCCTAGATCTACCGGGAATTTTATTCAAGTTTTAATAAAACGTTCTACACCAGAATTTTTATTTAAAACTATTTAACTTATTTATTTACCTTATTTTTGTCTGGTTTATATACTTAGTTTATTTTAAAGAAATTTCTGGTTTGAATGAATATTTTGTATGTACCTGTCGGGTCCAATGGACCCGTCTGGTAGACGGAGGGTTAAATCGATTTGGCTATCTCAAAGGATGTAAGATCTAATTTGCCACCTATCAATTCTCACTTTCAAAAAAAAAAAAAAAAAAAAACTTAACCTACGATTTACGTTTCAACAAACTTGGGTAAACAGGATCGCGCAGCTAGCGAGCCATTCCACTGTTCGGCAAATCCATAGCTGCCAACTTTTACGCTTTTTTGCTACCACAAAAATTTAATAAAGATTTTCGTTTTGTTTAACCCTTTAACAGTCGCAACTAATTACGGTTTAAAATTCAAACTGCTTATTGACACCACGTTTTTGAAAATGAAATATTCACCTTATTTAATGACAAGTAAAATGATACCATATTAAAGCCAATTATACTATTTTATAAAACTGGCGGGAATCAAGCAATCTGAATAAAAGACACAGTCAGTTAATATCACGGGAGTGAGAATTAAGGGGTTAATCCTGAGATTTTGACGATTAAATAAGACAAAATTTCCTATAAGATTTTAGTTGTGAGAAAAAAATTTACATTGGGCTCGATCATTGCACCAGGGGCTATGCCCATAATATTTACATTTGGCCCGACCAATGTACTACTGGCCAGGCGCGTGATAATCAGTTTAGGCTCGAATACAAGACCACGTGTCTCACACGTAGTTGTAGGTTAAGGGGTTAACCCCTTGGGGACGAGCGGCACGTATACGTGCCGCATGAAGCGCTCAGAATCCTTGTTTTTCCTCACCAGTAAAATTTTACTGTAAAATTTGCCTTATTTAATCAGCGCATTTTCTCGATTCCAGAAGACACAAATTTCTGTTTTTAAAAAACGGTGACAAAAGATTAAAAATTTCGTAAAAGGCTCCCTTCCCGAAGGGGTTAAAATGCATACGTTGCAACAATGGAGCTAATATTTTAATTATTTGGCGTGAACCCCGATCATTTGAAATTCACACAGTACTTGATAGAGCAACAGGAATCAAAACAATGTATTTATATTATATACATTCAAGATTTCTAAATTTCTTTTCAACGTATAATCTTAATGAAACTTATATAGAGTGTCCGGTCTCAACGGTGTCCAATGGCTAATTCCTAAACCGTTAGTCATAGACATATAGTTCCAATTACAAAAATGTTTAAAATCAGGTAAAGAAATATTTTAAATGCGATTTGGGTCAATAAAAACTCTTCTTTAAAAATTACGAAATTTAAATTTTTATACGGTCCCCCGGTCCTATAAGTTACATTTAGTAAAATTTTCCTATTACACTGACAAGTAAGACAAAAAAAGCCCCATTCATATAACACTAAAATTGAGCGAGTTATGAAAATTTAAAAATGCATGACTTATGCCACTTTTCTGCTCTGAAAACAAATGAGTTCGGCTTGGCTTTGAGGGGTCACATTCCAAGTGCTTAAAGTATTCGAAGATCTTATTTCATGTGTATCTGCGCTTTGAAAAAAGTCGTACAAGTATTACGATTAGGTTAACATATATTGGGTTTCAGATTGGCTAAAATAACATATGTTTTATTTTGTCAGGATTTGAGACTGTTTCTTTTATGATTTCTTTTAACAAAAATTATGTTATTTTTATAAGTTTTTATGTCACTTCAACGATTGTATGTATGTTTTTCCAGTTCAAAATTTGTACTCGAACTTTAACTCACTTTTAAATATCCGATCGAGATTACATTTTACATATTGGCGCAAATCCAATAACAATCTAATATTATTATGATTTTCGGTGGTTACCATTTATACTTATTTTACAGAATAACACAAAAACTTTCAGATAGATTACCGCCAAGAAGTTTAAGAAAAAGTTTTAGATTAGATAATAAGACTGCGATTGTTGTTTTTTTTTAAACTTTTATGTATTTTTTAGCACTGAATCCGAAAATTACATTAATTTTTAACCATCATGTCAGGATATTTCGCAAATCATAAATTGTCAAATTTAAAGAATAACAAAAATCGCATACTATAAAGTAGAGGAGATGGTTGTGTTTTTTAACTTTTGATAATTGATTTTTACGTACTTTTTAGCACTGAATCTTAAAATGACCTTCATTTTTAACCATCACGCTAGAATTTTTTTGCAAATCGTAAATGTGTAAGTTAAAATATAGCGAAAATCTCATCCTATAAAACATATGTAAAACTTTTTTTTGTTTTATTTTATTTTATTTTATTTTATTTTATTTTATTCAATAATTTATTCGATATTTTTGGGATTTGATCGATTTCCTGGGATTCTTACAGCTAAATAGCCGAGTGGTCCGATGAGATGAGGGAGGAGATTCAATTTTAACTTTGAACTTCTTAACTTTGAAATTTGCGAAAAATCCTGATATGATGGCTAAAAATGAAGGTCAATTTCAGATTCAGCGGTACAGAATACATAAGAATCAATTATCAAAAGCTAAAAATCATGACATAACCCAACTTTTGCAGGCTAGTGTAATCCAATAATATTTAAAAATACGTATCATTTTGTAAAGAATTGTGGCTGTTAATTTAGCATCATTTTAATTAACAAAAATTCTGTTTTTTTCTTTCTTCTTAAATGTTTATTACAAATTGTATATTTTGCATTAATATGTCAGAAAGATTAAAGATTTCAAATTTATATTGCGATGTTAATTTTACTCTCAAACATTTTTTAATATATCTGACGAAGTTATATTTCGATTAAATTTGTGAATGACCCCCAATTTGCAGCAAAAAATATGCTCCAACTTTAAACAGCTATTATTCGGTCAATTTTAATCGTAGAATAACGGGAGTTTTTGTGTATTACTTGTCAGTGTAAAAGGAAAATTTTACTAAATATAACTTATAGGACCGGGGGATCGTATAAAAATTTAAATTTCGTAATTTTTTAAGAAATGTTTTTATTGACCCAAATCGCTTTTAAAATATTTCTTTACCTGATTTAAAACATTTTTGTAATTGGAACTATGACTAACGGTTTAGGAATTAGCCATTGGACACCGTTGAGACCGGACACCCTGTATTTAAATATTAAACGATGGAAGAGGACTTTTTAAAAATTATTATGTTATTTATTTTTTATTGATATTATCAGGGATGAGAGTAATCCGACCCCAAATGGCCGATTGCTACCACTTAATTTCAATAGTATTATTTTCTTAACCCTAGATCTACCGGGAATTTTATTCAAGTTTTAATAAAACGTTCTACACCAGAATTTTTATTTAAAACTATTTAACTTATTTATTTACCTTATTTTTGTCTGGTTTATATACTTAGTTTATTTTAAAGAAATTTCTGGTTTGAATGAATATTTTGTATGTACCTGTCGGGTCCAATGGACCCGTCTGGTAGACGGAGGGTTAATTAAATTAATTAAATTTTGTAATTAAATGCGGCGAGAAATAATATTAAATTTTAGTGGTAGCAATCGCTCATTTGGGTCGGAGCGCTCTCATGCCTATATTATCCATTTTTTGGTATTTAAAGTATTCGTTGTTGCAGTTTCAGAAACTTGCGCGAGTGTGTTTCGTGAGAGTGGTTTGGAACATATTTAACTGCATTTTTTTTTTTTTTTTTTTTTTTTTTTTTTTTTTTTTTTGTTATTCGTATAGAAAGATCGTTTGTCGGTCCACCATCTGCAGCCAAGTAAAGGAAAAAATTACTTAAAACTAATTTATATTAATTTCTGTTTAAGTTCTACATATAATAAAATGTTCGATTATCATCGGAAACACATCTGTGTACATAATGTTTATGAAGCAACTTATCAAAAAGTCATTGAAAAATTGAAAACAAAATTCCATCTTTCCATAGAAAAAACAAGTTAAGGAAAAGAAGTAAAATTAGTCACCAGTAGGAAATCGGTTTTAACACTTTCAGAGGCAATTAATTGTGTCTCTGTAATGTAGATTTTACACCGTGATGTTAGAAAAATTTTGTTTCAAAATAATGAAAAGCAAATTTCCAACATATTTACAAAAATATTATAAAAGTGAAATTCAGTTAACAATTTCTGGTTTAAATATTCATTAAAATTAGGTGGGATGTATATCCCACCGCCCCTCAAGTTGTTAACACTAGAAAGTCGGCGAGCGGTCATTTTGACCGCTACCAAATGAATATATTTCGGTTCGAACCAAAATTTTTTTTATAAAACTAGTTTAAGAGGTAGAAAGAAAAAAGCTAGTTAAATAAATATGGTAATAACTTAAAGTAAAAATTCTGGTGGGAAATATTTTTATAAATTTACGTAAAATTCCCCGTCTTTCTAGTGTTAAGCGCTTATGATCCTCATTTAATTGAAAAAAAATGTAACATTAAAAATTAATTACTTCTACACCAGTATAAATAAAATATTTTATAACAAAGAATTAAAGTAAACTTTCAGATGTTTGTGACACAAGATGCATTGATATGCTCATGTTACCTCTGTGGCACTGCAGCAGAGATGTATGCAAACAATTAATTGGTGTCAGCTTAATTGCATGTTGCCGGCGTTACCAGTTTGTCCCCTTTTTTAAAATCTGAATTCGGGTCCATAACAGAAATTCCAAATGATAATTTTACGTGATTTTAGACATACATTTAATGGTTACATAAGTTCTTGTTTCGGATTATATTATAAAAGCGTAAATATGCCCGAAAATAACAAATACCTGTTAAAATTACCAAAATAAATTTAATGGTTCCATTTTATTTTTCGTGCTTTTATGACGCTTTTGATGTAATGGCAGATTAGAGATAACAGAGGGCTCGACAACACACATTGTTTGCGAAAATTTTCCTAAAAATGGTTTTTACTCAATGTATTCTTCTCAGTTTTGGATATAGTTCTATGGTAATGTTGAACGTTCTGTGAAATTAACAAAATTATGCTAAGGGAAAGTACTTGAAATTTTTAAATTCTACTCCATTTGAATATTCGGAAAAAAAATTTCTCATTTCTATCGCACGTGAAGGGGAATTGGGACATACGAGTAAAGTACAGGAAAGGTTTGAGAAATGTAAATTTAACAAATATACTTGCACAGGCCTAAGTTAAATGAAATACTTGATTTGTCTTTACCGACAACTATTTGTTCTACTAAATTTTACAGCTTCAAGATAATAAAAATAAAAATTTATAGTAGAAAAATATGCTTTTTAAAGGTAGTGAATATATTTTGAAATGGCATTTATTACGAAATAAAATGAACATTTTTTTTTTTTTCAATAGTAACCCCTTCGGGACGAGCGTCTTTTACAGAATTTTTAATCTTTAATCACCGATTTTATGAAACAGAAATTTTTGCCTGATTGAATCGGGAGAATGCTCTGATTAAATAAGGCAAAATTTACAATAAAAATTTACTGGTGAGAATTATCACCGATTCTGAGCACTTTACTTGACATGAATACCAGTCATTCGTCCCCAAGGGGTTAAAAAAAGTTTAAATGTATAAAATTAAATAAATGTAACTGTTTAACCCCTTGTGGACGAGCGGCTGGTATTCGTGCCGATTAAGATGCTCAGATTCGGGGATTATTCTCACCGGTAAATTTTTGTTCTAAACTATGCTTTATTTAATCCGAGCATTTTCCCGATTTAATCAGGCAAAAATTTCTGTTTTAAAAAAAAACGGTGGTTAAAGATTAAAAATTCTGTAAAAGATGCTCGTCTCGAAGGGGTTAAGAACACAGACGAAAGGAAAGTACCATGTCCCAAACATTCCTTTTTCTTAGTGCTCTTTCCTTCCCTCCATGTAGTATATTTAATATATATTATAACTTATGCCGTTTAGTACAGGTACTATGCGCTCAATGAACATGTTGAGCTTTGTAGAGTATGTAATTATGTTCTCAGTGTCCTAGATTTTTATTATTAAAATTCTACCACTTGAATAATAGTTTAGGAACGTTGGTAGCAACTTTATAAAAAATTATGACGCTGCTGAAGAGGTGTGATGATAAAGGCTATAGTTTCGAAATTTGAGGTCCAGAGTTAAATACAGCTGTTGCAATTGTGTCGGAAATTTTTCTGAATCTTGCTATTCTATAAAAGTTTCGCAAATTCGAGTAAAGTCACTTCCAATTTTTTTAATTACGAACTTCTTCTTTAATAATTAACTCCCAATTTTTTAAATAATCGTATCTTAAAAAAAAATTACGTTGTTTTGATTGTAAAAATATCTATAATGCACTCTTTTTGGAAGAAATGTTTTCATATTTTGAAACTTATTTAATAAATCTTTGTAAAGTTCTTTTTCTGTATTCGCGATATTTTGTAAAATGTTCGGAGACTCGAGAAAGGTCACTTCAGAATTTTTAAATTAAGAAATTGTTCCTTAATAATTAACTAAGAATTTTTAAATAATTATATCTTAAAAACTAGGCTGTTTTGAGTATAAAAATATCTATAATGCATTTTTTCGGAAGAAATATTTTCATATTTTGTTGGATTATTTAATAATTTTTTTATAAACGTCTTTTTCTGAATCCACGATATGCTATAAAATAATCGGAAAGTCGAGTGAAGTCATTTAAGATTTTTTAAAATAAATAATTGTTCCGTAATAATTAACTCAGGAATTTTTAAATAACTATATTTTAAACACTAGGATTTTTTTAATTTAAAAATACCTATAATGTATTCTTTCGGGAAGAAATATTTTCATATTTTGTCACTTATTTAATGAAATCTTTGTAAATGCCCTTTTCTGAATCCGCAATATTCTATAAAATGTTCAGTGACTCGAGTGAAGTCACTTATATATAATGAATTCTTTTAGAAAGAAATATTTTCATATTTTGTCACTTATTTAATAAAATATCTTTTCTGAATCCACAATATTCTATAAAATCTTTAGAGACTCGAGTGAAGTCACTTCAGAATTTTCAAATTACGAATTTTTAAATAATTATATCTTAAAAACTAGGCTATTTTGAGTGCAAAAATATCTATAATGCATTTTTTCGGAAGAAATATTTTCATATTTAATCATCTTTTTATAAATGTCCCTTTCTGAATCCACGATATGCTATAAAATGTTCGGAAACTCTAGTGAAGTCATTTAAGATTTTTTTAAAATAAATAATTGGTCCATAATAATTAACTCACGATTTTTTTAATAACTATATTTTAAACACCAGCCTTTTTTAATGTAAAAATATCCATAATGCATTATTTTGGAAAGAAATATTTTCATATTTTGTCAGTTATTTAACAAAATATTTATAAATGTCTTTTTCTGAATCCACGATATTCTATAAAATGTTCGAAGACTCGAGTGAAGTCACTTCAGATTTTTTAAGTTAAGAAATTGTTCTTGAATAACTCACAAATTTTTTAACAATCATATCTTTTAAAAGCTTAGATATTTTGAGCGTAAATATGTGTACAATGCATTATTTTGGGATAAATTCTTTAACATAGGGTATCCCAAATGTCCCTGACCATACTTTAAAATCCCATATAAAATCAAGTAATTGTCGTACAGGAGTGCGATTTGCACTAAAATGCTTCTCACAATGAAAAGTTTACTTCAAGTGAATGATAATAATTAGTTCCAAACTCCGATCATAGATGGCGCCACTTTTCCGTATGTTTGGTTTTAAACATGGGTTTTTTGTGTCTTTCAGAAACATTTCAACGCTGTAACTCGGAAATGATGACTCCCAGCGAAAAAGCTAATTGCGTAGATTCGTACTTTAAAAGCAAATCGAAACTAATCTGAAAATCAGAAAAAAGCATGTTGAAACCAAACATATGGACAAGTAGCGCCATCTATGATCGGATTTTGGAATTAATTTTTTCATTCGCTTGAAGAAAACTCTTCATCTTGAGAAGCATTTTAGTCCAAATCGCACTCCTGTACGACAATTACTTGATTTTATATTGAGTTTTAAAATGTGTCGGGAACTTTTGGGACACCATGTATTTTGTCCTATATTTTATAATATTTTAAAATTAATAAATGTATCGGAATAAAATATCTCCATTCTTACATTTTGCTGCAAAATTATTCCTGTCACGCATGATAACAACAACTGAAATACTTTTTAAAACACCTCTTAGAGAAGTATGATTATTTTACTTTGAATCCTTCATTAAGGGGACCGATTATTCGAACAAAAATGGAGCCAAAAATCGAAAATTATTTTTGTACACATTATTAACCATTTGGAAAAATGGTTGTTGTCCTCGTCAGGGTAGGAAACCAAAAGCATATCTGAAGCTTTTTATTGGTTGAACCCGCATTTTATTCGTATTCTGATTGGTTTATACAGTAATATGTATTTTCCCTTTACTTTCAACAGAGATGGATACTTCTGTTGCCACTATGACAAAAAAGTATTAAAAACTACAAAAAAAATGGACAACTCAGAAAGAAATTGAGATACACCTTTCAAACAAATTGCTTTAATAAGTAATATTGTGGGATGTTTAGAAGTTTAAGAATGAAATTTCATTTAAAATTGGTCGTCAGATTTCCAAGAAATTTGACGATGGAAAAGCCTTTTTCCGAACAGCCAATGAAATGCTTGGATAATACGTAAGTTTCCGGTGGATCTTACGTAAGTTTCAGGAAATCTGACGAGTCGCAGGCGATTTTTGTCGCTTGCAATTTTTACGTGTAATAACACTATTAATGTTTAATTCATGGCGTACGTAATGTATGATCAACTCCGTGCGATTTTTTAAGTCTTCAATTTTTGTCTTTGAAAAAATCATTTTCCAAATGGCCGTTGTAATTTGTTAAATTGCTTTTTAATTTTTTTTTTTTTATTCTCTAGTTTGTTCTGAGCCATTTGCGAAAAACCGCCTGCAGATGTGTTTATTTTTCACAAAGTTACAAGCATTTGAATTTAGTATTCAAATAATTTCTCGGGCCTTTAATATACTTTCAATCTGTTTTTCTCAAAACTGATTTTTCAATGTTTTTAGATTTTTGAAATGCTCCAGGCGTCATAATTTTAGATGAAAATTCATGAAATTGATAAGGGAGAATTCTGATATTGCTTACAAAGAAACTAAGCATGCATTTTGAAATTCGACTTTATTAAGATAAATAAATTTGATTTTGAACGTATTAAAATGCATAATTTTGATGAAAATCGATATGAAATTCAGAAAAAAATTCTAATAAATTAACTATACAAGAGAATAAAAAATCATTTAGATTTGTTTGTGATAGAGTCTTAAGTGATTAAAATGCAAAAGCAGGGACATATCTAAAAAAAATATGACACCCTGAGCATTTTAAAATTTCCTTTTAAAATTTTATTATTATTTTTTTTAATCTTAAAATTATAATAAGAATGGAAATTTCTTTTAAGGTGTTTTATATACTTATGATGAAACGTATATATGCACAAAATTTTATATTTCTATGATGAAAATTAAAAAAAATATATTTAACATCCACTTAAATATAAACTTCCTATGAAGTTTCATATCGCTTGTGAAATGCAACAATAGACGACAGAACCATATTCTTTACGAATATTTATTTGGAAAATTCGCATTTGACAATGTTATTTTCGTATCAGCTTGAAAAAAGATGTTATTCTTAGAATTTCTGCGCGTCGATCTAAACAAGATCTTGAGCAAAAATTTTGTATTACTTTTTATTAATGTATTCAATGATTAAATAATGAAAAAACTGTTTAATAATAAGTTTTTAGTGCTTCTAAACCTCACATGAGATTCTTTTTGCAATACTATAGCAGCAAATGTAAATGGTTGAGTGTCGGCAAAAAAACGCACAAGCTTTATAAACATGATTTTGTTTATTTATTCTACTTACACCGCTATATTTTAAAAGTAAGTTATTGAGTAAATTTCTCTTGCACGTGTTATCAGAGTGCAAATAAAAACTTTCTTTAAAATAAAACTGGTGCTAACCGAATAAATTCGTGTAAGAGATGCCTGTGCCTGTGAGAAGTACTTCGACCGCAAAGGATTGCAATACGGGTTTTTAACAGGACTCGTTTATCGCAAAGGTAAACTTTCACCAATATTTTAGTATTGAAAATATGACTTTATTTAAGAGCAGAACTTTGGTTTTATATAATGTTAAAAATTCTACTATAATATAAGCTTCCCTTTTTCTGGTTATAACCCCTTGAGGTACAAGCAAAAATGTCTTTAAATATTGAATTCTCACCGGAATAATCGTAAAATCTTATTTTTAAATAATAAACAAGCATTTTTTCAACAATTTTCCTCCAAAGTTAAAAATAAAAAAGTGAGTTAAAATTTTCTGGTGAGAATCTTGTTTAAATTATGTGGGATAAAGCCCCAAAGCGATATAAGTAAGCGAACAAACTTAATGCTGGAATCAGGCGAAAATGAACACAGTTGCGCCACCTTGTGGACGGAGTGATAATTCACATACGCGGGCTTTTAGTGTGGCGCGTATTTTCTAAACCTTTAGTTACTCATGGAAGTGAATTTTGTTCGCCATATTTATTGCAAAATAATGGTGTAACGAGAGGGGCATCCACATGCCCTTGACACCACGGCGTTTTCTTCGCTTTATCACGGGCACTTCAGTTATTAATCAAGGTGAATAAAACTTTACAATTTTAGTGGTGTCAGTAAGAAAACAGTTAGGTATTTACCTGTAGTTCACACTCCATCCGCTACGTGGCGCATGACCTTTATTGATGTGACCTCGCTTTTAATCTTGCGGTTACTTCTCCCATTTAAGATAGGACGCTTACTTATATCGCTTTGTAAAGCCCCTTCTTATCGCCTTAAAATCGTTCGCCATCACAAACTTTGAAATGGGATCTTTACGTTAATTAACGCTAGAGATACCGGAAGTTTGAGTCAAGTTTTATAAAAATATTTCACACCAGAATTTTGATTTAAAACAGTTTAACTTCATTATTTAACGTTTTTCATCTTTGTACCTTTTAAACTGGTCTCACAATCAAATTTCTGGTTTGCACCGAAACATATTCACATGGCAGCCTAAAAAAAACGCTCACGGTAGTTCTAGTGTTAATCATAAAATTTGTGTCCTTATCTAAGGCAAATTCTTAGTCTTCTGTCCTAAAATAGTCATAGCTTGGTGGCCCACCGGGACACTAGTTAAAGACTCCCTCTTTTATAACTCAAAATTTTATTTTCTTGGAATCAATCTATTTTAAATCTGCAATTTTAGAAAAATATTTTTAAATATATTAAAAAATATTTTCTGCCGTTTAATTAAAATTAATTCATACATAGCGGGTTAAAACATTACTTTGAACTACTTATATTACTATGAACTATATAACTTTATATTGAATTATATTAAGAAACAAATACTGTCGAAATAAAAGCAAAATACTTGAAAGTTTCGATAATTTATGTTAAATAAAATAATATCTTTACTGTAATTATAATCAGTATGGGAAATTATTGAATAATGTTTGGCATAATAAGTTGAAAACATCATTTAAGTTGGTGGAGTGTAAAAGCAGAAATTTTACACGAAGTGTTCCTGAAAATTACACTCTAAATATTTCAGAGTTTGAAGAATTGTCATAGTGCAATTAATTATCGACTGAAACAAGTTTCCAAGTTACATGAAGAGTTGTTAATTTGTCATAATTAGAGTTACATAATTTATGTTTGATGTATAAATTTAATATTCTAAGGATTTTGTAAAATGTATTAATAACTGAAACATACTCATATCATTAGGTAAAATTTATTTACATAGAAATGTACAACAATTTCGTATTATTTATGATTAAAAAAATAATTTTGTAATCGTTTTACAAATGATAATTTATGATATCTTATTTCCAAGAAGACTAGTTCAAAATTACATTTTTGTGAAAATTACATAGTGAAATTTATACAGATTATATATTATGTAGTATTCATAAAATATTTTATCATTTTAACTTTTAAACTATTTATTTTTCTCTAATTGATGCTAATAAAAATTGTAATCTGTCATTTCAGATACTTTTAATCACTACATCACTCAAGGGGATACACAAAGTACAGAGTATCAACTTTTTGGTAATTTTGGAACCCTCTCCAAACTGCGATACCATACGTTATCATTCAACGAGCCCCTTCCCTCCTCTCCTAATGATATATTTATCAATGTCTAAAAAATATTTTGATTTCTCCATTATTTTTCTTTTGTTTGTAGTGATAGGCAGATATGATTATACATTTATCTTCCACATTCTTCATCGATTCAAATAAAGAGAAGTGAATAAAATATCACTTTTATATATGAAATAATTTTATATGAAAATAACACTTAAAAGAATTAGCTGCTATTTAAAAGTATTTACTAGTAGCTTTATATTACATAATGCATTCAACAGCAATATGTCTGTTTGAAATTTCCCCTGCACGAAATTGGGAAAGCAGGACAGCAGGCACGACTTTTTATTAATAAAACAGGTGAGCAGCGTTCTTTCGCTTTTATTTACTAGGGGACTCTGCCCCCTACGAGCTACGCTCGCCAACTCCCCCCCCCCCCCCCGTTCCTACACCCCAGATTCTGAAAGCAGGTTAATTTCATCGACTTTAAAAAGATTGAATTATATTTTTAAAAAACAGTGGCGATCTCGTTGTAAACGGGTTTTCATTCATATCCCTTTGACTGGAGATTTTTAGGGCGAAATCAGCGTTTGTTAAGGGATACAATGGCTGTTTTCGTCTTTGATTAAAAAAAAATAGTTAAAAATTTGAAAATAAGCTAATGTAAAATGAATTAAGCAAACAGAGTCTTTGTCTCTCGATGTTTTAACAGCTCTATAAGAAAGTTCTTTTAAATAACACATTCGAAATGTATTGTTTTATATCTGACGTAATTTTCACCAAAGTTTTCTTTCTCTTTTTAACATTCACATGAAAATACTTTTGTTGTTAGAGAGGAAATATTATTTGCGCTGTCTTAGAATTCACGATAATAGTTGAAAAGATTATCTCAAAATATGAAACAAATGTCTCGCACAAATATATTTTTTAATTTAAACTGTTTTGCCAATTGTCAAATATTTGGCCTTTTTTAATATGACGTTATTTTCCTACATTTGTGACTTTTAATGCATAATAATGAATTTATTATTTAAAAATTTTCTTTCTCTTTTAAAATTCATGTGTAATTATAGCTTTTACGGCGTAATTTTCAATATTTTACCGATTTTTAAGAAGCAATCACTTAATTCTCATTTGAAAGTTTTTTTCTGATTATAATAGCCAAATGTAAATATTTTTTTTAATTTGAAGTAAACATTATTCTTTTCGTTCTTTTTAAAATTGGCAACAGTTTAAAATAATATCCTTTTCTAAAATATGTAAAAATTATCTCTGGAAATGCTGAAAATTTGAATTTAAAATGGAGATAAATCCTCAAAAAATGAGTCAAATAAAAAAAAAAGCAGTCTGCACACCGGGAACTTCTGATGTGTTCAATGATGTAAAATGTTTAAATTCCTGTGAATATTTTTTGCTCATATAAATATTTTGAATGAAACGATTTTGACTATCTTTAACATTAAATATCTCTTAAAATAACTATTCAATGTAAAAATTGTCTTCATCAGCGTATTTATCAAACATTTCTCTAATTTTCAGCACCAATTTTCAAAATTTTGTATGAAACAGTTTTCTTTATATTAACGAAGAAAGACCTCCTCGGTCACAAGAAATATGGATGATGATCCAGGAGAGTACCGGGAAGATCTACGCAGATTTTTATTGGTCCATTTCCAAATCGTTACTTTTTTTATATTTATAGAAGGACTAGTAAACACAACAATTATCATTTCAAACATTATTCGGAAATAGTTTCTCGAACAGCGGATTATATATGAGGACGTGAGTTTCAAAACTCGCTTTATTCAAAATTTAAAAAATCGAGTTTTCTCTATTAATCTATTCTATTGGTAAACCTATATCGAAAAAACACTACAATCTGCAAAAAAATTAGTTTTATGGTGTATTTCTGACATTGTAAAATCTTAGTTTACAACGAAAATCAATGGACGCAGTCAGAGATTTTTCGCTATTTCCCAAAATTTGATTTTCTCTATAAGGCGATTTTTAAAATTCATGTCCTCATATTCATACACATATGACAGAAGAATACGAATCCCAAACGTTGAAGTATTTCACATTTTGGAATTAAATAATCTTATAATTATCTAATGATTTCAATATTATCTTTGTATTTTCATAAAAATAGATAACTGACTAAAGAAAATAACAGACTATTTTGTTGTAAAGAACAAATTATAAATAGAAAGCGAAAATTTTGTTTGGATCAAAAGTGATAACGATATCAAATGACAAATCCTCCCTCTCCCTAGAGGTACCCTACGATATTATGTGCCAGGCACCCTCCTCCCTCTTAAAATGTTAACGTTATATATGCATAGCCCCTAATCCACAACATTTATAGTGACCTTTTAACACTAGAAAGTCCGGAAATTTTACTCAAGTTGTTTCAGAAACTTTCAAGTTTCATAACAAAATATTTCACCAGAATGTTTAATTAACCCTTTCCGGCACAGTGTGCCCGAGTCGGGATGCCTTATTTTAACCCATATTGGACTGCTGTCCTATAAGTAGGACAGATATAAAAACATTTTTTTAAATAAAATTGCTAAGAATTTTTTGCATGCATTTTGTTATGACATCTTTAAAATACATAAAAGTATAACATATAAACAAAAAAACAAGTAACCAATTAAAATTTAATTGAAAAAAATCTATTTAAAATTTTTTTAAGAATTCTGATCTTATAATCTGGAATTTTACCGTTATTATTATCTTTTTATTGGAGAAATCATAGAGTATTTTTGTACAACATAAACAGTATATTTAAAGTAAAATGAAATAATTGCTCATAAAATTAGTTTATGTATGTATTTTATATACCCTTACTATCTGTCCTACTAATATGTCCTGATTATAGGACAACTAGTTACTTAAAAAATTGAAAACTTTTTTTTCAAAATTTTGCTAGTATCTACTTAATTACACCATATTAATGGTATAATTGAAGTTTAAAAATTTTTCAAAAATATTTAATCGGTGTGGTCCAATATAGGTTAATTCCAAACTTACGAACGGCACCAAAAATATTTTAGTAAAATTTTGCTTTTACAATGAACATTCAAAGTAACATGTTTTTAATTTCTAAAAAAAGTCGTTTTTAAATTCCGATGTCAGTCAATCATTTCATTATTTAACAACAAAAATTGCCCGTGCCGGAAAGGGTTAAACCGTTTGACTTACTTATTTAATTTACTTCTTCTTTGTATCTTTTAAACTTATTTCATAAAGTAATTTCTGGTCCGAACCTAAATATTCTCATATGGTAGGGAACAAAAATGACCCCTTACGGTCCTTCTAGTGTTACAGCGACAACGACTTTCTAATCACAATGAAAGGCAATGAAGTTGAAATATAAAATGTTGACGCAAAAACCCCATAAAAATTTCATTTCAGAATAGCACACGTAAGATCATTTTGTATTTTGCGAATAAAGATAATCATAGTATAAATAGTTACTTCCGGAAATAATCCAGAAACTCGCATAAAAGCCTGCTAATTTAACCCTGTCGTGGGAAAAATACTTCAGTTGCTAAAATGTTGAAATGACTGACGGACACCAAGTTTTACGAACAAATTTGTTTCGTAAAAGCTTTTTCTTTAAAATACATTACAAATGTAAAATTCTGTTTAAAATTTCTGGTGCCATTGTTGCATTTGGTAATTTAAATTAAGCGGAGCATATATATGAGGCATTCTCACAATCTTTTTACTTTTATGTCCCTGAATAATAATTTTTATTTCAGTACATTTTCTTGCGTTTTTTTTTTTTTTTTAATTTCATATACTGGGGCACATCCCATTGCATGATAGCATAACAATACCCCAATAGCAAGAGATATCGGCTTAATTTCGGCCTAATACCAGAATTGCCGGGAAATGATCAGTAGTTGAATGGAGAGCTTCACAGAATATCGTCTGAACAAAATCTAGCGATTAATCTAGATAATATCGTGGAAAAACGTCGGCAGGAAATTGTATTATTATTACAAGTCAATTAATCGGGAAAGTATTCTTATGCATGTAATCGGCCGGCAATCGGAAAGTAATGAAAAATGAATCTTTTTACTGAATTGTTATTGTTTGTTTCCGCTGTATAGATACCCCCTGCAGTGATGATAGGGGGTGTGTGTCACGTGAATAAATCTGTCTAATGTGCTGCAATATCTTATCTGCCTCCCGCTCAAAATACTTTTTCACGTTTCAAGGACATCATTTGTAAATGGACGGTCGAAGGAATAGGGGGAAAAAATACTTTCCAAGAAATGTTCTTTGGTGAGAATGCTTTATTATTTGCAAATCAGTAAACTTAAATCTCTTAAAAACTTACAGATAGCAGGGCAATTACTGTAAAAGTAAACTGGCAATTTAAAAGCATTTGTTTGTTCTTTCTTTCTTTTTTTCAATATTTACGTATAGACATCATTCATACTTAAAATTATACTTAATAAAATGTTTAGAGATATCTGCTTGTTTTGTTGATTTAGATAAATAAACTGAAAATTATAAGATCTGAAATTTAGATTAATTTAGGATAATATCTGATATTTAGACTATTACAACAACAAACTAATTGCTCTAAATGTATTTTCTTAGTTATGAATAAAATTATTTAAATTTAAAATTAATTTATTTAGAAATACTTCAGGCAATGTTATTGAATAAATTATAATGAAATTGGTCATCTTTTCTTTTATTTTCTCTCTAAAGTAATAAATTTAATTTTATACCCTTTAAAAATTAAAAAAATATCTTAATTTTTTTTAAATTAAAATTATTATTAGATAAATAAATTGAAAATAATAAGATCTAAAATTTAGATTATATCAGATATTTAGACTATTACAACAACGAACTATTTCTTCTAAATGTATTTTCTTAGTTATAAATTAGAAATTACTGATTTAAAAATTAATTTATTTAGAAATAATTCCGATAATTTTATTGTATAAAGTATAAAGAAGTTGATCATCTTTTTCCCCCAGATAGTGATAAATTTAATTTTATACATTCTAAAAGTTAAAAATCGATGTCTGAACATTTTTTTTAAAATTAAAATAATTATTACATGAATAAATTGAAATTTATAATATCTGAAATTTAGACTGTTACAACAACAAACAATTAGAAATTTCTGATTTAAAAATTAATTTATTTAAAAATAATTCAGATAATGTATTGCATAAATTATAAATAAGTTTATTATCTTTTTTTCCCAAAAAATAGTGATAAATTTAATTCTATACCTTTTTAAAAGTTAAAAAAATGACTGAATAATTTTTTTAATTAAATTCACTATTGAAAATTTTAAGATCTCAAATTTAGATTATATCAGGATAATATCTGAAATTTAGACTTTTACAACAACAACAAAGTATTTGCTCTAAATATATTTTCTTAGTTATGAATTATAAATTTCTGATTAAAAAATTAATTTATTTAGAAAAAATTAAGATAATTTTATTGTATAAATTATAAAGAATTTGATCCTATTTTTTTTTTCTCCAGCTAATAATAAATTTCATTTTATAGCTTTTAAAAGTTTTTAAAAAAAGTCTGTTTTTTTTATTATTAAAATAATTATTTAGATATTGAAAAAAAGAAAATTTTTCCATAAATAACAAAAATTTAATGAGACGCTTTAAATGATAGAAATTTCACAGCCAGGACGCAATGTTAAATGAGAATATTTTACATTGTACCATGCAAAAAATTATCTAATTGAAATGTATCAAAGTTCGTTTTAATTCAAACAGTAAATATTGTTAGACGGAAATATTTTCCACTATAAAATACAAAAATGTTTTCATATCGAGGGCGTAATTAATTAAAAGGTAAGACATTTTGTTTAATTTAAATTTTAAATATTGCTGATCTCAAGAGGAAAATTACAATTAATTATTCTTTGTAAGATGCAATAATATTTGTATATCAACAGTGTGAGTTACTTATAAGCAAGAATATAATTTTTAAATTAAATGTAATTTTATTTGTATCTTACAATGGAAAATTAATTGTAATTTTAATCGTTAAATTATTTAACAGCAATATTTTGACTTTAAACAAAACAAGATTTATTACATTTCAATTAGTTACATTCTTGATATGGAAATATTTTTGCATCTTATAGTGGAAAATATTCCCAATTAACCCCTTGGGGACGAGCGACACGTATACGTGCCGGAAATAGGCCTAAGGATCCTCGTTTATCCTCATTAGTAAAATTTTAATGTAAAATTTGCCTTATTTAATCCGAGCATTTTCCCGATTTGAATAGGCACAAACTTCTGTTTTTTAAAACCGGTAGCAAAGTAATAAACATTTCGTAAAAGGCTCCCGTCGCGAAGGGGTTAACAATATTTATTTTTTGAATTAAAAGGAATTTCTTTACGTTTTAAATGCTATTTTTGCATTGTAGAAAATCTTCTATTCGATATGATTAGCTAATCGGCAAAAGATCATATGATATTGCAAAGTACTCGGTAAAAGATTACCAAGTGACCAAATTATCGAAAACTAATACGCAAAGGCTTCATAACCGATTCAATTGTAGTCAGGAGGGGATGCTCGACAGGTGATCAGCCTTGCGGACAAGAAGTCATATCTGCCGACCCCGGAAAATGAGATCGCCAGGATAAAATGTAGTCGAGTTAGGACTTTCGGCGGAAGTTCTGCCAAGAATTATTTGCTGTTTGGGTATTAACGACATAAATAAGTTTTGGACGATGTTGGGGGTCCAAATACCAGGAAAACTCCTATACCGTCCCGTGTCCCTGATGCTGATTTTTAAGCTTGGAGCTGTCTGTATAAAATTGTTTCAATAAAAGTAATTCGATGTAACTTTTTTCCAAAACTGGGAGAGTTGTTTTACATAAATCTGCAGCAAAAAATTAACCTGCACACATTTTTACGGTTGATATTATTTTTTGAACTCTGTCCCTGGGTTTTTTATCCTTACCGTCCCTCTTGCAAAACTTATACAGAAAATCACTTCAAATGCAGCCACAGAATTTTTTTCAAGTTTTTTCTCATGCAGAAATATGCTAGAGAAAGAATGTCTAAAATTCTTTGACAGGACATTTACTGCAGAATTTAAATCAGCATTTAAATATCAATTTCAAGATCGTGGGTTTATTGGTAGTTTTTCAATCCCCAAGGTTTATTCCTGCACTTTTCGAGGTGATAGAACAATAGCGAAAAACGAAACTTAAAATTATACTAAGGCTACTGTTCTAAACATTTTATTTAAACTAAATAAAACTACCAGTTTTATATTGAGGGAAAATGGGCCAACTCTCTATTTTAATACTGGAACTATTACTTTAAATAACACTCCAACACTTCTTCCACTTGCACATAAAGAAAATTAATCAGGCAATGAAAATAGTACTTACGTCTTACGTGGGTAGTCCGCATCGTTCTTCAGAAGAAATAAACACGAACAGTCACAAATAAACTAGCACAAATGTTCATATATTCGAACTATGTGTATTAAATATCGGTTAGTTTACACTACAACGGGGACTTACACATGACTTCGCCCCATATCTATTTTCACCTTGACATTTTTTCTGTCTACATTCTCTAAACAAACTTCTCCGAACAGCCATCTTACTACTACCAAGGATTCTACTACATTCTGCGAGCAAGCAGAAAAAAAAAACGTACATTTCTAAAACATGATTCCTGGGCTCGCCAGGCCATCTACCGGCAAGAATAAAAATAATATCTTAAATAATACACAATTATCACATATCAAGGAATAATTTAACAGAATATTAATCATTATTAAATCTACACTGAAACAGAAATTAAGAAACATTAATGATACAATTTACACACATATACAAAAGATATAAAAAAAGATATAAGAAATAAATAAACTAAAAATTGAAAGATCTGCAAAATATAGTCTCGAACAGTTTTAGTGCTGCCATCTTTTGACAACACGAGAAAAAAACAAAACAAAGAAAATAGAGTCATTTCACAACACGAGGTAAATTAATTTTTTTTTTAATTTTATCCAACCTAAATAACTGTTTCTAAAAATCAATGAACTTTGTGGCTACCACTTAGTCTTAACATGATTTGCCTAAAATAGGTGGTAATTTTCCTTATCGTTCCATCCTTACCGTCCCTTTTTTTTATCATTTCGTCCCTTTTTTCCAATACCATCCCCCTTTTTTTTACCTTACCGTCCCTTCTTTAACACCTCTTTAAGACAATGTTATACCAAAATTTTGTACTAAAAATTCTACATTGTTATTATTTCTTATTTGAATGTCCTGTGGGTACTATGCAAATTCATTTTAAGTAAAACTTTAGAAGAAAATAAAAAAAAAAATTTGTGGTAAAATGGTAAGGAAAATTAAACTCGCAAGTTTAACATAAACCTCAGTTAAATGAAAAGTTTTCGCTGCTGCCCATTTTTTCTTTATTTTGAATCACTAAGGCATACGTCTATCAGATTAAAATGTTATTTTAGCAAGTTTAATTTCACCAGATTTTTATTCCCGAAAGTCAAAAGATTGTGAGAATGCCTCATATCCCACCGCCAACGAAGGAGTTAACTGAAATGCTGCTGCATTGATTTAGTTATCAAACCAATATTGAGGACCAATATTTAATAAACCAATACCAAACCAATATTTATTGGAGCCCATTGTTTCTTACAATTCTACTTTCAATGGAATTAACTCCATTTTGAATTATCCAGTACTTCGAATTATTCAAGTTTGAATTAAAAAGAGTCTATTGTAGAAATTCACCATAAATCGAACCTTGTAAATATAACAATGAATCTTTCAAATAAAATTTTATACAAACATATATATCAATACAAATCAGTTTTGTTTGGTCGCATGAAGACAAATGTGAAAACCATGTCATAAACATCTGTTAAAAGCTTCTATACGATACCTGTCAAACATATCAGCAACTGACCGCCAAGCGATACAAAAACATAATATGATCGCTATGTGAGAAATGTCGTTCTGTTACCACACCACACCCTACAGCTAAGATAAGAAGTTTTCAATTTCTTTCAGAAATATTTCTTCTAATACCTGTCTACGTTCCTGAATCCTCATCGATGTTTCTTATGTGGAAATGATGTAATCGTCATTGGAGAGCAGGGGTTTTCTTTCATTTTTTGAAACATTTTATTGACGAAGTAATTCCAGAAAGCGACGACAGCAATTGAATCTGTTGAAACACTATGGTAGTTTCGCAAAATATATATATATATGTTACTGTGAAAGACCGAAATTGGAGAATGTCGACTTTCACCAGTGGATGTCAACATATACCAAAAATGTCGGTGAAAGACCGAATACTTGATTATATACTTGTACATTCGGACTATCACCGAAGAATGTCGACAATTACACATATGCTTTGGTGAAGGTCGAAAAGAGAAGCGGTATTTAACCCTCCGTCTACCAGACGGGTCCATTGGACCCGACAGGTACATACCAAATATTCATTCAAACCAGAAATTTCTTTAAAATAAACTAAGTATATAAACCAGACAAAAATAAGGTAAATAAATAAGTTAAATAGTTTTAAATAAAAATTCTGGTGTAGAACGTTTTATTAAAACTTGAATAAAATTCCCGGTAGATCTAGGGTTAACAGAGAGGTCGCCAAATTCTTTGTTCTACTGCGAGTCAGTCAGCTTTGTCAGTTTTATGCTAGGTTTGATGGTGCGCGCAACGTTTTCTTAAATTTTATTTTTTTGTTCAATATCCTAATTTATATTGAATAAATACTGCAGTGAGTTGTGATTTTTTTAAAAAAGTAAATGCATTAATTGAAAGAAAACGAGAAAAGAATTTTTTTTTCAAGTACACAACTCTAAAATATTTTATGAAGTGTTTTCTGCTAAAACTAAACGCAGCGTGCATATTTCACAGTGCTTAATCGGTTCGGATTGGACACATGTATTTCTCAGTTTATTTTTCTGGTATTAAATATTGAATGTTCTGAATTACTTGTGACATTAACACGTTCACGCCGGCGCGGTGGGTCACACTCGACTGTCTCAGAGTTTTCAAGTCTCAGGCTTTTTGCACACCAATATTATTTTAGAGAAAATGTTGTTCCTTTAAATTGTCCAATTGTTCAAATTAAATAAAACAACATTTTCTGTACTAAAATACTGGTATCCAAAAAGCCGGACACTTGGGAGCTCTGAGACAGTCGAGTGTGACCCACCGCGCCGGCGTGAACCTGTCAAGCCGATCGCTATTCATGGAATCATGAAATTGTTATTTGACTCGTTCGGGGTGAAGTGTCCTATTAACCCTTTCAGGGACAAATAATTGTGTTTCCGTAATGTTGATTTCACACCGGAATGAACAAAAAAAATTTCAAATAAGAAAAAGCTATTTTACAACTTCTTCCCATCAAAGTTATACAATAAATGTGTAATTACATGTTTCTAGTGCAAATCTTGAATAAAATTAGGTGGGATATAATATATTCCACCGCCCCTCAAGCGGTTAAGAGGTTATCTTTTTTTTTTTTTTTAGCGGTCATCTTTTCATTTAGTATTATTTTGCCTTAACCATTAGTTTTGTTATTATCTCCATGTAGTAATGATAGTATTCTAATTCTAATAATGTTATACATGTGAAATTGTGAAAAGGTATGGCTGAAGACAACATTAAAATATATGATTAAATGCCTTGGACTTCATTATCCGTTACATTCATTTTTTTTCCCTAATGTGCAAAATTTTCGCTTAAGTTAATAAATTTTACATATTTTATTTGTTTCTATGAGATAAAATAAAACTTATAAAAATAAAACCTACTTTGAGTTAAATGTTTCAACTTACAGATTGTACATATTTGTGCAGTGCTTTCTAAAAATATTTTGCGATTTCACTAATAATATTTCCAACATAGAGTAAGCATTTTTACAATATTGACGTTTTGTTAGAGATTATTACAATGTACAGCAACCTTTATGCAGCATTCACGTTTTACTACAAATATTTCCAAACTGAACCTAATATTTTATCAATATTGGTATTTCAGTTCAAATGTTGTCGATTAGTATTGAAAACTAAAAGTAATTTTATATTAAAAAAATACTTGACTAAAAATATTGGCCAATATAACCAATGTACCTTAAACTGTATTTTCGGGTAATTACGTTTCTAGATTTTTATAATATTTATTAACAAATAGCAATCTTTGCCTTATTTGTTATCAGAATTCTTATGGCAAAAATACTATTAGGAAGAAACAGTAGTTATAAAATAAATAAATAAATAAACAAAAAACAAAACAAAACAAAACACAATCATTCCATTAAATATGTAAAATTTATAAAACTTCAGTAAACTATTTCTATATTGTAAAAAAAAGAGAATTGAATGGATAATGGATACATTACTAGAATTAGGATTCTATCAATATTACATGGAGATAATAACAAAACTACTTGTTAAGACAAAATAATACTCAGTGGAAAGACATGATCATTTCAGGTCTCAGGACTCTTAAAATTGGAAAAAAAGAAAAAAAAAAAGACCATTTCCAACATTTAATATCTTAAAATGTTTTTGATTTTAAAACACAATTTTTATTGAGATGAAAGATGCAGAAAATAGGAATAACAGATTACGCTCGCGATTACAAAAAAAACTTTGCAACTAGAACGAAAATTTATGTGCCTATACTTCAGATTATAATAATTACCCTGAACCTAAATACATTTGTATTTAAAGCATTTTTATACTTTTAATACAAAGTTGTATTTAGCTAATGTAAGATTTAGAAAATTTCAACAGTATAATCACTTAAAAAAATTTTTTTGAACAGTAAAAAGGAAATTTTAGGTTCAGTTTATACAGACTAATCAGAAACACATATTTTGAAAATGCCATGAAAAAAAATCAGGAGTTTTTGAGATAACGTGTGTATTATGCCCCAAGACGTCATTTCGAGAAAAATGACTTCAAAATTTTGGAAACCCCGCTTCAGCTATTAAGAAGGTATAATTCTAAATGCCATAACTTCTGTTGTAAAGGGAATTTCAAGGAAACAATTGTATCAAAATGTTTAGAAAAGATACGAGTTTAACATATAAAAAAATTAAAGTTTCGAAAATTTTTAAGATTAAGAGTCCTGAGACACCTTAATAGGGCGTTAGGCCGCGAATGGATTAACCGTTTGACTGCGGAACAAATCTTGTGGATATATGCCGAAAATGCGAATGTGTATGAGTTGTATAGTTAAAAATTACTTGTAAGCCGACGACGTATACAGAAATTGCACGCTTCGCTAGTGCAACCAACTTAAATGCAGACCAAACTGAGACAACAAATAGGAGCACTATCACCATCTCCGCAATTTTAGCATAAACTAAAATGAGCGCTATCGCGCTTCCCGAAATTGTGGCACATAACAAGAGGAGCGCTATCACGCTGCTCCGCACTCAGCCGGTTAAATAATAATTTAAAGCTTGTGTGAAATAGCAATCGTCTGTATATATGTTTCAGAATATTCAAAATTTCATACCAGAAAAATATACGGAGATACCTGTGTCGAAGCATACCTTTGGATTATAAACGATTAAAATGTTTTTTATGATTTAAAAATTAATTGAGCCTGAAACTCGGAGAAGTAAATGCAAATTTCCGACAGATTCAACTTTCACCATTATTGTATGGTGGATGTCGACTTTTACCGGTGTAAGTCAGAAATAAGGATATTTAACACATATTTCGGACATACACCAAGCGATTATGTGAATGTTGACATTCACCGGTGAAAGTCGACATTCTCCAGATTTCGGTCTTTCACAGTAACATATATATATATATATATATATATATATATATACTCGATTGTAATGCATTAGAACCCCGTTAGTCCGAACCCCGCTAATACAAAATTCTGGTTAATCCGAACCGATTTTATTTTCGAAAATTATACTTGAACAGATTAGCTAAAAAGAGTGCAAAATTTTCCGGATTACAGGATGAATGTCAGGAAAAACTTGTAGAAGATAGAATTAAACAAAAAATGGCAGCAAAGCATGATTTTTATTCTATAAACAGCTTGAATAGAATAAAAAAATACTGAATAGTATATATATATATATATATTATATAAAAATTTTACTTTTATTATTCATTTAAATTATTCTAAATTGCCGGTGCATTCATTATTTCCCTATTTCTTAATACTCTCTATTATTTATTTCTAGTTAAATTCCTATAAAATTAAAACGCGTATCTTAATAATAGTCTTATTCAAAAACTTAATCTAAACTTTTAATCTCGTCATTAATTTTTATCAGCTACCAAACTAGAATTCTGAGCGCACTTACTTTATTTTTCGAATGTTTATAAAAGCCATTTTTACATTTTTATTTTATTCCATCTCAATTTCCCGACAGCCGAATTACAACGGAATCCTTCCTTCAGCAGAGCCGGGATTCATTTCTATGACGTTTCTCGATTGCTCTCCATTGGTTGAGTGATGGATTGCAGTTTATTTCGTGTCTCGCTCATGAATTTGTTTTGTTAGTCTGAAGTTTGCACTTCAATCGGAATTCCTCCGTGTATTCTAATAAAACGCTCGAGCATGAGCTATAAAGTAGTATTTTTGTGCTATTTGATTCTTTACCTAATTTGTTACCAGGTGTCCAAAGTCACGTAGAATATTTAAATCGTTCTTTAACATCTTTTTCTCATAAATAATTAGTTCGTGCTCAAGCATGATGTCTCTTATAAATTCTCAACCCGTGCCCGTGGGAATTGTTTCCGCTGATATGTTGAGATGAAGTAAACAGTTTCCAATGACTTCAGCCTATGTTTTATTGGGAAAACCCTGGATTTCTTCATCTATTTTTTCACCACTCATGCGGCCTAATCTGCCTTGACTGTATCATGAATCAATGGTTGTTTGACTGGACTTCACCAATCTCATCACTATCAACAATCGATAGAATTGATTAAATAAGTCATTCAGGGCTGCCACAGGCGACTATTTTTTTAATTCTACCTCCCACAACTTTCTCAAAACAAAAATCTTTGACATGCAGTCTGTAAACATTTGCAAGTGAAATATACTATAAAATTTATTTTTTAAAATGAATGGTGCGGGTATAATGAAAAAATATTTGCCTGTGGCAGCCCTGAGTATTCTATCTGTCCACAGCTGCTAAATTTCCACAGCGTTGACACCTCCAATAGCGATGCTTGCACTAAGTGCTACGACTGTTATATAACCTCACCAATGGCTGATTAATATATAGTACTAATCCGGCAATATATTGTAAAAAGCACGATGTGATTGTTCAACTTAATTCATTCATTTGCTACGTAATATAAAACGTATATTCGTGAATATAAAATGAAAACGTGCATTGTAGGCCTAGTCGTAGAAACGATCTTGAAAAAAGGTCGAATATCAGTTTGTTTGCAGGTCACTATAAAATTCTTTACTAAAATGCAAATTTTTTTTAATTCTGATATAAACATTTATTTTTCTTTCAACAGTTCGATTTCGCAAATAACATATAATATAAACATATAAACATATATGTTTTTATTCTTCCTCCGTCGTCGACTTGGTGACTGAGCTATTTATAGATTCTCGATTTTGAACCGTTTGTAATGGGTTGTTACATAATTCCTCATTCTGAAGTTCCGTTGGATTATTATAAATATCAGGAGTGATCAAATAGTATTATTTTTTTCTGAAAGTCGTGCCAAATTATCCGGCATGCCGGACCGTAGGTTGCCGGGTTAGAGGATGTTTACCGAACTACTGAGTACTTATAACATACGTTCTTTTAGCACGCATCTTTTTCTTTTCTATTTTTTTCGGGTAATTCGGATTTTCTGTAATCCGAACAGGCACCGGTCCCAATTAGTTCGGGTTAGCGGGGTTATACTGTACTTTTTGGGTTATTCCATTAGTTACACTGAAAAAAGAATTCAGGGAATACACGACTGGGTGGAATCACAGGGAATAATCGTAGTTTTAAGACTTGTTTCCACGGAAACTACTAGACCAATTTTGATAAAATTTTGAATCCCTATTCACTGGACTATGCTCAAGACGAATTGCAGATGGTCTTTTTTTCTGCGACTAAAACTTTTTATTTTGCAGCAATTTTTTAGAATTTTTTTTTCTGAAACTAATTTTTTTTTAACTGTCTGCCACATATGATCTTATGTCTATACTCTATCACCCCCCCCCCCCCCAAAAAAAAAAGAAGAAGAAGAAAATTGAAATCAATGCAGGTAATATTTTCAGCAACGTTGTTGGAAGAGTGAATATGACTTGGATCGGATAATTCGAAAGTACCCAATTTTCTAATATTTTATTTCTTTAGGTATGCAATAATGCTGCGACATTTTAATATGCAAACATTAAAATTGTTCGCGATAATACAGAATCGTGCATCAAAAATAAATTTTAATCTAATATACACATAAAAACCAATGGATTATGCTTAATTACATAATGATAAATACCCAAGCCATGTCGTAAATATCTGTTGAAAGTTTCTGTATTGTTTCTAATACCTGCCCAATGTATCATCATATGTCTAATACTCTCAATAAAGAAATTCTAATTAAAATAACGACGACGGTTCGTAACTTCTGTTTCCTTACTACTAGAAATAAAATGTGAAATCTTCAATTTCTTGCAGCTATTCTTTTCCTACTCTGTCCGTCTATCCTTTCCAAGGAAACAATTGTATCAAAATGTTTAGAAAAGATACGAGTTTAACATATAAAAAAATTAAAGTTTCGAAAATTTTTAAGATTAAGAGTCCTGAGACCCCTTAATAGGACGTTAGGCCCCGAATGGATTAACCGTTTGACTGCGGAACAAATCTTGTGGATATATGCCGAAAATGCGAATGTGTATGAGTTGTATAGTTAAAAATTACTTGTAAGCCGACGACATATACAGAAATTGCACGCTTCGCTAGTGCAACCAACTTAAATGCACACCAAACTGAGACAACAAATAGGAGCACTATCACCATCTCCGCAATTTTAGCATAAACTAAAATGAGCGCTATCGCGCTTCCCGAAATTGTGGCACATAACAAGAGGAGCGCTATCACGCTGCTCCGCACTCAGCCGGTTAAATAATAATTTAAAGCTTGTGTGAAATAGCAATCGTCTGTATATATGTTTCAGAATATTCAAAATTTCATACCAGAAAAATATACGGAGATACCTGTGTCGAAGCGCACCTTTGGATTATAAACGATTAAAATGTTTTTTATGATTTAAAAATTAATTGAGCCTGAAACTCGGAGAAGTAAATGCAAATTTCCGACATATTCAACTTTCACCATTATTGTATGGTGAATGTCGACTTTTACCGGTGTAAGTCAGAAATAAGGATATTTAACACGTATTTCGGACATACACCAAGCGATTATGTGAATGTTGACATTCACCGGTGAAAGTCGACATTCTCCAGATTTCGGTCTTTCACAGTAACATATATATATATACTCGATTGTAATGCATTAGAACCCCGTTAGTCCGAACCCCGCTAATACAAAATTCTGGTTAATCCGAACCGATTTTATTTTCGAAAATTATACTTGAACAGATTAGCTAAAAAGAGTGCAAAATTTTCCGGATTACAGGATGAATGTCAGGAAAAACTTGTAGAAGATAGAATTAAACAAAAAAGGCAGAAAAGCATGATTTTTATTCTATAAACAGCTTGAATAGAATAAAAAAATACTGAATAGTATATATATATATATATATATGTTATATAAAAATTTTACTTTTATTATTCATTTAAATTATTCTAAATTGCCGGCGCATTCATTATTTCCCTATTTCTTAATACTCTCTATTATTTATTTCTAGTTAAATTCCTATAAAATTAAAACGCGTATCTTAATAATAGTCTTATTCAAAAACTTAATCTAAACTTTTAATCTCTTCATTAATTTTTATCAGCTACCAAACTAGAATTCTGAGCGCACTTACTTTATTTTTCGAATGTTTATAAAAGCCATTTTTACATTTTTATTTTATTCCATCTCAATTTCCCGACAGCCGAATTACAACGGAATCCTTCCTTCAGCAGAGCCGGGATTCATTTCTATGACGTTTCTCGATTGCTCTCCATTGGTTGAGTGATGGATTGCAGTTTATTTCGTGTCTCGCTCATGAATTTGTTTTGTTAGTCTGAAGTTTGCACTTCAATCGGAATTCCTCCGTGTATTCTAATAAAACGCTCGAGCATGACCTATAAAGTAGTATTTTTGTGCTATTTGATTGTTTACCTAATTTGTTACCAGGTGTCCAAAGTCACGTAGAATATTTAAATCGTTCTTTAACATCTTTTTCGCATAAATAATTAGTTCGTGCTCAAGCATGATGTCTCTTATAAATTCTCAACCCGTGGGAATTGTTTCCGCTGATATGTTGAGATGAAGTAAACAGTTTCCAATGACTTCAGCCTATGTTTTATTGGGAAAGCCCTGGATTTCTTCATCTATTTTTTCACCACTCATGCGGCCTAATCTGCCTTGACTGTATCATGAATCAATGGTTGTTTGACTGGACTTCACCAATCTCATCACTATCAACAATCGATAGAATTGATTAAATAAGTCATTCAGGGCTGCCACAGGCGACTATTTTTTTTAAATTCTACCTCCCACAACTTTCTCAAAACAAAAATCTTTGACATGCAGTCTGTAAACATTTGCAAGTGAAATATACTATAAAATTTATTTTTAAAAATGAATGGTGCGGGTATAATGAAAAAATAATCGCCTGTGGCAGCCCTGAGTATTCTATCTGTCCACAGCTGCTAAATTTTCACAGTGTTGACACCTCCAATAGCGATGCTTGCACTAAGTGGTACGACTGTTATATAACCTCACCAATGGCTGATTAATATATAGTACTAATCCAGCAATATATCGTAAAAAGCACGATGTGATTGTTCAACTTAATTCATTCATTTGCTACGTAATATAAAACGTATATTCGTGAATATAAAATGAAAACGTGCATTGTAGGCCTAGTCGTAGAAAAGATCTTTAAAAAAGGTCGAATATCAGTTTGTTTGCAGGTCACTATAAACTTCTTTACTAAAATGCAAAAAGTATTTAATTCTGATACAAACATTTATTTTTCTTTCAACAGTTCGATTTCGCAAATAATGAACATATATGTTTTTATTCTTTCTCCGTCGTCGACTTGGTGACTGAGCTATTTATAGATTCGCGATTTTGAACCGTTTGTAATGGGTTGTTACGCAATTCCTCATTCTGAAGTTCCGTTGGATTATTATAAATATCAGGAGGGATCAAATAGTAATATTTTTTTTCTGAAAGTCGTGCCAAATTATCCGGCATGCCGGACCGTAGGTTGCCGGATTAGAGGATGTTTACCGAACTACTGAGTACTTATAACATACGTTCTTTTAGCACGCATCTTTTTCTTTTCTTTTTTTTTTTTTTTTTTTTTTTTTTTTTTTTTAATTTCGGGTAATTCGGATTTTTTGTAATCCGAACAGGCACCGGTCCCAATTAGTTCGGGTTAGCGGGGTTATACTGTACTTTTTGGGTTATTCCATTAGTTACACTGAAAAAAGAATTCAGGGAATACACGACTGGGTGGAATGACAGGGAATAATTGTTGTTTTAAGACTTGTTTCCACGGAAACTACTAGACCAATTTTGATAAAATTTTGAATCCCTATTCACAGGATTATGCTCAAGACGAATTGCAGATGGGTTTTTTTCTGCGACTAAAACTTTTTATTTTGCAGCAATTTTTTAGAAATTTTTTTTCTGAAACTATTTTTTTTTTTTTTTTAAATGTCTGCCACATATGATCTTATGTTTATACTCTATCACAAAAAAAAAAAAAAAAAAAAAAAAAAAAAAAGAAGAAGAAAAAAATTGAAATCAATGCAGGTAATATTTTCAGCAACGTTGTTGGAAGAGTGAATATGACTTGGATCGGATAATTCGAAAGTACCCAATTTTCTAATATTTTATTTTTTTAGGTATGCAATAATGCTGCGACATTATAATATGCAAACATTAAAATTGTTCGCGATAATACAGAATCGTGCGTCAAAAATAAATTTTAATCTAATATACACATAAAAACCAATGGATTATGCTTAATTACATAATGATAAATACCCAAGCCATGTCGTAAATATCTGTTGAAAGTTTCTGTATTGTTTCTAATACCTGCCCAATGTATCATCATATGTCTAATACTCTCAATAAAGAAATTCTAATTAAAATAACGACGACGGTTCGTAACTTCTGTTTCCTTACTACTAGAAATAAAATGTGATATCTTCAATTTCTTGCAGCTGTTCTTTTCCTAGTCTGTCCGTCTATCCTTTCCAACATGTTATTGAATTTTAATTCGAACTATTCAATACTACGAAATATCAAAATTCGAGTTAAAAAGATTCCGTTGTATGGATTGTTATAAAGGAAAAACTTCCGTGATATAAAACTGAAGATGCTATGTAGAATTGTACATTAACCCTTTCGACTCGGGACAAATTTTATTCGGTTTACACCACTTTTAAAACAGAATTTTCCTTCAAGTATACAATTTCAAAAATGTTCTAATTAAATAAGACAGATTTTATTTTTCTTTATTACTGATGCCAGAAACAAATTTTACAAAGAAAGGTGATGTCGGCGCAGCGGCGACAATGGAATGCAAAGGGATAATGTCTTTTTTTTTTCATTAAAAATTACCTATGTCTTTACAGTACATTTTAATCTCCTAATATTTTCTCCTCACTGTTTTTAGACTAATATTAATTTATCTAGAAAAACATTTTCTTCTCGTCAAAAATTAAATGGCTGAAAATTAAAGATATTTTTAAATACAAAGCATCATCCAGTGTTGTTGGATTTGAATTTTTTAAACTGAAATTACGTAACAATTGTCCCTAATATTTATCTTCGAATAAAATATCCACAAAAATCTGCTTATAAATGAAACAAAAGTTACGAGTAGTATACTTCTTCAGGGGTTGCATTATATAGGGAAAATTTTCCTACCAGAACCCTTAATCAGTAATCTTAATGATCATTTTATTTAACATAAGCTACAGAAAGATACAATGAAGATATTATTTTCAAAATAGTGGTTGGAACAATAAAATTCCCCCTAAAGAGTGGGACTCCTTCATCTTGGGAAAAAGATTGTTAATTAGAACCCAAACCATGCAACATCTCAAGAATAATTTAGCGCAATTGCTTCAAACTCCAGTAATACAACATCCTTATTTTATTAGGGAAATTCAAAATTAAAAATCACGAAACTACTTACCCTTATTCAGGGTTCGTACGCTTCAAGGACTTGTAATATTTGCCTTAATTAAAAAAAAAAAAAATTCTATCTTCATATATATTCACCTGTATTTTACGAAATTTCTCGTAGCAAAACACCCATAACTCCTTAACCCTTTCCGACGCAGTTTGCCCAGGTCGGGATATTTAACCCGGGAGGACGCGCGCCGGGCCTGATAGACCCAGAGTGCGTACGGTTTTTACAATTGTCACCACTATCTTTTAAAAAGTAATTTTCAACTTCTTTTATCGCACAATTCTCTCCGATTAAATAAGGTGACGATTATTCTTTGTTTTTATTCGTGACAAAGTTAAAAACATTCATACCCTGGGTATGCGCACGTTCTCCCGGGTTAATTTTAATTCCAAACTTACGAACGTCACCAAGAACATTTTAGTAAAATTTTGCTTTTCTGATGAACATTTACAGTAACATGTTTTTAATTTCTAAAAAAGTCTTTTTTTAATTCCGGTGTCAGTCAATCATTTCATCATTTTACAAAAAAAAATTGTCTGTGCCGGAAAGGGTTAATGCGTTCGAACACTGTTATTACTCTTCGTTAAAAGGGAGGAGAATGTTTTGATAAAAGTAATTATAGTAAATCTCGTTACATTTCAATATGGAAAAATGTTGTTGTTTTCCAAGCAAAGATATTTTTCTGTATTGTCTCCGATACAAAACGTTAGTATTCGATATCGTATCAGTGTCGAAAGTGTTGAAAATGTATGCCTATTATGCTTATTTAAATCTAAAATACATCAGTTGAAACATTGTCTGCGGGCTTATTCCAAAAATTCTTCGGATGTCAAATTTGATTAGCTCCGCCCCAAATAACGCCTTTAAATGGATTTTATGTATTTTTACATATATTTTTGTAAATATATGTTTTACACCCAACGCACAATTTCGACATTTATATATAATACAGATGCACATGTGAGGAAATTTTTATAAGAAAATGGTAATTTTCGTATAACCGTAAGATATTATTTTCATTTTATAATTTTTTTTATCGGTATTTAACGCAATTTTTACAAAAAGAAAATTATACAAATATTCCCATTTATGCATCTTTGGAATTTATATAACCTCACTTAATGGCATGAAATTCGGTGCATTAGTTTGCGAGAAAATCGAAAAAAAATTATTATCTAAAAAACATATCAGTATTTACAAGGTGATAACAGGGTAAATATGCTGTCAGATAGGAAAACACATCAAAAATCAATTTATTTGATTGAAAGGCAAGTTTCCAATGCTTATCTGGCTATGTCCGTTAACTATTTAAAAATTTATAAAATCTTTAAAATATTATTTCAAAAAGACTACAAATTTCTACAGATTATAAATAAAAGCAATACGTACCGATTAGGAACCTGAAATATACTTTAAAAAGACATTTTTTAAAGATGTTATCCACTTTCTTAATGCTTCACTACGGAGAAACTAAGTAAAGATGATCCAGTCCGTTTGACGTCATAAAAGTCATGAACAGGACTTGTATACTGTTTGTCACGCTCAATAAGGAGAATCTTCAACTGTAACTAGTTTCACAGTGGCTCATTACCACAGGAGCAAATTTTCACCAATACACCAATGCAAATTTTCACCAAAACAATAAATTCGAATAGAAATTTTCCCTTTTCTTGACTTATTAAAGATTAATGCAGAATTTGAGTCTTAATTATGGCCAGAAACTGATATTTATTCTAACTGATGGAGGTTTACTTCAATGGTAATCAGTCCCTGCATTTTTGCCATATTGTGACAACCTAAACAACCTTCTGGCAATAGCAGTGAAAGAGATTATAAAACAGAAGTCAACTACCTCCCATAAAAATTTATAGGGATTTTTACCATAATTGGGAGAGAAATTTTGCATGAATAAGCCATTAAATTAAGTCGAGATTTCCCGTTCAAAGTATACTGGTGGAAGTTTGCGTCGGTGGCAATCAGAAACTGTTGATTCGATGTAAATTGTCAGCAGCCATCTTCAGACAATCTCATCAGTTACTTCACCCGCAACTGGTAGACTTTACATTATATGTCACCTCCTCTTTATTTATAACTCCATTCAAAAATCAAGTTGAGTTAAATAAAGGAAATAAAATATTCGGCCGTAGTAGCTCTATAATTTAAAGTACAATTTAAATAAGTTATTTGTTACACCAGAATAAATAAAATATTTTATGAAAAATATATAAGAAAGCCGATTGTTTGAGCATGTTTCTGAATTACAGTAATCGAGATTCCTCTGTTGCCATAACGTAACAGAGACGAACACTGCTATAGAAAAATAATTCATGTTCTGTCGATTATCCCTCGCTGTACTATGATCCAAATATCACTTGAATGCCTAAGATTTAAAAATGGTTGAATTTGTAGGTAATTTAAGCCCCAATAAGCAATTATAATGTTCATACGGCAAGACGCGATGGTTCATTTCGTTGAATAGTGAATGTTACACACGAGTAAACACAAGAACAAAGAAATAACGAAACTTGTGTGACGCCTACACTCGCTTGCATAGTAACGCTGTACTAAAAAATAAATAATCTAATGAATTACATTTGGCAGGATGCCAAAAATTGTATTTCTTTCTCTTGAAACGTGATAAATGATAGAAAGCATTCATTTATTACATGATTCTTTAAGATGAGGCCAATGTGACTCCATTCGCAATTTCTACGAATAAACAACAACAAAAAATTAACTGTTCGAAACTTACTACGCAGACAAAATCATGAAAGAGACCTTTATAAGATAATTCCAAAAAAGTTATTTTAGCATACATATTCTAAATCAGGGGTGTCCAACTGTGGCCCGCCGGATACCACTAAAATTTTAAAGAAATAATCGACAAGTTGAATCGCAGCAATTCGACGATTAGATAAGGTAAAGATAACTGTAAAATTTTAGTGGTATCCGGCGGGCCACAGTTAGACACCCCTGTTCTAAATGAAAGAAAAAATAACTCGCAAAATGTCCAGATGGTGTCAAATTGACAAGTTTATCTTCTTTTTGAATCGGAACTTCCAATTTCAGAGCGAAAATTCTTTGAACAGTATGTTTGTTTTATTTACTAACACACATTTCATTACTATATCAAGTTCTTCTTTCGGAGTGTAAATATACCCGACAAATAATAAATGTCTCTTAAAATTACGGTACCTTTCCATTTTAATGATGCAATATTTTTTGAAAGTATTACCCATTTCAAACCAAGATGTCTGTTATACTGCGATATCATTTCAAATATTTCGAATGTAAAATCAAGACTTAACCAATATCGGTAATTTATTGCAAGTAACTCCAATGGAATGGAATACTTGGAGTCTTATTGTTCCCCAGTGTAACTAATATAATTAGTATTGGTTTCTTACAACATCGAAAAATTGCGGTATTTTAGATATATTAAATTTAGTAGATAATTCCAACAAATGTCTAAAAATTCAAAATAATAAATACTGTCATATTAAATGTACAGATCTTTATTTTCATATATCACTTATCATATCGTGTGTATTAGTTCTGAAAAAATATATTTTTTTAATTCGGTTCTTCAGTTCTGCTAAATCTGTATATCAATAGTAATCAATTATGTTTGGTCATATCAAGATAAATGCACAAACCATGTCTTAAACATATGTTAATAGCATTTATAGGATATCTGTCCAATATATGAGCAGCGGTCCGACAAGTGTTTCAAAAACAAAGTATGATTGCAGGGTTCTTACGGGTACTGTTATTTTCAAGACAAAATATTAGCATTTTTTATAGAAAAATAAATTTGTTTAAACGCGCAAAATTTCACCTTATTTAATGAGAGATTTTCTATAAGAAAATACAGTGATACCTCTTTTATCCGAAGCTCTTGTAACCAAAACTCTCGGTTAACCGAAATCCATTTTTAAACCTTTTTTTTTTTTTTTTTTTTTTTTTTCTATCACATTTCTTGTGTGCAAAATCCATTTCGAATTTAAACTATATATTCCTGGTGTGCAACTGGTCCTTTCCTAACCACGAGTACATATAAATGTTTTCCATCCCCTTTCTTAGAATTCTTTTGAATTTAACTTGAGCTCCCGTAAACTGCGGAGTGGAACGAACAAAACGAACGACGAAAACGAACAAATTAGCAATTCAATGCTTTTGAAAAAGGTTTTGCAAAATGTTTGGCTTGGCTGAAGCAGCAGTAATACTGATACTGGTGAACTAATAATATTTAAAATCTTCATTATAGAACCCTTGTGAAAAATGTAAAAGGTACTTAATTTCAAAATTAAAATTCAGGTAATTTATTCTTATTTCTATTTTGCTATTGTTTTAACTTTATTAAGCCCTTGTTACCATAATAAGAAATAGCGCATATATTTTTCCTTAATCTTAAAATTGAAGCATTCTCGATTATCCGAAAATTTCGATTTTCCGAAAAATGCTCGGTCCCAATTACTTCGGGTAATCGAGGTTCTACTGTACTTGTACCGAAGAATTTCTTAGTGTGGAAATTCAAGGACCCGTACGAGGACTGGATTGCTGTGAGTAAAATGTAGTTCTGTCACCACACTATTAGAGATAAGAAAGGAGGCTTTCAATTTCTCTCAGAAATAGTTCTTTTTGCTCTGGAATAATATCTGTCTATGTTTCTCCGCCTTTCTCGATGTTTCTGATCTAGAAATGCGGTAATCGTTATTGGAGAACAGAGGTTTTCTTTCTTTTTGGAAACATTTTTTTGGTGGAATAATTGAGAAACTGGCGACTGCAATTGAATCTGATGAAACAATCCGAAAATGAATGTTCATTTGTAATATTTTTCGGTTGTTTCGCGAGTTAATAGTGAAAAAGAATTAAACAGTCTTTAACTCATCTGGATCATTAGCGTGCATTTCAGGAACTCCTCTTTTATTCAGCAATTCCGAATTCAGACCAGAAATTTTGAATAGTAATTTTGAAATTATTTAATGACACCTGTTTGCTGATTACATAAATTAAAATTCATTCTTTTGAAATTTCCAGTGATGATTCGGAACTTCTGAAAAAAGGGTAATTCTTTGAAATTGGATGCAAAATATAAGCTAATGATGAAAATGGGTTAACAGTAAGCCAAATAGGTATACTTTAGCATGGCTGCCAAGTTTTGCTCTTTTTTCCTACCACTATTTTTTAGCAAAGAATTTTTTCTTATTTAATCATCGAAAACAGAGAATTAGATAAGGTAATGCTTTCTGATTAAAATTGGTAGTTCGAAAAAAGCGTAAAAGGTGACAGTTATGCTTTTATAAACACTTTGAACTCTCTCTATAAAAAGTACCGATTACAATCTATTATTGGTTTTAATTTTCTAAAATTTTATTATTTTTAGATGCACAATAATGTATTAACATTAAAATTAGCTTCCGAAATGAAGGATCGCGAATTAAAGAAAAAAGCTAAATTAAACTAATATGCACATTCATATCAATGCTGCTTGATCAAATAATGATGAATATTTAAGCCATGTCATAAATAGCTGATTACCGTTTCGGTACTTACGTATTTTCCGGGCCAGGGGATAGTTAACAAAAAATGATACAATTGAAAATCTTATTTTGTTTTGCCAATCAGTATTGCCGCATTTAGCGGATTTTTAAAGTGAAAACTTCTTTAGGCGCGTTGAGCTTTTTTTGAGATGGCGAAAAACCACTGATTTGGAGACAATGTTACGTAACCGTCATGCTAGCATTTTGGCACATGGACACTAGCGCGCCAAGCGGTGAATGACAGGAACTTTCCCCTCTTCAGATCAATCCGCAAAAGAAGAACGAAGCTAAAACTCACTTTTTCTCCCGGCATTCACACAGGAACACACACACACACATTATCAGTTTTCGAAAACTTCTTTAGGCGCGTTGAGCTTTTTTTAATTAGAAATATTGTACTCATACCATAAAATTTTGAAAAGCAATATTCTTTTAATTTATTTATGGTACATCTGTCATCTGTCACCGAGCCAGACAGACTCGTAAGAGTTGGTTGGCAAAGCGTTATAAGTAAGCGAACAAACTTAATGCTGCAATCATTTTTTTTTCTTTTTCGCACACAGTTGCGTTGGAGCTCTGTTGTGAGGGGTCATGTGAGGTGATTGCTCCATCGCATGTTATATTTTTCGCAGTGTGAATGGCAGGTGTGGCGGTTCGTTAGAATAGTTTTCGCTCGCTATTTAGTGCTGCATTATGACGGCTACTGATGATCAAGATTATTATATCAAGGAAGCTATCGACAAAATATGTAATGGAACGTTAAACAGTAATTTCAAAGACCAATTTGATAGATTTTCTTCGAACTTTGAGGACTATTCTAAGACTATACTGGGTGATTTTTACACCTTCGTAGACCAATATATCTTGGATATTAAGGCTAAAGCTGGATATTCTGACTCGGCCTCTGAACAGGAAGAGGTAAGAAAAACTTGCCATGATGTTTTTACTTTGCTTGGGGAGCCAACCCATGATAATTTGTTAAATTCAGCTATCTTTAGTTTTTTTTGCTCTATTAAGTATAAGAAAACTCCTAACTTTTTTCTTACTAATACTAACCTTAAAAACGAAATTTTCAATGCAGTTAAGAAAGGCGTTAAGCGTCCTCTTTCAGAGGAGAGTTCACCTATCCCTCAAAGTAATAAATATAAGAATATCGCTAATGAAGTTACCCTTACTGAAAATATAGATATGGATGAGTCAAATGTTAGTGATAATACTCAGAATACTGTCAAAGTTAAAAAATCCGTTAACCCTTTCTACGTCGAAGTCGACAGCAATTGGGCGGCGGTAGCTCATGAAATTACGGTGTCAAACTTGGAAAAAACAAAAATAACGCTAAAAGGCGAACGCATTGTTATACAATGTAACTCTGATAAGGAATTTAAATCTACTCAGAAATGGCTAGACCAAAACAAAAAGAAATATACAACTCTTGATCCTAAAGAACTTCGACCCAAAAAAATATGCATTAGGGGCCTCCCCTGTTACACCGATACTAAAATTATTGAAGATAGTCTCAGGGAGCATGGTTTCGCAGTCACTAGGGCTGCCATACTTAAAAATCGTAAAACTGGCCAACCAATGCCAATATACATGGTAAATGTTATTCCTCGTAAGAACTTTGAAGAAATTTACCAAATTAACAATATACATTATATTTCTGTTAAGATTGAAGCTTTTACTAGCAAAAATCGTGTAAAACAGTGTTACAAATGCCAGGGTTACGGTCACGCATCAGAAGTGTGTGGCTTCGATGCTAAATGTGTAAAATGCGGAGATCAAAATTTAAGTACAGATTGTCACCACAAGGGGCGTATTAAACCCACTTGTGCCAATTGTGGACTGGGGCACCCAGCGAATTTCCGTGGTTGTCCAAAAAATCCTTATAGACTCGAAAATAAACAGAACCGAAAAACAAGTAATAGCGTCAGCAATCTATCCCAAGAAACCCAAATCTTAGAGGATATATTTAAGAATTATAATTATACCAAAAATACTAAAGACTCTGAACCCTCTACAAGTAATGTAGAATTAAACTCTGATAACAATGATAGTACTACCGCAAACACCCATTCCTCCCCTACTATTGAAAATTCTAATGCTCCTACTCATTACACCAATGATATTAAAGACATTCTTAATACTTTCAACGAAGTCAAACAAATCTTTCAAATCACTAAATTCCTAAATGTATAAAGAACATCTCAACTCAGACTAAGAACCTCGATAATCCGATGCAAAAATTGATGGTTATACTAACTGAATTTGATAAACTTGCTAGTCAGATCAACATTAACGAAGATTAAGCTCTTCATTTGCTAAACTTTTTCCTTCTTTTTGTCTGTGTTGTTTGTTTAAAAAGTTATATAAAAAAAAACTTCTTTTCTTGTATTTTATGCTCTTCTCATGATATTACTCTTACTTCTTTCATTTTCATGTTTTTTTCTCCTCAAATTACTAGACTGGGTGGACGCCGTCCTCTTGCTGTCGTTTGATCCCCTCGGCTTTTGCATTTAACTGTTTATTAGGTTTGAACTCTCCTCACTGTAGCTTTTTCTTACATTATTATTCTTTTTTACTTAAGTAATTTAAATTCTCTTGTAAATATGTAAATATTTAGTTTTGTTTCTTTTATTCACCGTGTTAAACTTTTTTACTTAACAAGCTATATTAAATGTATGGTCTCTGAATTGAGTCTTTTTTTTTATGGGGCTTCCTTTGGTGGCTTTTTCGCCTGTCCTGGACATTTATGTGGATCATATGGAACTTTTTTTTTTCCTACTAGTTCTACTAACAATTTTTTCTTAAAAATTGTCTATCTCTTTAGCTTTTACTCTCCATTTTTTCGTGGCTACTAGCCGCGTTTAAACGCTCTTTTTTCCAAGGCTCCCATTGCATTGTAACACAATATACTCTTAGCCTGGATGTAAAGTTGCCATGCAACTAGGGAATGACACACCTGCTTGATTGTTCCATTGTTCAATGCTGCAATCAGGCGTACGTTAACACAGTTGCGCCACCTTGTGTACGGAGTGATAATTCACATACGCGGGCTTTTAGTGTGGCGCGTATTTTCTAAATCTTCAGTCGCTCGTGGAAATGAATTTTGTTTGCCACACTTATTGCAAATTAATGGCGTAGCGAGAGGGGCATCCAGACGCACTTGACACCACGAAGTTTCCTTTGCTTTATCGGAAGCACTTCAGTTATTAATCAAGATGAAAAAAACTTTATAATTTTAGTGGTGTCAGTAAGAAAACAGTTAGGTATCTACCTGTAGTTCACACCCCATCCGCTACGTGGCGCATGACCTTGATTGATGTGACCTCGCTTTTAATCTTGCGGTTACTTCTCCCATTTAAGATAGGACGCTTACTTATATCGCTTTGGATGGTTGGTACCTCTAGTCCAGTCAAATTGTCAGAAAATTGGGCCGATAGATGCAAAAATTCTGCTAGAAGATTTTATGTTTTTAAAGTGTTTATGGAGATGCTAATAACAGGAATTAATTGTTTCCCAACAAAATATCTCGAGGCTAAACTTTGTGGAGCCAAAAAAACACGAAATTTTCGGACTTTTTTCAGTTTTTTGCCTATAACTCGAAAATTATAAAATTTTTGTGTACCATATTTAATTACAAAAAGAAAGAAAATTAAATTCTCTACAAATTTCATATTAAAAACGTTTTTCTAAACCCATTATTAAGCGCGCTACAACTTTTTGAAAATAGCACATTTTTTTCAACTTCATAGAAAGTGACCTATTTTTCGCCTCCCATCCCTAAAAAAAATTTCTTTTCATCACTAACTGTGGAAATGAAATGCACCTATTGATGAATAAGTAAGAAGGCAAATTTTCAAGAAGGTTAGGCAGAAGGTAGGGTTGCCAGATAGTACGTTTTTCTCGTACGTTATACGTTTTTAGTATTTTTTAGGTCTATAGCGCTTTTTAGGTATTAGGTGTACGTTTAAATGTGTCCGCACAACGTTTTCTTATATTTTTCTACCCCATCCCGCTTTTGATAGTTTAAAAAATATTCTTTTTCAGTTTACTTTAAAATTTCACCTTTTGCCAAAAATAAGTTATGGATATGCGCATCAAATGTAAAAACGGCTTGTTTTAGATCAGTAATACAAAAATCTTGGGTGAGTTGTGTAATATTAAGTGCGCATTTGCTGTTGAAATAGATCAAGTGAACTCTACCTTATTATAGATAAATGTCTACATTATAAATTTTTTTATTTAGTCTAACTGTATCATAAGTTTAGATATTTTGTTTGATTTATTATCACCTTTTATGCTTAACCATTAAACGTTGAGCCTGATACATTCACGGGCAATTTGTCCGTGATTGTATCGGGCGCGATGATTACAAGGTTAAATACAAATATTTATTTTTGTAGGGTGTCCATTGCTAAAATTTTCCTAATTATTATATTGCAGGATGGTCTGATTTATCTTTATTCTTACAATTCAATTACTTTTTCATTCATAATTGGATAAGACTGCAAAATTAGTTTTAAAATGTTAACAGAATAATGCAATACAAATGCAGTTAGAGAATAATGATTAGATCGATTAATTAATAATAACCACTTTTTAAAGAAATTCGTTAATGAAAACATTACTGGCGCATTCAATATAGTTTAGCATGGTACGAAAAAGAACGATAGTGCGATAAAATAAAAACAAACTAGTGTCAATCAAAATCTTCGTTTTTTCTGAGATAAATTTGGCAACCTTAGCAGAAGGACGATATCCGGCAACCCTAGCAGAAAGACAGTTACGAAGGGAAGGGAGGGGGTGGCAGGGGATAATAATAGGGAATGCAGTTGGAAAATAGCGGTCACGTGACTTTCCGACGCAGGTGTTCTTTCTTAAAGACTCACCCTTCCCTCTCTACACTGGTCTGGTATCTTACTATGCAGTTTATTGCACGTCTGCTTCTCGTGCAGTAGTGAAAAATGAGCGAGCCCGATCCAAAATTGTGTTTCGTTTGCCAAACGGCTTCAAATCGTGATACACGCATTGTGACCCAGAAAGGACTTGCCAAGCTCTTTGAAAGTAGCGTTCAACGTCAGAATAATACTCATCAACGTTTTCTGAAAAGTGGCAAGGAAGTTAGAGTACATGAGGATTGCCGAAAAAAATATGTGAATGAGAGAATGATAGCAGCATATGTTCGTCGGGGTGAAGAAGATTCTACACAGACTAATTTGTACCTCCGATCGAGCACTTCTTTTAAGTTTCGAGATGATTGCTTCTTATGTGGAGAAGGTAATCCCGATGACTTCAACGAAAAACAATCAAAAAAGCCCTACGCAAAAAGAAATTTGATTCATAAAGTAATGAAGTTAGAAGCGAAAATTACATTTCTGAAAGCTGCAGAAAAACGTGGGGATGAATGGTCCCAGAAAGTAATTGAACGTATTCAACACGAACCTGACTTGGTAGCTGCAGATGCATGGTATCATAGTTTTTGTCGCATAAAACTATATCAATCTGTAACAGGTGGAGAGAAAAAATGGCGTCGACCTGCAACATCCGTTGACGAAGCTATGGAAGCTATATTTACTTATATTGAAGCAAAATTTGAGGAATGCCAGTTCTCTTTAGATGAGTTGATGAATCAAATACCACAGTCATTGGAACTTCCTGATTCTCGGACTGTCAAGGCCCGTATAATTCATAAATATGGGCATGCTGTGCTAATTTCTGAAAACAAAAAAAAGAAAACAGTACTCTGTTTCAAAAATGTTGGACACAAAATACTCACTGATCACTGGTATTCGAACAGGAATTTAGACCCTCAGCAGGAACGACTCCGTATTGTGAAAACACCCTGTGACATAATTGTGGAAGATATAAGGTCACAAATGTATGATGTTAGGCAATACCCTCCATCTGATAACTTTCTGTCTGACGCTGAGACCGTTATTCCTGAATCAGTAAAATTGCTTTTTGAAACCATAATTTTGAAACACAAACGTGGTTCAATTGAGAAATGGAAGAAAAAGTGCGTTGCTCTTTCACATGCCCTAATAAGTGCAGTTCGACCAAGGTCATTCTTTTCTTCAATCATGACAGGGATCAGCGCATATTTGTACAGAAAGTTTGGTTCAAAGCATTTGCTCCAAGTTATGTCCGCTTTTGGCTTTGCAGGTCCTATGAAGATGCTTCCCTTCTTGAATTGTCTACCATTCTGAAGCCTCAGAAAAGAAAAGAACGAGATGATGCATTCTGCCAATTTATTTTTGACAATGCGGACTTTAATGCCAACACTCTGAAAGGGACTGGTACATTCCATGCAATGGGAGGTATAATGTGTGTTACTCCTCACGACGCCTTGCATCCCGAGAAAAGAATTCAAAAAGTGAAACATCACCCTACAGCTGAAATAGTCAGTCAAGCTGAAAAAATTGATCTACAGACATTTCACAGAACAGATATGAGGGGCTTACAGAATATAAAAATTGAAGATTTGGAAGAACTTTCTCCCATTAATAATGAAATCGTCCCCTCAACGACAGACATAGTATGGCTCTATGGGAAATGGTCAAACATTGAAAACGTTCCCGGGTGGAACGGTTTCATGGAGCAAGTTACATCCAACAGAGAGTATAAACGCTCTAAAATAAAGTACCTCCCATTTATTAACGCCCTTCCTTCACATTATGATACCGTTTTTACCTCGCTATTGGTCGCTGCTGAAAAATGTCGACAATTCAACCAGAAGACATGCTTTGTGACATAAGATCAACCTCTCTATTTGAAAGCAAGAGACATAATAGCGAATGAACAGCCAGAATTAAATAACGTGACAGTGAGGCTTGGAGGTTTTCATCTCCTCATGTCTTTCATGGGATCAGTTAGTTTTATCATGGCTGGAAGCGGCCTGAAAGATTTGTTCAGCACAATTTATGCTGAGAATAGTGTAGACAAAATAATGTCTGGCCATGCATATTCTAGGGCTATACGAGCACACCTGTTATCTCATCTTGTTTTGTCTGGCCTAGTGTGGGATCACACTCAACTGACAGAAGACGAACGAGCTGCTATGGAAGACATGATAACATGCTGGGATCAATCGACACACCAGGACACCCTTTATTACGTTCAAGAAGCTGTAAAAAATATGGAAAAGCTGTAACTTTACTAGAAAATAAAGGCCCCACAGCGAAGTTATGGATTCTATATCTAAAGATGGTCACAGTCATTAAACAGTTTATGGAAGCGGGACGAACAGGAAACTGGAACCTCCACCTGAGAACTGTGCAAAAAATGCTTCCCTACTTCCATGCTGCGGGACATTTCTTATATGCCAAGTGTGGACATCTGTACTTGCAAGACATGCTGAAGCTGGAAGAAACACTGGATCCTTCCGAATACCGAAAGTTCACAGCTGAAGGCTATTTCACCATACGGCGATCAGATAAGAATTGGACTGGGACTTGGACTGATGTGGCGATTGAATAAACATTAATGAAAACTATGAAGAGCACTGGAGGATTAACGCATGGACGAGGAATGACAGACAGCGTGTTAGCAAGATGGACTCTGGGAATGATTCATATACAAAACATATGCGATGATATAGAGGCATACTGTGAAGTAGGCTTTGAAGTTTCTGAACAGCATGTGGATGCCAGAAGTTCCCGCATTGTTAGAGACAGTAATGATTCAAAAAAGCTGCGAGATTGGTTGCTAGTGCATCATCCTTTCCCCGAAAATGATTACATAATGTCCATCAGTAGTGGAATTGTTGGAAAGACTGACGTTAACTGCTATTTGGCTGGAGAAGTAGGACAGGCAGGAGTCAGAAGAATTGTTATCGAAAATTTCAAGAGTGTGAAATTCAAGAAAAAGGATAAGGTAGTACCTTTAGCTTCTGTTGTCAGCAGTTTAAGATTAGGAAACGTTACAGTTACTTCTGTCCATCCATTGACTCTATTCCAAAGGGTTTGTTTAATGAAGCAGAGTGATGAAGACGTGCAGAATCTACTAACTTATGAACTTGCTCCCTATCCGATGTCTTTATTCTCCGACGAAGGGATGAGAAAGGGCACAAAATCTTCCTTTTACAGTGCTTTTATCCCATTAGACAATCTGGATCTTATTGGAAAAGATAAGTTTTTTGTTGTTGACGGAGGGTACCTTCTTCACAAAGTAACTTGGCCTCGAAATGTTTCCTTCAAATTTATTGTTAAAAGTTATATTTCTTACATTCAGGAAAATTTTGGATCACAGGTCGCAGTGGTGTTCGATGGATATCCATGTGAGGGAGAACAGAATGGAACGAAAAGTGCAGAAAGAGCACGTCGATCTAGAATGCACACTTCTACTGAAGTCATAGTTGCAGCAGAAATGTTAAGCACAGTGCCTCAAGACAAATTTCTAGCCAATGACAGAAACAAGAACCGCTTCATTTCACTGCTTAAAACAGAGCTTCAAAATAACAGAATTCAAGTTGACCAGGCAGAAGAAGACGCTGATGTCATGATTGTTACTTTAGCCATTTCAAGAGCCAAAATCTTTGAAAGTATCGTAATTGTCGGAGAGGATATTGATATTCTCGCGATCATGACAAGCTTGGGATATCAACACAAAAATCTGTTTTTCCAAAAACCAGGAAGAGGAAGCATCGAAACAAAGTGGTTTTCAACCAATTCTTACAAATACAATCACAACAATGTTCTTTTAACTCATGCAATCAGTTGATGCGATACAACATCTGCTCTTTTTGGGCAAGGAAAGTCAAAGTTTTGTAACACTTTAAAAAAACATAAGCAGCTTGAGAAAGTATCATGTGTTTTTAATATACCAGAGTCTACCCGTCAAGAAATCATCAAGGCTGGAGAAAAATTCCTTATTGCACTATACAGTGGATGCGTAGATACCACGCAGATATTGAACAGTTTGAGGTTCCAGTTATTTGCTAAATCAGCCACAACATGTCCCCTGAAGAATGGGGGGGGGGGGGGTTCGCAGGTCTGACGGTCTTTTTCAGCCAGTTCAAATGTACCAAAACCCAGCACCTGAATCCTTGCTGCATGTTGTCTCATGTAGCTGTAAAAAAGGGTGCACCAAGGCATGCTCTTGCCAAAAATCAGGACTCAAATGCTCGGCAATTTGCAAAAACTGTAACGGGGTCAATTGTGAAAATGTGGATGATATTATTTATGCAGAAGAAGAGGATTATGAAGCTGATACCTGGGAAACCATCGACCAAACCAGCAACGTCGATGACTTTCGCAGACAGGATGATGATGTCGCAACAAGCTCAAAGCAGTTCAAAGCTGTTGAAGATCATGCAGCCTGCTCCTTTGCTTCTCAAGCTGAGGTTGACGAACCAAACTCACCAACCCGCAAGCGCTCCAGACGTTACTAAATCCATTAAAGATGTTACTGTAAGTATTTTTTTACTTACATTCATGCTACCTACATTCATAATACCTACTATTATTGTTCTCACCTTAAGTTGTAAATACAAAAAAAAATTACAATGTTGTCAATTTTTTACTTTTTACCATTGTAATTAATCATTATTACTATTATGCAAATACCTGTAATATAAAAAGTTACATTAAAGAGGATAAAAGAAATAAAAATGGTGTCAAATGTTGGTATTTGCGATTTTTTCTCAAAGTTAGAAAAAAAGTATCATTTTCAGGAAGCTGTAGCGCGCTTAATAATGGATTTAGAAAAAGACTTTTGGAATGAAATTTGTAGATAATGTAATGCTCTTTCTTTTTGTAATTGAGTATGGTACACAAAAATTTTATATTTTTCGAGTTATAGGCAAAAAACTGAAAAAAGTCCGAAAATTTCGTGGTTTTTTGGCTCCACAAAGTTTAGCCTCGAGATATTTTGTTGGGAAACAATTAATTCCTGTTATTAGCATCCCCATAAACAGTTTAAAAACATAAAATCTTCTAGCAGAATTTTTGCATCTATTTTTGACAATTTGACTGGACTACTCTTGGAGAGAACAGACGCGTTTACTCAGTGCTGATCGTTTTATTCTCAAGAGATCGTAGACGCAGTTCAATGTTTTAAGAACGTGCGGGATCTTTTGCAAGTATTATCTAATGAGTTGTGGTGCTGATAGTGACACTTAATAGTAACTAGTTCGTACGAATAAGTGACTGTTTTCTGAACTTGATGCATCATAGTAGTAATATATAGAGGGTTCACCGACGACAATAATGGGTACTGAGGACCCATTTAAATTTTCTGACAATGCACTCCGCATCCTGAATGGAGATGAGAAATCAGATTTAGCTGCTGCGTGGATGGAATTTCCCGGAGTAGCGGATGAAGTACAAAGAATGATTGTACAGCAATTCCTGCAAGATTGTGATAACTTCATAATGAGACTTTTAAGTAAAGATGACTACCTGACGAATCCTCAACACAAGACTAGCGTGAGTAATCTTCTCAATAATCTTATGTTTTTGTTCAATGAGCCATTTGACCCCCTAAAATTAAGTCAACTAAGAGAGTTTAAAACTTTTATCTATGATCATGACTATGATCTAATTGACATCTTAACAAAACTCAAGGCAATTGCGGTGAACTCAGATGACGGCTTCACCCCTGCTAATACACTAAAACGTAGGAGAAATGATCTCAAATCTACTATTCCCTTAAAGAACAAATATGCCAATATATGAGAAAAATATCTAGACGAAAATAACATGGATTCTTCTGAGCCCCCTCAAGGAGAGTCAGCCGGTAGCTCCACTACTGAAGTAGTCCCTAAAAAACCAAAAATACACCCCTTCTATATTGAGTTCCAAGGCAAGTGGGCGGAACTTGCAAGTGAGATTAAAAAACTCAACGACAGCAATCCCTTGATTAAACTAGACGGTGAATTACTCAAAATCCACTGTAAAACTGATGCAGATTTCCGTAAAACACATGACTATCTTGATTCTAAAACAATTCCTTATACAACCCTGAGCCCCGCGGAACAACGCCCCAGGAAAGACGTCATTAGGGAATTCCCCCATATACCGACCCCCAGGTCATAATTGAAGCTCTTAAAGAACATAATTTCGTGGCCAATAGAGCCTCGATGATGAAAAGTAGAAAGACCGGTCGACCAATGCCCCTCTACGTCGTCAATGTTCTCCCACGTGAAAAATTCGAAGAAATCTACCAAATTCACGAAATTTGCTACATTAAAGTAGATATTGAGCGTTTTAAAGGCACTAACATCGTAAAGCAATGCTACCGTTGCCAGAAATTTGGACATTCCAGCGAGATTTGCCGCCTGCCGCCAAAATGCGCCAAATGTTCGGAAGAGCATCTAACTCCCCAGTGCAATAAAATTGGAAAGATCATCCCCAAATGTTCAAATTGTTATGGTGAGCACGTGGCTACTTACCGTGGTTGCCCCAAAACCCCCCAGTTTCATAAAAAACAGCAGGACCCCAAAACCGTCCGTAAAGATGATCCTAAAATCATTCCGAATGCAATGGCGGAACTTTCATCTACATATAATTATGTCCGTAAGCCAGAGGCCAAAAAACCAGAAGAAAAACCTACTGAAGACCCGGCTCCGCTCCCTTCTCCCACCCAAGACCCAAACTCCGAAAACACTACACCAAATAAGCCAAATGACACTCAAAATGCAACACCAGAACAACCCACTAGTTCTAATTATGCTAATGACTTAAAAGAAATATTCAAGACCTTCAAGGAGATGAAAGAGCTCCTGAAATTTAACAAATTCATCCAATGTTTCAAAAATATTGCTAACCAAACTAAAAATATACAAGATACAATAGAAAAAATACTCATCCTTATGAGTGCTATAGAAACTTTAGACACGGAATTTAACACATTTAATGATGAGTAATTCCTCTTCTACCTTTTCCTCACTAATTTTTCTTTCCTGGAACTGTAACTCCTTGCAGAATAAATTTAACGAACTTAAACTCTTTATTCACGAACTCCCCAAATTGATGTTATTTTCTTACAAGAGACTTTCAACCCCACTTTCAACATTAACATCCCTGGGTACAGGCTATTCCACACACCTCGTGCGGATGGAACGCACAGAGGAGGTACCGCTATTTACATCAAAAACCATCTTCCACACTACCAATCGCACAACCACACCTTTAATGACCTTGAGTATACCAGTATTAATCTTCAACTTCCTCATATCAATATTAAATTAGCTTCTATTTATGCTCCACACACTGGTAACTTACCTGTTAATAGTCTTACACAGCTTTTTTCTCAACATCACCACTGCTTTTTCGTAGGCGATTACAATACCAAAAGCAGACGCTGGAATTGCCATGGCAATTCTCGGCGGGGTACCTCTCTTCACAATTTAGTCCAAAACTTAAAATTAAATCTTCATGCACCATCCAGACCAACACACATTACCACGGTGCCTGGTGCCCGGGACTCTATCATTGATCTTGCTCTTTCCAAAAATCTTCCCTACCCTATCTACTCTACAGTTATTAATGATCTCTCCTCTGATCACCTGCCTGTCTGCTTTAAAATAGATATTATTATTCCTCTTTCTCCCCCCCCCCTTCCGTGGCTATTGACTGGAATAAATTCACTAATTACCTTAATTCTCAGGACATCACCTTCCCTGAAATTAACAATACCGATGGCATTGATGCGGCTGTTTAACATCTCAACTCTCACATCACTAATTCTCAAAATTTTTCTACTTTTCATACCTTCAAAAATAATTTTGCCTTCGTCCCACCCCGCTATATTTACAACCTTATCAAACAGCGTAATCGGCTCCGGCGACAATTTCAAAATTCAAGAGACCCCTCCATTAAACCCCTTCTCAATAGGTTAAACAATAAAATTAAGAACAGTCTTTACAAAGAAAAACAGAAAAATTGGAACAATTTTCTCAAAACATTATCTTGCGAGGACAACTCTCTTTGGATTCTTAAACGCAAACTGAATAAACATTACACTCCCATCCCCCCCTCACAACTAATAATGTGACTGCTTATACTGACCAAGAAAAAGCTAACATGCTTGCTAATTCTTATGCCACCCAATTTTCTCCTAATCCTACCCTTGCAAACCAAGCTCACCTTGATCATGTTAACGAAACAGTTCGGAACTTTTTGGCTACCCCCCTTCAAGATCCCCCCCTAAAATTCAACCTATTGTTATACACAATATTATCAAAAAACTCAAAAAGCGTAGAACCCCAGGATACGATAAAATTACTAACTCTGCTCTTAGAAACCTTCCTCCTAATTGCATAATCTATATCACTGACCTCACTAATGCTATATTTAAATATAACTACTTCCCTAAACCTTGGAAACTTTCTATAATCTCTCCTATTCCAAAACCTGGAACTAACCTTTCAGACCCCACTAATTACAGACCTATCTCCTTGCTACCTTCAATCAGTAAAGTTGTGGAACGTGTCATTCGTACCCAGTTGCAGGATTTCATTCAACAACACAACATTCTCATGCCCGAGCAGTTTGGCTTTCGCCCAAAACACTCGACACAACACCAGCTTCTTAGGGTTGTTGAGTTTCTCAGCGAGAAACTCATTGCAAAAATTCCGGCAGCTGCCATCTTTCTTGATGTCGCAAAGGCATTTGACAAGGTCTGGCATATGGGCCTCATTTACAAACTAATTCAGCTCGGTTTTCATCCCAGACTTATACATTTAATATATTCGTACCTTTGCGACCGCTCTTTTCAAGTCCGCATAAACAACATTCTTTCTATTATTCTCCTTATCCTAGCGGGCATCCTCCAGGGGAGCGTGTTGGGCCCATTTTTATTTAACATTTTCTTTAACGATATCTCACGCTCCTTGCGCACTCACCTCGCTCTTTATGCGGACGACACCTGTATTTATGCTTCGGCACACCACCCGTATACTCTATACAGGTACCTACAGACTCATATTGATGACTTCATGAACTGGTGTATGCTTTGGCGCGTTGTCATAAATGAAACTAAAACTACTGCAGTATATTTCTCTTGCAAAATAATATTCCCTAACAGAATCATTATTAACAACACTGTTATCCCTTGGTCAGACCAAGCTAAGTATCTTGGGGCCATTCTGGACCGCCGCTTAACTTGGAAAAAGCACATTCTCTCCATCAGAGGTAAAGTCGCTGGAGCCTTTAACTCTATAAAACCTCTCCTTAACAGTAAAACCTTGTCTGTCCACAATAAATTAATTCTGTATAATTCTCTCATCCTTCCCATCGTAACCTATGCCAGTCCGGTCTGGGGCTTCACATGTAAGACCACTATGGACACCCTTAGTCGCTTGCACAATTCCAACCTGCGTACTGTCCGTAACGCATCTCGTTATCTTCGCAACTCCACGGTCCGAAGAGACCTAAAAACTACTACCTTACGTAAGCGCATTAACGACTTAGCCAAAAAATTTTCGACCTCCCTAACGAAATCGTAGCGGAGCTACCGGATTATGACGCTTTTGAACCCCACCATCGGAAACGGCCCAGGTTTTCCATAATTATGGACACTCAGTAACATCTGAGTTCACCACGCTATACTTTGCCTCTTTTATATTTTTCTTACCTTTTTATATATTTTTCTTTAATTAAAAAAAAAAAAAAAAAAAAAAAACTCTCTATATACTATAGAGACCATAAAAATTGAAAAACTTAAAAAATAAAATGTATGGCCCTGTTTAGTCCCTTTTTTGGTTGGATGTTGTGGTCTTTGCCACCCTAGCTTTTCTTGCCCATGCTTGGTGAGTGTTTCTCTGAACAGTACTGACTTTAACTTTCTAAATTCCTTATAGTAGTTATACAACTACAGTTTGACTTTACTTATTTTAAGATTCTAGTATTTTTTTAAGTTTAATCGTTAACTTTCTTTCTTCTTAAGTTTATACCTTAAAACTCAATTTTATTCCTTTCTTTCTTAAATTTCATTTTTTCTCTTGTTAACTTCAATTTCTCTTCTAGTAGCTTTGCTACAGTTTAACTTTATCCCAATGGCTCATTAAAACATAAGACATTTCAATTTCCTAGTCTGGGTGTTAAGCTGCTATCAGCTAGGAAACCCCTTAATGTTGATTACCTGTTCAGTACCTGTTCAGTATCTGTCATCTGTCAGCTTTATAGTAGTTCTTGCAAGTACAGCTATACATATATTTAAATCTAACAATAACTTATTTTTCTAGTTATTATACTTAACTTTAAATTTTTATCTCTATTACTTAAAGAACGTATGCTAGTTTCTATCTTTAATGCTTTTTCAATTTTTAATGTAGTTTTTAAACAACTACACCTCTTTCTGTTTCTCAATGGCTCATTAATTGTAAGACATCATATCTGCAGCCTGGGTGTTAAGTTGATTACAGCTAGGAAACCCCTCAACGCTGCTTCACTGTTCAGCACTGTCATCTGATAACATAAAAGTAACTATTAAAACCAGTGTTGCTAGATTGAGGATTTTGTGCCCATTTTGAGGAATTTTGAACTTCTTGGGGAATTTTTTAGGAACAAGTATTTCGCGGGGAAATTTTTGGGGACTACAAAAAATTTGGTGCGAAAACGTGGGGTCTTTTTTTTTTTACTGTTTTTCGTAAAGATTTCTTTTAGTCAGGGATGAGAGCGCTCCGACACAAATGACCGATTACTACCAATAAATTTTAATAGTATTTCTCGCATTATTTAATGACAGAAATTCTGAGATTTAATAAAGCAAAGAATACTATTAAAATTTAGTGGTAGTGATTGGTCATTTGGGTCGGGACGCCCTCATCCCTGTTTAGTCCTGTAGGAAAACTAGATCTATCTCAAACACAATTTTGGTTTGAAAAACGAAAATACAATACAGAAATCGGAAATATCAGTCTTATTCTCTTGGATGTGGTCGTGTTCGTTGTTTATTACATTGCAGTTTACACGTATTACAGATGCATCAGCAGGGATGTGATTTCCGCGTTTTTGCACACCAGTATATTCTTAGAGAAAATGTTGTTCTCTTAAATCGCAAAAATGTTTCGATTAAATGAAATATCATTTTCTCTAAGAATATACTGGTGTGCAAAAACGCGGAAATCACATGCCTGATCAGACTCTAAAGTTTTAAGCAGCTTAAACCTGTACGTGACTAAATCTGCACGGCATATACGAAAAATTCTTTCTCCGTACTTAAAAAAAAAAAATTAGTTTAAATATGTGGCAAGCAGATTTTTTTCCCCTTATGATATACAAAAGCACATAGGTTGATACAACGAAAATGCTTTGCATTATGATTATGTACTACAGTATACGGATGACAAAAAAATTAAAACAGCGTACCATCTCGGATTCATTCAAATCTCAACTCATAAGAGATTGTCTAAAGCTGTGGTGCTAATGTAAAATTGTTAGACAATACTTTTAAAAACAAACGTAAAATAACTTGTCACTGCAAAATATATCTCTCATTCTCTTAATGTAGCTACATATGCATTCAGCCCAGTTTAAAAGTTTGTTCTTTGTAAATGGGGAATTTTTTTAAAAAAAAGGCTTGATTCGAGGAAAAATTTTGAGCTTAAATTATTCAAATATTTTTTATAGTGGTAAATTGAAAATTTATAAATTCCCTTTTTGAATAAAAACTAAGTTGGGGATTTTTGCGGGAAAAAACACTGATTTTCGGAAAACTTCAGAAATTTTGGGGAAATTGACTTTTGACTATCTGGCAACACTGATTAAAACTTACAGGTGAGAATTCGAAATGCCTAAATAAAAAAATCAGCCAGATGCGCAAACAATGTTGTCGTTCATGTTCACAACAGTAATTTGGAATTGTTAAATATGGTAAATAATAAAAAGTAAATAAATAAGTAAGTAAAATATAATGAATGAATATATATGAATGAATATATACTCTGAATATCTAACAAAAAGCTATAAACTGTAATACAAAAATCCAATAAAGGAATAAACTATAATAAATAAAAAATGAAGTTTTCAAAAAACAATGCTTACTGTAAGTAATAAACCAGCGCCATGTTTGGCGCAGTTGTTCCAACTGGCCCAGGTAATGAGTTATTTCTACCGGGTGTCCCAAAAAGGACTGACTGATTTTAAAATTCAATAACTTCCAAACGGTGACAGATATTAAAAAAATTCTTGCAGGAGGGTTATGCATAAAGTCAAAAGTTTTATTACAGTGATTTCCGATTTTAGTTCGAATTACAAACAATAGATGGCGCTGTAAGCAATAGTCGCTAAATACAGGCTCAATTTTTGGTCCTTTCTCGTGTTCCATGCAGAAAAAGGAGATGGAAATGTATTATCCAGGCCACGAAGTACCAAAAATCGAGCCTGAATTTAGCCTCTATTGATCGCAGCGCCATCTATTGTTTGTAATGCGAACTAAAATCGAAAATCACTGTAAAAACACTTTTGACTTTATGCATAACTCTCCTGCAAGAATATTTTTAATATCTGTCACCGTTTGGAAGTTATTGAATTTTAAAATCAGTCAGTCCTTTTTGGGACACCCGGTATATTGTTTCGATATCTGCCCGATAAATCATAATATGTCCATTGCTGCCAACCATTTAACTCAAATTTTAATAAATATCATGGTGCTGAAAAATTGTATTTTTGTCGCTATACTTTTAGAAATAAGATAGGATGTCTTCCATTTCTAGCAGTCATATCTTTTCTTCCTCTGTCCATCTATCCTTTCGACATATTAATGAATTTTAATTCGGATTATCCAATACTATGGATTATGAAAATTCGAATTAAAATATGTTCGTTGTAAAAATATTATACTTAAAAAACTTCCCTGAAATATTTCTGAAGATTCTATGTGGAATTTTACATTAATAATTACATCCATCCTGACCAGTTGTGCATCACTTAATGAAAATAAAAGTAAAAATTGCTTATTAACAATTGTCACTTTGTCAGTTTTAGGCAGAAGAAATGATAAACATAAAGATAGGTTTTTTTTTAAACACCCTTTTATAATTACTTTATGTTTATCATAAAAATCAGACATAAATTCACGAATGTAGTTTATGTAGTTCCAAAATATTTCTGCTCCAATTCATTAATTGGCGTGATCCCCGTTTATTGAAAAATCACGCAATGATTTATACTTGATAGAAAGTAACAACTCCTGAATTTATTTACTTATTTATTTTTTTTGCATTCTTTAAAGGTCATTCTTTCATATGGCAAGAGGAAAGAAAACAATGCATTTTCATTATCTATTTAGGATTTCTAAATTTCTTTTCAAAGTGTCGTAATTTAAATTATATTGAAATATGAAATAATAAAAGGGGAGTTTTAAAAATTATAACGCTTCTTGTTTTTAAATTATATTTTCCATTTTTTTAGTATTTAACCCTTTCTGGCGCAGCCCCACCAGTGGCCGAGAGGTTCTGCTCTCGAAGCTGGTAGACGGGAGGTGCTGGGTTCGATCCCAATCGCGCCCGTCGGCCTAATCGTTCGGAGTTTTCGTGGTTTTCTTCGAGCCGTGGATCTTCCATGCGTTAATACGGATTAGTTTCCCTTAGAAAGACCCCCTCGGAGGGCACTCCCCCCGGGCCTATATCCCTCGTGTAGATAATTGGCCGTCAAAAATCAACCGAACCCAACCCTTTTTGGCGCAGAGTAATGCTGGATAAAAACTGTTGAAATGATAGACTGACACAAGAATTTATAAACGAATTTATTAGAAATACAAACTTGCTTATTTTAACCACTTCACCGGCGACGGGTATAGGGAAACATTGCTTTTACCCCCGACTTATCTCGGGGCAGCCGTTGAAGTGGTTAAAGCACGTTATAAAAAGAAAATTTGTATTAAATATTCCGGGTGCCAGCAAAATAAAAATTAGGTGTCCTATTTTAAGAATACCGCCCGCAAAAGAGTTAAAATATTTCATTGTTGCAGTTTCAGAGATTTTCCTTCCAGATTTTCATTTGTCACGAGCCAGGGTGTAAAAATCTAGGCGCCAACGGGTAATCTCCCAATAATAAATTTTATTTGTTATTTTTCGTCTAATATTTCATCTACATTTTTTGTAAGAATGCTAATAAAATTTAAGCGAAGAAAACTAATAAAATTTAGTGGTGAGAGACTGCCCGCTAGCGCCTAGATCAGTGTTTCCCAACCTTTTTTTGGCCGCGCCCCACCTAAGCATCTCTAAAATCATGATGTGCGCCCTCCCCTTCTATATCATATAAATATTGTCACATAAAAAATAAACTTCCATTTATCCGGATGGATCCGAAAATAACATTAACTCTGATAAGTGATTTCACATTCGTTAATTTATCAAAATCATATTTTTTTAATTACAAGTATGCTTTTAACCATGAATGCAGTGGTGCTATGGATCTTCGGATTTACATCTACAAAAGTTTTATTGTTTTTTGGCCACTTACCTCAAATTTGAAAGTGATAAATAGTTTACATTTTTATTCTCATAAAATTTCTTGAAATCTCTCTCATATTTTGTACTACATCTGATAAAATTGATACATTTTATAATGGATTTAATACTTCGTTCAGAATATGTGATATTTGTTTATCGCCGAGACTGTATGGATAACATAATTCGCAAGTAAGATTTCCGGATTCGCACTTTTATCCATTTTAAGTTACTATTTTTCTTTCCTCTCATAACATACTTCTTTGATAGCGGGCTTTTCCCCCGCACTATTATAATTTGGCCACCATGTTTTCTCCAATTTTAAATTTTAAAATTCATATGTCATGAATGTCATATTCTGTATGCGGTCTACAGAAGCGACATAAGAAGTTTACTTTCACCCCATTTCCTTCGTGATGCGCAGAGGGTTTTATTAATTTCATAAATGTAGCACCCCATTTAGATCATTCAAAACATTTTTTAGATTAAACATGTCCAAATAGTCAATTTTAGTCAATAGTCAAAACCCTCCAAAATTTCATACGTAAAATTTCCCTCATGGGGCATATTACACTATGAATAAGTGTACAAGTTTTTTTTTTTTTTAATAAATAGTAAAAAAAAAAAAAAAAAAAAAGATGTAATTTACTAAAATAATATTAAAACCAGAAAAATTAAAGTGCTTTCTTAATATATAAAACGTTTCAAATTATCCAAATCAATTCACATAATTATTCCGGTGTCAATGTAGTTTTTGAACTTTTAAATGGGATCTTTCGAAAAATAATTTTTATTCAGTTATTTTTAGATTTTTTTCATCTATTATTTCTATTTTTGACTAAGACGTAACTTTCATTAGAAAAAAATGACAGAAAATTTGTTAATAAGAAATCTGAAATTGCCCCCATGTTGGGAACCACTGGCCTACATTTTTAAACCCTTGGTCACGAGAAATTTTTTATCATATTTAACTGCATTGTTGTTGCAACTCCTATACAAAGTTTATTTGGCGATCCTGCATCTTCAGCCAGCTAAAAGATTAATTGCTTAAAACTAATTTATATTAATTTCTATTCAAGTTATAAATATAATAATATGTTGTATTATCATCGGAAACATATCTGTGTCCGTAATTTTTTAAATGCAACATATCTTAAATTCAGTGAAAAAATTAATATAAAATTCCATCTTTACATGCAAAAAACAAGTTCAAGAAAAAAAGTAAAATTAGCCGCCGGTTTCGGTGCTGTACCACGCACTCCCGTTCCTCTTTTAATTGAAAAAAAAAATGCTATATTAAAAAATAATTATTCACGCACCAGTCTAAATGAAAAGTTGTATAAAACAGATTTAAAGCCTGCCTGTTATTATCACTCACGGTACAATAAATCGTAGTTGTTACATATATCCAGTTACCTTCGCTGCTGTTATGCGGTAGATGCGAGTAATGTTCTGTCAGTTTAATTGCGTGGCAGCGGGGTTACTATTATGGCACGGTTGCCAGATTGACCTCCCTTTTGTATTCAGAAATTTCGAGTTCATACCAAAAATAAAGAATAGTAATTTATACTTTACTAGGGAGCGCTCCTCCTACGAGCTACCCTCGCCAACCCCCGTTCAGACACCGCAGACGCTAAAAGCACGCTAATTTGATCGGCTTTAAAAAGATTTCGGAAGATTGAATTATAAGTTCTGTTTCCTTTTTTGATTAAATAAAATCAGTTAAACATTTCAAAATAAGCTAATATAAAATGAATTAAATAAACAGAGACTTTATCTCCCGGTATTTTTTAGCAAAGCAAAAAAAAAAAAAAAAAAAAAAAAAAAAAAATAAGTAAAACACTTTAAATGTACCGTTTTTAATCTGACGTAATTATCCCCAAACTTTTCTTTCTATTTTTAATATTCACGTGAAAATACTTTTGTTAGAAATGAAATATTATTTGCGCTGTCCTTTAAAAAAATAGTCGAAAAGATCATCTTAAAATATCAAATAAATGTCTCGTGCAAGATTTAAATTGAAACTGTTTTGCAATATTATTTTTTGTTCATTTTACGTAATGTGTAATGTGACGTAAATGGGACGTAATTTTTCTTATTTAAGACTTCTAACGCATGTTAATGAATATATTATTTTACAATATTCTTTCTCTTTTAAAATTCACGTTTAAATATAGTTTTTAGGACGTAATTTTCAATGAGTTCCTGTTTTATATATTTTCTGTTTATAATAGTCACGTGTAAAAATTTTTTTTAATTTGAAGAAAACATTATTGTTTGCTCTGTTTATACAGTTGGCAACAGTTTAAATTAATACCATTTTCTAAAATATGTAAAAAATATCTCTCGAAATGCTGAAAATGTGAATTTAAAATAGAAATAAAACCTCAAAAAATGAGTCAAATTAAAAAACTAAATGCAGTCTGCACACCGGAAAATTCTGATACATAAAATGATCTAAAAATGATTGAGTTCCCATGTATAGATTTTGCTCCTATAAAACTTTTTTAATGGAACGGTTTTGTCCATCTTTAGCATTAAATATCTCTTAAAATAATTCTTCGATTTGAGAACTGTCTGCATCAGCATGTTTATCAACCATTTCTCTATAATACCACCGATTTTCATATTTTTGTATGCAATATTTTGCTTAATATTAACGAAGAAAGACTTCCGTTCACAAAATATTCAAAACCGCCGCCGGTGACAGCGTTAGTTACTTTTTTTTATAATAAAGAGATTTACAAAGAAACATTTGGCGATCACATAAAGTAAAAATTCTTCTTTCGAAATTTACGGTGTGAATTTGAAATTTCGGATTAAAAGTGGAGGCCAAACTGGAAACCCAACATTTTGACGTCTTTTTAAAATCTGAACTTCGGGTCCATAACAGAAATTCTTAAAGGTAAGTTTGCTTTATTTAATGACGTACATTTCATTAGTAAATTTTTCTTTCGGAATTTCTTAAAAAAGTAAATATGCCCGGCAAATAATAAATATATCTTTAAATTACTATACTGTTCCATATTTTTATGCTTTTACGACGTTCGTGACGTAAGAATGAGGCAATCATTATCGGAGGACACACAATTTTTTTCTCGGAATATCATATTAGAGATAATATAAGATACCAACTGACAACGAACATTGTTTGTGACAATTTTCAGAAAAATGGTTTTTATTCAATATATTTTCCTCAGTTTTGGATGCAATTATTCTATAATAATGTTTAACGTTATGTGAAACTAAAAAAAAATCTACGTTAAAATATTGGAAAAATTTAACTTCCAGTGCATTTGAATATTCTGAAATTTTTTAGCCCCCGATATGATATTTCTTTCGTCCAGCAAGTAAAGTGTTGCCTCCAAAAAATAACGTGAAATACTATTTATTAGAGAAGACGGATAGCAGAAGTACCATATTGGTATGACTAGCAGGAAATTTACCTATAGGTAAAAGGAGCATGTAGCTGATATTAAATATAATAGAAAAACCACAGCCCCCGCAAGCTTATATCAAGAAGAAACCATCCAAATAAATTTCGATGAAAGCAAGATAATTTTTTCCTCCAGTTTATACTATCCATCCATTATAAGAGAATACATAGAGATTTTAACACGCAAAGATTCAATATGTAACCATGCAGCATAATTTAACTTACAAAACTATGCCTCGAGTTTCTCAATGTTTACGAAAATAAAAATAAACATCTAAAAAAAAAACTAGTCGTTGGGAGCCACATAATACTTACCCATTATGGAAATGTATACTATAAAATTTGAAAATAAATGTCAATATTGAAATTTAATAGGCTTTGTCGCACTATTACATTCTAAGTACAAACCAAATTTGCAGTCTCTATCTCAATTTGTTCGGTAGATAGCGTGTTTAAAATCGTGGCTTGATGACGTCATAAACTTTAAATGCTGTATTACTGAATAGTGTAAAAGAAACACTGTTATAACTCTAGAAATCATAATCCTATTAACTAACAGTTTACTGCATCGGATGAAGCGTCTCATCTCCAATTAAAATACATACATGAATTGAAATTTCGATGAAATACAGTGTCATGAAAAATCGAAGATTTTGGAAAATATGATTACAAATATATCGGCAACTCATTATCCGTTCGATTTCATTCTTTATGCAAAATTTATGTTTTTTTATTGTCTTTTATATTCACTCCTTAAAATAAACAATTTCGAAAATGTTTATGTAACTTTTATGAGAACGAAAATTTCGAGAGTCCGAAAAAAATAGTTCCGGATAATCGAGGTTACTGAAATTCAATAGTCGTCGTCTCATTATTACATACTAAGTGCGTACAAAACAAATTTCTATTCTCTATTTCAATTTGTTCGGGAGATGGATCGTTTATAGACACGCACACAGACACACACACGGACAGACGGATGGCGTTTTGTTTCCTAAAAATATATTTTTTGGAATCCCCAGTATCTGAAACGTGTAAATGAGTCATTTTTTTCGATTTTTAAAACTATTACAAAACTTACACTACATTACATATGATGGGTAAGTAATAAAAAAATGGCATCCGTAATATGAAAGAGTTCGCGGTTTTTTGAATGATGGTATTTCATATACCGTGTAATTTTAGATTATATTTCAATTCCTACTATTAGTTCACACTCTCCCTATATCTATTTATATATCTTGTTCAAATTTTCAATCGTTAATAAAACACTTATTATTCATCTACTCAAGTTCAAATACATTTTTTAACCAATTGAAAAAATGGTTATTGTTCTCTGTCAGGGTAGGAAATCAGAAACATATCTGAAGCGTTTTATTGGTTGAATCCGCATTTTGTTCGTTTTCTGATTGGTATATACAGTAATCTGTATTTTCCCTTTATTTCAACAGAGATGGATACTTCTGTTGCCACTATGACAGAAAAGTAATAAAAACTACAAAAAAAAAAATCATAACTCAGAAACAAATTGAGGTACAGCTTTCACACAAATTGCATTTAAAAGTACATTATTTTCTCTATACAACGGTGTAAAAAGTAATATTGTGGTATGTTTAGAAGTTTAAGAATGAAATTTTATTTAAAATGGGTCATCAGATTTCTTGGAATCCATCGTTCTATCGTCAGATTTCTTGGAAATCTGACGATGGAAAAGACTTTTCCCGAACAGCCAATGAAATGCTTGGATAATACGTAAGTTTCAGGTGGATAATACGTACGAGTCGCAAGCGATTTTTGTCGCTTACTATTTTTACGTGTAATAACACTATTAATGTTTAATTCATGGCGTAGGTAATGTATAATGAATTCCGTGCGATTTTTTATGTCTTAAATTTTAGTCTTTGAAAAAATCATTTTCCAAATGGTCGTTGTAATTTGTTAAATTGCATTTTTATCATTTTGTTTTTTATAATTTTTCATTCTTACAAAATGGCGATAGGGTAATACCCGGTAGCAGAAAGTTCAAGACGGGAGATGGCCGTCGCATATTTTCTTTTCTATTTTGCGGATTATCTTTCCATCGAACCTTTATTTCGCTTTCTATTATTAATTAATACAAAAACTTAAGATTATTATTAATAAAAATGAATAAAATGCATAAAGGCATCACAGATAAGTGATTGTTTGATTAATTAACCCTTCAAATGTAAAATATTCTACCTGCAGATTATTTTTTGCCTCTGAAGTATGTGTCGCAGTCACTTGGGGAATTTTCTGCTACTGTAGTGTAATAATATCTTTAGTTTTCGTTGATTATTTTAAATGCGCAAATAAGTAGTATTTTATATGTACAAACACCGTCTCGGAGGGATCACGCCGGCTATCTGTATTTTGAAATTTAGTTACATTTTATTTACCACTAATTTTGAAAGAAAAAAAAAGAAAAAAAGAAAACTTTATTATTTATTTGTTTTGAAATTGAGCAGGGTATAGGGGAAATATGTAAGCAGTTGAATAAAACTAATTTTACTGTTTTTAATGTTTTAATTTAAACCTTTTAGCAATTAAAATTAATATACTATTTTTTCTAAATATTTTACAGTTTCAAAATAAAAAAAGGATTGCAGTTGAAAAGTATGCCGTAATTAGACTTACATATTTCCAGGGTTTACTGGTGGGAATGTGCCCTGATTACCAACAGGGCACATTCCCACCAGTAAAAAGAAACAGAAAATTTTGCCTCATTCATGGCAGAATTTTCACATGATTACGACGTTTAGATAAGAGGAACATTTCTGTTAAAATTTATTGGTGTAAGTGTGCCCCGTTGGTAATCAGGCCCTGCATATTTCACGTTTCATGCACAAATTTAATATTCTAATGAGTTTATTAACCCTCTGTCTACCAGAAGGGTCCAATGGACCCGACATGTACATTCAAAATATTTATTCAAACCAGAAATTTCTTCAAAACAAACTAAATGTATAAATCAGACAATAATAAGTTAAATAAACAAATTAAATAGTTTTAAGTAAAAATTCTGGTGTAGAATGTTTTTATAAAACTTGAGTAAAATTTCCGGTAGTTCTAGGGTTAAGTTCAATAACAACTGAAACACGACTGAAATCAGTGAGTAAAATTTATTTGCATAAAAAAATAAAATAACTTCATATTATTTACGATTAAACAAAATTATCTTTTTTATATCTATCTATTTATATAAAATCCAAGTCTCTGTGTGTCCCTCACAATTCCTGTAGGACCACCTCAATGATTACAGCTATGTTAAGCTTCCTATGGAGAAATTTGTATCAGCTTCAACAATGAGTAATTGTTGAAAAGTAATAATGCAGGGTTACTACAATAGCGCCAAACTTTTATCAATTTGGCAAAATATCGCCACATTTGGCGACAAAAATAAGTTACCATATATGAAGCCAACTTGGCGATAGCTGTCTAATTTGGCGGAATTCCCATTGAAACCCATTAAACTTTCATAATCGAGCTCACAGCAATTTAATTTAAATTTCGCGCAGATTTTTTCAAAATTTATCGGTCAGAATTTAAAGTGCAATACAGGAAAATCTACGTCTTTACATCTTCATCCCGATGTTACTAATAAAATAACCGTCACTAGACTGCGCTGTACTATGTGAGATCTTAACCACCCGATTTTAATGTGATTTACATTACCCGATACAAAAATTAAGTTCTCAGTTTTTTTTTCCAGTACAGGGGCCTTGGCGAAATAGAGATAATTGCCTTGGCGAAGAAGGAAATTTGGCATAATATTTTCTTACAACCTATTCACTGTTTCATTTCATATACACACGCATTTTTGTCAATAGTTAAGCAATTTATTAACATGAAAAAGCCATTTATCTAATTTTATTCAGAAACAGAAGTAATATATATATATATTTAATCAAAATACATATACAAGCAAACAAAAAACTTCATCAAGTTTGTTTTCATAGCTGTTTATATCCTTTGTCAACAAATCTCACTTTCTGATTTCTTAATTTCGCCATACTTAAAAAAAACCGCCAAGGCCCCTGTAGTGGAAAAGTACCAACGTCTCTATTATTTTGAACTATCTGCACCATAGTTTGTACTATACACAGGAAGGGAGGACAAGGAGGAGTGGAGAAACAATCTAAATTGTCCAAAATAGGAATTTTAAAAATTTAAACAAACATTGAATAGACATGACCTGTAATCCGCGAAATGCCTCAGATCCACACAACACTCGGAACCAAGCTGTGCGGATTAGTGGTCTTCTACTGTACATAGTTTTTCATAGATGTGTTTCGTTTTTAAAATGTGTTTTTTCATCTATGACTGCGGGACAAGCGAGAAAAACTCTTTCTTGCACATTCTTTTATATATCTTTATACTCCATTTTCCGTTATTTTTGACGGTCTGTCTTTCTAAAAAACGATTAACTACGATAGATGTTCAAAAAAGCTAGTTAAAACTTTTTTGTGAAATAAATGTGAAATATAAATATATTCGATTATTTAACGGACTTAACCCTAGAACTACCGGAAATTTTACTCAAGTTTTATAAAAACATTCTACACCAGAATTTTTACTTAAAACTATTTAATTTGTTTATTTAACTTATTATTGTCTGATTTATACATTTAGTTTGTTTTGAAGAAATTTCTGGTTTGAATAAATATTTTGAATGTACATGTCGGGTCCAATGGACCCGTCTGGTAGACGGAAGGTTAAGAAGAGTGGGGTGTGGGTGTCTTTTTTTTTAAAACTAAAATTCATGTGATTTTTACGACTTTTTTTTGCTCACATAGAAATGAGATACAGCTTCGGATTTTTTGCATTAGGGGAGACTAGGGAGGGTTGACCCACGTTTTACAAAATATTTTTTTTTAAAATATTGCGCTTAGAACAAAGTTTTTTATGTCATTTTATTCGTTATACAATCAGTTATCAAAATAAAATTGCGACATAAGTTTAATATATAAGCAACTTGAAAAATGATTGATTTTAATCATGAGGAAATAATGGGTCAAGGCTGCCCACACATGGGAGGGTTGATCCACTATATGAAAGGCTTGACCCACTTTGTTTTATATTGAAATAATTGTGAAGAGAAATAAAATAATAATAATAAAATAACTTTATGATACACACTTTAATTATTATACAAAGATATTTTTGAAAATTTGATGCTTAAACAAACATATTTAGACGCATTCGCAAGTCAGAGGAGAAAATTTTTGTTTTAAACAGGTTTTTGTCTGAGTAGGTATAATTGTACACTGTACAGCAGGGAAAATGAAATTTTAGCATTTAAGACAGTATTTCGTTAGAGACAGGTTCCGTTTTCATAGGCTTTCATGTTTTATTATGTCCAGATTTAGGAGCCACTGTCCCTCTTTTTTTTTGTCTGCTTGTCCTACGTTTTGTGACACTCTACCTGACAACTCTAGTTCTCACATAGTTTGGCTTCATCTCACTGTATTCATCCTGGTAAAATTGATATACATACCTTTCTAAAGTTTTTCGATCAATGCCTATGTTCTTTTGCAGCAACATCAGCAATTAACTTATCATTAACATCTTTTAACCCTATCAGAAGTAAAGACTTTCAGTACTAAAACGTTGAAATAAATGACTGGCATCGGAATTTACGCACAGATTTATTCCGAAACAAGAAAAAGGCTATATAACACATGCATATTAAATGGAAATGATTTTACCAAATTCCGGTGACATTGTAGCATTTCGGAATTAAAATTAAGTGGTTTCATAAACGTACCCTGAAAGTTAAGACTGCTGCTTTCATACTATCTAGTGCGCTCTAGTCTTTTACACTGTTTCTATTTACCTATTGTAAGAAATATTTAACTGGAAAAAAGTTCCTACCAACCTTCCCATTTATATTTCTTTAAATTGTTTCTTCCAGGGGATACTATATCAAATTTTCACACATTTCTTTAACACGTTCACGCCGGCGCGGTGGGTCACACTCGACAGTCTAAGAGATGACAAGTCTCCGGCCTTTTGAATACCAGTATTTTAATACAGAAAATGTTGTTTTATTTAATTAGAACAATTGGGCGTTTTAAAGGAACAACATTTTCTCTAAAATAATAGTGATGTGCAAAAAGCCGGAGATTTGAAAACTCTGAGACAGTCGAGTGTGACCCACCACGCCGGCGTGAACGTGTTAATCAGTTTTAAACATTTTCTTTTACATCACCATATTTCGCTGTAGCTTTACAGAATAAATTTACATTCTTTTTTATATATAACCTTTCATTATGCACAGAGTATAATAAAAAGATTTTCAAAACCACTTAATTAAGGGAGCCTTGAGCATCCGGTCAACCCTCCCTCACATTGACTGGGTCAAGCCTCCCCACAAAGCCCTTTTCTAAAGAATAGCACATTGTTATGTAAAGCCTAACTTACTGCACAATCTTTATGCCTGGAATAAAAGCTCGATATTTCTGCATTACTTAAAACCTGCTTACTTAAATTTCTATGATATATTTTATCTGAAATAAGCTTACAAAATATGTCTAAAAAACACAACTTTTGGGTTTAAAACTCTTCACAATTGATTTCCCCCCCCCCCCTGTTTAAATTATTTGCATGAAACAAAGACAATTATTTCAGCATTTCAGTAGCTTGGATTGACATCTATTGTCAAAACTCTGAAATTCTTTTAATTATGGAAACTGAAGGATGGATAAAGCCTCCCGTATGGTCAATCCTCCTTAGTCTCCACTACATGAATTGATATTTCAATTATATATTTAATTTTTTGTGTATAAAAAAGGATAACATGCGTTGTGGGACGGGGAATTGAACTGAAGACCGTTAGGCTCTGTTCATTTAAACTTTCGAAGTAATGTAACATCATATCAATGATGATGGTCATAAAGGTTGGACGAAACGTCGATTTTAACCCATTACCTGCTAGTGTTGTATTTCCGCAATGTTTAAAATAAATTTAAACCAAGATAACAGTATTTTTTATTTAGAAAATTGCCATGATTAATTTCCGAAACGTCAGTGAAAGATTACTGTGGAGACCCGAAAAGTTTTTGGTTTCGTCTGTCTGTTTGTTTGTTAATTAGTTAGTCTGTCTGTCCCGCGATAACTGCTGTAAAAAGCGTCCGATTAGCTTGAAATTAAGGATGCATGTTGATGAGGTCACCGGATTTAGCTGTATAGTTTTTGGTTAAATTTGGTTCATTCGTTCGGAATATATAGAAAATTTTATTTTCCGCTTTAATGCTTTCCTAAAGCAATTCAGACGATTTTTCCATTTTTATTTGTTGAAAGGAAATGGCACATGTGATTGAAAGATTTAAATGATAAATTATGGATGATGGAATTTCCTAATTAGAACCATACATTATTCATATTAGTTTGAAATTTTGTGTATACATTTGTCGGAGTTTTTAAATTCGGTGTATATCTTATGAAGGAATTTTATATATATATATGTGTTCCAATAATATAAAATATTGTCTTTTTTTAATTTACTTTTTTTTAATCACATATTTCATTGTCTTAATTTTCTTTTAACTGTTTCCTAGCAACGGAACTGCACCTAAAAATATCGGAAATGTGAAAGTATGTGTAATTGTTTGAAGTCAAATCAACGTCGAAAGGATGAATTAATGCTTTTGTGTCTTTACATATAGATGAAATTTACCACCAGAAATAAAGAAAGGCTATGTTCTATTGATTTTTTTTTTCAAATTCTTTTTAATTAAAAAGTTCATTATCTTCATAAGGAATAAATTGACATTTTGCTATAAAATTTAACAATCATATTTTTTTTTTTTACCGTTGCCAATAAAATCCGATCCCGTAATAATAATTTATCCTAAACAGTTAATTTTGATTTGAAAGATTTTCATGTGCAAGACGAAAATGAAATAAAAAAAATAGACATGAATACGTCTTCATATTGGAATAAAAACGAAAATACGAAAAGAAGGTGAATTTGATCTCATATATAAAAAATAAAACGAATACACTTTGAGGTTGAAATAAAAGGGGCTTGTGTTATGATATTAATTCTTATTATTAAAAAAATGTTAATAATATCTCACGGTTTATCGTCTGGACATAGCTAACAGAAATGTTTAGTTTTTAATCGAAAATTTCAATGAAAAAAAAAAAAACTTTTGAAAAGCAAATTGATAGTAAACGTCAAAATTATGCACCACAAAATTATTGCTGTCGAAAATGACGTCATTGTATCGGGAAATAAATATTTTCATTCTTTAAAACCAAACATTAACTAGATTGCCTGAAAAAATATTTTTTCACCAGTGTTACTTCTTAATGCCGCCTCATTTCAGAAAATATGAATGAAAATTATTTTATCTTTAAAAGGAAATTACATTTTCGTTCGTAAAACCTAAACTTTTAATATAATTGCGTCAATGTAAATCCTTTTCTGCCCACCAGTATTGAAAAATAAGGCTCGTAAGTGTAAAAAGATTTACGATAATCATTAGCGCAATCAATAAAAAGTTACATATGTAAATTAATGAGACCACGGGGGGTTCAGGGTGGCGGGGCGCCCCCCCCCCTGAATACTTTATTATTTTAAAAAATACCAGAATTAGTAGCTCATGAAAATTTCAAAATATCCTTCCATAACAACGCTTTTAATTTAACGCTTCTAATGTCTGAAAACTTTTCATTCTTATAAATAATTACGTAATTTGAAAACTTTAAATTGCGGTTTGCAGGAAATTAAATATTACCAGAGTATGTCTAAAAACAATGACTTGCAGAGTTGACGTTGAGGCTCCTGATCTGCAGATTTACTAGTTGCATAATGTTTGAAGATTAATAATCTTTTAATATTTGGGGCGGCAAACGATAAAAAAGTTTGGAGACCCTATCTTATAGTTTCAGCAGTTGCTGAGTTAAGTATTTTAATTTATTTTTAAGTGGTCTCAGAACTCTTAACCCTTAAACGCGCGATTTTTTATACTGTTTCGAAAAAATTATATATGATTACCTGAAAGGTTTATTACACAGAAAAAATATTGAAAAAAATCACTGATACATTTTTCATATAATACGTCAATGTTTTCTTCTGCTGCACATCTGCAATACAAGTAAAATCTACTGTCGCGAGGTTGTTTTACGCTAAAATATTGCAAACTAGTAAATATTTTAATAAGTATGTCTCCAAATACAGGGTGTCCAGCGAATAAGACCCTGATTTCAAAATTAAATATCTCAAAAACAAACATCAATAAAATTATGCGGTAAACGGTTTGTTTATTAGCTAAGCTGTAAAAATGTTATATAGATGTTCTAAAAATTAGTTGCAAAAACCGCTAACAGATGGCGCTGCAATCGCAATGCTTATAAATTGTGTTTTGAAGTCCAGAGCACTAGCGTTTAATTCCTAGATGGCTTCCTATGAAAGAACAAAAATTGGGAAAGACCACTTCTTCGTTTGGGTGAAGTGCAGAAGTGGAGACATCTGGTCACAGAATTACTGCATCAGCTTCAATTTTAGATAATTTCACTTGATAGAATTTTCAATAAAAAAATTAGCAATCATTTTATAAGAAGTTATTAAAATATTTGATTTGGATAATGTGCAGAAGCGGAGAGATCTGGTCACAGAATTATTGCATCAGCTTCAATTTTAGAGAATTTCAATTAATATAATTTTCAATAAAAACTTTAGCAATCATTATATAAGAACTTATTAAAATATTTTATTTGGGTAATGTGCAGAAGCGGAGCCATGTGTTGACAGAATTGAGATTTGTTTCAAATGTTGTTATAAGCTACTTCGGTCCGGATACCATTATCTCTATGGTATGTCTTTACTCTCCTAATTGGTAGATCGTGAAATCGAATCCAAGTAGAGGAAGATTTGAAAAAATGGAAATCTTTACTTTTTACCGACTTCAAAAAGGAGGAGGTTATCAATTCGACGCGTATGTATGTTTTTTTTTTTTATGTATGTTCACCGATTACTCCGGAACTTTTTGTCCGATTCCTATGATTTTTGTTTTATTTGAAAGAGGATACTCTCAAATTGGTACCACTTCCGTTACATCAAAATTGGTTCAGTAGTTTTTTAGTAATTCAACAAAAACCAATAAAATAAAGGATTTCTCGCAAATTATCTTTCATTGTTGTAACCGGTTTCTGAATCATAAGCATAAAACTATATATTCATAACGTTACCGCCAAGTTGTCGCCAACTTGGCGCCGTTTGGTGAAATATCGCCAAATTTGGCGACCAAAATAAGCCGCCATAAATGAAGCCAACTTGGCTGTAAGTGACTAATTTGGCGATATTCCCATTCAAATTCAGTAATGGATCTTCTCCAATCTGTTTCTTCGTATTTTCTAATCGGCAGTCATATTTACAACTCTCATTTGCCAATCGCGTTCAAAATAGTAATGTAATGTATATTAATTAAATATATAACATTATTAAAAATACTAAATACTAATACAGAAGGAAACTAAATTAATACGAAACAATAAATTAGTATACATTTAATGAAACACATAACATCCAACTAGCGGCTTTCAGCTAAGGTATTTAAGATGGTAGTTTTACGTTATATCCGGCAGAATTAATGTAAGATATATATTCTAATCACAAACTATATATATATATGTATATAAATATTATATATATATATCTGTATTATATTACTATATCAAACAGTTATATATATGAATGCTTTTGGATTGCCTTTAATATTAACGGTACTTTTACAGTATAGGGGCCTTGGCGAGAGAAGGAAATTTTCACGCATTTTTTCTGATAACCTATTAACTGTCTCATATGCACAAGCAAGTTTTTAAATATTTATATAATTTATTTATTCTAAACAACCCGTTTGTCTACTTTTATATTCAAAATTGCATATGAAGTTAATTGTATATAAAACAACAACAATAACATACATAAATACATATGTAAACACAATATATTACTGACAAATTCTTGCCAAGCTTGGAGAGATTTGGCGAAATATTGCAAAATTTAGCGACCAAAAGTAAGTCGCTATAAATGTTTCCAGTTTGGCTGTAGCTGACTAATTTGGCGAACATGCCAATTTCATACATGTTAATACTTCAAAATTCGCTATCTCAGTACCAAGACTAAATAATAATATATACTCATCTCCGTCATGACGATTGTAAATGTCAAAGATATTAAACATAAATGCCAAAATGAGTGAGTTACGCAGTTATGAAAACTTCTGAATTGTATCAAGGAATGAGAGCAAAGAGAAAAAAGATCGGGCACAGATGTCATATACGCCCCATATTGGCGCGATTTTTTTCCCACGCCAATTCAGGGAAAACTTCAGCAGCACAAACAATAACATCCGGGTTACCATACCAAGCAAAATAACGACACTTTGGCGCCAGTTAAGTACCCGTTGCGTATATGACATTGGCGTTAGAAAAAAATCGCGCCAATATTAATATATGACATCTGGCGTATATGACATCTGTGCCAAAGATCGGTATCGAGCAGAAAATCGTGAATTTTAATCAGATTGCCCGTCAAAAGTGAAAAGTGGGCGATACTGATAACAAATATGGTTTAATGGGAGTGTGATTATCATAAGCGGCTTCCAAAAGCTCTAAGTTTTGCAAAACCATACTCACGAAAATGCGTCAATTAGTATGCAGACCACTTATAACGCATTAATCCAGACGATTAGATGAGAATGAAGATGGATTTTCTTCCGTAATAGAGTGTACAGTATGCTAGCGTGAAACAAAAAACATATTAGCCACAATATGGTATAATGTAAATGTGGATATCACGAAGATTTTTTTTTCACAAAAAACACTTCAATGCACGAAATCGTATTAGCCAAGAGCTAAGATACGCCAGCTGGCAGTACATTTAATTACAGAAGATTTTTTTAAATCTCCAGATTAGCGAACATATTACGGCTGATAATGCAAACGGACTTGAAAATATTTAAAATAATAAACATAAGTAAATACCAGGTCGTAAAACTTACAAGAATAATTTATTTATATACATTCTTAAGACAGAAAGATAGTTTATATTTGTCTTAGTCTTTGCATTTCTCTCAACGCTTTGCTGTCATGAGGCCTCGTTAATAATTTTCTTGGTTCTAAGTCACTTAAAGCAATACCCTCCAATGTTTTAACACGACTTAAAGCCACGTAAGCTTGACCTTTAGCAAAGTTCTTTTTTCCGAGATCGATTACTGCTTTTTCCAAAGTTGTTCCTTGAAGTTTATGCACTGTAACAGCCCAACTAAGGATCAACGGGAGCATTCGTCTTTCCACGTCTCCGTAGCCTTTATTAGCTTGAAATGTTGCAAATGTCGGTGCAATTGATACAAGGCCTTCAGAATCTTTTATTCTTGTTCCTATTGTCTCATCATCAAACTGAATGAAAACGGATTCAGGCAATTCGCCAATTTCCAATTGGTCGCGCCGAAGTGCTGGCCATTTGAGTTTCCTTATGATGCCCATAGCGCCGTTTACAAGCCCATCGGAAACAGACAAATTTCTTCTTAACATCACTCTAGAACCAATGGCAATCTTTAGAGTGTGTAAAAGGCCGCCGCAGTTGTTAACATCAGTTGGTGTGACATAAGCTGGAGGTCGTTTCCCGTAGGTTGCTGCTTCTCGGGATTCATCAACAGCATGTATTGTGTAGACATGACTATTTTGTGACATTAATTCTGTCATTCTAGAATTGTAATCATCTACTAACTTCAAAGTAGGAAATATTCTAACTGCAGCACCGTCTGCGAAATTGCTAGAGAGATCTAATCGACGTTTTTCACACAGTATCTCCAGTTGTGCCGTTGTCAGTTCTCCGAACCTCAAATTATTTAGCAAATCAACAAATTCTGTATCTGAGCTTTGTCTCATGTTGATTGTGAGCTCACAAAAAGAAAATTGTTGCCATAGGTGTATTTCAGCACTCATCTGAGAAGGTTGTTCGAAACACCAATGGCCTTTAACGGGTGGTAATTGCATAATATCACCGAATAAGAGAACATTAAGGCCACCAAATAATAAATTGTTGTTTTTAAATTCTTGCAGCCTCAGATGAATGATACGTAAATTCTCGTATGACACCATGGAAATTTCATCAATGACCAGCCATCTGATTGAACGCCATTTGCGTCTTTCACGCTCTAGTCTTTCCCCGGTCATTTTTTGATAAGTCATTGTGTTTCCCTTCTCTATAGGCAACGAGAAAACAGAATGTAGCGTACGACCCGATATTTGTCTTGCAGCCACGCCTGTTAAAGATGCTACCTCTACAAAAATCAGTTGCAGTAAAAACTCTGCAGTGGGAGCATAATAGCGTTTAATATGCTCAACAATTAATTTTAAAATAAATGATTTACCACTGCCTGCCCCTCCTGTGATGAACAAAAGTAAGGGTTGGTAATTTTCATCTGTTCTTATGTCTTTTTCTATACTATCAGATACTTTTTTCAACAAATCTTTTTGTTGTATATTTAAACTTCGAATACTGTTAACAAATACATCATCTGGCATGGCCATTTGGTTATTCACGTCTTCGAAATCACCGCCATCATTATGCAAATCAAGATGATCATCAGCGAATAAGTCAACTGGTTCTCTTATCTCTTCGCCATTAGTAGTATTAACTACGTTTAACGCTACAGCTTGCGCAAGAGCCTGTTGAATCACTATTTCAGCATGTGCGAACTGTTCTGCAGATACTTTTTGATTCAGAGGTCTTAACTCTGTTTGTCGTCGCAAAAAGCAGGCCTCTGCAGTTTCATCCTTCATTATCAAATCCCTCTCATTGCGAAAAGGTATATGCAATACTATTAAATTATAATAAAATCCATCACGGTCGCTATTTAATGTAAAATATCTATGACGTAGAACGGCCGGTCTGTTCCTAATGTGCATTCGTGTATTATCGCGCAGTTTTATATACCGTTCACTTTCTGTCTCTTGCTCTCTGAGCTCAATATCTCCATCGTCTTCTGACCACGACGAACATGACATATTTTCATATCGGACAGCAAACTCAGCTAAACTTAATTCTTCAAGATCAGTTGGTCTAAGTTGATATTTGTCAAATATATTGTTAAACACAGAATTTTCGTCATCGTCTAAACGAAGGAGTCTATATCTTTGATCCGGACGACAACTGTTTACGAAGACAACTTTTCTTGAACTCATTTTAAGCGGCAAGTGACATAAGCGATAAGCAGCTTCTGGAGCACTAATCAAGCGTTGACTAAGGATAGCCATAGATACCGCAAATAGTTGCTTCCAGACATCATTTTTATGTCGTTTGGCTTTTTGAACAGCTTCTCTTACTACATCTCCGCAATCGTTGGGTTCACTTTTGCTTGCATATTTAGCTATATAATAAGCGACAGCTGTGATATTGCCACATGGCTGTATATCCATGTTAGCCTGCCAAAGTGTTAGAAGAAGTGGATTGTAGTTATTAATCATCCCTTCTTTATCCTTCCTTTTTAACACGCAAAATCGCCCATTGTTTGCAAGAGCTTCATCTGGTCCTAAACACTCTGTTCTTTCACTTGAAGGTCTAGGAAAACCAAAGCGACAAGAATTGCTGTTGCGGTCTTTATAACAAGTTTTCGAATGCTTATGAACCTGTAATCTTTTTACCAAATCTGTGTTTTCGCCTTCTGCAGAGCATGAGACAACGTTTTCAATAACTCTCAAACCTTCGTTGGTGTTAAAATTTGGCACATTGTTACACCACAAAAGCATATGTAAATGAGGACTTCCTCTGTTTTGAAATTCGATTCTGTACCAAAAATCAATAACAGGACCACCAAAACAATCAGGATTGCTTTTTATGAAGCCCATTAATGCATTCACTCGGATAGTGAATTGTCGCGCGATAACAACAGGATACTTTTCGACTAATTCAAGACGTTCCTGAAAGATCAAATCTTCGGTTTTGGTATCAGGTCGTCCATCAGCTATTAGTAATGCTTTACACATGTCCTGCCAGTTGAGATCATTACATGAGAATGTTGCAAACCAAGTAGGTGCACCAAGTGACCGTACCATTGCAATTAGTTCGGCACAACAACGTTTCCAATATGAAGCAGAACCTCGCACGTTTCTCATAGATAAATGTATGTTGTCGACCAAGCCTTGTGGAATACTATTACCCTGTCTCATTCGACAAGACACGGAAACACTTGCCTTTGCTCTGAAGTATTCTACCACCGACAAAGCAAAAAATAAATAATCAACTCTTTGGAAGCGAGTTTCGTTACTCATTACACGGGCTTGGAAATAATCAAGAGCTGTAATGGGTACAGTTCTATGCTCGCCAAATCCATTCTTACCATCAGGATACAAGAAATACCAACATAACTCCTCCATCCTTTTTTCGCGTTCTATGTTTAGGGGTGGTACAGTTTTTCTATGAACATCTGCCATTTTTATTCCAGCACCCAAATTAAACTTGCTATTATCAGTATTGACAACACTATCAAGGTTGGGCACGTTTTCGTCTATAAAGTGAAGCATACTGGATGAGAAAATTATGCGTTTTTCTTCATTACTACTGTGCATTTCATTTATAGGTTCTCCTAGCTCAGATACAAGCCTAATTGAAGATGGTGTAAGTATTGGAGAACTTTTAACCATCTGGGGAGATTTTTCTAGTATGTCGGAATTCAAAATTTGATCAACAAATTGGTTGGGGTCAGGTGATATGCTCTTGAGAGTTTGTTTAGGTGTCGTATGTTGAAATTCTGCAGGCATCTGTGTTGTCCTTTCATCTACTGAAACTGGTGTTATTGAATAAATGTTCAGAAAATTTTCTGCACCCGTCACTGCTTTTAAGTTACTACGCATCAATCTAGAGAGCAATTGTATGTCGGGAAATCTCATAGAACAAGATACACCATCGTTTCTTCCTTTATGACCTTTTGGTCCTCTAGCATGTGAATCTAACAGCCAATATGATTCGTCTTTAGAAGCTATACAAACCGAAACTTGATTAGCAGTAAGGATTCCAAACTGATAGTTTGTGAAAAAAACCCTTAAACCATTTTCCAGATTTGGAAATCCATCTGCGCTTTGATCTCGTATTATATGTCCATTGATAGTAGAATCGTGATTGATATTTAAATTCACAGTGCAACCATGAAATGTCAGTTGTGATAGAAGCTCTGTTACTGCTAAATAATCAGTATTTATTTCTCTAGCATCTGGTTCTGGTCTTGCTAACATGCATTGTCGATAAAATGCATTACCTTTTATTAGGATATAATCTATATCACTAATTGTCCATGTAACTGGATCAGATAGAGAAAAGGCCACGGACGCAACTGCTGCTATAGCAGTACACTGCTTGCCAGAGTCAATTTCAAATTGCTCACTGCCCTGGTGGAATGAACCACGTAATATTGAAACGCCGTTATTTAAGTTCACGAACCTGCTATTATGCTGATTTTCATGTGCTTTAGTTACACCAAAGAAAGTGTTAGCCTGAATGTTATTTGTAATATTATTTGAGACTTCAATTATTTGAGAAATGTCACAGCCGGTTATGTTAGAAAAATTAGGTCTAACATCTCGATATAAAATATTGTATCTTAATAACCACTGAAGCGCAGTTTTAATATTTTCAATACTTATCTGAAATTCCTTTTGTTGTGTTACATTTTCTCGAGTTTCTAATACAATTAGTAAACCCGCTTGTGTTAGAGGTAACGGCAATTGTTCAGCAACTTCTACCACATCTTGTGCAAACAATATCACTTGTCCTTTACACCAGTTCTGGCTAAACCGATTTTGAACCTTAATAAGTTTCATGAAAGGAATTATTCTGGATAAAAGTCTCTGTTCCACTTCTGATAAGTTAGATATTTCTGGAGGCACTGGGAATACTTCCATATTATTCCAATAGGACTGAGAAGGTATTTTTCTCTTTCTAAGGTTTGTGGAGCAACGAGAACACACGGTAATTTTTTTCATCGCAACTAACTCTGGTGGAACAAAATTGGCACGTGATGTTGCATCAAATAATAAACGTTGCTTTGGGTATAATAATTTTTTACATACTGAGCAAGAAGTGTCAGCAAATTGGTTTATACTGATGAAAAATTTACTTTCATCCATTGCACGAAGTCTTTGGGCGGTTGTACGCGCTATCTCCAGACGTTGGCTTCTTTGCTCCTCACTAGCATTTAGCCTTCCTTCACGATTGCGTGTCCTCATTGCCCACAATCTCAAACTGCGATCTTCTGGAAGCTCGTTGGCAAGACGCTTATGATTTAGACTAATTCTAAATTTGCGATGTTCATCAGACTCGTTAGAGAGACGCTGGTGTATTACGCCCAGTCTGTGCTCGCGCTGTTCATCAGACTCGTTAGAGAGACGCTGGTGTATTACACCCAGTCTGTGCTCGCGCTGCTCAGAAGTTTCTGTACTCAGCCGGTGATGTATTACACTTTGTCTGTATTCGTACTCTTCAGTATTTTCTTGCTTCAGACGTGAACGTATATATTTTCTCATTGCATTGCAACGAATTTCACGGCCTGTGGAAGTTTCTAGACAACGAGATGTTGCATTTCGTAAAGCGTTTTTCTTCAGCCGAAACTCTCTTTTTTTGTCAGTTTCCAAGGACCTATACTTTTTCATGCGAGCAGCACCTCTTGTCTGTCTACCCATGTCCAAATACTTAAAAAAGTATTTATTTAAAACTTAAACCTACTCAGTCTGAAGGGAAATAAAAGCAATATTTATAAAAAAAATTCATAAAAAGCATGTGTTATGAATGTACACACATTTTAAGACAGAAATATTTACTAATCAAAAAGATCCTTAAACGTTACTTCCTTAAAAGTTTCTTTAAAAGTCTGAAATTTCCGCCAAAACAATCATGCAAAAATAGCTAGCTACCAGCTAAAGTTTCACTAAAAAGCGAAAAATAAATTTTTTAACCAAAAACAGAACCGACTTCAAAAACTACTACAAAGTAAAAAATAATTTTTTTTACCTAATAGTTAATCAGAAATTATATTAAGAGCAATCTTTTTAATATGCGTATTATTATGTTTATAAACATTAATTTGATTTTTTGGAGTCGATGCCAGCCAAGCAAAGTTCAAAATAAAAAATACATATCTAATACAAATCGTAACACAAGTATAAATACGATACTAATACATAATCTTTATTACTTGACACGAGATTCAGCTAAAACTTTGCGAAAAGAAATTCCATTCTCGATCAATCAACTCTGACGTCATTCTGTATTTTAAAATGTGTGGTTGGCTACGATTTTTTTTACATAAAGCCCTTATAAACGCACTAATGTTATATTAACCCGGCGATTTAATGTTTGTAAACATAATATAAAATCTGCGTTGAAAAACACCTTTCTTGCACGCAATTGCCAAAAACATTACTCTGAGAATTAACACAAGAGAAAAACATAATATTCATGTTATGGATGTGTGTGTATTGCATAATTATATTTTGCATAGTTATATTTAACTTTGCTTGGCTGGCATCGACTCCAAAAAATCAAATTAATGTTTATAAACATAATAATACGCATATTAAAAAGATTGCTCTTAATATAATTTCTGATTAACTATTAGGTAAAAAAAATTATTTTTTACTTTGTAGTAGTTTTTGAAGTCGGTTCTGTTTTTGGTTAAAAAATTTATTTTTTAATACTTACTTAAACTGTGAAAAAAGATTGAATAAAAAAATCCAAAGTTTCTGGTTTTAAAATTTAATTAAGCTAAAAGAAACCCCTTTTTTAAAAAATCATTGAGCATTTATAATAATGATTCATAAATCATTTTTTTTAATTGTAGAGAATAGTTTGTAAAAACATGTATAATGATCATTTATAAACAGATTAAGTAAAATAATGCTTTATATAGTAGATATTTATATAGTGCGACGAAACAATCGTCAATCTTAATAAATGATATTTTATCACTTTATAGCATTATTTTACTTAATATGAGAATAGTTTGAATGAAAAAAACAAATTTTCTATTTTTAAAAACTTAATTAAGTTAAAAAAAATAATTTTAATTTTAAAAACTCGTTTTCATTTTTTTTTATCATTGAGCACAGAAATATGGCATCTTCTAGCGGCGGGATCCAAAGTGTTGGAAAGGAATGCAGCATCCAAAATACTTTTGCTTTGACGTTGATAACATGACTTATCATCAATTCCTTTTAAAAAAGAAATAATTTAATGCATAATTTATGTCTGTAAAATTTTGTTTACAAAGAAAAGAAATATATGTGTTGTGCTACAACCAAAGTATTATGCCGTGATTTAAAAATATAAATGAAAAATGCAAAATTACTTTTTTTTTATATATTCAGGATTTAAATAATTATATGGCATTAAAAATTGAATTTAATAAAATATTTTAGTAAGTTCTTATATACTGATTTCTAAACTTTTTATTGAAAATTCTATTAATTGAAATTTTCTAAAATTAAAGCTAATGCAATAATTCTGTGACCAGATGTCTCCGCTTCTGCACATTATCCAAATAAAATATTTTAATAAGTTCTTATATAATGATTTCTAAACTTTTTATTGAAAATTCTATTAATTGAAATTTTCTAAAATTAAAGCTAATGCAATAATTCTGTGACCAGATGTCTCCGCTTCTGCACATTATCCAAATAAAATATTTTAATAAGTTCTTATATAATGATTGCTAAATTTTTTATTGAAAATCCTATTAATTGAAATTCTCTAAAATTGAAGCTGATGCAATAATTCTGTGACCAGATGTCTCCACTTCTGAACATCACCCCAACGAAAAAGTGCTCTTTCCCAATTTTCGTTCTTCCGTAGGAAGCCGTCTAGGAATGAGACGCTAGTGTTCTGGACTTCGAAGCTCAGTTTACAAGTATTGCGATTATAGCGCCATCTGTTAACGATATTTGCAACTAAATTTTGAAACTTCTGTATAATATTTCTACAGCTTAGCTAATAAACAAACCGTTTACCGCATAATTCTATTGATCTTTGTTTTTGAGATATTTAATTTTGAAATCAGGGTCTTATTCGCTAGACACCCTGTACCTTGTTTTATATAAATATATATTTTATAAAGCTTAACCACCTTTAATTCGCATGATAGAATACGTCCTAGAAATTACGTAGTCTAGAGAATCTGACTTTACAGCAGAAAGTTTCAATGGTTTTCGCTTTATTTAAATACGGAAAGTCTGTTATTACTTAAAGCAAATATTGCTATTTTAATTTTCTGGTGTGAATTAGGTATATACGAACAAAAAATCCATTAAATTCAAAACACTGTTATTTACACAAAAGCTTTAAATTTTTTTAGTAGTTAAACTCCTATCTTTTAAGAACATTTTGATATTATTGTTTCCATGAAATTTCCATCATAACAGAAGTTATGGCTTTTAGAATTATACACGCTCAGTAGCTGAAGCGGCGGCGCACAGTGGATCAATCCTTAAGGCTGTTCTCAAATCCAAAAGGGCAACTTCCTGACATAAGTTTTAATTTATTTTTGTTCGAAAAAGCATGAAACTAGCTGGTGTTGTTATTCAAAAACTATGTCATCGAGCTATTTTTTCCATTTTTTTTGCAAACGCAATAGATCTTTCAGAAAATAATGTCAAAGTGGACCTTTTGAACTGAACTTCCGCGCGAAAGTAGAAAAATCACTCAAGAGCGGGCCAAAAAAGGAGTTGTCACGTGATCGATATCGCTTATAACTCAATGGGTAATTGATTGATCAAAAAAATGGAAAAACAGTTCAATTCCAAATCGCTTCCATGGACAGGCTTTCCAATTTCATATCTTTCCGTTAAAAAATGAATTTGTAAATGTGTCAGAACGTTTTGCGCTTGTTCAGCGGAGCAATTAAGAACAGCCTTAAGAAAATGCGAATATAGAGCCAAAACATAATCATTAAAAAACTAATTTTTTGCAATGAAATATTTTAAAAGAATATCTACAAAATACGAATATATGTTTATTTTTTAAATTATACAAAATTATATCGTATTTGTATAGCTCGGAATATACATCTTTCAGCAGAGGAATTTTTCTGCGAATTTTAGTGACATTTTCCTGTGCTCAGAAATAAAACCTAAGAAACCTCTACTAATACCTCATTTCAAATATCATTATTAATTTCTTGAAACACATTTTAAACCACTAAAGACTACATTTTGATTGAATTTTATGTGTCCTTCTACATTATGAACAACACATATAGAATTAACGGATTCATAATCTTCAAAATTACGTCACTTAAATTGTTTATAATTTCAAACACATGCTGGTATTCCTAAAAGCCTATATTTTAATGTGGTATAGAGGATTTTTTCCGCAAACTTGCGCGTTTTCAGAATAAACGGACTTGAAGCGGCTATTACGTAATTTTCCGTTTCCAGAAAACATGTTAAATTGGCTGTACACAAAATTTTTTTAACCCTCCGTCTACCAGACGGGTCCATTGGACCCGACAGGTACATACAAAATATTCATTCAAACCAGAAATTTCTTTAAAATAAACTAAGTATATAAACCAGACAAAAATAAGGTAAATAAATAAGTTAAATAGTTTTAAATAAAAATTCTGGTGTAGAACGTTTTATTAAAACTTGAATAAAATTCCCGGTAGATCTAGGGTTAAAGAAGATTATACTGTAAGAAATTTCTAGTATGAAATGATATAAAAAACTAATTTAACATTAAACTTCGAAATTAAATGTAATATACTCGTATCTAGGGTTATATAAACTTTTACATGAAAATTCTGAAAAGCGCAAAGGGTCTCAGAGGATTAAATGTGCTCTAATATATGGATACGGTCCTATGTCAGTGATAACGTGTTATATTTTATAGTAAAAGACCAAATGCTTCTAGAAATTTTCTGTTCCTTTGAACATTTTTTATTTTGTGTCTAATACTGGAAATCAAACCGTCAGATGTTATTAGCAAATGGAGCAATAAGTCTTCGTTAGATGCTCTTCGACTTATTTTTCTCTTATGAGACTCCCGGTACGTTCGAAACCCTTTATTTCGAGCTTCGCTAGCTTCTTCCGATAATTATCCAATTGGATCATCAAAATATGTAATCATAATCTTTTCATGAGTTAGTAATTATGTACAGATCCTGGCATAAAAATACCAACCGTACTTTGATGCACATTGTTTAGCTGTTCCCAGTGCGGAATTGCCAAATTTTTCGGCATTAATTACTTCGTCACAGGCGATCACCATTATAATGGGAAAACGTTTAATAAGTTCTTTATCCAATCCAGTGATCTCAGCTGTCTTTTTAAACTCAGCAAAAATGTCCTTGCAGTGTTTCCATCGTGTGTCAAACCACTTCCCCGTTTAACAAGGAGCGTGTTCAGAAGTGCACTTCGCGCCGCGCGCGCGCTCAGAAGTTTATGCCATGGAGTAGGTGTTATCGAATAAAGGAATTTTAACATAATTCAATTATTTCATTATTTTTATGGTTCAAAAAAGGTAAAAACAACGACTATATTTCTTTATTCTTCCAAAACATGGTTTTCGTAACAGGAATACATGCCTATGTTCACTCAGATAAAATCTAAAATAGTCGGGAAAAACATCACGTGACCTTTTTTATCTACTTTAGCCCATTTGGCATTTAAAATTAGTTAACCAACCGCACACAAACTCCGCGCGAGCTGCTCAAAAAAATTGTGTGGGCGATTTGATCACGTGATTGTGCGTTTTCTGCTTATGTGTTATTGGTTATGCTTTGTTTGGTAGGTTGAATGATACAATTTAAGAATTCAACTGGTGATCTAAAAATTTTAACTTTTTAACAATTTTCTTTTTATTTATTTAAAAATGATTTATCAGTTGATTTATAACTTCCGTGATAAATAAAATGCTGTTAGTAAACCAAGATTGTGATATCAACATATGAGATTTGTTTGTAATCTACTATACTGGATGGATTTCAATGAAATTTGCACTGTTAGTTAGACAGTTTTTCAGAGAAGGTTTTAATATACAGGGTGTTCCGTTAAAGGGGTCCAATATTAATAGGGGTAATAGAGGAGATCACACGGAGCATAAATCAGTACATAATGCCTGGCCGGATCTCAATAATTTTCAAGTTACAGCAAATAGAATGAAAAATCGGAAATTTGTAAAAAAAACCCTCATTGCTAAACTATCGATAAGGCTACATAAAAACGAAGCACATATTTAGAAAGAGCAGAAAAAATCCTACGAAATGACATAAGTTGTTTTAGAATATTGAGAATTAATGGCGAGTTACAAGCTCTGAAGCAGTGAAAAAATACAAAATCAAATATTTAGCAAAATAGTTAATCGTTAATTCCAAAAATGCAACTCTACCTACATCAAGGAAAATGTTATAAAATTTGGTCCATTCCGAAAGCTTTCGAAGAAGCTGACAATAAACCATATCAGTTTAATTGTATGGGAGAAATCAAGCAGTTCCCTAGTTACAACTCTGTACTGTTGCACGCTCGGAAAGGGCGAAACTCCGCCCATGACGATTGTAAACACCCCGTTTTAATATCTTTCAATTATACATTTCTGATCAACCTCTATCAATACCCTTTCATTATTCAGTCTGGTCAAGTGAATGACATATTGTGCAGCTCTCGCCTTGTCTTAAAGCAAACTCCGTGACTGCTGCGTTTCCTCCATGAACTTTCAGGATGATGAAGAAGAAGTACTTTTTATGCAAATTTTCTATGTGTATAGGAAGAAAAGTGTAATAAAACAGCAGTCATCAGTGGGCGTTATGTTAAAGGGAGGCTGTTGTAAGTGGGATTGTAGTAAGTTGATGTATAATAATTATGCCGGAATACTCTAACGAAGAATATGCGGACATGCATCTGATGTACGGGCAAGCTCATGGAAATGCATGTCTAGCACAGCGCATGTACCGTGAGCAATTTCCAAGGAGACGTTGCCCAAGTTCGAAACTCTTCATAAAAATCGATAGACGATTACGGGAGACTGGATCGTTTAATACAGCAAGCATTGATGCAGGGAAACCTCGACCTGTACGAACACCTGCAATGGAAGAAGATGTACTGAATATTTTTAAAGATAACCCCTCCACGAGTACACGAGCTGCTGCGTCTGAAGTCGGTGTTTCTCACCAAAGTGTGTGGCGTGTTCTGCGTGCAGAAAACATGCACCCCTTTCATGTGCAGCGGGTACAACTGTTATCAGTAACAGATTGTGCTCAGCGGACAGAATTCGTACGCTGGTTGCTTAATGTAACAGAAAATAATCCACAATTTCTGGAAAATATTTTATTTACTGATGAAGCAACATTTACGAGAGAGGGCGTGGTAAACACGCACAATATGCACACATGGTCATATACAAATCCGCACACTGTTTTCCCGTCGAACGCACAACAAAAGTTCAGTGTGAACATATGGGCAGGTGTCCTCGGCGATTATCTCATAGGACCATATTTACTCCCAGATGTACTCAATGGCAGTACGTACTTGGTTTTCCTATGGGATATCTTACCGCAGTTACTGCAAAATGTGCCAGCAACATTGCGCCACAATATGTGGTTTATGCACGATGGCGCACCGGCACATTTTTTCATAAGTGTTCGCAATCACCTCAATTCAACATATCCTGGGAAATGGATTGGACGCAGTGGACCTGTTGCTTAGCCTGCATGCTCTCCAGACCTCAATCCGTTAGACTTTTTTGTTTGGGGACACCTTAAATCGCTGGTGTATGAAACGCCTGTGGATACACCGGAGGATTTACTAGCGCGAATCGTTGTCGCTGCAGGAGACATTCCCAACTCCGTCGGAGATTTTCGGCGTGTTCGCCAATCTTTACGACGTCGCTGTCGGCTGTGCGATTCTGTTAATGAGCGCAACTTTGAACACCTATTATAATAATGTCCGTTCGTCTGCCTTCCGACATTGAACTGTGCAGCGCAGGCCAGAAGACTATGCTTCACATATGTCATAAAGTACGTGGAATGTAATTCTTTATTTGTCATTTTTCTTTTATTTTCAACACTTTTTGGCACAGTATTTTGTAAGTCACAGACTGTGGTGTACTCAAATTGTAAATTACAAAGTTTGTATGAATTAATTTAAAATTTAGTGTCTTTTTTAAATTTATAATTAATAAAATTATTATGCTATTTGTTATTATTATTTCCTATCATAAATTATGATGCACATATACATACAATAATTGTCCATGTAAAACATGTACTGAAACTTCTTGCATAGTTACAAATCGCAATATTTTTAATTATTTCCGAATTTTCCCCACCAGTTTAATTTTAAAGAATTTAACTTAAGCTTTATATCAATAAAAGACCACTTTAAAATGTAGACTATTATTGTAAAGTTATTTTGGTTCATTCAACTCTTGAATAATTAAAAATGTTGCATCTCAGAAGAAGCATGATCGAAAATGTATAGTTGAGAGTAATTAAAAAGGCGGTGTTTCCAATCGTGATTGGCGGAGTTTAACCTTTGCTAGTGTCAAAGAAAGCGGAGTTGTAACTAAGAAACTGATTAATTTCTCTCACACAATTAAACCGATATGGTTCATTGTAAGCTTTTTCGAAAGTTTTCGGAATGGACCAAATTTTACTACTTTTTCCTTGTTGTAGCTAGAGTTGTCTTTTTGGAATTAACGATTAACTATTTTGATGTATATTGGATTTCGTATTTTTTCCACTGTTTCAGGGCTTGTAACTCGTCAATAATATTGCTATTTTAATACAATTGATGTCATTTTGTAGGTTTTTTTCTGCTCTTTCTAAATATGTGCTTCGTTTTTATGTAGCATTATCGATAGTTTAGCAATGAGGGTTCTTTTACAATTTTCCGAATTTTCATTCTATTTGCTGTAACTTGAAAACTATTGAGATCCGACCAGGCTTTATATACTGATTTATGCTCCATGTGATCTCCTCTATTACCCCTATTAATATTGGACCCCTTTAACGGAACACCCTGTATATATTTCTTATTTTATGATTGCATATTTCAATACCGTGTGGATAACAGACCAAAATACATCATAAAACATGAGAAATAAATGGCCTTCAAAATTCTGTTAGTATAAGCAAAATACTTATTTATACTTTCAGTAGAAAATTTATAAACATTCTAATCATACTTTATTCACTACAAAACTAGACAACAGACCTATATATTTTATCTCTTTAAAAAATATATGTACAGATATTTTTAGTTAAAATAATCTACAACTATTACATTTTATTTTTATAATGTTCAAAGTAAAATATGATTTCCAGCTTAGTCTCGATAAAAATGCACTCGTAAAGTACTCAAAAAAAAAAAAAAAAAAAAAAAAAAAAATCAAGGAATTATCCTACGTGCGATATATATTATTTTTTCATTTGGATTTGCTTAATGTTTATATCATTATACATATACATACTTAGAAACGAAACTTTGAATATTTAAAAGGTGTTCAGATGTAAAACTTTCATCTCGAAATACCTCATTTTCTCACACTTAAATAAGTATTTTATTATTATTATAAAAATACACGTGCCTCTGTATAATAAAAATAAAAAATATATCTTCATCAAAAATATCTTATTCATTATGAAAAATATAAAACAACCAATAAACAAAACAAAAAAAAATTGTGACACAATGTGGGATCGGAAGGATTCGAACCCAGAATCCCTGGTCTCGAGTTCACTGCCTTATCCATTCGGCCATCTAGCACACATTTCTTCTGCATCAAAATATCCTTATAATTAGCACCTTAATTAATCAAATCCATGATCTGTTCCTGAACACACTACGTGTCTACCTGTACACTAACCTGAACACACTACATCCATGATATAGACCCACTCCATGTTCCTGACTCCTGAGCTCGCGCGCGCAGCGCGCGTGCTTCTTGAACACACTCAAGATCTATTAGTAAACCTAATTCTTTTCTGAATTCAGGTTGAAATTTACTCTTTGATTATTCTTAATTTAGCTTCCACTCTGAAACTTTGAGTTAGTCTTCTTTCAGGAGTTTCGGTTACGTCTGAAAAAGATTTTCCTGGTGTTGATTTCTGCACATTTTCAACTGCAAATGGTTTAAGCTCATTACCAACTTCAAAGGAACACTGAAGTGAAGAATAGTTTTTATTACTAAAACGAGCTAATTTTCGTTTTCAGATTTCAGCCAGCTATCTTTTGCATTTACACAAAACACAAGTAAACGCTCCTTTAAATTTTCTTCATCAATGTCTGAGGCAATTAGCCCACACTTTTCACTTACAAAACAAAGCATTGATATTTCAAAACTAAAATCATTATTTAAATTTTTCAGAAAAAAAAATGTCTGTTTATCATATATCAAAACATTATAAGAAAAAAGATAAAATGAAATAATCTTGTTTCAAATAAAAAAGAAATATGCTAAAATTAATATTACTACAAGATAATTAAAAAAAAAACTCAAATCCAATAATAACAAATATGCACTGAAATAAGTTCTAAAATGTTGCAGTAGAATGTTGCAGTTTTGTAGAATGATTTTAAAGAGTTATGTATATGTTGTCCATTAAAAATTAAACAAATGTTTTAAATATTCCACAAATGTCATTCGGATATAAGTAAAAACTGCATGCTTTGTTTTTCCAGTTTATTTTTGTTAATCATCATGTCCCTAAACATCCTGCTTGCGACAAAATAGCGCGAAATTGTTCATAAAAACCATGCAGATACTTTCAGTATCATTTATTTTACTCATTTAAACCTAAATATAACAAAAAGCATCATATATGTAGGCTTATACTATCATGATAATCCTATGTTCGTCATCGCCTATACTTTGATCCACTGTGCGGCGTTTCCCAAACGTTGAAGTAATTTTTCAACAAATGGTGTTTTGGGGTATAACGCGCAGGATATCTCAAAAGCGTCTGAATATTTTTTCATGAAATTTTCCAAACATATGTTTCATGTTAGTCTGAATAAACTGAACCTGAAATTTGATTTTTATTGATAAAAAGTTTTTTTTTTTTTTTTTTGGAGGGTGATTATACTGTTGAAATTCTCAAAATTTTGTTTTAGCTGAATACAACTTTGTATTAAAAATATAAGAATGCTTTAAATAGAAATGTATTTAAGTTCATGATAGTTACTAGAATCTGAAGTATAAGTAGGAACGAAAAATTTCATGCTAATTGCAAAATTTATTTTATAATACTGTGCGTAAGCCCTTATACCAATTTTCTGCTCGACAAATGGCTGACAGTTTGGAGCGCCCTATAAATAGTAATTCTGCATCTTACATATTTTTTAAATAGATGAAATGAAAGAACCTACGTATCTATATTATAAAGGACAAACATATCTGTGCGTAACGCATACGTCATTTTTCGAATGGCAACACTTTGAAATTTGAAATAAAATTTTGGTTTTGCAATTTTCTCTACTGCAAATTTTTAAACCTTTAAACATCGCACATTTTAAATTTTTACACCGTCGTATAAGGAAAAAAATGCTCTTTTAAATGCAATTTGTTTGAAAGTTGTATCTCAATTTATTTTTGAGATATTAATTTTTTTGTAGTTTTTAATACCATTTTTCTTATTGTGGCAACAAAAGTACCTCATTTCTATTGAAAGTCATTGAAAGTAAACGAAAATAGTCGAAAATAGTAGATACTAAAAACGATTACGAAAGATTAATCCGTTTGCCCTTAATATAATAATATAATAAACAAAATAAATAGTTCATCATTTTCTTACGGCTAATATACATTAAAAGAAACATAAACAAAATAATATAAATAAAACACAAATTTACCAGACATGTATAAGCTCTGAAATTATCAGAATATAAAAGGATGCCATAAGTAGCAAAATCTTGGCAAATAACTCTTAGCATGCGGTAAATAAGAAAATATCGCTTTTGACAAATTTCAAAAATTTATTTGATTGTATAATTCGTATTTTCCATATGAAAAATGCTTTTTTAATGTAAGTGGTCTATCTAAAAAATTTATAGATATAAAAAAATTATTAGTTTTCAATTTAAAAAAATGATTTCACCTATATTCTTTAACCCGGGAAGCCCGGGTACGATCCCCTAGTATCTTTAATGTAAATAAAATTTGTATTGCTAAATCATCTACATTTCAAGATATATATATTTTTTCCTCCAGTTTTAAGAGTCCTTAGACCCCTTAATGTTTGTTTAGTTTCAATATTGTGTTTTCACCAGTTAGTAACATAGTAATTTTTTTGTAATGAATTTGGAATTTTTGAACAAAACAGAAATGCATTCTTTACATGCAAACTGGTTAATTAAAACGATCTTGTGTATAAACTACTATACATTAAATTTTTCTTTCGCTAGAGATCTATTAAATAACACTTTTAATATGAAGTCTCAAAATATGAATGAAGTAAATTAAGTGTTGAGGCAGAAAAGCTATACAAGTTCGATTTCAGTATAGCACACTTAACAATATTTTGCGAATAAAATACATCATAATAGAACTAGTTACTTCCGACAATAAGCCGACAATTTAAATAAAGGCCTTTTAATTTAGTTGAAATGCGGATAGTAACAAACAAATTTTGTTTTCTTAATAATTCCGAGCCCAACATTTCTTTCAATTCTACATTCAAAGGAATTAACTCGATTTTCAAATTAGCCAATGCTTCGAATTATTCATGTATGAATTAAAAAGTATCTACCATATATGTTACATTATTAGATCTATCTCCGCGATTTTTCTATTTTTTTTAAATTAATACTCTACATTCACTAAATTCCATATTCATAATAGTCCCTATCGTTAAACCTGTTAAATTCCCTTTAACACAATGTCTCAGTTGTCTAAATTACTTAAATATTACGCTTTTAGTATTCTCGAATTAAATGTTCCATTTCCGATCTTTCTTTCATTTCGAATGTTCTTTTTGGTAGCTATTTTATTTTATTATGGCAATGTCATTTTCTGCGCTGTGTAGATTTCATTTCCCAACATCCGTTCTTTTTAGGTGCGTTCGTAATTATATAAATACGTAGCACCTATAGTCGTCGTTCAGTCCGTCTGTCTGTCCGTCCGTCTGTCCGTCCGCATATAACAGAGCAAAAACTACCCGACCGAATGATCTGAAATTTTTAATATATAATTGCTGCAAAATTTTGTCGAGCCATTTCCAATCTTATGAAAATCGAATGTATAGTTTAATTACAGGGACAGTCAAAAGTTTTTCTTTACATTACGGCCAATGGGAAAAATTATTGCAAGTGAATTTTAATGATGTTACAGACTTCCGAATGGTCTGAAATTTTTAATATATAATTGCTGCAAAATTTTGTCGAGCCATTTCCAATTTTATGAAAATCGGATGTATAGTTTAATTACAGGGACACCCAAAAGTTTTCCGTTACATTACGGCCAATGGGAAAAAATTATAGCAAATGCATTTTAATGATTTTACAGCCTTCCGAATGGTCTGAAATTTTTAATATATAATTGCTGCAAAATTTTGTTGAGCCATTTCCAATTTTATGAAAATCGGATGTATAGTTTAATTACAGGGACACCCAAAGTTTTCCGTTACATTATGGCCAATGGGAAAAAATTATTGCAAATGCATTTTAATGATTTTACAGCCTTCCGAATGGTCTGGAATTTTAAATATATAATTGCTGCAAAATTTTGTCGAGCCATTTCAAATTTTATGAAAATAGAATGTATAGTTTAATTACAGGGACAGTCAAAAGTTTTCCGTTACATTACGGGGAATGGGGAAAAAAATTATTGTAAGTGCATTTTAATGATGTTATAGACTATGCACTTATGAAGCGCAAAAAAATATACATTCAGTACAATATGGGGTGAAAAAAATAATTATAAAACTAGTTATAGTACGAACGCACCTCATTTGCCACGTTTGACGAGCAATTTCCAACTTGTTAACTATTTAATTCATCCACGCTTCTGTCGTACACTTTCCTATGTCGTAGAATGGAGGGATATCCATACTTGTTAATTAACTCAGAGCGCGAGTCACGTCATAGCTTGTATCACTACGGTCAATAAAAAAAAAGCGGCTGCTCGCATTTCTCAGACAGAATTTGGTCGTATTTTGAATTGTCAACCATACCTGGTCTCCGTCAAGCGTCAATTTCTAACTCTAAATTTGCTTACCCTTTTTCTATGCTTGCCCATAAGTCACTAATATGGAGCGATGATGAGACTTCTAAAGATTAACCCCTTAATTCTCGCTCCCGTCATATTCTCGGACTGTGTCTTTTACTCAAACTGTTTGATTCCCACCAGTTTTATAAAATAGTGAAATTGGGTATATTTTGGTATCGTTTTTACTGTCATTAAATAAGGTGAATATTTCTTTTTTATAAAAGTGGTGCCAATAAGCAATTTGAATTTTTCAACCATAATTTAATTCGAGCGTTAAGGGGTTAAGTGGAAACTAATTCGCCGAAAGTTGTTCTAAATAAACTCTTAAAGCTGATGCCTGTCTTGTTCACTTATTTTGGAGAAATCTTTCATCGGATTACATTCTGTTACCTAACCAAGAGCCACGATGACTGCAAAAAACCACTGCTGCAATGATCTCTTCAATGCTTTACTTGCTTCGAATACTATCGCACTGTTTCCTGCAAACCACTGTACAGATGATTTATTCAGTCAGAGATCAGATTTCAACGAGGCTCATACCTTTTTACAACTCACTACTCCATATTGATCATTCACATAATGTCTTATCGTTATATTAGAACGGACTTACTGAATGTTGAAGTTTGTTCCTTCCATTATTCACATCCTCTCAATTATTACGTAATAAATCGTAATATATATAAATCTATCTTTTCAAATATAAATCTGAAGGTTCCACATACAATTTTAAACGAATATTTATTTACATCTATACGAATATGTTGTGTTTAATCACATCAAGATAAATACGCAAGCCATGTCATAAACATCTGTTAAAATTTCTATACGATACCTATCCAACAAATCAGAAACTGCCCATCAAGTGATTCCAAAAGAAAGTATGATCGCTATGGGGAAAATGTAGTTCTGTCACTAGACCCCTAGTGCTAAGATAGGAAGTTTTCAATTTCTTTCGGAAATGTTTCTTCTTGCTCTGCGATAATATGTTTATATATCTATGTTTCTCCATCTTTCTCCATGTTTCTGAAGTAAAAGTGGTGTAATCGTTATTGGGTAGCACATGTGTTCTTTCTTTTCCTCTTTCTTTTTAGAAACATTTTCTTGATGGCATAATTCGAGAAACTGGTGACAGCAATTGAATCTGTTGAAACAAGGTTTCTGAAAAAAAAGAAGGCTCAATGGTAATACTTTTTTAACTATTTTGCAGCGTTACACTGAGAAGAGAATCAGTCTTTAACTCATTTGCACCATTAGAATACATTTCAGGAAGCTCCCTTTTATCAAGAAATTCCAAATTTGTACCAGAAATTCTAAATAGTAAATTTTCGCTTTATTTAATAATAGCTATTTCGTGATTAAATAAAGTAAAATTTCTTCTTTTGAAATTTCCGGTTTACTTTCGGAACTTCTGAATATCAAATTAATTCTTGTAATTAGGCGCAAATATAAGGTAATGATGAAAATAGGTTAACAATAACACAGATGGGTTTACTTTTATAAATTCTCTCTGTAAAAAGTACCGATTAAAATGTATTATTAGTTGCAAATTTCGGTACTTATGCATTATCTGGGACATGTAGATAGATAGAGAAAAATGATTGTTAACCCTTTAAGCTCTGGTGGGTGAATTTCTTCAAAATTCCACAAATGTCACATTGACACCAGTATTTTCCAACCAAAAAATTCGGTTTACAATATACACGAAAAACAAATGCAGTAATTTATTTTCAAGTAAACTTGGTCGGTAATTCCCGTGCCATTGTGGCATTCTGGGATTAAAATTATGTGGGAATAAATTCACCCACCACAGCTCAAAATTTTAATTTTCAATTTTGTTTATCGTTATCAGTTGCTAATCGCGTTCAAAATCGTTCGTAATTTAATGTACATTTTTATGTACAAAATGTACATAAAAATGTTTAAAATGGTTGTTAAAAATGATGTATAACATAAAAGCATAACATAAAATATATGCTAAAACGATACAAAACTGTAATTTAGTATATATTTATTAAATGCATAACTTCGAATTGGTGGCTTTTAGCAATTCACGATATTAGCAATGGTACTTTCTACTGGTTCGTTATGCCTACCAGAATGAATATAATACTATAAATCTTATATAATGTCAATGATATACTATATTATACCTATCTATATGCTACAGTATATTAATACTTGTGCGTATATACTAAATACTTCCTCCACTACTTTCTATATGGCAACTATATAATATTAACTATTCAGCGAAAATGAAGAAAGCAAATAAATAAATAAGGGTTACATTAATTAATATTTTCGACGTTGTTGTTGGCACAGTGTATAAGACCTAAGCTGGATAATACGTCAGTACCCAATTTTTCTAATATTTTATTTTGTTAGATACGCAATAATGTATTAACATTAAAATTATTTCACGCAAAATGTATCGTAAATAAAAAAGAAATTTTAAACTAATATGAAAATTCCATCAAATTTGTTGATCACATAATGATAAATATGAAAGCCATGTCATAAATATATGTTTAAGGTCTCTATACTGTTTCTATACCTGTCCAATGTACCATTTTTATGTTAAATGCTCTCAACAAAGTAATTCTCATTAAAATAAGGATCACGGTGCAAAAAAGAATGTGTTTCTGTCGTTTTACTCTTAGAAATAAGTCTTATACATAAGTCGATGTCTGCAATTTCTTGCACATAGTCTTTTCTTGCTCTGTCCGTCTATCTTATCCGACTTGTTAATAAGTTTTAATTCGAACTATCCAATACTACGAATTGTCAAAATTCGAATTAAAAATATCCTATTGCATAAATATTATAAATCAAAAATGTCTCTGATATAATACGGAAGATTCCATATGTAATTTTAAATTAATATTTACATACACGCCAATCCGCTATGCATCGCTATTTTGTTAGTCTTAGTCAGAACTAATAATAAAAGTAAAAATAGTTTTTAACCCCTTAACCTACGATTTACTTTTAACAGCTCCACGGTTTGACAAATCCGTATCTACCACTAAAATTTAATAGAGATTTTCCCTTGTTTAATCATGGAATTTCGACGATTAAATTGAACTATATTTACTGTGAAATTTTAGTGGTATGAAGAATTTGCATTTGGCTCGATCATCGTACGCGGGCTATGCCCGTCATTGTAGATTAAGGGGATAAAGAAGCACTCTTTTACAGGAATTTATTGTTTATGATAAAAATCACGCCTAATTTTACACCTGCAGTTTATTTAGTTCCAAAATATTTATGTTGCAATTCGTTAATTGTGCGTGATCCCCGATTATGTACAATTAATCCAATGATTATTTACCCTTCATAGAAAGCTACAACTCCTACATTTATCAGAAAAAAATATAATTTTTGCTTTTTTAAGATATGGCGACAGGAAAGACAACAATGTATATATCTTACCTATTTAGGATTTCGGGACCTACATTTCTTTTCAATGGATAATCAAAATTAAATTTTTATTGAACTATTAAATGATAAAAGAGGGCGTTTAAAACCTTTTATTTACCCATCATATGTAGTATAGTGTAAGTGTTGTACTTGTTTTTAAAAAAGAATTTTTTTTTGACGGATTTAGACGTTTCAGTCACTGGCGATTCAAAAAAACATATGTTTAGAATAAAAAAAGCGCTTCTGTCGTACACTTTCCTATGTCGTAGAATGGAGGGATATCCATACTTGTTAATTAACTCAGAGCGCGAGTCACGTCATAGCTTGTATCACTACGGTCAATAAAAAAAAAGCGGCTGCTCGCATTTCTCAGACAGAATTTGGTCGTATTTTGAATTGTCAACCATACCTGGTCTCCGTCAAGCGTCAATTTCTAACTCTAAATTTGCTTACCCTTTTTCTATGCTTGCCCATAAGTCACTAATATGGAGCGATGATGAGACTTCTAAAGATTAACCCCTTAATTCTCGCTCCCGTCATATTCTCGGACTGTGTCTTTTACTCAAACTGTTTGATTCCCACCAGTTTTATAAAATAGTGAAATTGGGTATATTTTGGTATCGTTTTTACTGTCATTAAATAAGGTGAATATTTCTTTTTTATAAAAGTGGTGCCAATAAGCAATTTGAATTTTTCAACCATAATTTAATTCGAGCGTTAAGGGGTTAAGTGGAAACTAATTCGCCGAAAGTTGTTCTAAATAAACTCTTAAAGCTGATGCCTGTCTTGTTCACTTATTTTGGAGAAATCTTTCATCGGATTACATTCTGTTACCTAACCAAGAGCCACGATGACTGCAAAAAACCACTGCTGCAATGATCTCTTCAATGCTTTACTTGCTTCGAATACTATCGCACTGTTTCCTGCAAACCACTGTACAGATGATTTATTCAGTCAGAGATCAGATTTCAACGAGGCTCATACCTTTTTACAACTCACTACTCCATATTGATCATTCACATAATGTCTTATCGTTATATTAGAACGGACTTACTGAATGTTGAAGTTTGTTCCTTCCATTATTCACATCCTCTCAATTATTACGTAATAAATCGTAATATATATAAATCTATCTTTTCAAATATAAATCTGAAGGTTCCACATACAATTTTAAACGAATATTTATTTACATCTATACGAATATGTTGTGTTTAATCACATCAAGATAAATACGCAAGCCATGTCATAAACATCTGTTAAAATTTCTATACGATACCTATCCAACAAATCAGAAACTGCCCATCAAGTGATTCCAAAAGAAAGTATGATCGCTATGGGGAAAATGTAGTTCTGTCACTAGACCCCTAGTGCTAAGATAGGAAGTTTTCAATTTCTTTCGGAAATGTTTCTTCTTGCTCTGCGATAATATGTTTATATATCTATGTTTCTCCATCTTTCTCCATGTTTCTGAAGTAAAAGTGGTGTAATCGTTATTGGGTAGCACATGTGTTCTTTCTTTTCCTCTTTCTTTTTAGAAACATTTTCTTGATGGCATAATTCGAGAAACTGGTGACAGCAATTGAATCTGTTGAAACAAGGTTTCTGAAAAAAAAGAAGGCTCAATGGTAATACTTTTTTAACTATTTTGCAGCGTTACACTGAGAAGAGAATCAGTCTTTAACTCATTTGCACCATTAGAATACATTTCAGGAAGCTCCCTTTTATCAAGAAATTCCAAATTTGTACCAGAAATTCTAAATAGTAAATTTTCGCTTTATTTAATAATAGCTATTTCGTGATTAAATAAAGTAAAATTTCTTCTTTTGAAATTTCCGGTTTACTTTCGGAACTTCTGAATATCAAATTAATTCTTGTAATTAGGCGCAAATATAAGGTAATGATGAAAATAGGTTAACAATAACACAGATGGGTTTACTTTTATAAATTCTCTCTGTAAAAAGTACCGATTAAAATGTATTATTAGTTGCAAATTTCGGTACTTATGCATTATCTGGGACATGTAGATAGATAGAGAAAAATGATTGTTAACCCTTTAAGCTCTGGTGGGTGAATTTCTTCAAAATTCCACAAATGTCACATTGACACCAGTATTTTCCAACCAAAAAATTCGGTTTACAATATACACGAAAAACAAATGCAGTAATTTATTTTCAAGTAAACTTGGTCGGTAATTCCCGTGCCATTGTGGCATTCTGGGATTAAAATTATGTGGGAATAAATTCACCCACCACAGCTCAAAATTTTAATTTTCAATTTTGTTTATCGTTATCAGTTGCTAATCGCGTTCAAAATCGTTCGTAATTTAATGTACATTTTTATGTACAAAATGTACATAAAAATGTTTAAAATGGTTGTTAAAAATGATGTATAACATAAAAGCATAACATAAAATATATGCTAAAACGATACAAAACTGTAATTTAGTATATATTTATTAAATGCATAACTTCGAATTGGTGGCTTTTAGCAATTCACGATATTAGCAATGGTACTTTCTACTGGTTCGTTATGCCTACCAGAATGAATATAATACTATAAATCTTATATAATGTCAATGATATACTATATTATACCTATCTATATGCTACAGTATATTAATACTTGTGCGTATATACTAAATACTTCCTCCACTACTTTCTATATGGCAACTATATAATATTAACTATTCAGCGAAAATGAAGAAAGCAAATAAATAAATAAGGGTTACATTAATTAATATTTTCGACGTTGTTGTTGGCACAGTGTATAAGACCTAAGCTGGATAATACGTCAGTACCCAATTTTTCTAATATTTTATTTTGTTAGATACGCAATAATGTATTAACATTAAAATTATTTCACGCAAAATGTATCGTAAATAAAAAAGAAATTTTAAACTAATATGAAAATTCCATCAAATTTGTTGATCACATAATGATAAATATGAAAGCCATGTCATAAATATATGTTTAAGGTCTCTATACTGTTTCTATACCTGTCCAATGTACCATTTTTATGTTAAATGCTCTCAACAAAGTAATTCTCATTAAAATAAGGATCACGGTGCAAAAAAGAATGTGTTTCTGTCGTTTTACTCTTAGAAATAAGTCTTATACATAAGTCGATGTCTGCAATTTCTTGCACATAGTCTTTTCTTGCTCTGTCCGTCTATCTTATCCGACTTGTTAATAAGTTTTAATTCGAACTATCCAATACTACGAATTGTCAAAATTCGAATTAAAAATATCCTATTGCATAAATATTATAAATCAAAAATGTCTCTGATATAATACGGAAGATTCCATATGTAATTTTAAATTAATATTTACATACACGCCAATCCGCTATGCATCGCTATTTTGTTAGTCTTAGTCAGAACTAATAATAAAAGTAAAAATAGTTTTTAACCCCTTAACCTACGATTTACTTTTAACAGCTCCACGGTTTGACAAATCCGTATCTACCACTAAAATTTAATAGAGATTTTCCCTTGTTTAATCATGGAATTTCGACGATTAAATTGAACTATATTTACTGTGAAATTTTAGTGGTATGAAGAATTTGCATTTGGCTCGATCATCGTACGCGGGCTATGCCCGTCATTGTAGATTAAAGGGATAAAGAAGCACTCTTTTACAGGAATTTATTGTTTATGATAAAAATCACGCCTAATTTTACACCTGCAGTTTATTTAGTTCCAAAATATTTATGTTGCAATTCGTTAATTGTGCGTGATCCCCGATTATGTACAATTAATCCAATGATTATTTACCCTTCATAGAAAGCTACAACTCCTACATTTATCAGAAAAAAATATAATTTTTGCTTTTTTAAGATATGGCGACAGGAAAGACAACAATGTATATATCTTACCTATTTAGGATTTCGGGACCTACATTTCTTTTCAATGGATAATCAAAATTAAATTTTTATTGAACTATTAAATGATAAAAGAGGGCGTTTAAAACCTTTTATTTACCCATCATATGTAGTATAGTGTAAGTGTTGTACTTGTTTTTAAAAAAGAATTTTTTTTTGACGGATTTAGACGTTTCAGTCACTGGCGATTCAAAAAAACATATGTTTAGAATAAAAAAAAATTGCCACCCGTATGTTTGTGCGTCCGTGTGCCCGTGCGTCTGTGTGTCTGTAAATACTCTATCTCCCGAACAAATTGAGATAGAGACTTGAAATCTGGTGTGTACTTAGTATTTAATAGTAGGAAGAAGCGTATTGAATACCAGTAACCTCGATTATTCGGAACTTTTTTTTCGCGCTGTCAAAATACTCGCTCTGATAAAAAGTATATAAAAATTTTCGGAATTGTTTATTTTAAGAAGTGAATATAAAAGACAATAAAACAACATAAATTTTGCATAAAGAATGAAGTCAATCGGATAATTAGTTGCCGAGACATTTGTAATCATATTTTACACACTTTTTTCATGACCCCGTACTTCATTCAAATTTCAATTCAAAGATATATTTTAATTGGAAATGAGACGCTTAATCCGACGCAGTAAACTGTTAGTTAATATGATTATTATTTTTGGAGTTATAAAGATGTTTCTTTTACGCTATTCGGTTCTACTTGATTATCCCGTCGACCAAAAAACTATCGCCAAACTATAAGATTAAATGCCAACAATGGCTTATCGTAAATGTCACATTCACTTGACATTAAACACTTTACACGTGTTTGTTACGTCATCAAGTGATTTTTAATTTGACGTTTTATAGGTATTTTTATTAATCTTTTATTAATTTATTTGTTCTTTCGTTATTTAAAATAAAAATTATGCCAATTTATATAATTTTGCGAGTAATTTGGTGATTTATGAAAGTTGTCGAAATTGGACAAAGAGATAATCAAGTAGTACCCGACACCCAACGACTAGTTTTAAATCAATTTAATCCCAAAAAGACACAATGACACCAGAATTTTAAAATAAAATTTTACATTCATAATGTACATGAAGAAAAGCTTTTGCCTATTTTCAAATAAGCTTGCCCTCGCTTTCATCGTGAGGGTCGAGATAACTCGTCTTCCAGGAATATTAGCTGTAAGTCATAGAAACCAAATCGTACCGGAAAAATCTGTCATTTAATTGTTAGACACTGATTCCGATAATCTCTAATAATTACCGGGCAGAATTTTAGGGTGCGAATTGATTTTCTCAAACGGACATTTCATTTTTTTTTAATGTTTGTAAGGACAAACAAATCATTAGAGTGAGAAATGATATTTATTATTATTTTTCAAGAGTAAGAAATGATTTTGATTATTATTTTTGAAATTAAAATAAACAAGTTTTAAATGAATTTATGTTTTGTTTTAATTTTAGCCCTGCGATGAGCGGCTCAGGTTCTTATTGCAAATTGTAGCACAAAGGCGCTCCATTGCCGGGACGAAAGTGTTAATCACTTTAATATTTTAGCATCAGAAGTACTTTTGCCTGAAAGAATTAATAAAACAGGACTTTTTTAAATGATTGAGCTATTTATTTTTATTTATATTTTCTATTTTTTAGAGTTTAAAATATTTATTTCGTTGTTGTAGTTTCAGAGCTCTGCCATGTTTCTCCCGAGAGTGTTTTGGGGCCTATTTAACTGCATTGTTGTTGTAACTCCTATACAAAGTTTATTTCGAGATTCAGTATCTGCGGCCTGCTAACGAATAAATTGCTTAAAACTAATTTATATTAATTTCTGCTATTTTAAGTTCTAAATATTGAAATGTTGTATTGTCACTGAATGAATGAAATTTGATTGTTGTATAATCATGGGAAACATACCTATGTACATAATTTTTTTAATGCAACATATCATAAAGGCAGTGAAAAATTGAGTAAAAAAATTCCTTCTTTACATGCAAAAAACAAATTAAGTAAAAGAAGAAGCGAGTGACGAATGTGTAAAGTGCGTTTATGTTCCGCGTTTAACGGTAGGACACCCAGAAATTTTACTCAAGTTTCATAAAAATATTTCACATCAGAATTGTTATTTAACGCAAATCTGCGTAGTTTAAGTCACCGATGACTGACACTGAACTTTCCGTTTTGAACGCGTCATTCACCGATGACTGACGGTCTAAAATATGATATAAAACTAAATATATATAGATTGCTTTAAGTAATTACTGAAATTTATTTAAAATTTATTTACTATTTATTTATTACTGGATTATACATTCTTAAAATTTACTTAAAACATTGTAAATTTTTCAGCTTCAGTGTCTGTCACCGTGGCACTCAACGTGTTAATCATATGACCGGAGTCGCCAAATTACTCGCTTATACGAATTGGCATAATTTTTATTTTAAATAACGAAAGAACAAATAAATCGACTCTTTCCGGGCGTTCAATTTCGACAACTTTTATAAATCGCCAAATTACTCGCAAAATTATACAAATTGGTATAATTTTTATTTTAACACTAGAACGCCCGGAAATTTTACTCAAGTTTCATAAAAATATTTTATACCAGGATTTTTATTTAAAATTATTTGACTGATTTATTTAACGTTGATCTGCGTGTTTAAAATTTAACTTATCTTGTGAAATAATTTATGGTTTCAATTGACATTTAATCATATCGTTGGAGTCGAATCGACTCCTTCCGGGCGTTCTAGTGTTAAATAACTAAAGAACAAATACATCGACTCCTTTCGGGCGTTCTAGTGTTAATGGAAAAAAAAATGCAATATTAAAAAATAATTATTCATACCAGAATAAATAAAAAGCTTTATAAAAAAGATTTAAGAAAGCTTTAAATGCATCACGTTTATTATATATTGTTATCCTATAAGTATTTTGCTTACAATTTTACTATGCTTCTCTTTTTCTATTATTATCATTAACTTTAAGTGGCCTAACCACATTTATAAGTTTCTTTCACGGCTCCCTATCATGCCTCAATAGACGACTTCACCTCTCGACTGGATGTACAGATGCTCTCATCTAGGCAATCCATATCTACATCTCATGTTCCATGTTCCATGCATCACGTTTCTGTAACATCATCGGTAATAAGTTCCAGCTGCCTCTGTTGCTATTACGCAACAGAGAAGAAAACAAGAAAATTCTGTTGATTTAACCCTTCACAGCCCGATTTTATCTATTTTTATGAACAAACTTATTTGAAATCTTATATATCGTTATAATAAAGGGAAAGATATTAAAGAAAATTAAACTTCAAATTTTTAGCTAAAATTTGATATTTTATTTTGTGTACGATATGTATACAATTAGGGTTTTAAAATATTCTATTACTATATATTTTGCAACTAAATGAGCATAAATTAATTAATTTGATCTGCTTAATACTGTGCAACTCTTTTTTATATTAATATTTTTAAGTATTCAGTAAAAATAATGAAAGTAAATCTGACCTTAACCCGTTCCGGACCAGCATCTTTTTCATGAATTTTATTCGGTTGACACCACTGTTTGTTAAATAATTAAATTTAGTTTTCTATTAATCAAGAGAGTGTGTTCTTATTCCATTCTTTGAATTGTTCTTGATCAGTTATAGTGATCGTATTAGCTAAATTCATGGCACGTAATGAAAATGATAATGTTTTCATAGGTCAAACCTTGAACTAATCTTCCGTAATACGTGCGTTAATTTGACACTGGTTTAATACGTTTCGAACCAGAATTTTTTTTTAAGAAATGAATTTAAATACGTTCCACGTAGAAACATTGAATTCAATAAATAAAGATTCACGAAATAAATTTTCTGGTTCGGAAGTGATTAACCTGGTTTAAATTAATCCAGATATTACGGAAGATTAGTGGAAGGTCGGCAGCTTTGTGTTTTAAGGTATGTGCAGATATGGCAATGACATATTAGAGACATAGCTGCCAACTTTTACGCTTTTTTCTTACCACTAAAATTTAAAAGAAATTTTTGACTTATTGAAGCACAGAGTTCGCTGATTAAATGTGGAAAATTTTACTATTAAAGTTTAGTGGTAAGAAAAAAGCGTAAAAGTTGGCAGCTATGTAAGAGATAATTGTACGAACTGCCAATGAACACTGTTTGTGATAATTAAAAAAAATGGTTTTTACTTAGTATATTCCTCTCAGTTTTGGATACAATTGTGCTATGATAATGATTAACCCTTTCAAGGGCGGTTTCCTTAAAAAAAGACGCCTAATTTTTTTTTTTTACTGGCACCCAGAATGTTTAATTAAAATTGCCATTTTATAAAGTATTTAACGGCAAGTTCGTATTTTCGAATAAATTCGTTTATAAATTCTGGTTTCAGTCCATCATTTCACTATTTTATAAATAGAATTCTTCCGCGCCGGAAAGGATTAACGTTATGTCAAATTAAAATAATAAGCTAGGGGAAAATATTTAAAAAATTTAATTTCCACACCATTTGAATATTCGGAAATTTTTGTCTTATTTCTATCGCACTTTAACTATGATCGCACGTTAAGTAGACAAAATCATGAAAGAGACCTTTATAAAATAATTCCTCGAAAATTTATTTCAGCATACATATTCTAAATGAAAGAAAACTGCAAAATATCCAGATAGGGTCAAATTGACCTAATCTTAGTACTGCAAGGGTTAATTGCTGGACATGTATGTCTCCTTTTTTAATCGGAATTTCCAATTTCAGAGCGGAAATTCTTTGAATAGTATGTTTGTTTTACTTTCTTACACATATTTCATGATTATATCAGGTTCTTCTTACGGAATAGAGTATAAATATATCCGACAAATACTAAATGTCCCTTAAAATTGTGCCACCGTTTCATTTTAATTATGCAATATTTCCGTTTCTTTGAAAGTATTACCCATTTCAAACCAAGATGTCTGTAATACTGGTATATCATCGCAAATATTTCAAATGTAAAATCAAGACTTAACCAATATCATTACTTTATTGTAAGTAACTCCAATGGAATGGAATATTTGGAGGCTTATTGTTCCCCAGTGTAACCAACGTAACAAATATTAGTTTCTTACTACATCAAAAAATTGCGGTATTTCAGATATATTAAATTTAGTAGATAATTCCATCAAATATCTGAAAATTCAAAAATAAAAATAATGTCATATTAAATACACTGATGCCTTTATTTTGATATATCACTTATTATATTGTGTGTTTAGTTTTGAAAAAAAAATATATATTTCGGTTATTCATTTCTGTTAAACCTTTAGCAATCAAATATGTTTGGTCACATCAAGATAAATGAACAAACCATGTCTTAACCCTTTCCGGCACAGTAGTCCCATGTTGGGACCACCTATTTTTAATTCCAATCTTTCAACCGGCACCAAGAATAATTTAGTAAAATTTTGATTTTACAATGAAAGTTTAAAGCAACGAGCATTTAATTTCTAAAAAAGTCATTTGTAAATTCCGTTGTTTGTCCTTCATTTCATGATTTTTCGAACAGAATTGTTCTATGCCGGAATGGGTTAAACATATGTTAATAGTGTTTATACGATACCTGTCGAATATATTAGCAGCGGTCCGTCAAGTCTTTCAAAAACAAAGTATGACTGCTGTGAGTAAAATGCTGTTCTGTCACCACAGTACTAGAGACAAGAAAGGAAGCTTTCAATTTCTCTCACAAATAGTTCTTTTTGCTCTGGGACCTGTCTATGTTTCTCCGCCCTTCTTGATGTTTCTGATGTAGATATGTGGTAATCGTTATTGGAGAACATACGTTTTCTTTCCTTTTGGAAAAAATTTATTGATGGAATAATTCGAGAAACTGGCAACAGCAATTCAATCTTCTGAAACATTCAGAAAAAGGAAGGCTCATTTTTTCGGTTGTTTCGCAAGTTTCTAGTGAAAAAGAATTATACAGTCTTTAACACTTCTGCATCATTAGCGTACATTTCAGGAACTTCTCCTTTATTCAGAGATTCTGAATTCAGTCCAGAAATTTTGAATAGTAATTTTGAAATTATTTAATGACACCTGTTTGCTGATTACGTAAACTGAAATTCCTTCTTTTGAAATTACCTATGTGGCTCCGGTACTTCTAAATAAAAAGGTAATTCTTGAAATTGGATGCAAAAATAAGCTAATGATTAAAATGGTTTAACAGTAAGCCAAATATGTGTAGTTTTACATAGCTGCTAAGTTTTACACATTTTTCCTATTTTTTAGCATATACATTTTTCTTATTTAATTATTGAAAACAGAGAATTAGATAAGGTAACGCTTTCTGATTAAAGTAGTGCTACGAAAAAAGCGTAAAAGTTGCCAGCAATGCTTATATAAACGCTTTAGACTCTCTCTGTAAAAAAGTACCGATTACAATCTATTATTAGTTTTAATTTTCTAAAATTGTATTCTTTTTAGATACACAATAATGTAGTGACATTAAAATTAGTTGCAGAAACGAAGAATCGCGAATTAAAAAAAAAAGTTAAACTAATATGCACATTCATATGTGTTATGCTTGATCACACAATGATAAATATTTAAACCATGTCATAAATATCTGTTTATCGTTTCGATACTTTCATATTATCCGGGCCCGGGGTATAGCTAACCAAAATGATTACAATAATGGAGTTATGAATAAAGAGGAGAAGACATATAGTGTACTGTCTACCAGTTGCAAGTGAAGTAACTGAGGATGTTGTCACAAGATGGCGGCTGATTTTTTTTAAATCGGATGAACAGTTCTGTTTAACGCCTGATAATTTGCCACCAGTAAATTTAAATAGAGAATTTCGTCTTATGTAAGCGCCTCATTCATAGAAATATATTCTTACCAACATGGTAAAAATTTCTATTTGATTTCAATGGGGTCATTTTGCGCAGGTATTAAAATCTTTTTTACTGACACTGACAGGAATTTTTTGGTTGTCACAATACACCGTAAACGCAGGTCCTGACTACCGCCAAAGTACACTGCCACTAGTAAAAATAATTATCTGTTTCAGCCATTATTTAACACTGAAAAATTTCATTAATAAAACATTGAATTAAAGAGAAAATTTCTATTAAAATTTACTGGTGGAAGTTTTTGTTAGCCATAATCAACCCCTTGCGAGAACGGTTACAGTTGAAGCTTCACTATTTTAAGGATATGTCTGTTCCTTTTTATTAACAATTTGCACTCGAGAGCTCCGGAGCGGAGCCATTTAAAATTTGTCTTCAAACTCGAGGGCTTCGCTACGGAGACGATGCAAATAATTTTTGTGATACCTGTCTAGAAAAACCAAGATTACATACTGGCAATTGCTTCGAGAGGTATCACACTTTGGATGATTACAAAATGCAATAATTTTATAATTTTTTCTTTTTTTATATATCATAACATTTGTATTCATAAAGAATTAAAAAAATAATAAGATATAACTAAAATCGATTCGAGTTGCTGGTAATACGAATGAAAAAAAAACTTCGAGTGCAAAGGGTTAATAGTTCCATTGATAATCTTGTTTATGTTTGCCAATCAGTGTTGCCGCATTTGGCGGATTTTTTAATTGAAAATATTGAATTCATACCATAAAATTTTGAATAGCAATATTCATTTCATTAATTTATGCAATATCTCTCATCTTATAACACAAAAATAACAATTAAAACTTACTGGTGAGAATTCGAGATGCCTAAATAAACAAGTGGGTAAGTGTGATCATAGATCGCACAAAGGGTTTCGTTTAATATTCCCTTCAAAACGTCCAGTACATTTATCGCCATGGAACATCTTCTAAATTTTGGCAAGCCCTTCCTAAACTATCGTAAAGCTTCAAACAGATTCGCCTTGTTATATTACCTAATTTTGTTCCTGCCACCCCCTCCCCCGAAATGCTACGATATATCACATGACGGATATCTGCCAAATTTAGAAAAGTGCCCCCTTTGGGGGGGGGGGTTGAAACGGGGTATTGGACACCATGATTTTTGACTGATGTTTAAAATTTTTGTTATGTTTTATAAGCTATATTAAAGTTTCAAACAGATCGTCCAGCTATATTTCCTAATTTTGTTCGCGCCCCTCCCTAACTCCCCACGAAATGCGACAAGCCATTCTTCTTTATACTTCATTTTCATTTGTTATAAAGTATCTTAAAATTTAAAACAGATCGTATTGTTAAAATTCCTACTTTAAATGAAATCGCGGTCTGTTAGTTCCACATTCCACCACCAGGGATCGCACTGTATTCTTAACAAAAGCGTATCTTAACGAAAATCCTTTTCACAACCTATCAGTAGATATTTATACTCGAGAGGGTGGTGGTCTTCAGCAAGAATTTAAGATAGTTTTTGAAATTACTATTCGGAAATAGTGGTAATTCAACTTTTGACATATTTATATTTAATAAGTAGCATGTATCTGAGGACCCCGTCAAAAAAACGCACCTGAAACGGTATGGGACAAAAAATAAATATTTTGGCCCTCCTCTCCCTACCTGCTGAATTTCACGCGCCATTTTTTATAAACATTTCTTATGTGTTATAAACTATGTTAAAGTTTCAAACAGATCGCCTTGTTAGATTTCCTAATTTAAATGAAATCGCGGTCTGTTAGTTACACATTCCACCACCAGGGAGGGCAGTGTATTCTTAACAGAAATGTATGGGAACGAAACTCCGTTAAAGAACCTACCAGTAGGTATGTTACTGGAGATGTTGGCGGCCTTAAGCAATAAATTAAGATATTTGCTGAAATTACTATTCGGAAATAGTAGTAACTTAACTTTTGACATATTTATATTTAATAAGTAGCATTTATCTGGAGACTCCGTCAGAAAACTGCACCTGAAACGGTCAGAAACGTAAAGATAAAAAAAGAAATCTTTCGCCCCTCCGCCCTCACTCACCTGGCAGAAATTGCACGCGGTATTCTTTTATAAACTTTTTCTTATGTGTTATAAACTATCTTAAAGTTTCAAACAGATAGCTTTGTTAGTTTTCCTACTTTTAATGAAATCGCGGTGTGTTAGTACCACATTCCACGACTAGGGAGCGCAGTGTATTCTTAACAGAACTGTATGTGAACGAAAATCCGTTAAACAACCTATCAGTAGATATGTTACTCGGAGTGGTGGCGGTCTTAAGCAAGAATTTAATATATTTGCCGAAATTAGTATTCGGAAATAGAGGTAACTTAACTTTTGACATTTTTATATTTAATAAGTAGCATTTATCTGAAGACTCCGTCAGAAAAACGCACCTGAAACGGTCAGAAACGCAAAGGTAAAAAAAGAAATCTTTCGACCCTCCCCTCTCCCCCCCCACCTGCCGAAATTTCACGTGCCATTCTTTTATGAACTTCTTCGTATGTGTTATAAACTATCATAAAGTTTCAAGGCGTCTTGTTAGACTTCCTACTTTAAATGAAATTGTGGCATGTTAGTTCCACATTCCACCACCAGGGGGCGCACTCTATTCATAACAAAAGTGCATCTGAACGAAATCCTGTTAAAAAACCTATCAGTGGATATATTACTCGAGTTGGTGGCGGACTTAAGCTAGAAATTAAGATATTTGCTAAAATTATTATTCGGAAATAGTGGTAACTAAAAATTTGACATTTTTATATTTAACTAGGGGGCTCTGCCCCCTGCAAGATACGCTCGCCAATCCCCCGTTCAGACACCACAGAATCTAAAAACACGCTAATCTGATCGGTTTTAAAAATATTAGAGAAGATTGAATTATACTGAAAAAAGCTGTGCAGATCTCCCTGTAAACGGTTTTTCATTCAATTCCCTTTGATTGCAAAAATTTAAGGCCGAATCAGTTGCTGTTAAGATATTCAATGGTTGTTTCCGTGTCTGATTAATGAGGATCAGTTAAATATTTGAAAAGAAGTTAAAATAAAATGATTTAAGTGTACAGAGTCTTTGTCTCCCGATATTTTAAAACAATTTCTATAACAATAGCCTAAGTCATATGACTATCATCAACAGTTCTTGGCGGACCACTTCGCTTTTTATATTCCATGTGCCATGTTGGTACTTTAATGTTAGCCAGGCGCAGGTGATAGGTACGCCAAATTTTATTCTACCGCCAACATTTCATCTATATTATATTAGTCCAAGTCATGTAACTACCATAAATAAATACGCTCTGATCCCTTCGCTTTTCATATGAAAATTTGGCCCAGATATCATATACGGCCCTATATTGGCACGATTATTTTCCGACGTGAATTTGGTGAAAACATCAACTGCATAAACAACAACATCCGGCTTACCAAATCAAGCAAAATAACGATACTATGGCGCCAGTAAAGTACCCGTTGCGTATATGACATTGGCGTCAGAAAAAAATAGCGCCAAATATGGGTCCGTATATGACATCTGTGCCGAAAATTCTTCATTTTAATTAAAAAATCAAATTTCTTTTTCGAAGAAAAGTGCATAAAAATTGCCATGACCACAAGGAATTCTTGGTTCTGTTACGCTAGCCGGGTGCAAATCTCGCCAATCGCTTTTTTCAACACGACAGTTAGCATTTTTTTTTCGAGTGGTAAATTAAAACATTGCTTTGAAGTTGAAATTAAATGTCACGGTTTGTTACATCATTCAGTGGTGGAAAATTGGCGCAGAGGAGGAGCCTATTGACACCACTAATATTTTATAGTATTCGTCACTTTAATAAAAACTCAGAAATTTTGCCATTAGATAAGCCTTAAAATACTACTAATATTTAGTGGTGTCAATAGGCTCCTCCCCTGCGCCAATTTTCCACCACTGCATCATTTAATATTTGGCCAAATGTCATACACGCACCGGGTATGGTGTGATTTTTTTTTTACGAAAATTTTGCGAAAACCTCGTTTTCGAATGCCAGTTACATATGTATTTTTGGTACTATTTAGTTATCCCGTCGACCAAAAATCTATCACCAAACTATAAGATTAAATGCCAATAATGGTTGATCGTAAATGTCACATTCACTTGACTTTGAGCAAGTTACACGTGTTTACGTCATCAAGTTATTTTTATTTCGACGTTTCATTTGTATATTTATTAATGTTATACTATTTTATTTGTTCTTTCGTTATTTAAAATAAAATTTATGTCAATTTGTATAATTTGGCGAGTGGTTTGGCGATTTATATAATTTGGCGAAATGGGTCGATGGAATAACTAAGTAGTACCGTATTTTTTAATTATTTTCTATTATTTTTTATTTTTAAAGTAAAATAACCAAAAAGATAATTAACTATAGAACAAAACAGTTTATGTAATTTAAAAAAAAGAAAATAAAGTAAATAAACATTTATTATTAAATAAACAACAATAGCCGGGTTACCATGTCAACCAAAATAATGCCATTTTGACGCCAATTAGGTACCCCGATGCGTATATGTCATCTGTGCCTAATATTTTTCTTTTCGTCTCGTTTAAAAAAAAGAAAGAAGTGAAAGACATTTATTTTAAATATTTCAGTTTGTATTAAATAAAATGATCATGAAATACAAATTGAATTATGAATAAAAGTTACATGTTACATTTCTTAGCATACATTTAAGGGAGGCCAAACTGGTCGCCAAATTAGTATAAAATAGTAAACTTTTCTATAATATGAAAAAAAAATATCTGTTATAATTAAAATTTGAGTTGCCATCATTAGAGAAAAGTATATAAAATTCGAAAAAAAAATAATATTTCGAAAACTAATTCGAATTTAAAAATTCTAATACCAGCTTTGAGATCTCCAGATCAATACGGATTTTTGGTGTTAATTTCATGACAAAGTATTCCGTATTTTAGGAGAATTTGCCGTGAAACATAATCAGTTGTTTAATCAGTCGTTTCATAGATTCACATAAATTCGTTTCAATTCAGTCGTTTTATAATATCCGTTTCATTAGGATTTTATATAAATAGGGTGGATAAGTAGCATATATCTGAGCACTCCCTCAAAAAACGGCATCTAAAAAGGTCAGAAAAGCTAATTTTCTAAAAAGAAATCCAGCCCTCCCCCCACCCCCTCACAGGAAATTGCACGCACCATAACTGGGATATTTAATCAAAAGTAGTTCCTCCTCCCCTATCAATTACACAAATTTAACAAATGTAAATTATGCATTAGAGGGCGAAGCACGCTTTTTAATTCCGCTGGAAGAATGCATCTCATTTTACATCAGCTGCGCACGCACTGAAATTATCCGATAGCGGCGAAGCTCGCTAGTCTTTGTCATAATAATATCTGTAATGCGACCTAACTGGGATATCTAATCAAAAGTATTTCCCTCCCCCCCCCACCTTTCCTTTGACACAAACCTAACAAATAAAAATTATGCGGAGCGGGCGAAGCACGTTTCTCAATTTCGCTGGGAGAATGCATCTCATTTTTAATCAACTGCGAACGGACTGAAATTATGCGATAGCGGGAGAAGCGCGCTATCTTTGTCATAATAATATCTGTAATGCGAACTAACTGGGATATTTAATAAAAAGTAGTTCCCCCCTTTCCATTTACACAAACCTAACAAATACAAATTATACGATAGCGGGCGAAGCACGCTAGTCTCCCCTCGAAAGCTATACTTATCTGATAGCGGTGTTCAAAAACCCCACGCAAATTGTTAGATTTCGCAATTAAAATTATTTCGTGGTTAAAAAAGCACGTGCCTCCATTTTAATCTATGCGTTATATAGAAATTAAACAGATTAATTAAATAATAATTAATATCTCAGCTTCTAATTAAGTTACCTCTTTGAACTGGGTATGTATGAAATTTGCGAGAGATTTCCCGTCCGAATGTCAAAAAATTTTATCAAAATATTTGATATTTAAAAAGTTCAAATTTCATATTAAAATAAAAACCGCGAGTGCGTCGTCATGTCTGAGTTAAAAAACCCGTTGAAAGGAAAGTTTTAAAGCAATAATCCAATTAATTTAATAATAATTAATATCTCAGCTTGTAATTAAGCTAGGAGTTTGAACTGGGTATTTATGAAATCGGCGAAAATTTTTACGTCGGGATGTAAAAAAAAAAAAAAAATTAATCTAAAAATTTAATATTTAAAAAGTATAAATTTCGTATTAAAATATCCTCTGCTTAAATTTCTCCAGTGCTGATATGTCTGAAAGATGACGCCTGCTTTTCGCCGAAAATCAATCTCTTTTCATTGTCTTTTCAAATACAGAAATTAAATTTTTATCTTGATTTTTAGTGGATTTTTTGCGTTATACCCAACGCAGAAATTTGAACTTTATATCAAAATAAAGCAGAAATTTTTCCGCGTCTTTCTATACCTTTAAAGAATTTGTAGGACCAATAATTTGGGAGTTGCGATTTCGCATTTTAAATGTCCACTTCATTTATTGCCTAATTTCCTCCGCGGTAACCATGCATCCGCTGATTTTACTGGCAACCCTTAGGAGAAACCCCGCTAATTTGGAGAAGATGCGTTGGTAGCTGCGTTCAAAAGTTTGACTGGTTAATTTTAGAAGTTAATTAGCCCTTAATTCGGTTAATTACCAACTTTTTCAAAATTTTATGATTTGTTTGATGTTAGGTGTTCAGGTATAAGTACCCAAAATTTCAAGTTTCTAACATGCATGGTTTCTGAGAACGGGCTCTGTGACTGATAGGCAGACAGACGGTCAGACAAACGGACAAAGGAGTGAGACGAATAGGGTTTCGTCAGATGAATGAAACCCTAAAAATCAGCCAGATGCGGCAACAATGTTGCCGTTCATGTTCACAACAGTAATTTGACATTTTTAACAGGTTGAGTGCCACTGTGACTGACACTGAAGCGCTGAAAAATTTACGATATTTTAAGTAATTTTTAAGAAAGTATGCTCCTGTAATAAATAACAGGTAGGTAAATTTTAAATAAATTTTCAGTAATTACTTAAAACAATATATATATTTTTAGTTTCATATCATATTTTAGACGTCAGTCATCAGCGATTGACGCGTTTAAAACGGAAAGTTCAGTGTCAGTCACCGGTGACTGACCTGTTAAATATGGTAAATAATATAAAGTAAATAAATAAATAAGTAAAATATAATGAATGAATTATACTAAATATATAACAAAATGCTATAAACTGTAATACAAATATCCAATAAATGAATAAACTCTAATAAATAAACAAAGAATTTGTCAAAAAATAATGGTTACCCTAAATAGTATAACCAGCGGTATGTTTACCGCAGTTGTTTGCCAACTCGCCCAGATAATACGTTCTATACTGTTCTATACCTGCCCGATAAATCATAATATGTCCAATGCCGCCAATCAATTAACTCAAATTTTAATAAAGATCATAGTGCTGAAAAAATGTATTTCTGTCGCTATACATTTAGAAATAAGATAAGATGTCTTCAATTCCTTGCAATTATATCTTTTCTTGCTGTGTCCATCTGTCCTTTTGACATGTTAATGAATTTTAATTCGGATTATACAATACTACGGATTATTAAAATTCGAATTAAAAAATGTTCGTTGTAAAAATATTATCCATAAAAAACTTCCCTGAAATATTATTGAAGATTCCAGGGTTTGCACAGTTTTACCACTAAATTTTAACAGTATTTTCAAAGTGTTTCTCTGCTGAAAAATATTACAAAAGCTGTGAATAAAGGCGTTGATTGCAACTAGTGTGTTGTAAAAATTAAATGTAAATTTTCTTGTCATTAATAGTGGTGCCAGAGTCCTTGGAAATTCCAAGGAGTGTGCGAACCTTGGATTCTATGTGGAATTTTACAGTAATAATTACACCCATCCTGACCAGTTGTGCATCACTTAATGAAAAAGAAAGAAAAAATTGCTTATTAACAATTGTCACTTTGTTAGTTTTAGGCAGAAGAAATAATAAATATAAAAATCGTTTTTTTAAAAAACGCTCTTTTATAATTACTTTATGTTTATCATAAAAATCAGACATAATTTCACGATTGTAGGTTATGTAGTTAAAAAATATTTCTGCTCTAATTCGTTAATTGGTGTGATCCCCGTTTATTTAAAAATCCCCCAATTTTTGCACTTGATAGAAAGTAACAATTCCTGAATTTATTATTATTATTATTATTATTTTGCTTTTTTAAAATATGGTAACAGGTAAGAAAAAAAATTATTTTCACTATCTATTCAGGATTTCTAAATTTCATTTCAAAGTTTAATTTAAATTATATTGAATTATGAAATAATAAAAGATGAATTTTTAAAATAATAACGCTTTTTATTTTTAATCCGGGAGGACGCGCGCCGGGACTGATAGACCCAGAGTGCGTATGACTTGTTACAATTGTCACCACTATCTTTTAAAAAGTTATCTTTAACTCATTTTTTCGCAAAATTTTTAACAATTGTCTCCAACCAAATACGGTGACGATTATTATTTGTATTTATTGGTGACAAAATCAAGACCATTCATATCCTGGGTATGCGCGCCTTTTTTCGCGTTAAATTATATTTTCCTTTTTTTAGTATTTAACCCTTTCCGGTGTGGAGTAATTCTGTTTAAAAGCTGAGGAAATGATGGACAGACACCAGAATTTATAAAAGAATATATTAGAAAATATAAACTTGCTTAATTTCAAGTACGTTATGAAAGGAAAATTTAATTTAAGTATTCTGGGTAACAGTGCAATAAAAATTAGGTGACCTTTTTTAAGAACACCGCCCGTAAGAGAGTTAAAATATTTCGTTGTTGCAGTTTCAGAGATTTTCCATATATGTCACGAGAAAGTTTTTAGCATATTTAACTGCATTGTTGTTGTAACTTCTATACAAAGATTATTTGTCGATCCAGCATCTGCAGCCAGCTAACAGATAAATTACTTAAAAGTAATTTATATTAATTTCTATTTAAATTGCAAATATAATAATATGTTGTATTATCATCGGAAACATATCTGTGCCCGTAATTGTTTTAATGCAACACATCTTAAATTTAATATAAAATTCCATCTTTACATACAAAATCAAGTTAAGGAAAAGAAGTAAAATTAGCCACTGGCGGACCTGTACCACGCGCTACTGTTCCTCTTTTAACACGTTCGCTGCCAAGCTACGAGTAAACTCGTAGCTTTAATATTCGTGGCTTTAATTAACTAATTACTTTGTCACCATTATTTTAGAATTAAAAAAATTGCCTTATTCATTGGCAGAAATATTCGCTATGTTAGTAAAGCGAAAATTACCTTTCTGAATTTGTGGTGGCAAACGACTTTCAAGAAGAAATTTGAAAAATCTTACTTTATAGGTTGGGCAGTGAACGTGTCAATTGAAAAAAAAATTTAATATTAAGAAATAATTATTAACACACCAGCATAAATGAAAAGTTGTATAAAACAGATGTTAGAAAGCCTATTGTTATCACTCGCGGTACAATAAATCGTAGTTGCTACATTTATCCAGCTACCTTCACTGCTGTTATGCAGTAGATGCGAGTACTGCAATGTCAAAGCAAGTAATGTTCTGTCAGTTTAATTGCCTGGCGCTGGGGTTACTATTGTGGCAGGGTTGCCAGATTGACCTCCCTTCTTATTCAGAAATGTCGAATTCATACATTAAATAAAGAATAGTAATTTTTACTTTATTTACAAAGAAACATTTAGCGATCACATAAAGTAAAAGTTCTTCATTCGAAATTTACGGTGTGAATTTGAAATTTCGGATAAAAATTGGAGGCCAAACAGGAAACCCTGCATTTTGACCTCTTTTTACCCAACTGAAAAGAAAGGTTATGTGTTTCACGCGTATCTGTGTATATGGATTTCTTCATACCCTCGAAACATCCCAACGGCTGGATGGATTTTTATGAATCGATTCGTCTATCTATTCGTCTATTCTCTATCGATTCGTCTTGATCTTCCGATGGTTATATGATAGGTTTTGTTTTTATAAATTCAAAATGGCGGCCATAAAATAAATAATGGCGGTAGAGACGAAAAAAAAATTACGCACCATAGTGAGTGGCATATTATTGTATAGGTCTTTCAAAATGAAGTCGATGTTTCATTGACCATTTTGTAATCAGAAGCTCCGTTTAAATATTGCACAACCTGGAAGTTGTGTACTTTGGATCGCTGCCTTTACTGTAACTGTAACCTTCACAATAGACATCTATAGGCCTCATCAAAAGAGTGTTTATAGATAGGAACTAATAATTAAACACAACTTAAAAGTCATCAATACAAGTAAATAAAAAAAAGGTAAGTAATATAAAAAAAATAGTTTCATATTGATGAGAAATAATTAATTAGTTCGCTTTGTCCGCAGTCGGATTTTTTAATTTTTTTAATTTAATATATTATTAAAGTCTGAACTTCGGATCCATAACAAAAATTCTTAATGGTAAGTTTGTTTTTATTAATGACGTACATCTCATTAGCAAATTCTTCTTTCGGAATTTCTTAAAAGAATATAAATATGACCGGCAAATGAAAAATATTTGTTAAAATTACTATACCGTTCCATTTTTTAATGCTTTTATGACGTTCGTGACGTAAGAATGAGGTAATCATTATCGGAGGGCAATAACTTTTTTTTTCCGGAATGACATATTAGGGATAATATCACATACGAACTGACATAGAACATTGTTTGTGACAATTTTCATAAAAATCGTTTTTATTCAATATATTCTCCTCAGTTTCGGATGCAATTATTCAATATTAATGTTTAAGGTATTGTGATACCAAAAAAATTATGCTAGGGGAAAATATTGAAAAACTTTAACTTCCAGTCCATTTGAATGTTCTGAAATTTTTGTTTCATTTCTATCGCACATAAAGGTGGAGTGGGTATATAGGAGTAAAATACAGGAAAAGTTTGAGAAATGTAAAATTTAACAACTATACTTACATCGGCCAAAGTGAAATGAAAAACGTGATTAGGCGTTACCAGGGTTCGTACGCTTCAAGGACGAACCCTGTATTTCGTAATACTCCTTTTTTCTAACACTTAAATTTCCAGCTAGTCATATCAGTATAGTAATTCGTGATTTCAAGTTAAAATTAAAATCTCTAATTAAAGTAAAAATCTTTAAATGCAAATTAAAATATAGTCTGAACCGGTTCAATATCTGCTTAATAGCCAAACCGTCTCCCAAATTTAAGAATATCGTTTGCAATACAATTGACCCAATTGATTTTGAGAATTACTCAGGTGTATGTGAAATTCCATTTATTATAACGGACGGATCGATGGATACGAAAAGGGTATTTTTCTTCTGGCGACTAAAAGCAATATGCAAACTGCGCTGAAGTGCGAAATTTTTGTTTTAACCCTTTCAGGGGCTAGTAATTATGTTTCCGTAATGTTGAATTCACAGCAGAATTTTAGAAAAACTTTATAATAAAATAAAGAAAAGTAATTTTACAACATTTTTCCAACCAAGCTAACAAAGTAAAATTTAATTAAAAGTTTCTGGCCAATCATAATCAAAAGTCTATGGTGCAAGCCTTGATTATGATTAGGTGAGATTCAAGATATCCCACAGCCCTAAAGATTATGTTTATGATTTTTTATTTTTTGGGGGAATATATTTTTTTTTTTGCAACAAATTTATTGTAACATATTGTATATTTCACTTATATTTTAAATATATATATTTTTTAATTGAGTGGAGTTGTAAAAAAATTGGAAATATGAATGAAGCAGTACGGAATATTTTGAAAATTTTTATAGATAAATTTCGGATTGTGTTCATAGATGCACTTAACGAATGAAATAAGCAACATAGGTATAAAAAAAGATGGAATAAAGAATGATTCAGCAATTCAAGATACGGATATTGTATCTACACTGTTAAAAAATTTTCTGTGAAATTACAGAGAATCTACTGGTAACCCATTATCTTAAGTCTTATGTAAAATTAGAAAAACAGAGAAGTTATTCGATAAATTTACAGTAAATTAACATAGTAAAAAATACACAAAACTTTGGAAATTAACATGGTTAAAAATACACAAGACTCTGTAAATGAATTTATTTTTAATGAAAATAATTTAACACAGCTTTTGAAATTAGCGAATTTCAGAAATTCGAAGTACCAGAATTTTTCGAGTAAATGTGAACTGCTGTACCATTTAATATTTTACACAATTTGTTTCTAGCCGGCCTGGGGTTTGAATCCGAGACGTCTGGTCAGGAGAAAAAAACGCCTTACTGAGGGCATCATAGAAGCTGATGCTGTTCTGTACAAAGGATGTCTTTTATAATGAAGCGGGAGAAAAATCTATTGTATTTGTGCTTTTCAAAGATTTTGCTTCAAATATATTCGATATAAAAATTTTTAAACGGTTTATTTAAATTCTTTTTGGACCGATACATAATACCTATTATTATTTTTTAATCAAATTTAATTTTTAATCCTTTACTTACGGAATTATTTATCAAGAAATTGCTTCTTCTCAATAATTATCTTCTTTAATATCTGAAGATATACTGGAATTTTTAAATAGTAATAATGTGAAATTTAGGTATATTTTTTCATTAAACTTGGTTAAATATATCGGTAGTTATAACTTTTTTTGTAAAATATTTAAAAATATAATCAGATTAATTAACCAAAAATTCTTTTATGGTTATATCACAATTCTTATAAAAGCAACGTATTTAAATATATTATGATCCTCTCTGTAAATGGAAAACGCTTTTGCAGTTGAAAATGTTTCTTGTAACTTTAAAAAAAATTATAACTATGAAAATGATTAAGATAATTATCACTTTTTGAAAATATTTAGCTTCGTCTATTTCTCTACTCTATCCAAATTTGATTGAAAAACATGGAAATCCCTACAGGGAATTAGATACAAGATAAGGGAAATGTCTGTAAAACGATGACCGAGAAACTCAATCGAATGCATTTAACCGAGAACTAGAGTAAATTTACAGAAAGTCTGGGTTTTTTTTTCTGTGTTTTTACAGAAATTTTTAACAGTGTAACTATGTGTACTAAATGTAATTTACCGCAACATAATAAATGTTTAAAACTTTTCATACGGCAAAAATGTATTTGATTTGTACTAAAGCTGCGCTTTCACAACATTATCATATCTCACATAAAAATTAAAAGAAAATTGTAATATCGCTTTTTACCGTCAGTTTGTCATTAAGGGCTATAAAATAAAATTTTATTTTATTTATGTCAAGTATAAAAAGGTGCGTACTTTAATGGTTTAAATAAGGTGAAAAATTCTCTTATAAAATACTGATGAAAGTTTGCCCCTGCTTTGGTTTTTAATATTTTTTGCGTGGAAGTAGTTTACCATCAAAAGCTACTAAATGTAATCTTCGCCTTTTGAAAGTACAAAATTTCTGTCATTAAATAGTCCTTCTATATCCTAAAATAGGCCTTGATGGCCCACAGAGTTAAGACTCCTATTTTTAAAATTCAGCATTTTTTTATCATCAATTTTAAACTTACAATTTCCGATAAATATTTAAAAAAATATTTTACACAGTATTTTTTCCATTCAATTAAAATTAATCCATGCATGGCGGATTTAAACATACTAATTATACTTAATTATATTGAATCATATTAAGAAGCAAATATTGTAGGAATAAAAGCAAAATACACGAAAGTTTTGATAATTTATGCTAAATGATAGCATTGGGGCTGTAATATGTAACGTTATCAACTTTTTGACAATTTTGGACCCCTTCCCCCCTTACGATATCATACGTTTCATTCCTCGAATACCCCCCTCCACAAATGATATCGTTATCCGTGTCAATTTTTATCAGTGTTTCCGATTTAGTGCGTGTGTGTGTGGGGGGGGGGGGGGGGAGTTATTCACATATTCATTATTCACACCAGAAATTTAGAGTAGAAAATTTTGCTTTTTTATAACAGACATTTGGTTATTATGTAAACATAAACTTACTATTTAGATTTTCTGGTATGAATTCCGATTGTCTGAATTACGAAATTTCTTAAAAGCATTCTACCCTGAGAATTTCTCTCTTTTTGTTTCTTTTTATGTGTCTGCAATTATATACAAATTATACTTTATTAATAGCATGCTTTATTGAGTTAAATTAGGAGAAATATTTAATTAAATATCACTATTATATATGGAATAACTTATGTCAAATTAACACTAAGAAAAACCTCAATACTTAACCCTATCACTCCAAGTGAGTCCAAATGGAATCATCCTTATTTTTCTCTATGTATCCGGATGCTCCTATATTATTTCAAATAACGGAAACAAATGCTATGTATTATTCCTAATAGATAAAAATTTTTGTATCTCTTCAATAGATGACAGCACTATTTCCGATTTTAATATTTCTGATATGGCTAATTCCATGAAAACCTGTCATGTCTGTCACACAGCTGAAAATCGCTATACTTGTTGGCCACCTTTATTTTCGAAAAGTTTGCTTCGCGTTTTTCAATTGATGAGATATCTCCCATAAAATAAATCCCAAATTTCCGTTCTAAAATACTGGTAGCTGACAAGCATAGCGATTTTCAGCTGTGTAACACACATGACAAGTTTGCATGGAATTAGCCATATTAGATTCAGTTCATTTCGCAAAAAGAGACATAAATAACTTTCTTTTATGTAGACTTTATAATTAATAAATGTTTTTTTTTACATTGTATTGAAATATGTTTCAATAATTTATTTTGTCTAGTTTATATAAATATTTTATTAAATTTTATTTATTATTTAATTTATAATTTAAGATTTTTAATTTTTATTATTATTTAAAATTTAATTAAAAAAAATGAAAAAAAAAATTCTTCTTTTATTATTTCTCATATTGAGCATAAAATCAATATACTTTATGAATTTTAGAATTTTAGCATAAACAGATAATGTATGGGACTGAAAGGGTTAAAAGTATTTAATACTAGCTTTTTGTAATATAATGCGTTCAACAGTAATATTGTCTTCTTGCACTTGCACCGCGCACGGTTATAAGCAGAATCTTATAAACATTACAGGTGGACATTATTCTTCCCCATTCTTTACTAGTAAACTTAACAAGTATCATTTTGAACATTGTTTCTCAACAATGAATTATACTTGGCGAATGTTGGAAAATTCGAACGTTAAAACGTTGGAAGACTTTTTAGATTGAAACGATTTCACATTCATTTAATGGTCTTAATAATAATTTTGCATTTTCAAAAAAACAGATAACAGACTATATCGATGCAAAGAAAAAATACCAAAAAAAGAAAATTTTATTTTGGTTGGATAAAAAATGATAACGATATCAAAAGAGAACCCCTCCCCCCTTCCCCTGGAAATATCATACTATATCAAGTGCCAGAACCCCCCCTCATCCCCTCTAATGTGATAACGTTATATAAGTATAGCCCCTTTAGTTAAATAATGTCGCCACTTTAATTATAATTAGTATGCTGAAATTATTCAATAATTTTTATTATAATAAGTCCAAAACATCATTGGAGTTGGTGTCGTGTAAATGTAGAAAATTTCCACGAACTGCTCTTGAATATTTTACTCTAAATATTTCAACTTTTGAAACATTGTCATAGTACATTTAACTATCTATTGAAACAAGTTCCTAAATTAAATGAAGAGTTATTAATTAGCCGTAATTATAGTTACATAGTTCCGTTTCATGCATAATTTGATATACTAAGGAGTTTATTAAGTTTAATAATAACTCAAACATATAACTGACATAGTGAGTAAAATTTATTTGCACAGAAAAGCAAAGTAATTTAATATTTTTTACGATTTTAAACAAATAATGTAGTAATAATTTTACAAATGATAAACTAACGTATTTGCAAATAAGCTAGTTATTTATTTTTATATTTATTTTTATTTTTATTTTTCTTTTTTCGTGTGAAACAAATGTGAAATTTACATTGATTCGATTATTTTGCACAATTATGAAGACGGTGGAAAGTCTTCTTCTTTAACCTTAACCCTAGATCTACCGGGAATTTTATTCAAGTTTTAATAAAACGTTCTACACCAGAATTTTTATTTAAAACTATTTAACTTATTTATTTACCTTATTTTTGTCTGGTTTATATACTTAGTTTATTTTAAAGAAATTTCTGGTTTGAATGAATATTTTGTATGTACCTGTCGGGTCCAATGGACCCGTCTGGTAGACGGAGGGTTAAATTCATGTGGTTTTGTTCGATATTTTTTTATTAGTAAGATATGAGATATTAGCTTGATATTTAGATTATATCAGGGTTCGTACGGGTCATTGAATTTCCAGTCTAAAAAATTCTTCGGTACCAGTATTTTGTTATAGAAAATGCATCCTCAAATAAGGCGAAATTTCGCCCGTTTACACTAGATTCATTTTTCTATTTAAAAAAAAATACTAATATTTGGCCTTGAAAATAACGGTACTTGTAAAACCCTGTTGTAAAGATTTAAACACAAATGCATATTTCTTATAGATTGAAATGTGCATTTCAAGCTTCATCAATAATCATTAAAAATTATACGTCGTAATAAATATTTATTAAACAGTCTGGAATGTCATTCGTTTCCAAAGTAAAACCTTTTCATGAGAAGTCACTTTAAACACGTGGTTGTGACCGGACAAAAAATACTTAAATGATTAACCAAAGAAACTCGGTGTAATATTATTTAATAAAGCAAATGATTTGGATAGTATTGTAAGGATTAAAGTAAATATAATATGTGAATGAATTAATTAAAAAAAATGTAGTAATTAAGAACTTGAATTATAAATAATATTTTTAAGCTTGAAAAATCGCTCTTTAACTTTGAACTGGAAATGAGACGCTTAAACCGACGCAGAAAACTGTTAGTTAATATGATTATTATTTTTGGAGTTATAAGGATGTTTCTTTTACGCAATTCGGTACAACTTGATTATTCCGTCAACCAAAAAACTAACGCCAAACTATAAGATTAAAAGCCAATAATGAATTATCCTAAGTGTCACATTCACTATATATATACAGGGTGATTCAAAAAATATGGGAAAGATTTTAACAGGTGATAGTACACATTTTGTGTCAAAGAATGCATGGTCGAAAACTAAACGTAAAATAGTTAGAGGGCACCAAAGGTTATGTTCTTATACGAGGCAAAAACACACAATGAACGATTAAGTTAAGTTACGAAAACAAATTTAATGGCATTTGATTACAATAAGTGCTCAAAACATTGACCGGCAGCTGTTATGCACGCAGTACAACGGCGAAGAACAGATTGGCGAATTTTCTGACATACAGCAGGCATATCGCGAACTTCCCCTACAGCAGCCGAAAGCTTGGCGACAAGTTCTTCTGCGGATTCAATGGGAGTCTCATACACAAGAGCCTTTAGCTGTCCCCACAAAAAAATCGAGACATGAAAGATCTGGCGAGCGCGGTGGTGCCTGGTGTGTTTCAGAAAATTCGCCAATCTGTTCTTCGCCGTTGTACTGCGTGCATAACAGCTGCCGGTCAATGTTTTGAGCACTTATTGTAATCAAATGCCATTAACACTAGAACGTCCGGAAATTTTACTCAAGTTTCATAAAAAATATTTGACACCAGAATTTTTATTTAAAACTATTTGACTGATTTATATAACGTAAATCTGCTAGGTTTAAATTTAACTTATTTTATAAAAGAATTTCTGGTTCCAGTTGACATTTGATCATATGGTCGAAGTCGAATCGACTCCTTCCGGGCGTTCTAGTGTTAAATTTGTTTTCGTAACTTAACTTAATCGTTCATTGTGTGTTTTTGCCTCCTGTAAGAACATAACTTTTGGCGCCCTCTAACTTTGTTACGTTTAGTTTTCGACCATGCATTCTTTGATACAAAATGTTTGTTTGGGTGTGTACTATCACCTCTTAAAATTTTCCCCATCTTTTTTGAATCACCCTGTATACCGGGTTGTTATAAAATAAGTATCCCTATTTGGAGCTGCCTGTAGCTTGAAGGAATAACCCGAAAGAAGCCAAAATTTGTATACATACTATTTGAGAAGGGGGAAGAAGACTGGAACAATTAAAAAAAATAATCGCAATAATCGCCGACAGATGGCACTTTTGTGTTTCAAATGTAATGTGCAATACAAGAACAAAGAATTAAGGCACGAAGCCGGATGGCATACCTAATATATTGGAAATTTTCACAGTGAATGGGGTTAAGATTTCGCATGGCGGTGCCGATCAAGTTCAAATTCCACATGACCATTGTGCTGCAAGACACAATCCAGGCGGTGGACGACGTGCTCAACTGCGGAATGCAACGCATAAGGAGTGATGTTTCGCATATGTTGTGATATGCGATCTTTTAAGTCATTGAGTTTTGCGACACCTCCATGGTACACAATAGACTTTAACACTAGAACGGCGGGAATTTTCACTCAAGTTTTAAAAAAAATATTTCACATCAGAACTTTTTCTTAAAACTATTTAACTTATTTATTTAAGTTATTTTTGTGCAGCATATATTAATCTTATATTACAAAGAAATTTCTGGTTCGAATCGACATGTATTCATTCAGAAAGGGTCAAAATGACACCTCGCCGCCGTTCTAGTGTTAAATGCCCCCAAAGCCAAAAATCCCATGGCGTCAGATCAAGGGATCGAGAAGGCTACGTCATACGAAAATACCGACTTATTACTCTAACATCTGTGAAATGTTGCCGTAACAACTGTTGAACTGCTCGCCCAATATGGGGCGGGGCTCCATTTTGCGTAAAAATTGTTTCAGACAGACACTGTCTTTGCTGCAGTTGAGGAACTACAAAAGTTTGTAACATGCGCAGGTAGGTATCTTTGTGCAGTAACCGAACACGTTACAAGGCCTGTTGGTCGTAACTCCTCAAAAAAATAAGGACCAAGAATAAAACTTCCAGTAAAGCCACATCACACAGTGACTTTTGGAGAGCGGAGGGGTATTTCGTGAATAACACCCCCACTAAAAATATTCTTAAGATTGTCTGAAGAAATCTCCAGTTTCTACAGAAATTTGAAGAAATTTTGTAGATTTAGCTTTACCTTCAAATTATCTGCAGAATTTTTAAAGATATTCTTTAAAATATCTGCAGAAATGGGCCAATTACCTACAGATTTTCTACAGATTTTTTTTAGTGGGGCAGTTCGTGCCTCCGAAGCCCATATTCTACAGTTCTGCGCATTGACTGTCTTATTCATATGAAAATGGGCTTCATCCCCCCATAAAATCTTCCATGGGAAGGCATCATCAACCTCCATTCGTGCTAAAAACGTTAAAGCAAAATCCAGTCTCTGCTGCGCGTCACCTGGTAACAATTGTTGATGACAACTAATTTTATACGGATAAAATTGGATTACCTTTCGTAGGACTTTTCGAACAGTAGCAAATGGAATATCCAAATTTCGGGCAACTCCACGTGCACTAGGACCGGCTTCTGGAGTCCCTGATGGCTCCACAATCGCAGTAGCAATTTCTTCTTGAATGCGGAGAGGTACTGGTTTCCCCCCTCTTTCACATTTTACAGCAAACGTTCCAGTCTCCTCGAATTTTTTTACCATTCTTCTCACTGCACACGGCGTCAAAGGACCTTTTCCTTTACGCATTCCTTTCACACGCCTAAATTCACGTAAATCAGCTGCACTGTTTGAACTGTTAACGTAGAATACTTTTAAAATTAAAGCGCGATCTGGTAAACTGAGAGCCATGTCGTACAATATTAATGGCAGAAATGACCACGTTTTGATTTTACTAATGATTACAACGGCGTTTGCACCGACAGGACCCGTAGCGCCATCTGTTGCCGATTTTTGTAACTATCTTTTTTTGTAGTTCCATTCTTCTTCCCCCTTCTTGAATAGTATGTGTACAGATTTTGGTTTCATTCGGGTTATTCCTTCAAGCTACAGGCAGCTCCAGATAGGGATACTTATTTTATAACCACCCGGTATATATATACATATATATATATACAGAGTAAAACCCCGATAATTCGGATTAATTGGGACCAGAGTCAATCTGGATTATTGAAATTCCGGATTATCCGGAGAATGAGAAAAAATGAAATAAAATATAACATACACAGAAAATCCCCTTTATTTTAAACATATTGAATATTTACAGATAGTAAAAAATGTTTAATTTCTAATTATAAATTTTGCAATCTTCTGCTGTGTCAGTTTTGTATACCTTTTGCGGGCCACACGGTCACGTATCCGCTTGAAGCATAAGTAGTTCGTTGGGTGTAGTCTCCACCTGACATTCAAAAGTAACCATTAATTGTTCTAAAAGAGATGTTGCTTCATTATGGCCATAGCTGCCAACTCTTCCGCTTTTTCAGACCACAAAAATTTAATAGAAATTTTTGCCTTTTTTAATCGGCCGATTACGGAGATTTAAAAAGGTAAAATTTACTGTAAAATTTTTGTGGTCTGAAAAAGCGTAAGATGTTGGCAGCTATGATTATGGCTAATAACTTTTGGTTCATCATCATTGATAATGATGTTTTCATCTGTATCATCTTCATTTTCATTTTCTTCAGCTATGCACAAAGCGATTATTTCGTCATCTATAGGTGAGGCGTAACCTTCATTATTTTCTGTTTCTAACCAATTGCTAATGTCGCTGATATCAACATCTGAGCAACCATCAACTTTTTTTAACATGCTCACAAAATCTTCAGGTGTAATTTCTGTTTCATTCTCTCTTATCAGGCATGTGATTTCTGCGTTTTTGCACACCAGTATATTCTTAGTGAAAATGATATTTCATTTAATCGAAACATTTTTGCGATTTAAGAGAACAACATTTTCTCTAAGAATATACTGGTGTGCAAAAACGCGGAAATCACATGCCTGCTTATTCTTCCTTCTGTTTCAAGCTTATGTTTCGAGAAGTCAGAATTTGCAGATCATAAATTCTTCCACGACTTTCGGAGAGTACTCAAGATTCAGCAATCATATAGATTACTTTCTTGATATTGATTGATTTGAGAATCTCTACCACTCTATGTTCTCCATCATCTTCTAAAAGTTCATTCAGCATTTGTCATTTATAAACTTTCTTAGTGTTCTGAAAAACCCCTTGATTCATTGGCTGTACCAATGCTGTCACATTATGTGGTAAACACTTTACCGTTATGTTTCCTTTTGTCAGTAGACTTTCTTCGGGATGTGTCGGGACATTATCAATTAGCAGTACAGCTTTGATGGGTAAGTTGCACGATTTTAAATATTTTGTAACACTCGGAACCATAAAATTGCCAAACTTGAAGTGATACATTGTTGTTTCTTTGAAGGATAACATCAAAGAATTCGAATTATTCTTCTAAAGATTTCACAAAAGACTTTTTTATTCAGAATACGTGGATGAAATAAATGAATGTTATGGAAATTTGCCGATCGCGTCTCAAATTTGAAAAAAAAAATCGACCAGACAAATCCGGCTTATCCGGAGATCCGAATTAACGGGGTCCGAATTAGCGGGGTTCCACTGTATATATATATATATATATATATATATATATATCATCACTACTTTAAAATGCAAAAACACCATAACCATACTTGCCAACATTCAACTAAACTTCCGTAAAATGTGAGTTAAGTTGACCCAGGTTATACGCGTTACTAACCAGGAAATTTATTCGATGTATCATTATATATTTAAAATTATGTTTCTCTATGAAATCTTTTTTTTCATTAATTTCTTTAGTAAATTTCTGGTTCGAAACGTGTTTAACCTGGGTCAGTTTAACTCACATTTTACGGAAGTTTAAGGGAAAGTTGGCAAGTGTGCCATAACTCAAAAAAGAAGGTGTATATCTCATAGCTGCCAACTGGTACGGATTTTTGCTACCACTAAAATTTAAAAGAAATTTCTGCTATATTTAATTATCAAAATTCGCGGCAATTCGGCGATTGAATTTGGCAAAACTTTCTATTAAGTTTTAGTGGTAGCAAAAATCCGTACAAGTTGGCAGCTATGATATCTGCAATATTTAACTACAAAAAACTTTTAAAAAACAAGTTAAAAGACAGGTAAAAAACAAAAACACAGGCAAAAAAATAGTCTGTTCTTCTTCAGTAGGAGGACAGACAAAACCTAACTCCACCCCCACTGCTAAAAATCTGCAGGTCTCTGAACACACGTCCATCCTGCACCCAATACAGAAAAAACTATTGTCATTTCAGTAACTAAATTAAAAAAAGCTAAAATAAACCAAAATTAATCAAAAAAAAAATGTAAACAAAGCATAATTTAAAATACAAAAACAAAATTTTTTTAATAAAATAGTCTTTTGGAAAATTACTTAAAAATTTACAATTTAAATATAAACAAATGAAATTAACTTAACATGTATGAATGCAGACGAACGTGCACCCTCCCAAACCTGCAAGATAAAAAAAATTTCCAAAAGCATGAAAAACAGTAGTACCTGTATAATGCTCCTCACCTGTTAATAATGAACTATTAATTTTTCTTCCGAATTCATTTTCAAAAACTAGAATTCCAAGTCTGCATGCTTCCTCCGATTCAAGACATCAATCCACATCCGTTCTTTAAACAAGACATTTGAATGTTCTGGAAGGATGCTATCACATGTTGTTTACGCCGCCAACCCACAATGTTTCCACTCACTTTTTAAAAATATATATACGTGTACTTTTTATATAATATATATATATATATATGTGTGTATATATATATTATTTTTTCGCATAAAAAATGGATAATATGCGATGTGCGGTGCTGAATTGAATTCTTGACCGAAACCACGATTTTAAGTACTTTAATTTAATGTTAGTGCTTGATTAGTTTTTAACAATTCAGTATTCTGTATACACCAGTTAGTAACATTGTGATTTGTTTTCCTTTCACGATAAAATTCTACAAAAGAAATTTTATTTTTACGAAATCTGAAAACATTTGTCATATTATAAATCAAATATTACAATCGGCAATTTCTGGCATGAATTCACAATTTTTGAATGCAACAGAAATTCCAGAAATTCATTTTCCAAATGCAAACTGGTTAATAGATAGATCATTATAGATAAATGACTATCAATTAAATTTCTTTTGCTCTAGAAAACTATTAAATTACAATTGTTATATTAAGTCTCAAAATATAAATTAAGTAAATTAAATGTTGAGGCAGAAACTCTACACAAATTCCGCTTCAGTATTGCACACTTAATTTTGTTATGCAAATAAATGTCATCGTAGTAGGACTAGTTACTTTCGACAATAAGCCGGCAACTTACATAAAGGCCTTTTAATTTAATTGAAATGCGTATAGTAGCAAACAAATTTTGTTTTCTCAACAATGCCGAGCCCAATACTGCTTTCAATTCTGCATTCAAAAGAATTAACTCCATTTTCGAATTAGCCAATGCTTCGAATTTTTCAAGTTTCTCTCTATTCTAAAAATATGTAACTCACGCTGTCACCGCCATCCGCCGGTTTCGAATTTTTTGTGACCGGAGATCTTTCTTCGTTAATATTAAGAAAAATACTGCATACAAAAATATGAAAATCGGCGGTATTATAGAGAAATGTTTGATAAACACGCTAATTCGGGCAGTTTTCAAATCGAATAATTATTTTAAGAGATATTTAATGCTAAAGTTGGACAAAATCGTTCCATTAAAAAAAGTTTTATAGGAGCAAAACTATATATGTGAATTAATTCATTTTTAGATCATTTTATACGTTAAAATTTCCCGGTGTGCAGACTACATTCACTTTTTTAATTCGACTCATTTTTTGTGGTTTTATTTCTATTTTAAATTCAAATTTTCAGCATTTCGAGAGATATTTTTTACTTATTTTAGAAAACGCAGAGTTGCCAAGTCTCCGGCTTTTTGCACACCACTATAATCTTAGAGAAAATCTGCTTCTTTTAAATCGGCTAAATATTCCAATTAAATAAAACAACATTTTTTGTATTAAAATACTGGTATACAAAAAGCCGGAGACTTGGCAGCTCTGGAAAACGGTATTAATTTAAAATGTTGCCAACTGTATAAACAGCACAAATTATAATGTTTTCTTCAAATTAAAAATTTATTTACACGTGACTATTATTAACAAAAAAAAACTTTCAAATTAGAATTAAATAATTACGTATGAAAAGCAGCAACTTATTGAAAATTACTCCATAAAAAATATATTTACACGTGAATTTTAAAAGAGAAAGGATATTGTAAAATAATAAATTCATTAACATGCGTTAGAATTCTTAAATAGGAGAAATTACGTCACATTTACGTCAGATTACACTTATTACGTAAAATGAACAAAAAGTAATATTGTAAAACAGTTTAAATTTGAAAATTGCGGGAGACATTAATTTGATATTTTGAGATTATTCTAATAAGATTAATATTAACTCAATTGAACGCGTTTAGACTACTTTCGCGCGACTATTTAGTAATTTAATAAAAAAAAAAAGATTACAAGTTAAAAAGGAAGTGTCATCAACAAAAAATATGATTTGAAAGAGAAATATCTGTGAAGCAGAAAATAAAGAAATTGTTTAAACCGTTTAGTTAAGATTCGTTAACCTTCTGTGTCGTTTCCGTCAAAAGAAGGCATTGGTATTTGTAAAATATATTTGAATTTTGATGCAGATTTGCATATTATATTAGCTAATTTTGAAATGTTTAACTGATTTTATTTAAACAAACACGAAAACAGACATTGTATCTTTTAACAGCAGCTGATTTTTCCTTAAAATTCCCCAATCGAAGAGAAATGAATAGAAACCCGTTTATAGGGAGAACGCCACTGTTTTTTAAATTATAATTCAATCTTTCAAAATCTTTTTAAAGCCGATCAAATTAGCGTGCTTGTAGAGACTGCGGTGTCTGAACGGGGGTTGGCGAGCGTAGCTCGTAGGGGGCCGAGCCCCTAGTAAATTAAAAAGAGCTAGTATATATAAATCAATCTTTTCAAATGCAAATCTGAAAGTTCCACATAAAATATTAAACGAATATATTCACCAATACCAATCTGTTGTGTTTGATCACATCAAGATAAATACTCAAGCCATATCATAAACATATATTTAAAGTTTCTATAGGATACCTGTCCAATAAATAAGCAACTACCCGCCAAGTGTTCCAAAACAAAGTACAATCGCTATGGGAAAAATGTAATTCTGTCACCACACTCCTAGTGCTAAGGTAGGAAGTTTTCAATTTCTTTCGGAAATGTTTCTTCTTGCTCTGCGATAATATGTTTATATATCTATCTTTCTCCCCTCTCCTCGATGTTTTTGAAGTAAAAATGGTGTAATCGTTATTGGGTAGCACAAGTTTTCTTTTTGTTCTACTTTCTCGTTAGAAATATTTTCTTAAAGGCATAATTCCAGAAACAGGTCACAACAATTGAATCTGTTAAAACAAAGTTTCTGAAAAAAAGAAGGCTCAATGGTAATACTTTTTTAGCTGTTTTACAGCGTTACACTGAGAAGAGAACCAGTCTTTAACTCATTTGCACTATTAGCATACATTTCAGGAAGTCCTCTTTTATCCAGTAATTCCAAATTTATACCAGAAATTCTAAATAATAATTTTTCGCTTTACTTATTAATAGCCGTTTCGTGATTTCACAAAGTAAACTTTCTTCTTTTGAAATTTCCGGTTTGGATTCAGAACTTCTGAATATAAAATTAATTCTTGTAATTCGGCGCAAATATAAGGTAATGATGAAAATAGGTTAACAATAACACAAATGGGTTTACTTTTATAAACTTTCTCTGTAAAAAGTACCGATTAAAATGTATTGTTAGTTGTAAATTTCGGTTCTTATGCATTATCCGGGACAGGTAGACAGATAGAGAAAAATGATTCTTAACCCTTTAAGCTCTGGTTGGTGAATTTCTTCAAAATTCCGCAAATGTCACATTGACACCGGTGTTTTCCAACCAAAAAATTCTGTTTACAATATACACGACAAAAAAAAATGCAGTAATTTATTTTCAAATAAATTTGGTTGGTAATTCCCGTGCCACTGTGACATTTCGGGATTAAAATTAAGTGGGAATAAATTCACCCACCAGAGCTCAAAAGTTTAATTGTCAATTTTGTTTATCGTTGTCAGTTTCTAACCGGGTTCAAAATCGTTCATAATTTAATGTGCATTTATTAAATGCATAATGCTGATAAAAATGATGTATAATATAAAATCAAGCTAAAACAATACAAAACAGTAATATAGTATTTATTTATTACATGCATAACTTCGAATTGAGGGCTTTTAGCAATTCAAGATTTTAGCAATGGCAGATTCTGGTGCTTCGTTAAGCTTACCAGAATGAATATAACATAAATATTATATAATGTCAATGAATATACTACGTTATACTTGTCTATATGCTACAGCATATTAATAGTTATGCGTATATACTAAATACTTCCGCCACTACTTTTAATATAGTGACTATGTAATATTAACTATTCAGCGAAAATGGAGAAAGCAAATAATATAAATAAATAAGGGTTACTTTAATTAATATTTTCGACGCTGTTGTTGGCACAGTGTATAAGACCTAAGCTGGATAATACGCCAGTACCCAATTTTTCTAATATTTTATTTTGTTAGATACGCAATAATGTATTAACATTAAAATTATTTCACGCAAAATGTATCGTGAATAAAAAAGAAATTTTAAACTAATATGAAAATTCCATCAAATTTGTTGATCACATAATGATAAATAAGAAAGCCAGGTCATAAATATCTGTAAGTCTCTATACTGTTTCTATACCTGTCCGATATATCATTATTATGACCAAGGCTCTCAACAAAGTAATTTTCATTACAATAAAGATCACGGAGCAAAAAGAAAGTGTATCTATTGCTTTACTCTTAGAAATAACTCGATGTCTTCAGTTTCTTGCACATGGTCTTTTCTTGTTCTGTCCGTCTATCCTCTCCGACATGTTAATGAGTTTTAATTCGAACCATCCAATACTACGAATTATCAAAATTCGAATTAAAAAGATTCTGTCGTGTAAATATTATAAATCAAAAATGACCCTGATATAATACGGAAGATTACATATGGAATTTTATGTTAATATTTACAAACACGCCAATCTGATGTGCATCACCAGTTTGTTAGTTTCAGGCAGAACTAATAATAAAAGTAAAAATAGTTTTTAAAGAAGCACTCTTTTATAGGAATTTATTGTTTATCATAAAAATCACGCCAAATATCACGGGTGCAGTTTATGTAATTCCAAAATATTTATGTTGCAATTCGTTATTTGGCGCGATCCCAGATTTTGTACAATTCATCCAATGATTATTTACCCTTGATAGGAAGTAACAACTCCTGAATTTATCAGAAAATATATAATTTTTGCTTTTTTTAAGATATGGCAAGAAAAAAGGAAACAATGTATATATATATTATCTATTGAGGATTTCTGTGTCTCTTTTCAATGTATAATCAGAATTTAACTTATATTGAACTATTAAATGATAAAAGAGGACGTTTTTATCCTTTTTAAATCAATTTTAATCCCAAAGTGACACAATGATACCAGAATTTTAAAATAACATTTTACATTCACAATGTACATGAAAAAAACCTTTTAGACATTTTCAAATAAACTTGTCCGTAAATACTGCTGTCATCCAATCGGTTCAATATTTTAGCACCAGAAGTACTTTTAGGGTTCGTACGGCTCCTTCAATTTCCAGACTAAGAAATTCTTCGGTACCAGTATTTTCTTACAGAAAATCTTCCCCAAGTAAGGCGAGATTTCGTGCGTTTAAACTAGATTTATTTCTCTATAGAAAAATACTGATATTTGGCCTTGAAAATAACGGTACCCGTACGAACCCTGGCTTTGCCCTGAAAGTGTTAAATGATAGAAGCGGATTTTTTAAAATTATTACGTTATTTATTTTTTATTTATATTTTCCATTTTTTAGACAGGGTTCGCACGCTATTAAGGGGACTTATCTGGTGGGGAAGAAAAAAAATGTAATACCATATTATCCTATGGGCAAAATACTTATCCTTCTTTTTCATTCAAATTTGGAAATTTCAACAATACTTTTTTTTCAGCACGTAGATAGGAAGGTTCTTTATCCCTCTGTAAGCTTAAAATATTTTAAAGATAATTATGGGTATTTTAAAATTTGTGTTAAAGTTTCAAAAAATTCCGAAAGGCATAAAAAAATATTCTTTACTTTTCCGTAACTTTGGACTGAAAAAAGATATAAAAATTTGGAGCTTACTGAGTGATAACGAATCTTACAATAGACGTGCTGACAAAAAAATATTGTTGAAATTTCCAAATTTGAATAAACTAGAAGGATACGTATTTTCCCCATAGGATAACATGGGATTCCACTTTTTTCTTCCCCACCACATAAGTGCCCTTAAGACACTCCCATTTTGTAAGGACTCTACCACCAGTAATCGCATAAAACTATCTTCTAGCTAATGAATCATGAATAAGATGATTGTTATAATATTGTAGTTAACAGTGTTGCCAGTTGGGCTACTTTTTAAAAATTCAGATTCTTGATTGGCAACACTTTTTTGAAATGGTAAAATGCGCCTTATTTAATGACATATTTATTAAGGCGAAAACAAAGGTAATTTTACCGTTTCAAAAAAGTGCTGGCAATCAAGAAATCTCAATTAAAAAAAAAGTAGCCCACTGGCAACCCTGGTGGTTAATATTGTGGTAGTGTCCTTACAAAATGGGGCGTGGCTTAATAGCGTGCGAACCCTGTTTAGAGTTTAAAATATTTCGCTGTTTTAGTTTCAGAGCCTTTCCATGTGTTTCGCGAAAGTGTTTTTGAGCATATTAAATTGCATTGTTGTTGAAACACCTATACAAAGATTATTTCGTGATCCAGCATCTGCGGCCTGCTAACGGATAAATTGCTTAAAGCTAAGTTGCATTAATTTTTTACTGAAGTTCCAAATATTGAAATGTTGTATAGACATGGAATGAATGAAATTTAAAATGTTGTATAATCCTCGAAACCACACCCATGTACATAATTTTCCTAATGCAGCATATCATAAAATCAATGAAAGATTCAATAAAAAAAAATTCCATCTGTACATATAAAAAACAAGTTAAGTAAAAAGAAGTAAAAGAAGTAGCCAGTGTCTAATGCGTACCGTGTGCTCATGTTCTTCGCTTAATTGAAAGAAATGCAATATTAAAAAATAATGTTACACACCAGAATATATAAAAAGTTTTACAAAAAAGATTTAAGAAAGCCAATTAGCAGTTTGAAATCCAGAATACACTGTTCCTTTTTCTAGTTACCTCTGTTGCTGTTAAGCAAATCAACGGAGACGAATTCCGAACACAAGTAATGTCCCGTTAGCCTCATTTCTTGAAGCTCGGGTCACCAGTTAGGCCTGTTATTAAAATCGGAACTCCGGTCCCATAACAGTAGTTCCGAATGGTGATTTTGCTTTTATACACTGCTCAAAACAATTAAAGGATATTTGAAGTTTTATATAAAATAAAGATATAAACGAAATTTTTTTGCCGAAAATAGAAGAAGAGAATCACAAATGCAAATTTTTCTGGTTTTCAAACTGTGGAGTATGCAAATTTTGAGTTCGACGTCAAAAACGTCGCTTCAGCGGCAGCGAATGAAATTTGACTTTCAACTGGATAAAAGATAATGAAGACAAGGATGATCGGCATTCAGTGATTGCTTTGTTTCGATGAGTACGATGGCTCAGCGAAGTCATTTGACAGATTCAGAAGCTTTGAGAATTGTTGGTAGGTTAGAAGGGGGCCAAACTCAAGCCGAAGTAGCGCAAGCCATTGGAGTGTCACAAATTGTCATTTCCCAGGATCTGGAACCGTTTTTTGGAGAGTGGATGTGCAGGCCGAAGACCAGGGAAAGGTCGTAGACGGACAACAACGCCCAATGAAGATCGGTATTTAGCGTTAACAGCTCGGAGACACCGAACCATGAACGCTACTCTTCTCCAACAACACCTTCGCTCGGCTACAGGCACCACGATTTCAACTCAGACTGTCCGAAACCGGCTCCAAGCTGTAGGTCTGTATGCTCGCCGACCGATGGTATGTGTTAGATTAACATCAAGGCATCGTCGCGACCGCAGGGAGTGGGCAACCGAGCATGTCAACTGGATGAGAAATGAATGGAGCAATATTCTGTTTTCTGACGAGTCCCGTTTTTCTGTGCATCCGGATAATAGGCGTATTTTCATCTGGAGGGACCGTGGCAGTAGGAATAATCCTGCGTTCGTGCACGAAAGTGTCAGATTTGGCGGTGGAGGAGTGTTGGTGTATGGTGGCATCTCCATTGACGGGCGCACTGACCTCTATATCATTCGAGATGGAGCTCTAACTGGTCGCCGATATAGGAATGAGATCCTCAGACCTATTGTAGTCCCTTATGCTGCAGCAATCGGAGATAACTTCATTTTAATGGACGATAACTGCAGGCCACATCGTGCAAACCTGGTGGAGGATTTCCTCTTCGAGGAAGGAATCGTTCGAATGGAATGGCCAGCATGTTCTCCAGACATTAATCCAATCGAGCACGTTTGGGACGCTCTAGGAAGACGAGTTTCTGGCCGCCAACAACCCCCACAAACTCTCCAAGAACTGGAAAGAGCTCTTCTGGAAGAGTGGGGCACAATACCCCAACTCGTCATTAATAGCCTCATTGAGTCCATGCCTCAAAGGTGTTCAACGTTGCTGGCCGCCCGTGGAAACCATACCCCCTACTGAAAATGATTTTCTTTGAAGAAAACACCTTTTCTTATTCTTTTTTTCTCATATGCACAAATTGTGTTTTTTTCCTTTAGTACACAAATGCGCAATAAAATGCATTTTTTTCTGCCAAACATGTGTAATTTATTCTCATATAACCTACTATGTCTGTCGACCATGTATCAATTAGCTAAACAGTTTACCAGATACAAAATCCACCTAAAACTGCAATATCCTTTAATTGTTTTGAGCAGTGTATCATGACATACATTTTATTACATAAATTTCTCTTTCAAAATTTCTTAAAAGATGTAAATATGCCCAGCAAAATATCGGTTACAATTACTATACCGTTCCACTTTTGCATGCTTTATAACGCTCGTGATAAAAGAATGAGACAATCATTATCGGTGAGTACAAGATTATTAGAGATAATATAATAGATAGAGATACATATTAGAGATAATATAACATACGAACTGACAACGAACATCGTTTGTGACAATTTTCATATAAATGGTTTTTACTCAATATTTTCCTCTCAGTTTTGGATCCAATTGTCCTATAATAATGCATAGCTGCCAACTCTTCCGCTTTTTCAGACCACAAAAATTTAATAGAAAATTTTGCCTTATTTAATCGGCAGATTACGGCGATTTAAAAAGGTAAAATTTTCCATAAAATTTTTGTGGTCTGAAAAAGCGTAAGATGTTGGCAGCTATGATAATGTTATACGTTATGTGGAAAAGAAAAAATAAGCTAAGGGAAAATATTGGAAATCTTTAACTTTTACTCCATTTGAATATTTTGAAATTTTTTGTCTCATTTCTATCGCATCTGAAGATGGAGTAAGTATTCATCCTCCAAAATACAAACTTTTTACTATTCAATATTTTCCAAGTTTTTTGTGAAATTAAAACACAGTATTAAGCGTTTCAGTATCTGCATTAGTAGCCAAACTGCCTAAGAAATTAAAGAATATCATTTGCACTAAAATTGACCCAATTAACTTTGATAATTACTCACGTGTATATGCAATATTATTATTAGAGCAGACGCATCGAAGAATTACTATATTTTTATGACTAGCAGGAAATTTAAGTATGGAAAAAAGAGCATGTAGCTGATATTAAATATAATAGAAAAACCATAGCTCTAGAAAGCTTATAACAAGAAGAAACCATGCAAATAAATTTCAATGAAAGTAAGATAATTTTCCCCTCAATTCTATACTATTCATCCATTATAAGAGAAACCATAGAAACAGTAACACGCAAAAATTCAATATGTAACGACGCAGCATCATTTATCTTATCAAAACCATGGCTGGAGTTGCTCAATAGTTAAGAAAACAAAAATAAACATCTGAGTAAAATAAAAAATAACGTTCATAATATGAAAGAGTACGTGAAAATTTGAATGACGGTACTTCATAAACCGTGTAATTTTAGAATATTTTTATTTATTTGTACTAAATTTATTTGTAATAAATACCATTTTATTTTCCAATTAGAATAATTGTGTTAAAATTAATCTAGTGTAATTTCGTATCCAGCGATTTCTGGAGTTCCATTACCTGAGATTTATTCTGTTGAGCTGAACCAGGTTTCAGACCAGTTGCTATAATCATTAAGGTTAGCTGGGTGAAAAAGTTCCACCAGATTCGTAAGGGATAGCTCAGATGGCAGAGCACTGGCGGCTTCAGCCAGGAGATCCCTGGTTCGAATCCTGGCCAGGAAATTTTTCGCCCAGTTGGAAATTTATATCTAATCCTTTCCTTATTTAAACGCCTTATTGATGCATAATTTCAGTCATACAATATGGCAAAAACATATATTTACTTTTACTGGTAGAAGTTTAATTCGGCAAAATACAAACCCTGTGTTTTCGCCATATTGTGTGCAACCGAAAAAGCAGTTCAATATATTCAATATAATATCAGTTTCAATATATCAGTTGTATTGAAAAAGATTTTTATATCTGGGCAAACTGCCACCAGTAAAAACAAACGGAAATTTATACCACATTTGTGAGAGAATTTTTGCATGCATAAAGTGCTTAAGGGGGTCCGGGACACATTTTCAAAAATTTTTTATTTATTGAGTTAAAATTTTGAAATTTTTTGTGATGGTTAACCATATCATTTGTAAACAAAATCAAATGATAAAACTTCTCATAGCTTTTTTTAAAAAAAAAATTAATTTAAAATTTATGAAAAAAGTGGTATAACTTAAAATCGTTATAACTCGAAATATTATTTGTAGAATTTAAATTGTTTTTCATTTAAATAAACAGAAATATATATTTTTTAATTTAGAGCCAGCATTTTAAAAAATATTAATTAAAAAAAATTAAAAATATTTAACGAGAAAATTACAAAAAAAGTGGTGCAACTTTTTAAAAAAATATCATATTTTCAAAAGTAAATATTTTTTTCAAATACATGGTGTGCTCGCAAAGTTTCAAGACTGGCCCTAGAATACAAAAGTTATTAAACATTTTTGTAGAGCAAACTAAAATTCTTCGAAATATGACCCTTGGGCATCAACACACCGCTGCCAGCGCTTTTTCTATTATTCATAGTCTCCCTGGGGGTCTTCGCGCGCAGCGCTGTTAAGTGACTTCGTCGAAGCTAGAATCGTGGATCATTGGAATCGTGTCGAATCGCTTCCCTTTCAGGTCTTTCTTGATTCGAAGGAATACAAAAAGTCTATGGGAGCGAGTTCGGGCTGTAGGCAGGCTTGTGGCAGTATTGCCACGTTAAACTTAGGCAAAACTTTGGCGTCTGCGGGCGACTTGTTAGAGGGCGCATTGTCGTGGTGAACAATCGTATCCTCTCTGGTGTCTGGCCGGACGCGCCGGGTCAGGTCAGTTTTACACTGGAATGTACCAATATTTGAAGGACAGAGTCCGGCGCGTCCGCCCAAGACATCAGAGACGATTGAATTGTTCAACACGACAATGCACCCTCTGACAAGCCGCTTGCCGCTGCCGAAGTTTTGCCTAAGTTTAACGTGGCAATACTGCCGCAAGCCCCCTACAACCCCGACCTTGCTCCCAGAGACTTTTTTTGTTTCCCGAGATCAAGGAAGTTCTGAAAGGAAAACGATTCGACACGATTCCAGCCACCCAAGCAGTTTCGACGAGGTACCTTAACAGCCTTGCGCGCGAAGACCCCCAGGAAGCCTATGAATAATAGAAAAAGCGCTGGCAGCGGTGTGTTGATGCACAAGGCTCATACTTCGAAGAATTTTAGTTCGCTGTACAAAATTGTTCAATAACCTTTGCATTCTTGGACCAGTCTTGAAACTTTGTGAACACACCATGTATGCTGGCTCAAAAGTAAAGTAAAATAATTGAAAAAGAGATGTTCCGAGTTTCGACCCTGTATCTTTAACTGTTCTCCAGTTATAAGAACTTAAATATGAGAAATGGTGAAAAAATCTATCATGGAGAAAAACGCAATTTCACAAGAACTCGTTTCCTTGACAACCATAGCTTGAAAGGCAGATTTTGAAAACAAACCAAAACGAAAAATTAATATTTCCTGTTCTAAATTAAAATAGAAACATGATTTAAACACCATTTTAAGCAGAAAACGGCAGAGAAATTTTTAATCCAATAAAAAAAAACTTGAAAATTTGAAGATATTTGTGTCCCGGACCCCCTTAAATAAGATAAAATTTCTATCCGTATTTACTGGTGGGAATTTGTCCCTGCGGTTATGAGAAACCGTTTATCCGATTTAAAAAAAAAAGCCGCCATCTTGTGACAACCTCCTCAGTTACTTCACTCTCAACTGGTAGACAATACTACAGCGCCTAGAAGATACAGTGTGGAAAACGGCTATTCCTATAATGCTTTAAAAAGTGCTAAAAACTTGTATCCCATAAATCTCCAACAATGCTCGGCGGCAATATGCTGATACGAGCGCCATCTCGTAACTCTTTTCATTATAAACCCCGTGTTTTCAAAAATTATAGAATGTTAAATATCGGAAACTATAAATATAAGATATTTTAGTCTGTTATAAGCTAATTTAGTTAAGGAATGGCGTGAAATAGGTTAAAGAGTCTCTTTTAGAATGACTATCTATTTTAAATCACTACGATGGCGCTACGATCGTCATCTTCTTATGCAGCATCGTTGTACATTTATGGGATTCAATTTTTTAGCACTATTTTGTAGCCGTTTTCCACACTGTATCTTCTAGGCGCTGTAACAATACACTGTATGTCTCCTCCTCTTTATTCAAAACTCCATTCTTAAATTAATATTGTCAAACATCTCTTACCGTCTTCTCTGTCTTTACGTTGAGTCTTGGATACTACTTTGAAAACATTTAGGATTTCTTATATTTTAAAAACCCGAATAGATTAAAACAGCTTCAAAAAATTATTAAAAACTGCCTAAAACAGAATTTAGATTTGTTGTTGTTGCTGTTGTTGAAAAATATTTTATAGGACATTGTTAATATTAGAAAACAATTGCTATTACGATACCAATACTTTTAATGTAAAGGTAACGTTACTGCGATGTTGTGGTTTCTTTGAAAATGTTTGCAATGCCAAGTCATGGTATCTTAGCTACTAGCATGTCAACCCAAATATTTCCAATTATTTAAAATCAATTTATAAACAATATTGGCAATTCATTGGAAGTATTACCAATGAATGGAAGGTTTGAACCTTATTGTTTACCACTGTAACCAATATAACTAATTGTGATTGCCTACTACAGCAAAAAAATGAAGTATTTCAAATTCTGATGTATAAATTTTATTGAAAGTTGCATAAAAAAAGAATTTGGGCTGTTTTTGTTGTTGAACAATACTGTCCAGACCATTGTTGCGCCAATATAAAAAAAAAATAGCTATTTAAATACTAGTCTTCCAATGTAAATGTAATATCTCTGCAATATATTTGTCTCTTTGAAAATATTTGCATTCCAATCCAAGATCTCTATACTGGCATATTATCCCAAATATTTCCAAAGTAAAATCAATTGATAATCAATATCGGTAATTCATTTTTATATCTCCAATTAAATGGAATACAAAAGCCGTACTGTTCACCAATGAAACCAATATAACAAATATTGATTTCCTACTACGTTAAAAAATTGCAGTACTTCAAATTAAAATATGTTAACGTAATAAGTTGAAGTTTTAGAAAGAAATCGATGTTTCAGTACCAATATTTCAAATGTAAAGGCAATATTGAATAAATATTGCTGTTTCCTTAAACATATTTGCAATTTTAACCAGGGTGTTTATAATACTGGCATATCATCGCAAATATTTGCAGAGCAAAATCAATACTTAAACATTTTCGGTGATTCATTGATTATACCTAGAGTTGCGAAGGGTGGAAAAAACCGGTTTTATTCTCGGGAATAAACCAGGTTTTTTGGGAAGGAAATTAAAAAAAATTCCGGGAGTTTTCAGAAAGTTTTAAGCATGAAACTTTTTAATTTATTATTTTTAGTTATTTTATGATTTCAATTTTTGTCAATGTAAACAAAACTAATAACATAAAATATAAAAAAATATACCACAGTTTACATGAAAACTACTGAAATACAAACTTAAGACGCAGAAATATTAAATAAGATAAATTTAAAAAAAAATGGTTTTTTAATCGTCGATAAGTACAAAATGAAAGAGGGAGATGAAAGACTCATCTTCCGTGGCATGAATATAAACTTCAACACTGTTCTTCAAATCAACGAATGTAAACAAAAAAGAAATGAACAAAAAAAAATGAATGCAAAAATACAAAGCAACTCGTTAGAAAATTAATATAAAGTATGCCTGAAAACGAGATGTGCAAGCCAACAGAAACTAAAGAAAAATAAATAAATAAATAAATAAATAAATAAAAATTAAAGAAACGTTCAACTCCTTACCTATTTACAGACGCCGTTGTTGTAAAGCTAATAAATTATAAAGACTTAGCCTGTAAAATCATAAGTTTTGTTAATTCATAATATAAAATCTATCTTTTTGGAACATTCTTCCCTGTAATTTCTTTAAAATAAAAATTTCAAATTGGAAAATAAATGGTTTTGTTTATCTTCAAAAACCCTTCAGACTTTCCAATATTCCCCGAAATTCCGAATTTATTCCCGAAAATTCCCGGGTTTATTCCCGTCACTCAAAAACTGTCGATTTTTTACAATTCTAATTATATCTCCAATGGAATAGAATATGGGCGCCTTATTGTTCCCCAATGAAACCAATAAAACTAATGTACGTTTCCTACTGCATCAAAAACTTACAGTAGCTTAAATTCAGATACATTGAGTTTATTAGATAAGAGCATCAAATGTTAAAATATCCAAAACGAAAAATAATGCCATATTAAATACACAAACGTTCGCTCTGGGAAGCTATTACAAGGCTGCCACTGCGAGTATTTTTTAATTCTAACTCGCACCACTTTCTGAAAACGAAAATTTTTCACATACAGTTTAACAATATTTGCAAGAGTTTTATATTATAAAAGAGAAATATATTATAAAATTTATTATTTTTTTTAATAGTGGTTCGAATACATTAAGGGGACGGTGGAGCTTAAAACACTTAAAAATATTTTTTTTTATTTTTGTAAATTTCAACTTAAATATTATTCAAGGGTACATTATATACATTATGGCATGCATTTATCACAAAAATATTTAAAAAAAAATTTATTTTTGAGAAAAAAATGGAATTTTACGTGTTGTCTTAGAAATCTTCGAAATGCCCCATGCGTCTTCCATATCAATGAAATTCCCCAATATTTTTTATAAAAGTTTGTTTTTTTCTTAAATAAAATAGAGCATCGAATTTTATATATTTGAATTTAAAGGTTAAAAAAAATCAAAATTTCAAAATTTTTTCGAAAAAATTTCAAAATTTTTCAAAATTTTTTTTTAACCTTTAAATTCAAATATATAAAATTCGAGGCTCTATTTTATTTCTATATATAAATCAAACTTTTATAAAAAATATTGGGGATTTTCATTGATATGGAACGCTCAGGGGGCACTTCGAAGATTTCTAACACGACGCGTAAAATTTCATTTTTTTTCTCAAAAATAAAATTTTTTTAATTTTTTTGTGATGAATGCATGCCATAATGCATATAATGTACCCTTGAATAATATTTAAGATGAAATTTACAAAAAATAAAAACAGATTGAAAATATTTGAAATTTTGAAAATTTTTCGAAAAAATTTCAATTTTTTTCATTTTTTTTAACCTTTAAATTCAAATATGTAAAATTCGATGCTCTATTTTATTTCTATATATAAACCAAACTTTTATAAAAAATATTGGGGATTTTCATTGATATGGAAGACGCATGGGGCATTTCGAAGATTTCTAACACGACGCGTAAAATTCCATTTTTTTCACAAAAATAAATTAAAAAAAATTTTTTTGTGATAAATGCATGCCATAATGTATATAATGTACCCTTGAATACTATTTCAGTTGAAATTTACAAAAATAAAAAAAATTACTTTTAAGGATTTTAAACTCCACAGTCCCCTTAAGGCAGTATTTTTTTTTTTTTTTTTTATAGAAAAATAAATCTAGTTTAACCGCTCGAAATTTCGTCTTATTTAAATAGAGATTTTTTATAAGAAAATACTGGTACCGAAGAATTTCTTAGTCTGGAAATTCAAGGGCCCGTACGAACCCTGTAGAAAAATTGTCGCATTTCGCAGCCTGCTATTATAATACCTTTTATTAAAGTGTATGTTATTAAATCGAGAAAACATGTGAAATACATGTTGGTATTGCTAAATAAAATGCACATTTCTAACTTCTAACAGAAATAGATTAATAACTGTTAAACTGTCTGAAGGCAAAAAGAAAAAAAAAAGTTACGTGGCACACACGACAGTTTCTTCGCTATTTATTTCCGCTCTTCAGGGAGATATTTATTAACACAGAAAAATATGACAGATTTTACAAAATAAAGGTGAGTGTAATGAATGAATACTTGACATTTTAAGTCGATGATGTACGAGCGACAAAATATGAAGTTTAAACAATTCAGAATTAAAAATATACTGAACATCTTTTCCAATAGAGTGTTGTTTTGAAGCTTTACTTGAATCTTGCTTGATTAATGTATTTAAGAATAATGAAATGCAGGTTTATAAAATAATTTGTAAGTGACGCAATAATTTTCAAAGCATTTACAAATTTTCAACATCTTACAACAGTTTTATAGTAAATTTTTATTGCAGATAAAATTTAAAGTTTTATTGTTAAAAGAAAACGCAGATGCCTAGTATTTAGCGTTGTTAATGTACCAATTGATTTTTGTTAATATACTAGACATTCATTAGTTTAATGGAAGTAAGTTTATTAGAAAAATTAAAATATAGAGTTAACCCTTTAGTGCGCAACTTTGCATATAGGCAAACAACAGTGTTTTGAATTTAATAGATATTTTTAATTCGAATATACCTAATTTACATCAGAAAATTAAAATAGCAATATTTGATTTAATTAATAACATACATTCCGTTTTTTAAATAAAGCGAAATTAGCCATTAAAACATTCTGGTGTAAAGTCAGATTCTCTGAACTACGTAATTTCTAGAACGTATTCTATCATGATTTCTTTCATTATTTTTCCTGTGTAATAAACATTTCAAAGAATCATACATGGTGTGTTCACAAAGTTTCAAGACTGGTCTGATAATTCAAAATTTATTAAACATTTTTGTACTGCGAACTAAAATTCTTCAAAATATGACCCTTAGGCATCAACACACTGCTGCCAGCGTTTTTTTAATTGTTCATACGATCCCTGGAAGTCTTCACGTGCAAGGCTGTTAAAGGACCTCGTCGAAGCTGCCTGGATCGCTGGAATCCTGACAAATCGCTTCCCCTTCAGGTCTTTTTTGATCCGGTGGAACAACAACAACAAAAAAAAAAAAATCCTGGGAGCGAGGTCGGGCCTGTAGTTGGTTTGCGGCAGTATTGACACGTTAAAGATAGCCAAAACATTGGCGGCGGCGAGCGACGTGTAAGAGGGTACATTGCCGTGGGGAACAATCCAATCGTTTCTGATGTCTGGGTGGACGCGACGGGTCAGGCAAGTTTTTCCCTGGAGTGCTCCATCCCTTTTAGCTATATTTAACGTGGTAATACTGCTACAAACCCCTTACAGCCCCGACCTCGGTCCCAGCACCTTTTTTTGTTCCCCTGGGTCAAGAAAGACCTGAATAGGAAGCGATTCGACACAATTCCAGCGATCCAGGCAGTTTCGACGTTGGTCCCTTAACAGCCTTTCGTGCGAAGACTTCTATGGGGCCCCATGAACAATGGAAAAAACGCTGGCAGCAGTGTGTTGATGCCCAAGGGTCATATTTCGAAGAATTTTAGTTCGCGGTACGAAAATGTTTAACAAATTTTAAATTATCAGACCAGTCTTGAAACTTGTGAACACACCATGTATATATTTTTTTCGAAACAATATAAAAATTGCGCATTTAGAGGTTAAAATATAACTAGCTGATCCAACCGGCGCACAGTGGAGTATTTGACCCAAAAATGCAAAATTTTAAATTTTGTCAACAATTGTAAAAATTATATTTTTTAATAGCTGGCTAATTGGCGCGTCGATTTATGTCTATTGCAGGAACCTGAGCCATATCCGGTGGCTCCTGGTCTCAGTTGAAGGGAAATGTTTCTTTGTGAGAAAACATGTTTTTTTGTTTCATTTTGGCATTGTTGTTATGTTTAATTGTAATTTTTTTGTGACTGAATGAATTGTTGAACTGAAATTTAATAAAGCTTACGTGCATAAGAAAGGACAAAGCTTACAAGGAAGGAGTCCTTACTGGGCATACTCAGAATATTTTGAAAAAAAATACCAATTAAACTACTTATGTATGTAATAAAGGATCAGTCAAATTTAGCTGCGGAATTACAGTAGAAAGTCTATAAGAAATGAAATACTTTCGAGTATTTGGCGGGAAAAGACGAAAGCGTCACACGATTTGGCGAGCAGTACTTTTCCTCGCCAAAAGCAAACGATTTTAATGCACCTGAAAATTGTTTGTTAATTGATTTTTAGAATGCGTGTAAAATGTATTTAATGAATTTAAACATAAACATTGAGAGAGTTTAATAAATACATTTTTTCGTATGACATATTTATGTTTCTTGTTATTTAATTTTATTACTTTGAAAACAATTTCATATATAAAAAATACTTTCATACATTTAAGCGTATTCCAAAATAAAGGCAAGATTCATTTAGCAGTTATTCATTTCAATATCAAAGAATTCGCTGTTTGCATAGCAACAAAATTGAATCGACAGTGCTCAATTGGACTTAATTTTGAGAAATTGAAACAATTTTAATTTTGTTTTAATTCATAAACTTTGATAGTTAACTTTCATTATAATTATATATGTATGACAAAATTATAGTTAAAACAAACTAAAACTGACAAAACTAAAGTTATTTACGTTAAATTTATTTTATAAAGTTCAATATGAAATGTTTTTAACTTAAAGAGTATTCGACATGAAAAAGTATTTTTCGAAATTTCATTTAATCGCCAACCGATGATAAATCGCCAAATAAACGAAATTTTCATTATTTTTTTACGAACGTTCTATCGAAGTTCCGCCAAAAAAAAAATTTCTAAACATATAAATCCATATAAGAAGGACGCTCTGTAATTTTTTCAGAATTTTCTGAATATGCCCGTATGGACACCTTCCTTGTTAGTGTTAAACTACGTGTTAAGGGGTCTCAGGAATCTTACTTTTTACCTGACGGTGCAATTTAGCAACATGTCACATTTACTAATTTTTTTCTCAGTCTCTATAAAACATAAATGTATAAAATTTTTAATATAGACAACCTAATATCTCTTCTATTTAAAATATATTTTTTAATATTCTATATTAAAATTTTATTTTATTTTTGCTATATTTAATTTTGATAAAAAATTTAAAATTGTTTCTTAAATTTTATGCTTGCGCGCAACATTTTTCACAAACTAATTAAGCAATTTGCATGAAACTTGGTAAATATCAACATTTTAAGGTAAAGAATAACTTATACTTCAAATTTAGTATTATAATTGCATTGATTATTTAAAATTAGCAATTTTTCAATAAAAGAATGAATTTTTTCAAATTTTTATAATTTAAATTTAAATTTCAAATAAAATAAATAAATAAATTGCTTACAAATGGAGTATTCGTTCGGACACATTAGTTTTACATCATTATGAATATTTTTGCGGTTCTTGAACCAATAGTTTTGTTATAGTCTTGCGCGCAGTGCATACAAGTAAAAAAAAAATAGTTTTTTATATGAAAACTAAGGGGCACTGCTCCCTACGAACTATGCTCGCCAACCCCCGTTCGGACACCGCAAACTCTAAAAGCACAATAATTTGATCGGCTTTTGCACCCACAGATTCTGTGTGTATGTATGTACGTACGTATGTAAGTACGTACATATGCATGCAACGCGATATCTCTTAATAGAAATATCCGATCGGCTTCAAATTGTATATGCTTATTTATTGAATAAAGGTTTCCTAACTAGTTTCTAGGTCACGTACATGAAGCATAAGTGGAGAAAGGAGGGAGTTAAAGAAGTCTGGAGAAGATGAAGAACTGATTAAATGGTTGAAAGTAATATTGGAAATCACAACTTGTGGGCATCGCATTGACGAAAAAGCTTCCAAACATATGCTGGTGAAGAAAAAAGACTGTATGTGAACCTCTACAATTGGCACCCCATGACTCCAACAATGCACAAGGTTTTGATTCATGGTGGCTGTTTAATTAAGAGTTTACCCATTGGTGGCTACCAAAAGAATCTGCCGTGGCCAGAAACAAACACTTCGACTGTACCCTACAAACTACTCACGAAAGAGCAATAGAGAATTATGTAACAGAGATGTCCTGAATTGGGTTATTTTAGGCAGTGGTCATTTCATAAGATTCTCCAGACAAAGACCAAGTAAAAGAGTAAACCATACAGTAGCGAAACCCTACAACATCTTCTTCAAGCTAGGTCTGGTGGTAATCCTGATAAAAGCCAAGAAGGCATCTCTATGCTATAGAGAATCCACTTTACTAACTGTATAATTAAATGTAACTTTATTAATGTAAATTAACTGTAATATTATTATGTGCAAATTAAATGCAATAAGTATAATGTAAATAATAAATTTTACATATAGTAAAATTATATACATTTAATTAAACACTACTGCTAAATAAAACAAATCTATCTACAATTACTTTTCGCTTATGAGCAGTAAACAGTTAAGGCTGCTAGTCCCTCAACTTCCAAATTCCCTTTGCTGATGTTAAGTCTATGGACATGTGATGTATACGTATTTTTAAAATATCTTCTTAAGAAATTAACATTTTAATCTTCTTTTTTCCTGGTTCTCTTCTTAAAGGATGCCTCTTTTTTTCTTAGTTTTGAAAATATTTATAAAATGCTTTCTTATTTTTATATGAAGTGTTAAAATCTTACTTACACTTCGCTAGCTTTTAAGATATAAAATATTAAATTTAGCATAGGTTTTAGAAATGTTTTCAGAACTAAGAAAAAAAATAAACATCTTTTAAGTAGAATATAAAGAAATAAGGAGCTCAAAATATTGATTTTTTAAAGAGATATTTTAAATATGCGAATGACCACATGCCCATAGACTTAACATTAGAGAAGGGAATTCGGTAATTGGGAGATTAGTAGTCTTAAGTAAACTTTATACAGAGTGTCCGGTCTCAACGGTGTCCAATGGCTAATTCCTAAACCGTTAGTCATAGATATATAGTTCCAATTACAAAAATGTTTTAAATCGGGTAAAGAAACATTTTAAAAGCGATTTGGGTCAATAAAAACATTTCTTAAAAAATTACGAAATTTAAATTTTTATACGGTCCCCCGTTCCTATAAGTTATATTTAGTAATTTTTTCCTATTACACTGACAAGTAAGACAAAAAGAGTCCCATTCATATAACGCTAAAATTGAACGAGTTATGAAACTTTAAAAATGCATGACTTATGCCACTTTTCTACTCTGAAAACAAATGAGTTCGGCTTGGCTTTGAGGGATCATATACCAAGTGATTAAAGTATTCGAAGATCTTACTTCATGTGTATCTGCGCTTTGAAAAAAAATCCTACAAGTATTATGATTAACCCTAGATCTACCGGGAATTTTATTCAAGTTTTAATAAAACGTTCTACACCAGAATTTTTATTTAAAACTATTTAACTTATTTATTTACCTTATTTTTGTCTGGTTTATATACTTAGTTTATTTTAAAGAAATTTCTGGTTTGAATGAATTTTTTGTATGTACCTGTCGGGTCCAATGGACCCGTCTGGTAGACGGAGGGTTAAGTCTCAAATTGGCTAAAATAACATATGTTTTATTTTGTCAGGATTTGAGACTGTTTCTCTTATGATTTCTTTTAACAAAAATTATGTTTTTTTTATAAGTTTTTATGTTACTTCAACAATCGTATGTATGTTTTTCCAGTTCAAAATTTGTACTCGAACTTTCACCCACTTTTAAATATCCGATCGGGATTGCATTTTACATACTGGCGCAAATCCGATAACAATCTAATATTATTAAGATTTTCGGTGGTTACCATTTATACTTATTTTACAGGATAACACAAAAAATTTCGGATAGATTTCTGCCAAGGAGTTCAAGAAAAAAATTAAGATTAGATAATACAAGACTTCGATTGTTGGGTTTTTTAACTTTTATGTATTTTTTAGCACTGAATCCGAAAAATACCTTAATTTTTAACCATCATGTCAGGATTTTCGCAAATCATAAATTTTCAAATTTAAAGACTAACAAAAATCGAATACTATAAAGTAGAGGAGATGGTTGTGTTTTTTAACTTCTGATAATTGATTTGTACGCACTTTTTAGCACTGAATCTGAAAATGACCATCATTTTTAACCATCACTTTAGAATTTTTTTGCAAATCGCAAATGTGTAAGTTAAAATATAGCAAAAATCTCATACTATAAAACATATGTAAAACATTTTTTATTTTATTTTATTTTATTTTATAAAAAAATTTATTCGATATTTTTGCTTATCCTGGGATTCTTACAGCTAAACAGCTGAGTGGTCCGATGAGATTGGGGAGGAAATTCAATTTTAACATTGAACTTCTTAACTTTGAAATTTGCAATTTGCGAAAAATCCTGATATGATAGTTAAAAATGAAGGTCAATTTCGGATTCAGCGGTACAGAATATAAAAGAATCAATTATCAAAAGCTAAAAAACATGACATAACCCAACTTTTGCAGGCTTGTGCAATCTAATAATATTTTAAAATACGTATCATTTTGTAAAGTATTGAGGCTGTTAATTTAGAATCATTTTATTTAACAAAAATTCTGTTTTTTCTTTCTTCTTAAATGTTTATTACAAATTGTGTATTTTCCATTAATATTCCAGAATGATTAAAGTTTTTAAATTTATATTGCAATGTTAATTTTACTCCCAAACATTTTTCATATCTGACGGAATTACATTTCGACTAAATTTGTGAATGACACCCAATTTGCAGCAAAAAATATGATCCAACTTTAAACAGCTATTACTCGGTCAATTTTAATCGTAGAATAACGGGACTTTTTTTGTATTACTTGTCAGTGTAAAAGGAAAATTTCACTAAATATAACTTATAGGACCGGGGGACCGTATAAAAATTTAAATTTCGTAATTTTTTAAGAAATGTTTTTATTGACCCAAATCGCTTTTAAAATATTTCTTTACCTGATTTAAAACATTTTTGTAATTGGAACTACATGTCTATGACTAACGGTTTAGGAATTAGCCATTGGACACCGTTGAGACCGGACACCCTGTATAATATATTTATTTTCTAAATACACTGACGGAAAAAAAAAATCCCAACACCAAGAAAGACTTGTGTTAGATAAACGAAATTTGGTAGGCGTGTTTATACATCTGAAAGATGACATCGATTCAAATTTCGCGCTTCGCGCATAAGTGTGGCGCTAGTGGCGCCACTCAGAACTTGCAGATCAGGTTTACTTTAAATGCGTGCTGTAAAGTTCGTGGGAATTATTTAGCTACGAAACGTGACGTATTGAGTTGATGTTTGCCAAGAATGCCTTTAACAAGACGAAGATGCCACTGTCAACAGCTCCCCGAGTTGGAACGAGGTCGCATAATCGGGCTACGAGAAGGTGGATTTTCTTTCCGCGATATTGCAGAAACACTTGGCTGGAATGTATCCACTGTGCATGATTGTTGGAAACAGTGGTCAATGGATGGTGCTGCATCAAGAAGACCGAGTTCCAGGCGGCCACCTGCACTCCTGAGAGGGAAGATCGCCGTATTCGGCGTACGACTGTGGCGCATCTTACTGCGTCTGCGGCAGAAATTCGAGCTGTAGTTGGTACGCCAGTTACACAACGAACTGTTAGAAATCGGTTACTTCAAGGACAGCTCCGAACTAGGCGCCCTGTAGCGTGCATTCTACTGACTCCAAGCCATTGCCGTTTGCGACTCCATTCGTGTCAAGCCAGAGCTCATTGGTGGGCAGAGTGGAGATCTGTTGTGTTTCTTTTTCATCAGAAAACACAACAGATCTCCACTCCGTCCTCCAATGAGCTCTGGATTGACACCAATGACGTCGCAAACGACAATGGTTTGGAGTCAGTAGAATGCACGCTACAGGGCACCTGGTTCGAAGCTGTCCTTGAAGTAACCGATTTCTAACAGTTCGTTGTGTCACTGTGGTACCAACTACAGCTCGAATTTCTGCCGCAGACGCAGTACGATGCGCCACTGTCGTACGCCAAATATGATGATCTTCCCTCTCAGGAGTGCACGTGGCCGCCTGGAACCCGGTCTTCTTGAGGCAGCACCATCCCTTGACCACTGTTTCCAACAATCATGCACAGTGGATACATTCCAGCCAAGTGTTTCTGCAATATCGCGGAAAGAAAATCCACCTTCTCGTAGCCCGATTATGCGACCTCGTTCCAACTCGGGGAGCTGTTGATAGTGGCTTCTTCGTCTTGTTAAAGGCATTCTTGGCTAACATCAACTTAATACGTCACGTTTCGTAGCTAAATAACGACCACGAACTTTACAGCACGCATTTAAAGTAAACCTGATCTGCAAGTTCTGAGTGGCGCCACTAGCACCACACTTATGCGCGAAGCCAGAAATTTCAATCGATGTCATCTTTCAGATGTCTAAACATGCCTATCAAATTTCGTTTATCTAACACAAGTCTTTCTTGGTGTTGGGATTTTTTTCCGTCAGTGTAGATGCATACATTTTGGGGGGGGGGGGGATAAAATTTATAATATGTTTAATTTAAGGGTATGATTGGAAAACTTGATATGTTTATATTCTATAATAAAATCCTAATATAGAAAGGCATTGTAAATTACCGTTTACAAATTAAGTTAAGTACCATTATAGTCTTTGTAAAGTCATATTGTTACGACAGTTACACAATAAAAGTTACGTCCGTTACACGTGTAAATGCCATTTTTTTTCTTTTTTATTATTCCGAAATTAATTAAACAAGTTGCTGTTATAATTTGGCATTACTTAGTGTTGTTGAGAACATAGAATCACTTTTTTTAACGGTATAATGTTGATAATTTTTACACTTCAATGAAGGCAGAAAAAATATTTGTATATTTTATATTACGTCAGTTACAGAATTTTGAAATGCAAAATTTTGGGCGCTAAAAGAGAGATTGAAATAATCTGCAGGTATTTGGGTATTAAGTCCTTAGTAAGAAATACTTTAAATTGTAAAAATTTGTTCTAGCTTTATTAGTATATTTTCTATATAGTTTTGAAAACAAAATTCGATGATCAAATGTTACATCAGTTACGATGGAATTGCCCTATAACATTAATTAAATGTATTTACTAACAGTAAATGAATAGCAATTGTTTTAATTTTATACACTTGAAAAATAATTTTGGCTAGGTTTTTGGGTCAAATATTCCAGTGTGTGGCGTCTCCCGGGCCCGTGAGAATGGCCCTTAAATGAACTTCAGATTTGTATGATTTTATATCTTTATCTCCATTTTTTTGATTATATATTTTTTAATTCAAAAATCGCGAAAAAATATTGAATTGAAAGTATATGCTATTTAGTGGTTTATTTTTTGTGTAATTTTATTTTCGGAAACCGCGTAGAAACACTCAGGTATTTACTGAATTCGACAAAATTTCCTCACATTTTATTTTGTAAAAAATATTTCTACACGTTCGAACGTTTCAATTTTTTTTGTAGGTGATGCAAATCTGGTCTATTGAGGTGCTCTAAAAAGAATGTGTTAAAATACGGACGTTTCGTTACTTTTAGCGTAGAAAATATATCGTCTCCGTGAGGCGCGAAGTCACCTTCGTGTGTGGGTATATATGAATGGGTTAAAACTCATATTTTTTATAACCGACTGCACCATCGATTAGAAGAAGATTACAGTTTTAAGAACATATTTTTGGTTTCTGGGTGCCTCTAAAATTGCGCTCTAGTGCGGAGAAACAGCGACGAAACACTTAGGATTTTCCCGATTTGGTCGACATTTTCTCACATTTTATTTTGTAAAAAATATTTTGATCCATCCAAACGTTTCAAAATTTTTGTACGTGATGTAAATCTAGTCTGTTGAGATGCTCTAAAAAGATTATGCTAGAATGCGCACGTTTTGTTACTTTTAACGTAGAGAAAATAACATCCTCGTGAGGCACGAAGTCACCTGCGTTCTCCGGTGTACTTGCAAGGGTTAAAGTTCGTATTTTTAAAAACCAATTTCATCATTGATAAGAAGAAGCTTTTTGCTTCAAGAGCATATTTTTGGTTTGTTAGTACTACCTCTAAATTTGCGTCCTGGTAGGGCTGCAATAAGGAGAAAAAAATTTTACTTTAAAACGTCCCTTTTTGAAAAATGTTTTTAAAAGGGTTAACTGCGACATTTTTTTCTATTGATTGCGCCATTTGAGACGCAAGAGTACGTTCTTTCGGAATATGTCTTTCAATTTTAACGGGTTTTTTTCAAATTGGATTAAAACAAAACAATAAAAAGAATGGAAATAAAGTCGAAAACATGTCTTCGCTAGTTCCTGATACATAAATGAGTTTGTAGTGCGTACTTTCCCTGACCGGAGATCAAAAAGATGATTTTTTATGAGAATGAGTTGCGATGTTCAATTAATAACTCAACTAATTATTGGAAATTTAAAAATCTGAATCTCGGGCGCATCAGGAGACACTTTGGGTTAGCTTCACAGAATTTTTCAGCCTCCTACGTCACATAGATTTTGCTAGCCGTCACACTCACACTGACAGACACGCAGACAGAGCGAAACTTTGTTTTATTAGTAGAGATGTTTTAACTGGTTTACAGAATTACTAATCTACACATAATATATATGATAACTAGCATCCATCAGGCCGAAATGTCGAAGAAATCAGTTGGATAAATTTAAATGTTAATATTCGAAAAAAAAAATTATACTTACTGTTTAGTAGTATAAAAGTAACCTTGGAATAACAGCTGTCGAATTCTCATTTTCAAGTGTTTTTTTTGTTGTTGTTTTTTTGGTCATCAGTTGCCTCAGGTAATGCTCAAATGCTTATCTATCAGCAAGTGCCCCCAGTCTTCTAATGTAGCCGAGCCAATCCTTTCCGAAAGGAACTTCAGTGAGAACATTCTCCAAACGGTGTAGTAAAAGCAACATAAGTTTCTCCAAGTGACAACTCCCTTGGACCAATGTCCACAATAATTTTTAGAAAAGTTAAATGCTGGGATTTATGTATGCTGACAGCAAATACAACTGCTAAAGGCTACACAGATAGCATGGACATTAGCAGTAAGTTTGATTTTTCTGACATTATCTTGCCGTGACAAATTTGAATTGAGAAATTCACAGCAAATTTCCCGCAAGTTATACCATCACCCACTTGCATGAGTAGATTGTTGTGAAACTGATGGCAAGACTGTCTTTAATTCACGAAAGTGACGAAAGCAAAAAATGCTTCTGTTGAGAGAATAGACAATTCGCACATACGCAGAAATCTTATTTGTTTATCATCACTTTTTCTAAACGCTATACTTATCAAATACCAAAAAAGGGTCGTATTGAAAAGTATAAATATTACCTTAATTTGTTTATGGCGATGAAAACGATGCATGCACCTTCTGAAGGTGTGTTCGCATCAATAGACCTGATCATGTCTATGGACCCCCTCCGAAGGGGTTAAACTTATAGTGTAACAGTTGCAAACATATAGTAGGGCATGGAAAGGTTACTACTTTGCAGTTAGTTTGTAGTATTATTGATTACTTGTTTGTCGTTAATTTGCAATAAATTTGATACAGCATGAATTTAACTTGCACAACAAATTAGCTGCAAGTTCAGGGTGTGGTGACTTCGGCATTTACGTTATTTTGCTGTAGTCTTGTTATGAACTTTCAGTGTTGTCATGCTGAGCTTGCTGCAACTTTTCAGGTTTTCAAAGGAAGACTGCTGCAAATTTTCCGCAAATTAGAAATGCTATCTGGGTACTGAGTTCATGAGCAAAAGACTTTTCTTCTTTACAAGATATCGAAATAGGTGTCACATAGACAGGGAACCGGCTGCAAAGACCATCACCTCATTGAGCCAACGACTGAAATTCCACTATTGGACAGAACTCCATTAGCATATTAAGATGCAACTGGTCTGCCAATATCTTGGTGGAAACCACAGGCAGACACGATTTTAGTGGTTGATCAGTAGGTTTATCATTGTGTTTTCCTGCACTCAAATGTATGAAAATAGGGAGTTAAGCACTGTAATTTTCTTTAAAAATTATACTACTTTAAAGGATATGTTGCTCGTAAATTAGAGGCTGATACATTGCTATATCCGGACAGACCAAACGACGACTATATGTGCTATGTATTTATACAATTAGAAAGGCACCTAAAAAACGATGCTGGCAAAGACGTGTACAATAAATTGAAGCTACAGCAATGCAGATTTCTCCTTTTGCAATAAAGGGACACTAAAAAGGCATGAACCATAGAATGTCGCATTAATAATACATACATTATACTCAATTTATGTTTTTAAAGAAAGTCTTGTATATTAATATTTAACAAATCGCTTAATAAACGCACACGAAAACATTAAATATAGTACCTTCTCCGAATAGTAGTAATTTAGCATATAATAAAAAAAATATATTAAAATTTGAATTAATCATTCAAAGAGGCTGAAAAAGTTAATAGTGGACGTAATAGTTAAACATTTCTACAAAATTTGGATTTTCTAAAAAACAATTTTATTATTATTATACTGATTATCTGCATTTTTGGGAATTCTCATTCCAAATATGACTTCATGTTTCATGACATGTTTTTGTCATCACGTACCAACAGTTTTCCCCCCAAAACTGCTTCAACGTGTGTTACATTCATATGTAATGCTCGTTGGACTTAATAATAGTTAATAAATAAAATAGAACAATTTCATTCGAAAATTCATAAAACTATCTGTAGATGTATGTATGTATATTGTATACAATAAAATACGTTTAAATTCATTCCCTTTTCTTAGTCAACGATTTTTAACGGGCCTTTGCTACTAAAGCTTATATATGTATATATATGTATATATATATATATATACAGGGTGATTAAAAAAAGATGGGAAAATTTTTAAGAGGTGATAGTACACACCCAAACAAACATTTTGTATCAAAGAATGCATGGTCGAAAACTAAATGTAAAAAAGTTAGAGGGTGCCAAAAGTTAAGTTCTTTGTACACACAATGAACGATTAAGTTAAGTTACGAAAACAAATTTAATGGCATTTGATTACAATAAGTGCTCAAAACATTGCCCGACAGCTGTTATGCACGCAGTACAACGGCGAAGAACAGATTGGCGAATTTTCTGAAATACACCAGGCACCACCGCGCTCGCCAGATCTTTTATGTCTCGATTTTTTTGTGGGGACAGCTAAAGGCTCTTGTGTATGAGACTCCCATTGAATCCGCAGAAGAACTTGTAGCCAAGCTTTCGGCTGCTGTAGGGGAAGTTCGCGATATGCCTGGTGTGTTTCAGAAAATTCGCCAATCTGTTCTTCACCGTTGTACTGAGTGCATAACAGCTGCCTGTCAATGTTTTGAGCACATATTGTAATCAAATGCCATTAAATTCGTTTTCGTAACTTAACTTAATCGTTCATTGTGTGTTTTTGCCTCGTATAAGAACATAACTTTTGGAGCTCTCTAACTTTTTTACGTTTAGTTTTCGACCATGCATTCTTTGATACAAAATGTTTGTTTGGGTGTGTACTATCACCTCTTAAAATTTTTCCCACCTTTTTTTAATCACCCTGTATATATATATATATATATATATATATATATATAATTAAAATGAAATCACAATGTATGAAAAAGTTGATAAAATGCTGATGATGAACAAAATATAAACAGTGGAAACTGGAAATGTACAATAAGAAACTATGAATAACCTACAGAATCATCAGAAGAGCTTGCAGGTTTAATTCATAGTGAAGATATGTTATTTCATCCAATTTTGTCGGCATTATGCCTAGGATGACAAAATTTAGCTCCTTATAAACATATCAAGACATTTCCAGGGCTCACACTCGGTCCGTTTTTTGAACACCACTTTCATTTTTTTAAAAATACACCACTTTCATTTTAAAAAATACACCACTTTCATTTTTAATCTTCTTTATAAATTTTGTAGAAACATATCGGGAAGAGCGTTTCTCTTGCAATTGTTGCAGAAACCTACCACGCATTTCTTTCTGAAAAATTACTGGTTTTCAAAAAGCGGACCAGCGGAGGTGTCCTGAAATCATTTCAAAAATAAACCAAAAATTACACATAAGACATGAAAAGATAAATAAATGAAGATAAGAAAACACTTTCAATGATAGATAAAAATCTATAATACAAGACGTTTGACTTACTAATGGAGAATGTGCAAAGATGTGAATGGATTTTAGATATTGATAACGATGTGGCTGTGATTTAACTACTATAAAAGCACATATTTTATAAATATAGAGAAACCTCTGCTCATTGTTGTGAAAAATTATACTGTAAAAGAAGTCTTTAACAAAATTTGGTGCTGCCATCTATTGATAAGAATTAACTAATAAACTCTAATTGATAATGATCAAAAATGAAATGAAAAATATAAAATAACTTAAAATATATAGGAAAAGCTTAAAATAAACAGCTAACAAGGAAGGTCTCCATACGGGCATACTCCAAAAAATCTGAAAAAATTATAGAATGTTCTTCTCATGAGGATAGATATGTTTATAAAAAAAAATTTCGGCGGAAATTTGATAGAGTGTCCGTAAAAAAATGGTGAAAATTTCGTTATTTGGCTATTTATCTCCGGTTGGCGATTGAATAAAATTTCAAAAAATACTTTTTTATGTTAAATACTGTTTAAGGTAAAAATGTTTCATATTGAACTTTAATTTAACTTTAATTTTGTCAGTTTTAGTTTGTTTTAACTATAGTTTTGTCATATACGTGTTTATAATGAAAGTTAACTATGAAATTTTATGAATTAAAATATAATTTTAATTAATAAAATTGTTTCAATCTCAAATTGATATCCAATTGAGCTCTGTCGATTTAATTTTGTTGCTATGGAAACAAAAACTTCTCCTATATTGAAATGGAAAACTGCAGCATTCTTCACCTGGTCATTATTTTAGAATACGCTTAAATATATGAAAATATATTTTTCAATATGAAAGTATTTTTTATAGATGAAATTATTGTTACAGTGATAAACTTAAACAACTGCAGCAACATAAATATGTAATACAAAAAAGTATATATATGTATTAAACTCTCTCATTGTTTAACATTAAATTCATTAAATATTATTAAGACGCATTCTCAAAATCAATTAACAATCAATTTTCAGATGCATTAAATTCGTTTTCTTTTTTCGAAGAAAAGTGCTGCTCACCAAATCACGTGACGCTTTCGTCTATTCACGCCAAATACTCGAAAGTATTTTATCTTTTTACAGACTTTCTACTGTAATTCCGCCGCTAAATTTGACTGATCCTTTATTACATACATAAGTATTTTAATTGGTATTTTTTTCAAAATATTTTGAGTATGCCCAGTAAGGAGACCTTCCTTGTAAGTAAGTGTTGTTAAAAGTATTGATTAAACTGATTATTTTAAAACACTTATTATAAAAAAATAATAAAAAATGAGTAAATGGATCATATTTTAAAATAATAATGATTATTATATATATATATATATATATATCGATCGTAAAAATACAATTTTGTGTAGTAATCTTTAAACGTATTATTTAAAGATAAAGGGCAGCACTAATTCTAAAACATTTGTGAATACTTTGGCAGTCATTAAATGTTTTAGCCAACGATAGAAGGCAGCACTATTTCTGTTTCATTAGTCAAAATACTGTAATTTTACTATTTCAGACTGCTTACACTATATATTTTTGTTCCATGGTAAACTCTTGGATTTTTAATTAAATATTTTTGGCAACATGTGCAAATCATTCCTTATACCTTTTATGCTGTCTCATTTATGATATGTTGGATGTTCAATTGGTAATGCTTTTTTTTAATCCATTTTAATGCTTTATATATATATATAGCGGGTGTACTAGAAAGGACTGACTGATTTTAAAATTCAATAACTTTTAAACGGTGACAGATATTTAAAAAAATTCTTGCAGGAGTGTTATGCATAAGGTCAAAAGTTTTTTTTACAGTGATTTTCGATTTTAGTTCGAATTACAAACAATAGAGGCGGTGCGATCAATATAGGCGCTAAATATAGGCTCGATTTTTCTCGATAGGCCTTTCTCTTTTTCCATGCAGAAAAGGGAGATTAAAATGTATTGAGTGGGTCCCGAAGTACCTAACATCGAGCCTCAATTTAGCGTCTATTGATCGCAGCGCCATCTATTGTTTGTAATTCGAACTAAAATCAAAAATCACTGTAATAAAACTTTTGACCTTATGCATAAACCTCCTGCAAGAATTTTTTTTAATATCTCTCTCCGTTTTTAAGTTATTGAATTTTAAAATCAGTCACTCCTTTTTAGGACACCCGGTATATATATCCAATGTTATTTCTCTTTCTTTTCTGTGTGATTTATTGTATATGTTAGAGCTTATTTAGAATTTTTTAGCCTGTTATGGCTAATGCAAAGATAAAACCGCACATATTATTTCTGGAAATCAAGGTGAGTTGGGCCTCAGGATTATGCCTTGGTTCCACAAATATATCCATTTTTCCAACGTTTACTGTATTTTCAATTCCTTGTCCCACTTGTTATTATCACCTATTTCAAAGAACTTTATAATGGTTTATCCATCAATTTTAAATTGAATAAATTCCTTTATGATTTATATATTCACATTTGTTGATGATAATTTATATTCGTTTACTAGCAGACCCGCCCGTCGTTGCCCGGAGTCCGTAAATAATAACCTTAAACAAAACTCAAGTTTGTATGATTTTATATCTTTTGAAATTCTTTTAAATGAACCTAATTTCGGAGGCACCCATTGCCTCCCGCATCGTCTAGTGCGTTCTCAACAAACTTCTTTCCGAACGAACCTGTAACATGGGTCCACGCTACATAAGGAAGCATGTACCGGAAGTGAGCCGCACGTGCCGGAGACAATCGAAAACCAAGTTGAGTAAGCCAAACCTCGTAGTAATCAAGCGCATAGAATTGAAAAAAAAAAAGAATGCATCATGAATGTTAGAAAATGTTGGTAACTGAAGTCTAAGATAAAATTTCATAATACAGAAGGTAGTTATAGTTCTAATCTAAGTTGAATGAACCGAATTAGGTCCTTAGAATTGGAGGAAAGAATGCGCCCCAAGCGGTAGAAGATGACCTCTCCCCTTGTAAATTTCATGAATTAATTTTAACATTAACACGATATTTACTAAACTGATGAAATCCATTTTCTTAAGTTACCTTTAAATTAACTCGATTTTTAATGTACGGCTGTAGTGAGTAATCGTAAGTTGATGCTAAAAAAGGAGATTAATGTTAAAAAAAAGTGGTAACTGAGGTATAAAGAAAGACCGGGCCCTGGGGGCCAGAGTGGTTCAAAAACTTCAAGGAGGGCCAGGGACATAACTGGCATGTAGTTGGGCATAAAGATGTTGTTAGTAGCTTTCAAAGTAATCGGAAGACGCTACAACTATGTTAAAGAAATTGCAAGCAATTCGGAAAATTTTTAAAGAAGCTGCACCAAGGGCGCCAAGAAGGCGATTAATATTCAAAATTGGTGGTAGCTGAAGCCTGAGAAATTTTTTTTGTCTCTCATATAGTGACAGGAGGACGTAAGAAGTTGTTAGAAAAAAAAGCTTCTGAATTGGACCATTTTTAAAGGAGCTGTTAAAGGGGGCCCAAATGGAGCCAATTGATAATTAAAAACAGGGCCCTAACATGAAACATGTTAAAATGTCTTAGTACTTAGAGCGTTAGATCTTCAATTAGTTAAAATTAAGCATAGGGAATAATATGAATTATTCGTTAAAATAATATTTTAAAGAAATGCACAAAAATGGGGTAAATGTTTGAAAAGGGGCCCTCGGGCCTCAATAAAAATATGAGGGTATTGGTCTGGGAAGAAGACTCTAAGACTCAACTTTAAAATTATGCACTGAGAAGCTCATAATAATATTCTTAAATAAACCGGAAATTTGTATCGCAGGTCGGTACAGAATGGGGCGGTAGAGACTTTGCAAATTACCAGGGCCCGACTCATGTTCAGTTGGAAAGTTGTGTAAAGTCAGTGGTTAAGGTTTTGAATTTTTATTTATCTCACATTTTAAACTCTTTTATTCAAAATTAATTGGTGAACTCAATCAAAATTTAATTATGTTTTTAATATTTTAAATTTTTATTGAAAATCTTTAGATGAAAATGTAATTACAAATGCATCCGAAACTGTAATACTGAAAAAGAAATAATAAAACTGCAAGCAAATATGGAATATAAATTTTTAAAAAAGGTACTATCCGGCAAATTTATTTTCTAATAGTGTAAAGCCTGTTTAAAACGGAATCGTCGGAATATTTTTTTTAGATACCCTTCAAAGAAAAATAAAATCCTTAAAATCGAAAAATTCCACTAATTCAAATTTCAACTTTGCCCTATCTAGTTTCGAACCTGGGTCTGTTCGTACAGAAAACCAAGGGGTTAAGCCACTACTCCACAACTGCTACGGACAGTTTAGTAAATTAACGTTTCATATCGGAGCGTAAATAGCTTCTGCCTTTATTTTTTTCGCGTCGCGTCGGTTTCATTAGCATAATAAAATAAATGATTATTGTTGTCCGAATTCTCTGAAATTTTAATGGATCGTAAATATTACTAAAACCAAGCCCATTTTTAAATTTCATAAAAAAATATGCATATTTTAGAGGATAAACATTTAACCGAAATGTAAATCATCTTTATGAGGCGGAAGTGACCTGCATTTGGCGGTGTATTTGAAAGGGTTAAAATTCAAATTTTTAAAAACCAGTTACACCATCGATTTGAAGAAGGATTCATCTTTAGAATCATATATTTGACTTGTCAGTACCTTTAAAATTGCATCCTGGGGAGGTGTTGTAATAAGGGAGAAAAACGTTTTTCAGAAAAACGATCCTTTTTTAACTTTTTTTTTCAAGGGTTTAATTGCGATATATTTTTTAATTGATCGCAGCATTTGAGACGTAAGAGTACAATCTTTCAGAATATGTCTTCCGTTTTAAACTTTACTAAGTTGTTTGGACGATGTTAGTTAAAAAATAATGACAAAATATACCCGAAATATTTTTTTTTCCGTTCTTCATTTCTGTATCAGCGCCTTCGGCGCATGCGTCAGAGATTTTCCCTTCCGAAATGGATTTTTAATCAAAGTGAGTGACGGTTGATAATTAATAACTCAGCTGTTAATTAGAATTTTGAAATTCTGAGAGCCAGGTATATTAGGAGAGACTTTGGGCTATTCTCAGAAAAATTTTGAACCTAATACGTGTAGTAGATTTTACTAGCCATCGCACACAGACAGACACAGAGAGCGATTTGTTCTTTTATTAGTATAGATAATGGTTATGGCAGGAAGAACACGCATCAAGTGGTGATTTTTTATAGCGTTTGCTAAAATAATCTGCCTACAATAGCCGCTATTTTTGTGTTAGCGAATAGACATACTATTCAGAGGGCTGTGATGTACATATGTCTGACGTAATTTATGTCCTACGTATTGAATATTTCCAACTGAGCGAAAAATTGCCCAAGCCGAATATATAACGCCAATCAATGGCTTACACTGCCAATGCTCTACCGTTTAAGTATCTTGGCTTACAAACGGAAAGTATATTTCGCTCTGATAACCTTATTGGTAAAATCGGGTGATAACATTACCAATCAGTATGATGATTGTGTTAAAAATAATAGTATATCTTCCCATCCATCGTTTACATGGAATTCCTTTACCTGCGGTTTTTTCTGTTAAGCTGTCTACATAGCAGACCAGACGTTATTACAAATAAGGTTATCTGAGCGAAATATGCTCTCCGGTTGTCAGCCAAGGTAGCTTAAATGGTAGAGCATTGGCAATGTAAGCCAAGGATCTGGGTTCGATTCTCGGCTTGGGTATTTGTATCTCGGCTTGAAATATTCAATTCGTATGATAACTTTACCAATCAGTATGATTTTCTTAAAAATAATAGTTACTTACATCCATTTGCAAATATACAAAAGCTTTGGAAGTGTATGTTATATTACAATTGATATAGAGATAAAACAACCCTTTGTTCAACAACTGAATATAATAGTGATTATTGAGTTATCTTCCATAATTCCTCATCGAATTCAAACAATAAGTACATTAGATTGATTTAAAAGTTCCGATTAATTTTTATTTGCCATTTTATTTGTGATGAACGCGAAAATTATTTTTTTCTTTTTTTTCCTGGCGACCGAAAGCAATATGCAAACTGTGCTGACGCGCAGAATTTTTGTATTAAATAAGGCGAAAAATCCTTTTATAAAATATTCATGGAAGTTTTCCCCGACTTTAGTTTTCAATATTTTTTTCTGGAAAATGTTTATCATCAAAAACTCATAAATGTAATCTTCGCATTATTTAATTACAAAATTTATGTCATTAAATAAATCCTAAAATAGTGATATCTTGGTGGCCCATCAGGTCATGACCCCTATATTTAAAATGCAACATATTTTTCTTATCATCCATTTATATCTACAATTTTCGATAAATATTTTAAAAATATTTTACTATATTTTAATTATATTATTTGTATTTAAGTGTTTTTTGTCGTTCCATTAAAATTAATTCATGTATAGCGGATTAAAACATACATTGAATTAATTATATTGAACCATATTAAGCAGCAAATACTGCTGGAATAAAAGCAAAATACACAATATTTTTTATAACACTGGTCGGCCCCAAAATCCTCCCTATAAAAATACTAGTTGATTCCTATAGATTTCACTCTGCTAAATAAAAATATAGTAACGAAATTGCTGTATCATGTACTATTATTTTAGTAGGAGGGTTTGCTTTTAAAATTAAGGTAATTTATATCTTGCTAAAACATAAGTGAAAATTTTGTAAACCATAAAAAGGAAATTATGATACGTAAATTACTGTAAATCAATGTATAAATATATTCATCCGAGTTCCACTGGCATAAGGAATAAAAATATATTAGAGGATAGCAAATAGTAACTTAGGACACGAAAGGGGGGGGGGGAGCATAAAAAGAAAAATGCACGATACAGGTATGAACAAACTAGATTTCCATGCTATATTTTATCAATTTGATATCTAAGACAGAGAAAGTACTTTATCATAATTTCATTTTTATCTAGCATTGCAAATTAATATGATAATCCTTCACTAATTGTTATTAATTTAAAAGTGTTTCTCGGAAAAATGGTACGTGCTGCAGCAATTTGTATAGCATAATTAGAATTAGGAATATTAGATCTGTACAATTTACATATTTAGTTTACAGGGAGGAATTTTTTTTTCCTGCCGACCAGTGTAATTTATGTTAAATGATAGTTTTAATGAAATAATGTCTTCACTGCATTTATAATTAGTATGGGAAAATTATTCAATAATTTTTAGTGTAATAAATTCAAAATGTCAATGGAGTTGGTGTCATGTGAAAGCAGAAAGTTTACTCGAACAGCTCTTGAAAATTATACTCTAAATATTTCAAGGTTTGAAAGATTGTCATAATGCAATTAGTTGTCTACTGAAACAAATTCCCAAAATACATGAAGAGTTGTTAATTTGCCGTAATTCGATTTACATAGTTCACGTTTCATGCATGAACTTAATATTCTAAGCAGTTTATTAAGTTTAATAAGAATGAACCATGACTGATATCAGAGGAAGAAAAATATTTGTATAGAAAAGAAAAATAACTTCATATTAACAAAGATTAAAAAACATTAATATTGTAATTGTAATTAAAATTAATATTGTAATTACAAACGATAAACTACGATATCTTATTTATTAAAAAGCCAGTTAAATTTTGTTTTGTGAAACAAATATGAAATTTACACATATTCGATTATTTAGCACACTTAAGAAGAGGGGGGGGGGGGGTCCTTTTCTTTGACCTAAAATTCATGTGATTTTTACGACTTTTTCCATCAGTAAGAAATGAGGTATCATTTTCGGATTTTAAACGTGTATTGCTTTTTCTATTATATATTTCTTTGTGCACAAAAAATGGATAATATGCATTGTGCAGTGGGACATTGAATTCAAGACGTTTAGACTTCATTTAAACATGAAAAGTTATGTAACGTTATTTTCCTTATGATGGTCATAGAGGTTGAACGAAACGTCGATTTTAAATGTTTTAATTTCATTTTTATGTTTTTTTAGTTTTTAACTATTCAGTATTGTGTACACACTAGTTAGTAACACTGTGATTTGTTTTCCTTTGACAATAAAATTTCACAGAAGAAATTTTAGTTTAGGTTGTCAGAAACGTTTTTCATATGATGAATAAAAAATTACAATCCTCAATTTCTGGTATGAATTCGCAATTTTTGAATAGAACAGAAATTCCTGAAATGCATTCTTTAGATGCAAACTGGTTAATTAACCCTTAATTGCATGAATTATTCTTTTAGAATTGTGTTTTTACTTTCTTCTATCTTGACAAGAAGAAAGTATTGGTTTCATGAAAATTTTCGAATTCCAGTTTTCGACGGATTTACACGTTTTATGGGTCAGAGATTCCAAAAAACATGTTTTTACAAAATGTCTGTCTGTGAGTCTGTCTGTCTGTCTGTCTGTCTGTCCGTCCGTCTGTCTGTCTGTATGTGACACAAATTTTGTGGGCGCTCTATCTCAAGAACTAATGCACGGAATTTAATAAAAATTTATATTCAGGTAGTCCCTGATATAGATTGGTGCTGATTAGTTTTTGGTGTAAATCGCCCAGCAGGTGGCGCTGCTATGTAGCATTTTGCAGAATTTACGCAAAAGCTCTATCTCAAGAACTAATGCACGGATTTTTATAAAACTTCAGATTCCGTTAATACTTGATATAAGTTGGTGCTGGTAACGTTTTGGTGTAAATCGCCCAACAGCTGCTATGCTGCATTTTGCAGCATTTACACGATTTTCGTAATAGCTCAATCTCAAGAAATAATGCGCGGATTTTCATCAAACTTCAGATTCAGTTAGTGCTTGACATGAATTGACGTTTTGCCCTTTGTGGTGTAAATCGCTCAACAGGTGGCGCTGCTATGCTGCATTTTTGAGATTTACGCAATAGCTCTATCTCAAGAACTAATGCTTGGGTTTTCAACAAACTTCAGATTCAGGTATACCTGGATATGAATTAGTGCCGTTTATGTTTTGGTGTAAATCGCTCAACAGGTGGCGTTGCTATGCAGCATTTTTCGAGATTTCCACAATAGCTCAATGTTTAGAACTAATGCACGGAATTTCATCAAACTTCAGATTCAGTAAGTCCTTGACATGAATTGATGTTTTGTACCTTTTAGTGTAAATCGCTCAACAGGTGGCGCTGCTGTGCTGAATTTTTTGTGATTTCCACAATAGCTCTAGCTCCAGAACTAATGCACCGATTTTCATCAAACTTCAGATTCCGGTATACCTTAATATTAATTAGTGCTGTTTGTGTTTTGGTGCAAATCGCTCAACAGGTGGCACTGCTATGCTGCATTTTTCAGAATTTCCCCTACAGCTCTATCTCAATAACCAATGCACGAATTTTCATCAAACTTCAAATTCAGGTATACTTTGATACGAATTGGTTCTAAATTGATGTAATTTCTTTTACTATTTAAATGATTTAATTGACGTGATTTATATAGAAGAAAGTTTTGTGATGGCTACAACATACTAGTTTATTTTTATATTAAGGATTAGACACCAGAAATCTTCAGATAGATTTTTAACTTTATTTAGTAGCATATTTTGTAATTTTTAGAAAATTAATATTTCTATATATAGTGGTTGCAAGAACTTAATTTATGCATTAAAAATTAAATAAAAAGGTGATGGAAATTTACATCACTATGCAATTAACAATTAAAACGATCCTATGTATAAACTACTATGAAATAAATTTCTTTTGCGTTGGAGAACTATTGAAAAACTCTTGTTATATTAAGTCTCAAAATATAAATAAAGTTAATTAAGTGTTGAGGTAGAAACTCCATACAAATACTATTTCGGTATAACACACTTAGTATTAATTTGCGAATAAAAATCATCATAGCAGAAATAGTTACTTCCGGCAATAAGCTGGCAATTGACATAAAGGCCTTTTCATTTAGTTGAAATGCGAATAGTAGCAAACCAATTTTGTTTTGTTAGCAATACTGGGCCCAATATTTCTTTCAATTCAACATTCAAAGGAATTAATTCCATTTTCAAATCAGCCAATGCTTCCAATTATTCAAGTTTGAATTAAAATGAGTCTATTATGTATAAATCGAACTTTTCAATTGTAACTCTGAAACTTTTACATACAATTTTAAAAGAATATATACGTCAATACCAATTTGCTGTGTTTGATCACATCAAGATAAATGCCCAAGCCATGTCATAAACGTCTGTTAAAAGCTTCCATATGATATCTGACCGATATATATTAGTAATTGCTCGCCCAGTGACTCAAAAATGCAAGATAATGAACTCATTTTGAATTATCCAGTGCTCAGAGTACTTTGAATTATTCAAGTTTGAATTAAAAAGAGCCTACTGTATAAATATCATAAATCAAACCTACTAAGTACAGAGTGGTTAAAATTAAACTCGCGTTACTGAAAAGCTCATAACTCATGTTCTACTGAACAGATCCGCATGAAACTTCAGATGTGTGTCATGTGGATCATGCGGCCGAGGTTTACGTAAAACAAAAATTGAAATTTCGCCACTAGATGGCGTTTTAACAATGTAAAGTGAAAGATAACAATTCAAAAATCGAAGAATGACTGAATATTTTATTGATTTACACGCCCGTGTGCTCTGTGTGCATACCTTCTAGCTCAACCATATGCTGAAAGCGTAACACCGTTTTATCAACGGTTGCTCCATCTTGCATGAATATTGTGGTAGTCAAACAGCCTCTTTGTCTTAAAGCTGGGACAACACGATTCTCCAGGAGTGTGCTGTATCGGTCACCTGTTACTGTACACCTAACAAACCCGTTCATTGTGACTTCCTCGAAAAAATACAGGTCCAAAATAAAATTCGCCGTGTATCCGCATCAAGCCTTGACGTATGGGAAGTGTAGCGGCAGTTGTTGCCGGCATGAATGTTCTGTGTGTTCACAACACCATCTGAGGGAAAATGAGTTTCGTCTGTCCGTAAGATATGCGATGGCCGGAACTCATCAACATGCATCCTCGCCAATAAACGTAACTCAAAATCAAGACGTGCATCTTGTAGTTGCAATTGTTGCACGATATGCATCTTGTAAATGTAGAGTTTCAGAATTTTGCGTAAAATCATGCGCACGGTTTCCCTCGGAATGCCCAACGATCGTGCTGTTGAGCGGCCACTTTGAAGAATTTGCAGATGTTTCCGCTATTGCAATTGCAACTTCCTTCGCAATCACCGGCTCATTTGCACGTCGTACTCTTCGCGATGCAACATCTTGAGAACCAGTTTTTTTTTTCAAATTTACGAACCATGCCTTTAACTGCATTTACGGACCTGGGTCCTCTCCATAAGTTTTTCATCCATCGATAAGCACGAAGGGCTGCCGAAGCATTGCTCTCATTCTGATAAAAAGTTTTACGATCAAGGCTAGTTCCTTCTTGTTGAGCGGCATATTAACTGCGGACGAATGATTTCTTTGAACCATAAGTATCGCTTTTATAGCGAAATTGTGCAATTTCGTTGTAACAGCGATACTAGCGGTCGCTAGCTACTCATGGTTATAGTTGTACAGCGCCATCTAATGGCGAAATTTCAAACTTTTTTTCTACGAAAACCTCTGTCTACATAACATATATATCAAGTTTCATTCGGATCCGTTCAGTAGAACCGGAGCTATGAGCCTCTGAATACCGTCATTTTAATTTTAACCACCCTGTGAAGCTTCAAAATACAATTTTAAATAAACATATATATCAATAGAAATCAGTTGTGCTTTGTCACATGAATATAAATGCGCAAACCATGTCATTAACATCTGTTAAAAGCTTTTATACGATACCTGTCGAATATTTCAGCAACTGTAAGCCTAGTGATTCAAAAGCAAAGTATGATCGCTTCGAAAAAAAGTAGTTCTGTCACCACTCTCAATAGAGCTAAGAAAGGAAGTTTTCAATTTCTTTCAGAAATAATTCTTCTTGCTCTGCGATAATACCTGTCTATGTTTATCAATCCTCGTCGATGTTTCGGATGTAGAAATGCTGTAATCGTTATTGCGGAGAACATATTTCCTTTCTTTTTAAAAACATTTTAATGATGGCTTAATTCGATAAAGCGACGATAGCAATTGAATCTGTTGAAATAAGGAGATTTTTCAGAAAAAACGAAGGTTCACTTGTAATACTTTTTGGTTTGTTTTACGAGTTACACTGAAAAAAGAATTAATCAGTCTTCAACTCATCTGAATCATTGGCATCTTTTATTTAGAAAATCTTAATTCTTACCAGAAATTCTGAGTATTAATTTTCGTTTACTTTAATTATAGCTGTTTCGTATATACATAAGGTAAAATTTCTTCTTTCTAAATTTCCCGTACGGATTTGGAACTTATGAGTAAGAAATTCTTGTAACTGGACGCGAATATAAGCTAATGATGAAAATAAGTTAACAATAACACAAATAGGTAAACTTTTATAAATCATTTATACTCTGTCTGTATTTTGAAATTAAATATTGCTTTTATAATTATATGTACAAAAAATATTTTCCTGATTTTCAAATAAATATGTTCTTAACTCATTAACACCGGTTGCCAAGAAAACTTACCATTTAAAGAGCACGATACCTTTAAATTTGAAAACCAGTATTTTAGTAAGTAAATGTGCATATTACCTGACACTAAACGAGTTAAAATTAGCCCTTCGGGCCCCGGCGACTCTCAAACAAATATTATTTGGTAGGAACCACTTTTTTAAAAGAAGTTTCCTTCAAGTACACAGTTTCAAAAATTCTCTGATCAACCCTTAATCCTGTAAGCTCTGGTGGGTGAATTTCTTTAAAATTCCCAAATGTCACTTTGGCACCAGTATTTGGCAAACAAAAAAATCGGTTTATGATATATAAGAAAAAATGCATTAATCTTTTTTCAAATAAATTTGCTCGAATGTTCCGATGCCACTGTGACATTTTGGAATAAAAATTAAGTGGGAAGGAATTTAACCACCAGGTCTCAAAAGGTTATGCATATGCACACCGATACATTGCATATCCGCAGCACTTTTTATTAACTCTCAGAAACCACTATATTTATACAGAATTATTAATAGTGTGATAAATTCGAATATATGCTACTAAATAAAGTTAAAAATCTTTCTGAAACTTTCTGGTGTCTAATCTTTAATATAACAACAAACACAATTCTAAAAGAATAATTCATGCATTTAAGGGTTAAGTTTTACAAAATAAAAAGTTATATAAAATAAAATACTCAGATTCATACTTATTAAAATATTTACTATTATGCATTATTTTAGTTTTTACTTTATTGGAGATGTGCAGTATAAGAAGGTTCACGTATTATAAGAAAAATGGATCTCTGATTTTTTTTTTCATTATTTTTCCTGTGTTACGTTTCTGAGAATCATACATATTTTTTTCGAAACAAAATAACAAAAAACATGCATTTAAGGGTTAAATAAGGAAATTTTATTTTCCTTTCTTATTGGTGCTAAACCCAAATTTTGCAAAGAAAGATCATGTCGCCGTAGCGGCGACATCGGAGTGCAAAGGGTTAATATTACGGAAAAACTCGTGTCATCAGAAATCGAGGTATTAAAAAAGTGTAAGACCTTCTTCGTTAATGGGTTAAATACCGGTGTGATTGAATGATTTTGACACTTTATTAACATACGTACTTTGCCGCTGAGAGTATTAAAATGTATTGTTAGTTTCAATTTTTGGTACTTACGTATATATTATCCGGGACAGGCAGATAAATTCCAGAAAATAATTGTTAATTGCCAATTTTGTTTATCGTGGTCAATTGCCGATCGTGATAAAAATAGTAATTTATTTAATGTACATTTAATCAATACATAACATTGTTAAAAATTATGTATAATATAAAAGCAAATAAAGCAATACAAAAGTAATTATGTATATATTTATTACATGCATGACTTCGTATTGATAGCTTTTACCAATAAATGATATTAACATTGGTAGTTTTATTTCTAGTGGTTTATTATGCCCACTACAATGAATATAATACATATCTTATGCAATTTCAAAATACTACATCAATGAATATAATATATTATATCTGTACATATTATGCAGCATGTTATATAGTTATACGTATATAAATACTTCCGCAATTGCCTTTAAAATGGTAATTTTGTAACATTAACTATGCAGCAAAAGTGAAAAATAAAAAAGGGTTACAGCAGTTAATATTTTCAGCGCTATTGAAGGCGCAATGAATATGACTCAGACCAGATAATACACAAGTAAGAAATTTTCTAATATTTTATTTTTTCAGATGCTCAATAATGTATTAACAGTCAATTATTTGTGATAATGAAGGGTCGTGAGTCAAAAAGAAATTTTAAGCTAACATGCAAATTCAAACAAATACGTTGTGCTTAATCACATAGTTATAATTATCCAAGCCATGTCATAAATATATGTTGAAAGTTTCTATACAGTTTCTATACCTATCCAAAATATCAGCATGTGCCCGATGCTCTCTCAACAAAGTAATTCTAATTAAAACAAGACTTAAATATTTCTTCAAACGTGGCATATGAGGTAAGTCCGTATTATAACTATTTTTATAAATATTCAGATCTTGGTGTAACAGCTGTTGTACTCTTATGCGAAAATGCCTGAATACAAAATTTATTAAGATTATATATATTAAATTCAGTAATACGGAAATAATAGGACTCCATCTTAAATAGGTCGTAGTCACCTTGGCAGACTAGAATCTTTACCTATCGTGGAAAATCGTTGAATTAATTATGTTTGATAGGATTTAACAGAATGAAGACAACTTTTATTGAAATATTTTAAAGTTTTGATTCGATTTTAATAAAATTTGAAATGATTCAATAAAATTCTGAAAGGTTTATGGATATTAAATTTCAGACAATTCGGTTGTGTAGTTTTTGTGCTATTATATGAGGGCAAACAATCAGATAACGGACGGATCAGATGACGACTATAGGTGCTATGTATTCATGGATCGTACGCCTCCTTGAATTTTGCAGACCAGAAAATTTTTCGGCACCAGTATTTTCTTATAGCAAATCGCTTCTTAAAAGAAGGCGAAATTTCGTCCGTTTAACCTAGATTTCTTTTCCTATAAAATCATACTGGTAGTTTCCTGGAAAAATAACAGTATCCGTACGAACCATGATGTTTCGATAATTACGATCGCAGCTAAAAATAAGGATTACTTTAATAAATATTTTCGAAGCAGTTGTTGGCGCAGTGAATATGACATAGGCCGAATGATACGCAAGAAACAAATTATCTTACCGGGTGTCCCAAAAAGGACTGACTGATTTTAAAATTCAATAACTTGCAAACGGTGACAGATATTAAAAAAATTCTTGCAGGAGGGCTATGCATACGGTCAAAAGTTTTATTACAGTGATTTTCAATTTTAGTTCGATTTACAAACAATAGATGGCGCTGTAAGCAATAGTCGCTAAATACAGGCTCGATTTTTGGTCCTTTATCTTGTTCCATGCAGAAAAAGGAGATGGAAATGTATTATCCGGGCCACGAAGTACCAAAAATCGAGCTTGAATTTAGCGACTATTGCTTACAGCGCCATCTATTGTTTGTAAATCGAACTAAAATTGAAAATCACTGTAATAAAACTTTTGACCTTATGCATAACCCTCCTGCAAGAATTTTTTTAATATCTGTCATCGTTTGCAAGTTATTGAATTTTAAAATCAGTCAGTCCTTTTTGGGACACCCGGTATAAATTTATATTATTTTAGATATGTTATATATATTTTTTTTATACGCAGTAATGTAATAACATTAAAACTATGTGCGAGAACGAAGAATCATGAAATAAAATTAAATTAAACAATATCAGGTTTCGTAGGGTACAGTTATTTTCAAGGCGAAATATCAGTATTTTTTTACAGAAAAAAAAATCTAGTTTAAACGCGCGAAATGGCATCTTATACACCGCATCACTAAAGTTTAAACAATCAATAAAATTTGCATTAACATAAAAAGTAATAAGGTACAATAAAAATTCTTGAGATAGGTAATAAATAAAAGCAGTTTTGTTGATATACACATATAAATTATGATCAAAGGTTTGAAATTATAAAATATGCATTAAATTATATAAAAATGGGCTGTCCCAAAAGTATAGAAACCTCTAATTTTTGGGAGTTTTACATTTATAAAAGTAACTAAAAACTTACTTTTAATATATAATTGTATTGCCGCGACACTTTATAACATCAAATGCAGGTTGTTCCACTTAATTAACAAAGCATTGTATTACAGAAAGAGGTATTTCATACCATACTTTGTCAATGGCAATTTTTAAGTCATTTACACATGTATATTGCATGTACACATGTTACACATGTATCAGTGGCGTGGCGTGAAAATTTTCGATGGTCATCGCAATTATTTAAGTTTGTGGTGAAAAATTATTAACTCTAAAATTCAATGGCTGAATGTTCAAAAAAGAAACTTTAAATCTTACCTTCACTTATACATGAACTCCAAATGTTCTGCTAAAACTGGATCGTAGAGTTTTAAAAGTTTATTAAGAGTTTTAAAATATTGCTTGGTCATCGCCGCATGCAGCGATGACCGGACGCCACGCCACTGACATGTATATTGTACATTTTCATATATTTTACGAGATGAGATCCCCCATATGTTCTCCATGGGATTCAAATCCGGACTAAATGCTGGCCAGTCTAATAGTGTGATATTGTTTTGCCTAAACCATGTTTTCGATGATGAGGAAGTATGGATGGATGCCGCCTCTTGTTGGAAAACACAGTCCGGTCCTACTAGCAAATCCAAATTACGTGATGATAGAATGTTATTAAAAATGGCTTCAGTTGATAATTTATCTGTGCGTGAAATTGCATCAATTTCCTGAAGTTTAAAAAAGTATTGTACACAGAAGAATTAAAGCTTCAACAAATATTGTTTACAGAAGAATGGAAGCAAAACCTTGCTTAAAGCAGAGATATAAAGATGCACGTCTAAAGTGGGCTAGAAAGCATATATCATACCGTGAAAAATTGACTTCTGTCATCTTCAGTGATGAAAAGAAATGGAATTTAGACGGCCCCGATTGTCATAAATTTTACTGGCATGACCTAAAAACAGAACCCAAGAACTGTTTCAGCAGACAACAAAGTGGAGGATCCGTGATGTCCTGGAGAGGGTTTTCTTTCAACGGCCAAACATTTCTAGAATTTATGGACAGAAAAATGAAATCAGAGGATTATCAAGATATTTTACGTTCCAATTTACACCAATTGTGGATTTGCCAGCAGGACAGGATTATGTTTTCCATCAAGATGGGGCATCCATTCATACCTCCGCATCATCGAAAACATGGTTTAAGCAAAATAATATCGCACTATTAGACTGGCCAGCTTTTAGTCCAGATTTGAGTCCCATGGAGAACATATGCGGGATCTTATCTCATAAAATATATGAAAATGGAAAGCAATATACACATGTAAATGACTTAAAAATTGCAATTGACAAAGCATGGTATGAAATACTTCCTTCTGTAATGCAATGCTTAGTTAATTCTATGGAACGACGTGTATTTGATGTTATAAACTGTCGTGGCAGTACAATTAAATATTAAAAGTAAGTTTTTATTTACTTTTATAAATCTAAAACCAAAAAAATTACAGGGGTCTATACTTTTGGGACAGCACATTTTTATATAATTTAATGTATGTTTTATAATTTCATACCTTTTATCATGATTTATATGTGTATATCAGAAAACTGCTTTTATTTTTTTACCTATCTCACGAATTTTAATTGTACCTTATTACTTTTTATGTTAATGCAAATTTTATTGATTGTCCAAACCTTTGGAACACGGTGTATAAGAAGATATTTTCTTTAAGGAAATACTGGACCGAAGAATTTCTTAGTCTGGAAATTCAAGGGCCCGTACGAACCCTGAACATACACGTCAGTGTTGCCAGATTGGGGACTTTTTTAATTCAGATTTTTTGACGGTCACCACTCTTTTAATATTGTATAATTCGCCTTATTTTTCAGAATTTTTAATCTACTTTTAAATAAGCTGAATATTTCTATTTCAAAAAAGCGGTGCCAATCAACAATCTGAGGACAAAAAAGCCCCCAATCTGGCAACACTGATACACGTTTAAGTCAATGCACTGTGCTTTATCACATAACATGGCTACCACTGGCGACTATTTTTTTCATTCTATTTCGCACCACTTTTTCAAAGCAGAAATCATTTACATATCTTCTGAGAACATTTCCAAACGAAATATGTTACAAAAAATATATTTTTTAAATAGTGGTGCGAATATAATATAAAAATCGTCGCCTGTGGCAATGATGCTTAAGAACAAATATCCAAGCAATGTTATAAATATCTTTTGAAAGTTTCTATACCGTTTGTATCCCCTTTACAGTCGCATTAAATTACGGTTAAAAAATTCATATTACTTATTAGCACCACTTTTTTGAAAAAGAAATATTCACCTTATCAAAGACAGGTAAATTGATACCATAATAAAGCCAATTTACACTATTTTATAAAACTGGTAGGAATCAAACAAAAATGAATATCTATATATATAAAAGCCGTTCTCTGTGTGTATGTCCTTTATACAAATCTTTAATTTTTGACCGATTTGCACGAAACTTGCTGTACATAGGCTTTAGAACGTGGAATAGATCCCTGTCACCTTTAAAAAAATCATCAGACCAATATTTATCCCTTTTTTCTATCATCTTTCATAATTTAACATTATAGAAATATCTCATTTTAAATTTTCAAATTCAATAGCTTCTTTCCTGTTGCCACACATCTAAAATACTGCTCAATAATTTTTTAAAAAATGATAACTCGAGTACTTTGTTTTTTTAGACAATAAAAATTCAGTCTCGACTGCTATATATTTTTACATTTTTGAAATCGACGTCATTCTAATCAGAAAATGCACATTTTTCATATATTTATGTAAAAACTTTAACTAAGCATGTTTTAAAATGACTTTAGAAGTACTTTAGTTGAATGTTAAAAAATCTATTTTAATGAAGTCGTTTCAATATCAAGAATCAAATAAGGAAAATGATAATAGTGAAAAAAAAAATCGTTTGCTAGATATGACGTCAATGTCATCAATATAATTTCAAACTGACTCTAAAAACTGGATGCTACAATTTATTCCCCATTTCTTTGTAATCTTTAATTATATCATTTAGATAAATGTTTTAATACCTGAAATGCAGTGATAACATTCTACGATTTGTATCGAATACGGTTATATAAAATACGATTTTTGTACGATTTACATTAAATAGAAATTATAGGTACTATTTTTTAGGGTAAGCTTTTTTTCTTTTTTAAACAAAATTTCATGACTCACAGACTTTTTTGTTAGACGTTGAAATAATGGGATGCATGATATTTAGAGATCAAATTGCATTAAAAGCGTAATTTATGGTACGGTTAGGTTGTTGCCACCAACAATATGGTGCTAGGCGTTACTCATAGATATGTCTTTTCTTCATAATATTGCATTAATAGCAAACGGATATATCTTTCTGAATTGGGTTACAGGTATATTTAAAAATATATTCGTGATTGAAAATTAATTTAAAATGGATAAACAATCCGTAAATTGAGATAAGTTTTTCAAAAAAAAAAAAATTACTGAAAGTACTTTTTGTATTCTATTATATTTTGGAATAATCAAATGTGCGATGTTTATCCCCTTGAGGGGCAAGCAATTACGTTTGTGAAATGCTGAATTCCCACCGGAATCTTTGAAAATTTCTATTTCAAAATAAGTAAAAGCAATTTTACGGCTTTTTTCCACCAAAGTTAGAAAAGTAAAATTTAATAAAATTTTTCTGGAGTAAAACTTCTTTAATCGTAGGTGCTATATAATATATACCGGTGCCCCTCAAGGGGTTAAAGGTCAAGTTGCAGTAAAAGTTTAATTTATGGTTGGGTTAGGTTGTTGCCACCAACAATATGATGCTAGAGTTACTCATAGTTCATCAATGTCTTTACTTTATAATATTGCATTAAGAGCAAACAGGTATATCTTTCGTAATTGGGCTGCATGTAGGGATGAGATTTCCACGTTTTTGCACACCGGTATATTCTTAAAGAACATGTTGTTCTGTTAAATCAAGAGAGTGTCCCGATTAAATGAAATATCATTTACTCTAACAAAATATTGGTGTAAAAAAATGCGGAAATCTTATCCCTGGCTGCATGCAAATCAAAAATATCCATGATTGAAAATTACTTTAAAATCCATTCACATGAAAAAATTGAGATACAATTTTCAAATTTTCATTTGACAGAAGCTTTTTCTATTCGACAGTGTGAAAAACGAAATTGTATGATGATCATCAGTTAAAAAAATTTTAGGAAAGTCAAAATTTATGGGTTAGGTCATTGCCATCATCGGTATAATGTCACAATTGGCATTGTGTTTGTAGTTTATATATATATATATATATATATATTCTGAAGATGACTAAATAAAAGAGTCGAAACATGTAAATTTTTAATATTTTTAAAGTTTTTTTATTATTTAAATGACGCTTTTTAAGCAAATAATTGTACTTTAATATATGTTATGACATTTGTTTGGAATATACATTATTATGGTATAGTTAATAGTAGACGCAATTAAAACTATTTTACTTATATTTCTTATCGGTCTTTTAACGATTCGTGGACGGTAATGCACCAATCTCAGTTATTGTCAGTGCCGTATTATTTCATTTTTATGTATTTTACCCGGGTGGACCATTATTATTGACACGAGCGAAGCCGGGTAGATCTGCTAGTAATGAATAAAAGACACAGCCCGTGAATATCATGTGAGCAAGAATTAAGGGGTTATACCTGTCCAATGTATCATCATATAATCTGAACAAAGTAATTATTATTAAAATAACGATCACGGCGTAAAACAAATTTTTTCTGTCGCATTACTCCTAGAAATAAGATACGATGTATTCAATTTCTTGCAGCAATTCTTTTCTTCATCGGTTTGTGTATCCTTTTCGATGTGTTAATGAATTTTATTTCGAGCTATCCACAAGGTTCGCACACTCCTTGGAATTTCCAAGGACTCTGACACCACTATTAATGATAAGAAAATTTAATTTTAATTTTTAAAACACAGAAGTCGCAATTCCCACCTTTATTCACAGATTTTGCAATATTTTTCTGCAGTGAAATACTTTCAAAATACTGTTAAAATTTAGTGGTAAAATTGTGCGAACCCTGTATCCAATACTACAAATTATCAAAATTCGAATTCAAAAGATTTTGTTGCTTACCAATGTGCTGCATATCACTTAATAAAAATAAAAGTAACAAGTCAGAAATTGCACGTCAAACGTGGTAAATGGGGTGCTTTTATACTATAACCAGTTTTATAAACATTCAGATAATAAATTTATTACGATTATAATATATATTAAATTCAGTAATACAGAAATAATACGATTTCATCTTAAATAGAACGTAATCGCCAGGGCAACATAGGATCATCATTCATCATGGAATATCATTGAATCGATTATGTACAATAAGATTTAATAGTATAATCACCATAGCAACCTAGATTCATTACCTATCATGGGATATCATTGAATTGATTACATATGATAATATTTAATAGAATGAAGGAAACATTTTTAAAAATCTTTTTGAGTTTTGATTCGATTTTCATAAAATTTGAAATGACTCGCCAAAATTATGCAAAGATTATATATATTAAATTTCACATCATTCTGTCTGGTAGTTTTTGCACTGTTATATGCGAACAGACGGACACGCAGCAGACGGACGTTCAGATGACCACCATAGTGCTACGTATTGTATAATTACGAATGCCCCTAAAATAGCTTATTACCCAGACAACACAAACACATCCTAAGAACATCCGAAAGATGTCATATTCAGGACAAGCTGATATCCTGCGGACCGATGAATTGGTCCTGCCGACCGTTTTAGGACATCCCTTGGCTTTCGAAATGTCCCACCTGTCAACATCCTACGGATGTCATTTCATGACACCTTTTGGACGATTATAGGACACTTGTATGATATCCTCTGGATGGTCCTAATGACATCCAAATAATGTCATATTCAGGATAAGCTGATATCCCGTGGATGGATGCAGTCGTCTTGCAGACAGTAATAGGACATCCCCTGGCTATCGAAATGTCACACCTGTCAACATCCTGTGGATGACTTTTTTTTATGATGGCTCGATAACCTCTGGATGGCTTAATGAGTGTTACAGCCTACAATTTGCATTTTTGAAATTTATGGCAATTCATTGATGTCTTGTCACTTTTAATTATTATAATCAATTATAACATAATTATTTAATAAATTATATAGCCTGTAAAAAGATTATTCAGTAAACCTTTCTTTAAAAAAAATCAATCTTCAAGATATCTTAGTTTATACAATTTATTAAGTAAAAAAATGTTTTCAGTGACAATATAGGAATTTCAAAAATGCAAATTGAAGATAGTAATATATCTTACATATTTTTGATAAGATTCAAGAATATTTAAGAAATTTGTTAAAATTCCTTACTTGCATACAATAATAGTTTTACATACTTTATTCTTAATTTAAACAAATATTATCCAAAATGGTGCAATTTAAAAATTTTCCATCATAGCTTCATCACTATTTAAGATGTTGTCTTGCAGATATTTTTTAATATCTGGAGTTGAACATTTTTCTAATTTACTATTTTTGCCATAAGAACCATTTTTTCAATGACAATTTTATTCATTTTGCAAATATTTGATTTACTTACTAAAAAAAGCATGGGGCTACCTGATCCACTATGCACTTTAGGAACACCCAGTATCTGTAACAAATGTTACGCATTTGATTGTCCTGTGATGAAGTGCCACATGAAATTAAAAAGTATAATTTTGTTGCTCCGATGATTGTTTTACATTTTTTTTATAGAAAAAAGCTACTGCATAAGACATCTTAATATTTTTGAAGTCAAATAAATAAAGTACAAAAAGTATGCCATTTTATATTTAGTGACCAAAGTACATTTTACTGTTGTGATAATTTGGCTATAAAATACAACTTTAAATTTAATGTTTTACTTACCTTTAAATACATTACCTTACTTTAACAAAATATGATAGTGCCATGGATACATTTAACTTTATACAATTGGTAATAGCTCAGTAAATGCCTTTTATGAACATGAAGAATTAACACAAACTGCAGAAAAGTTAAGATACTCTTTTCATCCTTTGTTCTTATTTTAATTGCATTTTAAATGATTGCACATATTACACTAAATGCTGAATATAAAACAATAAACTTAAATTATTTGACAAAGAAAAGTTTAATCTTTACGTAAAAATTATCAAAAGTGAATACCTGAAAATGTTATTAAAAATAAAAAGTCAAAGTTTACTCCTAATTTAATTTAAGAACAGTAAAGGAAAAAAAAAGACAAAACGAAATACTTATAAAATATATTCTGCAGTGTTAAGAATGATAGTACGAAAAAATTATAATCGCTGTTGAATTATTTTGTTTATTAATTATTAAAATAACTAGAAAGGTAGCCCGTCAAAAATGACGGAAATTTAGATATAAAGATACCGGGTGTCCCAAAAAGGACTGACTGATTTTAAAATTCAATAACTTGCAAACGGTGGCAGATATTTAAAAAATTCTTGCAGGAGGGTTATGCATAAGGTCAAAAGTTTTATTACAGTGATTTTCACTTTTAGTTCGATTTACAAACAATATATGGCGCTGTAAGCAATAGTCGCTAAATTCAGGCTTGATTTTTGGTACTTCGTGGCCCGGATAATACATTTCCATCTCCTTTTTCTGCATGGAACAAAATAAAGGACCAAAAATCGAGCCTGTATTTAGCGACTATTGCTTACAGCGCCATCTATTGTTTGTAAATCGAACTAAAATTGAAAATCACTGTAATAAAACTTTTGACCTTATGCATAACCCTCCTGCAAGAATTTTTTTAATATCTGTCACCGTTTGCAAGTTATTGAATTTTAAAATCAGTCAGTCCTTTTTGGGACACCCGGTATATACAACTCATGTGCAAGAATATGAGTTTTCTCGCTTGTTCCGCAGTGATAGATGAAAATAACACATTTTAAGAACGAAACACGTTTATGAAAAACTGTGTACAGTAGAAGACCACTAATCTGCACAGTTTGGTTCCAAGTGTTATGCAGATTTGAGGCTTTTCGCGGTCATGTCTATTCAATCTTTGTTTACATTTTTTTTAATTCATAAATTGGACAATTTAGATTGTTGAGCCTTAAAAATAAATAAATAACACACTTGAAGTAAGGTTAAAAACTATTAAATTATCGTATACGATTTCATGAAATTGTATTATATGAGTGTGCTTCACGATCTTGGTTACGACGTTGGCGAAATTGGCTGCAACTTGTCATAATCCTAATAGTGTAGGCCGCTATAACAAAAAAGTAACCAGTTTTTAGTAAAATTTCTGATATAAAGTAGCTTTCAAAAACTTGTGTAAAATTGCAGGCCGTTCTCGTGTTATGTCACTCCTAGGAATAATATTTCTAACACTGAAGATTTTCCATGTATATATGGAATTTAGAAAAACTTCTCCAAAAGAAAGGTCCTGAAATGACATTGTAATTCCTCTAACTTCAAAGTTTACTCGGGCCCTGATGTTGAGTACTGAAATCTAATAAATACAGTTATTTTGAATATCACAACAGAATTAAACAGTTAAACTTATTTAACTTAAGCCCGCTGTTACTTCCGGATGTTATTTTTTAGTATTAAGAAAGAAAATTATTTAAAATTTTCAAATCATGCATTTATGGTTTTTCCGTCTTTAATAACTAAATAATGAAAAAATAGGTTTTTGTTCTGAGCTCATAAATATGACAATAAAATAATGTAACTAAGAGACATTGCAAAATTAAATCTTTGTGATTACAAAACCATAAACAAACGATACCGCCACCATTTTACCTACTATGACGTCATTAGAATATTACCCATTGATTGTTGGAGAACTTACTTTGTGAATGATTATCTCAATGATTTAATATTTTTGACGTTTCACTATGAATGAATCACTTGTGTTTGTTTAGGTTTATGGAATGAGATATTAAGCTGTGAACGTAATTTCAATTGAAGTTATCCAAGGATATATGTATTTTTTATCGAAATTAAAAACAATGCTTTGATCTCGAAATAAAAAGTTTGGAACAGATGTCATATTCGCCCCATATTGGCGCGATTTTTTTCTGTCGCCAATATCATATAGGCAACAGGTACTTAACTTGCGCCAAAGTGTCGTTATTTTGCTTGATGTGGTAACCCGAATTATGTTGTTTATGCTGTTGATGTTTTCGCCAAATTGGCAACTGAAAAAAATCGCGCCAATATGGGGCGAATATGACATCTGTACCAAAAGTTTTAGTTTGTATAATTTGTTATTTCTGTTAATTATTTTTTTAAGCACTTTTCCATTATAGCGCATTTTTTAAAAAAAGCTTGGCGCGATTCGGACATTGGAAAGTGAGATATGTTGCGAAAATATATAAGCAGCTATGAAGACAAATCTAATGAACTTTTATCTTTGTTTATATATGCACTTATATACATAAAAAAATCGTTTCTAAATATATATAATTTTTTTTAATATACAAATTACGGCACAGATTTCAGATATGAACCGGGATACCTAATTGGCGCCAAAATGGTGTTATTTTGCCTGCTATGGTAACCCGGCTATTGTTTTTTATTTATTAATAAATTGTTTATTTACTTTTATTTTCTGTTTTTTAATTATATAAACTGCTTTGTTCTATAGTTATTATTCAAACTTTTATTTATTTATAGTTATTTCCTTTTCAAAATGATAGCAAATAATTGAAAAATATATAAGTAACTGGTATTCGAAAGCGAGATTTCTGCCAAATTGGCGTCATAGAAAAATCACGCCAACTCCCATGCGTATATGACATCTGTGCAAAGATTACTTCTGTTTCGTTATAAAAATGGGTAAATAGCTTTTTTTATATTAAATTGTCGGCACAGATGTCATATACGCCCATATTGGCGCGATTTTTTTTTTTTTACGCCGATGTCATATACGCACCGGGTACTTAACTGGCGCCAAAGTGTCGTTATTTTGCTTGTAATGGTAACCCGAATGTTGTTTATGCTGTTGATGTTTTCGCCAAATTGGCGTCGGAAAAAAAATCGCGCATCTGTGCCAAATTGTATACATATGGAAAAAATTGCTTGTGAGTATGAAGCAGTAAATAGGTTGCCAGAAAATACGTTGGCAAACTTCTTTCTCGCCAAGAAACTTTTCTCCGAAATATTGTACATAAGCAATGATTGCTAGAAATGCATTTTTAATTATGATATGCGCTTTTATGTTTCACTACATTTATGTATACTATACTGTGTGTATAAATGTGTTCATATGCAGGGCTACACAAAAGAATTCGTAAGGGTTACTGAGTATGAGAGTAAATTGCTTAAAGGTGGTTCTTAAAGGAGTTATGCATTTTTACGCTGAACTGCATTTAGTTTCCTAAGAAATGTTTGTAGAATATAGATAAAATGATATACATGGCCACGCAAAGAATTGGATACATAACCGTCTGTGGATGATAATATCTGGAAATGTGATTTCAGTAGTTTTAAGAGTAGGTGAAATTAAATTTTAGCTAAATAGTGGCATGTAATAACGGTACTATTGGCTATGGACGGTAACTGCTGAAATCAATTTTTTTATGCGTTTTCTAAAATGTTTACTTAGTTATCTTGGTACTTCTTTGTTATCCCGTCGACCAAATTACTGTCGCCAAATTGTATTATTAATTGCCAATAATGGTTCCCATTAATTAATTAATTGTAAGATTAAATGCCAATAATGGCCAATAAAACCATTAATTCGACGTTTTATTTGTATTTTTGTTAATGTTTTACTATAGATTTGGCGATTTATATAATTTGGCGAAATGGGTCGACGGGATATCTAAGAAGTAACGTTATCTTATTTATCTTATTTCCCTAAATAACGAAGTTTTGTTAAAGCATTCAGGATGCGTTGGAAAGTGTTTCATATTCTATGCTTAACGCATGATTTTTCTTTCTTCTTTAGTCTTATTTTGCATTTACTTTATTCTTAATTTTGTAGTCTTATACGCATTTATAGAAACTTTGGCACAGTTGTCATATACGTTATCATATATTGGCGCGATTTTTTTCCGACGCCAATTTGGCGAAAACATTAACAGCATAAACAACAACATCCGGATTACCATATCAAGCAAAATTACGACACTTTGGCGCCAGTTAAGTACCCGTTGTGTATATGACATTGGCGTCAGAAAAAAATCGCGCCAATATGGGGCGATTTTTTTAATTGTCAATAAGTATATGACAACTGTGCCGAAACTTTAATATTTAATGTTTAAACTCTTCGCTCCACTCCCCTTGCATATAGTACAAACTATAACATGATTTTTTTAGTTGTCAATAAGTATATGACAACTGTGCCGAAACTTTAATATTTAATGTTTAAACTCTTCGCTCCACTCCCCTTGCATATAGTACAAACTATAACACAGATAGCGCAAAATAATAGACAGTTTGGTACTTTTCCACTGTAGAGGCTTTGGCATTTTTTTTAAACAGATTGGTGTAATTTGGGCATCAGAAAGTGAGATTTGGGTACTTTTCCGTTATGCGGACACCATTGTCGCCAAGCGTAATAGTTGGTGCAAAATCGTGAATTGAAGCATTTGAAAAATAAAAGAAAAACCATTGTCGATACTAAAGTGAGCATTTAAAAAATATAACATTTGAAAATTCCAGACTTTTACGAACTATTTCATCAAATCACAAATATATACTTAAAATAAGTGAACAAATAACTGCTATAAAAAAAAGGAATAAAATAAAACTCATATTAAACTGCTGGCATAAAATTACAAATATCTTTTAGCATTTTGAAATAATTGGCGCATTAGCATATATTTTGGCATGGTGTCCGTATAACGGAAAAATATCGAGATTTGTTGTCAAATCATATAAATAGCTATGAAAACAAATTTGATGAGCGTTTTTGTTTGTTTTATATGTATATTATTGATGTTTTTATGTACAAATTGCATCTGTTTTTGTATAAAAATAGAGAAACGGCTTTTTTATGTTAAATAAATCGTATAAATATCGAAAAAAATGCGTGTGTATATAAAATTAAACAGTAAATAAGTTCCCGGAAAATATGTTAGCAAATTTCCTTTTTCGCCAAGGCACCTATACTGGAAAAGTACCTAAAGCACATTAAAATCGCGCAGTTAGGAGCTCACACAGTACACCGTTGTCTATTGGCGGTTATTTTATTAGTAGCATCGGGAGGAAGATGTAAAGATGTACTTTAAATTCTCACTCATAGATTTCGAAAAAAATATCTTAAAAGAGTGGAGTTTAACTTAAATTTCGGTGACCTCCATTATGAAAGATTAATCGTTTTAAACGGGAATTTCGCCAAATTAGCCAGCTATCGCCAAGTTGGCTAACATTTGGCGTACTGTGGTAACCCTGCATTAATATTTTTCAACAATTACTCCTTTCAATGAGGCGGTCCTACCGGAATAGTGAGGGACACACAGAGACTTGGATTTTATATAAATAGATTCCTATATTAAAAAGTTTAAAGTTACGAATTACACAATAAAACAGTCACATTAAAAGCAAAACAAGTATTTATTTACAATTTTCACAGCAAAATACAAAAAATATTTATTTAAAACTTTCACAGTAAAATACAAAACAAATATTTTTTACAACCTTCCACATTACAAAATATAGTTTCAAAACTTTTTTTTAACAACAATCCAACTTTCCAGTTTCTCCTGCCTGCACTTGTCACAAAATAATTTTTACGCTGCACACATCTATAATGAAGAAAAGACAAAATATACATTTCTACTAAACTTTATTGGTGCATCACATTCATTCAAAAGGAATAAATCAATATTATATATACACAAGATATACAATAATTTCTTATTGTTTGTTTCTTCAAAAGATCTTTTTGTAAAATTTACAGTTATTTTTAGGAATTTTATTATTTTAAGCCCTAGGAAATGCTTGAAAAAACTATTAAAAAGTACAAAGCAGCATAATTGCACATCTTATTTTATGTCAAACATCAACATGAAGCACCTGCCTCATTTTGTATCAAAAGAGAGTTAATATTTATAACTGATGAGAATACCATTTTTAATAATTAAAAATTATGGTAATTACAAGCAACAGGACCATGCAAAGAGAAAACTGTGCCCAGGGTAAAGTTTAGTTTGCCTGTCCCCCCCACACACAGACCTTCCCGATTAAGGAATCTAAAAACCAAAGTTCCCTGAGCCAAGCGGATACATACGGTCCTCCTTTCTAGGGGATCACGTAGCAACCTGTCCCAAAGGCATCAACTGACGCCCAATCACTACGACATCAACCTGCCATTCGAAACAGCCAAGCGAGGAAGACAGAAGGCCACAACACAACATAGTCTCTGCTGCAGCCGGATAATTTATTACACATGGAATATTTTGACGAGTCCGAGAGTCAAGGAAACATCTGCACAAGGGTGGCTATGTCGCAAAATAAATAAGACGCTGCCAAGTAGGCTAAAGCCAGTGGGCCTCCCATTGGTGAACAACAGATACCACCAAACCAACAAGTACTCCATGTTCAGAAACTTCTCACCATGAATTGCTAACATTATACCTCGAGGGTACCCCTCAAGTACTATAAGTGTCAAGCACAAGAGCTACCTCACTTAGAACTCTGCACATCAAACAGGGCAGAACAATCACTCCATAAAGCCGAAAGCTACATGCATCCTAGACTGTCACTAGGCATTATGCCTCGAGGGGAATGTAACAAAACACCTTCCAGGTAGGTACCGAACGAAAGTTCAAGATATCCTTTTTAGAGGCCTACAAGAGTAGAACGGGCGGCCCAATCGCTTCTCTAGACCACAAGCCGAGATCAAAGCCATGAAAGATCGCAGCTCTCGACCCCAGCCAGACACAAGAAGAAGCCACATAAGGCATGTCACACACTGCAAGAAAAGAGAAGGTAACTGCTAATCCAACCAGCAGCGCAGTAACTCCCCCCTACACACAGTTCAGAAAATTAAACAAAACAGACCTAAAACAATTTCTAAAATGGAAGAAGCCCTTAGTCAGAAATTTGTTTTGGCATGTTGGGTAAGGGATGGTGCAATAACTTTGAAACTAAAAATGGGGAACGAATGAAACTAAAAATAACTACTTTCATTGGGAAAAAAAATTCTCGATGTGTATATATAATATATATAACCATTATATAATTACAATTCATCACTTTTCTCCGTTTATTAAAAATAAAATTAATAAATTGAGCATCAATACATTACACTGACATTATACAAAATAAAGCAGGATCATCTATTTTTAATTTAATGAATCATTAGTGAATTGTGTCTACTATAATGTACCAATATACTGATCACCAACATATAATGAATTAAAATCTTTACGGAATTTTACGGATTGCTTAGGACACTTCAGTTTTTATTATGCAAACAATTGTTTTAATGCCAAAAAGAGAAAGGGAAGATTTTGTCAACTGAGAGACAAGAAGCGTGCAAATTTTTTGGATGAGCAGCAAGATGTGTGCTAATTTTTTGAAAGAGGGGCCAGAGAGGTGCTATTATATAAACCAAAAGACAGGTGGGGTGCTATTATATTATATTTTTTCATAAACATAAAAAACTATAACAAATATCTTAAATAATACTAAATGAGTTTCATACTTTTCTGTTATACAAACCAGGGATATGTTTAGGAAAATGTTAGGTCCTTTAAAGGACCCTTCACAAAATTATTTGTCTCTTAAATAGAGATTTCATAGAATGTTTTCGCTTTCAAATTGAACTTTTCCACAAATTTAGTCATTTAAAAATAAAATCAGGCCTGTAAGTAAGCAGTTGAACTCACCAAAGAGCTTATTACTTAGCTTTTTATACAAGAAGGATAGAACATGAAGACATCGATAATTTAAAATTCACAAAATTATGAGTAGAATTTTCACAAAAATAAGAAAAACTTCAGTTTCACAAAAACAGGACCCTGTCAGAAAAGTCTGGACAGATCCCTACAAACACCTTGCCAAAATGTATGCTGATATCACAATCCTATCCATGCAACAGATTTTTATTGCAAACCATGCCATTTTCTTGGGTTATAATTTACAAACAAAAAAAGTTTGCCAGAAAGAAAAACTTTAGCATAAGGACTTAAATAAGCTATTATTATTAAATTATTGGTTCAAATTTATGTAACCAGATTTCATTTTTCATTAAAAAATGTTATTTTTCACAAAAAAAATTAAATTTCACGAAAGCAACTTTTACTTTTCATAAAATAGGCCTCATAAAAAAAAAAACTGCATTGACCCCTGGAGATACCGACTATGAACATTTCACAGTCTAATTAGATACAATTTTGTTGGTGCTGAATATCATATCCAGTCTATTAAGAGAATATAGATCGTCGCAAAATGCTATAACAAAAGCAATATATGTCATTGTTTACAATTTTATCGCATTGATATCGTGTGACGTCTTTATATATATATATATATATATATATATATATATATATATAAATCAAATGTTTGCTACAAACAATGCTAAGAGACACTTATAACTTCATGACTGAATTAAAAACCTAGTTTTACTTTATTGTATAATATTCATTTGTTCTTTTATTGTAAGTATATATTTGTGTTGATATAGTAAAATAGTGTGAAAGTTTGAAACAGTATATTTTTTAAATGATCACTTTTATACCAACAGTTTTTTCTTTTCTATTTGGCACCAACTATCATGCTTAGTACAATGGTGTTGATATAATAGAAACACACCTAGAGTTTAAATATTAAAAATCAAAATATGTTTCAGAATGTTTACATTCGAAATAAAGCTCAATAGCCATAACCAGGGGTGTAAAAATCTAAGCACCAGCGGGCAGTCTCTCATCAATAAATTTTATTCATTATTTTTCGTCTAAATTTTTTGTAAGAATGCTAATAAAATTTAAACGAAGAAAACTAATAAAATTTATAGGTGAGAGACGCGTTGGGCACCTACACTTTTACACCCCTGGTCATAACATAAAAAATTTCCAACATAAAATAAAGATTTATTCGAGCTGAAAAAGAATACAAGTTGAATTAAATGTATTTGGCAGGTAAAATGTATAATAGAAAATTTCAATAGTCACACGACTGAAAAAAAAAAAAAATCTTTGACATAAGCATTTTAATAGTCATTGCTTTTTGGCTGGTATGATATTGTAATTTTCTATACATAAGTTAATTTGGGATATCCATAAATAATACTGCAATACTCAAATTCATGTGAAAAATACCAGGAAAAAAAACATTTCATAATGTTTAAATTATAAAATGCAGTCGGCCCCACTTAATCGGGTAATGGATAATTGCATACCCCGCTTATATGCATAGAATGCCGTGGAACAGGGACGTTCCCCATAAGGCTAATTTTAAATGTACTCGTTTTATCGCATAACAATCCCCGGTTAATTGCATAAATATCGCCAATCTACTAGTAGTAATCCGGATTTTATGAATTCATGTTATAGTGGTGAATGGAAAAAAAAGGAAGAACTTTTTTTTTTTTTTGTAACAATGGTTTGTTATATTTACAATCAAAGAGCAGAAATAGTCGTGTAAGATGACTTATCTTAATTCTGGCAACTTATGAGAGTGTTGAATTTGGACAATTGTGTTTTTCTTTTAAAGCTTGTCGTACATATAGTGACTCAAGATGCAGGGGGGTATTTTTTAAAAAATTCTGGAATCGGGGGAAAGTAGACCAATAAAAATCAATATTTAGCGCTGGAAGTAAAGAAATGCAATGTCAAGATATGAAAAAAAAAAAAAAATCCTAAAGGATTTTTTGTGTAGGCAAAAGAAAAAAAGAGAAATAAATTGACAAATAATTGAAAAATAAAAAAGAATTTATGCAGAAACTTTTATTTTCAAAGGTATGATTTAAAAACAAAAATTTTCTATTTAACTTTCATTTTAATTTTCACATAAATTATAATGAAAAATTAAACCATGTACCATAAATAGTGTTATAATACCTTATACTTTATTACATATACTTTTATATATAGAGTAAAAATAAATTATTTATTAAAGTTATTAATACAGTAGTTTTGAATTTATTAGGTAAATAATTATTCTCCATTAATATTTATCATATCTGTGGCATATAATCAAATGATAGCGTTTGCTGATAACATTAATTAATGTCCTCGCTTAAATGCATACAATTCAGTGGAACCAACTGTATGCAATTAAGCGGGACGGACTACATTTTAAAATTAAGTCTATTCTCTAAACTTAGGTTGCATTTCTGACAACAGAAACATTTTTAAAATTATCAGGAAAAAAAAACAGTTTTCATAACAAAGCAAACTTTCTTTTTTTAAATATCAAAATATCCCAAACTGACACAATTCATAATTATGTTTGAAACCAAAACTATTACTATTCAAAGAAAAATATTATACTGTATTAAATAATAATAAAATATAATAATTTAAATATAATAAATACATGCTCACATGATCTTATATTTTTTAGAAGAAACAACAACAACAACAACAAAATAGTTAAACTTACCACTGTTGGGGAGAATTTTTGATGATTTTTTTTTGACAGCATGCAGCTCGATTTGTATATAGATTTTTCACTAATTATTTCCAAGGTATCTAAAATAAAAGAATAACTTTAATAATAATTATGGTGTCAAAGTACAATTTAAAAAACAAAGTTTTATACAGAGATGGTTTTTGAGACTACTGTATACATTTAAAATTATGTGTAAAATATTATAGCTAAAACTACAGGTACTTATCATGGTTTTTTGGTACACCATAATATCCCGTTTATCCACTTTTCTGGATAACGCCCTCTCCCTCCACCTTTTGTTAAAAAAAAAGATACTTCTTAGTTATACCGTCGACCAAATTACTGTCGCCAAATTGTAAGATTAAATGCCAATAATGGTTGCCATTCATTAATTAATTGTAAGATTAAATGTCAATAATGGCCAATAAAACCATTAATTTGACATTTTATTTGTTTATTTATTAATGTTTTACTAATTTATTTGTTCTTTCGTTATTTAAAATAAAAGTTATGTCAATGTATATAATTTGGCGAAATTGGTCGACGGGATAACTAAGAAGTACCAAAAAAAAAAAATCCCAAGAAAGCATCACCTACTTCCAAAAAAGTTCCACCCTGCATGTCAATGTCAGAATCAATACCAAGTATTTTATTTTTTCGCCACATCAGAAAGGGGCGTGAATTCTAAACATGACATTCCCAACACAGGGATTATTCCGTTCCGAATTTTCTGAAAAATTATGCATTCGGTTGAGAAAATAAAAAAATCAGGCATCAGTCCATAGTTCAACAATTCGGACATAATAAAATGTGAATTTCGACAAACGGTCACAGAAAAAATAAATTTCATCAATCGTTCACAGAAAAAATTGCCAATTTTGTCTAAGGACTGCAAAAAAAACATGAATTACACCAAATGATAGCAGAGACTGCACATTTTGTCTAAAGATCGCGAAAAAAGCCAAATTCGTCAAACGACCGCAGAAAAAACATGAATTTCATCAAAAGATCTTGGAAAAATGCAAATTTCGTCAAAAGATTGCAGAAAAAAAGAAATTCAGTCAAAGAATCCAGTGAAAAACACACATTTCACCAAAGGATCGCGAAAATAGATACATTTCAACAAAGGATTGAAATAAAAACCCTGCACATTTCATCAAAGGGTTATGAAAAAAAAAAAAGAATTTCGTCAAAGTATTACGGAAGAAACGTGATTTTGGTCAGAGCAATGCGAAAAAGACTTCTGCGAGGTTCACCAAATGTCCCCAAAATCATCCACAAATGTCGTGAAAAAATCTTGTGCGAGCACCCCCCAGATTATTTTACAATTTTTCGTCATGTCTTTCTTAGGGGGAGGGGAAATAACAGGATTTTACGGTACAGTTTTAAATAAAGATATTTTAAAAAGTTATAAATGCAATTCTAGTGTGGACCCTAGGCCAATTTTGCAGGGCGCAACGCCTGGCAGCTCTTTTTAACTCGTTTATGTGGCGTCAGAACAGCCTTTTTTACACAGTGTATGCATCTGGCAGCCCTTTTAATTATTTTATACACCCTGTGTCCCTTGCTGACATTTATGATGCACCCTTTCGACTCATTTCTTTTCTTAGCTGTGAGGGGAAGGGGGGGGGGATAACTCATGAAATATGTCCATTATTTAGAGGAAATATTATATAAATTTCAGCATTTGTTTGTGGGGAAGTGTTGAAAATTTTGTCAATCGGTCATATAGGAAGGGGAAAAAAAGAAATTTGACAGATTAATTTAGTTAGAGAAAAAAAAATTGCAAAATTCTTCAGTCTGTCATGAGAAAATAATATAATCGCTTATTTCGCCATTCAATCACATGAAAAAAAAACTTTGCAAGTTTTGCCAGTAAATCATGAGGAAAAATCTGGAGTTCATCAATTGCTTCATCGATCTGCCATGGGGAAATTGTGAAATTCAAGTACCGATTATATGAAAAAAAAAAAAAAAGCCCCAAAAGTTTTGCAAATCGGTAGCAAAGGACAAAAAAAGGCAAATTTCACTAATTGGTAGAGATAAAATATCATAAAATTCATCAATCGGTTGGATAAAAAAATTGCCTTTCAGTTTTCAAAAGAAACTGAAATTCGCAAGTCGATCGCTGGAAAAAAAAAAAAAAAAAAAAAAAAAAAAAAATGTTCAGGAAGTTGCTTTGAAATACAGCAAAATTTGTTAATCAATCACAGGAAAAAACATGAAATTCAACAGTCAATCGTGAGAGAAAATCATGAAAATTTTCAGCCAGTTGCAGAAAAAAATGCAAAATTCATCAACTGATTGCACGGAATAAATCCTGAAACTCATCAATCAATAAGGAGAAAATTAGCAAAATTCACTCAACTGCGGGAAAATATAGCAAAAATCCACTGATAAAAAGGAGTCTAAAACAAATTCAAAAATATTTTTTGCGACACAAGTGCCATTTTTTTTAAAATTCCAATCCGAGAACCCCCCCCCCCCCGCTTTTTTTTCTCTAGAGTCAACATGAAGTTCATCTAAAATTTCATAATTACATTAAAGAAAAATATTTAATTTTTTTAATTTAATTGAAATGTAACAACACAAAGTGTTGAGTAACAATGGAGTGCTTTATTTTTTTACTGACTTGTACATAAAAACACAGGATTGAATATTTTTATGTATCGAACAAAATAAAGCAAAAATATATTGTTTACAACATGTAATTAATAGAAAATTGATAATCCAAATCATCTTAAAATTTTAAAGTGACCTGCTACATCATTGTAAACATTTTCAAATTGATTTATTATCTGAATCTTTTAAACAGCCTTGCTACATCAAAAATACTAAAACAAAATTGAACAGATGCTGCAGCCACACCAAGGTTGGTGCTTTTTTTTTTTTTTTTTTGAGCCATTTTGGCAAGAAAACCCTGGTCTGAAATACTTGTTGGGCATACTGTGCAAAAACTACATGTTAGTTTTATTATATTTTGAATCAGTTTATTTTATAATGAAAACACACACACATGCACTTTAATATAAAACACACACATTTATATATATATATATATATATATATATATATATATATATATAACACACATTTACGTTATTGCAAAAAAAACACATTTTTTTTATTATAAGGCACACACATTTACTCTATAATAAATAAAACATTACACATTTTTTTAAAATACAAATTGTTTTATAAAACAGACACAAAGTTTAATTTAATAAAAAACACACTATCTGTTTTGCCGTGTTGTCATACCAGACAAAACATTATGATTTTTGCACCAAAAAGAAATATTGAAATACGAGATAACTACCAAAACATATTTTCTACAAAGAAAACCATATAAAATAGTGTTCACATTTCTTTTAAAAAACAGCCTGGCAGAATTATAGAAATCAGCATTTTTCTTGAATTTTCAGGAGAGGGAGAGGAAATATCCCCGCTGATCCACCCTCTGAATTCATCATTGACATGCATTATCAAGACAAGCTGAAATCATATACATTTTAAAAGCAACGTTAAAAACGCCAGAATAAACAAAATTTTTTTTCGAATTTTTGTTTATTCTGGCGTTTTTAACGTTGCTTTTAAAATGTATATCATTCTGCGGCATGTAGCATCTTAATAATTAAGCTGAAATCATGCTATGTTTTGAGAGAAATGAACATATAAATCAAATAAGCTTTCCATGGATTACTAGATGTAATATAATAATGTATTTATAGTAAAATCGGCAATGCTAATTCAATTCAGTTACCCTTGAGTATTCGCCTGGAGATGGGAAAGATTTTTTTTGCCGATTTTAAATTTCTTCATTTGTAAATTTTTTATGTTAATATCCGAATTTTTTTTGCCTGTAAATTTGAAATATATACTTTTAAAAATGAATATTTCCTTTATTCTATTGTTTTAAAATTTATGTATATTTGCTGTCTGCTATTTACAAATTCCTCCTCCCTATTTTTCTTTTTACAAATGAGGTTTAGAATGCCGATTTCTGTTTAAAATTTTTCCATTTGGATTGTTTTGTTGTTGTTATTTTTAATCTTTGAATTTTCGAAAATTAAGCTTAAAGTGGTTATAAATGAAAAAAAAATAGATAGCGGACTCAGGGCGAATAGTACTCAGGTTATTCCTTTAATTCTATAGCACCTGAATATTAATGCCTGCAAATTTTATGCGCATATAAAAATGGCTTTGTTAATGCACCAAGAAATTCACACTATTCAGAAGTATTATTAATTTTTTTTCAAGAAGTAATATTAATTTTCAGAAGTATTTTTTTATTTCAAGAAGTAATGGTAATTTTCAGAAGTATTATTTATTTTTTCTAGAAGAAATATTAATTTTCTGAAATATGTTTTTTTTCAAGAAAAGCCTTAAATGTATTTAATGTTTTGATATGCAAAAACACCTGCATAGAAATTTAAAAAAAATATCGTAATAAGAAGTTCAAGTTACCTACCCTGTTTAGAACCTAAATAAACATTGATAAATATTAAATTAATGTGAACAAATAGCGAAAAAGGGGTGTCGAAAAACGCGGCTATTTTTCAAATTTATTTTTAAGTGGTTAAAGAATGAATTTAAAATGTCAGCTTAAATGGATGTGTCTATAAAAAATCTTATACGCTTACTGTTTATTTTGGAATTAAGAATACAATTCATTTAATTCTGTCTGTTTTAACTTTAACATATATTGTAGTTTTAATTCAACCGACAAGAATTGCTGATATCTTTTTCCTTCTATTCCACGTTTTAATCGTGCGATGACTAGGCCTAATTTCTTTTTTAAATTTCATCTTAATAAAGTAAAAGTTTTTCTAACATAATATAAATATATAGACAGAATAGTTATAAAGAAATGCATTACAAAATGAAAGAAAATTCTTACCTTACATCCCCATTCACTTTCTTCATATTTGAATTTGCCATGACCAGCGACAGATTTCATCTAAACATCGACGGAGGAATCAAAATAAACGCCATTTCTGGTAAGTAGGTTGGCTGGTTTCACGGTTGCATTCTCGAGATCCGTCTTGGAATATCCTCCGGTCGTTTTGAGGACGGTTTCAATTGGTCCGTTCTTTAGTATTCTGCGGACATTCACAGGATAGTTTTATAGGATATGACGACTACAGGATTTTTAGGATCATTGTAGAGCGTCCGAAGGACGACTGTGGTTGTCTGGGTAACTATTGACATTTTGTTAGTTTTCGGCAGAACTAATAATAATGGACTAGAAAACAGGAATTCTGTTTTTTTTTCTTCAGAATTTAGTGTCTCCCCCGATGAAAAAATATATACATGTATTTAAATATCGATAGTTCAGTTTTAAGATTTAAAACACATGCTTTTATTTTATATAAAATGACTTCATCCGCATCCGTTGAAGAACTCCTTTCGTGATTTAAGAAACTCGACAAAAAAAATCAGGTATCTCATGATTGATATGCCTTCATTTGTTTGTAATATTAATATAGATACTTAAAATTAAATTTAGTATATAAAGGCAGAACTAATAATAAGAACTAGAAAACAGGAATTCTGTTTTTTTCAGAATTTAGTGTCTCCCTCGATGAAAATATATATATATGTATTTAAATATAGATAGTTCAGTTTTAAGATTTAAAACACACGCTTTTATTTTATATAAAATGACTTCATCCGCATCCGTTGAAGAATTCCTTTCGTCATTTAAGAAACACGACAAAAACAAATCAGGTATCTCATGATTGATTTGCCTTCATTTGTTTGAAATATTAATATAGATACTTAAAATTAAATTTAGTTTATAAAAGCTCCATCTTTTATCAGAAATCATTCATTTACATTTTTTCAAAATAGCACGTATTTTAATTACATTTTTTTCTGTTTTTATGAGAAAATGGGAACAAAAAGATTTAATTGCTTTTTCCAACTATTTTTTCTTTACTTTCTTCTAAAGAAATGGGGTAATTGAGTTACGAAAATTAAACAAAGGACGCTAAAAACTACAAAAAAATTTGTATCTCAAAAATAAATAGAGATGCAGTTTTCAAACAAATTTCATTTAAAAGTACATTTTTTTCCAATACGACGGTATAAAAATTGAAAACGTGTGATACTTAGAAGTTTAAAAAATTAAAGCAATGATTATTACGTACAATGATACATCTGCTTTGTTTTACAGCTGGCTTATACAACGGAACGTTATTTTTTGGAGACGATACTTTATTAGCTGGGAGAAAGAAAAGCATACCGGGGGCTAATAAAAATAGTTTAAAAAAAAACACTCTTTTATTTATAAGTATTTAATGTTTATCAAAAGAATTATACCTAGTTTCACGGCTGCAGTTTATGTAGTCCCAAAATATTTCTGAAGCAATTTGTTAATTGTGTGTGATCCCCGATTATTTACAATTCACCTAATGATTTACACATGACACAAAGTTACAACTCCTGAATTTATTAAAAAATATATAATTTTCGCTCTTTTTAGGTGCGTTCGTAATTATATAAATACGTAACACCTATAGTCGCCGTTCAGTTCGTCTATCTGTCCTTCTGTCAGTCCGTCTGTCCGCATATAACGCAGCTAATACTACCCAACCGAATGGTCTAAAATTTTAAATATATAATTCTTGCAAAATTTTGTCGAGACATTTCAAATTTTATGAAAATCGGATGTATAGTTTAATTACAGGGATAGTCAAAATTTTTCCGTTACATTACGTCCAATGGGAATAAATAATTTCAAGTGCATTTTAATGATGTTACAGCCTTCGAAATGGTCTGCAATTTTAAATATATAATTGTTGCAAAATTTTGTCGATCATTTAAAATTTTGTGAAAATCGGGTTTATAGTTTAATTAGCGGGACACTCAAAAGTTTTCGGTTCAATTACTACCAATGGGAAAAAATAATTACAAGTGCATTTTAATGATGTTACAGCCTTTCAAACAGAATGAAATTGATATGCACTTATGAAGTGTACTAAAATATACATTCGGTACAATATGCAGTGCCAAAAATATTTATAAAACTAGTTATAGTACGAACGCACCCATTTTCCACGTTTGACGAGCAATTTCCAACTTGTTAAAATATGGCAAGAGGAAAGATAAGAATGTGTTTATATTTTATATATTCAGGATTTCTAAATTTCTTTTCAACGTATCATAATTTAACTTATACTGAACTATTAAATGATAACGGAGAACTTTTTTAAATCATTACTTTATTATTATTAACCATTTGGAAAAATGGCTATTGTCCTCGACAGGGTAGGAAATCAAAAACATATCTGAAGCGTTTTATTAGTTTAATCCCGCATTTTATTCGTTTTCTGATTGGTCTATACAGTAATCTGTATTTTCACTTTACTTTCAACGGAGATGGGTACTTCTGTTGCCACTATGACAAAAAAGTAATAAAAACTACAAAAAAAATTATTAACTCAGAAACAAATTGAGATACAGATTTCAAACAAATTGCATTTAAAAGTACATATTTATCTCTATACGACGGTGTAAAAAGTAATATTGTGGGATCTTTAGAAGCTTAAGAATGAAATTTCATTTAAAATTGGTCCAGGAATATTAATGTTTAATCCATGGCGTACGTAATGTATGACCAGTTCTGCAGAAGTTTAAAAATTTACAGTACCGAAAAATGTAATCCATGGCGTACGTAATGTATGATAAACTCCATGCGATTTTTTGTGTCTTAAATTTTAGTCTTTGAAAAAATCATTTTCCAAATGATCGTTGTAATTTGTTAAATTGCATTTTTTTTTCTTTGTACATTTCTTAGATTTTAAAATATATCGTTGTTGCTGTTTCAGAGACTTGCCATATGTGTTTCGCGAGCGTATTCTGGAGCCTATTTAACTGCATTGTCGCTGTAACTCCTATGCAAAAATTATTTGGCGTTGCGGCGACTAATTTATATTAATTTCTATTTAAGTTCTAAATATAATAAAATATTGTATTATCATCGAAAACATACCTGAGTACGTAGTTTTTATAATGCAACGTATTATAAAGTCTCTACACCATGTGCCCATGTTTCTCGATTAAATGAAAAGAAATGCAATACTAAAAATTAATTATTTACGCACCAGTATAAATAAAAAGTTACGTGGAAATGTTTAAGAAAGTAGTTTGTTATTGTCGTACTTTCATTGTAATCTGTTTAGTTCAAGTTACTTCTTTTGCTATTGTGCAAAAGAGAGGAATAGTACTATAAAATAGTCGGACGTGGCAATCCCAAAACATTCTTCTATCTCGTATGAGTTAATACTTCCAAAATTCTCTGTCATAGTGTCAAAAATAAATGGCTATCGATGCCCATCATGAGAAGTCTAAAGATATGAAATTCCGTCTATTAATTCTTGAGATATGACTATCGCTAAAATTATGTAAATTCTACAAAATGAAGCATAGCAGTGGCTCCTGTTGGGTGATTTTCACTAAAACGTTATATAAAAAAAAATTATCTCAGCGTATAATTGAATTTGAAGTGTGATGAAAATTCGTGCATTAGTTCTGGAGGTAGAGCTAATGCGGAAATCGTGAAAATGCAGCATAACGACGCCATCTGTTGGGCGAATTAAACCAAAAACATATCATCACTAACTTATATCAGGGACTAACTGAATATAAATTTTTATTAAATTCGGTGTATTAGTTGTAGAGCGCCTAGAGAGAAATAAAGCGTCAGCAAAATTGGTGTCTAATACAGACAGACTGACATTTTGTTAAAACATGTTTTTCCGAATCTTTGAGACTCTAAAACGTGTAACTCCGTCAAAAACCGGAAGAGAAAAATTTTCACGGATCCAATACTTTCTTCTTGTAAAGTTAAGTGTTGTCAGTGGGCTACTTTTTTAAAATTCAGATTTCTTGATTGCCACCAATTTTTTGAAACGGTAAAATTACATTTGTTATCGCCTTAATTAATATGTCGCTAAACAAGGCGTATTTTACAATTTCAAAAAAGTGGTGCTAATCAAGAATCTTAATTTTAAAAAGGTAGCCCATCTGGCAACACTGGTAAAGTTAGAAGAAAGTTAAACGAGTAATGATCTAACCGTTTAATTGCTGGTCGCCAGAGCTACCAGTTAGCATTTTTTTTATTCGAAATTTGCATTTCTGCTGAAAATTTCTTATAAGATTCTTTTCTTCTTTTAATGACAGAGTTAATTTCGTTTACTTAACCCTTAAATGCATAGTGACGCATATCTGCATCACTTTTATTTAACTTTTAATAAATAAATTATGTTCTTAGCAACCACTATATTTATATACACATATTGATTCTGTAGAAATTACAAAAATATGCACTAATTAGAGTTAAAAATCTAATTACAAAAATATGCGTTAATTAGAGTTAAAAATCTACCTTAAAAATTCTGATGTCAAATTTCTTAATTTGAGAATAAAAAACACAATTCTAAAAGAATAATTCATGCATTTTTTAAAGGTTAAGTTTTACAAAATAAAATTCATATAAAATAAGTTACCTGCATTCATATTTATTAACCCATTAACCGCCGAAACTACAACATAAGGATCGACAACTTTTTTTGCAGAAAAACGTTTGCCACCAAAAATTTTGAAAGAAAATCTTCCTTTTATTTTATGATCAAATTTTCTCTTGTTAAATAAGCCAATTTTTTTGAATTTATAAATAGTGGTAGCATAATAGTAAATTTAAGCATGTATCTTTATTTTTACCGTTGCGTGAACGCAACACCAGCGGGTAATGGGTTAAAATAATTACTAATTTTGCACTATTTTAGTTACCTATAGCAGTAGTTTTTTCTTGCGTTACAGATGTGCAACATAAGAAAAGGCTAACTTATTGTACGAAAAATATATGTCTGATTTTTTTCATTATTTTACCGGTATATTAATCGTTTTTTAGAATTATATATATATATTTTTCGAAACAAAATAAAAAGGGTCATTCATTTAAGGGTTAAAGTAAAAATTCTTCTTTAAGAATTTCCGGTGTGAATTCTAAATTTTTTAATTAAAAACCAGGCAAAAACAGCAGTTTTGCAGGTTGCCATTTTTGTGTCCTTTCTATAGCACATGGAGCTAAATCGGGGCATGCAAGTAAAGTACAGAAAAGTTTGATGAAATTCTATTTCTACATACGAAAAACAAGTTAACCCTTTCCGGCGCGGCGTAATTCTGTTTATAAACTAATGAAATAATGGCCTGACACCAGAATTTATAAACGAATTTATTAGAAAATATGAACTTGCTTTTTTTTCATGTATATTATAAAAGGAAAATTTTAATTAAATTTTCTTGGTGCCGTTTGTCAGTTTTGGAATCAAAATTAGGTGTCCTTTTTTAAAGACACAGCCCTCGAAAGGGTTAAAACATTCACGACGGGAAACGGGAATTGTCGTTTTCATTGGAAAAACATCATTGACTAAGGGCGTGGCTTCTACCTTACAGAAAATGAATTTATATCATGTTGTCCATATTTTTACTTTTTCTATCTTTACAAGAAGAAAGTATTGGATTCGTGAAAAATTTCGACTTCCAGTTTTCGATGGATTTATACATTTTAGAATGTCCTGAACACGATTTGAGGGTTTTTAGAAAATGTCTGCTGTGAATCTGTCTGTCACTCTGTCACTCTTTCAGTCACTCTGTGAGTCTCAATGTGACAAAAATTTTCTGCGCGCTCTATCTCAAGAACTAATGCATGGAATTTCAGAAAACTTTAGATTCAGTTAGACCTTGATATAAACTGCTTCTGATTATTTTTTGGTGCAAATCTCCCAACAGGTGTCCCTGCTATGATGCATTTTTCACGATTTCCGCAATAGCTACACTTCAAGAACTAATGCAGGAATTTTTATAAAACTTCAGATTCAGTTAGTCCATAATATAGTTCGATGCTGATTAGTTTTTCGTGAAAATCGTTCCACAGGTAGTGCTGCTATCCTGCATTATGCATGATTATCGCAATAGCCCTATCTCAAGAAGAAATGCACGAATTTTTATCAAACTTCAGATTCAGTTAGCCCCTGATCTAAATTAGTGCTGTTTAGTTTTTGGTGTAAATCGCCCGACAGGTGGCGCTTCTATGCTGCATTTTTCAAGAGTTCCGCAAAAACTGTATTTCAAGAACTAATGCATGAATTTTCCTCAAGCTTTATATTCAGTTACCCCCTGGTATAAATTGGTCCTAATTAGTTTTTGGTGTAAATCGCCAACAGATGGCGCTGCTATGCAGAAATTTTTACAATTTCCGCAATAGCGCTACTTCAAAAACTAATGCACGGATTTTCATCAAACTTCAGATGCAGTTAGAAGTTGACATAAGTTGTGGATGGTTAGATTTTGGTGTAAATCATCTAACCGGTGGCGCTGATATGCTGCATTTTTCAGAAAATATTAACATGTATGAGATAGAAGAAAGTTTTGGGATTGTCACATCCGACTAGATTTAGATTGTAAGACATTTTATATTAAATTCGTACATTAAAATATATTTACGGATGCATAAACTTGAACAACAATTTACAAAAAGACCGTCAGAAAAAGGAGTAGCGTCTACTGTTTTAAAATTCAGATATGATTAAAATTGCCCGTCGGCAATGTGTTAAAAGAAGTAAATTTAGTTGTCAGAGGCTGACCAGTACCCATGGAAATAGAGTAATAAAAAGAAACTGACATATCCTCAAAATTGTGAAGCTTCAACTGTAACCGCTCCCGCTGATTACCTCCAGTGGAAACTTCCACCAGCAAATTTATATAGAAAATTTCACCGTATTTAAAGGTCTTTCTAATTCAAAATTTCAGTCATACATAATGCCAGAAACAGGTTTTCATTTTTACTGGTGTAAGCGTACTTTTGTGGAAGTCGGGTCCGGCATTTCCGCCATATTGTGACAACCGGTGAAACAAACTGGCTGTTTTAACAGGCAAACTGACACCAGTAAAAGAAATAGAAGTTTTTACGACATTTGTGAGAAAATGTTTTCATGAATAAGACGCTTTAATAACGCAAAATTTTCTATTCAATTTTACTGGTGGGAAGATTGCCCTGGCGGTATTCAGAAACTGTAGATCCGATTTTAAAAAAGCCGCCGCCGTCTTGTGACAACCTCCTCAGTTACTTCACTCGCAACTGGTAGACAGTGCGCTATATGTCTCCTCCTCTTTATTCATAGCTCCACCCCTGTACCATGCGCTCATGTACAGTCGTGGAAAAAAAGTAAACACCCCCCACTATCTCCTCAACAAATTATCGTAGAAGAAAAGTTATTGGTACCGAACGATTGGAAATAAAGTCTACTTTTAAATGATGTATATAAAATATGTTTAGGGGGCCATCTGCATATTAAAACAAACCATAACTTTGTTTTTATCAATAGTAGTACGCAATTCTGACAACATAAATAAACTCTACACTCTTCAATTAGTCCAAAATCAAATGTTCATGCAATTCGTACCATAAGTTTCCGAGAAATTAATTATTTTACAACAAGCGTATTTTAAGGGCTGTATCCAAATTGAAGTTCCGTACTCGATTGTTCACTGACAGAGCTCCCTTCTTGATCAAGGCACATTAAGCAGTCAATTAAGTCTGTTAGATTACAGGATAGCATAAGAAATGTCAAAATATTTAGTCACTTCTATCATAGACGACCCCTTAAACCATCATTTTCCCGTTTTTAAAGCATAATTTGAAAACTACTTGGAAGAAAAATGTGAAATTTAGAATTTCCGTAAAGCAGGACTTGATAAATCTGAGTGTATCAAATAAATTGTAAGTTGCAATTCATAATTTTCTTTAATATTAATTTCATAATTCATATCAGAAAATTATAAAAATTGCAAATTCAACATATTTATGTTTGGGTATAATAGTATTATTGCTATACAAAAAATTAGAACATTAGGATCATAATTTCAGGAGATGTAACTAAAAATATGAAAATGTAATTTAACATTAGAAGCACTAAATTTTGAATGTTTATAATTCAAAAACTTATTCAAATGACTTGAAATTTTGTGTCTAGGCATACTTTGAACCAAAGATTTGAAATATCTCGTTAAAATTGGGTATTGCCATTGAAAAAAATAAAGTTTTGATTCGTCTTAAAATGTAGATGTATCTAAGCAAATTTTATATGCATCGTTTAAAAGTAGATTATATTTCCAATCTTTCTGTACCAGTAACTTTCGTCTACGATAATTTGTTGAGGAGTTAGTAGAGGATGTTTACTTTTTTTTCCCACGACTCTACCTTGTTTAATTGAAACAAAATGCAATATATAGAAATAATTATTTATACACCAGTTTAAATGAAATGTTTTATAGAAAAATAGTTTTAAGAAAGCTGTTAGCGTATGAAGTTTAGTATGCGATAACATCCATGCTCTAGTTACCTTTGTTGTTGATATGCAACAGAGAGAAATACTCTATTACGAAAACAGGTGATTTTCCGTCTTCCTTTAAAAATAGAACTTCGGGTCCACTGCTAAAATTCCAAATGGTGATTTTGGTCTATTTGATGAAATATATTTCATTATTGCATGAATTCTTCTTTCAAAATTTTTAAAAAGAGTGTAAATATGCAAGCAAATAACAAATATCTGTTAAAATTACTATACCGTTCCTACTTTTCATGCTGTTATAGCACTCGTGATGAAAGGATGAAGCAGTCATTATCGGAGAGCTCAAGATTTTTACTTTCTTCTATTTTTACAAGAAGAAACTATTGGATTCGTGAAAATTTTCAACTTCCGGTTTTCGATGGATTTATAAGTTTTAGAAGGTCCTGAAAACGATTTTATGGTTTTTAGAAAAGGTCTGTCTGTTACTGTCTGAGTTTGTGAGTCTGTCTGTGTGTGTCAAAAAGATTGTGGGCGCTCTATCTCAAAAACTAATGGACAGAATTTCACAAAGATTTGGATTCATTTAGAACTTGATATAAACTGGCCCTAATTAGTTTTTGGTGTATATCGACCAACAGGGGGCGCTGCCATGCAGCATTTTTGACAATTTCCGCAATAGCTGTATCTCAAGAACTATTTCACGGGCTTTCATAAAACTTCAGATTCAGTAAGTCCTTGATAGGAAATGGTGCTGATTACGTTTTGGTATAACTTGCTCAAAAGGTGGCGCTATATGCTGCATTATGTTTCCCCAATAGCTCTATCTCAAGAACTAATGCACGAATTTTCATCTAACTTCAGATTCTGTTAGGCGTTGACACAAGTTGTTGGTGATTGGGTTTTCTTGTCAATCGCCTAATAGTTGGCACTGTTATGCTGGATTTTACACGATTTTTGCAATAGCTCTATCTGAAAAACTAATGCGAGTATTTTCATCAAACTTCGAATTCAGTTAGACATTGACATAAGTTGTTGCTGATTAGATCTTTTATACGAAGGCATTATCAGGTATTCTATCACATGATAAAGCTAAAATACCCAAATTCTACTTAGCCTTGAAGATTTAAGACATTATTCATTAATATTTAATGTTTTATTATTTAATAATGTAATATTAATATTTTTTAATATTTAAAAATTAAATATGAATAACTTTTTTTGATAGAGTTCAGTACCACACCTGTTAATATTTTAAACTCATGGTATGAAACAGAAAATAAATCATTAAAATTGACAACAAAAACTTTCACATAAAATTTCTTCAAATGTAATTTTTGTTACTTAACATGTTCTTCCACTTAGCTCTTCAATTATCAATTTTTTTTCTAACGCTTAAATTTCCTGCTGGCCACATCAATATAACAACTCATAACTTAAATTGAAAATCCCTAATTAAAATTAATTTTTTAAACATAAATTAAACTGCAGTCTTAATCGTTCCAATGTCTGCTTAATAGCCAAAGTGCCCCGAAATTAAAGAATATCACTTACACTACAATTAAACCAATTAACTTTGAGAATTACACAGGTTTATATGAAATACCATTTATAAGAGCAGGCGAATCGAAGGATTACTATAATAGTGTGATATATTATATAAAATTTATGGACAGACCTGTTTTCTGAAAAAACATGGCTAACCAGGCTACCATACCAAATAATACATGTTCTCCTTTTCAGTATAAAATTTCAACCTACAAATTTTTCATAAGATGGGCTTTTCTAGTACGCACAGAAAATAATTAGAATAATGTATTAGATAATATTTGTAGAATTGCTCATAATAATAGTTTTAAAGTTTAACTTATTAATACATTAATCGTGGATATTGCCTATAACAGGGGTCGCAGCTTGGAAAATATTAAATAGCATAAAATTTGTATTTTTGAGAATCAAATTTCTGCTCAGACGTTTTATTATAGTCAGGTATCGCAGCATATAGGACAAATTCTATTATTCTTGCCAGTACCTTTTATCAGTAATCCTCATAATATATTCCTATTGCATATCTTATAATAATGTCTCTTTAAGATTATTGATAAAAGGTACTGGTAAAAACAATAAAATTTGTCCTATACGCTGCGACACCTGCGTATAATAAAACGCCTGAGCAGAAATTTGGTTCTCAAAAATACAAATTTTATGCTATTCAATATTTTCCAAGATTTTTTGAGAAATTAAAACACAGTCTTAACCCTCTGTCTACCAGAAGGGTCCAATGGACCCGACATGTACATTCAAAATATTTATTCAAACCAGAAATTTCTTCAAAACAAACTAAATGTATAAATCAGACAATAATAAGTTAAATAAACAAATTAAATAGTTTTAAGTAAAAATTCTGGTGTAGAATGTTTTTATAAAACTTGAGTAAAATTTCCGGTAGTTCTAGGGTTACGCATTTCAATATCTGCATAGTAGCCAAATCGCCTCCGAAATTAAAGAATACCACTTGCACTAAAATTGACTCAATTAATTTTTATAATTACTCAGGTGTGTATGAAGTATTTTTTATTAGAGCAGATGGATCCAAGAATTAATATATTGGTATGACTAGCAGAAAATGTAAGTATATAAATTGGGGCATGTAGCATATATTAAATAAATTAGAAAAACCACAGCCCTAGCAAGATTAAATCAAGAAGAAACCATCCAAATAAATTTCAATGAAAGTAAGATAATTTTCCCCCCAGTCTTTACTGTTCATCCATTATAAGAGAAACTACAGAGAGTTTAACACTCAAAAATTCAATATGTAACGGTGCATGCGAAAAAAAAAAAAATAACATGCATAATATGAAAGAGTACGTGGAAATTTGAATGATCGTATTTCACAGACGTTGTAATTTTAGATATTTATTTATTTGTTTTGAAAATGTCTCTAGTAGTGTCGAAATGTGTAAACAGTTGAATAAACCTATTTTTACTGTTTTTAAAGTTTTAATTTACACCTTTTAGCAATTAAAATTAGTATACTATTTTTTCTAAAAAATTTTTACAGTTTCAAAAAAAAAAATTGTAGTTGAAAAGTATGCCGTAATTACATATTTCACGTTTAGTTTAATATTCTAAGGGGTTTATTAAATTTAATAATAACTCAAACATGACTGAAAACAGCGAGTAAAATTCTTTTGCATAGAAAAATAAAATAACTTCATATTATTTACGATTAGATAAAATTAATTGTTTTACAAACGATAAACTACGACATCTGGTTCAAAAAAGGTAGTTAATTTTTTTGTGTGAAACAAATGTGAAATATAAGTAGATTCGATTTTTTATCACTATTAAGAAGAGTGTGTGTGTGTGGGAGGGGGGGGGGTATTCTTCTTTAAATTTACTATCTCGTGTGATTTTAAAGACTTTCTTCGATCACAAAGAAATGTGATATCAGCTTCGGATTTTTTTCATTACATGTGTTGATATTTCATTTATATATTTAAATTTTTGATGATAAAAAATTGATAATATGCGTTGTGAGGTAGGGAATTGAATTCAAGACGTTTAGACTTTGCTTATTTAAACTTTAAAAGTAATGTAACGCATCGGTGCCAAGTTGCCACTAGTCCTCCGTAATATGTGGGTTAATTTAACCCTGGTTTAATACATTTCGTACCGGAATTTTTTTTCAGAGATGAAATTAAATAAGTTCCACGTAGAAAACTAGAATTAGATAAATAAAGATTTCTCAAATAATTTTTCTGATTCGAAACTTTGTTAAACTGGGTTAAATTAATCCACGCATTACGGAAGATTAGTGCGAGCTTGGCACTTCTGGAACGTCATATCAATGATGATGGTCATAGACATAGTTCTTACGGACACCGTTATTTCTCCAGAAATACTACCAGTATCTTTTTATAGAAAAAGAAATCTATCTTAAACGCGAAAAATTTCGCCTTCTTTTAAAAAGAGATTTTCTATAAGATAATACTGGTGAGGCAAATTTTTTGGTCTGCAAAATTCAAGGAGTCGTACGAACCATGATACAGGTTGTCCAAAACGTTCATTTTAACCCACTACTTGCTAGTGTTGCTAGTTTACGGGTTAAGTATTTTTATTTAATTTTAATATTTGTTTAGTTTTTGACTATTCAATATTGTGTTTTCAGCAGGTAGTAACATTGTGATTTGTTTTGTTTTCAAGATAAAATTTTAGTCCACGAAACTAGCTAAACAGTTGAGAAGCGTTGAGGGGTTTCCTAGCTGCAATCAGCTTAACACTGTAATCTAATATTGAGATCTCTTATGTTATTGTGAGCCATTGGGAAAAGAAAAAAAGCGTAGTACAGAACTACTTAATAGAAAAATGAATAATTTCATGGCAAAAACTTAAAATTTAAAAAATTAAGAACAAATTTAAATTTGGAAATTAAGTCTTTAAACTTAAGTCAAGTACGTTAGTTGAAGAGAAAAGGGTTTAGATATAACTGTAGTTAATAAAACTACGATATAAAAAGAAAAGGATGAATTCATAAAAGCTAGCACTTGTTCAGGATTCGCTCTCACCAAGTTTATGCTAGAAAAGCTGTAAAGGAGGCGGCAAAAGTCACTTTAAATAAAAAAAAGGCAATAATCAGGGCAATATATATATATAAATAAAAGGTTTTTTTTATAATAATATAAAACAAGTAGAAATTAAATTTAAAAAATCAAAAACCCGACTGCGTAAAAAGCGAACTAATTAATTATTTCTCATCAATGTGAAACTATTTTTTTTTTATTACTTACCTATTTCTTTTATTTACTTGTATTGATGACTTTTAAATTGTGTTTAATTGTTAGTTCCTGTCTATAAACACTGTTTTGATGAGACCTATAGATGTATATGAAGGTTAGAGTTGCAGTAAAGCTAAAGATCCTACCTACACAACTTCAATCTCGTGTAGTATTTAAATGGAGCTTCTGACTGTAAAATAGCCAATGAAACATAGTCTTCATTTTGAAAGCCGTATTCAATAATTTGCCACTCAATATAGTGCATAATTTTTTTTGTCTCTACCGCCATTTTGTATTTTACAGCCGCCATTTTGAATTTATAAAAACAAAACCTAGCCTATAACCATCGGACGGTTAAAACGAATCGATAGAGACTTCATTCATTAAAATCCATCCAGCCGTTGGGATGTTTCAAAGGTATAAAGAAATCCACATACCCAGATACCTGTGAAACACATAACCCTTCTTGGCAGTGGGGTAAAAAGGGTTTAAAAATGAAAGAAATAGACAGAAAGCAATCTAAGTGTGGTGAACATAGAGTTCACTAGGTATCCACAATAATAGTATATTTGGGACGTTTTCGCAAAATTTTGTCGTATAATAACAAATCAAAAATCACAATCGACAATTTCTGAATGATTCGGAATTTTTGAACGAAGCAGAAATTTCTGAAATGCATTCTTTAAATGCAAACTGGTTATTAAAATGATCCTATATATACATTAAATTTCTTTTGTGCTAGAGAACTATTAAATAACGCTAGGTTGGTTGATTTTGTGACGGCCGATTATCTACACTAGGGATATAGGCCCGAGGGGGAGTGCCCTTCGTGGGGGTCTTTCTAAGGGAACCTAACCCGTATTAACGCATGGAAATCCATGGTTCGAAGAAAACCACTAAATAACGCTAGGAATATGAAGTCTCAAACTATACATGAAGTAAATTAAGGGTTGAGGCAGAAACTCCATGGGTCATTCTCTGAAAGGTATTTGTTTTAAAAAAAATTGCTGCCCAATAAAATTGCCTCAAAAATCTCAAAATTTAGCCTACAAGTACCTTATTGCTATATTTATCAAAAAATAATATGAACCGAACTGTACCTGATACTTCTTCTGAGATTTTAATTTAAAGCACTTCTATTGCTAAAATGTTCAAATAAATGATTGGTACCGGAATTTAAGAACAAATTTATTTATAAATATGAAAAATGCTATGTTTCATATACATGCTAAATGCAAAGAAATTTATAAAAAGTCTGGTGCCATTGTGGCGTTTAGGAATTAAAATTAAGTTAATTAACATACATAAACATACCACCGCCCTTGAAAGGATTAAAAAAGAAAAGAATTTATAATTGGAAGTCGTATCGTCAATAAATAATATTTTTTTTTACTCTATGTCAATTGAAAAAATAAAGATAAAGTATTAACATTTAGCAGAGTTAATGTTTATTTGAATTAGTACAAAAAAAAATTATTTATTTTTAACTTCTAGCAGTAAAATAATAAAAATAAAAAATGTATTATATTTACTTACGCTAATTAAAAGTTTTATGAGTTTTTTAATGTGTATTTTATTGCATTAGATTTTCTTATTTTACTGTTTAGTACATATATAAATGGATTTAGATTATTCCCTCATATATTAAAATTATGAGGGAATGATGAAATACTTCTGAAAACCATTTTATACAAAAATTATTAGTATAATGTATATTTTCAGTTACTAAATATCTTTTGAAACACATTTCTAATAATATAACAACATAAAAAAGACATTTCATTAGTTTTTATTAAATTTATAATACATAAGGGAATGATGGATGATAAAAATACTTACTTTGATCTAGTACTTGAAAGCCATGTGCTAGCTATTCAGGAATGTTTTTGAGCAAACAACAAGATAACTGATTCACTTTAATCATATACAAACTGTCCTAGACTGTCCTAGAACTGTCCTCTATAAAGTATATGCTGCTTTCTACTAAATAAATAGAGGCAGATTTATAGTTATGTGAGGGAATGGTGATAAAAACTAGGTACATCATTAAAAAGTGACTTAATTCTTTCATTATATAAAATGTAAATATTATTAATTGGCTAAATATTTATTTAAGTATGTTTAATGGATTGAGAAAAAATAATTATAAACATACGTGCTGCAATGGTATAGGAAGCATTTTCTTTCCTACATATGTGAATGAGGACATACTGAGGGAGTGATATTTGCATTAAAAAATACATTTAATTTATCATAGTTCAATTTCAATAAGCATATAATTACAGTGTATATGTATAACTGATCAATCTTGATAGTTTAAATAACTTTTTCTTTTTGTATTTTTAAAAATATGTCTTCAAGACCCCTGGTACATAAAATTGCCACTTTGCAGAGAATGACTTCCATACAAATTATATTTCAGTATAGCACACTTCACATTATTTTGCGATTATAAATCCGCGTAATAGAGCTAGTTACTTCCGGAAATAAGCCAGTAATTTACATAAAGTCCTCTTAATTTAGTTGAAATATGTTTAATAACAAACCATTTTTGTTTTGTTAGCAATATTAAGTCTGATATTTCTTCAAATTCCACTTTCAGGGGGATTTAACTCCATTTTCGAATTAGCCAATACTTCGAATTATTAAAGTTTGAATTAAAAACAGTCTATTGTATATGAATCGAACTTTTCAAATATCAACTCTTAAGCTTCCATATACAATTTTAAAGAAATACATATATCAATACCAGTCAGTTTTATTTGGTCACATCAAGAAAAATGTACAAATCATGTCATAAACGTCTTTTAAAGGTTTCCATACGATACCTGTCATATATACCAGCAGCAGCCCGTCAAATGATTTAAAAAACCAAGTATGATCGCTATGGAAAAATGTAGTTCTGTCACCACAGTGCGTGGACAGTGCTAACATTGGAAGCTTTCAATTTCTCTCAGTAATATTTATTTTTGCTCTGCGATAATATGTTTCTCCATCCTCCTCGACGTTTCTGATGTAGAAATGCTGTAATTCTTATTGGGTAGCACATATTCTCTTTCTTTACCTTTCTTTCTTTCTTTTCTTTTCTTTTTTTTTTTTTTTTTTTTTTTTTTTGATGACATAATTCGAGAAACTGATGACACCAATTAAATCTGTTGAAACAAGGAGATTGTTTCAGACAAAAAGAGGGCTCAATTTTAATGCCTTTTGGGTTGTTTCACGAGTTAAACTGAAAAAAGAATGAATCGGTCTTTAACCTTTTCTAGGGTTAATTACTTCAGTTGCTAAAATTTTGAAATGATTCAATGACACCTGGTTTTACCATAGCTGCCAACCTTTCACTAATCTTCCGTAATATCTGGATTAATTTGACCCAGGTAAACCACTTTCGAACCAGAAAATTTATTTCATGAAACTTTGTTTATTTAATTCAAAGTTTCTACGTGGAACTTATTTTATTTCATTTCCTAAAAAAAAATTCTGGTTCGAAACGTATTAAACCAGGATCAAATTAACGTACGTATTACGGAAGATTGAATTGAGGTCGGCACTTATGTTTTACGAACACATTTGTTTCAAAATAAGTAAAAGCTTTTTACTTCGTGTACATTACAAATACAAAATTTTCTTTAATAATTCTGGTGCCATTGTGGCATTTAGTAATTAAAATTAAGTGGGACGTATATTTCCCACCGCTTTATAAAGGTTTAACTCATTTGCACCAATAGCATGCATTGCAGGAAGTTCTCTTTTATTCAGAAATTCCAAATTCATAGCTGCTAGACTATACGAATTTTTGCTACCACTAAAATTTAATAGAAAATTTTGCCGAATTCAATTGCCAAATTGCAGTGCAGAACAGTGGAGCAGCGTTGAGGGGTTTCCTAGTTGTCAGGCAACTTAACACCCAGGCTGTAGGTATGATGTCTTACAAATTAATGAGCCATTGGGGAAAAGAGAAGGTATAGTTGTTTAAATCTACATAATAAATGAAAAAAATATTAATGATAGGTTCTAGCATAAGTGCTTTAATTTTAGAGATAAAAAAAGTAAAGTTTAAGAACTTGAAAAGGAATTTAAGGTTTTATTTAAATATAAGTATAGCTGTAGTTACTTAACAGTGTTTTCACTTTAAGGAGCTTCCGAGTTGACATCAACTTTACGCCCAGTCTATGGATGATTGTCTTATTAACTGTGAGACATTGGGGAAGAAAAGTCTAACTGTAGTTTGGAAAAACTACTATAAATTTTTAATACAATAAAGATATAAAATGAAAAAATTACTTTTAAAGAAAAGTGGTATTTTATGCTGTAGTTGCAAGAGTTAATAATTAAATAAGCTATAAATTTATGTTAAATTTTAGTGGTAGAAAATATCCGTAAAATTTAGCAGCTATGCAAATTTATACAGAAATAATTTTTCGTTTATTTAATAATAGCCGTTTCGTAATTACGTAGATTCAAATTTCTTCTTTCAGAATTTCCTGTATGGATTCGGAACTTCAAAATAAAAAATTAATTCTTGTAATTGGGCGCAAATATAAGCTGTGATGAAAATAGATTAAGACAAGTGGGCATACATTTATAAATGCTTTATAGTCTGTCTGTAAGAAGTACCGATTAACCCATTAAGGGGTCTCAGAAGTCTTACTTTTTACATGCCGGTGCAGTTTAGCGACATGTCACATTTAATTTTTTTCTAAGTCTTTACAAAACATAAATGCATAAAATTTTTAATATAGACCACCTAATATCTCTTCTATTTAAAATATGTTTTTTAATATTCTATATTGAAATTTTATTACTCTTTTTTAATGTTTAATATTGATAAAAAAAATTAAAATTGTTTTTTGACTTGCATGCACTGCGCGCAAGACTGTAGCAAAACTATTGGTTCAAAAGCCCCCCAAAATATTTGTAATGATGCAAAACTAATGTATCTTGAACGTATACTTCATTTGTACGCTATTTATTTATTTATTTTATTTGAAATTTAAATTTAAATTATAAAATTTTGAAAAAATTTATTATTTTATTGAAAAATTGCCAATTTTAAATAATCAATGCAATTATAATACTAAATTTGAAGTATAAGTTATTCTTTACCTTAAAATAAACATATTTACCATGTTTCATGCAAATTGCTTTATTTGTTTGTGAAAAATGTTGCGCGCAAGCATAAAATTTAAGAAACAATTTTAAATTCTTTATCAAAATTAAATACAACAAAATTAAAATAAAATTTCAATATAAAATATTAAAAAATTATTTTAAATAGAAGATATATTAGGTTGTCTATATTAAAAATTTTATACATTTATGTTTTATAGAAACTGAGAAAAAAATTAAATGCGACATGTTGCTAAATTGCACCTCCAGGTAAAAAGTAAGGCACCTGAGACCCTTTATAGCCGGAATATTTTCCTCTTTAAAATGCAAAACTTGCATTTCACACCAGTTTTTCTAAAATAACAATTTTTATTTGATTTTATCACGAAGTTTAAGTCCTCAAATAAAGATGATGTTTCCGTTCAAAAATACCGGTATTCGAACAAAAAAATGATTGAAATTTTCTAGTACCAAATGGTACAGCGAGACGTTAATGGGTTAAAATGGATTGTTAGTTTCAATTTTTCGTTCTTTTATATTATCCGGGACAGGTTGATATATCGCGAAAAATGATTGTTAATTCGCAATTTTGTTTATCGTTGTCACTTGCCAATTGTGCTGAAAATGGTAATTTAATGTAAATTTAATAAATACATAACATTGTTAAAAATGATGTATACTATAAAAGCAAGCTAAAGCAATACAAAATAGTAATTTTGTGCATATTTATTAATTGTATAACTTTGAATAGATGACCTTTAGCAATTAATAATATTGACAATGGTAGTTTCCAGTGGTTCGTTATGCCTACCAGAATTAATATAATATATATCCTTACAATGTCAAAGAATATAATACATCTGTCTATACGCTGCAGCATATCATATAGTTACGCTTATATACTAAATACTTCCGCCACTACATTTAATATGACAACTATGTAATATTAACTGCAGTGAAAATGAAAAAAGCAAATAAATAAATAGGGTTTACTTTAACACTAGAACCGCCGGAAATTTTGCTCAAGTGTTATAAAAATATTTCACACCAGAATTTTTATTAAAAGCTATCTAATTTATTTATTTTAACTTATTTGTCCGCGGTACATATTTAACTTATTTTAGAAAGAAATTTCTAGTTCGAATCGAAGTATTTTTATTTGGTACCGGTCAAAATGACCGCTGTGAAGGTTCTAGTGTTAATTGATATTTTTGATGCTGTTGTTGGAGCAGTGAATATGACCTGATCTAGGTAATATGTAAGTACCTCATTTTCCAATATTTTAATTTGTTAGATACGTAATAATGTGTAACATTAAAATTATTTGCAAAAAATTTGAAAAAGTTGTAAAAAACTTGAGGCATGATAAAACATACTCATAGAATCCATATTCACCTTATACTACATACAAATAACTAAAAATTGTGTACCGTAATTTCGCGAGTATCCACCGCACCTCAGAAAATTCGATTTCCTACCAGAATTTATTTTAGATAAAATGTGACTTGCTTCTGCTCAGCACTTATTTGACCTTTTTTTTTTTTTTTTTTTTTTTTTTTTTTTTTTTTTTTGAAAAAAAATTCCGGTTTGAAAAAGACTTAACTAACAAGGAAGGTATCCGGTATCCATACAGAATGTTCTTCTCATATGGATATATAAGTTTATAAAAACATTTTTGGCGGAACCCCGATACAGCGTATGTAAAAAAATAACGAAATTTTCGTTTATTTGGCGATTTATCACCGATTGGCGATGAAAAAAAAATACGCTTTTATGTAGGAAAACACTTTTTATGTTGAATTTCTTTATATAAGTTTAATTTAAATAACTTTACTTTTGTCATATTTAATTTATTTTAACTATAGTTTTGACATTTTTAGTTTGTTTTAACTATAGTTTGTCATATCTATCTATACTGTAATCATACTCCTATTATAAAGAGGAAAAAATTGTTTATTTGTAGGAGGTAAGCTCTGGAACTACCGAACCTATTCTAAAAGTAATGGTATCAAAATGATGGTGTTAGTCCAACTTAGAACATAGGCTATATCTTATGAGTGTGCCACTATCCCAAAGGGGGTGCAGGAGGAAAAAACGTTCTAAAAATGCGATTTTTGCGTTACTGAAGGGCCTAGAAATATGAAATTCGGAATATTAGTTACTTATAAGATATAAATTATGTCTAAGGACAGTTCTTAAAAAATTCGAAATTTAAAAGGGGTGAAAATGCACAAAAAGCGTTCTAAAAAACGTTCTAAATGGTAGTTTCTACATAATCTCAGGAAATACCTAACCGATTTAAAAAATATTGGTGTCAAAATGAGGGTGGTAACGCTTGCTCCAAAATAGGCTATATTTTACGTCAGTGCCACTACCCCAAAGGGGTCGCAGGAACAAAAACATTCTAAAAATGCGATTTTTGCGTTACTGATGGGCTTAGAAATATGACATTTGTAATATTAGTTACTTATAAGATATAAATGATGTCTAAGAACAGTTCTTAAACAATTCGAAATTTAAAAGGGTCGAAAATGCGCGAAAAGCGTTCTAAAAAACGTTCTACATGGTGGTTTCTACAAAATCTCAGAAATACCAAACCGATTTAAAACATAATGGTGTCAAAATGATGGTGACAGATCTTGCTCCAAGATAGGCTATATTTTATATCTGTTTCCACTACACCAGAGGAGATGCAGGAGTAAAATGCGCGAAAAGCGTTCTAAAAACTTTCTAAATGCCGATTTATCAGCAATATCTCAGGAAGAATCAAACTGATTTCAAAAGTAATGGTAGGAAACTGATTCTGGCAGCCTCTGCTCCAACATAGACGCTATTTTATGTCGGTATCACTATCACCTGGACGTTGCAGGAGCAAAAAAGTGTTCTAAATTTCTATTTTTGTGATCGGTAGGGGCTAGCAACATAAAATTAGGCAAGGTACATATTTATTAGATATAAATGATCTTTAAGAACAGTTTAAAAATAATTGGAAATTTAAAAAGGGGGGTGAAAATGCGCGAAAAGCGTTCTAAAAACGTTCTAAATTGCGATTTCTACTCAATCTCAGAAATACCAAAGCTATTTCAAAAGTAATGGTTGCAAATCAATGGTGACAGTCCCTGCTATAACATAGGTTATATTTTATGTTGCTGTCACTACCATCTGAGGGTTGCAAAAGCAAAACCTATTCTAATTTGCGTTTTTTGCACAACTGAGGGGTCTAACACTTTGAAGTATGGCATGGTATGTACTTACAAGATGCAACTGCTTTCTAAGTACAGTCGAAAGTAAATTCCAAATTTAAAGAGATCAAGTGACCGAAAAGCCTTCTAAATTACAATTTTTATGCAATCTTATCAAATACCAAACCGATTTAAAAATAATTGTGACAAATTGTTGGTGATGGAACCTGCTCAAACATAAGCTATATTTTATGTCTGTGCCACTATCACCAGAGGGTTGCAGGAGCAAAAAACTTTCTAAATTTCAATTTTTGTGATACCGAAAAGGCTAGAAACTTTGAATATGGCATGGTAGTTACTTATAAAATATAAATGCCCTCAAAGGACTGCCGAAAATAAATTCGAATTAAAAAGGAGTGAAGCGAAGGGGAGGTGCGAAAAGCATTCTAAAACAGTCCTAAATTACGATTTCTATGCAATTTCAGAGAATATAAGCCGATTATAAAAGTAATAGTTGCGAATCAATGGTAACAGTCTCTGATCCTACACAGGCTATATTTTATGCCGATGATTCTACCATCTGGGGTTCACAGAAACAACAAATGTTCTAAAAAAGGCCTTTAAAAGTTTTCTAAATTACGTTTCTGTGGAATATTAGGAAATAACAAATCGATTTCATAATTAATGTTGGCAAATTAATGGTGACAGTTCCTATTTCAACATAGATCTTTATGTTGAGAGAGGTGGTAGGACTTGGAATTTGACATGGTGGTTAATTTTAAGATGTGAGAAGATGGTTTCTAAAAAATTCAAAACTTCAAATGAATAATGAAATGAGCGTATTAATTGAGCATAAAAGTTTCAAAATATTTTCAAAATTAACATTTTTTTTAGTTTTATTTCGTTTTATTAATTTAAGTCTCATTTCTGCCTAATGCAGTGTAATAATGATGTTTAGTCAAACTGTGTTTTAAATAGTAATTTTTGAATTATTCCTAAAAGTAATAAGTACTTTTTAATAGAAAAACCTTTTAATAAAATAAAATATCACCTTTTAATAAAATAAAAATTTAGTTAGTACCTTTTAATAAAAATTAGACATATAAAAATCAGTTGGCATATTTCAAATATTACGCGAGCAAAGCCGCGGGGTTTGCTAGTCATACTCCTATTATAAAGAGGTAAAAATTGTTTATTTGTCGGAGATAAGCTCTGGAACTACCGAACCGATTCCAAAAGTAATGGTATCAAAATGATGGTGTTCGCCCAACTTAGAACATAGGCTATATCTTATGTCGGTGCCACTACCCCAAAGGGGGTGAAGGGGCAAAAAACGTTCTAAAAATGCGATTTTTGCGTTACTGAAGGGCCTAGAAATATGAAATTTGGAATATTAGTTACTTATAAGATATAAATGATGTCTAAGAACAGTTCTTAAACAATTCGAAATTTAAAAGGGGTGAAAATGCACAAAAAGCGTTCTAAAAAACGTTCTAAATGGTAGTTTCTACATAATCTCAGGAAATACCAAACCGATTCCAAAAGTAATGGTGTCAAAATGATGGTGTTCGCCCAACTTAGAACATAGGCTATATCTTATGTCGGTGCCACTACCCCAAAGGGGGTGCAGGAGCAAAAAACGTTCTAAAAATGCGATTTTTGCGTTACTGAAGGGCCTAGAAATATGAAATTTGGAATATTAGTTACTTATAAGATATAAATGATGTCTAAGAACAGTTCTTAAACAATTCGAAATTTAAAAGGGGTGAAAATGCACAAAAAGCGTTCTAAAAACGTTCTAAATGGTAGTTTCTACATAATCTCAGGAAATACCAAACCGATTCCAAAAGTAATGGTGTCAAAATGATGCTGTTCGCCCAACTTAGAACATAGGCTATATCTTATGTCGGTGCCACTATCCCAAAGGGGGTGCAGGAGCAAAAAACGTTCTAAAAATGCGATTTTTGCGTTACTGAAGGGCCTAGAAATATGAAATTTGGAATATTAGTTACTTATAAGATATAAATGATGTCTAAGAACAGTTCTTAAACAATTCGAAATTTAAAAGGGGTGAAAATGCACAAAAAGCGTTCTAAAAAACGTTCTAAATGGTAGTTTCTACATAATCTCAGGAAATACCAAACCGATTTCAAAAGTAATGGTGTCAAAATGATAGTGTCAACGTTTGCTCCAAGATAGGCTATGTTTTATGTCGGTGCCACTACCCCAAAGGGGGTGTAGCAGCAAAAAACGTTCTAAAAATTGCGATTTATGTGTTGCTGAAGGGCCTAGAAATATGAAAGTTGAAGTATCAGCTACTTATTAGATATAAAGGATTTCTAAGAACAGTTCTTAAAAAATTCGAAATTTAAAAGGGGTGAAAATGCGCGAAAAGCGTTCTAAAAAACGTTCTAAATGGTGATTTCTACACAATCTCAGGAAATACCAAACCGATTTAAAAAATAATGGCGTCAAAATGATGGTGAAAATCCTTGCTCCAACATAGGCTATGTTTTATGTCGGTGCCACTACCCAAAAGGGGGTGCAGGAGAAAAACGTTCTAAATTGCGGTTTTTGCGTGACGGAAGGGCCTTGAATCGTGAAATTTAGAAATGTAGTTAGTTATAAGATATATGATCTCTAAGGACATTTACTAAAAAAATCGAAATTTAAAAGGGGGGTCAAAATGTGCAAAAAGCGTTGCAAAAAAACGCTCTAAATTGCAATTTCTATGCAATCTCAGGAAATACTGAACCGATTTCAAATATAATGGTGTTAAAATGATAGTGACAGATCTTGCTCAAGATAGGCTATATTTTATATCTGTTTCCACTACCCAGAGGAGATGCAGGAGCAAAATGAGCGAAAAGCGTTCTAAAAACGTTCTAAATGCCGATTTGTCACCAATATCTCAGGAAGAATCAAACTGATTTCAAAAGTAATGGTAAGAAATTGATGCTGACAGCCTCTGCTCTAACATAGACGCTATTTTATGTCGGTATCACTATCACCTAGACGTTGCAGGAGCAAAAAAGCGTTCCAAATTTCGATTTTTGTGATAGGTAGGGGCTAGCAACTTAAAATTAGGCAAGGTACATATTTATTACATATAAATGATCTTTAAGAACAGTTTCGAAAGAATTGGAAATTTAAAATAGGGTGAAAATGCGCAAAAAGCTTTCTAAAAACGTTCTAAATTGCGATTTCTACTCAATCTCAGGAAATTCCAAAGCTATTTCAAAAGTAATGGTTGCTAATCAATGGTGACAGTCCCTGCTATAAGATAGGTTATATTTTATGTTGCTGTGACTACCATCTGAGAGTTGCAAAAGCAAAACATGTTCTAATTTTCGTTTTTTGCATAACTGAAGGATCTAACACTTTGAAGTATGGCATGTTATTTACTTACAAGATGCAACTGCTTTCTATGAACTGTCGAAAGAAAATTTCAAATTTAAAAAGATGAAGTGCGCGAATAGCGTTATAAATTACAATTTTTATGTAATCTAATCAAATACCAAACCGATTAAAAAAATAATGATAACAAATTGTTGGTGATAGAACCTGCTCAAACATAAACTATATTTTATGTCTGTGCCACTACCATCAGAGGATTGCAGTAGCTAAAAACTTTCTAAATTGCGAATTCTGTGATACTGAAAAGGCTAGAAACTTTAAATATGGCATGGTAGTTACTTATAAAATATAAATTCCCTCGAAGGACTGTCGAAAATAAATTCGAATTAAAAAGGGGTGAAGTGAAGGGGTGGTGCGAAAAGCATTCTAAAAAAGTGCTAAATTAAGATTTCTACGCGATTTCAGGGAATATAAACCAAATATAAAAGTAATAGTTGCGAATCAATGGTAACAGTCTCTGATCCTACACAGGCTATATTTTATGCCGATGATTCTATCACCTGGGATTCACAGAAACAACAAACGCTCTAAAAAAGGCCTTTAAAAGCTTTCTAAATTACGTTTCTGTGGAATATTAGGAAATAACAAACCAATTTCAAAATTAATGTTGGCAAATTAATGGTGACAATTCCTATTTCAACATAGCCCTTTATGTTGAGACAGGTGGTAGAACTTGGAATTTGACATAATGGTTAATTTTAAGATGTAAGAAATTGGTTTCTAAAAAATTCAAAACTTCAAATGAATACTGAAATGAGCGTATTAATTGATCATAAAAGTTTCAAAATATTTTCTAAATTATTATTTATTTCGTTTTATTTCGTTTTATTAATTTAAATCTCATTTCTGAATTATGCAGTGTAACAATGATGTTTAATCAAACTGTGTTTTAAATAGTATTATTTTTAATTATTCCTAAAAGTAATAAGTACCTTTTAATAAAATAAAATATTACCTTTTAATAAAATAAAAATTTAGTGAGTACCTTTTAATAAAAATTAGACCTATAAATATCACTTGGCATATTTCAACTATTACGCGAGCAAAGCCGCGGGGTTTGCTAGTAATATTATAAAGAAGTAAAAATTGTTTATTTGTAGGAGGTGAGCTCTGGAACTACCAAACTGATTCCAAAAGTAATGGTATAAAAATGATGGTGTTAGTTCAACTTAGAACATAGGCTATATCTTATGTCCGTGCCACTGGCCAAAAGGGGGTGCAGGAGCAAAAACCTTCTAAAAATGCGATTTTTGTGTTACTGAAAGGCCTAGAAAAGTGAAATTTGAAATGATAGTTACTTATAAGATACTAATGATCTCTAAGGACATTTCTTAAAAAAATCGAAATTAAAAAGGGGTGAAAAAGCGCGAAAAGCGAACTAAAGTGCTAAAGAACGTTCTAAATGGCGATTTTTACGCAATTTCAGGAAGTACCAAACCGATTTAAAAAATAATGGTGTCAAAATGATGGTGAAAACCCTTGCTCCACCGTAGGCTACATTTTATGTCGATGCCACGACCCCTAAAGGGGGCGTAGGAGTAAAAAAAACGTTCGAAATTGCGATTTTTATGTTAATGAAGGGCCCAGATAAATGGAATTTAGCATGGCAGTTACTTATTAGATATAAATGATCTCTTGAACATTTCTTAAAAAATTCGAAATTTAAAAGGGGTGAGAATGCGTAAAAAGCACTCTAAAAACGTTCTAAATGGCGATTTTTACGCAATCTCAAGAAGTACCAAACCGATTTCAAAAATAATGGACTCAAAATGATGGAGACAGCCCTTGCTCCAATATAGGCTACATTTTACGTCGGTGCCACTACCCCTAAAGGGGGTGCAGGAGCAAAACAAAACGTTCTAAATTGCGATTTTTGTGTTAATGAAGGGCCCAGATACATGGAATTTGGCATGGTAGTTACTTATTAAATATAAATTATCTCTGAGAACATTTCTTAAAAAATTCAAAATTTAAAAGGGGTGAGAATGCGCAAAAGGCGTTCTAAAAAACATTCTAAAAGGCGACTTTTACGCAATTTCAAGAAGTACCAAACCGATTAAAAAAAATAATGGTCTCAAAATGATGGAGACAGCCCTTGCTGCAATATAGGCTACATTTTATGCCGGTGCCACTACCACTAAAGGGGGTGCAGGAGCAAAAAAAGCGTTCGAAATTGCGATTTTTGTGTTACTGAAGGGCCCTGATACATGGAATTTGGCATGGTAGTTACCTATTAGATATAAATGACCTATAAGAACACTTGTTAAAAAATTCGAAATTTAAAAGGGGTGGCAATGAGCGAAAAGAGTTCTAAAAACGTACTAAATTGCGATTTCTACACAATCTGAGAAAGTACCTAACCTATTTCAAAAGTAATGGTTGGAAATTGATGATGACAGCCCTCCAACATATGCTCTATTTCATGTTAGTGTCACTACCACCTACGGGTTGCATTTTAAAAAAACGTTCTAAATTGTGATTTTTGTGATACTGGAGGGAATCATGAACTTAGGCAGGGCAGTTATTTATAAGATACAAATGATCTCTAAGGACATTTCCTAAAAAAATCGAAATTTAAAAGGGGTGAAAATGAGCGAAAAGCGTTCTAAAAAACTTTCTAAATTGCGATCTCTACGCAATCTCTGGAAGTACCGAACCGATTTAAAAAATAATCTCTGTCTTTCATCTCGGTGCCACTACTACCAAAGGGGGTGCAGGAGCAAAAAACGATCTAAATTTCGTGTTTTGTATTACTGCTGTGGCTAGCAACTTAAACTAGACCTGGTAGTTACTTATAAGATATAAATGATCTCTAAGAACATTTCCTAAATAATTCGAAATTTAAAAGGGGAGAAAATGGATGAAAAAACGTTCTAAATTGCGATTTCTACGCAATCTCAGAAAGTACCCAACTGATTTCAGAAGTAATGGTAGGAAATTGATGATGATAGCCCTTGTTACGGGATCGGCATTATTTAATTTTGTTCAAAATCACGCGATCAGAGATGAAAAATGTAAAGAAAAACAATTGACTTGAAATGACATTTATTATTTCGTTTTTGCGCGTTCACATATTATTGTCGCTGGTTAAAAAAGAAAAAGGGACAAGTTTTGATGTATTCTGTGGCAACTTCCTATATTTTTGTAGTTTCAAGTGAGAAAGAAAATAAATACTGGTAGCTTGTTTTTTATGAGTTATTATTACTAAGTTTTGAAGTTATCTCACCGTAGGAGTTGTTCCATAAATACTACAACTATACGAGCACAAAGGTGCTAATGTGAGTATGGTTTAAGTTTAAAATTTAAAGTTCAGTAAAAGTCTTTCATTCGTAGAATTTAAAAGTAAATATAAATCTGCTTTGCGTGGTACGTTTTGTGGATTTGTTACATTAGTGGCGTCCGCCGGTACAGGACCTGAGTTTAAACAAGGTTATCTATCACACGTAATTTAAAAGCTGTTAATAAAAAAATTAAATGAAATAAAGATTTTCCATGATGTTTAAGTTGGCTAAAGGTTTTAAAAAGGAAGATTTGATCTTCGTAGCCGAGCAATTAAGTGAAATAGCAGCACCAACGGCTTCACTTGTGGCACTTAAAGATTTAATTTTGAATTGTAAGGCATATAAAGATGATCCTGAATTTGTACAGAGCGTTTTAGAAAAGGCCGTTTCAGAAAGAAAGGAAAAGGAAAAATTAGAGAGACAATCAAAGGAAAAAGCTGAAGCATTGAATATGGAAAAAGAAAAATTAGAAATACAAGCGAAGGAAAAAGCTGAAGCATTGAATATGGAATTACAAGCAAAGGAAGAAACTGAAGCATTGAATATGGAATTACAAGCAAAGATTGAAGGCGAAAAGTTAAAATTGGCGCACGAGTTAGAATTGGCGAAACTTCAGTCAGCAGTAAATAGCCAAGGTGGAGCTCTTAATCCAATTATCGATAGTTATGCAATGAGAAAAAAGTTTACGCTGCCCAAATTAGAATTCAGAAAGTTTGGCGGTGAAATAATAGACTGGTTACCGTTTTGGTGTCAATTTAGACAAATTGATGAAGATACAGAAATAGCACCAGAAGATAAATTTCAGTATTTGGTGCAAGCAACAGTTGCCGGCTCCCGAACAAGAGAAGTGGTAGAGAGTTTCCCGCCAAGTGGCACTAATTACGCCAAGGCAATTGAGAGTTTAAAAACCCGTTTTGGTAGAGAAGATATATTGGTAGAAGACTACTGAGAGAACTACTCAAATTAATAATATCAGTACAAACGAAGGGAAAATTCTCGTTGACATCGTTATATGATAAATTGGAATTACATTTACGAGCCTTAGATACATTAGGTGTCACAACTGACAAATGTGCATCAATTTTATATCCATTAGTTGAGTCCTGTTTTCCAGCAGAATTTCTAAAAGCGTGGAATCGCACGAACATATCGTCTGAGAAAACTGAGGTACAGGACAGATTAAATAGTCTGATGCAGTTTTTGCGAACTGAAGTAGAAGGTGTAGAAAGGGTGTCACTCGCCGTAGCTGGTTTTGGATTAGCTAAAAGTGAAGACCGTAAATATGTCGCAAAAAGGAATCACCATAATCTTGAACATAAAACCGGTAAAACTTTGACAGCGACAGGTCTGTTGACTACCTCTTCCGTAACAGAGAAAAAAGGAGTCTGCATTTTTTGCCAGGGAAGACATGCAAGTTCGGAATGCTTTTCTGCGAGAAAATTAAACTTAGCGGAAATACAAAAAATCGCCAAGGAGAAGAGATGCTGCTTCATATGTTTAGTACCAGAACATACCGCTAAAAGATGCCGAGCGATGGTGAAATGCATTATTTGTAATAAGCGGCATGTGCCATTACTGTGCGATCAACGTAAGTCATCCGGTAAAGATACTCAAGAGGGAGCTGAGGAGAAGTCTAAAAGAGATGAAGTGAATATGACAAATATTAGTAAGAAGAGCACCAAAGTGTTCTTGCAGACCTTGAAGGTGAAGCTAGTTTCTGAAAGTAAACAGAAGATTGTTCGTTTATTGTTAGATTCAGCATCACAGAAATCGTATATATTAAAAAGTGTGGCGGAAGAAATTAATTACAAGCCTATTCGGCAAGAAAAGATGATACATTCTCTGTTTGGCGACATTACTACTCAAGAATGCCAACACAACTGTTACAAAATAAGAGTTAGAGATTTGAGCGAAGAATTCAGGTGTAATTTCGAAGTACGAGATCAAGTTAGCATATGCGGAGATATTCAACCCGTTACACAGGGGCCATGGTTACAAGAATTAAAGGAAAGTGGCATCATGTTAAGTGATGTGAGTCAATGTTGTGGTAGTATAGAAGTTTTAATTGGAGCTGATGTTATGGGGAAAATGTTAACTGGTAAAAGAAAAATATTGTCTTCTGGTTTAGTTGCAGTGGAAACATATCTTGGATGGACCTTAATGGGAAAAGCACCATGTGAAAAGCCATATTCATCCGAAAACTTGGCGATGACAGTAACATCAATCTTTGTAAAAGAAGCGGATATCTCAAACCTATGGAGACTTGACTTAATCGGAATTACAGATCCCATATAGAAGAAGTCAAGAGAAGAGATAGATTGCCAAACTAAGGAGAATTTCTTCGAAACAGTAAAAATAAACGATGAAAATCGGTATGAGATTTGTCTTCCTTGGGCTGATGACATAACAACACTGCCAAATAACTTTAAGTTGGCGATGAAACGTTTGGAAGGCATCACCTCAAAGTTAATCGCCAAGAACATGTTTCAACAATACGAGAATGTTTTTAATAATTGGATTAACGAAGGTATTATAGAGGAAGTTCCTTCTTACGAAACGAAATCTTATGGCAATTACTTGCCGCATCATCCAGTCATAAAAGAGAGTAGTACTACAACCCCGATCCGTCCTGTATTTGATGCGTCAGCAAGATTAGCAAATTATCCATCTCTGAATGAATGCCTACAATGTGGACCCAACTTGATCGAGCTCATTCCAGATGTTCTTCTACGCTTTTGAGAAAGAAAACTTGGTGTAATTGCAGATATTAGGAAAGCTTTTTTACAAGTCAGCATTTGTAAGAAAGATAGAAATTTCCTACGTTTTTTGTGGTGGTAGGACTTAAAGGAAAAGAAATTAATGACATTCAGGCATACCCGAGTAGTATTCGGTGTGAAATGCAGTCCATTTCTTCTTTCATCTGTCATTGAATATCACATCCGAAGGGCTCCAGATTTCTCTGAAAGCTTTAAAGATAGATTGTTGCACTGTTTTTATGTGGATAATGTCGTAACCAGTGTAAATAGCGTAGAAGAATTGAAACATTTCATCGAAGATGCGAGGATGCTCATGGCGAAAGGCAGTTTTGATCTAAGACAGTGGGAGTACACAGGTGATCGCCAAGAAACGCCAAACACGAATGAAACTAACGTCTTAGGACTTGTTTGGAATAAGGAATCCGACATGTTGAAAATCAACCTAATTTGGCTACAAGATTTTGACACAGAAAAGATCACCAAACGCAGTATGTTGTCAGCTGTGCATAAAATATTTGATCCCTTTGGTTTTACGTCGCCAGTCATGATTTGTCCGAAAATAATGTTGCAAAAAGCCTGGAAATTAGGTTTTAAATGGGATGAAGAGATAACTGGTGAGTTACGTAAAGAATGTTTACTATGGTTTCAAGAACTAACAGTTTTGAAGGATATAGAGATCCCAAGATACATGAAAATGACTCCAGGAAACATAGAAGCGTGTGCACTTCACACATTTGTAGATGGAAGTAAAGATGCTTACGCAACAGTTATATTCCTTAGAATAAAAATTGGAAGCCAAGTCCAGTTAGTTTTTATAGCAGCCAAATCAAGAGTTGCACCTTTGAAGAACGTCACAATACCAAGAATGGAATTATTGGCGGCAACTATGGGAACTCGTTTGGCGCAAACTCTCGTAGATGCCCTCGGTTGGGAAAAGATGAAGAGATATTATTGGAACGATTCATCTACAGTACTCGCTTGGATATCCAGAGATGTCAATTGGCCAGTATTTGTGCGAAATCGAGTTTTAGAGATCAGAAGATTAAGCAGTCATTCATCATGGATCTATGTGCCAAGTGATAAAAATCCTGCAGATTTGCCAACTCGTGGATGTAATGCGAGACAGCTGGCTGCCAGGAGATGGTGCGAGAGTCCAGCTTGGTTGAGAAATTCAGCAGAGTTTGAAAAATATACGAACTCTAGTGATCAAGACTATGACGAAGATGAAATTCGGAAGGAACGAATAAAGTGAGTTTCCATGATAACGAATTCTGATGTTAAACAAGATGGTTGGTATTACAGATATTTCTCGAGTTATGTAAAAATCATACGGATGGTCGCATGGATATTACGTTTTAGGCATAACTGCAGAAGTACCGAAGTGAAAAGAGGAGGAGACCTGACGTCATCTGAATTTAAAGAAGCTGAATTAAAGACTCTACGTATGATTCAGAAAGAAGCGTTTTTTCCCGAGAATGATAACAGATTGAGAACTTTACAAACATGAAAGATGAACAAGATATAATTCGACTGGAGACTAAAATAACGTACAGGAAAGACAATGAAGATTTTCTGAAACCTATAGTCCTGCCAGCAAAACATGAAGTTGTAAAACGACTCATATATCATGTACATGTAAAATATTGTCACGCTGGATTACAGATTCTACTTAATTTATTGAGAGAAAAATACTGAATACTTAATGGTCGTAGAAATGTAAAACAAGTGTTAGCACAGTGTGTTGTCTGCAAACGCTTCAGTGGGAAGATTTTATGGAGAGATAGTGCGCCTCTACCGGAAAATAGAATAAAGGATGCTAACATGTTTCAGATCACAGGTGTAGACATGGCGGGTCCGTTATACTTGAAGAAAATTGAGAAATCTTGGATATTGATATTTTCCTGCGCAATATACAGAGCAGTGCATTTAGAGCTAGTGACCGCTGCTTCGACTGAGGCATTTTTGATGGGACTCAGACGATTCGTAGTACGGAGAGGAAGGTGCGCTGTCATTTATTCTGACAACGGTACAAACTGGTTCAGCTAATTTATTGAAAAGCCTAGATTGGTCACGAATACAAAAATACAGTTCTGTTAATGCTATTGATTGGAAATTTAATCCACCAACCGCAGCGTGGTGGGGTGGCTTTTGGGAAAGGCTTATCAGAATAATAAAAGATCTTCTCAAAAGAGTATTAGGTCATGCTTACCTCACTTATGAAGAAATGAACACAATTTTGACAGATGTGGAAAGTGTAATAAATGCAAGACCGCTAACATACCTTTCGGAAGACGCAACTGTGAAACCTATCTCCCCATCTATGTTTCTGCAGAGTATAGAAGAATGCAATCTTCCAGACCTGGATGTTGTGGAACAAAAATCATTAAGCAAGAGATTGAAGTATCGGCAATCATTACAAAAAGAATTGAAGGATCGCTTCAGGTCCGAATATTTAGGTGCATTAATTGAAAGAGCAAGGAACAAACACCAAGAGCAAATTATAGCTGTAGGTGATGTTGTATTGATCGTATCTGATAATAAAAAGAGAACTGATTGGCCTTTAGGTCGAATTACAGAACTTATACCTGGTAGAGACAAGAAAGTTCGACTCGTAAGAGTTCAAACATCACAACATGAGCTTTTACGACCTATACAAAGAATATATCCACTAGAGATAGCTTCGTCTACTGACTGTCCGAAACCAAAGATTTCTCACAATCCAGTGAAAATACTTAACAAAGCTACAATGTTGGATGTATCCTCAAGCAAGGAATCTCCTAGACACAGCAGAGCTGGAAGGATACTGAAAATTCCTGAAAGACTGAATTTATAACAAGTGACTTTATCAATTTCTCTACGTTTAAAATTAGTTCTGATTATACAAGGTAATCAGAAGGTGGGAGGATGTTACGGGATCGGCATTATTTAATTTTGTTCAAAATCACGCTATCAGAGATGAAAAATGTAAAGAAAAACAATTGACTTGAAATGACATTTATTATTTTGTTTTTGCGAGTTCACATGTTATTGTCACTGGTTAAAAAAGAAAAAGGGACAAGTTTTGATGTATTCTGCGGCAGCTTTCTATATTTTTGTAGTTTCAAGTGAGAAAGAAAATAAATGCTGGTAGCTTGTTTTTTATGAGTTATTATTATTAAGTTTTGAAGTTATCTCACCGTAGGAGTTGTTCCATAAATAGTACAACTATACGAGCACAAAGGTGCTAATGTGAGTATGGTTTAAGTTTAAAATTTAAAGTTCAGTAAAAGTCTTTCATTCGTAGAATTTAAAAGTAAATATAAATCTGCTTTGCGTGGTACGTTTTGTGGATTTGTTACAGCCCTTGCTCCAATATAGGATCAATTTCATGTTGGCGTCACTACTACCTTGCGGTTCCATCTTTAAAAACGTTCAAAATTGTAATTTTTGTGATACTGAAGTGGCTAGCAACTTGAAATTTGGCATGGTAATTATTTATGAGATGTAAATGCTCTCTGAGAAGAGTTCCTTAAAAATTTGAAATTTAAAAGGGGGGAAATAAACGAAAAGCGTTCTAAAAACGTTCTAAATAGCCATTTCTACGCAGTCTCAGGAAATATAAACCGATTTCAGAAGTAATGATTTCAAATTAATGGTGACAGTCTCCACTCAAACATAGCCTATATTTTACGTTGTTGTCACTAACACCTGGGAGTTACAGGTGCAAAAAATGTTGTAAATTGCGTTTTTTATGTTACTAAAGGGGGTCTAACATTTTAAATTTGGAATGGTAATTACTTCAAAGATGCAAATGCTTTCTAAGAATTGACGAAAGAAATTTCCATATTTAAAAGGATGAAGTAAGCGAAACGCGTTCTAAATTACGATTTTTATGCCATCGTATGAAATACGAAACCGATTTCAAACATAATGGTTGCAAATTGATGGTGATAGAACCTGCTCAAACATAACCTATATTTTATGTCGGTGCCACAACCCCCAGAGGGTTGCAGGAGCAAAAAAATTCTAAAATGTGATTTCTGTGGTACTGAAGAGGCTAGAAACTTTAAATATAGCACGGTAGTTACTTATAAAATATAAATGTCCTCTAAGAACAGTCGAAAATAAATTCGAAATTAAAAAGGGGTGAAGCGAAGGAAAGGAGCGAAAAGCATTCTAAAAGAGTCCTAAATTACGATTTCTATGGAATCTCAGGAAATAATAAACCGATTACAGAAGTTGTTGGTTGCGAATCAAGAGTGATTGTCCCTGATCCTATACGGGCTATATTTTATGCCGGTGTCACTACCACCTGGTTGGCAGGAACAGCAAGAAAGCCTTTAAAAACATCTAAATTTAGTTTCCTATAGAATATTAGGAAATACCAACCGATTTCAAGGTTAATGTTTGCAAATTAATGATGACAGTCTCTGTTTCAACATTTTTCAAGACATTCTATTTTCACTCTGTTACGGCATTTCACGTTGGTGCCACTAACGCCAGAGAGGTTGTAGTCTGTTAGACAAGAAGCTTACAATTTGACATGATGGTTAATTTTAAGATGTAAATGTATTAAGATGGTTTCTAAAAAATTCTGAATTTCTAATGAATACTGAAATGAGCGTATGAAATGAGCACAAAAGTCTCAAAATACTTTCTAAATTATCATTTATTTGGAATTAGTTGTAGTTCTTCTTATTAATTAAAATCTCATTTCTGTCTATTGCAGTTTTATAATGAAGTCCAGACAAACTGTGGCTTAATTTGTAATTTTTAAATTATTCCAAAAAGTGTTTTTATAATAAAAAATAGTCCTGCAAATATCACTTTTACGCGAGTATTATTAACTATTACGCGAGCAAAGTCGCGGGGCTTTCTAGTATATTTATATGTATTTATAATAAAATTTAAATATCATATTTTACAATTAAAAAAAAATTAATTGATTTATATTATTTCAAGCTCAAAAATAATTCAGATAGTACACTGTCGATTTGATTTTGTTGCTATGGAAACGACTTCGTCTTCGATATGGAAATGTATTATGGCAATCAAACGTCAGCTGACTATAACTTAAAATAGATATTTGCAACTTGCAAAGCATAGAAAATATTTTTACAGTGATAAAATTAAATAACTACGCAACAAGCAACATATATATGCAATGTAAAAAATATATAATAACCTTTTTTATTAATTAAGTTTAAATTCATTAAAAACCGTGCATTCTAAAAAACAATTAATAAACAAATTTCCGATGTATTAAAATCGTTTGCTTGTGGCGAGGAAAAATCCTGCTCGCCAAATCGCGTGTCACCTTCGTATTTTCGCGCCAATTATTCGAAAGTATTTTATTTTTTTACAGACTTTCTACTGAAATTCCGCCGTTAAATTTGACTGATCCCTTATTACATACATGAGTAGTTTCACTAGCATTTTTTCCAACATATTCATAGTATGCCCTGTAAGGAGACCTTCCTTGTAAGCCGCGGCGTATACGCGCGAAATTACGGAAGATGTTCTAAAAAGACATAGGGTAATTCCGGGATTTATGCCGCACATTTTTTTTTTTTTAATTTGTGTATAAAGTCCCATGGTGGACATAAAAAAAAAAATCATGCTGTGCTATTTAATGTTAAATATACAACGCGTGTAGTGCGTCAAAAATTCAAAACAATTTATTAATATTTTTTAAGGATTTTCTCTAAAACATTACACTGCGGCGCGTCACCCGTACATTCAGGATGAGACGCCGCACTCGTGCGGTAGTAATGTCGCGCTTGTAATAAGAACAGAATGAAATTATAAATAAAAATATTTAAAAAAAAATTCTTATCTGTACTATAATTAACCATGTAATAACAAAATGAAACTAAATGAGTACAATGAAACGTATTAGTAGATTCCAATTAATAATTGTTGCCTACTTTCACTATTAAAATTATCGACTTTTTTTTTTTTTTTTTTTTTTTTACATTACATTTTAATTGAAACAAATTATGTAAGCTCTTTATAAAGGTGCTTATATGCACCTATGGTCCCGAATGGTTTAAAAGACTTGCTTTTTCGACTACAATCTACAGAAAAAGTGTCGAAAAAGTACAGTCTTTATGTGACTACATTTAAACACATGATGCAACGAAGCCAATTACACTTCTGCTTTTTAAAAGTAGTTAGCAAAGAACATCTGCGTTACGTGTAATCCAATTTTGCGTTATTATCATCTTGACTTGCCCTTCTTACTTTTAATTTTCCCCTTTTTTCTCCTTTGGTTTTAGTAAACTTGATAACATGCCTAACATGGTTAGTCTGTGCAAAAAGAAAAGGAAAAGTTAATAACACTTAATCATCCCGTACAAAAGAAACTGCGGCATGTATACCGTAATAGCAGTGCGGTACGTATCCCATTTTGCATGGTGCAGACGTCGGCCATCACAGTTACCTGCCATCACTAAGGGAAATGGCGTAACCATACACACAGTACTCTATGCAAACCCTACTCTTAGTTTTGACTTCAAAATCATGCATGCATTTAGTAATTAGTGTATGAAAAGTATTTAAACATAACGTATTTAAAAGTTTGGACAGTGAAATCATGCAGTTACGTCAAATTAAGGATTGTACTTCTACAAGTAAAAATCGAAGTGGAATTCACGCTATACACTGGTTAAAATAATCTCATTGCGCACCTATACTGTACGTTTGACGACCATCTATCGATAGTTACAAGAAGTACAAGGGGTGCGGCATCTATCGCGTATGCGGCGACTCTCCCGGAGTTACCCTACATCATTTTATAAAAACTTTACTGAAGGTATTTGAAATACATACTTTATATACAAAATTGCATTTCCATAAAAACCGAGCGCTTTCAAACAAATACTTGTTAATCTTCAGGGATACAAACAAACACAAATACACAATGATAAAATCAGTAAAATATACCGTTTAACAGTTGGAGAATGGAACAAATCATTAAAATAAAAGAAAGAAGGGAAAGGGAGGGGGAGGGTTATGCGAAAACCACATTTCGTTTTAAACTATTCTTAAGAGTCTGTACCATAATTTGGGAATATTGTCGAATAATGAATCATTGCCTATTTTATCTTTTTCACATAAAATTTCTATGGTTTCATGAATTATTGAATCGTAATAGGTTGACTTACGTTTATTTTCGCATGAACAAAATGTATTTTCAATAAACAAAACAATATGTGATCTAGGCAAGTTTCGATCTCATTCCTCACCGAGCCCCCCTGTTTTATATTATTGGTTATATCCATTCTCCAATAGTTAAACGATATATTTCACTGATTTTGCTTTTATCATTCTGCATTTGTGTTCGTTTGTAACCCTGATGAGAATATGTTTGCTCGAAAGCGCTCGATTTTTATGAAAGTGCAGTTTTGTATATGAGGACACCAGAAACCAACGGTTATAAGTGACATGATTGGAAAAATTGAGCTTAAGTGCACAGACTATCTGGAAATAAGGCTATTTGTTTAGAGAGAAAGAAATATAAGTGATTTGAACGAGACATGAGAGAAATAAAACGAGATGTGTTTTTTCCATGCCTCCACCACCCCCTCTTTTTTATATTAATAGTTTTATCCATTCTCCAGCAGTCAACCCTTTGTCTACTGCATTATGATCTACTGATTTTTTTTTTCATGTAATATTTTTTCTGTTACTACAATTAAAATTAAATGATAAACATTACAAAAATAATCATCCGTGAGAAATTTATCGGGTCGTTCGGAAAGTCGTGTCCGTTTGGGAAAATCAATTCGTACCGGAAAATTCTATCATTTAATTATTAAACATTCATTCCGATATCTAATGTCTAATAATTTCCGGGCAGAATTTTCCGATACGAAGTGATTTTCCCAAACGGTCACGACTTTCTGAATGACCCAATAATTAATTTGAGGTAATTAATTTAAGTGGTACTTTAAAGTACTGTCAGTACACTATGACAAAATTATCGTAACAGAAAACCCACAAGGTATTTCAAATAGGACCAGAATTCTCGTAAAATATTTTCGATTTAGTATATGAAATATATCCTTTTTCTTATTTACAAAATTTTTTTTTGGCAAATTCCGGTGCCAATCATTTATTTCAACCCTTTGGCATTGAAAATGCTTTGCCTCTGAAAGGGTTAAAAAAAAACCTTTTTTATGTATGAATTTATGTATGCCATTTCTAGCAGAGCAAAAAAGAGCCGTTGCCACAACTTTTTCGGTTTCCTATAAAAAATAGTAATGATACAGAAAAGAAATACGAAAAATTATTACTATATTACATTTTAGTAATTACAATTAAAGCTGATGAAAACGATGGATAACTACACAGACGAAGTAAACAAGAAGTTTTTTTCCAACACCAAGTGCACCGACGGTACTTATAAGTACCACTGAGTAATTCAACTGTGAAATCAAATACATACACCGTTCACCTAAAATATCTAGTCAAATTGTATTTTAAGATCATAATGAACAGATAAAAATCCCACACTTTTTCTTACATCCTTTATTGTGTTTGCAGCAATAAAAAGACGAGCTTGACAATCTGTACAAAATGTCGGCACAAAGCACATTGACAATGTCTCAAAGATAGCCTCTTTCCTCGCTAAAATAACAAACCTAGAACTACTGCTGCCATGTATCCGGATAAAGTGGAGTTGAAAGAGTGTTTTTGCAAAGTACCATTAGAATATTAGTAATGTTCACTGTGGCATGAAAATTTAAAGTGAGTGGTACTTATAAGTACCATCAGTAGAAAAAGGGTTAAACGATATATTTCACTGATTTTGATTTTATCAGTTTGCATTTGTGTTCGTTTGTAATCCTGATGATGATCAAGTGTTTACTCGAAACTGCTCGGTTTTTATGAAAATGAAGTTTTGTATTTGAGGATCACAGAAACCAAGTGACAAAATTGAAAAAAATTGAACTAAGTGTACAGGCTATCTGGAAATAAGGCTATTTGTTTGGAGAGAAAGAAATGTAAGTAATTTTCTAATTATGTGCTGCGTTCTAGAGGTCAACCTCTTAAGTTCTTTAAACTACTTGGCTACTTAACTTTTTAATCTTTTCTTAAATTTTAAAAGACGTTGTATTCCACTTTCCTTTAACAGTCATTGAAATAAGAGTTCAAAGACCACTGTGAAATAAGCAACAGTTTCATATTTTAATTCAGTCAATTACAATTGATGTTCCAACTTAGAAGTCCTTTTACTCCAAATCTAAATTTTGTCACTGGTATCCCTTGGCATCTGTGGTCCTCATATAATGTACATATTTTAAACACATTCAGTAAAGTTTTTATAAAATGATACGTATGTTTTTAGAACATTTATATAATTTTTAGTTATTTTTATATTAAAATGATTTCACGAAAAAAAGAATCGTGAATGAAAAAGAAATTGTAAACTAATATGTAAATTCAAACGAATGTGTTGTGCTTAATCACATCATGATAAATATCCAGGACATGTCATAAATATCTATTGGAAGTTTCTGTACTGTTTCTATGCCTGTATATCCAGTGTTGCCAGGTGGGCTACTTTTTTAAGATTCAGATTCTTTATTGGCACCATTTTTTGATATGGTAAAATACGCCTTGTTTAATGACATATCAATTAAGGCGATAACAAAGGTCATTTTACCGTTTCAAAAAAGTGGTGGCAATCAAGAAATCTGAATTTAAAAAAAAGTAGCCCGCTGGTAGCACTATGTATGTCCCATGGAACTATTAATAAAGAGGAACTGACATAGTCTTAAAATAGTGAAGCTTCAACTGTAACCGCTATCGCAGGCGTTGTTTACCGTCGGTGTAAACTACCACCAGTAGATTTGTATAGCAATTTTCAGCTTATTTAAACGTCTCATTATTACAAAATTTCAGTCATAAATAATGGTAGAAAAAGATTTTCATTTTTACCGGTTTTACTGGTAGGAGTTTACTTTGGCGATAGTTAGGCCCTGCGTTTCCGCCATATTGTGACAACCAGGGAAACAAATGGGCAGTTTTACAAGGCATACTGACACCAGTAAAAACAAATATAGAATTTTCAAGATATTTTTGAGAAAAATTTCCTTAAATAAGACGTTTAAGTAAGACGAAATTTTTTATTTAATTTTACTGGTGCGATGTTTGCCTTGGCGGTAATCAGAATCTGAAGATCCTATTTAAAAAAGCAGCCGCCATCTTGAGACAAGCACCTCAGTTACTTCATTCGCAAATGGTAGACAGTGCATTATATGTCTCCTCTTCCTTATTCGTAACTCCATTGTATGTCCAGTCTTCTCAACAAAGTAACTCTCATTAAAATAACGACCACGGCTCGAAAAAGAAATTACATCTGTCCTCATACTACTGGAAATAAATTAGGATGCCTTCCATTTCTTGCGGAAATATCTTTCTTTCTCTGTTCGTCTATTCTTTCAGATATTTTACTCCTCTCGTTGCGCATCCTGTGATTTCCACGTGCTACGTAAAAGTAGCAAAATTTGCACAACCTGCGATTTCCGCGGAAATGCCTTTAACAAAGATTAATTTTCAGAATTTCGCTTTTATATGATTATACTTCAAATTAAATTTTCTAACAACCTTTTTTATGATCTAATTCTGTATTTAAAAAAAAATCTCTTTTACAATTTTTTTTACATATTTTAACTTTAGATTTGAAATATATAATAAAATGAATGCTCATTTTTTTTTAATTTATCTAGATTAAAAAACAAAGCGCAGCGAGAGGGTTAACCCACATAGCAATTTTAGTTTGCAGAAAATTTGCAGCAGTCTTACTTTGCAAACCTGCAAAGTTTCAGCAAGTTCACCATGATAAGACAAAGTTTATAACAAGGCTGCAGAAAGATAACGCAAACGCCGAAGTCCCCACTTTTTGAGCTCGCAGATAACTTGTAGTGCAAGTTAAACACCTGATGCATCAAATTTATTGTAATTTAACGGCAAACAAGTAGAACATTTAGTTCTGTTATGACTAAAGTACTTCAAATTCTTTGCAAGCTAGTAGAAAATTTAGCTTAGTCTTGCCGAAAATACCGTAAACTTATTCCAATGTACTAATCTTGTCATGCCACACTATCTGTTTATAACTGTCATATTAAATTTAATCCCTTTAGATATATTGATTCACACGCACTGATGTATACGCACCGCCAAAATGTTCATGCATCCTTTTTATCACTATCAAGTTTCTCAACGCTGTGAACTGATTTATCCGTTCAGTAACCTGTCGGTTTCACGGCAATAGAAACATTATTTAAATGAATATAATTCTACAGATATAATCTAATTTTGAAAAATTAATTTATGATTAATACTCTCAAAGGTTATATTCTTATACGTAATTAAATTTTTTCTGTCATGCTGGCAAGATTATCTTTTTTTAGCAATTTAAAAAAACTACAGAGAAAACAAAATTAGAATCTTGTCCTTTAGCTCGGCGGCCAGGGGGTTAACAAATAAAAGTGATATTTGCACTTTTAAATTAGAGTCTTTTTTGGTCTTTTACAAGTAAAGCGTTTAAAAAAAGCGGTGCCAACTAAATAAAATTTGTGTAAGGGATGCAGTCTCGAAAGGGGTAAAAATCATAGACTCGAATGGGGCTAAAGTCAAAAATAAATAAATAAATAAATATCAATTAAAACGATATTTAAAAAAAAATACAATAATATTGAGAAAAAATCATTTAAAAATTAAAATTTTCAATATAAATTTTAAATTGCCGAAAATGTAAAAATAACTTAGTAAATTAACATAACATTTTAATTTGAAAATTTTTTTATGTGAAATAAGCTGTAAATTATAGATAAAATGTTACTTTACAAAAAGTAACTCCATTTGAACAGTTAAAATAACAAATACCTTTTTCTGGGTTCCTTAACTTAACCAATCAATGAAAATGATATTCCACAACAAAAACAATGATTTATGTGTCTTGCCTTTGGGCAGCACCCAATTTTGGCAATTTCTGCACATGTGCTGATTGTCTATTCTCTCAGCAGAGGGATTTTTTGCTTTCGTCACTTTCGTGAAATAAAAGACAGTCTTGAATCATTTTCACAAGAAACTTCTCGTCCAAGTGGATGATGGTCTTACTTGCGGGAGATTAGCTGTAAATTTGTCAAGTCAAATTTGTCACGACAAGATGATATCAGAAAAAAATCAAACTTGCTGCTAATGTGCATGCTATCTGGGAATGAATTTTATTTCGAAATATCTAATACTACGAATTATACAAATTACAAAAGTACATTTTTAAAATGACAAAATGATTTCTACAAATACAAATGATGAGGATATTTTTAAAAATCAATGTTGAATTTCTGAAATAGTTCTTTAGCATTAAGAAATGAAAAATTAGTTAAAAATTACATCATGTTCACGCAATAGTATCAATTTTTCTCCTTAGTTTTATTAATATAAAAATACATTTCAAGCTAAGCATAACACCACCGGCGCAAATGTTTCAAACGTACTGTATATAAATACTGTTACGCTTAACCACACTATATTCAAATAAAAATATATTTCCTATTTAATTGTAAAGAAAAAAAACTAATAGTATTAATACTTAAAGATAAAATAAACTCAATAAACAATATTCTCAGGATATCGCAATAAATATGAATTTTTACTCTCTTATAAAAATAAATTATACGCACTTTTTTTTTTTTTTTTTTTTTTTTTTTTTTTTTTGCCGAAAATAACTTGCAAATGAAAAAATTCATCTAAACAGCCACGTGTCTGAATATTTTTCATTATTTCATTTTCGTCTGTAAGAATGGGAGTAATCAATTGCCACCATTTTGCAGAAATTTCATCATTTTTTTTTAATTAGAATTAAAAAAATATATGTATTTTTTAAAAAATTGTTAGTGTGGGCACATCCACAAATGAATAGCCTTCATTATAAAAATATAATTTGTAAAATCGATTGAGTAGAAAGCTCAGGACACGTGACTAAAAAAACAGCCTTGTGTTTTAAATATGTAGATAGCACGGTTCGCCCCGGAATGGTTACCTACACTTTCCTATACTTGGATTTTACATAAGTAGATTTATATTTTCCATAGTTAGTTTGTAAAGTATTTCATTTTTTCAATTTAACAGCGACTTGGCACATTTTGGCGAGAGTGTTTTCGGAGCATATTTAACTCTATTGTTGTTACAACTCGCATACAATTGTAAGCATACAGATTACTTGATAATTTAGCATCCGAGGCCTTCTAATGGATAAATTGATAAAAATTAATTTAATAATTTAGAATGTTGTCTAAAAATATTAAGGGGATCCAAGACACACAAATCTTCAAATTGTCTAAAAAAAATTATCGCATTATAATTTCCCCTGTTTTTTATCTACTTAAAATGACGTTTAAATCATGTTTCCATCTTAATTGGAACAGGAAATATTAATTTTTCGTTTTGGTTTGTTTTCAAAATGTAGCTTTCAAGCAATGATAATCATGGAAACGACTTCTTCATTAAGGCTTTTTTTTTCACCATTTCTGGTATTTAAATTGTTATAAGTCAAGAACAGTTAAAGATAACTGGTCCAAATTTGGAACATGTCTTTTTTGATTGTTTTACTTTAAAATTTTGGTTCTGAAAATTAAAAAAATATATATACAGTCAGTATCGTTTATATGGTAACCTATACGGTCCTGAAAAATATGACCTTATAAGCGGGGTGATCTTATAAGCGGTGTAAGCAGTAATTTCATTTTAGACAATAAAATATGATTAATAAGTTATATTATTATAAAAATATATTAGCACAATAATGTACAAAGAAACTATGAACATATAATTTATAAAACAAGAGTTATAAACAAGAATTGCTTTGAACTTAAAATTTCGAATTGATGAGTACACTGTTAAAAATCTGCAGCATTTTCTGCATAGTCATTCCACCGCCTTTATAGAATATCTCTATTTTGACCGATGATAATGCTTCATAATATAGTGTCATAATCGTTTTCTATAAAAGCGGTGAAGTGACTATGCAGCAAAAGCTGTAGATTTTCAACAGTGTATACTCGTAGTAGTAAAAATTATCTTTTATGCAGGTTTGTTTGTTTTTTATCGTTGTTGTTAAAACTATATTTTGTTATTCACGAACAGTTTTAAAATGTTCCTCTGTGCCTTTGGGATTCGGAAAACATATATGGATGTATTTAGTGCTTTCAGGGATTCCGCTCGCGTTGTCGGTTCTGCTCGAATTCACTGTCATTGTTATCGCTTCCATCAGTGTTTATATTTAAAATTTCCGAAATTATTTCCAGTATAGAAGCTTTACTGTGGACTTTACCGATATCATGCCAGCTGCGGATATCTAGAAGAAAGACACCAATAGGCGTGAAGAGCATTTTAATACGGCTTCCCCTTTGTCCAATAAGCAGTCTTTTACGCGGAAGGAACATACCCGCAAAGGCGTGACTGTTGCCACTCATGGGTAAATTCCATTAGTAACGATCTCATTGCCAACAACTGCATATGTTAGTTATGTATTGTGTAAACGGCATTCCGTAGTTCTTGTGCAACTTCAAATAGGGACGCATCATCATCACTATCGTTGTCTTCGAACGATAATTCTTCACACTCTGCAAGTCAAGGACGTCAAAAATAAGTTTGAATGGTCTTCTTTGATACTATATGCAAACTCTTGTCTACGTAACACATGGCATCTAACACAGACACGCGAAACTTCTTTTTTTGATCAATGGCAGCAATGATGTCTTTTAGAAGTAGCTTCCTATAATTTATCTTGATGTTTTAAATAATCCCTTGATCAAATTGTTGTGCCATGCTGGTTCAGTTTGGAGGCAAGAAAACAAGTTCAATCGGATTTAAATTGGGAATCATGCATTGAACAGTACAATTTATCTGCGATTATAGCCACTTGTCTGTACAAATTTTATCGAAACGCTGAATTTCTTTTTCTCAAATGTTTCTTGTCATCCACGCCTTTCGGTTCACATCGTAAGATACATGCAATGATTTGCAGTTTTTCAAACAACGAGGATTGAGAAATTTACCAGTAACTAATTAGGTCAATTTCTTTGAGCCATCCATCCATATTCGCTGCTAATAAAACGGTCAATCTTTTTTTGTTTGCTTTCCCACTGCTTCCTTTTTTCGTTCTTAAAAGTAGCAGTTTTATCTGGCAAAACAGGAAAAAAAAAGCACAAGTTTATCAAACTTAAAAACATCACAAGGTCTGTACCTATTGAGAATGTCACTTAACAAGTTAACTGCCATTCCTTCGATTCTTTGGCAGTGAAATTCAGTTTTCCTAGTTATGCAGCAATTTCCAGAGATTTTTCTTTTATGATAATCCATGTATTTTACAATCTGGCACATTTTATCCAAATTAAAAGATCTTTCTCAACATTCTCAACAGTCTCAAACATTTCTCAACATTTCAAAACATGTTGAAACATGTTCTCGCTGTCTCTTTTTGTTGATCACATCTTCTGTTTAACAAGATTTGAGCTCTCAGACGTTATTCAGTGTGACTCTCTCTATTCCATCAGTCTTCGCGAAAGCTCCTTTCGATACATTCGATTTTTCAAAGTTTTCCACCAATTTTGTTTTTTCGCAATTTTCAAATTTTTCGTTTTGCTGACATCTTGTATTCACAAATGACAATTAACAAATGAACGAAGACATTAGACGCAGCGACAAGTAATAAAAAATACAGAAGACTAAAAATGCGTGATTTAACTTCTCTCTGCACGGAGGACAATTTTCATTCGATTGCAAGGGCAAATTTTCCAAAAATCGGTATCTAATGCGACGGTTGAGGGAAAAGTCTCAAGATCTTTGAGAACTCTTACCGTCAGGAGTTTCTTTTATAGGCTGCAGCGGGGAAGAGTAGATCCCCCCTTCCCCCGAGTGTCGACGCGCATATAATCACATGGTAGGCAATGTTATCGCGATTTCTAAGGCTCCATTTAAAAAGGAAAAGGTCTTCCTCTCATTCTAAAGCTATAAAAATGTCAACTGGCCTTTCTCTACCATACGAAAGTTCTTACTTGTGGATTTTAGCAAAAGCACGGGAGAGTCAACGATGGAAAAGGGGTAAATTGACTAGAGGGAAAGAAGTTCCTCCTTCAGGATGTCCATCCACTTCTTTTTAAAGCTATTAAAAATGAAAAGCACCGCGTGACCAATACAAAGAGGCCGATAATTGAAGATACTCGAAAGTGAATGATACGTCTATTCCACACTTTACACCCTAAAAAAGGGAGAAAAAAAGATGATCATATGACCATATATCCGATAATAACCATTGGAAACTGACCATATAGGCGTTGTATTTTAACACGTAATACCTAATCAGTCAGTCCGGACTTATGAAAAGTGACCTTATAAACGGGGTGACCTTTAAGCGGGTGACCATATATCCGGTACTGACTGTATTTACTTTGGAAAATATAGGTTTTTTTCAGCTACATCAATTTTTTTTTACTTTATATATTTTTAATTTTTATTTAAATTAATATTTTTTTAAATGCCGAATCGAAATTAAAATGTATATATTTCTGTTTATTTAAATGAAAAAAAAAATGGAATTCTACAAATAATATTTCGAGTTATAACGATTTTATATTACGCCACCGTTTTAATAAATTAAAAATTTAAATTAAATATATATATATATATATATATATATATATATATATATATATATATATATATACATATATATATATATATATATATATATATATATATATATATATATATATATATATATGTATATATATATATGTATATATATATATGTATATATATACATATATATATATATATATATATATATATATATATATATATATATATATATATATATATATATATATATACATGAGAAGTTTTAGGATGTGATTTTGTTTACAAATGATATGGTTAAACATCACAAAAAAATTAAAAATGTAAATTCAATAAATAAAAATTATTTCAAAATGTTTCCTGTACCCCTTAAATATTGTTTTATCTTAGGAAACACACCTGTGTATGTATTTTTTATAAATCAAGCATATTATAGAGTGAGTAAAGAATCGATTGCAAAATGTAATATTTAGATACAAAATACGTGCTATGTTAGGTAAAAGAGGAAAAATAGTCAGCAGTGACAACTCTGTATGTACCATGCACCCGTGTTCCTCGATTAACCGCTTGAGGGGCAATGGGATATATTTTATCCCACCAACAATTAATGAAGATTCGCACCAGAAAAAGTTTATGGAATTTTACTTTTTTAACTATGGTGGAAAAAAGTCGTAAAATTGCTTTTCCTTATTTTGAAATAATTTTTTTCGGAATTTCCGGTGGGAATTCAGCATTACACAAACGCAATTGCTTGCCCCTCGAGGGGCTAATTGAAAAAAATGCAATATTTGAAAAAAAAAAAAAAACTTGTTATACACCAGTATAAATAATAAGCTTTATTGAAACATTTAAGAATATCTTTGGCGTAATTTGACCAATGTTAAAGATATCTCTCATGTTCGAGGTATCTCTGTTGTTGTTATGCAATAGAGACGATCACTGCATTACAGAAAACATGTCATGTAGGATACATTGCTGGTTGCATGCTTGGTCTCGAAATTTCATTTTCATTCCGTGAATTTTTAAACAAGAATCTGTACTTAACAATAGAACGCCCGGAAATTTTATTCAACTTTCATAAAAGTATTTGACACCTGAATTTTTATTTAAAATTATTTGACTGGTTTATTTAACTTAAATCTGCGGGGTTTAAATTTAACTTAATTTATGAAATAATTTCTGGTTCCAGTTGACATTTAATAATATGGTCGGAGTGAAGCGTCTAGCAATCACACTTTTTCATTTTGATTCTGTGATCCTGCGGGATCAGCTTGCTCCGCGCATATCGTTCCACGCATGACGTAGCGATGTTTGTCTAAAATAATATTCTAAGCAAATCCTTTAAGGAACTTTATGGTGTAGTGGTATGACGTTCACCCTCGGATGAGATGGTATGGGTTCGATTCCTTACGGAGCTGAATGAAAAGGAATGTCAAGATTGCTTTAAAAAACTAAATTCTTTTTAAAGATAAAAATTGAAAATTTATATTTTTCAATATTTGTACCACTATTAACAATTTTTTTTATCGTGAATTTTCCAGATATTTGATATGGTGATCGTAGTTTTAACAGATTTAATGCCTTTAGTATCGCCCTCTAGTGGTGTAAAGATAAGCAAATCGTAAAGAATGTTTCAAATTTAATAATAATTAAATATTTTTTCATAATTTTAAATTTAATAATTTTAATTTTTATCATCATTTTAAAAGAATTTTTAATTTTGAATAAATAATAATTGTTACTATTTTTTTTTCATAATTTTAAATTTTACAATGATTTAGTAATTTATTTATTTTTTTAATCATTTAAAGGCACTTTAAATTCTGAATATAATAAATTTTATAATGATTTAGTAATTTAATTTTTTTTGTCATTTAAAGGCACTTTAAATTCTGAATAAAATAAATTTTTATATGTTTCTGGTAATTGTATGTTTAATAATTTAAATTTAACAATTTCTTCACAATGTTTAAATTGTTCTTTTCAAAATTTTGAATTTAATAATTTCTGTTTTTTAAATTATAATTTAATAATTTTTTCGTCCTTTTAAAATAATTTTAGAGTTTAATTAATTTGAATCAAAATAAAATAAAGTTCCATAAAGTTCCTAAAAGAATTTTTCTTAGACTATTATTTTACACAAACATCGCTACGTCCTGCGCGGAACGATATGCGCGGAGCACGCTGATCCCGCAGGATCACAGGATCAAAATAAAAAAGTGTGATCGCTAGACGCTTGTTGGTCGGAGTCGGATCGACTTCTTCCGGGCGTTCTAGTGTTAAAGTAGTCACAAAATTTCAGGCATTAAATAAAACGGAAAATACTATCTTTAATTTCTGGCACGAATTCGGATTTTCTGAATAAAAATGGAGGTCAAATTGGCAACGCTGCTGGACACCAGGTATACCAGTTTACCTTCTTTTTATAACCAGAACTTCCGGGTTTATAGCGGTAATTCTGAGCAGTAATTTTGATTTATTTTAATGGGGTCCGGGACACATTTTCAAAAAAAATTTATTTATTGAGTTAAAATTTTGAATTTTTTTGTGATGGTTAACCATATCATTTCTAAACAAAATCAAATGATAAAACTTCTCATAGTTTTTTATTTAAATTTAAAATTTATGAAAAAAGTGGTATAACTTAAAATCGTTATAACTCGAAATATTATTTGTAGAATTTAAATTGTTTTTCATTTAAATAAACAGAAATATATATATTTTAATTTAGAGCCAGCATTTTTAAAAATATTCATTTAAAAAAATTAAAAATATTTAAAGAAAAAATTACAAAAAAGTGTGCAACTTTTTAAAAAAAAATCATATTTTCCAAAGTAAGTATTTTTTTCAAATATGCTGGCTCGAAAGTAAAGTAAAATAATTGGAAAAGATATGTTCCGAGTTTCAACCCTGTATCTTTAACGGTTCTCGAGTTATAAGAATTTAAATATGAGAAATGGTGAAAAAACCTATCATGAAGAAAAACGCAATTTCACAAGAACTCGTTTCCTTGACAACCATAGCTTTTTTGAAGGCAGATTTTGAAAACAAACCAAAACGAAAAAATTAATATTTCCTGTTCTAACAAAGATAGAAACATGATTTAAAGATCATTTTAAGCAGAAAACGGCAGAGAAATTTTTAATCCAATAAAAAAAAATTGAAAATTTGAAGATTTTTGTGTCCCGGACCCCCTTAATGACAGATATTTTATGATTACGTAAATTCTTATTTCGGTATAAAGTGTAAATATACTTGACAAATAATAAATATCTATTAAAATTACAATACCGTTAAATTTTAATGCAGCAATATTTACGTTTCTTTGAAAGTATTTCCAATTTCATGTCAAGGTGTGTATTACTGGCATACCAACACAAATATTTCCAAAGTAAAATCAATACTTAACCACAATATCGGTAATTTATTGCAAGTATCTTCAATGGAATGGAATATAGGAGTCTTATTTTTTCCGATCTAAGCAATATAACTAATATTGGTTTACTACTCCATCAAAAAATTTCAGTATTTTCAATTCAGATATATTTAATTTATTAGATATGAGCATCAAATGTCTAAAAATTCAAACAGAAACCTTATTAAATACAGATTAGTTCAAATTAAAGTATCCCTGTTTGGGACGCCCTAGCGAGAGAAGCAGTGGATGTAACGTCCTCATATTTGGAGGATTTGCATATAAAACCATGGGAAACTGATTGGTGAAAAAAAAAAAAATAGTTCAAGCAAAGGCCTCTAGGGAAAAATGAGGCTCTGCGATCGGTTTAATGTAAGAAAAATTCAACATGATCAAGAGTGTAAACATCTAGGTGCCAGTGGACCGACTCCCACCAATAAATTTTATTAGAATTATTTGTTTAAATTCTATTAGTATACCTCCGATCAATTTCATTAGTATTCTTATTAAGCGAAGAATACTAAAAATTTAGTGGTGGGAATTGGACCATTTTCGCCTAGATTTTAACACCCTTGAATATGGCGCAACCAATAAAGAACAGAATACGAAGTGTGGGTAATTAACTTTATTATTACATTTTTCTACACACAAACTGACGATCCTAAAAAACTGTTAATGACAGCACAAACCAAAGACACGCGAGTAGTAACACAAAGCACACAATGTTTTCACAGGTCGGATTCAATATGTCCATCTTGCTTCAGCTGCAAAACGTGAAATCGTGTCACCGCATGATCCACAGCGGCGTGTAACTGATAGCGACCTATCTTGCGCACTTGCAAGAGGATCTGGTTCTTCAAGTCCGCCAGATTTCCTATGCTTCTTCGATAAAATATTCTATTATTTTTTAGGTAACCCCAAAGCTAAAAATCGCACGGGGTCAAGTCAGGTGAACGTGGAGGCCATGTTGTAGGAAATGCACGGCTGATAATGTGATCCTCTGTAAAATTACATTGCAGCAATTTTTGAACTTCACGTTCAATGTGATGGGGCGCACCATCTTGTCAGAATGCTGTTGCCGCGAAGCACTCACGCTGCTAGAGTTCTGGATTGACCACACTTTGCAACATGTCCAAATAACATGTTGCAGTTACGGAACAGGTTTTTGGAGAGATTTCCTGAAAAATGGCCCAATCAAAAAGGTAGCAGTGAAGCCGATCCCCACAATAACATGCGGAAAATGCAGGGGCATTTGTTTGATATGGTGAGGATTCTCAGTAAAACAGATACGGCTGATTTGTGTCTTCACTGTTCCGCACATGTAAAAGTGAGACTCATCGGTCCATATGATGTTCCACGGCCAATTCTTATCCACATCCATCCTTACCAAGAACGTCAAAGCGAACGTTTCACGAAGATTGTTATCGCCAGGTTTTAATTCCTGGAAGCGACGAATCTTATACGGATATGTCTTGAGTTCTATACGCATGCACCTCCATACGGTAGTGTATGGTAAATCATTTGATACGGCTCGAACACTGGATTCTCCTGATGTGTTTGTACTGGACAGCTCAACAACAGCGGTTGCGACATCATCCATCACCTGCGGTATCTTTTTTTTTTTGGCCTCTGCCAGCTTGAACTGCAAAGCTACCAGTTTCCTTAAAGCGTTTACCATTCGTCGCAGAGCACATGATGTCACTGGACCCGTACGCTAGAAGTCTGCACGGGCCGGAATTTCCAGTCCCGGCCCGGTGTAAAAATTGAAAGTTTGGCCCGAGCCCGGCCCGGCACGTTTGCATTTTTACAGTTCTCGGCACGGCCCGGCCCGTACAAAAATCAGTGAAATCAGACCCGGCCCGACTTGATTTCTACAAAAGAAAAATCCTTTTTTTCTCGACATACAATTAAGATTCTTTTAATAAATACTACGTACATATTTATGGGAACATTTTACAGTATATTTTAGATTACTATGTGTTCGCAAAACAGAAAACACACAATAATAAACCTTAACGATTACTTACAGTGTTTTAGTCATCGTCTCTACAGACATTTCAAAATTCTAATAAGGATTCATTAAAAGATTAATGTAGTTCGGAATAAAGTATTAAAAATATGATAACTTTTGAAGCTGTGTATAATAAAAAGTAGATTTGTGAAAATATTTCTCTCACTTTTAAGGCTTTTCTCATATCCAAAGGAGCTACTTTTCGACACATTTATGAATTCATTTTTTTTCGGAAACGCGTAAGATTGGCAGGTATTCTTATTCAGAAACTATGTAAATTCCGTTTTTTTTTTAATAGATAAAAGCAATATATCTTTCTGAAAATACTGCCAAAGTTAGTTTTTTGAATCGAATTTCTGGAAGCAATAGCACAGGAAAGGAGAAAAACGTACAGTCACGTGACAAGAATCTCTGTTATCTCCGTAAGTAATTTATCAAATATGGAGAAAGCTATTCGTTTCCAAATGCCTTAAATTATCAGGCCTGTCAATTTTATGACTTTATAGTTAAAAATGAGACAGAAAATGTGTCTGAAAGTTTCGCATTGTTGAGCAGTGAATATGAGAAACACCTTCCCGTAAGGCATGGTGACGTCACGGCGACGTCGTTGTGAAGTCACACTGTGATTTTGTGACCGTCGATGTGACGTCACGTGACGGGGATGTGACGTCACAGTGACTAGAATGTGAGGTCGTTATGGCCGTTTTAGAGGTCGTTTGTGACGTCACATTGTGACCACTCTGTGAAGTCACGGTGTGACTAATTTGTGAAAAGTGTGTCATTTGTGACTATTTTGGCATTAACTTTGTGACGAACCTGTGACGAAAGTGACAATGTTTTGAAGTCACACTGTGACCAATTTGTGAAATATGTGTCATTTGTGACGAACTTGTCATAAACTCTGTGATGATTTCAAATGAAAATCAAATTTCAAATTAATTGCTTAAAAGGCGCAAAGGCGAACTAGTGAAAAAGATTCCATGCTGGAACTCGAACCGGGCCATCAGTATAGCGCACTTACGTTCTACCGACTAAACCACATGGAACGATATCCAGCCTGGAAAATTTCTCACTATTACATGTTGGCAAGGCTACAAACGCAGCACAAGATGCAATATTTATCGTCAGCCACCGACATGGCGCAAGCACGAAACTTAAATCCAGCATCGATTGAAACTATATTAATACTTGGAAATGTTTTCAGAGAGAACCATTCGCCTTGCATACAATATTTCAAATGAAAATCAAATTTCAAATTAATAGCTTAAAAGGCAATTTTAATTTGAAATTTGATTTTCATTTGAAATACTGTATGCAAGGCGAATGTTTCTCTCTGGAAAAATTTTCAAGTATTAATATATATTTAATCGATGCTGGTTTAATTAAGTTTCGTGTTTGCCCCATGACGGTGGCTCACGATAAATATTCCATCTTGTGCGGCGTTTGTAGCCTTGCCAACATGTAATAAGGAGAAAATTTCCAGGCTGGGTATCGTTCCATGTGGTTTAGTCGGTAGAATGTCAGTGCGCTATACTGATGACCCGGGATCGAGACCCGGCGTGGATATTTTTCACTATGTTGGCCTTTGCGCCTTTTAAGCAATTTATTTGAAATTTGATTTTCATTTGAAATATTGTATGCAAGGCGAATGTTTCTCTCTGGAAAAATGTTCAAGTATTAATACTGTGATGATTTTTGTCATAAAAACTACGATAATTTTAAAGTAAAGTTTTGTTTGAAATATAAAATTTTATCCTTTTACCGTACTTTTTAGCAAGATATCGCTATTTTGGAGTCCTATTCTTCTAGAATATTTTTAATTTTCCATTTAAAAAACAATGCTTATTAACTGACATCTTTTTTTATTAAGTTAGCTTGATCTTGAATTCAAGCTTAATATTAAGAATGTGTAAGCTTTTTAATGTGTTATGATTTGTCATTGCTTTTTTAAATACGAACATGGAGTCTAACGGACATTAATACAACTGTTACTTATAGAACTACATGATAAGCCCTATTTATTTAAATTTTTTATTCCCGTATATATTGTATTTTGTGAATATGAGCTAATTAGATTTGGTATGTTTTATATGAAAAGACTGATCTGGGAAATAGAAACAACAAGTAAGATATATCATGCGTTAGGCATAGATTATAAAACACTTTCCAACTCTTCCTAAATGTTTTATCAAGACATCGGGGGAAATAACGTAAATAAGATAACTAAGTAAACATGAAAACGCGTAAAACATTTAAAAACTGATTTACGCAATTACCATCCACTAAGGTGTAAAAAAATCATAATTTAAAAAAATAAATAAAAAAAATCGTTTTTTTTTATTTAAATCAGATTTTTTTTATTTAAATCAGATTTGTATGATTTTTTCCCCAGCGTTCAAATACTGAATAGCTATCATGAGTTTTAGGTTTCCAAAACAATTACACCACTAATTGCTAACATAATCTATGTTTTTACACTTTAATTGATAAAATTATAATTGTTAGTTTGTAATTACAGAAATAAAAACTGCAAATTAGTAGTTTCATTAGGTAGTATTATACAATAATGTTATATACATTAATATTGTAATAATTATGTAAAACTTTATAAATACTAGAGATACTTAACATTTATGAAAATTATTAACTTCATTTTATACTAAATAGCTAACATTACTTCAAATTAATTATTAAACAATCAATTCTCTAATTAGGAACATATTATACATTTTTAAGCCTTAATTATTAAAATGATAATAATTCATTTTAGAAAGAAAAAGGGACAGGATGCTAGTTCAAAAAACGGGCACTATTTCATGAGGGAATATATTAGTAATGTGTTTAGTAATGATGTAAGAAAAAAAAAAGAATGTTTTTTAGCATTAAAAGTAAAGTGTCCTTAATTTTTAATAATTTTATGAATAAGAAATTGAAAAATACAATTAAATAACATATTTTAATAATATCCTGTTTTTTCTAAAGAAATAAAGTTCTATATTTTTGCAAGATTTTTTCTACATGAATTTAGAATACTGTTGAATGGGGAAGTTTTTTACAAGAAATCTCTGGCTACAACTACAGGTAAATTTCAACTTTTTTTTTCTTTTTTTAAGGCAGGGTGCATTTTGCCAATTTCAAAAGGGGCATGGTGTGGCACCATTAAACAAAATGGCCTAGAAGAAGCAGTATAAGTAATTACAGAATTAATAAAAACTGCAAATAAGTAAAATTCATTAGTTAGTAGCACAAATAACAAAACTAACAAATATTATTTGCAGCTCATTTTGCATTTGTATTTAGGAAAATTTCTGTAAACCACCAAAATCTATACTTACACACATGTACGTGTATGCTAACCAAAAAGAAAAAAATGAAAATGAGTTAAACCCATTCATATAGAATAAATATAAATTAGCCACTAATATCTGAAATCCTCAAAATATTTAAGTAACAGCATTATTACCTCTATTAGCTTTCAATGGTTCAATTTTTTAATATATATGAGTTACAAAAAAAATAAATAAATAAATAAATAAAATAATAATAATAATAATAATAAACATTTATTCAACCTATACCAAAGAAGCTCTTGCTGTGCTTAGCATTTTTATACCAATTATTTCTTTTTCTCTTATGCATTCATTTACAATTTAGCTGCTGAGCAGATGTCATTCTTTCATTCTTCTTTAACTTGAGATTGCTATTAATTACTATTTATTATTTTACTTGTAGAAATGTAATTATACTTGCTATGTGTATTTTATATAAAATAATGCATAAATTGATTACCTAAAGGAAATTATGACATTGCAAATTATGTTAGATTTAAATATCATTTTTAAATGAAACTGTTTTAATTTGGATAAAAACTTAAAAACAATGCTTTTAATTTTTTTACAATACTAATGAATTAAGCTTAGAAACAATTATTTAAAGCTCTTTTTTTGTTTATTAATAAGTCAAAATACCTGTAGAAACTTTCAAATTATGTTCATGTTAGATTTTAACCCGGTGGAAGGCGCGCACTCATTAGCACACATTTGGTCGCGTGGGGTTCCTGTATAACCCCACCGAAAAACTTAAGTTTAATGCAATTTACGCATGTAAATTTATTCAAACATATATAAAAAATGTATAAAATATATTTTTAAGATATAAGTTTCAATTTCAGAATATATTTAAATAAATATCTGCACTAATAATTCTTAAAAAAAAAAAAAAAAAAAAAAACTTACTCATTTTCAAAAAAAATTACATACCTTTATTGGACTTTACATACATTTGTCACAGACGTAATTAGAGTGATCCTTGCAAGTAAATTGTTCACATTTAATACAACTAATTGTGGTTTTTTTGTCCTTAGCTCGAGGACAAACTGCACATCGTCCTTTACCAAGCTTTATTCTCTTTGGCAAGTTATTATCAGGATCATCATTACTTTCTGTTGAGGGCAAATCAGATTTAATTTTTTCTCGTAATTCCTTGGGCAACATTGACATAGTTGATCTTTTCATAATTTGTTGGTTAACTAGAGACAATGCCAATGTTTTCAAGAACATTCGCCTACTTTTGTACTGCAGAGGAGCATTTTTGGTGGACATAAGTGCAACTCGCGCATTTATAGCTGCCACATTCAACACACAATAGAAAACAACCACCGGCCACCTATTTGTTTTCCTCGCAGTAGAATAAAGTGTAGACATTTCATCAACAGTATCCACTCCTCCCTTTGTTTCATTGTAAAATTGTATTATTTCCGGCTTCTTTTTCTCAGAGTTTTCATCTATCGTGTTATCATGATGCATTGTAGACAACAAAACTACACATTTCGATTTCTTCGGAACATAAGACACTAATGTTACGTCCTTTTGGAATCCAAATATAGATGAAAAAACTTCCCTTGTTTTTGCTTCTAAAAATTCAACAGGAATCACAGCTTTATTTTTCTTCAAAGTTCCCATGATAGTTAGTTTCTTTGATAGAAGCTCTTTTGCTAATGGTTAGCTTGTGTACCAGTTGTCCATTGTCACGTTCCTTGCGGATCCAAATAACGGGGTGCAGAGTCGTTTTACAATTGCAGATGGTGAATTGTCGACTTTGAACGGACCTTCTGGTTGTTGTCCGGCATATAAATTTCCATATTATATGTATAAAATGTCCTCGCATCGACTAAGGCGAATATTTTAATTCCATATCTTGCCGGTTTTTTCGGCATGTACTGCCGAAATCCACAACGACCTCGAAACTTTTCTAACTTCTCGTCTATAGTGACATATTCACTAACTGAATATATCTCTTGACACTTTTTATTGAATGCACTGAAAAAATCTCTCACTGCTGCCAGTTTATCTAATTGACGTCGATCTTCACGGTCTTTTATATTATCAAATCTCAAGCATCTGAGAAGAAATGTGAACCGCTTGTAAGACATTGTTTTTCGAAGCAATTCAATTCCAGTTCCATCGGCGCTCCACAAATCCTTTGCATTAGTATGGGATGATTTGTGTAGCCCGCATAAATATAAGAGACCAAATAGCGCTCTCATCTCCACTTCATCCGTATTTCTAGCATCACGACTTCGTTGGAAATTTGCAGATATTTTATCAATAAAAATATTAGTGCAATCCACGATATTTTTTATAACGTTGGAATCAAAAAAGAGTTCCCAACTTTCAACAGGTTCCGTAATACCTGATGCAACTGATTTTAGTCCAGGTAGATGAATAATGATGTTGCACGAGCTAGTTCTCACTTTTGCATTCGGTTTATCTTTTTTCCAGACTGTTTTATCTTTTCCTACGTAAATGTCATTTTCTTGATCGGATTCACCGCTTATATTGGCAGCTTCAAATTCACTGTCACTGTCGTGACTACTATAAATTTCATAATCAATTTCATCTTCACTAGCAGAGTCTATTTCTTCATCTGAAGTTTCAACAGTATCCAGCAGCCCTCTCAATCTCTCCATTTCTTTCTCATATTCCGTCAATTTTCGTTTAGCTGCCATTTTCGAAAAGAACAAAAAATCAAGCGTCCACTATCTATGCGAGCAGAAAACTAATGAGAGGGAATTCCTGTAAAATGCGGTTGCGCGGGGTTGCTAGGTTACCCCAGTGGCAGGTGGCTTTCCAGGAAATGATTGCTTCTCCCTAACAAAAGAAAAACACCTGCTGATGGCAGGTGCTATTGAAAGAAAACATTTTAAAAGTTAGCTACTGAAGGGATGAATAATGACGGACTAATACGAATTCCAGAATAGAAGTTTTTATGAGACTGGGGTGACTCAGGTACCCCGCGCGCCTTCCACCGGGTTAATACTTTTTTTGACATTTTAAACATTTAGAAAATTTTTGATTTTAATCAATGATTTTTTTTAAAAATCGGTTGATTAAAATCATGATTTAATCGCTGATTTAAATCAACCGATTAAAATCGTTGACACCCTACCATCCACAGCCACATATGTTTTCTAATTCTTTTAAACAGTCCTGTATTTGATCTGTAGATTGATATATATATACTATATAATGGAAAAATTTAGTTTATCAAGGAAACGCATAACAGGTTGAAATTCTCTTTTAGCAATTTATACTAATATATGGAAACATACTTAAATAATTTTGTACAACCCTGTAGTTTACCTAGAACCTTTATTACACGCCACTATTTAGTTAAAATTTTATTCAAGCTAAAACACTCTTAAAACTGCTGAAATTACATTTCCAGAAATTATAATTCATAGATGGCAACGTATCCAATTCTTTGCGTGACCCTTTATATCATTTTATCTATATACTACAAACATTTCTTAGTAAATTAAATACAGTGCAGCGTTAAAATGCATAACTTATTTAAAAACCTCCTTTAAGCAATACCCAGTAACCCTTTCGAATACTTTTGTATATTCCTGTATATGAATTATAGCATATATATATACACCATATACTATGCATAAATGTAGGGAATCATAAAAGTGTATATCATAATTAAAAATGTATTTCCAGCAATCATCGCTAATGAACAGTACTTCGGATACAATATAGTATCTGAAATATTTTGTGTGTCCCTGTAAATGCTATATACACTTCGTATTATACATGAAATAATTCATAGTATGTAAACCTCAACGATGTATATCAATTTCATTACATATCAAATAGATTAACATAAATAAAGTATGCCGCAAACAATTCCCTCCACCCCTATATCATTATGTATTGGAATTCCTTTTTTAGCCCTGTAAATGAACAATAACTATTCTTTGCATCGCATATTCTATAGAATGCACATTTTAGTGCGCTTCATAAATGCATATCAATTTTATTCTGTTTGAAAGCGTGTAAAATCATTAAAAATCATTTGAAACGATTTTTTTCCCACAAGCCGTAATGTAATGGAATACAATTGACTGTCCCTGTAAATGAAGTAACATGCTACAAACTTCATTACAAATAGGGGTCTTGCTATGGTAAACGTTAATAACATCCAAAAATTTTAAATAATTTAATTATCTTTAAATGTCTATTAATTATGTTAATGATTGATGATAATACTTGTCCATATACTTTTATATTTATGCCACCATGTGGTTTTAACCCAATATTTAAATAAGAAAATAAACCAGATTAAAATGCAATTTAAATCACTAATTTTAAAAATCTGATCAAAGCTGTTGAAAAGGAAGTTAGATATTTTAACAAAATAAAAAATAAATGTAATGAAATATTTGTGTTCTATAACATGTTTATTAGAAGATAACTGAAATCATTGTAATTAAAAAAAAAAAAAAAAAAAAAAAAAAAAAAGCAAACAAGGAAAATAATATTTTAGATATTTCAGCAAAATAAAAAATAAATGTAATGAAATATTTATGTTCTACAGCATGTTAATGAGAAACTAACTAAAATTGTTGTAATAAAATTTAAAAAAAAGCAAACAGGGAAAATAATATTTTTACATACCTAATTTCATTGACGTTGTACGTGATACTTTGATTTTGGGGAACCAATTAAATCCGATTATAAGTACGATAGCAATGACTTGAATCATCTTCAACAAGTCAAAGCTACCGTAATTTTCTCGGGTTTATATTTTGTTAGCTGAACTAACTTGGATCCTGAGAACGTTCTTGTTTCAGTTTTTAAATCCGTGTCAACACATCTATGCTGTCCAGTGTCCACAGAACTTCAGTGTCCACATTGTCCACAGAACTGTTCAGTGTCCCGCGTTTATTCTAAAAAGTTTCACTGTTACTTTTATCCGTTATTCTGCGGTCGAGTGGTAACAACTGAAATAGTGCAGATGCAGACGATTTTTAAGTTTCGAAGTTCGAAGCAGATGTTTTTTGGTTTTATTTGTTTTTCTATACCAGAGTTTCGGAAGGAAATTAAATGCGTAATAATTTTGTCAATTTGTCTCTAATTCAATTTCCTGTTTGAAAATGTTTTATTGTATTTCATCTTTTATTTTTATCAGTTTTATTGAATTGTAAAGTTTCATTTACGTAAATTATAATAATAATATTATCCATAATTAGAGTTTACTAGATAAAACATTGCTTAAATTTTCAAAATGTATACAAATTAATTTATTGGTAATAATGATGACTCCCTCCTTTTTTAAAAAAGTAAAATTTGTATCACAGGTATCAGTTTGTATCACACTCATCTCTTCTCGATAATCTTGTTGTATTTTTTAAGAAGATATTTTGTATATATATACAAAATATCTTCTTAAAAAATACAACAAGATTATCGAGAAGAGATGAGTTTTTCTTTGTCAATCTGTCATTCTCTTAATATTAATTTTCTGTAGAATAAAACTTGTAAAATAATTTTTAAAGATATATTTTGAAAACAAAAAATAAAACATGAATAATTAATTATGTCGTGGGCTTTGCCTAAATTTTGTACATTAATTTTATATTCGGAAAATGTCAATTCTATTTTAAACGTTTGAAAGAAGTAGAATAAAAAAAAAATACCTAAAATAGTGAAACACTAAGAGGGAAAAAAATGACTTGAATGCAAATTATAAAGCAAGAAATGCATATATGACTGAACTTTGAAGACTCTTTCTGCGTGCTCATTAAAAGCTGCAGCCTTAACTATAATAGAAAGTTTTTAGTTTGAAACGACAGAAATGTTTCGACTACTCTTTGAGAAACTTCTAGTATAACAGATGGTCATTTACAAAAATCTTTATAAAAGATAAGTCGAGGTCTGCTTACCTAAAACATTTTTTTAATAATATGAAATTCTCATAATTAGGAAATCGTTTTGTGTTGCTGATGAATTAATTACATTTTATGTTATATGAAAATAAAAAGTTTTTGTTAGAGGCACAGATGCAACTTGGACCACGGTTTAAAAAATTTGTTAATCCGGCAGAAAAATATATTTTACAGTAAATAACATGTTTTTAATAATTTTTGTAATTTTTTAAAGTTTTCTAAGAAGTTCACATCTCAGTCACAATGTGACATCACTGAGTGGTGGCATTTTGGTCACAGATGTGACGTGACCACAGTGACTTACAGTGACGTCACAATGACGTCACTGTGACCATGCATGCTATGAGGGTTAAGGTATATTTCCAAAGATACTGCTAACAGAAGTTCACTATCACAATTAATAATTTTACAAAACATAATGCCTGTCCTACACATCCTGAGATCGATTAAGACCATTTCCGTCCCGGCACGAGTCTGCTGAAAAAAATTAAACCCGGAGCCAGACACCTAGTAGCTGTACGATGCTGATCTCTACGATGGACATATTACATTTCTGTATTGGTGTTGTTAAACTCGCATCGGCTTGTGACGCACATTTATACTTCTTGAGAAAATCATATTCATTGAAAATGGTTCGTATGTTATCTTCTTCGCCTGAATTCTTATGCCCGATTAATTTTTTTATGGGCCCGGCCCTGCAGGCCCGTTCGATTTTTTTGCCGACCCGGCCCGTTGAAAAAATTGTCCTAATTTTGCCGGCCCGGCCCGTTTGAAAATTTGCCTTCATTCCGCCGGCCCGGGCGCGTGCAGACCTCTACCGTACGCAAAGATGTCTGCCGTCGGTACAAACGAAGCACTTTGACAGCGTTAATGTCATTTTGGTAAAAAAGCTTTACCAGCAAAGTACGTTCAGGAAATGAGAGAACCATCATGGTGGTCTCAGAATGTTTCCAACCTATTCGCATCTCTTTTTATCTGTTACGACGGTCCTTTAGCCCATCTCTTATGCAAATTTTGTTCTCAGGTACTGCTTGCGCAAACAGCAAAGAGTACTAGGTGCCGATATTTAACATTTTTTTTAAAAATTCCCATCACTAAATTTTTAGTATTCTTCGCCTAATAAGAATACTTATAAAATTAATCGCATTATGTACTAATAAAATTTAAACGAATAATACTAATAAAATTTATTGCAGTAAATCGGCCCATTGGCACCTAGATGTTTACACCCTTGGTCAGGTCACGTTACATTTTTCTTACCTAAAACCGATCGCAGCGCCTCATTTTCCCCTAGGGGCCTTTGTTTGAACTAAAATTATTTTTTGCACTAATCAGTTTCCCATGGTTTATATGTATATCCTCCAAATATAAAGACGTCACATCCACTGCTTTTCTCGCTAGGACGTCCCAAACAGGGATACTTTAATTTGAACCACCCTGTACAAAAAGCTCGTTCTAGGATTGTATTATGATAAATTTTTAAGTGTCTGGTATTAAATCTAGAAAAACAATTGTAATAAATAAGATGTTGCTAGCACAAAAATTCATATTTATAAGCTCTAACAGAAACACATTATAAAATATGATGTTACATTCTGATAAAATTTACTTAAAAAGGTGCTAAAAATACATAACAGGTTTTCACAACATGAAAACCGTCAAAGATCTTAAAAAACACCCCAGCGCTTTCACCTGCACTGCAACAGTTGTCATCAGGGGGAAATCAGAGGAGTGAAAGTTCATGGAAAATTCTCTGCTTAAGTATCAGTGGACGAGTCTATTTCAAAGGAAGGGAAGAGGGGGAAGGGGGAAAAACTGAAAATGATTATGTTTCAAAATCGCTAGAAATATCTAGTATGCTATACCATATCTTAGATATGTTGTAGGATAAAGTATCGTTGCAAGTATTCTTCCTTTGAGTTAAAATTTCTATTGATTCTCTTATTATCGATGTGTAGTAATTTGAAGTATGGGCTATGACTCTTGCTTTACTGAAATCAATGTGAATATCTTGTTTTTGGTTTAATCTGGATAGAGCAGTAGAGGGTTTGTTATACTTTATGTCTGTAATATGTTCTTTTCGTCTGTCTTTAAATTTTCTAGTGGTCATTCCTATGTATTTGAGTTCTTTCTGATTAACTTTGTTTGTGACAGGTATTACATATATTCCAGAAGTTTCATCGTTAGGGATTGGGTCAATTTTCCTGTGTACAAGATCTTTCAATTTAGCAGATGGTTTTGCGATTATGTATATATTATATTTCTTTAATGCATAACTAATCCTTTCAAATAACTTAGGTATATAATTAAAACTATAAAACTTGAGATTATTTTGAATGCTATTTCTGGTTGATTCTCTATGCTGAATATCAAAGATTAATTTATTGATACATTGGGGGGGAAAACCATTTTCTATTGCAATCTTCTTGATGGTGAGTAGCTCTGGTTGTAGGTATTCTCCTGTACAATATTCAATGGCTCTATTTATATAAAATTTATAAGCTGCAGTTTTGTATTTGAATGGGACATTACTATTGTAGGATATTGTACTATTTGAATTGCATGGTTTCCTGTAAATTTTCCTATCAATATTGTATGTTGCATTATTTCTTATTAATTCTACGTCTAAAAATGGTAAGGATCCTTTTTCTTCGATTTCCAATGTGAAATGTATATTTGAATCTAGGTTATTAGCTGTATTTAAAAAGTCATTCAAAGCGGGGATACCATGGTTCCAAATTAAAAATATGTCATCGACGTAACGCAGCCATAGTTGAGGTTTTAGATTTGATTTACATATAATATCTTTCTCAAGTGGTCTAAGTTTTAGTTCCGCTAATAATCCCGAAATGGGTGAGCCCATTGGGGCACCCTCAGTTTGTTTATAAAATTTCCTATTAAATTGAAAGACATTGTTATTTGTAATCAAGTTAATGCTTGAATTTAAAGTTGTTCTTATTTCATCGTTATATGCCGGGTTACTATCTATGAATTGCTTTATAAGGATTTCTATTTCTTTTACATTTATTGAAGGGTACAGGGATTTGATGTCCATACTTGCAAGTATACTGTTATCACATATATTTTCGTTCTTTATTTTATCAATAAACTCTCTGGTTGAGTTGACTACAAGGTTGGTTGGAGGTATCATTTCTTTAAGTAGTGGTACGAAAACTTTTTCTATGGTATATGTTGGTGCTAAACACTTGGAAACTATAGGTCTAAGAGGGTAGTTGTCCTTATGATCTTTTAAACGTCCAATTAACCTGGGAGTGACAGCAGTTTTATTGATTTTGAGTTTAACTTTCATATGATTAGGCCATGTGCCATGTTTAATTAAATCTTGTGCTTTACGGTCGATTGTGGGGTTAGGGTCCTTGTTCAATTCTCTGCAGTTCATTTCTTCAATACATTCTTCCATTTTTGAGATATAATCTTGAGTATTCATTATTGCTAATTTGTTAGACTTGTCAGTTTGGATTACTATAATTTCAGAGTTACTTTTGAGCTGCTTAATAACATTTAAATCTTTACTGTTATTTTGGGTTTGTTTCTTTAGGTATGAATTTACATTGTTATGTAGAATACTTCTTATTTCCTCCCTCTTTTCACTAGGTGCTGACTGTACAATAACCTCGCAATTAGTTATGACTGATTTCAAGTTTGTTGAATGTTTAAATATGTGTTTTGGACCAAGTTCCAAGACTTTATGAAGTTTGTGGTCAATAACTTTACCCGTGAGGTTTACGTAAGGGACTGGAGTCTTGCGTGGCAAATTATCCTTTAATTTGGTATCACGTAGCTTGTTTATCTTAGAGTAAATGGTCCTTTCCTTTGATATCCTCTGTCTAGTTCTATAAAAGTTAATTATTCTCTGGAAATCGTCAAATTCACTGTCATCCATGATTCTTGCTAATTCGCAATATAAATGATACACATTAAGAGATAAAACGTCCAAATTTTTAAATTTTATCCTGATATAAGTTCTGAGGCTGTCAAATTCAAATTTACGCTTGATTGTTGGCAATTCTTCATCAATAAACCGATTATTACATTTCAGAAAGTTTGGTATAACACCATGATATTTACATTTAAATTTTATCCTGATATAAGTTCTGAGGCTGTCAAATTCAAATTTACGCTTGATTGTTGGCAATTCTTCATCAATAAACCGATTATTACATTTCAGAAAGTTTGGTATAACACCATGATATTTACATTTAAATTTTATCCTGATATAAGGGGGGGGGGGGTGCGCTGGTTCAGGCTAAATATAATCTTATACTGCTTTATATATATATATATATATATATATATGTGTGTGTGTGTGTGTGTGTGTGTGTGTGTGTGTGTGTGTGTAATAATAAAAATTTTCGCCTCTTTTTCTTAGTAAAACTATTCCAAATTCTTAATATTTCTCCTTTTTTACCTATCTTTAATAATATCTTAATATCTTTTGTCTTTTATTTCATGCATTTAAAGTTGCATATTTTTTTATTATTCTAAAAAACCTTAATCCATTCGCCTAATCTTATAAAACCCATTAAATTGCTTTTTCATTTTATTTTAAAACTAAATTCTCTTTCTTTCGAATGTTTTAATATCATTTATTCTTTCGTGTTCTATACCCACAATCCCATGCGTCCGCCAGCGCTATTTGCACTTTTATTCTGACGCCGTATTAAGAGTTCTTTATCGACGTCATCCTTTCCTATCGAATCGTAATTTGTTCTACGTCCCATCCTCCTCCTCCTCTCTTTTAGCATTGGTCTTTTACTGTTCTGTAACCGTCCGCGCGTTGTTGTTCGGGGTACAAATATAGTTGCATCTGCGATGGAGGGAAGATTTTTACGTTTTTCTGGTTGTCTAATTAAGCTGCGTCGCTTGGAGTGAACGTTCGAATGTGTAGATCCTATTCTTATAACATCTAAAGTCTTATGAAGTGATGATCGATTTTTGTGAGTGGATGGAATAACTGCTGGAAGTGTTTTATTATGTTTTGTCAATAAAACCAATTTAAAAAGTGACGATGACTCTCTATATTCATTACGTAAGGGAAATTATCAATGTGTTTCGAGCAGAGTTGGGCAAAATACATCGAAAAACCATTTTCGATACAAAATACAAAATACATTGTTTTTTCAACTTAAAATACAAAATACAAAATACTTTCCAAATTTCAAAAATTCAAAATACAAAATACATGTATTTCGAAAATACCTTTAAAATACAAAATATATAAAAAAAAAAAAAAAAAAAAAAAAAAAACGATTGTGCATTAAACTGCACTAGTCAAATGCAAAGCTGGTTTTCAAAACTGATTAAATTTTTAGAAATTTTAAATTTCCAAATAAAGAAGCAAAAACAATTAAGCCTCAACGAAAGATAACAAAAACAAAACTGAAAGATTGGGGTAACAATGTGCTTAAAAGTGTATGAAAGTTACAAGAATAACTCATAATGAATAAACTACCCTTTAAAGGTAGTTACTCAGTAGGAATAACTGCATTAATTGATTGTGGTAGAGGTCTGCACGGACCGGGCTTGGTCCGAAGTCCGTACCCGGCCCGCGGTTTGATGAATTCTAAAAGGTATCAGAAAGTAGCTCCTTTGGATTTCAGAAAAGCCTTATGAAATGGCAGAGAAATAGTTTCACAAATCTGCTTTTTCTTATACAGCTTCAAAAATTATCATGTTTTTAACCCTCCTTTTTTCTTTTATTATAAATTACATTAATTTTTTAATGAAACTTTATTTGAATGTTGAAACATCGAAGACTAAGTAACCATTAGTGTTGCTATTGTGTATTTTCTGTCTTGCGAACACATAGTAATTTAAAAATAAAGTTATCCCATAAATATATATGCAGTATTCTTTAAAAGAATCTTAATTGTATGTTTAAAGAAATCTGATTTTTTTTTTTTAGAAATTGAATCGGGCCTCATTTAATTGATTTTCCCAAGGGTCGGGCCTGTTTTCATTGACTTTTGTACGAGCTGAGCCGGGCCGGACCATGCTCAGGCCGAACTTTTAATTTTTTCATCAGGTCGGGATAAGATTACTTTTGTGCGGGCCGGGCCGGACCCGGGCCTGGAAATTCCGACCCGTGCAGACCTCTAGATTGTGGAGCAATAAGGAATCTCTTTCACGAAGCATAAAGCACCGCCCGCTACTGAGTGTTTGAAGCCAAAATTGAGACAGTATCGATTTTCAGAAAAAGCATAAAAAATTTGGTGCGGTGCAATTCTATTCAATAGCTGCAGATATATAAAAATCTCGAAAATCGTAAAAAACACAGCACAGAAAAAAAATCATCTGTAGGACGATATATGCAAGAATGTCATCCATACTAACTGAATATGATGAAGTTTGATGAAATTCCGTGCTCTAGTTCTTGAGATATAGCTCTCACGGCACACCTGCCAACTTCAAATTTTTAAAAATCAAATAAATGCCAGAAAATTTATTTAAAAAAGGTACCTTTTATCTACGTGGTACTTATTTCATTTCAATTCGATTTACAAATATAATCATTTTGACATGGTGAAAAAAAAAAAAAAAAAAAAAAAAAAACGAGAGTTTTACATACATGTTACGGCAACCACAAAAACACAGCACAACAACGCCACCTCTTTAGCGATGCAACCCAAATTTAATCAGAATTAATTTATTTGAAGATCTAAATTAATAAGAAATTGGATTAAATTTTGTCCATTAGTTTTTTGGATATAGTTATCGGGGAAATCATGAAAAACCCAGCATAGCAGCACCACCTGTTAAGCGATATACGCTAAAAACTAATTGGCAAGTATTTCCGTTCAGGCTTATATGTAGTTTGATGAAATTCTGTATATTGGTTCTTACAACATAGCTATCATGGAATAAAATAGTTAAGCATAGCAGTGTCGACTGTTGGGAGAAATAAATCAAAAGCTAAGTTATACCTAGTTCTATCTTAATCTGAAGTTTGATTATTATTAAACTCCATGCATTAGTTCTTGAGGTTGAAGGGCCACAAAAATTGTGTCTAACACAGACTAACAGACAGACACACATTTCCCAAAAATAGTTAAATCGCATTCAAGGTATCCTGAAACGTGTAAATCAAGCAAAAAACGAAAGTCGAAAATTTTCACGATACCAATACTTTCTTCTTATTTATTACAAGAATGTAAAAAACAAATTAGTCTAGTATCAGTCTTTTTTCAATCAGTCTTTTTTAGTATATGTCTACAAAAGAACACATTTTATAATAATTTTATATGTACAATGACACAGAATAAAATTGTTTAAATGAGTTTAAATGTATTTTTTTCTTTTTATATAATGCGCATGTGTTTAATAAGAGCTCCCAACTACGCAAGATTTTTTAAACCACCCACTAATAAAATATTTGGGGCACAATTTTTCAATTATGGTGCTTTTTAGAAATAATGCATACTATTGTTGGTTGGTTGGTTGTATTTATGTCGGCCAATTATCTGCACGTGGGATATAGGCCCTAAGGGGGGGTGGTGCCTTCCGTCGAGGTCTTTCTAAGGGAACCTAACCCGTATTAACGCTTGGAGAACCAAGGTTCGAAGAAAACCACTAAAACTCCGAACGATTAGGCCGACGGGCGCTATTGGGATCGAACCCAGCACCTCCCGTCTACCAGCTTCGAGAGCAGAACCTCTCGGCCACTGGTGGGGCTAATGCATGCGAAATTTAAAATATGTATTACTGAATACAAAAATATAAATGAAAAAAAATAGATATTTTTTAACAAAGTTGAATTATTATTATTAACAAAAGTACGAATTCTTCGTATAAAGCAGTTTTAAAATTAAAACACCAGGTAAAATATCAAACTATATATAAGCGCAAGAAATAAGAAATCATTTGCACTTACTATTAAAGTCTTGAAACTTTTAATATAGAGCAGAAAAAATATGAAAGCACTTATAAAATATTCATAAAAAGTAGGAATCATTCGAATGCAAAATTTGCAAAGTCATACATTTCATTTTTTCATAGTCAAATTGTTCCTTTAAAAGTTCATTGTAGCAATGATCTTGTGGTTACTGTCTAATGTACTTTTTTACAAAATTTATATAATGAATGAAGCAGGCGAATTTTTAAGAAATCCTTCTTCGATATTTTTAAATAAAACTACTAAACCAAAAAAAAAAAGAGTTCTTCATATGTGTGATCAACGGGCAACTGTCGGTAATAGAGCGCTGCATCTGCGCAACTCTGAAAGATCCTCCCGGTCTATCACAATACATGTTCTTTTTTCTTGTAATTCCCACAGCAATATTAAGTAACTAATCAGCAAGAATACGTTTGCTGTATCAAAACAACATATTCATTAACCTCCTTATTTCAGCAATAGTCGAAAAGTGTGTTTATATTAACTTCCAGAACAGAATTTGAAAACTAATCAAAACAGATAGTCGTGTATATTTACTTAGTGAATCGCAGCTTTTCTTAGTGCGGTTTAAACATGGCAGTTTGAAATTTGGAAAAAATGTATTTTGAGTATTTTCAAAATACAAAATACATTGTGAAACCATCAGAAAATACATTACAAAAATACTTTGATCTTATCGGTTTAAAATACAAAATACAAGATACAAATGTATTTTGAAAATATATTTCAAATACATGTATTTTCGATACTGCCCAACTCTGGTTTCGAGCCTGTCTTTCTCGCCACCCTGACTGCAATCCGGTATTTTCAATATAACGGATGGATGGTTTTGATTGCTCTACTACATTTTATGTCGAGGTGTACTGGTGTCGTCTAAATATCTGAAGGTCGGTAGCAAAATGATACATACATATATATATATATATATATATATATATAACTTATATTTTTTATTTTAAGAATATTTTTATAGTAAAAAATATTTTTCATGAGAAATCGAAATTGCTAAAAACAAGAATAAACTTAGTGAAAACAAGAATTTATATTTATCCCCTGAGCTATACAATATTCAGAATGGTCAGTGGTCAGGGAAAAACGCAGTCAAAAAAAAAGAGAGAACTACCAGTATTTTCTTCTAGAAAATACTACCAATAATATAACGGGACTAAAGAAAGTGGATTTCTCTTCAACAAAATACTGGTCCTTAACACCCTTTTTTACTGTGTTTTTCAAGATTGATGCCCGCTAGATTGTGAAAATTATAAAACACTTGTAGAGGTCATCGTCTAGAACTAGCTTTTGTAGAATACCTCCGTGTCATTAGGTCGAGCACATCGACGCCAAATTTTGTAGAATTGCAGAACTTTACAGTTTCTGATAAGTGCTTATCGCCAGTTTCAAATGTATCTGATGGATGTCGGGAACTTAGAATTAAAATTCGAAATTAGAAATAAATTTCGTTCCATGAAAAAATTGTCTTTAAGGGTGGTGGTCGCTTAATGGAGGTGGTCGCACAGGGAGATTTCTCTGTATAATGATACAACAAATAAGTTTTTTGGTTAGTAACGCGTATAACCTGGATCAACTTAACTCACATTTTTCGGAAGTTTAACTGAATGTTGGCAAGTATGCCAATACGAGATGCATTTTTTATTGAACTAATTTTGCAGATTTATTATAAATTAATGAAACAGTTCCTTCTTAAACTAAATTTTCGTCGAAATTCGACGGTTTCCGCGTCATAATAATAATATTATTTTTTCTCACCGGAGGCGATACTATATTCTAAAAAAGTAGAATTCCTACTTCCTGCTTCTTCATAGTTGCCAACCTTCCACTAATCTTCCGCAATATCTGGATTAATTTAAACCAGGTTAACCACTTTCGAACCAAAAAATTTATTGCATGAGTTTTTATTTATTTAATCCAATGTTTCTAAATGAAACGTATTTAACTTTATTTATTAAAAAAAATTTCTGGTTCGAAACGTATTAAACCAGGGTCAAATTAACGTACATATTACGGAAGATTAGTTTGAGGTTGGCACCTATGCTTCTTTTGTTAATAATTTTGAGCGTGAAATAAATTTCAGTAGATACTTACTTTAATATGTATTAAACGGGGAGTTCAGGGGATCAATAAATAACGGTTCTTATTTGAGGACATCCATGAAAACAAAAAACGAATACACGTGTTTCTCAATTTTGATTACATTTGGATCGGCTCCAGTTTAAGTGTGTGAAGTATTTAAAACTGAGTATTTTTTACTCAATTTCGATAACTGATCAGTTTTCAGTGTAATCTAGACCCTTGCAACTACATCAATTGATTTTTATTAATATACTACATCTTCATTATTCTAATTGGAGTAGATTTGTTTTTTAATATTTTCACTCTATTCTATCTTCAATAGAAGAAAGTATTGCAATCGAAATTTTTTCGACTTCCGATTTTCGACGGATTTACACATTTTAGAAGCAAGAGATGCCCCGAAATATGTTTATACAAAATGTCTGTCTGTCCGTACGTCCACCCGTGTGTACGTGTGTCGCCATTGTACCATCCAAAGGTGTATGAAGTTATGCATAGAATTGAACCAAATTTTTTGTGCATGTATTTGGCTATGGCAAGAAGGTTCTCCTTCGATTTAGAAATATTCTGCCGGAAGGTGGAGCTGTTATAGCAATTTTTGTGCTATTTTCATTATTTTACCATCGAAAAGTGTATGAAGTAATGAAAAAACTTGAACCAAATTTTTTGTGGATGTTTTTGGCTATGGCCAGCAGGTCTCCCCTGAATTTGCAAAAATTCTGCAGGAAGGGCGCTGTAATAGCAATTTTTGTGCCACTTTCATTATTGTACCATCAAAAAGTGTATGAAGTTATGCATAGAATTGAACCAAATTTTTTTTGCATGTATTTGGCTATGGCAAGAAGGCCCTCCTTCGATTTAGAAATATTCTGCCGGAAGGTGGAGCTGTTATAGCAATTTTTGTGCTATTTTCATTATTTTACCATCGAAAAGTGTATGAAGTAATGAAAAAACTTGAACCAAATTTTTTGTGGGTGTTTTTGGCTATGGCCAGCAGGTCTCCCCTGAATTTGCAAAAATTCTGCAGGAAGGGCGCTGTAATAGCAATTTTTGTGCCACTTTCATTATTGTACCATCAAAAAGTTATGAAGTTATGCATAGAATTGAACCAAATTTTTTGTGCATGTATTTGGCTATGGCAAGAAGGTCCTCCTTCGATTTAGAAATATTCTGCCGGAAGGTGGAGCTGTTATAGCAATGTTTTGTGCTATTTTCATTATTTTACCATCGAAAAGTGTATGAAGTAATGAAAAAACTTGAACCAAATTTTTTGTGGGTGTTTTTGGCTATGGCCAGCAGGTCTCCCCTGAATTTGCAAAAATTCTGCAGGAATGGCGCTGTAATAGCAATTTTTGTGCCACTTTCATTATTGTACCATCAAAAAGTGTATGAAGTTATGCATAGAATTGAACAAAATTTATTGTGTAGGGGCCGTTCAAATATTACGTAAGCACCTAAGGGGGGTAGGGGGTTAGCGATTTGCTTATTTTTGCTGACAAGTGGAGGGAGGGGGGGGGGGGTTGAATGATGCTTACGTAAGACATTTTCAGAATCTCTAACTTGTAAAAAAATATATATATATAAAATTTCAAATTGAAAGAAAGAAATAGCAAAAGAATATTAAACTTGAAATTCTGATGTCAGCTATTTTGACCGCACAAGGAAAACATAAACGATCTCTTTTATCTAGAGGTGACTGTTCATGTTTGATGCATGAGGGTTTATTATCTCTGAGAACTTACTACTATTTCCAATTGTGAGAATAGAATAGAATAGAATTGAATGGACCGATGCGATATGATGTATTGTGACAATATGAGTTTTCCGGGAAAGCTTCCAAAACGTAAGTAAAATTCTATCTTTTTTGTTTCCACCCCTCCTCTGTCAAGTGGGTGAACCCCATAACCATAGTGACCGACTGCTCTACTGTCTGGTGTCTCGTGAGTTTTGAAAACCTCTCAGTACAGATCTGCACGGGCCGGGCTCGGGCCTATTTTCATTCACGGCACTCGGGGCGCGCCCGGGCCATACATTTTTCTGAAGGCTCGGGACGGGCCGGGCGTAGTTACTACTCTTTACGGGACGGGCCGGGTTCGGGCCTTACTTTTTTCCTGGGGGATCGGGCCGGGCCCATTTTTTTCTTCATTTTCTTCATTTCATTCCAAGTCTTCAAGGCCCAAAATTTTAAGTCCTAGTTTTGACGCAGCCCGTATGAAAATCATTGTTTCGGCGTAGCCTGATCCGTTCAAAGGTCAGTAAAATTAGGTCAGGCTCAAAAAATTTTGAAAAAAATGTACGCATTTTTAAATCGCTATTATTCTACTATTAAACATTCAAATTTATTCTTTTTAAAGAATAGTAGATTTCTACGCTTATTAAAATATAGCTAAATGAAAATATAAGAAAACATTTGAGAAGGAACCTGTCTATGACGAAATCCTGTTATAAACTGAAAAACGTGTTGATCCATACAAAATTAATATACTAATACGTAAGAATAGGATATATAATACATTTAAAACTTGCTAAGAAGGGCACTTGTCTATAACGGATTTTTTTCTTTTTTATGCAATTCCGTTATAGAAGATTTTATTGTATAGCATTTTTCAGATTTTTAGCACTTCAATACATGGAATATGGATTAACGATATTAATGATAACGGATTCATTTACATACAAGAAATAGAGATTGATTAAAAAAAATAAATGTCGCAGCCTGCGCCACTTATATAAAAATGAAGATTATAAACATAAAAAAATATTTAAGACATATTTTTGGCCAGAACTCCTCGTACGAGACAAATCTTTCACTAAATCGACATAAAAATCAATGTTTTGTAGAAATTCAATCGGGCCGGGCCGAGATTTTAACTTTTTTCCGGCTCGGGCCGAACTTTTAACTTTTTTATCGGGCCGGGCCAATAATTTTTTTGTACGGGCCGGGCCGAATTTTTTTCTCTATGAGTCGGGCCGGCCCGGGCCTGGAAATTTCGGCCTGTGCAGACCTCTACCTCTCAGTACTGCAGTGTAGTGATGTTTAAAATAAATAAAATCAGAAATCTGTCTTCATTTCGAGAAATCTTGTATAAAAAACTTTTTGAAGGTTTCAAAAAGTCTGCATCAGATAAACCTTTGAAGGATATCCAATGTAAAACTAATGATGTGTGGCGGCAGTACAAAAAGTCTTCTAAAACTGACAAAGAGTTAGAGGTATTGGTGCTAAAAAGAATTGAGGACGAACTGCGTAAGGCAACCAAAAAGAAATCAGTCTTTCTTGATTATTTTATAAAGGTAATTATAACCAATTTATTCTTAAAATTTTAAATATATTTTATCATAACTTTAAGTTTACATAATTACTTGTAAAAAATGGAAAAAAAAGATAGATAAGATAAAATGACCGTGTAGCCTTGGCAAAACATGGTCAGTATGGGAATAAATAGAGACCAAAAAAACGTCAAAAAACGAGTTATTACTTTTTAAATATGGCGTAGCCAAGCTAAGCCTTATTTTTTCTTTTCAAATAACTCAGTAATTAATGCATCCATGGGGGAAAAAAATTAAAAAAATATGTTAGTTTTGTAGCAGATAATCTTCTAACTGTTTTCAAATTTTGAACCTTACTAAAAATGAAATGTAACCCAATTGAATTGAAACCAATGTATCTCAGATTCAAAAACAGATAAATAAGGTTTCCAGTGATCTCAAAAAAGGAAAAACAATCCTTAAAAAGGAAACGACAAAATGCTGAATACCAAAGGAAACATCGAACTACCAAACGAACAAAGCTTGGAGAAATCTGCCATGATAATCCAGACATTAAAAAAAATAGCTTTGAGGGAATCAGTAGGAAGACCAAGTTTAAACAACCATTATTACTTAAAGCAATAGCAGACATAGCTATTATTGGAAGCGCTGCAGATGCAAAAAGAAGAAACAAGTCCGAAGTGTCAAAACTCTCGATGACTTGACTGCAAAACTGAAAAAGGTTGGTTTTGCAATAAGCAGGAGTAGAACATATCTTCGTTTGCTTCCAAAAAATTCCTCAACCATCGAGTGTCGAAGACATGTCACCACAGTGCCGATAAAACTTTCTTGGATTCTGGCTGATTATCACCGATCTCACATTGATACCCAATTTGCAGTAATATCCATCCATTATTTAGAAACTTTAGCTTCAATTTTTGGACCCATGCAAGTGTTTCTTCTTTCACATGATGACAAAGCGTGCGTACCTTTGGGAATTACAGCAGCCAATAAACAGGCTATGATACTGATGCATATGGAGTATCACGTATCCTTAAGCGATCACGACTGGGTCATCGCTGAACGCCGCAAACTTATCCCATGTGTTTACGCTGGTAATGTGATTGCTCCTGGCATGGCAGGTCAAAGTAAAGCCATACATAGGTTATTCTGGTCCAACGTTAATAGCTATAAGAAGTGTGAAACACAGTTCTTCCACAGCAAATACTCATGCTCAGGATTTTGAAACTCTATTAATACTCAAAGATTTTGAAAAATTAGTGAAAACAGAAGAGGGTTTCATCAAACCTGCAATCATAGTAACGGTTGATGAAGATCCAGACAAGAATCCCCGCTACCAGAAAATTATATTGTTTGCTATTAACCATTTCAAAAAGCATGATTTGGATGGAATTTTCATACCGTGCAATGCTCCTGAAAGAAGTGCATATAATTGAGTAGAAAGGCGAATGACACCACTCAGTCGAGAACTGTCTTGTCTTATACACCCTTATAACCATTATGGTTCCCATCTCGATGAGAACGGTCGCACTACTGATGAAGAAATTGAGCAAAATAACTTAGCATATGCTGGTAAAACTCTCGCAGATATCTGGAACTCATTAAACATTGACAGTTATCCCGTTACTGCCACATATGTTGATTCAGGCGAATCAGAGTCTCTTGGTTATGACTTGGATTGGTATTCGAAGCTCGTACAAGAAAGTCAATACTTGCTGCAAATTGTAAAATGCGAAAAAAAGAATTGTTGCTCTCCTGCACGTAGTGGATTATTTCGTATATTAAAAGGACGATTCATTCCTCCTCCAGTTAAAATGATACAATCGTCAAATGACATCATTGCAAGTGAAGAGGGGGAATTTATAGATTTAAGTCTCCGTCTGGCCTTAAATCTGAATAATACAGAAAAGGGATTTTTAAAGATGCTGTATGATTAATTTTGCTCTTCCATAAAGTTCACGCATTTATCCGCAAGAACTTGTGGAAGTTGTGGCCAATATCATGCATCTCAGAAGTCAGCAAACAGACACAAAAAAAATCAACAGAGTGAAAAAAGCGAGAAGGACTGCCTTATACGACTATTGAGAATTGCTGCTCGTCGAGCAAATGAACTTATGCGCTTCGTAAAATTCGTGGAAGATATGGAAGATGTTGAGTGGATCAGTGAAGATGAAGTTGATAAAGATTGCATCCGAATAGTAAGCGATGAAGATAATCAAGTAAAACTGGAAACCAATATCATAACAGATATGGAAAAATGGCTTGAGCAGCCGTGGTCAGCATCGGAATAGATATTGTCATTTTCAAATTTAAATTTTTCAAATGGCTAAGTTCTTCTAAAATTGTGATCTAAGAAATTTTCTTAAATAGAATTGTAAAGAAATAAAACAAGCGTTTATTATTATTTAGTAGTTATATTAGTCGAGTAGAGTTTTATAATTTGTATTGTGTCCTAATTTTTTTTTTAAGTAGGGAGGGGGGTTCCAATTTTCTTACGTAATTATTAAGGGGGGGGGGGTCGCGATTTGCTTATTTTTGCTGACAAGGGGGGAGGGGGGGTCAAAAATAGTCAAAAACATGCTTACGTAATATTTGAACAGCCCCGTATGCTTTTGGCTATGGCCAGCAGGCCCACCTTAAATTTGGAAGTATTTAGCCGGAAAGGGACGCTGTGATAGCGATTTTTGTAAAATTGTCTCGATTTTTTTAGTTCTGTTGTCCATCGGCGGCTGGTGCAACGAAGAGAACTCACGTCCTGCTAAGCCGGCTATTCTCAAACAAATGATTTGCAACAGAATAACGAAAAACTACTGATTTTAATAAATATCATGGTCGAGATAAGCTCGTTTTTATTCCGATTAATTGACTAAGCAAAAACTCAAGATGAAAGACAAAGTTTATGTAGTATTGAACTAATAATAATGAAATATTTACATTTGTCATCAACATTTTGAAATATTAACCCTCTCACTGCGCAACCCGAGAGTTTCTCGGGCAACGTAAAAGTAGCAAAATTTGCGCAAACCGAGATTTCATCGGGGATACCATTTTCCTTCTAATTAACCCTCCTTGGTCATTCCCACCAGTTACTTTTTGTTGTAAATTTTCCCTTATCTAATCATAGCATTTTCCCGATTAAATCAGACGAAAATTTTTGTTTTGAAAAACCGGTGACAAAAAAATAAAAATTCTTAAAAGACGCTCGTCGCGAAGGAATTAAATGCGCAATTTTTGAAACTATTTTGATAAAACAATTACGCAACGAGAGGGTTAAGATATATGAGATAGATGAAAGTTTTGGGAAAGGTAAATCTAACTAATTTGAAGTTGTGTCAATTTTTTTGCCAGTGATAATTTTTTTTTATAAGTCCTTTATTAGCGTTGTTGAAATATTCATTCTCTATGTAAGTATGTAATACATATGAACATGTTTGACCAAAATTTGTCAACATTTGTCATAAACTTTAAATATTTTAGAAAACGTGCACATTTGAAAACAAGATTTCAACAATTGCTGCTGATAACCGAAAAGTTACTGTAATTCTTTTTTGCAGCTTTGTATAATGAGCTATAGATTTGTACAGATTCTAAACAGAATGCTGAAATTTAATTTATTAGAAAACGCATAAAGCAGTTAAAAATTCATCTTCAGCAATTGCCACCAATAGACGGAAACGTGCATAAATTCTTTTGTACAGACCTGTATATTATAACTAGCAGATCTACCCGGCTTCGCTCGTGTCAATAATAATGGTCCACCCGGGTAAAATACATTAAAATGAAATAATACGGCAGTGGCAATAACTGAGATTGGTGCATTACCGTACACGAATCGTTAAAAGACCGATAAGAAATATAAGTAAAATAGTTTTAATTGCGTCTACTATTAACTATACCATAATAATGTATATTCCAAACAAATGTCATAACATATATTAACGTACAATTATTTGCTTAAAAAGCGCCATTTAAATAATAAAAAACATTAAAAATATTAAAAATTTACATGTTTCGACTCTTTCATTGAGTCATCTTCAGAATATATATATAAAAAAAACTACAAACAAAATGCCACTTGTGACGTTATACTGATGATGGCAATGACCTAACCCATAAATTTTGCCTTTACTAAAATTTTTTTAACTTATGATCATCATATAATTTCGTTTTTCACACTGTCGAATAGAAAAAGCTTCTGTCAAATGAAATTTATTTGAAAATTGTATCTCAATTATTTCATGTGAATGGTTTTTAAAGTAATTTTCAATCATGGATATTTTTGATTTGCATGCAGCCAGAGATAAGATTTCCGCATTTTTTCACATCAGTATTTTGTTAGAGTAAATGATATTTCATTTATTAGGGACACTCTCTTGATTTAACAGAACAACATTTTCGTTAAGAATATACCGGTGTGCAAAAACGTGGAAATCTCATCCCTACATGCAGCCCAATTACGAAAGATATACCTGTTTGCTCTTAATGCAATATTATGGGGTGAGACTCCATACATAACTCACAACTCACTTTTAGGACGAACACTGACATTTATTGAGACAAACAAACAAACAAAATACAGAAAAAAACACTCTTCTCGTTCTTTAATTAATTTAAAGGCTATAATTCAGGCTTCATTTATAAACGTCGTTGAATATTTCTGAAATTTTCTTACGTCGTGTAAATATTCAATCTTATTTCACCTAAATATGTTCTGTTCTTTTTTAACAAAACCTTGCGTCGTCAAACTCATTTCGTTCTATTTACTTCTTCTGCATTTCCACTTCACACAGCTTCGTTAAGGCTCGTTTCCTTTTTAATCTCGAAGCGGAAAATACGGGGACACTCAGTCTGATGCTGGTGTTGCTTGCGAAATTCCCACAGGCGGCTGTCCTGACATCTGGAGCTGCCGCAGCGACATGTGGTAAAATAGAATCTGAAAAACAAAAAACAAAAACCAGTAACTGTTCTTTGGGGAAAAGAAAAAAAATTAATCTGCACATCATAGTTGAAGTAGCGTAACATCATATGAAGATATCTTTGAAAGCAGTGACTTGTAAAATGTTTATAGCACACAGAAAGAAAAGATTTAATTTTTTTTTTTTCAGTTTTCGTCAGGCCAAGGTTTCATGTATTCAGCACAGGAGCTAGTATTTATCGGTCCTTCAGTTGATGAGATTTTCGTTACGTCGTAGGTGTCGTTAGACTTCACTTTGATTACTTTATACGGACCTAAGAATTTAGATTTCAACTTTAAACCTGGTCCTTGCTGGGTTCTCTTAATTGCTACAAGGTCACCAAGCTTGTACTTACGGGGTTTCTTACGTCGTAAATTATAGTGCTTGCGATTTTCTTGTTGAATTTCCAGAATATTCTTCTTGGCTTCTTTACGGAGCTCTTCTCTGTCTTTCATGAATTGTTCTTCGACTGCACTGTTTAAGAGGTCAATAATTTGTATATCTTCTTTCTGTTTCATTTTTGTACCAAATAATATTTCAAACGGTGTTCTCTTAATGCTTCTTTGGTAAGTTGAATTAATGACTTGTTGAACTTTAGGAACATGTTTAAACCATTTGGTCGGTTCGTCTTTGGACATTTTAGAAATTACAGAAATTAGGGTGGAATTAAGTCGCTCTACTTGACCATTGGCACGGGGAAGACCAGTTGTAACTGTCTCGTGCTTTATATTTTCATCTTGACAATAATCAGCAAATTCTTTCCTTGTAAATGCAGGACCTTTATCGCTAATGATGATGGAAGTATTGGCAAAAAGTATGACTTTGTTGTCGTAGTTTTGATATAACTTCGGTAGCAGAAGTACTTTTACATGGATACAACCAGACGAATTTAGTAAATGCGTCTATTAAAGACAAAATATGTTTATAATTTTTGTTGGTTGTTTCAAGAGGGCCTAAATGATCAATGTGGTAGGTTTGGAGAGGAGTCTCTTCTTTAGGTAAGGGATGTAATTCACCTTCTTGTTTGCCACATTTGCGATTATACAAAAGGAATGTTACACAATTTGCTATAATAATGCTTCACAGCGTTTACGGCCAAAATGTCCTTTGTCATGAACGTGTTTAATGACATTTAGCTGCATTTCATCCGGCACAACTATCAGATCAATACCTTTATGATTTTTATAGAGAACGTTATTTTTAAGGAAATAGTTGTCATATGGCTTTGTTTTCAAAATTTCTTTGATGGCCTGTATATGTTCGTCAGTGTTCTGTGATTGTATGATTTTGGTAGTAAAAAACTATCTTGAATGATCATACATATTGGATTTTACTTAAAGCGTCGACATGACGCATGCGTGTACCTTGTCTGTGTTCGATTGTATAGTTATATTCAGCTAACATTAAAGCCCATCGAGCAATCTTGGTGCAAAGATCTTTTTTATTCATAGTAAGTGCGAATGCGTTGCAATCTGTGACTATCTTGAAAGGAATACCTAGAATGTAAACGCGAAATTTTTTAAGGGCTCCTATGACAGCTAAAACTTCTAATTCATAACTCGAATATTTACGTTCGGCATCTGTGTTTTTTTGCTCATAAAATAGACAGGGTGAAATTGATTGTGAATAGAAAACTTTTGAAGGAGAACTGCTCCGTAACCGTCAAAGATGCATCACAGTGAAGTTCTGTTTCGTTACTAGGGTTATAAATGCTTAAAACAGGACCTGAAGAAAGGATGTGTTTCAGCTGATTAAATGCATTTCGTTGCTGGTCACCAAAGTGAAACTTAGTGTCCTTTCTAAGGAGATCTGTTAAAGGCTTAGCTATTAAAGAGTAATCTTGAATGAATTTACGAAAATAAGAAGTTAATCCGACAAATGAATGTACATCTTTTATACTTTTAGGTTCTGGGAAATTAAGGACAGCTTTAGTTTTTAAGGGGGATGGGTGCAGTTGACCATTTTTAATGTGGTAACCCAAAAAATCAATTTCTCGTTGTAAAAAGTGGCATTTTTTGAGATTCAACTCTAAACCATATTCGGATGCAGTTGTAAGGACGCGTTGTAATTTCTGGAGTCCTTCGACTTCGTTTTCAGCTGGTATTATGAAGTCATCCATATAAACAATGAGTACTTTTTCATTAATGAGGTCTCGAAAAACGTTATAAATATATCTTTGAAACACTGAGGGTGCATCGCTAAGGCCATAATTCATATATAAGAATTCAAATTGACCAGAATGTGTGACGAAAGAAGTATATTTTCTACTATTTTCTTCCACTTCGACATGAAAAAATGCATTTTTAAGGTCAAGAGTAGTAAATACTTTTGCAGAATGCAACTGATCAATAATGTCATCAATTACTGGGAGGGGGAAACGTTGTTTATGTGTTTTAGAATTTAACTTCCTATAGTCAACACACAATCTATATGAAACATCTTTCTTTTTTACTAGGACAATAAGTGATGAAAAATTACTAATGCTTTTACGAATAATTCCTTTTTCGAGCCACTCAGAAATTTGTTTTTCGACGAAGTTTTTCTCTATTTGCGCCAATCGCCTGGGAGGACAAGTAACAGGTTCTTCGTTTTCCAGATGAATTGATAATTTAACATCAGTTGTCTATATTTTTTTAGGAGAATAATTTTGAATAAGTTCTGAAATTTTTAAACGTATTGTTTCATCGGTAATATGAGATAAATCAAGATTAAGATCGTGTAACACATGAGCAGTATTAATCAAAAAATTATTGGACGTATCGTCATTTTTCTCGATTTTTTGCATCGAAATATTATTTCCAGAAATTGTTAAAATACTTTGTTGAATGATATCTGTACCAATAATAAGATCAAAAGATATGGAATAATCTGGGACTACATAAACATTAGTTGTATAATTAAAATCATCTATCATAATGTTCGTAGAGAAAAAACATAGGGGTTTGATTATAGTATTTCCTAATCCAGTTAATGTGATAGTTGAATGTTCAAGGTTCGAAATTGTAGGGAGTTTGCGATAAATAGTTTCCGTTAGCAAACTTCTTTCACTACCTGTGTCTACCAATGATGTAACATTTACAGACGAAATAATGACTTGTTTGGTCATGAAAGTGTTCGACGTGACAGTGGAAACATTGGAGGGTTCTGACTTAACTCTAAGCCTCCTTGGTTGATCACATTGAGCCGATTTATGGCCAAAATTCGAGCAATTAAAACAACGAGGGCCTTTATCTTTATGTTTGCATTGGCTACTTTTATGATTCGACAAACCACAATTAAAGCAAAAAAGATCAGATTTTGGTTGAAAGGATTTCTCTTTCACTGGCATTTCAGGTTTGACTTTACGAAATTTAGTGTTCTCAAAGTCATGTCGAATTTTGTCATAAATTTTGAGCTTTTGCTTGAATTCTACAATAGATTGGCATCCATATGACATTGATTTTCTGAAAACAGGGTCGAGTATACCATTTATGATGTATTGCATTAATGCGGAATCCTCGATTTTACCACGGGAGCATATTTGTTTCACGATAAGAAGATATTCTTCTATTGATTCATTTTCTTGCAATTTTCGTTTATTTAATATATCATGTAACTCGGCAGAATTATAAGTGGTGCTAAATTCTGATATTAAGAGTTGATTAAGTTTGTCATATGAATTGATATGAAATTCTGTTTGTGCTAATAACTGGGCTTTTCCTCGTAATGATCTTTTACAAAATGTGAATTTATGAAAGTCAGATAAATTAAACATATTAGTAACATTCTCAAAATTATTAAACCATACATTTATATCACTAAAAGAACTACCATCGAAAGGAGGTATTACACTTTCAATATCAGTAAAATTAATAGACGATGGCATAAAACTTTGAACTGGAAATTGCTGCTGTTTGTCAAAATTTGATAATTCAGTGTTATTACTTGAAGTCATATTATTTGAAGGCAGTTCGGGTTCCGAGTCAGTGTCACTTTCATTTTGTATAATATTATTTTGTAGTAAGGTCAAGTCTGAAAGGTATGTAACTAATCGGGTTGCGAGATCGTTCAAAGATCCCTTATTATCAATACAAAGTAGATTGCACACTGTAATCAGATCATTTAATGAAAAATCAGTTTGAACTTTGGGTATTTTATTTTTGAATTCGGTACTGTCGGTTTGAAAACCGAAACCAGTAAAATCACGTATTCTCTTTCTATTAGATCGATCACCGTCAGCATCAAATAGGAATTTATGCAGCAATTTAATTTTAAGCGTTCGTTCGTTTTTAAATGCAACTTCCAGTTCAGGTATCTCAACTAACTTCATAATAAAATAATAATAATGAACTCACCGTTAAAATAATATCCGGCTTGAATATGATGAATAATTCTAATTAGTAATACTGGTGGGTTAACTGTCACTCTGACACCAATTTATGGGGTGAGACTCCATACATAACTCACAACTCACTTTTAGGACGAACACTGACATTTATTGAGACGAACAAACAAACAAAATACAGAAAAAAACACTCTTCTCGTTCTTTAATTAATTTAAAGGCTATAATTCAGGCTTCATTTATAAACGTCGTTGAATATTTCTGAGATTTTCTTACGTCGTGTAAATATTCAATCTTATTTCACCGAAATATGTTCTGTTCTTTTTTAACAAAACCTTGCGTCGTCAAACTCATTTCGTTCTATTTACTTCTTCTGCATTTCCACTTCACACAGCTTCGTTAAGGCTCGTTTCCTTTTTAATCTCGAAGCGGAAAATACGGGGACACTCAGTCTGATGCAGATGTTGCTTGCGAAATTCCCACAATATTATAAAGTAAAGACATTGATGAACTATGAGTAACTCTACCATAATATTGTTGGTGGCAATAACCTAACCCAACGATAAATTTAACTTTTACTGCAATTTGACCTCTAAACATCGCACATTTGATTATTCCTAAATCTAATAGAATACAAAAAGTACTTTCAGTAATTTTTTTGAAAAGCTTATCTCAATTTACGGATTGTTTATCCATTTTAAATTAATTTTCAATCACGGATATATTTTTAAATATACCTGTAACCCAATTCAGAAAGATATATCTGTTTGCTATTAATGCAATATTATGAAAAAAAGACATACCTATGAGTAACGCCTAGCACCATATTGTTGGTGGTAACAATCTAACCGTACCATAAATTACGCTTTTACTGCAATTTGATCTCTAAACATCATGCATCCCATTATTTCAACGTCTAACAAAAAAGTCTATCAGTCATGAAATTTTGTTTAAAAAAGAAAAAAGGTTACCCTAAAAAGGAGTAGCTATAATTTCTATTTAATATAAATCGTACAAAAATCGTATTTTATATAACCGTATTCGATACAAATCGTAGAATGTTATCACTGCATTTCATGTATTAAAACATTTATCTAAATGATATAATTAAAGATTACAAAGAAATAGGGAATAAATTGTAGCATCCAGTTTTTAGAGCCAGTTTGAAATTATATTGATGACATTGACGTCATATCTAGCAAACGATTGGTTTTTTTTACTATTATCATTTTCCTTATTTGATTCTTGATATTGAAACGACTTCAGTAAAATAGATTTTTTAACATTCAACTAAAGTACTTCTAAGGTCATTTTAAAACATGCTTAGTTAAAGTTTTTACATAAATATATGAAAAATGTGCATTTTCTGATTAGAATGACGTCGATTTCAAAAATGTAAAAATATAGCAGTCGAGTCTGAATTTTTAATGGCTAATAAAACAAAGTATTCGAGTTATCAATTTTTTTTTTTAATTATTGAGCAGTTTTTTAGATGTGTGGCAACAGAAAAGAAGCTATTGAATTTGAAAATTTTAAATGAGATATTTCTATGATGTTAAATTATGAAAGATGATAGAAAAAATGGATAAATATTGGTCTGATGATTTTTTAAAGGTGACAGGGATCTATTCCACGTTCTAAAGCCTATGTACAGCAAGTTTCCTGCAAATCGGTCAAAAATTAAATATTTGTATAAAGGACATACACACAGAGAACGGCTTTTATATATATAGATTAGCAGTATTACCCGGCGTTGCTCGGATTTCTTCTGATAATATGCGGGGAAACTTAAATAAATGTTTATTCATTTCTCATACATTAATCTGATATTTCGTAATGAAATGAAGCGCATATTATGCTTTTTCTTTTTTTTTTAATTCGTAAGTAATTATACAGTTATAATGTGTTAATTGCACTTGGCTATCAAAATTCTTGTCCTATAAATATATGAAAAAACTTCTTCTAATTTTCTTTATCCTTCTTTATCTAATTTTCTTTAAACTTTGCTCCCAAAAACCAACATGTTTTGACGTAGAACATGAGAGTTTGTTTCTCTGCTTCTTAAATATCCGTACTAAGAAACTTAATTAGCGGGAAGGAAGTTCAAGATGAAGACTTATTGGAATTTTATAGACTCTATTTTAATATTTAGCTGATAAGCAATGTTCGAATACATATCTATTGACATTGTGTTTTATTTAGTTTGTTTTTCCGGTGCAACTTATAATTTTGATATGGGATATCAGACGAATTAAAAAGATGAACAAATTTTACTTTTTTAAGCGTAACTTTTTACTTACTGTGTTAACCTTCCGTAATCGGGCCACACTTTAACTGTCGTTTTTTATCAAAAGCAACTTTAACTTTATGGAATGAACCTATGTTTAAAACAATAAAGCGTCATTCAAGTTATAAGCGAATACTTGTCAAATAATACGATTACAAAATTACATCCCCCCCCCCCCCCTCAAAAAAATCAGATACAGTTTTCAAGTGAATTTTTTTTCTATTCAAAGGTGGGAAAACTGAAGTTATTCGATGTTTATAAGTTATTTAATTTTTGGGTAATACCAAAATTGGTTGCTCAGTATCTCATTTTCTCCGGCCATTGCCACCGTTGATATGACGTTAACGTTACTGGCGGACACATATTTTTTCTTTATGTCATAAATGGATAGATAAATACATACATTTGAGACATTACTGAGCAAACAAAATATTTTATTTTGTATATTACTAAGCTTTATTTTAATGCTTGCGGGTATACAATATTGTATGTTTTTCCAATTGGAGCATAAATATACAAATTATTTGGGGTACCCACTCTAGAGCAAGCAACATAGAGTTGTCCGTGCGAAAAGCATGGCGTTTCCAAATTAACACCAGCTACATTTAGTGACTGTCCTAGCGCCTTATTAATTGTCATAGCGAATGCGAGCCTTACTGGGAACTGCAATCGTTTGAAAACCAAAGGTATTTCAGGGTCACTGGGTATCATAGGGATGCGTGGTATAAATACATCTGTATCCTTTGCATTTCCTGTTATAATTAGTTGCTTGGATCACATTTGGCATTAGTTGCTTTACGCATAGCCTGGTTCCATTACACAGTGTCGGTGTATCAATGTTCCGCAGTTGAAGAATTGGGGATCCAATTTTCAATTCCATCTTATGTGGTGGCATTCCAGGAGGCTCCAAGGCATTTAGAAACTCCGTAGGATACAATACAGCCTGTTCCGGATCCATAAGGGTGTCAACAGATGAGTACGTTGCAACTGTCCCTGGAATCTTCAGCTGAAGTTTAATGTTGATGCTGTTGACATTTTCGTTTTTGGGGTCCAGAATGGCTCTTTCGCATAACCAATGGTGGTTACGAAAATTAACTTGTATTTCGAGGAAAACATTATCTATTAGTTCGACCACAGACGACATCAAGTGACAAAAATCGGCTGTCAAGGATATTAGATTTGTAGCAGACTCAATAGGAAACTTACCATTTCCTAGACGCAATAACTGTTCAGAGAAATCACGCGCACTTGTATTCTTATTTAGTCGAACTCGCATATTTATTTTTAATGACAATTTTTGAACGTGCCTCCAGATACTGCAATAAAGGCACACAAATGACGTAGCATTAAAAATAAAGCCTCCATTTTATGGATAATAATAAAGGTTAATTTCAGAAAATAGTTTCTACTCATAATAAAACATTACTTTCAAACTGAATCTTAAGTAACTAATAATAAAATCTATAATGATTAAATGAAAGTGATGTCATTTTCTATATACTTTTAACTATGATACCAATGAAAATAAGATAAAATAATGTCAATAAAATAAAGAATTGACTCTCTCTTTTATATATATCGTAGAAAATGTTACCACTGCACCTAAACAATTAAAATACTTAGCTATAATGTATAGATAAACGATATAGATGCAATATAGCATTTAATAGAAAATGACGTCAAGATATCTAGCAAAAAAAAATATTTTTTTAATTGAAAAGTTTGTATTAAAATAGATATTTTAATTTAAAAAAACAATTAAATTAAGGTGCTACGTCATTTTACCGCTCTTATAGTTGAAGTTTTTATTTTATATATAAATAATGTGCGTTTTCTGTTTAGAATGACGTCAATTTCAAAAATGCAAAAATATAGCAACGCGTTATCGTTAATTTTTTCACATTATTGTGACATTTTTTAGGGTTTGGCAACAGGATAGAAACGTTTCAATTAAAAAAGATTTAAAAAGAGATATTTCTATAATGTTAAATTATGAAAGTGGTAGAAAAAGGGGATAAATAGTGGTCTGATAATTTTTTAAAGCAAACAGGGATCTATTCCACGTCTAAAGCCTATGTACATGAAGTTTCGTGCAAATCGGTCAAAAATTAATGATTTGTATAAAGGACATACACACAGACAACGGCTTTTATATATGTAGATATATATTTGTATACATGCCAAATGTTTAGCTGACATTTAAATCAAGAAAAGCATGCTTAAAACTACTGAAATCAGACTTTCAGAAAATATCATCCCTGGACGGTCATGCATCAAATTCTTTGCGTGGCCCTGTAAATAATTTTATTTGTAGTCTACAAACATCTCTTTGTCTACTGAACATAGTTCAGATCGAAAATGCTGAACTATAATGAAAAAAAACACCTTTGAACAATTAACGCTTATTCTGAATAATGCTCACGAAATATTTTGTGACATTTGAAAAGATAATTGATTTTTCAGAAAGTGCAACTTTCAATTATATAATGAAAATGGCACTAACATTCACATTAAGTGCATGGAAAAAGATAAGAAATCCTTTAAAATGTTAAAATTGAAATATTATGCGCAAAAGTATAAAAACTCAGACATATTTATTTAACCCCTTGAGGGGCGGTGGGATAAAATCTGTAACTTGGAACAAAAAGGGCCAATGTCCAAAATTGAGAAATGTAAGTTAAATGCACGAATGAATTCAGTATGCCATATAAAGTAATTATTAAAAGGGCCAAAGTCCTCCGAATATTAGATCATTGAAAACAAAATATTTTGTGGAAGCCAATGTTACTTACTGTTAATGTAAAAATGGCCAATTTAAAATGTAAAAAAAAAAGTAATCAATGTAACATTAGACTGTAGTGAGAAAAACATTACTGAATTATACACTGTAAAAAAACGGACTAAAAAACGGAGATTCTACTAGCAATCTAGAAGCCAGTACTATTTCCGTTTTTTTAAGGAAATTTTTCCCCATAAATTACAGAAAGAATTCCGTTTTTGATCTGAAAAACGGAAATTTTTCTGCAATTTATGGGGAAAAGTTTCCGTAAAAATACAGAAATAGTACTGGCTTCTAGATTGCCAGTAGAATTTCCGTTTTTTAGTCCGTTTTTTTTTTTACAGTGTAAGATACAACTTTGAAAAATAATAGTACAGAAATCGTAGCAAGATTCTTAAAATTCCTCATAAAAAATTGCGTTTCCTGCCATTTGAGAAAAATGAACGTTGACCCTTTTTGTTCCAAAGTACAGAAATATATTCTACCTAATTTAAACAGGATTCTCACCAGAAAATTTTAACTAAATTTTATATTTTAACTTTGGAGGAAAACCATTTCAAAATTGCTTTTCCTTATTTACCAGTAAAATTTTTCTATTATTCCGTTGAGAATTCAATATTTAGAGCCATTTTTGCTTGCCCCTCAAGGGGTTAAACAGTAGCAAAAAAACTTAGTCCTAAAACTAAATTTTACAAAGTTCGAATTTTAAGTAAATTGAAATACATTGGTTTTTCATTGAGGTTTATATATATGCTAGATATTTTTTATTGCACGGATATTTTTGATGACCTGGATGTGCTAGATGCGGGAATCAGAAAAAATAAATTCTGTAAGAGGAAATTTATATTCATCATCTGAAATAATATTTGATAAATATACGGAGAGTAGTGTAATAAGAAGTAATTAAAATACAATAAATATTCATATTATTTGATACCAGATATATTATAGAACAAAAATGCATTATTAGCATATTTGTTTACGCAACCAAATGTTAACATCTGAGTTCTCCACGCTATTATTGCCTTCTCTTATTTTTCTTTCCTTTTTATATACTTTTCTTAAAAAAAAAAAAAAAAAATTCTCTACATACATAGAGACCATAAAAATTGAAAAACTTAAAAAATAAAATGTATGGCCCTGAATTGTCCCTTTTTTGGTTGGATGTTGTGATCTTGCCACCCTAGCTTTTCTTGCCCTTGCTTGGTGAGTGTTTCACTGAACAGTACTAACTTTAACTTTCTAAATTCCTTATAGTAGTTTTACAACTACAGTTTGACTTTACTTACTTTAAGACTCATGTATTTTTTAAGATTTATTGTTAACTTTTTTTTTTCTTCTTAAGATTCTACTTAAATTTAATTTTATTCCTATTTTTCTTAAATTTCTTATTTTTCTCTTTTTAACTTCTTTTACTCTTATAGTAGCATTGCTACAGTTTAACTTTATCCCAATGGCTCATTAAAACATAAGACATTCTAATTTCCTAGTCTGGGTGTTAAGCTGATAACAGCTAGGAAACCCCTCAATGCTGATTACCTGTTCAGTACCTGTTCAGACCAAATGTTTAAGATATATGAGTACTGGTTACATTTTTAACTGCCTTCATGTTAAATCAGTGTTGCCAGATTGGAGATTTTGTCTCCATTTTGGAAATTTTGAACCTCTAGTGGAATTTTGGGGGGACAAGTATTTCGTGGGGAAATTTTTGGGGACTACAAAAAATTTTGGGGAAAAACTTGGGGATTTTTTGTTACTATTTTCCATAAAGATTTCTTTTAGTCCGGTAGAAAAACTGGATCTGTCTAGAACTCAATATTGATTAAAACTAAAAGATACGTACTATTCAGGCGTAACATTCAATTAAGTGAAACAAAGATTATCTACAAAAAGAATTTATCCAGCAAACCATACTTATTTATTTAAAATTATCAGAAATAATTACATCATATTTTTTATCATATACTAAAACCTATTTTTTCTATTTCTTAAGTTTACATTTTTTAAACATAATTTTAAAACTTCTTTTTTGGTGATTTTTCAGTAGAAATGCCTCTATCGATTCAAATATTGTGACAGCAAATTTTGACAACGTGAGGTTGGTATAAAAGCCATGATGAATAAAAAGCATGCCTCTATTCATTTTCTAAAAACATGAAGTGACATTTGATAAGATAATTAGCTTCTTTTGAAACTGTAAGTTTTAATAACTCACAAAAACATCACTGCATTTGACACTAAGTGCATGGGAAAGATAAGAATTGCTTTAAAGGGTTGAAATTGAAGTATGGCGTGTTCAAGTATAGAAGCTCATGCATATTAATGTAAGCAAGTTGCAAAAAAGATTTAAAACAACATTTAAAGTTCACATTTGATGTTTCTTTAAATGTATCAGGGTTTTATGGTTTTTCATATAGGGTAATTCCGGGATTTATGCCGCACATTTTTTTCGAATTTGTGTATAACCATGGTGGACATAAAAAAAAAATCATGCTGTGCTATTTAATGTTAAATATACAACGCGTGTAGTGCGACAAAAAAATTCAAAACAAATTATTAATATTTTTAACATTTTTTTTTTCTAAAACATTACACTGCGGCGCGTCACTCGTACATTCAGGCTGAGACGCCGCACTTGTGCCGCGTTTGTAATAAGAACAGAATGAAATTAAAAATAAAAATATTAAAAAAAGATATTTTTATCTGGACTATAATTAACGATGTAATAACAAAATGAAACTAAATGAGTACAATGAAACGTATTAGTAGATTCAAATTAATAATTGTTGCCTACTTTCACTATTAAAATTATCGACTTATTTTTTTTTACATTAAATTTTAGTTGATATTTCAGCAACAACGTAACATCAGTGTATTAGTAAGGGAAAAGAAAAAAAGTAAAATTGTGTTTACATAATTTATTTGTTAACCCTTTCGGAACCGGTGGCTTTTGCACAAATTTTATTCGGTTGGTATGACTTTTTAAAAGAAGTTACCTTTACTGAACATGAAAATGCTGTAATTAAACAAAGAAAATATCACTTTTCTTTTTTACTGGTGCCAGAAAGAAATTTTGTAAGCTCTTTATGAAGGTGCTTATATACACCTATGGTCCCGAATGGCTTAAGAGGCCTGTTTTTTCGACTGCAATCTACAGAAAAAGTGTCGAAAATGTACAGTCTTTATGTAACTACATTTAAACACATGATGCAACAAAGCCAATTACACTTCCTCTTTTTTGGAGTAATTTGCAAAGAACGTCTGCGTAACGCGTAATCAAATTTTTCATCATTATCATCTTGACTTGCATCTTTCTTGCCCTTCTTACTTTTTATTTTCCCTTTTTGCTCCTTTGGTTTTAGTAAACTTGATAACATACCTAACATGGTTAGTCTGTGCAAAAAGAAAAGGAAAAGTTAATAACACTTAATCATCCCGTACAAAAGAAACTGCGGCATGTATACCGGAATAGTAGTGCGGCATGTATCCAATTTTGCATGGTGCAGACGTCGGCCATCACAGTTACATGCCATCTCTAAGGGGAATGTCATAACCATACGCACAGTACTCTATACAAAAGCTACACTTAGTTTTGACTTCGAAATCATGCATGCATTTAGTAATAAGTGTATGAAAAGTATTTAAACATAACGTGTTTAAATGTTTGGACAGTGAAATCATGCACTTACGTCAAAATAAGGATTGTACTTCTACAAGTAAGCATCGAAATGGGATTCACGCTATACACTGGTAAAAATAATCTCATTGTGCACCTATACTGTGCGTTTGACGACCATCTATCGATAATTTCAAGAAATACAGGGGGTGCGGCATCTATCCCGTATGCAGCGACTCTCCCGGAGTTACCCTATAATAGGTATTTTTCTAACTTTGCTAGTCTGGATGTGATTAGGTATTCTAATAAGGAGAAATATTTAACCGACATCACAGAGGAAAAATTTCTGAAATACTGTGTAATAAGAGATAAAGTCGGATATTGTTCTGAAACACATAATATACATAATATAAAACAAAAATAAAAGAAAAGATGTAAAAAATGTCTTATAGGCATTTTTATTTATGCGTTAAATTTTGTAGTATAAATCAATTCTATAAGTCTTTAATTTCATTCACTTTAAGTATTCTATACTTACGCACATCATTTCCTTATTTATATAATTATATACAATCCTGGAAAGAAAATAAACAACTCTACTAACTTTGCAACTAATTGCGATAGAAGAAAGTTGCTAGCGCCAAACGATTGGAAATAAAGTCTACTTTTCAATGATGTATATAAAATTTGCTCCGGGGCCATCCACAAATCAAAACCAGACCACACTTTATTTTTTTCAATGGCAACACCCAATTTCGACAAATGTTTTAAATCTTCGATTCAAACTATGCCTAGAAACGAAATTTCTAGTCATTTGGATATTAAGTTTTTGAATTATAAATATTCAAAATTTAGAGCCTCTAATGTTAAAATACATTTTCATATGTTTATTAGGTAATACCTCCTGAAAATATAATCCTAATATGATAGTGTTGTGTATGGTTATAAGACTAAAAACCCCAAACATAAATACATTGAATTTGTTATTTTAAAAATTTTGTAATACGAATTATGAAGTTAATATTAAAAAATATATGAATTGCAAAATACAATTTTTTGATAGATTTATATTTATTATGCCCTGCTTTATGTGAATTCCTAATTTTAAATTTTTCTTTCCAGTTGTTTTTGAATTATGATTTTAAAAAATCAAAATGGTGGTTTAAGTGGCCGTCTATGGTATGCGGAAAAGCATTACTTAAAAAAATATATTTTACTCATTTTATTGAAATATTTAGGCTGCCAAAAGTCGAAACATTTTAAGCGAGTAAAATGGTCCTATTGGCAAGAAATAATACATTAATAGAAGTGACATAGCCTTCTGTAGCATTTCAGCAATCGTGAACCGAATTTCGATTTGGATGCAGCACCTGAAATACGCTCATTTTAAAATAATTAATATCTTGGAAACTAATCGTATCAATTTCATGAAAATTTGGATTTAGGCAAATTGAAGGTTTTAGAATTTATTGATGATGGCAAACTTGATTATTGCTATTGAAAAAAATAAAATTTGGGTTCGTTTTGATATGTAGATGGCCTCCTAAGCAAATTTTATGTACATCATTTCAAAGTAATTTCTAATCTTTTGGTATATATAACTTTCTTTTACGATAATTTGTTGTAGAGTAAGTAAGGAGTGTTTACTTTTTTCCCCACGACTGTACATATTTGTTACATACATTTTGCATGTTTATTTCCATCTCACATATTTAACCCCTTAATCATCGCGTAATTGTCGGAAAATGCCTTCAAAAATCTTCGATTTTTTTTATTGCCCGATTTTATTATTCATAAAGTTCTGAGGTCATTAGTAAAGGAAATAGAGTATTCTTTTCTATTTAACCCTAGAACTACCGAAAATTTTACTCAAGTTTTATAAAAATATTACACATCAGAATTCTTATTTAAAACTATTGAACTTATTTACTTAACTCATTATTGTCTGGTTTACATATTTAGTTTATTTTAAAGAAATTTCTGGTTAGAATAAATATTTCGAATGTACCCATCGGGTCCATTGGACCCGTCTGGTAGACGGAGGGTTAACCCTTTCAAGGGTGGTAGTAAGTTTATAAAATCCCTTAATTTTCATACCCAAAAGTCCAATTCCACCAGAAATTTAATACAAAATTTTCCTTTACTAAATATGTGAAAAGTGGCTTTTTTTATTATTTCAAAATAAATCGTCTCATAAATTCCGGTGTCAGTTATTTATTTCAAGATTTTAGCAATGAAAGGTCTTTGCCCCTGAAAGTTTAAAAGTGTTCAGGATGGATAAAAATTTTTAAACCCATAGTTTTATTTATCTTACATTTGTCTTTTTTGTACACACATGACGTGCATGGAAGCTTCAATGCAATGCTGTAACTTGTGGTTTCACTTTAAGTAAAGGTAAAGACATATATAAATCAAATAATTTGTTATATTACTACAACGACGATAATTTTATTCTTTAATTTCAATATCGGCATTCGATATGTTTTTCAAAATTTAGTGATTTTTCAATGTATAGAAAACTTTGGAACAGGGCATGCATAGTCCTACATTACAGTTCTTGCAATAATAACTGGTTTCTTTTATAATTTTGTTTCCATTTTTTATTCGCATGGAATGAACAAATTTTTCATTCTCTGTAAGGTTTTTCTTTTCTTTCCGAAGGCGTCATAACATCCAGAAAATGTCGTTCATACAATCGACTTTATGCTGATAATCGTACTTCTAAACAAATTATTCGGATGCGCACAAACAGTTCAAATTTTGTACAGTTTTGTATTAGGATGATGAGGATCGTGAACTTCATTATTCCAAAAATGTAAATATTTTTTTTAATTAGCTGTATCTATTGTACGTTATAATATCGCGAAAAAAGGGTGTCTTAACATATAATGTTGAGTCCAATGTGTACTTTCTTCCGGTTTTTTTCTTTTTTTACAGTTTCTTCGACAGTAGTAAGTGCGAGGAACGATAGCATTTCATTTCGAGAGACAGGTTGCTATTCCAGTCTGCCTTTCTCTCTTTTTTCTCAAACTACATTTTCCCATTTCTCAGCAATGTGATTAGTTTCGATTACAATATTATCCACTAATTCATCATTTGTACAATGTTCACAGTACTGCAGAATACCCGAAATGGCATCAAACGAAACGTTAATCTTAGGTTACTATTTGAATTGCAAGCATGGAGGTGCGTAATCGGGAACACTTGATGAAATTTTAGGCCACTGACGTGCTGGTAGAGAAATTATTGGCGTCATCATCACTATTTTCAGTATCGGATTTTTCGGCGTCAAAAATATCTGAAAAAATGAAATTTTCTGATTCCTTTCAAGATATCTCAACACTAAAGTCTTTCTCTTCACTTGAGCTACTCAACACTTAAATTTATAAAAGGGTTACTCGGATGTATTCTGATTTGAAATAAGTAAAATACGTAATTCAGCTCCTACAATTTCTTAAAATTAAGCATTCTGATCTTAAAAGGAAATTTGTCGATTGAGAGTTTCCATCTTTTAGCACTTAAGCATCCTTTAAAGGACCAATGTCGCCATATTGACGTAAGGCAGTTTATTCGCTGAGCCCCACTATTTGTTTAAGGAACAATTACTCTTACTTTTCGACAACATGTGCAAGAGAAATATGCTAAAAACTTTACTTTTAAAATATAGTGGTGCCAAAGAATATAAAAATAAAATCATGTATTTAAGTGTTAAAATAATTTCAGGAGCGAAAAATGCAAAGTAGATACCAGAAAAAATTAGCTAAAATTATGAGACGTCCAGCCCGTGAGGGTCACATGCGCGACGAAATTTGTTCATACATGGCTGCCCGTGAATGTATCGGGCGTCACGATGAAGGGGTTAAATATATCAGATTACATACATATACAGAAAACACATGAAATAGATATAACAAAACATTTTTCAACGACTGAAAGGGATTTGATGGTCACCACTACATTCTATTTTATGTCTATTGTGTAATGTTATTTTCACCGTACTTCTGGGAATGTTTGCATCTACTATCTCAAAATAACTGAAATTTTATTTAACCTGGTGTTGATTTCCGATGAATGAAATTAAACTTGCAAAAAAAATTATTACCCTGCCTTGTAGTTTGTAAATGGGTACAAAAAATTGCATTGCATCTAAGGCAGTGTATTTGGGATAATTTGCTAATTCGTAAAATTGTGAGTTTCTTAAAAAGTGGGGTTCGTAAAAACGATAGTATACTATATGTGAATATATTATATGTGGATTCAAATTCTGTAACATGCATGTGTAAAATAAGTATTTTTTAACTTTGTTAATCTGTATCTGATATATATAATAATACGGGGAATTTTACTACAGAAATAACTTATAATAAATATCTAGAAAGCCGTGTAGTAGAACTTTAGGGGACAGAAATGTTTGAAATAAAGAAAAAATGTATTTTTTACTACTATTATTTGTTTTGTAATATTTGAACCTATAACCCCTTAATTCTCGCTCCCGTGATATTCAACAGGCTATGCTTTTTAATCAGATTGTTTGATTCCCACCACTTTTATAAAACAGTGTAATTGTATTTATTATGGTATCCTTTTACCTGTCATTAAATAAAGTGAATATTTCTTTTTCAAGTAAGTGGTGCCAATGAATAAGTTGAATATTTATACCGTAAATTAATGCGATCATTAAGGGGTTAAAAATGTCGTACAGTTAGTCGGATGCAGTAATTTTTCCAACTATGGTATCAACCCTTAAATGCGCAATTTTTTATTTTGTTTCGTAGAAATTATATATGATTCTATGAAAGGTTTGTTATACAGGAAAAAAAATGAAAAAAATCAACGTCAATCTTTTCTTCTGTTGCACATCTGCAATATAAGTAAAAATTACTGTCGTGTGGTTGTTTTACGTAAAATAATGCAAATTAGTAAATATTTTAATATGTCTCCAAATACCTTATTTTATATTATTATTTATTTTTTAAAACTTAACATTTAACTCTTTAATTCCCATGATAGAATACGTTCTAGCAATTACGTAGTTCAGCGAATCTGACTTTACACCTGAAAGTTTCAATGGTTAATTTCGCTTTATTTAAGAAAACGGAATGTCTGTTATTAATTACAGCACATATTGCTATTTTAATTTTCTGATGTGAATTAAGTATATACGAATAAAAAAAATCTATTAAATTCAAAACACTGTTGTTTGCATATATGCAAAGCTGCGCACTAAAGGGTTAAGAACCATGAACGTTGATAACAGCCGACCTGCGAAATCTGCGAATACAAATCTTTAAACTCGATTATCTCGAAACATAGTTTTTCAGCTGCTCTACACGATAATTTTTTAACAAATTAATGAATCTACGAGAACTATACCTGACAATACCTTAACAAAACAAAGTAAGGATTTATCAACTAAATAATATATATGAAACAACTTATTATATCTTTTAATTAGCAGAAATATGTGTAGCATGTTTTTTCCCCCATGTATCAGTATATTTTCAATTCTTGTTTTCATTCAAAAGATATCATTAACTAAGGGCGTGGCTTCTACCTTACAGAAAATGCATTTATATGATGTTGTCCATATTTCTTTAGATTTTAAGCCATTTATATTAAATTCGTACATATGCAGTCAATAAAATCATGTCTCTAATTAATTTGCTTACTCCTTACGAACTTTCAGACATTCACAATCAACTCTGCTTGTTATATTTGAGTTCAATGTAATAAATAGGAGGCGGGCTTGTCATTACATACAGTGTCTGAATAAGCGAAAGTACCGCGCCGCCAGATGAAGCAAAAGATTAATTCAAGAGCCGCCTCACAGCGAAAAACATGAATATAGGCGCCGGCGTGAACGTGTTAAACTATAAAAATCATGTAACGTCATTTTTTTCGATGATGGTCATAAAGGCTTCCAAAAAGTCGATTTAAAGTATTTTAATTTAATTTTACTGTTCGTTTAGTTTTTAACGATTCAACATTGTGTATACAACAATTAGTAACATTCTTATGTGTTTTACTTTCACGATAAAATTGTATAGAAGAAATTTTAGTCTAGTAAATCAGAAACGTTTGTCATATATTAAATAACAAATAAAATCAACAATTTCTGGTGTGATTTCTCAATTTTTGAATGGAACAGAAATTTCTGAAATTCATCTTTTAGACACAGGCTGGTTAGTTAAAGTAATTCCCGTATATAAAATACTATGCATTAAATTTCCCTTGCTCTGGAGAACTATTGAATAACATTTGTTATATTAAGTCTCAAAATATAAATGAAGTACATTATGTATTCAGGCAGAAATTCCATAAAGTGTCTTTCAGTATCGCACATTTAAGATTATTATGCGAATAAACGATATCGTAGTAGAACTAGTTTCTTCCGGCCACAGTGGAGTATTTGACCCAAAAACCTGGTCAAAAAGGCAAAAATTAAAATTTCGTCAACAATTGTAAAAATTATATTTTTTAATAGCTAACTAATTGGTGCATCGATCTATGTCTATTTTAGGAACCTGAGTTATATATGGTGGCTCCGGGCCTCAGCTGAAGAGGAAGTTTCTTCGTGAGAAGACGTGGTTTTTTGTTGTTTTTTGGCTTTGTTGTTATGTTTAAATATATTTTTTTTGTGGCTCAATGAATTGTTGAATTGAAACAAAACATGGCTTACGTGTTTAACAAAGGTCAGAGCTTAGTGTTAAACCATGTGTTAATTTAAATAGTTTAGTTTTTAATGTAATAAAAAAATATTAAATGTGTAAAAAGGTTATTTTTAAAGCGTTTTTGGCTCTAATTTATACATATCGAAAGCTTTTTAAATATGTGCCGCGCTTTGCCGCGCCATGTTTGAGTTATAATCGTATTAGTTATAGTCTTGAGTGTCAATTTCTGCAAAAAAATCTTGCGCATGTTTGTGCCATTTTTTTATAAATTTTTTTTTCGGGATGACTATTTAAATGCCCCGTTTTGCAGCCACCGAATTGAAGAGATAAGAACTATATATTTACTGTCGTATTGCAGGTTTATAGCTCACAGACTATTACCGGAGAGCTTTTGCACCTACATATTATGTCTGTATGTATGTACGTACATACATATGTATGTATGTACGTACGTACATATGTAGGTACGTACATACGCACGCAACTCGACATCTTTGATAGAAATATCCGATCTCCTTCAAATTATATATATGTATTTATTGAAAAAGGGTTCCCTAATTAATTCTTGGGACTCATGTGTGTAATATAAGAGGAGAAAGGGGGGAATTAACCCTTCCGAGGGCGATGTCCTTAAAAAGGGACACCTAATTTTAATTTCAAAGCTGACAAACGGCAGCAAGAAAATTTAATTAAAATTTTCCTTTTATAATGTACGTGAAAATAACCAACTTCATATTTTCTAATAACTCCTTTTATAAATTATGGTATCAGTCCATTATTTCATCAGTTTAAAGAAAGAATTACTCCGCGCCGGAAAGGGTTAAAGTCTCTGTTAAGAGATGGTAAATTAATATATTTTTTATACGGGCGGCTTTTGGCTCCTGCCGCTGTGACAATGTATTTAAGCACAAGAAAAAACATAGCAATGCGGCTTGTTTCTATTTTTTTCTTTTCCATTTCTTTTATATAATTTTTAAATTCTCGAGATTATGTTAAAAAAAAACCAAAACTACCTGTTGCATTTTTTTATTTTACGAGAGTTGGTTTAAATTTAGGGGAAAAAATTGGCATCTGTTTGTTTTTCTGTTGAAAATAATTTTTTCAACGTTTATGTTGGAATCGTCTGCGTCTGTAGAAAATGCTTTTAGAGTATTCCATAAGTTTTACAGATATAGTACGGAACGAATTAAAAGGCAGCAAAAAAATAAAAATGTCCTCCTCAGACCCGATGTATCCTATAGGATACACATCTTTACAATTTTTTTTCACGTATATAAATAATGTTTAAAAAAAAAGAAAATTGGTGTGTATGGAGCCTTACAGATAGCAGAACTAAATAAAAAAGCAATTTCTTTCTTATAGTGTTTTTTTAGCGAGATACGTGTTATATCAAAATGGCTTGCAGCAAAAATGCACGAAATTTACAAAAACGAAAATGTAAACAGTTTTTCAGTATGTTAAAATACATTTGTAGAGTCCATTAGAAATAAAAAATTATTAAATGCATAATTATTTCACGTTTTGCATTGTTTTTTCAATGCAATGCAAAATAAAGTAAAATAAAAAATCCTAACAAACTGTCAAAAAATGTACTTATTGGGTCCCCATGTATCATCGAATTTTATGTATAAAAAATACATTTTAATTTTTTTCGCTTTTCAATCTTTCTTAGTTATCCGTTTGTTAATATAAATTCATAACTGAAGTTTAAAAAAATATAATAATAAACCCTGGGGTCTGAAGAGGTTAAATCATCTTATTGAAACAGAATGTTGATTTCCCTATAAGGTAAAATTATTCTGTGTTTTGTAATATAACTAAGAATGTCATTGTGTATTCAACTGTCATATTTTTATATAAATTCAAATGATATAGATTAGGGATGCACAACCTGTGGCCCGCGGGCCAAAAGTGGCCCGCGATGGGGTAACGTGGGGCCCGCGAACTTCGTCAATTTATAACTGGAAAAAATTGCAATTTTTGTCCAAAAGTTCGAAGAAAAAAATCGTGAATTTCGTCAATTTGCCGCAAGAAATTTTGAAAATTTTGTTGGTCAAATACGAATTGCGAATTTCGTTGATCGGGTGCGGAAAAATAGCAAATTTTGTCAATGATACGCCGAAAAATCGCAAATTTCTTTGATCGGGCTCGGAAAAATCGCAAATTTCCTTGATCGGGCGCGGAAAAATCGCGATTTTTGTCGCTCGGGCACGGTAAAATCGCGAATTTCATTGGTCGGTCACGGAAAATTCGCGAATTTCATTGGTCGGTCACGGAAAAATCACGAATTTCGTTTGTCGGGCACGGAAAAATCACGAATTTTGTCGATCAGGCTCGGGAAAATCACAAATTTCGTTGGTCGGGGACGAAAAAAATCAAATTTTGTTGATGATGCGAGGAAAAATTGCAAATTTTCTTGATCGACTGCCGAAAACTCGTGAGTTTATATATATGTATTTATTGAAAAAGGGTTCCCTAATTAATTCTTGGGACTCATGTGTGTAATATAAGAGGAGAAAGGGGGGAATTAACCCTTCCGAGGGCGATGTCCTTAAAAAGGGACACCTAATTTTAATTTCAAAGCTGACAAACGGCAGCAAGAAAATTTAATTAAAATTTTCCTTTTATAATGTACGTGAAAATAACCAACTTCATATTTTCTAATAACTCCTTTTATAAATTATGGTATCAGTCCATTATTTCATCAGTTTAAAGAAAGAATTACTCCGCGCCGGAAAGGGTTAAAGTCTCTGTTAAGAGATGGTAAATTAATATATTTTTTATACGGGCGGCTTTTGGCTCCTGCCGCTGTGACAATGTATTTAAGCACAAGAAAAAACATAGCAATGCGGCTTGTTTCTATTTTTTTCTTTTCCATTTCTTTTATATAATTTTTAAATTCTCGAGATTATGTTAAAAAAAAACCAAAACTACCTGTTGCATTTTTTTATTTTACGAGAGTTGGTTTAAATTTAGGGGAAAAAATTGGCATCTGTTTGTTTTTCTGTTGAAAATAATTTTTTCAACGTTTATGTTGGAATCGTCTGCGTCTGTAGAAAATGCTTTTAGAGTATTCCATAAGTTTTACAGATATAGTACGGAACGAATTAAAAGGCAGCAAAAAAATAAAAATGTCCTCCTCAGACCCGATGTATCCTATAGGATACACATCTTTACAATTTTTTTTCACGTATATAAATAATGTTTAAAAAAAAAGAAAATTGGTGTGTATGGAGCCTTACAGATAGCAGAACTAAATAAAAAAGCAATTTCTTTCTTATAGTGTTTTTTTAGCGAGATACGTGTTATATCAAAATGGCTTGCAGCAAAAATGCACGAAATTTACAAAAACGAAAATGTAAACAGTTTTTCAGTATGTTAAAATACATTTGTAGAGTCCATTAGAAATAAAAAATTATTAAATGCATAATTATTTCACGTTTTGCATTGTTTTTTCAATGCAATGCAAAATAAAGTAAAATAAAAAATCCTAACAAACTGTCAAAAAATGTACTTATTGGGTCCCCATGTATCATCGAATTTTATGTATAAAAAATACATTTTAATTTTTTTCGCTTTTCAATCTTTCTTAGTTATCCGTTTGTTAATATAAATTCATAACTGAAGTTTAAAAAAATATAATAATAAACCCTGGGGTCTGAAGAGGTTAAATCATCTTATTGAAACAGAATGTTGATTTCCCTATAAGGTAAAATTATTCTGTGTTTTGTAATATAACTAAGAATGTCATTGTGTATTCAACTGTCATATTTTTATATAAATTCAAATGATATAGATTAGGGATGCACAACCTGTGGCCCGCGGGCCAAAAGTGGCCCGCGATGGGGTAACGTGGGGCCCGCGAACTTCGTCAATTTATAACTGGAAAAAATTGCAATTTTTGTCCAAAAGTTCGAAGAAAAAAATCGTGAATTTCGTCAATTTGCCGCAAGAAATTTTGAAAATTTTGTTGGTCAAATACGAATTGCGAATTTCGTTGATCGGGTGCGGAAAAATAGCAAATTTTGTCAATGATACGCCGAAAAATCGCAAATTTCTTTGATCGGGCTCGGAAAAATCGCAAATTTCCTTGATCGGGCGCGGAAAAATCGCGATTTTTGTCGCTCGGGCACGGTAAAATCGCGAATTTCATTGGTCGGTCACGGAAAATTCGCGAATTTCATTGGTCGGTCACGGAAAAATCACGAATTTCGTTTGTCGGGCACGGAAAAATCACGAATTTTGTCGATCAGGCTCGGGAAAATCACAAATTTCGTTGGTCGGGGACGAAAAAAATCAAATTTTGTTGATGATGCGAGGAAAAATTGCAAATTTTCTTGATCGACTGCCGAAAACTCGTGAGTTTCGTCAGTCGCGAGAAAATATCCCGAATTTTGTCAATTTGATGCGGGAAAAAATTGCCAATTTCGTCAGTGAGTTAAGATTTGGGAATTTCGTAGAACGGGCGCGGAAAAATCGCGAATTTCATTGATCGGGTGCGGAAGAATAGCGAATTTTGTCAATAAGGCTCAAAAAATCGCGAATTTCATTGATCGGACACGGAAAAATCGCGAATTTTGTTGGTCAGAACCAGAAAAATAACAAATTTCTTGATCGGTCACCGAAAAATTGCGAATTTTGTAGTTGAAGCGTGGAAAAAATCGCAAATTTCGCCGATCGGGCACGGAAAAGTCGGGTTAGGAAAAATCGCGAGTTTTGGCGAATGGGCTCGGAAAAATCGCGAATTTCATTGGTCGGACACGGAAAAATCGCGAATTTTGTCGATCAAGCGCGGGAAAATCGCAAATTTCGTTGATCTGGCACGAAAAAATCTTCAGTTTTGTTGATGAAGCGCGAAAGAATTGCGATTTTTCTTGATGGACTGCGGAAAAATCGTGAGTTTCGTAAGTTACGGGGAAAAATCGCGAATTTCGTCAGTCAGTTAGGAATCGTGAATTTCGTCTATCGGGTTTGGAAAAATCGCGAATTTTGTCAATTAGGTGCGAAAAAATTGCGTGTTTCGTCTGTTTAGCGGGAATTTCGTCAATTTACCGCGGGAAAAAATTGCCAGTTTCGTCAGTGAGTTAAGATTTGGGAATTTCATAGATCGGGAGCGGAAAAAGCGCGAATTTCGTTGATCAGGTGCGGAAGAATAGCGAATTTTGTCGATAAGGCTCAGAAAATCGCGAATTTTATTGTTCGGACACGGAAAAATCGCAAATTTTGTCGGTCAGGAGCAGAAAAATCGCAAATTTCTTGATCGGTCACCGAAAAATTGCGAATTTTGTAGTTGAAGCGTGGAAAAAATCGCAAATTTCGCCGATCGGGCACGGAAAATTCGGATTAGGAAAAAGCGCGAGTTTTGGCGAACGGGCTCGGAAAAATCGAGAATTTCATTGGTCGGGCACGGAAAAATCACGAATTTTGTCGATGAAGCGCGGGAAAATCGCAAATTTCGTTGATTGGGCACGAAAAAATCTTCAATTTTGTTGATGATGCGCGAAAAAATTGCGAAGTTTCTTGATGGACTGCGGAAAAATCGTGAGTTTCGTAAGTTACATGAAAAAAATCGTGAGTTCCGTAAGTTACATGAAAAAAATCGCGAATTTCGTCAATTTGCCGCGGGAAAGAATTGCAAATTTCGTCAGTCAGTTAGGAATCGTGAATTTCGTCTATCGGGTTTGGAAAAATTGCGAATTTTGTCAATTAGGTGCGGAAAAATTGAGTGCTTCGTCTGTTTATCGGGAATTTCGTCAATTTACTGCGGAAAAAATTGCAAATTTAGTCAGTCAGTTAAGAATCGCGAATATCGTTGATCGGACTCGGAAAAATAGCAAATTTCGTTGTCAGACACAAAAAAATTGCGACTTTTCTCGATGATGCGCAGAAAATTTGAAAATTTCGTTGATTGGCTGCGGGAAAATCGACTTTCGTCAGATTATCGAAAGAACAAATCGCAAATTTCGTCAATTTACCGTTTGAAAAAATCGCAAATTTTGTCAAAGTCAGTTAAGAATCCCGAATTTCGTTGATCGTTCGTGGAAAAATCGCGAATCTCGTCGGTCAGGGGTGGAAAAATCGGAAACTTCGTCGTTTTGCACGAAAAAAATCGCGAGTTTTCGTCGATCGGGATCCGAAAAATCGCGAATTTCGTTGGTCGGGTGCAGAATAATAGGAATTTCTTCGACCAGGTGCGGTAAAATAGCGAATTTCATCGATCCTGTGCTAAAAAATCGCTAATTTTGTGGATCAGGCGCGTAAAAATCTCAAATCTTGTTGATCGGGTCTTCCTGCCCTCTTCGTTCATAAAGTTCGCATTTTTTTTCGGCACCAGCCATTTTCATGCCTATGTTTGTTTTGTAGCACTTTTAATAAAACAAAACTTACTCCCCCGAATAAAGTCCAGGAATGTTATCACTCTTTCAAATTAATCCTTGTTATATATACAAACGTAAACTGTTGATATATCCTTGAAACTGAATTGGATATGTTGACTGGGTAGGGGAACCTAGAGGGGTAACCCGCCCCCCCCCACACCTCCCCGAAATAGAATTCTCTCCGTGTGACTGATGTGGCCCTCGACAACCCAGAAATTTTTTAAAGTGGTCCTTCCCTTAAAAAGGTTGTGCACCCCTAATATAGATAAATTCTTTGTTCAGCAAACGAGTTTGTTATATTTTATAATTTCGAGCTTAACACTGTGTTTCGCACACATTCTCTTAATTGTGTTTACAAAAGTTTTTCTTTTGATAGATTAATCTGATTAGGTTCAAATTCTGTATACCTATTTTATGGAAGGATAGGGTATCATGATTATTTTGGGGGTTTTGTATGTCAAGTATAAGGATATAGAAGTTAGTCTCCTAATTTAGCTTATGAAAGTCTTTCGATAGAATATCTTCGTAAGCTTTAACATTGGATACCTATTTACGGAAAAAATGGGCTTCCCAATTTAATTTCGTAGGTAAGAATGTTATACCCTTTTAAAGGGTATAAGAATATTTACTTACATCATTTCATAAATTTATCCTTTGGTAGTATTATCCGTTTGAATTCAAATTTAATATATTACTTATTAATAAAAATCTGAGTTTCTCTTTATTTTTTATTTTTTTTTTTTTTTAGCTTCTGAAGATGGAAAAGGAATTTAATCGATTATCGTTGTACAAATTGTTTAAAGAATCTTCCGACAAAACAATTGATCAAAAGCTACAGTTTGTAGAAAACAGACTCGCCGATATAACGAAGTGTCCTGAAGATGAGAGACATTCACTTAAGCGTTCACTTTCACATTTTAAATCTGATTTTAAGAAAAGGTGGTATTTAGCAAACAGAAAAGACGAGAGGTTCCTGCAAAAATATAGTGATTGGCTGGCAAATAAAATCAAGTTACCTGTCTTTTCCTTACCCAGCTCAGGCCGCCCTGAAAAAGATTTCAATGAGTTAAGTGAAAGGAGCAAACGTAGGAAAACCGAAGAGTTGAGACAACAATCAAGCTCTGAGGAGCTGGCATTTGCAGCGTCTGTGAGTCACAGAGCTTGTGGAAACCCTGATGCGGCTGACCTGATAAAAGAAATCTCCAACAAAAGCCACGGAATTTAAAAAGTCTCTTTTAATGTGTGAAAAGAACAAAATAAAAAAAACATAGCCCCGAAGAAGCACTGACGATTTTTATTAATGCAGAATTAACAAGAAAGCAATATGAGGTGATACATGGTGCAAACAAAAATGTGCTACTCATTGCTCAAAAAAGCGAAAACACAATGTTATCCAAGTGAAGATTCAATTACAGTCTCTGAAACATCGGCTGAAGTTACGCTACAAAGTTTATTAGATCACACGACTTCACGACTTATTCAAGTATTTAGAAGAGGTATTGGAAGTTATAGATTTCGAAGAAAAGCAAAATCTAGAATTAATATCCAAATGGAGTTGCGATGGGTCTCAGCAAACACAATTTAAGCAAAAATTTCAGAACCTAAGTGATAGTGATGCCAATATCTTTCAGAGCTCCTGTGTACCTATAAAACTAATTACTAAAGTAAATGGGAAAAAGAAAACCATATGGCAAAACCCAAGCCCCTCCTCCACAAGATTCTGCAGACCAATCCGCATCCGTTTTCTACAAGAAACATCAGATGTTACAAACGAAGAAATTCGGTATATTGAGGAACAAATAAGCGTGTTGAATAAAACAGAAGTACAAATTAATGGTGATGTACTAAAGGTTAAACACACTATGCTACTGACAATGGTTGATGGAAAAGTGTGTAATGCTGCAACTGGTACAGCATCAACAATGAGGTGCTACATCTGTGGTTTAACATCAAAAGACTTTAATAAATTAGATAAGAGTTTTCCAGAAAATCCTGATACTTTGAAGTTTGGTCTGTCAACTTTCCATACTCGTATACGGTTCTTTGAGTCAGTACTTCACTTATCATACAGAATCCCAATTCAGAAGTGGCAAGCAAGAAGTGTAGAAGCAAAGAAAATTGTAGAAGGCACCAAGAAGAACATACAAAGAAAGTTCAAAGACGAACTGGGACTGATTGTTGATGTTCCGAAACAAGGTTTTGGAACATCAAATGATGGAAACACAGCTAGACGCTTCTTTTCAGATGCAGAAACTGCCTCAAGAATCACTGGAGTAGATATAGAATTGATTAAAAGGTTTAAAGTAATATTAGAAGTAATAACAAGTGGACATCGTATTGACAATAAAAAATTCCAAACATATGCTGATGAAACAGCAAGACTGTATGTCAGTCTTTACAACTGGCACCCCATGACTCCAACAGTGCACAAGGTATTGGTTCATGGTGCCACTATTATTAAGAAAGCACTCGTACCCATTGGTCAGCTATCAGATGAAGCCGCTGAGGCGAGAAACAAACATTTTAGACTGTACCGTGCAAAGTACTCAAGGAAGTCCAATAGAGAAGCTTGCAATAGAGACGTGCTGAATTGGCTGCTTTTAAGCAGTGATCCATTTGTAAGCTGCTCTAGACAAAGATCAACTAAAAAGAGCAAGCCATACAGTAGTGAGACCTTGCAACTTCTTCTTCCAGCAAGGTCTGATGGCAGTCCCGATAAACACCAAGAAGAAAGTGATGCAGAAGAGTTCTGAGGAATCATTTGAAACTGGTAATACATTAAATACATTCAAAAACTAGCAATCTGTACTATATAGACTCCACTTTACTGAACCTACTATTAAATATAACACTATTAAACATAAATTAAATGCAAGAATTATTATTATATGTAATTTAAATGTAATAAGCATTAGTAAATGTAAATAATAAGTTTTATATATAGTAAAATTAAATACATTCAATTAAACATTAATAGTGAATAAGACAAACCTATCAACAATTACTTTCCCAGTAAAGTCAATGGACTTGTGATTTATTCGTATTTTTTAAATATGTACTTAGTAAATTAATATTTTAGCTCCTTTTTTCTTTGTGCTCTTCTTAAATGATGACTCTTTTTTTTCTTAATTGTAAAAATATTTATAAAATATATATTTATTAATATGTGAAGTCTTAAAATCTAACTTACACTTCGTCAGCTTTTAAGATATAAAATATTAAACTAAGCTAAGGATTTGTATGCATAGGTCATAGTATGCTAAAAGTTAGCTCAGTGAAACGCATAGCACAATTAAAAATGTCCATTCCGTGAATGGAAATGTACTTGAGAACTTTTGTGCATCCCTGTATATGATATATAGAATGTATCCACACCAATAAATATTTAATAAAAGCTGTCCCATTTTAAAACGCCAACACAACTACAAACGCACTTCCAGCAATTATTGGTCATAGACTTCAATACTTAAATTTATTCTTCCGCCATATTCTTTTGTGTGTCCCTGTAAATGAATGATCTATTAAATGCACACCATATTCCACAATAAGTGCCTTAGTACACATTAGTGATATATATAAATTTCAGCACATTTAAAAGTGTGATATCATTAAAATACAGAAGAAACGATTTTTCCCCATTGACTATAATGTAAGGGAATTCTTTTGGGTGTCTCTGTAAATGAACCGTCCAGGCTATAGACTTCATTTACAATGCCAAACATTCCATAGTGATACCCAATAACATCTAAAAATTTCAAGCCAATCGGACTATATTTACATCGAAAAATATTTTTGACCGGGATTTCGGGTCAAATACTCCACTGTGGCGATAAGCCGGCAATTTACATAAAGGCCTTTCAATTCACTTGAAATACGGATAGTAGCAAACCAATTTAGTTTTGTTAGCAATGTTGGACCCAGTAATTCTTTCAATTCTCCTTTCAAGGGATTTAACTTCATTTTCGAATTAGCCAATAATTCGAATTATTCAAATTTGAATTAAAAGTAGTCTATTGTATAAATATTATTGGGTGATTTCAAAAATTCGTTCCCGATTTCCAATGCATCGGGTTTCGAAGTGTATCCGAGTTATTTTAAATGCAGTCGAATTACCAACATTTTGTCTCTCCGCAATCTCTTCAGTAGTAATCCGTGGATCATTATCTCTCTATTCTAAAAAAAAAGTAACTTACGCTGTCACCGCCGCCGCCGCGCCGGCTTTGAATTTTTTGTGACCGGAGGTCTTTCTCCGTTAATATTAAGAAAAATACTGCATACAAAAATATGAAAATTGGCGGTATTATAGAGAAATGTTTGATAAATATGGTGATGCAGACAGTTTTCAAATCGAAGAATTATTTTAAGATATATTTAACGCTAAAGTTGGACAAAATCGTTCCATTAAAAAAGTTTTATAGTAGCAAACACTACACATGGGAATTAATTCATTTTTAGATCATTTTTTACGTTAGAATTCACCGGTGTGCACACTGCATTCACTTATTTAACCCTCCGTCTACCAGACGGGTCCATTGGACCCGACAGGTACATACAAAATATTCATTCAAACCAGAAATTTCTTTAAAATAAACTAAGTATATAAACCAGACAAAAATAAGGTAAATAAATAAGTTAAATAGTTTTAAATAAAAATTCTGGTGTAGAACGTTTTATTAAAACTTGAATAAAATTCCCGGTAGATCTAGGGTTAATTTGACTCATTTTTTGAGGTTTTATTTCTATTTTAAATTCAAATTTTCAACATTTCGAGAGATATTTTTTACTTATTTTAGAAAATTGTACTAATTTAAACTGTTGCCAACTGTATAATACCTGCAAATAATAATGTTTGCTTCAAATTAAAAATTTATTTACACTTGTCTATTACTAACAGAAGAAAAACTTTCAAATTAGAATTAAATAATTACGTGTGAAAAGCAGGAACTTATTGAAAATTAAGTAAATAAATAAATAGAAATGCATAATTCATATTTTTACCAATGAAAAATTGAAAATTACTTCATAAAAACTATATTTACACGTGAATTTTACAAGGATATTGTAAAATAATAAATTCATTAACATGCGTTAGAATATACATGCGTTGCAGTAGTAATCCGTGGATTATTATTAACTAAATTAACGGATTAACTCATTATCAGTACCAGAATGTCGTCAGAGCTAATTTATCGTTTAAATTAGTGATGTGCAGAATGAATGATTTTACTATCGAATGGATCTTTCGGGCATGTGCAAATACATAGGTACCAACCTTTTTATATACAGTAAAACCTCCCTAAAGTGACCACGTTCCGTTCCAATAAAAATTGGTCGCTCCGAGTGGTGGTCTCTTAACCCTTACCGGCGCGGAGTAATTCTGTTTATAAACTGATGAAATAATGGACTGACACCGCAATTTATAAACGAATTTGTTACAAAATATGAACTTGCTTATTTTCATGTATATTATAATGGGAAAATTTTAGTTAAATATTCTTGGTGCCGTTTGTCAGTTTTGGAATTAAAATTAGATGTCCTTTTTTAAGGACACCGCGATGGAAAGGATTAATGGCGATCATTTTGAATGTAGATTTTAATGGTTGAAAAAAGGTAACAATTAAGGTTACCGTTAAAATTTATTTTTCACATTAGGAAAAAATATAAAACTTTAAATATCAAAACAAAATTTAATTACATAAGTTAATTACTGCAGAGTTAAAAAAAAATAATACATTGACGAATGCTTTGATTTTGCGGTTTTATCTTTTATAACTTTCATTTCCAATTCCTTTCGAAATTCTGTAAATAAATGATTTTTTTTTTTTTTTTGGACGGGAACAAATTATGACGATTTCATTAACTTATCTATTCCTTTCAGAGTTTCCTGACAGAATAGGTCAGGGCAGTTTATTGACTGCCATTCTTAGTTTGTCATCAGAGTTAAATTCATTGCCCAAAAAGGCACAAAGGGGTTTAAACACTTAAAAGTTACGGAATTAAAAAAAAATCTAAATTTAGTTTAGAAGTTTGGTGAATAATGCGCTCTCAGGAATTATTTTTCAAATAAAAGCTTCTTCAAGCGACCAGGAAAAAATGGAATTTGTTTCATTTTCTTCAAAGAAAGTGGTCTCTCATCGAGGGAGTTCGGGATGGTCTCTGAATGGAGGTAAAATTAGTGTTGATCCTATGGCAATAAATTTCGTTCCATCAAATAATGATCGTTCAGTAAGATGGTCGCGCAGGGAGGTGTCACTGTATTTTTTATCAATTACCACCCGAAAGTTTGTAAAGAGAAAAGAAGCAAAAGCATAGTTACCAGCTTTCGTAATACTTTTAATCAATTTATCTTCAGAATTTTCGAAGATAAAAATAATTTTTATACTTTTCTGGACTTCTTTAATTATTTCTAATTAAAATAAGAAACTTTTTTTATGCAATTTTTTTTTTGTCGCAAGTGAATTTTTAAGAAGCGAAGATTGGCCGTTGTGCCCGAATGATTCATTCGAATAGTAAAATTGTTCATTTTGTCCGTCACAAGTTTAGACTGAAATCACCATTTCGAAATCGACAAAACCACTTTTTAACTGTCCAAAGAGTGGGAGCACGATCGAAATAAACATCTTGAATATTTTTTGTAGCACGTCCATCACTCACTCCTTTTTTTAAACTCATATAACATAACATGGTGAAAATTTAACTTTTCATGTTGTTGATTTTCAATATTAAAATTGCACACGAAATGATGTAATTTTTTTTTTTACATTATGTTCACTCACGACACGTGTAGAGAACTGCCAGTTAACCCATTAACCGCCAAAACTATAACATAACTATCATCAACTTTTTTGCAGAATAACGTGTCCCACCACAAATTTTGAAAAAAATTCTTCCTTTTATTTAATGATAAAAGTTTCTCTTGTTAAATAAGGTAATTTTTTGAATTCATAAATAGTGGTAGCACAATAGTAAATTTAAGCATGGACATTTATTTCTACCGTCATTTATTTCTACACTAGCGGATAATGGGTTAATAATATAGTTATAAAAGAAACATCAGGACAGTCAAAATTGCATGTTTGTACCATCTATGAAATAGGGTACGAACTTTTGCAATCACCCAATATAAATCGAACTTTTCATATATAACTCTTAAACTTCCCCATAGAATGAACATTTATATCAATAGCAATCACTTATGTTTGGTTCCATCAAGCTAAATATGCAAGAACGTGTCATAAACATCTGTTAAAACCCCTTGACGGGCGGGGGGATATATTTTATCCCACCTACGATTAATGAATATTCGCACCAGAAAAATTTTATGAAATTTTACTTTTGTAACTTTGGGGGAAAAAAAGTTGTAAAATTGCTTTTCCTTTTTTTGAAATAAATTTTTCTAAATTTTCTGTGGGAATTCAGCGTTAACCCCTTATCGGTCGCTTAATATTTGAAAAAACCATCAAAAGTGTACCTATTTTTTTTATTACAGAAATTGAATAATTATAAGGTTTCTAAATAAAATATGCAATTAGTTTATTTTTAAGCCGAAAAAACAATATTTTATAGCCATAATCATATTTGTATAAAAGCCATCATGCGAGAATTATGTGTCTTAACCTCTTAAGCTCCGCCTCCGATAAATGTAGGTTACTTTTTTTTTATTATTCAGATTGTTTGATTCCCACCACCGTAGTTTACGGCAGATAAAATGATGCGAAAATAAAGCCATTTACACTATTTAAAAAAAACTGGTGGGAGTCAAACAATCTGAATTAAAAGATAGTAGCCTACATTTACCGGGGGCGGAGCTTAAGAGGTTAAGACACATAATTCTCACATGATGACTTTTATACAAATATGAATATGGCTATAAAATATTGTTTTTTCGCCTTAAAAATAAACTAATTGCATATTTTATTTAGAAACCTTATAATTATTCAATTTCTGTAATAAAAAATAGGTACACTTTTGATGGTTTTTTTTTTCAAATATTAAGCGACCGTGAAGGGGCTAATATTCCAGTTATCATCAGAAAGGCTTGATTCATCAGAATCCATATCAAAATGACAAAAATATTACAAATCTATGACAAATCTATAGCAAATTACAGATCGTACAAATCAACCTAGAGTGCTAATATTCAAAGACTTCAAATGGAAATTCCAGTTCAATTTTTCTGGTTTCAGAAGTTTTTTCCAGCAATTAAATCTCCAGCCCGAGAATATGACGGGCACGAGAAATAACGAACGACACCTCAGCCCGAGATATTGACGGGAGCGAGAATTAAGGGGTTAAACAAACGCAGTTGCTTGCCCCTCAAGGGTTTAAAAGGTTCTATACGGATTTTGTCCAGTATGTCAGCTCCTGTCCACCAAGTTAATGAAAAACAAAATATGGTCGCTGTAAGAAAAATATAGTTCTGTCATCACGCTCCGAGAGCTAAGATAAAAAGCCTTGAGTTTCTTTCAGAAATATTTCTTCTTTGCTCTGCAATAAAAACTATCGATGTTTCTCCAACTTCCTCGATGTTTCCTGATGAGTAGAAATGCGGTAATCGTTACTGGATAATCAGGGGTGTAAAAATCTAGGCGCCATCGGGAGGTCTCTCACCGCTAAATTTTATTCATTATTTTTCGTCTAATATTTTGTCTAATTTTTTTTGTATGAATGGTAATAAAATTAATGGTGAGAGACTACCCGCTGGCGCATAGATTTTTACACCCCTGTGGATAACAGAGGTTTCAGTTTTTAATTCTTTTTGGAAACATTTTATTGATGCCATAATTAGAAAACTGATGACAGCAATTGCAGGGCTCTCTAATGGTCCGCTTTTTTAATATGAGTATTTTCTTAATTTTTTTTTCCTTACAATTTTGACAGAAATCGCCACAGGAAGTTAACTCTAGCAAAAATGTTGTAAAAATCTGCCATGGAATTTTCTGTTGATAAATATTGGTATACAATTGGCGGACCATTTGGGAGCCCTACAATTGAATCTGCTGAAACAACCAGAAATAAGTATAAAAGTAAAAATAATTGAACAAAAAACCTCTTTTATAAGAATTCAATGTTTATCTTCTAAACCGCGCTATTTTTTCTGTAATTCATGTTATTTTCTCAAACATTCCAGCTTCAACACATTAATTTGGCTAGAGCAACTTTTTAAAATTATCTATTCAAGATTTTAAAATAATTTTGCCAGCGTATAATATAATATCACTTATATTAAAATATTAAATGATAAAAGAGGACTTTTTTAAAATTTTAAGCCCTTAATTTTTTATTCATATTTTCCAGTTTTTAATGTTTAAAATATTTTGTTAACCCTTTCAAGGGCTGTGGCTAGAGGGTCAAGCCACATAATTTTAATTCCAAAACTGACTACTGGCACCAAGAATATTTTAATAAAATGTTGCTTCTGTAATTAAAGCGCAAAATAGCGTTTTGTTATTTAGTAAGAAATTCGTTTGAATATTCTGGTGTCAGTCAATTATTTCATCATTTTACAAACAGAATTCCTCTGCCCCTGAAAGGGTTAATGCAGTTTCGCAGCGATTTGGCATATTTTGGCGATAGAGATTTGGAGCATGTTTAACTCCATAGTTCTAACTCGAATAGAATTGTAACCATAAATAATATTTTAAAATAGCAATTAAAGGTTATGTTAAAAATCAGGGGCACAAACGTTCTTCTATTGCTCAACATTCTTGGTCTTCTCAACATCGATTATTCGATTATTACTCGATCGATTATTACTCAGCCACCACTATCCAAAAATGTTCTTCTAACCTTGATCTTGATTTTTGGGAAGCTTACCACAACATTAAAAATTCTCACTCTTTAGTCAATGACTTATCTAGTACTCCTGATTTTCCAAGTATTTGGAAAGCATTAATTTAATTTCCCCTTTTTTGGTTTCTTTTGCTCTCCTTCTCCGCTAGATGTCGCTACTTGTACACCCAGTCGTTTCCACTGCTACTCTCTCATTGTTTGTTTGTGGCGCCTTCGCTACCCGCATAGGGTATATAAGCCAGCGCGTCTCTGTCTATCATTTTGCTCAGCCTTGATTTTTCTAGCACGCTGTTCCTTTTTCCCTATCTTGCACTGAAGAAGAATCTCGCTGTAGATTGGAAACAGCTGTTTGCTGCTTTTCACGCATTATTTGTGCATTTGAAACGTTGGTTTACTGCTTTTTAACCTAAATAATATTGTCAATTTACCACCTACAGCTTGCTAAAGAATATACTGCTTAAAATACATCGTTGATTTATTAAGTTCTAAAAATTGTAACATGTTCTATTATCAACTTCAAAACAAGCAATTTTTATAATTCCAGAATATCATAAAGTGAGTGCAAAATCGAATGCAAAATTGAATCTTTACATATAAAAAACAAAGTTTATGTGGAAGATCCTTCCTAGAGACATTAAAAAGTAGTCGCCAGTGCATCAATGCACATGTACCTCCCACTAAGTACACTTTAGCTTTATCGGGATACCACGCGTACCACCGGCTGTCACGCTACACATAATTTTAATTATTATATTTTTATACATGATAATTAAGTAAATTTATTTTATTCAAGTGCGATGTAAATGACCGTCTGTCACTTTCTGTAACGGTACACAGAACATATATTTCAATAACCCTTTTTACACATTTAGTAAATGTCACTAAACTTATTAATTAATCTTTAAATGGGCCGTTTGTGCAGCGCAAATACTTTATTTTAACCCCTTAATCTTCGCGCCCGTGACTGTCGCGGGCGGTGTAGGCTTCTTTTTTTTTTATTCAGATTGTTTTCTTCCCACCAGTTTTTTTAAAGAATGCAGTTGGCTTTATTCTCTCGACATTTTATCTGCCATTAAATGAAGAGAATATTTTAACTTGAAGAAAGTGGTGGCAATCAAACAATCTGAATTTTAAAAAAGTATTCGACACTTCTCAGGCGCGACGATTAAGGGGTTTAAATTGAAACTGATAAACGGTATTATCAATTTTCACTGTAGAATGCACGTGAAAGCAAGCATTTACCGTATGTACTCGCGTATAAGTCGACCCCAAATTCGAGAGGAAAAAAAGGCTGAATACCGGTATCTAAAAAAAGTTATCTCCGTCTTATCTAAATGCAGAATTTACTGATATTAAATTAGGCGAAGATAGCTACGAGAAAATACTGGTATGCAACATAATTTTTTCCCGAATTTAGGGGTCGACTTATACGCGAAATATACGGTATTTGTTTTCTAACAAAATCCCCCGTAAATTATGATGTGAGTCAATCATATCATTATTTTGCTAAAGGAAATAAGGTCAACTACTTCTAACAATGGCACCGTAGGAAACTTTATTTTACATATGTGGTGGCGTGTTAAGTAAAAGTGATAATATTAGTCGCCTGCGCCAGCTATGTATCATGCGCTCATGTTCCTCGATTCACCCCTTGAGGGGCGGTGGGATATAATTTATCCCACCTACGATCTATGAAGACTTACACCAGAAAAATTTTATGAAATTTTACTTTTCTAACTTTGGTGCAAAAAAGGTCGTAAAATTGCTTTTCCTTATTTTGAAATAAATGTTTTCTAATTTTCAGGCGGGAATTCAGCATTGTACAAACGTAATTGCTTGCCCTTCAAGGGGTTAATTAACGATTTGATCTCGAGAGGTGACTCGCATTCACCACTAGTGTTGCCACGTGTCCCGGGAAACTCAGAGCTCCAAATGCTCTGGACACTATTCTTTAATCAAAGATTAATTCTGCCCATAGATAAAGCGAAAAAAATTAGTTTAAAATACTGGTGCCCAGAGCATTTGTAGCTCTGATTTACGCGTTACACCAAGCAGGTGAGTGTGATTCACCTCTACAGTGGAAAAGATTAGAAAATTGAAATGCTGAAATATAATTATTCCTACACCGGTATAAATACAAAGTTAAGTGAAAATATTTAAGAAAGCCCTGTGTTATATGTTGTATAGATTTTTTGGAAATCTGTGTTCGTGTTACCTCTGTTTCTGTTGTGCAATGGCGATGAGTGCTGCGTTACTAGAAACTAAAGCGGTATAAGTAAGCGTTCTGTCTTAAATGGGAGACGTAACCGCAAGATTGAAGGCGAGGTCACATCAATCAAGGTCGCACGCCACGTAGCGGACGGGATGAACTACAGAAAGATGCCTAACTGTTTACTTCTTTATGGATAATCTATTAATTTCACTTCTATGAAATAACTGCGCTAAGTCAAAAGTCGCTTTTTCACTTGTTTGTAGCATTTATATTCTGACAGTATACCTGGAAACTATACCTGGCAATACCTCAACAAAACAAAATAAGGATTTATCAGTTAAATAATATCTATCAGACAACTTATTATTATTTTTTTCAATTAGCAGAAATATGTGTAGCATGTTTTGTTTTTTTCGACCATATAGCAGAATATTTTTCGAATTCTGTAAAGTTTAAGTTTTCAAAATATAATTTTAAATATTCTCTTTTTATGTACGCTTTCAACAGATGTGTCTTTTACATAGATTTAAATACTGTGAGAACAAATTTTGAATATTTGGAGCTAGTATGAAAGCTATTACGAATAAAAGGCGTGCTGCTATTCATTTTCTAAAATCATGAAGTGACATTTTTAAGATAATTAGTTTTTCAGAAAGAGCAATTTTCAATTATGTAATAAAAATGTCACTGAACTTGACATTAAGTACATGAAAAAGATAAGAATTACAGTATTATTTCAAAAATGCGGCATTCAAAAATCCGGCAACTTCAAAAATCTGGCATCAAAGTCATTTTTTCTCTCCCTTTTTTATTACACTTCGAACTTACGGGCGAAAGAAAAATAGCAGTTATTTCAGAGTTCGAAAGTAAAAGTTTGAAAAATAAATAATTGATTAAGAACAATACGTGTTTTCTTCTTATATCAGACAGGATTAGTTCATTGAGGAACAGTAAGTAAGTACAAGAAAACTTGGAGCTGTGAATATATGGCCGCAATAGAATCTCCAATAACGCTAGTAGCAGCTCAGGGGACAAAATCGAGGAACCGACAGTAGAAAATGTACCACTGAAAAATGCATAAATTTCGCAGAAGAATTAATATCCTCTTTATGGACAAACAAGACTGTATTTCCAAAATAGGTATTTTTTACTTGCATAAAATACACGAAAAACGGCGGTAAAGAACGACCAAAAAAACTGAAGCAAATAACATTAAATGTTACAGGAGAAGGTAAGGACTTTACTGTTTATTATGTTTTTTAAATTATTATTTGTAACATAAAAAATATCAATTACAGTAAGATTTTTTTAAACATTTATTTTTTCTTTCTTTTTCTTTTAAATCACATAATTATCACTTGGTCATGAATAAAATTATGAATAAAGGTGCCATTAGAAATATCTGAAATATTTTTTATATTCCTTCAGAAATCCGGAATTTTCAAAAATCCGACTTCTTCGCGGTCCGGCGATTAAAGATTTTTGAGGTTATACTGTACTTTAAAATGTTAATCTTGAAGTACGGCGTACTGAAGCATAGAACCTTATGCATATTTATGCAAACAGCAGCTGGTGTCAGTAAAAAAAGAAAGTTCAAATTTTCATTTTCTTGAAATATATTTATTTTTTAAGATGCGAGACACGACCTTTTCGATATTTAGAAAACCATGATGTACTAGATATAAGAGTGAAAAACATTACAGAATAATAAATAATAAATTTCTACATTGCCGTGCTATAAGTATTAATTGAAATACAATTTGATAGATGGTTACGCAGAAGCTAATGTAGGAGAAGATGGCCTAAAATGATCCTAGCGGGAAAAACGATCCACATAGGTTTCTTCCAGACAGGTCGCGCTATCTACAAGGTAACACATAATCTAGTTGTGCCAAGTGAAGAAGAAACAATGGCGGTATTCAAGCGATCGCAGTTACGCGTCTGAAAAGAATTCGTTGAAAAAGTGTTTTTTATAACATCTGTTATAAGATAAGCACTAACTTTCATATTTATTTAGATATACAGTCTTTCATGTACAGAAATATGATTTGGTTTACTTAATAGAGTATGTTTTTAGATGTGAATCACACTAGCTAAGTTTGTTATGTTTCTCGGCATCATCCAGTTATATGACCTAAAATAGACGGCCATGTTGCCGGGTAAAATGATCCATTACGTGGATCGTTTTACTACTATTTCATTGGGTGAAGAAAATCCGGTACCGCATCCTAGCCATTGTGGGAGGCAAATGTGTGACTGACCCAAACCTCTCTCCTTGAGTCCATGTGTTATCCTACGATCATAATTTCCAAATATTCCATTTTATTGTTTTTTCAAAATTATTTGTGACACTTTTTTATTTTAAATTTACATAAAATAAATTATGTATGCTATTTGATTGCAAAACTTATTTTATATCATTATGTATTGTCATAATTACTTTTATATCCGTTATTTTGCCAATAAAAAACAATTTACAATTATTTTTAAATAAAGGATCATTTTGCCCTTGGGTGAGGGTAAAATGATTCTTTGGACTCTTTTACAAATATCTATTTTTTTCATTACTCAATTTGGGTTTAAAATTTTATTAAAATATGTTTCTAATGTAAAATATAGTGTAAAACATATTAGCATAGGGCTAAAGTTTCACTGAAACAGTTCTGTTATTCTACCCAAGTTTTCCCCTTAAAGGGATTATTTTAGGCCACCTTCCCCTAATATAAAATAAAGCTCGCAAGGTACTATGATTTTTTTATTAACCCCTTAATTCTCGCTCCCGAGATATTCTCGGTCTGTGTCTTTTACTCAAATTGCTTGGTTCCCACCAGTTTTATACAATAGTGAAATTGGCTATACTTTAGTATCGTTTTTACTATCATTAAATAAGGTGAATATTTCTTTTTCATAAAAGTGGTGCCAATAAGTAATTTGAATTATTCAACCGTAATTTAATTCGAATTTAATTCTCGGGTTAATAAGGGGGCTCTGCATGCTATGAGCTACGCTCACCAAACCACGTTCATACACCGCAGATTCTAAAAACACACTGATTTGATTGGGTTTAAAAAGATTACAGAAAATTGAATTGGAATTAAAAAACCTGTTACGATCTCCTTGTTTCCATTCAATCCTTTTAACTGGAAAATTTTAAGGCGGAAACAGCTGCTGTTAAGACATCTAATGGCTGTTTTCATATATGATTAAATACGATCAGTTAAACATTTGAAAAGAAGCTAATACAAAATGTAAACAGAGTCTTTGCCTCCTGGCATTTTTAGCAATACTATGAGAAAAATATTTTAAATAAGACATTTTAAATGTATCGTTTTAAGTCTGGGGTAATTTTCACCAATGTTTTTTTTTCTCTTTTTAATGTTCACTTGAAAATACTTTTGTTGTTAGAAGGGAAATATTATTGTTTGCGCTGTCTTAGAATTGCTACAATAGTTAAAAAACTGTTTGGCAATATTATTAATTGCCCATTTTAAATATAATGTAATTTCTCCCATTTACTGCTTTTACATATATTGTTGAATGTATTATTTAAAAAAATATATTTTCTTTTTAATATTCACCTGAAAATATTTTTGTTGTTGTTGTTATTGGAAAAGAAATATTATTTCTGCTATCTTAGAACTGGCAACAAAAGTTATAAATATCATTTCGAAAAATGAAATAAACGTCTCGTATATATTTTTAAATGTAAACTGTTTGGCAATATTATTATTTGGCCATTTTAAATACGACGAATTTTCCTCCATTTACTGCGTTTAACGCATATTAATGTATTTATTATTTTAAAGTTTCCTTTCTCTTTTAATATTGCCGAGCAAGTACAATTTTTATGACATAATTGTCAATACTTTCCTGCTTTTAACACGTAAACATTTATGTCTAATTTTAAAGGGGTTTTTTCCTATTTTTAATAGTCACGTGTCAGTAATTTTTTAATTGAAAGGAAATATTACTATTATTTGCGCTGTTTTTACATTTGGCAATAATTTAAAATATTTTTTTTTTCTAAAATACTAGGGGGCTCGGCCCCCTACGAGCTACGCTCGCCAACCCCCGTCCAGACACCGCAAATTCTAAATGCATACTAATTTGGTCGGCTTTAAAAAGATTTCGAAAGATTGAATTAATTATTATTAATAATTAATTAATTAATATTGAATTAATATTTAATTTAAAAAACAGTGGCGATCTCCCTATAAACGAATTTCTATTCATTTCTCTTTGATTGGGGAATTTTAACGCCAAATCCGCTGCGGTACTACTTGATTATCCCGTCGACCAATTTCGCCAAATTATATAAATCGCCAAACCACTCGCCAAATTATACAAAGTGACGTAATTTTTATTTTAAATAACGAAATAACAAATAAATTAGTACAACATTAATAAAAATACAAATAAAAAGTCGAAATAAAAATAACTTGATGACGTAGACACGAGTAACAACATTTCAAAATAAGCTAATATAAAAGGAATTAAGTAAACAGAATCTTTGTCTCCTGGTATTTTTTAACAAAGCGAAAAGAAAGTTCTTTTAAATGAGACATTTTAAATTAATCGTTTTTAATCTGGCGTAATTTTGACCAAGCTATTCTTTCTCTTTTAAATATTCACGTGAAAATACTTTTGTTAGAAATGAAATATTATTTGCGCTTTCCTAACAAAAATAGTTGAAAAGATCCACTCAAAATATCAAATAAATGTCTAGCGCAATTTCTAAATTTAAACTGTTTTGCAATATCATTTTGTGTTCATTTCATGTAATAACTATAATGTGACGTAAATATGACGTAATTTCTCCTATTTAAGACTTCTAACGCATGTTAATGAATTTATTATTTTACAATATCCTTTCTCTTTAAAAATTCACGTGTATACTTTTTATGACGTAATTTTTAATAAGTTCCCGTTTTTTGTACATAATTATTTGATTCTAATTCCAAATGATTTTTTCTGTTTATAATAGTCACGTGTAAATAAACTTTTAATTTGAAGCAAACATTATTGTTTGCGCTGTTTATACATTTGGCAACAGTATAAATTAATACCATTTTCTAAAATAATGTAAAAAATATCTCTAGAAATGCTGAAAATTGGAATTTAAAATAGAAATAAAACCTCAAAAAATGAGTCAAAATAAAAAAAAATTAATGCAATCTGCACTCCGGCAAATTCTAACGCATAAAATGATCTAAAAATGATTGCACTGCCATGTATAGTTTTTGCTGCTAGTATAAACCTTTTTTAGTGGAACGATTTTGTCCAACTTTAGCATTAAATATCTCTTTAAATATTTCTTCGATTTGAAAACTGTCTGCATCAGCGTGTTTATCAAACATTTCTGTATAAAGCCACCGATTTTCATATTTTTGTATGCATTATTTTTCTTAATATTAACGAAGAAAGACCTCCGATCACAAAAAATTCAAAAATGGTGCCGGCGGTGACAGCGGTAGTTACTTCTTTTTAGAATAGAGAGATTAAAGAAATATCTCTTGAAATGATAAAAATTTGAAAAAAAAAAAAAAAACATAAAAATATTTCGTCAAATTAAAAAATCAATGCAGTCTGCATGCCGCAAGTTTATAATGCAAATCCTTAGAAAAAATGATTAAATTCCTATGTATAGTTTTTGCTCCTACACTGCTCAGCAAAAGTTTAGACACTGATGATTTTTAACCTTTAAATAAAAAGTACGAACAATTGGGTTATACAAATAGCTGTATTTATTTTGTAATATATTTCAAATGCTTTAGGACAAAAATAACTGTTTTAATGCAGTATATTATTTAATTTAACTGAAAAAAGTGATATTTGCATATTGCAAAAGTTTAGACACTTTTGTAATTTTTGGCAACTGTTGACGGAAAAACTCAAATTTCAAACTTATGACGTCACATGCATGAAGTATTTAAGTGCACCTCGCGATAATGTCGGTTAGTGAAGATGCCGCAAGCTAGAAATTTTCAGTCAGATGAAGTAATTAAAGCATGGAAGCTGAAATCGAAAGGGAAGGCTTTTTCAGAAATTTCAGCCACATTGAATCGTCCAAAGAAGTCTATCTATTAAGTACTGTCTAAGGGTGACTCTTTCAAAGCAAAACATAAATCTGGAAGGCCTCGTGTGGCCAGAAAACGAAATTATAAAAGGAACCATAAACTGGTATCTAGACAAATGATGACTGCTAATCGCATTAAAAGTGAGTCAGAGCTTTCTGTGTCAACTGTTACTTTGTAGATGAATTATAGAAAGATTTACATTAGTTTACATGAAAATGATAAAATAACCAGCCTTGAAATCTCACAACAAATTGACCCCTTTCCGTCGCGGAGTAATTCTGTTTATAAAACTAATGATATAATGGACTGAAATCAGAATTTATAAACGAATTTATTAGAAAGTACGAACTTGCTTATTAACACGTATATTATAAAAGGGAAATTTTAATTAATTCTTCTTGGTGCCGTCTGTCAGTTTTGGAATTAAAATTAAGTGTGCTTTTTAAGAACACCGCCCTCGAAAGAGTTAATGATTTGGGCCTCACTTTGTTTTAATTCTCAAGTATCTCTTGAGTTTCTCAATGGTCGCCAAGCAGCGTAAGACTACATACATACATTGGAAAGCCATTTGGTGAACTTTTAGCTCTTCCAAAGTATACATTTGAGCAAGATAATGCGTCTATTCATGCTGCATACAAATAAAAAAAAATAATTTATCTCTCAAAATATTACTGTTCTCGACTGGCCCGCGTGTAGCCCTGATCTGAACCCAATCGAAAACTTTTGTGGCATCATATCTCATACGGTTTATGCATTTTTTTGACAATACTCCCCAATAATGAACTTCGATCTGCTGTTGAACCTGTTTGGTACGAAATGGACTACCAAGAGATGCAGGATTTAGTTTTTTCGATGGGAACTCACATTGTTGCATTAATAGGAGACAATGCAGGTGCAGTTCGAATTTAATTTATGGATACTTTTCTGTTAACAGACAAATTGTCTATACTTCTGCTACAATGTTAAATTTGTTTTTTTTGTCATTATACATTATGTAATGTGTATAAATTAAAATTTATTGTTTGTGTATGAAAGATAAGTCCCCAGTAATATATGACAGTCTAGTTCCAACAATTCGTTACATACTTCTCACTAGACAAGCATAAATGATTATTGTCTAAACTTTTGCTGAGCACTGTATAAAACTTTTTTAATTCATCTATTTTGTCGAACTTTAACATTAAATATCGCTTAAAATAAATCTTTGATTTAAACACGGTCTGCTTCAGCGTGTTTATCAAATATTTCTCAATAACATTACCGATTTTCATATTCTTGAATGCAGTAGTTTTCTTAATAATAATTTTTGCGATTAACCCCTTAACGGTCGCATTAAATTACGGTTTAAAATACGGTTTCAAATTGCTTATTGGCACCACTTGTTTTGAAAAAGAAATTCTCACATTGTTTAATGACAAATAAAGTGATACCACAATAAAGCCAAGTGCACTATTCCATAAAACTGGTGGGAATCAAACAAATCTCAATAATTTGAATAAAAGACACAGCCCGTGAATATGACGGGAGCGAGAATTAAGAGGTTAAATAAAGTGATAAGTTCTGCAATACAAATATTAAAGAAAAAAATCTAATCTTAGATAGTGGTGCCATAACGCTAGGAATTTCTAAGGCGTATACGAGCCTGGATATTAGGCATCACGAAAAATACATGAAATGTTTGATAATTTATGCTAAATGATAGCTTTAATGGAATAATGTCATGGGAAAATTATTCAATAATTTTTAGTATAATAAGTTCAAAACATCATTGGAGTTGGTGTCGTGTAAAAGCAAGAAAATTCCCACGAACTGTTCTTGAAAATTAAATATAAAAATAAAATTAAATCTCTAAATATTTCAGCGTTTGAAATAATGTCATATTTAATAAATTATCTACTGAAATATGTTTCCAAATTACATGAAGAGTTGTTAATTTCCCGTAATTAGATTTACATAGTTCACGTTTCATGCAGAACTTTAATATTCTAAGGAGATTATTAATTTTTAGCAATAACTGAAACATGACTGGTATCAGCGGGTAAAACTCATTTGCATAGAAAAGTAAAATAACTTCATATACAGTAGCGCTCAAAAGTATTTTGGCAACCTTATATTCTCTTTTATTTTATTTAATATAAAAATGTAAAAGAAAGTACATTCCCTATAACTGAGAACACTGTGACTGCAGTTATTTAAATGTATCAAGTGTCAAGTTGTTTGTTTATATTCAGCGCCACCGAAGAAATATGACTCCGCCTTAGCTCAAAAGTATTTTGACAATTAGTTTGCATTTAATTGTTGAAGGTGTCAGTGGCGCTATAGCTTCGATTAGTGTTTTTATTGCCTTATTGTGATTATTTTTAAGGATCAGGAATGCCGAAAAGTAAAAAAAAAATATTGAAGTGATTCTAGAAAAGCCGCTGTAAATGCCTTTAAGAAAGGTGGACTGCAAGCAGAACTAGCTCGGTCTTTTAACCTGTCTCGGCAACTTGTTATTACATGGAATAAAGTTTTTAATGAACAGAAATACATCGAAAATAAGTCTCAAAGTGGCCATCCGAAAAAAACAACTTGAAATATTGACTATATTATAAAAATGATATCCACAAGTGATTGTCGTAAGTCCGCTGTAATAATAAAAAATGGGTTGAAAGAAAATTACTGCATTGACATACACGTTTCATCAGTCAAACGACGCCTAAACCTCTATGGTTTACATGGTAGAAGACCAGCAAAAACACGTTTGTTATCTACTAAGAATAGGAAGGCTAGAGTTGCATTTGTAAAACAGCATAACCCATTCAGGGGCAAAGCAATTCTATTGCGAAAGTATTGAAATTAATGATTGACACCGGAATTTGAAAACAAATTTATTTTTAAATAAGAAAAAAGCTGTATTTTACTTTATAATAAACCGAATTTTTTTAAACCAAAATTCTGGTGTCAGTCATTAATTTCAACACTTCAGCAATAGCATTGCTTTGCCCATGAAAGGGTTATGTCGTTTTACAAATGCAACTCTAGCCTTCCTATTCTTAGTAGATTAGAAACGTGATTCTGCTGGTCTTCTGCCATGCAAACCACAGAGGTTTAGGCCGTCTTTTGACAGATGAAACGTGTATGTCTATGCTGTAATTTTCTTTCAGTTCATTTTTTATTATTACAGCGGACTTACGACAATCACTTGTAGATATTATTTTTATAATACAGTCAACATTACAAGTTATTTTTTTAGATGGCCAATTTGAAGCTTATTTTCGATGTATTTCTGTTTATTAAAAACTTTATTCCATGTAATAACAAGTTGCCGAGACACGTTAAAAGAACGAGCTACTTCTGCTTGCAGTCTACCTTTCTTAAGTGCATTTACAGCGGCTTTTCTAGAATCACTTCAATATTTTTTTACATTTAGGCATTCCTTATCCTTAAAATTAATCAAAATAAGTCAATATAAACACTAATCGAAGCTATAGCGCCACTGACACCTTCAACAATTAAATGCAAACTAATTGTCAAAATACTTTTGAGCTAAGAAGGAGTCGTATTTCTTCGGTGGCGCCGAATGTAATCAAACAAGTTTAAATTTGATACATTTGAATAAGTGCAGTCATAGTGTTCTCAATTATAGGGAATATATTTTCTTTTACATTTTTATATTAAATAAAATAAGAGAGAATATAAGGTTGTCAAAATACTTTTGAGCGCTACTGTATTAATTATGATTTTAAAAATTAATATTGTAATAGTTTTACAAACGATAAACTATGATAACTTAATTTCAAAGAAGCTAGTTATATTGTGTGTGTGTGTGTGTGAAACAAAGGTGAAAGTTACATAGATTCAATTATTAAGCACACGTAAAAAGAGGCGGGGGGGGGACTTCTTCTTTGATCTAAAATTCAAGTGATTTTTCCGACTTTTTTGATTAGTAAAAAATGACATATCAGCTTCGGCTTTTTTGCTTTACCTGTATTGATCTTTCGATTACATATTTTTTGGTGTATAAAAAATGGATAATATGCGTTGTGCAGTGGGGAATTGAATTCAAGACTTCGCTCATTTAGACTTTAAAAGTAATGTAATGTCATTTTCCCGATCATGGTCATAGAGGTTTCCGAAACGTCGACTTAAAGTATTTTAATTTAATTTTACTGTTCGTTTAGTTTTAACTATTCAATATTGTGTATACATCAATTAGTAACATAATTATATATTTTCCTTTCACGATAAAATTATACAGAAGGAATTTTAGTTTAGAAAATTCAAAAACGTTTGTCATATATTAAATAAAAAATTAAAATCAACAATTTCTGGTGTTAGTTTTCAATTTTTGAATGGAACAGAAATTTCTGAAATGAATTTTTTAGACGCAGACTGGTTAATTAAAGCAATTCCCGTATATAAACTACTATGTAGTAAATTTCTTTTGCGCTGGAGAACTATTGAATAACATTTGTTATATTAAGTCTCAAAATATAAATGAAGTACATTAAGAATTATTACAGTACATTAATATTATTATTAATGATTAATTATTAGTACATTAATAATTGAATTCAAGAATTTGCTCATTTAAACTTTAAAAGTAATGTAACGTCATTTTCCCGATAATGGTCATACAGGTTGCCGAAACGTCGACTCAAAGTATTTTAATTTAATTTTACTGTTCGTTTAGTTTTAACTATTCAGTATTGTGTATGCATCAATTAGCAACATACTTATGTGTTTTCCTTTCACGATAAAATTGTACAAAAGAAATTCTAGTTTAGGAAATTTAGAAACGTTTGTCATATATTAAATAAAAAAATTAAAATCACTTTCTGGTGTAATTTCTCAATTTTTGAATGGAATAGAAATTTCTGAAATGCATTTTTTAGACGCAGACTGGTTAATTAAAGCAATTCCCGTATATAAACTACTATGCAGTAAATTTCTTTTGCGCTGGATAACTATTGAATAACATTTGTTATATTAAGTCTCAAAATATAAATGAAGTACATTAAGTATTCAGATAGAAACTCCATAAAATTCTTTTCAGTATCGCACATTTAACATTATTATGCGAATAAATGTCATCGTAGTAGAACTAGTTTCTTCCGGTGATAAGCCGGCTATTTACATAAAGGCATAGCTGCCAACTTGTACGGATTTTTCATACCGCTAAAATTTAATAGTAAACTTTAGCTAATTGAATCGCCAAAATTCAAAAAGTTTAAAGTTTAAATCTCTCTATTCTAAAAAAAAGTAACTACCGCTGTCACCGCCGCCGCCGGTTTTGAATTTTTCGTGACAGGAGGCCTTTCTTCGTTAATATTAAGAAAAATAATGCATACAAAAATATGAAAATCGGTAGTATGATACAGAAATGTTTGATAAATACGCTGATGCAGACAGTTTTCAAATCAAAGAATTATTTTAAGAGATATTTAATGCTAAAGTTGGACAAAATCGTTCGACTAAAAAAGTTTTATAGGAGCAAAAACTATTCATAGGAATTTAATCAATTTTAGACCATTTTATACGTTTGAAGTTCCCGGTGTGCAGACTGTTTTTCTTTTTTTAATTTGACTAATTTTTTGAGGTTTTATTTCTATTTTAAATTCAAATTTTCAGCATTTCTAGAGATATTTTTTACAGATTTTAGAAAGTGATATTAATTTAAACTGTTGCCAACTGTATAAGCAGTGGAATCAATAATGTTTGCTTCAAAAAAAATATTTATACTTGTAAATAAATTAAAAATTTATTTACACGTGACTATTATAAACAGAAAAAAAAAACATTTGGAATTAGAATTAAATAATTATGTACAAAAAGCAGGAACTTATTAAAAATTACGTCATAAAAACTATAATTACACGTGAATTTTAAGAGAGAAAGGAATTTGTAAAATAATAAATTTATTAACATGCGTTAGAAGTCTTAAATAGGAGAAATTACGTCATATTTACGTCACATTACAGTTATTACATAAAATTAATACAAAATAATATTGCAAAAAGGTTTAAATTCAGAAATTGCGCTAGACATTTATTTGATATTTTGAGCGGATACTTTTCAACTATTTTTGTTCGAAAGCGCAAATAATATTTCATTTCCAACACAAGTTTTTTCACGTGAATATTAAAAAGAGAAAGAATAGTTTGGTCAAAATTACGTCAGATTAAAAACGATTAATGTAAAATGTCTCATTTAAAAGAACTTTCTTTTCGCTTTGTTAAAAAATACCAGGAGACAAAGACTCTGTTTACTTAATTCCTTTTACATTAGCTTATTTTGAAATGTTGTTACACGTGTCTACGTCAAAGACGAAAACAGCGATTGACATATGTATTTTTGGTACTACTTAGTTATCCCGTCGACCAAAAATCTATCATTCGCCAATCTATAAGATTAAATGCCAATAATCGTTGATCGTAAATGTCACATTAACTTGACTTTAAGCAAGTTACACGTGTCTACGTCATCAAGTTATTTTTATTTCGACGTTTTATTTGTATTTTTATTAATGTTGTACTAATTTATTTGTTCTTTCGTTATTTAAAATAAAAATTATGTCAGTTTGTATAATTGGCAGTGCTTTGGCGATTTATATAATTTGGCGAAATTGGTCGACGGGTTCATCAAGTAGTACCGCAGCGGATTTGGCCTTAAAATTCCCCATTCAAAGAGAAATGAATAGAAATCCGTTTATAGGGAGATCGCCATTGTTTTTTAAATTATAATTCAATCTTCCGAAATCTTTTTAAAGCCGATCAAATTAGCGTACTTTTAGAGTCTGCGGTGTCTGAACGGGGGTTGACGAGCGTAGCTCGTAGGGGGCAGAGCCCCCTAGTAAGTCAAAAATTTCTATTAAACTTTAGTGGTAAGAAAAATCCGTACAAATTGGCAGCTATGATAAAGGCCTTTCAATTTAGTTGAAATGCGGATAGTACAAAACCGATTTAGTTTTGTTAGCAGTATTGGACCCAGTAATTCTTTCAATTCTGCTTTCAAGGGATTTAACTTCATTTTCGAATTAGCCGATAATTCAAATTATTCAAATTTGAATTAAAAGGAGTCTATTGTGTAAATATTATTGGGTGATTTCAAAAGTCCGTGCCCGATTTCCAATGCATCGTGTTTCGAAGTGTATCCGAGTTGTTTTAAATGCAGTCGAATTATCACATTTAGTCTCTGCGCAATCTCTTCAGTGGTAATCCGTGGATTATTATCTCTCTATTCTGAAAAAAAGTAACTTACGCTGTCACCGCCGCCGCCGCGCCGGCTTTGAATTTTTTGTGACCGGAGGTCTTTCTCCGATAATATTAAGAAAAATACTGCATACAAAAATATGAAAATCGGCGGTATTAAAGAGAAATGTTTGATATATACGCTGATGCAGACAGTTTTCAAACCGAAGAATTATTTTAAGAGATATTTAATGCTAAAGTTGGACAAAATCGTTCCATTAAAAAAGTTTTATAGTAGCAAAAACTATACATGGGAATTAATTCATTTTTAGATCATTTTTTACGTTAGAATTTACCGGTGTGCACACTGCATTCACTTATTTTATTTGACTCATTTTTTGAGGTTTTATTTCTATTTTAAATTCAAATTTTCAGCATTTCGAGAGATATTTTTTACTTATTTTAGAACATTGTACTATATTAAACTGTTGCCAACTGTATAATAACTGCAAATAATAATGTTTGCTTCAAATTAAAAATTTATTTACACGTGACTATTATTAACAGAAAAAAAAACTTTCAAATTAGAATTAAATAATTACGTGTGAAAAGCAGGAACTTATTGAAAATTAAGTAAATAAATAAATAGAAATGCATAATTCATCTTTTTACCAATGAAAAATTTAAAATTACTTCATAAAAACTATATTTACACGTGAATTTTATAAGGATATTGTAAAATAATAAATTCATTAACATGCGTTAGAATATACATGCAAAGCGATATAAGTAAGCGTCCTATCTTAAATGGGAGAAGTAACCGCAAGATTAAAAGCGAGGTCACATCAATCAAGGTCATGCGCTAATTAGCGGATGGAGTGTGAACTACAGGTAGATACCTAACTGTTTTCTGACTGAAACCACAAAAATTTTAAAGTTTTTTTTCACCTTGATTAATAACTGAAGTGCCTCTGATAAGGCAAAGAATACTTCGCGGTGTTAAGTGCGTCAGGATGCCTTTCACGCTACGCCATTATTTTGCAATAAATGTGGCAAACAAAACTCACCTCCATGAGTGACTGAAGATTTAGAAAATACGCGCCGCACTAAAAGCCCGCGTATGTGAATTATCACTCAGTCCACAAGATGGCGCAACTGTGTTAATTTACGCCTGATTCCAGCATTAAGTTTGTTCGCTTACTTATAACGCTTTGTATACATGCGTTGCAGTAGTAATCCGTGCATTATTATTCACTAAATTAACGGATTAACTCATTATCAGTACCAGAATATCGTCAGAGCGACTTTTATCGTTTAAACTAGTGATGTGCAGAATGAATGATTTTACTACCGAATGAATCTTTCGGGCATGCGCAAATACATAGTAACCAATATTTTTATATACAGTAAAACCTCGCTAAAGTGACCACGTTCTGTTCCAATAAAAATTGGTCTCTCCGAGTGGTGGTCTCTTAACCCTTACCGGTGCGGAGTAATTCTGTTTATAAACTGATGAAATAATGGACTGACACCGCAATTTATAAACGAATTTATTATAAAATACGAACTTGCTTATTTTCATGCATATTATAATAGAAAAATTTTAGTTAAATATTCTTGGTACCGTTTGTTAGGTTTGGAATTAAAATTAGGTGTCCTTTTTTAAGGACACCGCGACGGAAAGGGTTAATGACGATCATGTTTGAATGGAGATTTTAATGGTTGAAAAAAGGTAACAATTAACGTTACTAAAATTTATTTTTCACATTAGGAAAAAATATAAAACTTTAAATGTCAAAACAAAATTTAATTACATAAGTTAATTACTGCAGAGTTTAATAAAAAATAATACATTGACGAATGCTTTGATTTTGCGGTTTTATCTTTTATAACTTTCATTTCCAATTCCTTTCGAAATTATGTAAATAAATGATTTTTTTTTTTTTGGACGGGATCAAATTATGACGATTTCATTAACTTATCTATTTCTTTCGGAGTTTCCTGACAGAATAGGGCAGGGCAGTTTTTTGACTGCCATTCTTAGTTCGTCATCAGAGTTAAATTCATTGCCTAAAAAGGCACAAAGGGGTTTAAACACTTAAAATTTACGGAATTAAAAAAAAATCTAAACTTAGTTTAGAAGTTTGGTGAATAATGCGCTCTCCGGAATTATTTTTCTAATAAAACCTTCTTCAAGCGACCAGGAAAAAACGGAATTTGTTTCATTTTCTTCAAAGAATGTGGTCTCTAATGGAGGGAGTTCGGGATGGTCTCTGAATGGAGGTAAAATTAGTATTGAGCCTATGGCAACAAATTTTGTTCCATCAAATAATGATCGTTCAATAAGGTGGTCGCGCAGGGAGGTGTCACTGTATTTTTTATCAATTACCACCCAAAAGTTTGTAAAGAGAAAAGAAGCAAAATCATAGTTGCCAGCTTTCGTAATACTTTTAATCAATTTATCTTCAGAATTTTCGAAGATAAAAATAATTTTTATACTTTTCTGGACTTCTTAAATTACTCGTATTTCTAATTAAAATAAGAAACTTCTTTTTTGATGCTTTTTTTTTTTTTTTTTTTTTTTTTTTTATCGCAATTGAATTTTTAATAAACGAAGATTGGCCGTTGTGCCCGAAGGATTCATTCGAATAGTAAAATTGTTCGTTTTGTCCGTCACAGGTTTAGACTGAAATCACCATTTCGAAATCGACAAAACCACTTTTTAACTGTCCAAAGAGCGGGAGCACGATCGAAATAAACGTCTTGAATATTTTTTTAGCACGTCCATCACTCACTCCTTTTTTTAAACTTATATAACATAACATGGTGAAAATTTAACTTTTCATGTTGTTGATTTTCAATATTAAAATTCCACACGAAATGATGTAATTTTTTTTTTACATTATGTTCACTCACGACACGTGTAGAGAACTGCCAGTTAACCCATTAACCGCCAAAACTATACCATAACTATCATCAACTTTTTTGCAGAATAACGTTTCCCACCACAAATTTTGAAAAAAAATCTTCCTTTTATTTAATGATAAAAGTTTCTCTTGTTAAATAAGGCATTTTTTTTTAATTTATAAATAGTGGTAGCACAATAGTAAATTTAAGCATGGACATTTATTTCTACCGTTGCGTGAACGCAACACCAGCGGATATTGGGTTAATAATATAGTTATAAAATAAACATCAGGACAGTCAAAATTGCATGTTTCTACCATCTATGAAATAGGGTACGAACTTTTGCAATCACCCAATATAAATCGAACTTTTCATATATAACTCTTAAACTTCCCCATAGAACGAACATTTATATCAATAGCAATCACTTATGTTTGGTTCCATCAAGCTAAATATGCAAGAACGTGTCATAAACATCTGTTAAAACCCCTTGAGGGGCGGTGGGATATATTTTATCGCACCTACGATTAATGAATATTCGCACCAGAAAAATTTTATGAAATTTTACTTTTGTAACTTTTGTGGAAAAAAAAGTCGTAAAATTGCTTTTCTTTTTTTTGAAATAAATTTTTTCTAAATTTTCGGTGGGAATTCAGCATTACACAAACGCAATTGTTTGCCCCTCAAGGGATTAAAAGGAATCCGAAATCTTTCGAAAAGCATGAAAAAGTGAAATGAAAGGAAGGAAAGTACGAATACGGAATCTGTCCAATATAACAGCTGCCGTCCACCAAGTTAATGAAAAACAAAATATGGTCGCTGTAAGAAAAATATAGTTCTGTCATCACACTCCTAGACCTAAGATAAAAAGCCTTGAGTTTCTTTCAGAAATATTTCTTCTTTGTTCTGCAATAAAAACTATCGATGTTTCTCTATGTTTCCTGATGTGTAGAAATGCGGTAATCGTTATTGGATAATCAGGGGTGTAAAAATCTAAGCGCCATCGGGAGGTCTCTCACCACTAAATTTTATTCGTTATATTTTGTCTAAATTTTTTGCATGAATGCTAATAAAATTAATCGTGAGAGACTACCCGCTGGCGCATAGATTTTTACACCCCTGTAGATAACAGAGGTTTCAGTTTTTAATTCTTTTTGGAAACATTTTATTGACGCCATAATTAGAAAACTGGCGACAGCAATTGCAGGGCTCTCTGATGGTCCGCTTTTTTATATAAGTATTTTCTTAATTTTTTTTTCTTGCAATTTTGGCAGAAATTGCCTCAGGAAGATAACACTAGCAAAAATGTTGTAAAAATCTGCCATGAAATTTTCTGTTGAAAAATATTGGTATACAATTGGCGGACCATTTGGGAGCCCTACAATTGAATCTGCTGAAACAACCATAAATAAGTATAAAAGTAAAAATAATTGAACAAAAACCCTCTTTTATAAGAATTCAATGTTTATCTTCTAAACCACGCTATTTTTTCCTGTAATTCATGTTATTTTCTCAAAAATTTCCGCTTCAACACAATAACCCCTTGGGGACGAGCGTCACGAATGCGTGCCGCATGAAGCGCTCAGAATCCTTGTTTTTCCTCACCAGTAAAATTTTACTGTAAATTTTGCCTTATTTAATCAGCGCATTTTCTCGATTCAAGAAGACACAAATTTCTGTTTTTAAAAAACGGTGAAAATAGATTAAAAATTTCGTAAAAGGCTCCCGCCCCGAAGGGGTTAATTTGGCGAGAGCAACTTTTTAAAATTATCTATTCAATATTTTAAAATTATTTAGCGAGCGTATAATATAATTTCACTTATATTAAAACATTAAATGATAAAAGAGGACTTTTTTTAAATTTTAAGCTCTTAATTTTTTATTCATATTTTCCAGTTTTTAATGTTTAAAATATTTTGTTAATGCAGTTTCGCAGCGATTTGGCATATTTTGGCGAGGGAGATTTGGAGCATATTTAACTCCATAGTTCAAACTCGAATACAATTGTAACCATAAATAATATTTTAAAATAGCAATTAAAGCCTTTGTTCAGGAATATTAAAAAGCAGTAAACCAACGTTTAAAATGCACAAATAATGCGTGAAAAGCAGCAAACAGCTGTTTCGAATCTACAGCGAGATTCTTCTTCAGTGCAGGATAGGGAAAAAGGAACAGCCTGCTAGAAAAAACAAGGCTGAGCAAAATGATAGACAGAGACGCGCTGGCTTATATACAGTACGGGTAGGGAAGGCGCCAGAAACAACCAATGAGAGAGAAGCAGTGGAAACGACTGGGTGGACAAGTAGCGACATCTACCGGAGAAGGAGAGAAAAAGAAACCAAAAAAGGGGAAATTAAATTAATGCTTTCCAAATATTTGGAAAATCAGGAGTACTAGATAAGTCATTGACTAAAGAGTGAGAATTTTTAATGATGTGGTAAGCTTCCCAAAAATCAAGATCAAGGTTAGAAGAATTATTTTGGATAATGGTGGCTGAGGAAAAATCGAACCTATGTTGAGAAGGCCAAGAATGTTGAGCAATAGAAGAATGTTTGAGTTCCTGATTTTTAACATAACCTTCATGCTGTTTTAAACGAAATCTAAGAGCCCGTTTAGTCTGGCAAATATAAGAAAGGCCACACTGGCAAGAGATTTGGTAAATATCCCAGTTATCTAGGCGATCAACGAGGTGTTTGAGATTTGAAAAAGCGATTTTATTAACAGGAGAAAATATAACATTAAAATCAAACCTTCTTAAGATTTTAGCAACTTGCTGACTGATTTTAGGAAAAAATGGTAACACAACTGGAGTATTAGAGTTGGAATTAGAATGCTTTTCAGAATGGACTGATTTCGTCAATTTCTTATAAATAGAATCAATAATATTAGAGGAATAACCACGATCATCAGCAACAGCTTTGAGGTAATTAAGTTCAGCACTAAGTAACTGAGGAGTGGAACAAAATTAGATTTCGTTTAAATGAGCATGAAGGTATGTTAAAAATCAGAGGCACAAACGTTCTTCTATTGCTCAACATTCTTGGTCTTCTCAACATAGGTTTGATTTTTCCTCAGCCACCATTATCCAAAATGTTCTTCTAACCTTGATCTTGATTTTTGGGAAGCTTACCACATCATTAAAAAATCTCACTCTTTAGTCAATGACTTATCTAGTACTCCTGATTTTCCAAATATTTGGAAAGCATTAATTTAATTTCCCCTTTTTGGTTTCTTTTTCTCTCCTTCTCCGGTAGATGTCGCTACTTGTACACCCAGTCGTTTCCACTGCTTCTCTCTCATTGGTTGTTTCTGGCGCCTTCGCTACCCGCATAGGGTATATAAGCCAGCGCGTCTCTGTCTATCACTTTGCTCAGCCTTGCTTTTTCTAGCACGCTGTTCCTTTTTCCCTATCTTGCAATGAAGAAGAATCTCGCTGTAGATTCGAAACAGCTGTTTGCTGCTTTTCACGCATTATTTGTGCATTTGAAACGTTGGTTTACTGCTTCTTAACATAAATAATATTGTCACTTTACCATCTGCAGCTTGCTAAAGAATATATTGCTTAAAATACATCTTTGATTTATAATTAAGTTCTAAAAATTGTAACATGTTCTATTATCAACTTCAAAACAAGCAATTTTTATAATTCCAGAATATCATAAAGTGAGTGCAAAATCGAATGCCAAATTGAATCTTTACATATAAAAAACAAAGTTTATGTGGAAGATCCTTCCTAGAGACATTAAAAAGTAGTCGCCAGTGCATCAATGCACATGTACCTCCCACTAAGTACACTTTAGCTTTATCGGGGTACCACGCGTACCACCGGCTGTCACGCTACACATAATTTTAATTATTATATTTTTATACATGATAATTAAATAACTTTATTTTATTCAAGTGCGATGTAAATGGCCGTCTGTCACTCTCTGTAACGGTACACAGAAAATATATTTCAATAACCCTTTTTACACATTTAGTAAATGTCACTAAACTAATTAATTAATCTTTAACCACTTGAGGAGCAAGCAAAAATGTCTCTAAATATTGAATTCTTACTGGAATAATAGTAAACCTTTATTTTTAAATAAAGAAAAGCAATTTTCCACAGATTTTCCTCCAAAGTTAAAAATATAAAATTTAGTTAAAATTTTCTGGTGAGAATCTTGTTTAAATTAGGTGGGATATATTTTATCCCAACGCCCCTCAAGGGGTTAAAAGGCGCCGTTTGTGCAGAGCAAATACTTTATTTTAATTCGAAACTGATAAACGGTATTATCAATTTTCACTGTAGAATGCACGTGAAAACAAGCATTTATCATATATACTCGCGTATAAGTCGACCCCAAATTCGAGAGGAACAAAAGGCTGAATACCAGTATCTAAAAAAAGTTATCTCCGTCTTATCTAAATGCAGAATTTGCTGATATTAAATTAGGCGAAGATGGCTGCGAGAAAATACTGGTATGCAACATAATTTTTTCCCGAATTTAGGGGTCGACTTATACGCGAGCATATACGGTATTTGTTTTCTAACAAAATCCACCGTAAATTATGATGTGAGTCAATCATATCATTATTTTGCCAAAGGAAATATGGTCAACTACTTCTAACAATGGCACCGTAGGAAACTTTATTTTACATATGTGGTGGCGTGTTAAGTAAAAGAGGTAAAATTAGTCGCCTGTGACAGCTCTGTATTATGTGCTCATGTTCCTCGATTAACCCCTTGAGGGGCGGTGGGATATAATTTATCCCACCTACGATCTATGAAGATTTACACCCGAAAAATTGTATGAAATTTTACTTTTCTAACTTTGGTTCAAAAAAGTCGTAAAATTGCTTTTCCTTATTTTGAAGTAAAATTGTTCTAATTTTCCGGTGGGAATTCAGCATTGCACAAACGTAATTGCTTGCCCTTCAAGGGGTTAATTAATCATTTGCTCTCGAGACGTGTCCCGGGAAACTCAAAGCTCCAAATGCTCTGGACACTATTCTTTAATCGAAGATAATTTTGCCCTGAGATAAAGCGAAGAAAATTACTTTAAAATACTGGTGCCCAGAGCATTTGTAGCTCCGATTTACGCGTTACACCAAGCAGGTGAGTGTGATTCACCTCTACGGTGCAAAAGATTAAAAAATTGAAATGCTAAAACATAATTATTCCTACACCGGTATAAATACAAAGTTATGTGAAAAATATTTAAGAAAGCCCTGTGCTGAGTATTGTATAGATTTTTTTGCAATATATGTTCATGTTACCTCCGTTTCTGTTGTGCAACGGAGATGAATGTTTCAATACATTCGTACATACCAAAGCGATATAAGTAAGCGTTGTATCTTAAATGGGAGAGGTCACATCAATCTAGGTCGCACGCCACATAGCGGACGGGGTGAACTACAGAAAGATGCCCAACTGTTTACTTCTTTATGGATAATCTATTAATTGCACATCTATGAAATAACTGCGCAAAGCCAAAAGTCGTGTTTTCATTAGTTTCTAGCATTTACATTCTGACAGTAATAGAATACTCTATTAATTTTTATTCGTGTTTTTTGACTTATTTATTATAGTTAATTATTTAAATAAAAACAATTCTTTTTAGAACTAATATTATTTGTTAAAATGGCAAAATGTTGGCCATCGAATAACTGTAATTTTCGAAATTGTAAGAAAATCCTTTTTCTTATAGGATTCATATCTGTCCTTTTCAAAGAGTAAAACAAGTTAGTTACGCATTTTAATTTTAATTTATTAAAAAAGATAAAATATTATTTAATATATATTATCAAATGTTGTTGATTTAAATACGCTCGATTTTAATTATTTTCTTTTAATGAAATGAAAAATGACTCATAAAAATTAATAAGTAGTTAATGCGTAAAGTTTGAATTTTGTAGTCTTATTTTTTACTCAATTCTTGATGTGCTAAAGTGATAAAAAATGATATACACGGTTGTATTCCCGACGAGAATACAAGGTTTATGAATGTTTAGAACATGCATAGAATTTAATTATAAGTAAAATATTCAATTTTAAGTCCTTTTTTTTTCGCTTCTCACGCGCAAATGATAAATTTACAATATTCTCTTAATCGCATTGCAATCATCTTATTTAAATAACACATATTTCATTCATTTCATTTAAAACTCATTTCATTTTATATTCCGAATCACTTTAATTTAAAATGCTTGCATTAAATGTTGTACCATTAAACGAGCAAGTGTTGTTCATTTATTTGTTTAAGTATTTTGCGAGTCTAGGCAATAACTTCAATAATTTTCCTAAAATCGCCAGATTAGATTTTTTTTTTTTTTTGAAACAGACAAAGCCATTTAGAGAATCCCTGTTAAAAATTCAATTACGAATTTCAGATTGTTACTTACTCACAGAAGATGAATCTTATTTGCCAGATTTATTTCAAAATATTTTTGTTACAGCTTGTTTTCATAAAAACATGCGTATTAAAAAAAAGAAGTCGCAATGTCATTTTAGTTATTTAGTTTAATTGTCATTTTAAGGGCAAAAGACAGTAATGCTTCCGTAGCATTAGTGCTTTTCTCTCGAAATTAAAATGATATTGCGACTATTTTTTTAAATGTGCATAATTTTATCAAACAAGCTGCAATAAAAATATTTTGCAATAAATCTGGTAATCAAGATTCATCTTTCATAAGTGAGTAAAGATTCAGAAAATATGCGCAGATAGTAGATATTCTGCCATATGACGTCAGACTGAAAACCCGCGTATTTACATTATTTACCCCGTCCACCAGATGGCGCAGCTGTGTCAATATACTCCAGATTCCAGTATTGACATTGTACGCTTATTTATATCGCTTTATACTAGATTAATTTTAACACAATTATTCCAATTGGTTAAAATTAATCTAGTTAATTGGGTTAAAATTAATCTAGTATAATTTCGTATCCAGCGATTTCTGGAGTTCCATTACCTGAGATTTATTCTGTTGAGCTGAACCAGGTTTCAGACCAGATCCTATAATCATTAAGGTTAGCTGGGTGAAAAAGTTCCATCAGTTTCCTCCGGGATAGCTCAGATGGCAGAGCACTGGCGGCTTCAGCCAGGAGATCCCTAGTTCGAATCCTGGTCCGTACATTTTTCGCCCAGTTGGAAATTTACATCTAATATTATATAGCTTTGCAAGAAACTTGTAATGTTTTGCCGTTTAAATGCTGGATTCCAGGGTTGCCACTCTGACCTTCCTGTTTTGAATCAGAGTATCTGTGTTCATAGCGGAAATTTAGAATAGTAATTTTGTTTTATTAAATGACAGTCATGATAAAATCTTCTTCGGAATTTCTAAATCGAGCATAAATATGCCCGACAAATAATAATTATCTGTTAAAATTTCTATACCATTCCATTTAATCACGCTCGAGATCTCAGATTGAGGAATTCAATATCGATGACACAAGTTTATTTCTTTTTCAGAATGAACTATTAGAGGTGATATAACAGAGAAACTGACAACAAACATTGTCTGTGATAATTCTCATAAAAATGGTTATTACTCGATATATTTATCTCAGTTTTGTATACAGTTGTGCTATAATAATGTTGTACGTTTTGTGAAAGTAAAAGAAAATTAAGCTAGGGGAAAACGTTGGAAAATTTTAACTGCCACTCCATTTGAATATTCGAACATTTTTTGTCTCATTTTAATCGTACATAAAGGTGGAGTGGGTAAATACAAGTAAAGTACAGGAAAATTTGAGGAATGTAAAATTTAACAAATGTACTTCCGCAGGCCTAAGTGAAATGAAATACTTGATTTGGCTTTACTGATAACTATTTTTTCTTCAAAATTTTAGAGTTTTAAGATAAAAAAAAAATTGTCGTTGAAAAATATGCTTTTCAAGGTAGTGAATTTATTTTGCAATGAATTTTGACATTTATTAAAAAATAATTTTTTTTTTCAATACCAAACAACATTTTAAAATTGTGGAAATAAACCTATGTAACTGTTCAGGAACACATAATACAGAAGAGTAACATGAAAGAAAATAAGTTGAAACTGGCGTGAATCAATAAGAACTAAAAGATCTTCTTAAAACACCATCAAAAACTTTTAAATGCGCTGGGCCTTACGAAAGATCTGAGTTTTTCATCGTCAGGCGCAAAAAAGACGTGCTTCTACTATGAAAGTAGCAGCAAGACTGAAAAGAAGGATAAGGGAAAGAAAACAAGCTGAAGAAACACCCAATAGGAAAGTAGACATCAACAGCCAATAGGAATACAGAAGTCAACAACCAATCCCAGAAGAGCATAATCCAAAACAAAAGAACACAGAGTAGAGGGGGAATAAGGAAGCAAATTAGAAATCAAATTAAAATCAAATTAAAATAAATTAAAAATAAATTATAATAAAATGAAACCACATACATATATTAAAATAGGGGAAAAGGTGAAATTAAAAAAAATAATAATAAAGTGTAAAAACAGATTAATATTAATTAATACAAAAATAAATTATATGGTAGCTGCAAGCTTCCAAGCTGCAGAGAGCATTGAGGAATCGGATTTATCTATGTGCACCAATTACTGCGCATTATATATATTTTTCGAAAATATTAAATATCGTACCTTTTTTAAAGGTAGAAAATTACCATATTGTAAAAGAAAATAAAAGCATGGAAATAACATCAAAACGGGCTGAACAAATCGTCTTTACTGATTTTGTAAGCACTGCACTTTTCTTAACAAATTATTCCACTTTAACACATTCACGCCAGCGTGCATCACCGGTGGGTCACGCTTGACTGCCGCATCGGTCGGCGTGCATCACCGGTGGGTCACGCTTGACTGCCGCATCGGGCGGCGTGCATCACCGGTGGGTCACACTCCACTGTTCCATAGAAGGCGTGTACTACAGGTGGGTCACACTCGACTATGCCATAGACGGCGTGCACTACAGGTGGATCACACTTGAATATTCGAAAATTAAGTAGTAAAAACAATTCAATATTATAAATCTTATACATTCACTACGGGAAACGAGAATTCTCGTTTTCATTCAAAAGATATCATTAACTAAGAGCGTGGCTTCTGCCTTACAGAAAATGAATTTATATGATATTGTCCATATTTCTTTAGATTTTAAGACATTTTATATTAAATTCGTACATACGCAGTCAATAAAATCATGTCTCTAATTAATTTGCTTACTCCTTACGAACTTTCAGACATTCACAATCAACTCTGCTTGTTATATTTGAGTTCAATGTAATAAATATGAGGTAGGCGTGTCATTACATACAGTGTCTGAATAAGCGAAAGTACCGCGCCGCCAGATGAAGCAAAAGATGAATTCAAGAGCCGCCTCACAGCGAAAAACATGAATATAGGCGCCGGCGTGAACGTGTTAAAGGAAATGTAGCTGGTAAATTAAATAGACACTGATACATTTATTCAAATCGTCTCATAAAACTTATATACGTCTTATACACATTCGATGTTTATCTTAAAAATCACGCCTAATTTCATGGCTGTGATTCATGTAGCTCTAAAAGATTTCCATTGCAATGTGTTAATTTGGCGTGCGTCCCGATTATTGAAAATTCACCACTCGATTTACACTTCGGGTACCATGGGTGCATATATGCACCTTCAAAAGGTGCATACATAATATGATTTTTGTACCAGTAGTATAAAAAAGTAATATCGGCCTTACTTAACCCCTTGAGGGGCAAGCAATTGCGTTTGTGAAATGCTGAATTCCCACCAGAATCTTTGAAAAATTCTATTTCAAAATAAGTAAAAGCAATCTTACAAATTTTTTACAGCGAAGTTAGAAAAGTAAAACTTCATTATTCGTAGGTGGTATATAATATATACCGGTAGTCCTCAAGGGGTTAATTAGAGCATTTTTGGGATTACAAACGTAAAAGTAACTTTAAAAAAAAAACAGTGGTGCCAATCGAATTAAATTTGTGTAACAGACTCAGGTTCCGAAGGGGTTAATAGAAAGTGGTAAATCCTGAAAATATCAAAAGTTATATAAATTTATGATTTTTTTAAAAATATTTCAGCAGGAAAGAAAATAGTGCGTTAGTTAAATTATCTATTCAAGATTTTAAAATAATTTTTCCAGCGTATAATATATTTAACTTATATTAAAATATTAAATGATAAAAGAGGTCTTTTTAAAAAATTTACGCTCTTTATTGTTTATTAATATTTTCCAGTTTTTGATGTTTAAATTTGTTAATGCAGTTTCGCAGCAACTTGGCATATTTTGGCGAGAAAGATTTGGAGCATGTTTAACTCCATTGCTGTAACTCGAATTCAATTGTAACCATAAATTTTATTGGCAGTTTACCATCTGATGCTTGCTAAAGGATAAATTGCTTAAAATATATTTTTGAATTTATAATTAAGTTTTAAAAATAGTAAAATGTGCCATTATCAAATTCAGAATACCTGTGTACGCAATTTTTATAATTCTAAAGTATTATAAAATGACTGGAAAATCGAATACGAAATTATAATGTTGACAATAACATTTAACAATAACATTTACATAACAATAACATTTACATACAAAAAACAAAGTTTATGTGAAAGATCTTTCTTTTCGAGTAAGTGGTGTGATACATCACTAAAAAATTGCCGCCAGTGGCATCAATGCACATGTACCGCCCGCTGTTTACACTTTACTTTTATCGGGGCACCATGTATACCACAGTCTGTCACGCTACACATTATTTTAATTATTACATTTTCATATATGACACTTAGATAACTTCGTATTTTTCAAGTGCTATGTAAATCGTCGTCTGTCGCGCTATTTAACGGTACACAAAACATATACTTCACTAACACTTTTCACACATTTAGTAAATGCCACTAAACTTATTAGTTAACCTTTCAAATGCGCCGTTTACACAGCGCAAATACTTTATCTTAATTTAAAACTGATAAACGGCGTTATCAATTTTTTTTATATATAAATTCATAGCTGCCAACCTTTACGCTTTTTTGCTACCACTAAAATTTAGAAGCGATTTTCTCTTTAATTGTGAAATTTCGACCATTAAATAAGACAATATTTACCAGAAAATTTTAGTGGTAGAAAGAAAGCGTAAAGGTTGGCAGTTATGAAAATTTCAGGGCTACCACCAAAGCAATATAGGTAAGCGTGCAAACTTAATGCTGGAATCGGGCGTAAATTAACACAGTTGCGCCATCTTGTGGACGGAGTGATAATTCACATACGCGGGCATTTAGTGTGGCGCGTATTTTCTAAATCTTTAGTCACTCACGGAAATCAGTTTTGTTTGCCACATTTATTGCAAAATAATGGCGCAGCGAGAGGGGCATCCACATGCACTTGGCACTACGGCGTTTTCTCCACTTTACCAGGTACACTTCAGTTATTAATCAAGGTGAAAAAAACTTTACAATTTTAGTGGTGTGAGTAAGAAAACAGTTAGGTATCTACCTGTAGTTCACACTCCATCCGCTACGTGGCGTATGACCTTGATTGATGTGACCTCGCTTTTAATCTTGCGGTTATTTCTCCCATTTAAGATCAGACGCTTACTTATATCGCTTTGGGCTACCACAGGCGACAATTTTTCAACTCTATTTCGTACCATTTTTTAAAACCAAAAATCGTTAAATATACTTTGACAGCATTTGGAAAGAAATATAATAAAAAAAGTATGTTTTAATTTGTGGTACGATCAGGATATAAAATAAGACGCCTGTGGAAGCATTTATTTGTTTCCTAATAAAATCACCCGTAAATTCTGATCTGAGTCAATCATATCATTATTTTGCTAAATGAAACACTTTGTGAACTACTTCTAACAATGGCACCGTAGGAAACTATCTTATATATATGGTGGGGCGCTAAGTAAAATAGGTAAAATTAGTTGCCTGTGACAGCTCTGTACCATGCGCGTATGTTCCTTGATTAATTAACCATTTGCTCTCAAGAGGTGACTCTCACTCTCTACTAGTGTTGCTACTTGTCCCGCGAAAATCAAGGCTACAAATGCTCTGGACGCCGCTAATTTCTTAAAGTTTATTTTGCCAACTTTAATCGCAGATAATTATGCCCTTAGATAAAGCGAAGAAAATTACTTTAAAATACTGATGTCCAGAGCATTTGTAGACCCGATTTACGCCTAGCAACACTAGTGGTGAGATTCACCTCTCCAGTGCAAAAGATTGAAAAATTGAAATACTAAAAAATAATTATTTGTACACCAGTATAAATAAACAGTTGAGTAAATAATATTTAAGAAAGCCGGTTAGAAAGTGTTGATTATTTCGAATTCTCATAAATAGACTTTTTCCTCTTGTTCAGTCTTTGGCTCTCGGCGTGCTGGGAGCTATCGACACTCGTAAGCAGCTTTTCGCTGTACTTGGACTAACTTTTCCTATTTTCCCTATAATGTGCTCTTAATTACTCACCGACAGGGCGTGGATTTGATCTTCAAATAGGTAGCCCCTGGAACCGCACCGCTGTTCACTGTTCGCTGAAAGTATCGGTACAGAACTTATTATTTGTATTCATGTTACCTGTGTTGCTAAAGTGCAACAGAGGCGAATAATGTCCTGTCGATTAACACCTTGGGAACGAGCAGCCTGTTCACGTGCCGCGTAAGGTGCTCAGAATCCTTAATTATACTCACCAGTAAATTTTTATAGTATGCCTTATTTAATCCGAACATTTTCCCGATTTATTTAGGCAAAAAAATTTTCTTTTGAAAAACCGGTGGCAAAAGATTAGAAATTCTGTAAAAGACGCTCGTCCCGAAGGAATTAAATGCTAGATTCCAGGTTTGCCGCTTTGACCTTCCAGTTTCTGATTCAGAATATTTGTGCTGTTCATAGCAAAAATTTGGAATAGTAATTTTGTTTTATTTAATGACAGTCGTGATTACATAAGTACTTCTTTGGAATTTCTAAATAGAGTTTAAATATGCCCAACAAATAATAAAAGTCTGTTAAAATTTCTATACCATTTCATTTTATAAAGCTCGAGATCTAAGATTGAGGCAATTATTATCCGATGGTACATGGTTGTTATTATTATTATTATTATTTGGAATGGCATATTAGAGGTGATATAAAAGAGAAACTGACAACAAACATTGTTTGTGACGATTTTCATAAAAACGTTTTTTAATCAATATATTCCCTCAGTTTTGGATACAATTGTGCTATAATAATGTTGTACGTTATATGAAAGTAAAAAAAAAAAAAAAATTAAGCTAGGGAAAAATGTTGGAAAATTTTAACTGCCACTCCATTTGAATATTCAGAAATATTTTGTCTCATTTTTATCGTGCATAAAGGTGGAGTGGGTACACACAAGTAAAGTACAGGAAAAGTTTGAGGAATGTAAAATTTAACAAATGTACTTACACAGGTCTAAGTGAAATGAAATACGTGATTTGGCTTTACTTATAACTATTTTTTCTACGACATTTTAGAGTTTTTAGATTTAAAAAAAATTATAGTTGAAAATTATGCTTTTTCAAGGTAGCGAAATTATTTTGCTATGAATTTTGACATTTATTAAAAAATAAATTTTACATTTTTTTTCAATACTATAAAGAGTTTTAACATTGTGAAAATAAACGTATGTAACTGTTCAAAAACACAGAATAAAGAAGAGTAACTTGAAAGAAAATAAGTTGAAACTGGTGTGAATCAATAAGAACTAAAATATATTTTTAAAACACAATAAAAACTTTTAAATGCGCTAGGCCTTTCGAAAGATCGGAGTCTTTCTTCGTCAGGAGCAAAGAAGACGTGCTTCTTCTATGGAAGCAGCAGCAAGACTGAAATGAGAGATAAAGGAAAGGAAACAAGCTGGAGAAACACCCAATAGGAAAGTAGAAATCAACAGCCAATAGGAAAACAGAAGACAATAGCCAATCACAGAAGAGTATAATCCGAAACAAAAGAACATAGAGTAGAGGGGGCTAAGAAAGCAAATTAGAAAAAAATCGCAATATAATTAAAATATAATTAAAATAAATTAAAAATAAATTATAATAAAATGAAAACACACATATATATTGAAAGTTTGATAGTAACTATATAAAAAATATATGACGCTACAACTCTTGATTTAAATGTCTATTCGGTGTAAAACGGAAAATAAATACTAGTTTTTATTTAAGTAAAATTACGATTGTCTCACGCCTCATGCCCTCCCACTTCAGTCTTATCTCTGCTATATGTTAACATCAGAATAATATTTTGAAAACACAATTTATTATTTTAAAAACGCAGACAGTTTAAAACATTTCTCAAAAATAATTAACAGTTGCCCGCAACTATGAAATCCTCTAAAAAATCCATACACTCTCCATTAAATAAACCTACAACGTTTATAATAGTTTAGAAAAGTTGATATTCACTATATAGAAATATAAGACGCTGCACCCCCTGATTTAAATATACTTTATCTGGTGTAAAACCTAAAATAAGTAATACTTTTATTTTGTTTAAGTAAAATTAGTATTGGCCCACGCCATCCTATGTTAAGACTAGAATACTATTTTGAAAACATGATTTAATATTTTAAAAGCCCAGAAAGTTTAAAACAGCTTTTAAAAAATATTTAAAAGTTGTAGAAAAAATAATTTGGACTTTTGCTGTTGTTGACCAATATTGCGCAGACCACTGATGGGAATATATTAGAAAAAAAATCGCAATTTCAAAAGCAAGCGCGATTCCAAAGGCAATTAATTATGTTGCAAGATTGCCGTTCCTTTGAAAATATTTGCTATTTCATGCCAGGGTGTGTGTAATACTGGCATATCATCGCAAATATGTCAAAAGTAAAATCGTTTCTTAAGCAATGTTTGTCATTCATTGGAAGTACCTCCAATGGAATGGTATACTGGAGACAAACAATTTTTGGATTTTATCCCTTACATGTTTTGTAAATCCTTCATTGTTGCCAAATTTCTAGATTTAAAGAAATACCCTTTAGATTTTCAGAGTGAGTTTGTATAAAAAACGCTTTTTTAAAATCGTAAATTATTATTGCATTAAGTTAGAAGCTCAAATTTCTACACAAATATGGGGCCGCAGACATTATGTTTTGATATTAATTTCAAGTTGATACCTTCAGCCATTCCTGAAAATAAACAGGAAAAATTCCGCCTGAAGAGGGCGCCGTAATAGCGATTTTTATGCCATTTTCAATATTGTCCCTTTGAAAAGTGTAGGAAGTTATGCATAGAATTGAACCAAATTTTTTGTGTATGATTTTGGTCATGGCAAGGATGTCCTCCCTGAATGTAGAAAAATTCCGCCCAAAGGAGGCGCTGTAATAGCGATTTTTGTGTAATCTTCTTAACCCATTAACTCCCAAATTATTATCTACGTTAAAATGTAAATTTTGGATTTCCCACCACTTTTAAAAGTAGAGTAATTTTTATCCTATTTTATCAAGGAATTTGTCTCGTGAAAGAAAGTACATATTTATCTTCATATTTAGTGGTGTGAAAAGCGCTTTCTTGCCAAATACGTGTGATCCCCAAATGGGGATCATGGCAGGGAATGGGTTAATTTTTCGTAGTTCTATTGTTCACCAGTGGCTTCTGATTTGGCAGGAACTTCCCATCTTGATAAGCCGACTATTCGTGATTTTAATAAATATCATGATCGAGATTAACTTGTTTTTACTCCGATTAATTGACCGGAGCAGAAATTTAAGTTGAAAGTCATAGTTGATACAGTATTACACTAATAAAAATGAAATATTGACATCTGTAACAAGATTTTGAAATATTAAAATATATAAGATAGAAGAAAGTTTTGGGATCGGCACAACCAAGTAGTTTTATATTTATTTCATTTTGAAAACTTCAGACGATCCTGAAAAAAAAAGATCTTGACAGACAGACGAAAAACAAAGGTATACCTTTTCGGAGTTCGATTTTTAGGTTCGTTTCTAATTATATAATTGTGTAGCACCTATAGTCGTTTTATGCCCGCATATCGAATGGCGCGCGCATCTGAAATGGTAAAATCTCCTAGTTTTCAACTTTATTAATATGTCATTAAATAGCGTTGAATAGGGCGAATTTTTCTATTTCAAAAAAGTGGTGCCAATCAAAAAATCTGCATTTAAGAAAAGTAGCCCTCTGGGCTCTCTTTTCATATTGGATAGTTTGACATCGTACCAACTATATGCGGGCATAAAACGACTATAGGTACTACGCAATTATATAATTAGGAACGAACCTAAAAATCGAACTCCGATAAGTTACCTTTGTTTTTCGTCTGTTTGTCAAGACCGTTTTTTTTTCCAGAATCGTCTGAAGTTATCAAAATGAAATAAATATAAAACTACTTGGATGTGCCAATCCCAAAACTTTCTTCTATCTTATATATTTTAATATTTCAAAATGTTGTTACAGATGTCAATATTTCATTTTTATTAGTTTAATACGATGTCAACTTTGACTTTCATCTTAAATTTCTGCTCCAGTCAATTAATCGGAGTAAAAACAAGTTAATCTCGATCATGATATTTATTAAAATCACGAAAAGTCGGCTTATCAAGATAGGAAGTTCCTGTCGATTCACGAGCCACTGGTGAACAATAGAAACAATAGAACTACTACAAATTAAGAAGATTACACAAAAAACGCCATTACAGAGCTCCCTTCTGGTGGAATTTTTCCACATTCAGGAAGGACATCCTTGCTATGACCGAAAACATACACAAAAAATTTAGTTCAATTCTATGCATAATTTCATACACTTTTTGAAGAGACAATATTGAAAATGGCATAAAAATCGCTATTACGGCGCCCCCTTCCGGCGGAATTTTCTTAAATTCATGGAGAACCTTCTTGCCATGACCGAAAGCATACACAAAAAATTACCATGTCAAACTATCCAAAATGAAAATAGTGTTGCCAGTGGGCTACTTTTTTTAAATTCTGATTTTTGGATTGGCACCACTTTTTTGAAAAAGAAAAATTCGCCCTATTCAACGCTATTTAATGATTAATTAAGTTGAAAACAAGGAGAATTTTACCATTTCAGAAAAGTGGTGCCAATCAAGAAATCTGAATTTTAAAAAAAGTAGCCCACTGGCAACACTCTTTTCATATTATATAGTTTGACATGGTAACGACGATATCACAGCGCGAAAACTTTCCAACCGAATGGTTTGAAATTTAATATCTATAATCATTTCAGAATACCTAGTCCTTTCAAATTTTATGGTAGAATAAAAAAGATATTAATAAAAGCTCTTTTCATTCAATTAAATACTTTTGTACGTCATTAATTCAATGATGTCTCATGATAGGTAATGATTCTAGGTTGCCATGGTGATTACGTCTTATTTAAGATGGAGTCTTATTATTCCGTATTACTGAATTTAATATATAGAATCGTAATAAAACTTGTATTCATGCATTTTTGCATAAGACTGCAACAGTTATAGCACCAAGATCTAAATATTTATAAAACTAGTTACAGTATGAACGCACGACGTTTGCTACATTTGACGTACAATTTCCGACCTGTTTTCACTTGATAATTTGAATTGATCGTGGGAAAATAATCGGTTTTGACAAGCAGACGGACAATAAAGCGAACTGATAAGGGTTTCGATTTTTCTTTTTCACGCACTGAACCTTAAAAAGACATGAACCGCAAAATATTGCATTACAAATGCATGCATTATACTCAATTTATATTTAGAAAAAAAGCCTGTATATTAAGATTTAACAAAGCGCTTAACCCCTTAGATGTTTCTTTTTTTTGACACAGTAAACTAAAAATAGGTATGAAACACCACGTTTTCCGTACTAAAATATCTGCCTTGAAGAATATCAAAATTTGTACCACTAAATAAAACAAATATTATTGTTAGAAATTAGCGGTGTATAAAAGTCTTTATAAACGAAGCAAGCAAACTCTTCTTGTCCGGACGTCCGGCGTTCGGGGAAAACAGTTAAGGTGTTAAAGAACGCACACGAAAATATTAAATATCGTACCTTTTTTAAATGTAGTAAATTACCATATTGTAAAAAAAATAAAAGCATGAAAATAACATCAAAATAGGCTGAACAAATCGTATTTACTGATTTTGTAAGCACTGCACTTTTCTTAACAAATTATCCCAATTTAAAGAAGATGTAGCTGATAAATTAAATAGACACTGATACATTTAGTCAAATCGTTTGATAAAATTGACAGCTTCCTATTTAATTAGCTTTAAAATATTTCAACTTCAAAACAAACACAATTTACATATTCAGATAATCTGAATAATAAATAAGTGGAGTAGTATTGTATTGCGAAAGCGTTTGCAAAAAGCGGAAGATAATCAAATGACGACAACGCCAATTTTATTTGCGCCGTGAGCATCCAATCTGGCGACAGTTTTTCACCAGCCACAGATAACCGAAACAAATTTGGTCGTGAAATTATCGAAGGACATTAAAATCTCTGAAGCTTCTGGGAACTTTTAACTTAAAATGTTGAGATTTCACAAAATGGCGTTCATTTAAACAAATAAGTTCGGGTTTTATTTTTGCAAGTACGAAAATATAATTAATCAATGAAAAATATGTTTTTGGTAGTATAAGTTCCAGCAAAAACGATTATTTTTTCTCTTTGAACCCTTTGGACTCCGGAGACTCTTACACAAATTCTATTCGGCAGGCACCACTTTTTTAAAAGAAGTTTCCTTCAAGTATACAATTTCAAAAATGCTCTGATTAAATAAGGCAAATTTTATTTTCCTTTGTTACTGGTGCCAAAATCAAGTTTTGCAAAGAAAGATAATGTCGCCGCAGCGGCGATAACGGAGTGCAAAGTGTTAAAAATCGTTCAAATAATTCTCGAGAAAAATGGACGACCGATTTAAAAAATAAAGTTTCGGAAGAAAAACAAGTTAAAATTTTACAATAGCGTTTTGTTTAACGAGAAAGAAATATTGTAAGGAATTAGATTATCACAAAATCGGTTTAGCGCAACAATCCACATTTTTGGGGAATGCCAAAATTTATTTTAAAAAGTCGAAAATGTTGTTCCAAAGAAACAGAATCTTTCCATAATTAGGTTGAAGAACTTAATCAGTTGGTGAATCTTAAACGTTGTTTCATCTTATTTCAATTCTATTATGCAATTTTTCTTGTTGTAAGACTCAAATATTTAAGTTCAATGTTTTATCCTGTAAAATAAGTCTTAACATAATCTGCAATTAATGAGGGGTACACTGGTACCGATGAAAGAAATCCCCAACTCCATAAATTTTTATCGCCAAATTGTTGAGTTTTTTTTTTCCAGGACTGTACAATAACTTTCAAAAATTTCGTTCCAACTTGAAATAATACAAAACCTTCGTTAAAATACACATCATTGAATAATTAAGATAGGTATACGAGTAAGATTACGTTTCTATAATGGGCTATCTTCTATCAGAACTGTAAAACAAGCTTGTGTAAACTAAAAAAAACTAAAGGAGGAATGACGGACATTTTTGCGTTCGAAGAGGGGGGGGGTGTGCCTAAAGTTAATTGTAAAACAAGCTTGTGTAAACTAAAAAAAAACTAGAGGAGGGATGACGAACATTTTTATGTGAGAGGTGGGGGTGCCTAAAATTAATAACCCGTCAAGTGCGAGTATTACTCGTGCACATAGGGTTCCGTACAATAAATATATTAATTAGTAACTGAAATAATGCAAAAAATGGTTGCTAAGTTGCTATCTGGGCTTTAAAAGCCCCGATGGCGCATAGAGTACGCTGTACGTGTTATTATCATAGCTGCCAACTTGTACGGATTTTACTTACCACTAAAATTTAATAGGCAATTTTGCCTAATTCAATCGCCGAATTGCAGTCATTTTTTATGATTAAATAAGGAAGAAATTTCTGTTAAATTTTTGTGGTAGCAAAAATCCGTACAAGTTGGCAGCTATGTATTATGTATGTCAAAAACATCCGTGTTTATATCTCGGCTAATTATACCGACAATTTTTTTTCGAAAATTATTATCAACTATCCTTTATGCTTCTCCGATTATAGGTAGTACCACCAGCGCTCAGTGTTGCCAGTGGGCTACTTTTTTAAATTCAGATTTCTAGATTGGCACCACTTTTCTGAAATTCCTCTTGTTTTCGCTTTAATTAATATGTCATTAATAAAGGAGAATTTTACTATTTCAAAAAAAGTGGTGCCAATCAATAAATCTGAATTTTAAAAAAGTATCCAACTGACAACACTGCCAGCGCTCCTCAACAGTGTCCCCAAATTGTTGATTGTCACCGCTTTTCTGAATTAGAAATATTCGATCTATTTGAAATACATTAAAAATTCTGAAAAATAAGGAGAACTATACTATTAAAAAAAAGCGGTATCAGTCAAATAATGTGAATTAAAAAAGTCCCCAATTTGGCAACACTGCTCCTCAACGCCTTTGCTGAACGCCTGTAAATTGAAATTTGTGTGTACCGGAAAAATGCGATTTTCTCAAAAACTATGGGATCTATCGTTGATTATAATCACTATCGTTTTCCTCCAAGGTTTAAATTAACTTCTACGACCCCTAATTGTTTCATAATTTTAGTTTCAGTAGATTCGGAAATAGAGGGTGGGGGACATGTTTTTCAATTAAGTCGATATCTCTGAAAATTTAATAATTAAAATTAAAAGAAATGTACTTTGGAGTTCGGCGTTACGAAAGCATTCACACGAATAAACAAAGAAAAGAATTTTTTTCAAGTAACTTAAGGGGTCTCAGGACTCTTAAAAAGCTCTAAAATTTTCGAAGTTTTAATTTTTTTATATGTTAAACTTCTATGTTTTCTGAACAGTTTGATATAATTGTGATCTTGAAATTCCAATTAGAACAGAAGTTATGGCATTTAGAATTATACCCGCTCAATAGCTGAAGCGGTGTTTCCAAAACTTTGAAGTCATTTTTCTCCAAATGAAGTTTTTGGGCATAACGCGCACGATATCTGAAAAACTTCTGAATATTTTTCCATGAAATTTTCAAAACATATGTTTCATGTTAGTCTGTATAAACTGAGCCTAAAATTTTCTTTTTATTGTAAAAAGAAAATATTTTTTTAGGGGTTTATATTGTTGAAATTTTCTAAATTTTGCATTAGCTAAATACAACTTTGTATTAAAAATATAAAAATGCTTTAAATACAAATTTATTTAGGTTCAGTGTAATTATTATAATCTGAGGTATAAGTAGGTACCAAAATTTTCATTCTAGTTGCAAAATTTATTTTGTAATCGTGCGCATAAGCTGTTATGCCGATTTTCTGCTCGTCAAATGTCTTACATTTTGGAGCCCCCTGTAAATGCTAATTCTGCATCTTATAATTTTTTAAATACATGAAATGAAAGAACGTACTTATACATTTTATTCCAATTAAATTTGTGTCTTAATATCAAGTACATTTTAAGATATTAAATGTTGAAAATGGTCCTTTTTTTCATTTTTTCCAATTTTAAGAGTCCTGAGACCCCTTAATTAGCCCCTTTACGTTTTCCCTAAATATATTTGTGAATTGTTAATAATCTATAAATATTTGTGCCAATAACCTTTATTACTTCAGCCAATTTGAACTTTCCACGTTCCATAGTTTACGAGTAAAATGGCTGTTATAGATGGATAGATAGACACAGGAGTGATCATGTAATGGTTCCGTTTTTACTTTTTAAGTACGGAACCCTAAAAATAATAGCAAACAACCCATTGTAACGTGTCAAATTATTTCCTAAAAATGTGCATCATATACTGCTTATACGAAACACTGGTTTGCATCTCTCGATTCCAAAAAAAGTAACTAACGCTGTCACCGCCGCTGTTTATGAATTTTTTGTGACCGGGGGTCTTTCTTTGTTAGTATTATGAAATTACTGCATAGAAAAATATGAAATTCGGTAGTATTATGGAGAAATGTTTGATAAACACGCTGACGCAGACAGTTTTTAATCGAATAATTATTTTAAGAGATATTTAATGTTAAAATTGGTTAAAATCGTTCCATTAAAAAAGTTTTATTGGAACAAAAACAATGCATAGGAATGTAACAATTTTTTTTATTATCAGGAAATACATTAGAAGTTTCCGGTGTGCAGACTGCATTTATTTGTTTAATTTGATTCAATGTTTAAGGAAATATTTCCATTTTAAATTCAAATTTTCAGCATTTCGAGAGATATTTTTTACATCTTTTAAAAGGTTATTGTTTTAAATTGTTGTCAATTTTAAAAACAGCGCAATGAGTAACATTTTTTGAAATTAAAAATTTATTTACACGTGACTAGTATAAACAGAAGAAAACTTTCAAATTAGAATTAAATGATTATGTATTAAAAGCAGTAAAATATTGAAATGTACTTCATAAAAACTATATTTACACGTTAATTTTAAAAGAGAAAGAAAACAATAAATTCATTAGCATGCATTAAAAGTCATAAATGGAGGAAATTATGTCATATTTAAAATAGCTAAACAATAATATTGCCAAACAGTTTAAATTTAAAACTAAATTTACGCGAGACATTTATTTCAGGTTTTGAGATAATCTATTAAATTATTATTGTTAAGACAGCGCAAATAATATTTCCTTTCTAATAACAAAAGCATTTTCACGTGAATAATTCAAAGAGAAGAAAACTTCTGTGTAAATTACGTCAGATTTAAAACGATACATTTAAAATGCCTTATTTGAAAGAACTTTCTTATAGCATTGTTAAAAAATACCGGGAAACAAAGACTCTCTACTTAATTTATTTTATATTTCTTATTTTCAAATGTTCCACTGATCTGATTTAATCAAAGACAAAAACAGCCCGTTAACAGAGAGATCGCCACTTGGGTTTTTTTTTTAAATACTAGGGGGCTCGGCCCCCTACGAGCTACGCTCGCTAACCCCCGTCCAGACACCGCAGACTCTAAATGCACGCTAATGTGATCGGCTTTAAAAAGATTTCGAAAGATTGAATTATAATTTAAAAAACAGTGGCGATCTCCTTATAAACGGATTTCTATTCATTTCTCTTTGATTGGGGAAATTTTAACTCCAAATCCGCTGCTGTACTACTTGATTATCCCGTCGACTAATTTCGCCAAATTATATAAATCGCCAAACCACTCGTCAAATTATACAAATTGACATAATTTTTATTTTAAATAACGAAAGAACAAATAAATTAGTACAACATTAATAAAAATACAAATAAAACGTCGAAACAAAAATAACTTGATGACGTAGACACGTGTAAGAACATTTCAAAATGAGCTAATATAAAAGGAATTAAGTAAACAGAATCTTTGTCTCCCGGTATTTTTTAACAAACCGAAAAGAAAGTTCTTTTAAATGAGACATTTTAGATTAATCGTTTTTAATCTGACGTAATTTTGACCAAACTATTCTTCCTCTTTTTAATATTCACGTGAAAATACTTGTGTTAGAAATGAAATGTTATTTGCGCTTTCCTAAGAAAAATAGTTGAAAAGTATCCGCTCAAAATATCAAATAAATGTCTAGCGCAATTTCTAAATTTAAACCGTTTTGCAATATTATTTTGTGTTCGTTTTATGTAATAACTGTAATGTTACTTAAATATGACGTAATTTCTCCTATTTAAGACTTCTAATGCATGTTAATAAATTTATTATTTTACAAATTCCTTTCTCTCTTAAAATTCACGTGTAATTATAGTTTTTATATGACGTAATTTTTAATAAGTTCTTGCTTTTTGTACATAATTATTTAATTCTAATTAAATTGTTTTTTCTGTTTATAATAGTCACGTGTAAATAAATTTTTAATTTATTACACGTATAATTTTTTTGAAGCAAACATTATTGTTTCCGCTGTTTATACAGTTGGCAACAGTTTAAATTAATATCACTTTCTAAAATCTGTAAAAAATATCTCTAGAAATGCTGAAATTTGGAATTTAAAATAGAAATAAAACTTCAAAAAATTAGCCAAATTAAAAAAAGAAATACAATCTGCACACCAAGAACTTCAAACGTATAAAATGATCTAAAAATGATTAAATTCCCATGAATAGTTTTTGCTCCTATAAAACTTTTTTAGTGGAACGATTTTGTCCAACTTTAGCATTAAATATTTCTTAAAATAATTCTTCGATTTGAAAACTGTCTGCATCAGCGTGTTTATCAAACATTTCTGTAAATACTACCGACTTTCATATTTTTGTATGCATTATTTTTCTTAATATTAACGAAAAAAGACCTCCGGTCGCAAAAAATTCAAAACCGGCGGCGGCGGTGACAGCGGTAGTTACTTTTTTTACCCGACTACGGCAAAGCCAAAGGAGGGTTATGATTTTGACAGGCTATGTATGTATGTATGTATGTATGTATGTATGTATGTATGTATGTATGTTCATCTGTTCCCTCGTAACTTCTAAACCACTAATCAGAATTCGACAAATGACATATCATTAGAAGCGTCTTAATTGTCCGCTGGTTATAGGCTATATAGATTTTCACCAAATTCAATGTGGCGCCTTCTAGCGGACAAAATATACAGAGTAAAAAAATAAAGTTAAGCTAGATATGCCGTGTTTGGTATCATTTTAAAGCGCTTCACTTGTACATTTCGAATATATATAAATTACTAGCATTTGCTTGTGACTTTACTTGCATTTATGGGCTAATTGCATATAATTCACATCTTTTCGTTCTTAATTTCTTTGGTACTTAGTAATCAGAATAAGACCACTGCAGTGCCATTAGAAGGGTCTTGATCTTGATATTCTGTTGGTTGTGAGCTATAAAGTTTGTCACCAAATTTACTATTATGCCCTCTAGCGGACAAAAAGTATAAAAGCGCTGTTCTCATACAATTTGACGACGCATCCATAAAAGCCGATATTAACGGACTTGTCAGAATCGAGCCTTGCCTCACTGAATTTGACGGCTTGAGGGGGTCTGGGAAAATTCAGCGTAAAATGCTCCCGCTGATTCTTTCTTGGGGTTGTACTGTACATAAATTACAAGGTTGTACTCTGGATAAAGCAGTTATCGATCTAGGAAAGTCATTGTTTGCTAAAGGACAGGCCTATGTCGCTCTCAGTAGAGTCAAAACCATAGAGGGTTTGTTTATAAGTGCCTTGGATCATAATAAGTTGCTTAAAAATCCACATGACAGTCAATCGTTAGCAGAATTAGATAGATTAAGAAATCTTCCTAGGTCATCTTAATACATGAAACCTTCAATCTACATTACACATTTACACATTACACTAACGACCTCATCCACTAATCGGTCCATTACCCATTTGCTGCCATCGACGGATATGTGCGTCACTACTACCAAATACTGGAAGCGTCATACGTCAAAAAATAAAGTTAAGATAAATATGCCGTGTTTGGTATCATTCAAAAGCGCTTTACTTGTACATTTTGAATATATCTATATATTACTAGCATTTGCTTGTGACTTTACCTGTATTCATGGGGTACTTTTATACTTTTTCAGCGTAGTTTTTTGTCGTAGTTGGGTTTTAGTTTTTTTACTTTATCTTGTTTTAGAATAGAGAGATAATTCAGTCTTTCGAATTTTTTTTAAACCGATCAAATTAGCTTCCTTTTAGAGTTTGCAGCGTCTGAACGGGGATGGCGGGTGTAGCTCGTAGTGGGCAGAGCCTCCTAGTGATTAAAAAGAAGCTAAGAAGAAGAATCAAAATGCAATTTTTCTGTATATTGTGAGTTATTAATGTTAGTCATTAATTTCAAGAAATTTCCAGAAAAATAAACGTAGCAATAGTGTAATAAGGAAAGAAATTTTCTGAATTTTTATTTTAACAGCGTTCGTACGAGTCCCTGAATTTCCAGACTAAGAAATTCTTCGGTACCAGTATTTTCCTTTTAGAAAATACATCCTCAGATAAGGCGAAATTTCGCGCATTTAACCCTCCGTCTACCAGACGGGTCCATTGGACCCGACAGGTGCATACAAAATATTCATTCAAACCAGAAATTTCTTTAAAATAAACTAAGTATATAAACCAGACAAAAATAAGGTAAATAAATAAGTTAAATAGTTTTAAATAAAAATTCTGGTGTAGAACGTTTTATTAAAACTTGAATAAAATTCCCGGTAGATCTAGGGTTAAACTAGATTTATTTTTCTGTAAAACATACTGATATTTGGCCTTGAAAATAACAGTACCCTTACGAACTCTGTTTAATCACTTTTAATTCATCATGTAACACCTAAAGTTAATCCAAGTTGCAATAAAAAAATGTATTAATCATTTATTAATGAGATTTTTGCTCTTGTACGTTTGATACAGAATAGTTCATAGCTGGTTCATATTTTCTCATTTTAGTATTATACACGGCAAAATTGGATATACGTGTCAATTTTTTTAATCGTTGGTAACTTAAATTCCTTTGAAGAAGAAAAATTGCATTTTAAATCCATACATAAAGATAAAGTACATGCTAGTTGTAAAAGTTGCAAAGGAACAATAAAAGAAAATTTTCTAATAAAAATAATTGAAGGAATGTTAATATAAAAGTGCTAAATTCACCTTGAGTAATTAATTAAAATTCATATAAAAAACAAATAAAATGTACTAAAATTTCTTGTCGGTGCATACATATAATTTAAAATATTTTAAATTACATTAAACTACCTTAAAAATACATTACAAATCCATTAAAACCCCAAAATATTTTCAGCCAAACTCACACACCCATCTTCAGTGGTTATTTAAATGTTGTCATTTCTCTTTGCGCTTATTCGTTTAGGAGGAACTCTTGCAATTTAATGGAGGTATGGAAGATAAGCTGAGAAGAATTGGTATTCAAATTTTAACAAAACAAGCCTTCTTCTACTATGTCGAAATTCTTTTTAAACTCAATGGATGTAATATGAAAATGTATCATTGCAAAATACTTCCGGTACAAACAAACTACGTTCTAATAAAGATATACAGGGTCCGCATGGGTCCTGGAATTTCCAAACCATAAAATTCTTCGATACCACTATTTTGTTATAGATAATCTCACCTTAAATAAGGCGAAATTTCTCGCATTTGAACTTGATTTATTTTTTTTTATAAGACAATACCGATATTTTGCCTTGGAAATAACGGTATACGTACGAACCCTGGATATAGTTGTCATATGAATTTTATTAGGTTAGCTCCACTTTTATTTTAAGAAACACTTTCATTTGTATTTTCAAAACATGTGCAACACAAATATGCCATACCATTTATTTTTAAAATATAGTGGCGTTAAATAAATACATAAAAAAATAGAGAATAGAATATGAAAACAGTCGTCGGTAGCAGCACTGCGAATATTCACTGAATAAAATTAAAACCTAGTGGTGGCTCATGTATAAAAAACCAGCGTCAAACAATGTTAAAATCAATCCCAGATAGCATGAACATTAGCAGCAAGTTTGATTTTTTTTATATTATTTTGCGGTGACAAATATGAATTCAGAAATTCCCAATCAATATCCCGTAAGTTATACCATCACCCACTTGCACGAGTAGTTTGTTGCGAAAATAATGGCAAGACTGTCTTTAATTCAGGAAAGTGACGAAAGCAAAACATCCCTCTGTTCAGAGAATAGACAATCAGCGGATGCGCAGAAATTTTATTCGGTTTGCACCGCTTTTTTTAAACGCTATACTTATGAAATACCAAAAAAAAAAAAAAAAAAAAAAAAGGCTCGAAGTGAAAAGTGCAAATATTGTCCTAACTTGTGTATGGTGGTAAAAACGATGCATGCACCTTAGCGGTGCGTATCCATCATTAGACCTGATCAGGTCTATGACCTCTTCGAAGGGGTTAAACTTCTAGTGCAGGGGTGTCAAACTGTGCCCGCCGGAGGCCACTAAAATTTTACAGTTATCTTTGCCTTGTCTAATTGTCGAATTGCTGCGATTCAACTTGTCGACTATTTCTTTAAAATTTTAGTGGTATTCGGCGGGCCACAGTTTGACACCCCTGTTCTAGTGTAACAGTTGTAAACAGTTAATGTGGCATGGAAAGATTACTACTTTGCAGTATTTTTGATTACTTGTTTGCCGTTAATTTGCAATAAATTTGATACAGCTTGAATTTAATTTGCACGACAAGTTAGCTGCAATTTCAAAGTGTGGTGACTTCGGCGTTTGCGTTATCTTGCTTCAGTCTTGTTATAAACTTTCAATCTTGTCATGCTGAACTTGCTGCAACTTTGCAGGTTTTCAAAGCAAGACTTCTGCAAATTTTCTGCCAACTAAAAATGCTATGTGGGATGTCAGTCTGTTGTCTAACCCATTTATACCCGAAGCCCATATAAGCATCCATGTCAGGAATTTCTTTTTTATTCACGAATTCTGGATCCACAGTGGAAATTCCGAAAGAAGAAATTTTAGTTTACGAAATCACAAAAAGTTTGTCATATAATAAACATAAATAGAAACTTATGAAACAGTGGATCAGTCATTACCCATATAGCATTTTTAATTTTCAAAAAATTTGCAGCAATCTTGCTTTGAAAACCTGCAAATTTACAGCAAGCTCAGCATGACAAGACTGAAAGTTCATAACAAGACTGAAGCAAGATTATGCAAACGCCGAAGTCACCACACTTTGAACTTGCAGCTAACTTGTCGTGCAAGTTAAATTCATAGTGTATCAAATTTATTGCAAATTTACGGCAAAGGAGTAATCAAAGATGCTGCAAATTTATTGCAAATTAACGGCAAAGGAGTAATCAAAGATGCTGCAAACTTACTGCAAAGTAGTAATCTTTCCACGCCCAACTATCTGTTGACGACTGTTACACTATAAGTTTAACCCCTTTGGAGGGGTCCATAGACCTGGTCAGGTCTATTGATGCGAACACGCCTTCAGACGGTGTAAGCATCGTTTTCATCACCATAAACATGTTAAGGTAATATTTATACTATTCAATACGAGCCTTTTTTGGTATTTGATAAGCATAGCGTTTAGAAAAAGCGGTATCAACCGAATAAAATTTCTGCAATTTATGCGTATGTGCTGATTGTCTATTCTCTCAACAGAGGGATATTTTGCTTTCGTCACTTTCGGGAATTAAAGACAATCTTGCCATCAGTTTCACAACAAACTACTCATCCAAGTAGGGGATGGTATTCCTTGCTGTAAATTTGCTGCGAATTTCCCAATTCAAATTTGTCACGGCATGATAATGTCAGAAAAAATCAAACTTGCTGCCAATGTTCATGCTATCTGGGTAAGGGGTCTCCTAGTAAACTAATACTTAATACCAGGTCGAAAAGTAGAGTGTCTTGCAAGCATGAGTACGTACGCGAAGAAAAAGTCTTACTGCAGAGAAAAATCTGCTTCGAAAGGTTGGTTGGTTGGTTGTATTTATGACGGCCAATTATCTGCACGAGGGATATAGGCCCAGAGGGGGAGTGCCCTTCGTGGGGGTCTTTCTAAGGGAACCTAACCCGTATTAACGCTTGGAAATCCAAGGTTCGAAGAAAACCACGAAAACTCCGAACGATTAGGCCGACGGCCGCGATTGGGATTGAACCCAGCACCTCCCGTCTACCAGATTCGAGAGCAGAACCTCTCAGCCACTGGTGGGGCGTGCTTCGAAAGGAAAAGTAAAATTGTAGAATGCAGAAAAAATTTGATTGGACGAGACCCGAAAGCCCCGCCCGCTTAAGACCGAGAGAAATGAGAATGGATCAAAGACAGACGGTAAGTAAATTTTTAATGAAAAAGAAGTCTAGAGATTGAATTTGGACTAAAAATTAAAGAAAGTAAAAATAAGTTACGCAAAGTTTCAAAGACAGATAGTAAATGAAGCTGCCAAGGCTCCAAGATCTTATTAAAACAAAAGCCCTTTTCAGGAACCATACATTTTAAATAACAGAATAAAAATAAATTACCTTTTCTTTTCAATAACAGAAAATGAGTTTAAGTAGTAACGATGTCATCGTTAGTATTATAGGATTGAAAAATCATTTCAGAGAAGATTAATAATCTTGAAAATCATCTTTCTTGTCAGAAAGCTTTTCCAAGGCACTGCTGAGTTTTTCTGTAACTTCCGAAAAGTGGGTAATTTTGAGTTCTGCTTTGATTTTTCTTATAATTTCAACTAATGTGGGAATTGCGTTTTTAAATTCGTTTAGTTCATATACATGTTCAGTTCGGGGGAGAAGGGGGAGGCTTAGCTTTTTCTTTAGGTTTTTCGGTGGGTTTTTTTTTCAGTTTTTGGACTTTTATCGCTTTTTCCTTTGATATTTTAGTATTGGTATTAGCTTATGGATAGGATTTATTGAACATTGGTTTTATGGGGAAGTTTTTACATCCTTTATAACTGGGAGGGGGGGAAAAATCGCAGTTGCTTCATTTTGGAGGTGGTCTGGGTAGCTCAGTAGCTTTTTTAATGGGGTATTTGGCATAGAGATGTTCCTCGCTGCAAGCTATACAGCAGGTGTGTATGTTACAATTAGCGGCAATATGCATGAATTTTTGACATCGATGGCATTGTGTTGCATTTTTTGCAACTTGGAATTTTTCCATATTTACGCGTATTTGGAATAAGGATCTTAGGTTGTAGATTTCTTTTGAAGTTTCATTTTTGGGGAGTTCTACAACGAAGAGAGGGAGTATATTTTCATACTCTCTGAGACTTTTTAGTTGGGATCTTTTAATGACATTAAAGCCTTTAAAGTTAGATTTTCTTTTATTTCGTCTATGTAAGTTGAAGTTGGGAGGCCTCTAATTATAACTTTAATGAGGATTTCTCTGTCCGGAACGACATAGAATTCGACTTTATTTTCCTTTAGATATTCAATTATGCGCATTTTGATACGGAGGTTTATTGGGAGTATTTTAAGGTATCTACCGGAAATTTTTGCTTCAAACTCGAACTCGCCACCTCTCGACAAGTCTTTTACCCAAGTCTTTTACAAGTTTTTTACCAAGTCTTATGCCGGTAGCCCTTTTATTCTTGGGTTTTTCACCTGCAGGATTTTTAACTTCGACTTGTTCATTCTCTGATTCCATATCAGAATTTTTGGGGGAATTTGAAATAGCAGCAATTTTAGATGAATTTGAATTTTTAGAGCTTTCCTTCCTGTATTTTTTAGTTACAGTTTTAAAGTCATCATCAGCAGTGTCTTGGATAGAGATATTATCTGTTTTAGTAGGTCGGTATACATTTATTGCCCATTCAAAGCGTCATACAAGTTAGAATCAGTATTTCTACAGAGATAATTGTAGAATTTGGATTTTTTCAGTATTTGTAAACTCATGTGGAGAATCATCAATTAAAATCTCCTAGGGGCGGCAGATTTCGTTTTCGTGTCTTTCGATAATTTCATAAGTCGTCAATTAATTAGTTTTAGATTAGTGGTTCCCAAACTTTTAGACGCGCTGAGCCCTTTTTAAAATGAATTTCTATGAGGGAGCCCCTGAAGCCTACCGTACCCAAGGTAATGTTTTTAGTTGCATTGCTACTGAGCAGAGGAAGAGGGGCTGGATAGCAATCTAAACAATTGTGCATTGTCTCAGAAATAAAATTATATTTTGAAACTTTTATTGTAATGCTGAATTTATTTTCAATTTCCATCAATACATTGTCAATAGAATTGTCAAAAGATTACATACTTAAAATAACTTCAAAACTCAAGAAATCGTAACACTTGCCTTATAATAAATTTTACATTATTAGAGTGAAGAACAAAAATGCATAAACGTTTAATGAGATTGGGTTGTTTTGCACAAATATCTGAATTCGGGTTTAGTAAATACTAATTCCAGGCGAATGTTTGGTTCTGCATTTAAAAGACTTCAGTATTTCGTTTTGGTGGCTGAGTTAATCGAAAATTTTGCTTCACAATCCTATGTCGTTGCCAAAGAAAGCAAAACTAATTCTGCTTTGTTAGAAAAAGTTTTAAATTGATCTGACAAATAAAATAAAAATTCTGATAGGTTTTGGTTTTAAAGTAACATTATGAACACTAAATATGCCAGGAATTTTACTCAAGTTTTATAAAAATATTTCGGACCAGAATTTTTATTTAAAACTATTTAACAATAAATTTAACTTATTCTGCTTGATTTATATATTTTTTTATTTTATGAACAATTCTTGGTTAAAAGCGAAATATTTCATTTGGTACCACCAAATAACGGGTTGTTAGTACACTGGTGTCCAAAATTAAGGACCAATCACAAAATGCTAATTTTCAAGTACGCGAATACGCAAAAGGAAATAATATAATTCGAATAATAACAATATCTACAGCACAGCTAGTCTATATAACATCTCATTCATGTCACACATGGTCACAAGTATCACAGTCATTACGGTGAAGCAAAAAATTAGGAAATTCCATACGTATCATTATGAGTCTCAAATGATCACTATATGTGACTCCACTGAGATCTCACTGTGACTGCTGCTTTGTGACAAATCACCATGTGACTTTACAATGTAGTTACATTGTGACTCTCATGTGACTGTCATCTGCAGAATCAATTTCAATGTCATCGTGAACGCTGCATTCTGATAACTTACCAAATAATGTCACATTAAAGTCACATGATGATTTTCAGGTGGCAGAGAGACTACTGTTAAGTCACCATTGTGCTCTTTTGTGAAAAGTCACCATGTGACTATAATGTGACATATTTGATCTGTTATCATAATGCAACGTTCATGATGACTTTGAAATTGAGTCTAAAAATGACAGTCACATGAGATTCCCAATGAAACTACATTGTAAAGTCACCTGGTGACTCGTCATAAAGCAGCAGTCACATTGACGTCTCATTGGAGTCACATACAGTGATCATTTGAGACTCATAATGAGATGTGTGGAATTTCCTATTTTTAGTTTCACCGTAGTGACTGTGACACTTGTGACCATGTGTGACATGAATGAGATGCTATATGGACTAGTTGTGCTGTAAGGATAGTAATTATTTGAATTATATGTAATATTTCCTTTTGAGTATTAGCTTACTTAAAAATTAGCATTTTGTGACAGATCCTTAATTTTGGACACCAGTGTACATTCAGTGTTAACCTGCTTTGAGATGCCAAATAAACGAGAACCTCGTGTTTCAAAGAGTTTAAGCTGGGTGTTTTTTGATAACGCTAAACACACTCAGTACACATTTAAAGTCGTCCGAAGCCTTTTCTATTCAGCTGTTCAAAAATATTGTTTAAACGAATGTTTCCAAGAAGTGGGATGCACTGAATATTTAATTGTACTTTTTTTTAAAATCCGGTGTTGTCTGCATTCTTTTTTAACAAAAGTGACGTATCGATACTAGCGTTTCCTTCAGAATCCGATCAATGTATATTTCATCTTAAAAAAAGGCACGTTTGGTAAATGCATCGGAAATTGAAACAAATTTTCATTGCAATGATAAATATATTTATTTTATTTTGCTGCACATATCGACCAAATATGAAATTAGCATTCACAATCTTCATTAATTAAAAGCTTTGCCTATTTAAAGTTATGGTTCTTCTAGCATCACTTCTACAGTTCCAGCAACCGTGTAAACTGCCTTCCTAAAAATGATCATCTTAATCGGGATGTCGTAGGAGAGGAGGATGCTGCCTTCCAATAATTTCACACATAAGTTTTAAAAGTTTCCTTTTAAGAGTTCGTGATTTTATATAATTTATTATTTTAATGACACATTCAATCTTACCATAAGTTCAGAAGACACATTGTCGACGATAGCGCGTATCTATAAAGAGCGCAATAAATGGCGCTACTGTACTTTGCCATCTCTTTAATTTTTGCAATGGCTCCAGCATTGTGATTGTGACCCGTCATTGCTTTCGCTTCATCAGTGCATTCATATTCATATGTGTTTTCCTATGCATTCATCCCAAAACATTTCGTCCTTTAGTGTGTTGGTTTGTAGTGATCTACAAATAATATGACACTGATAGCTTTGTAAAAGCGCTTTCTGACTAGCATTAGTAAGGCACTTAATTTTAATCACGCTAATGTTCTCAAACACCGTAGTAATAGAGAAGTCAAGTCTAGTTCCGGGTTTCCTTTCAAAAAAGTAAGTTAATACTTTTAACTGTCCTAGTCTGAAAGGGATATTACTATATGTAACTGAAAAATACTAACAAAACTGCTAATCCAGTGAAGTCAGTAGATCCATGCATTTGTATTGCAAACTTTGTATATCTGAAGAGGTTGTTATGTGTTCTTTTACGTCACCAGTCATATAGATAATTTTTTATGGAGTTATTTGGCAAGGGAATATTTAACACTAAATCAACACCTTTTTCATAAAGGAAATTCCGGACAATGTGATTTTTACACGGTTTATGAAGAATCTCTGCAATTATATCATTTTCACGAACTCAAGCGACTCGTTGAACTATAAGGAAGGCGCCAAAGGGTCATAGGCACCGACTATAACGGGGGCGATGGGGATAAACCAGGCAAACTTCCATCACTAATTTTAGAACATTATTTTTGTCCCAAGTAATCACAGTGATTAAATAAGACAAAAGGAAAAATTTTAATTAGTGGTAGAAGTATATCTTATTGCATATTTCGTCCTCATGAAGTCTGCCCCTGGACATTTCATATTTGTTTTAAGGCGGTTCTCAACTGCTCTGCTCAACAAGCGCAAAACGTTTTGACACATTTACAAATTCATTTTTCAAGGCCATCATTCAAGGCCTAACTATGGAAGGGATTTGGAATCGAACTGTGTTTTCATTCTTTTGATAAATAAATTACCTATTGAGTTATAAGTGATTTTTATCACCTGAAGAAGACTTTTTCACCCTTCCTTAAGTGGTTATTCTTCTTTCGCGCGGAAATTCGGTTCAAAACGCCCACTTTGACAATATTTTCTAAAACATATATTGCGTTTTCAATAAACCGGAAAACACAATTCTGTTACATAGTTTCTGAACAACAACACCTTTTAGTTTCATGCATTTCCGAACAAAAATAAATTAAAACTTATGTCATAAATTTTGAGAACAGCCTTAACAATTATTGTGACAGTTTCTTTTGAAGCATGCATACATTACTTTGCACTTCATATTGAAAAAAATCAGGGGTTTTATCTTTTAAAACAGAATGGTTTCTTTCAAATGATGACGGAGTTGAGCATGAAACGTGGAGTTACTGGATAACAGGGTGTCTACAGATCAGAGAAAAACACGGTAAAAAAAGAGTGAAATCCCCAGTATTTTCTTATAGAGAAATTCATCTCGTTTAATCACGCGACTAAATAAGAAGAATTTTCTATAAGTGAATGCTGGTATTTTCTATTTTATTTGACTATGATTTTCCCAGATCTGTGGACACCCTGGATTACACTTCACCTCAGGTAAAACTGAGAGGAGTTAAGAAATTTAAATATCCAAATTGTCCTTCAGAATACAATATCTCGCTTTCTTCCATTAAATCTACGTTTGTGTCTCGTTTATCGCATTTTTTGATCGAAAAACATAAAAATAGAGTGCAAGTAAGAATTAATTGTGGCACCGGTAACTTTTAGGGAAAAATGAAATTTAATATATTAAATGAGTTCAAGTAATTGTAGTTGTTACAATGTTGTCAGATTAAGGATTGATTTTGTCCCCATTTTGGGAAATTTTGAACCTCCAGGGGAATTTTTTGGGGACAAGTAGTTCTTGGGGAAATGTTTGGGGACTATCAACCTTTTTGGGGAAAAAATTGGGGAATTTTTTTTCACTATTTCACGTAAATTTTACTTTAAGTCGTCTCACAACACTGGATCTCTCTCAAATTCATTTTTTATTTGGAAAACGAAAATATGTTTATTTTCGTAAATTTGGAATTTTTTGAAAAAAATGCTTGATTTGGGGGAACATTTTTGAGTTTAAAACAGTTAAAAAAATTTTATAGGGAAAAATTGAAAGTTGAAAATTTACTTTTTTTCAGTAGAAATTGCGTTGGGGACTTTTTCGGAAAAAAGCACTGATTTGGGGAAATTTTCAGAATTTTTGGGGAAATTGACTTTCGACTATCTGGCAACACTGAGTTGTTATCTATGTAGAAACATTATTGTAACAAAAAATTTATCCACGATATTGAAAAGAAAAAAAAAATAAAATAGAAAAAAAAGCAATTTAACAAATTGCAACAACAATTTGGAAAAGGATTTTTTCAAAGACTAAAATTTAAGACATAAAAAATCGCACGGAGTTGATCATACATTACCTACGCAATGGATTAAACATGAACATTCCTGAACCCATGATGAGTAAATTTTAAAAGAAATTTCAGTTTTACAATTTTCGGTACTGTAAACTTTTAAACTTCTACGGAGTTGGTCATACATTACGTACGCCATGAATTAAACATTAATATTCCTGAACCAATTTTAAATGAAATATCATTTTTAAACTTTTAAACATCCCACAATATTACTTTTTATATCGTCGTATAGAGAAAAAAATGCATTTTTAATTGCAATTTGTTTGAAAGCTGTATCTCAATTTGTTTCTGAGTTATTAATTTTTTTGTAGTTTTTATTACTTTTTTGTCATAGTGGCAACAAATCTCTGTGGAAAGTAAAGGGAAAATACAGATTGCTGTATAGGCCAATCAGAAAACGAATAAAATGCGGGATTCAACTGATAAAATGCTTCTGATATGTTTTTGATTTTCTACCTTGACCGAGGACAATAACCATTTTTCCAAATGGTTCAAAACCTTTCTTGTGTTGGTTTTGTCAAATTTTCGTTATTTTTCTAAAGTGCGGCGGAGCCCCAAGTGCTCCGCGGAGCACACTTTGGGAACCTCTGTTTTAGGTCACATTAGAGCAAAAAGAAGATATAGAGATAAGTGAAGACGTACGGACTCTTACTCACTTTCCTGGGATCATCAGGTGCAATATACGCTTCAATCATCGCACTTGGCACCCACATGTCTCATAGATAACAGCAATAACCATAAGAAAATCGAACTGGTGCTTACACACACGCTGGCTCGAAACTTGCGGGACAAAATAATGTCTGAAATCAAAAATAAAAGTCGACATTTTCTGGTATGAATTCGGAATTTTCGAATTAACTGGAAATTCCTGAAATGCATTCTTTACATGCAAACAGAATTATTAAAGCTATCCCGTGTATAAGCTACTATTCATTAAATTTCTTTTGCACGTAAAACTATTGAATAACAATTGTTATATTAAGTCTCAAAATATAAATGTAGTAAATTAAGGGTTGAGGCAAAAACTACATACAAATTATAACAGTAATAGCCATAAGAAAATCGAACTAGTGCTTACACACACGCTGGCTCGAAACTTACGGAACAAAATAATATGTGAAATCAAAAATAAAAGTCAATAATTTCAGGTATGAATTCAGAATTTTTCAATAAAATAGAAGTGCCTGAAATGCATTCTTTACATGCAAACTGGCAAATTAAAGTGATCATGTGTATAAACTACTATACATTAAATTTCTTTTGCGCATGAAAACTATTGAATAGCTAATAGCTATTGTTATAGTCTCAAAATATAAATGAAGTAAATTAAGGGTTAAAGCAAAAATTCCATACAAATTATATTTCAGTATAGCACACTTAATATTATTTTGCGAATAGAAGTCATCATAGTAGAATTAGTTACTTGCGGCAATAAACTAGCAATTTACATAAAGACCTTTTAAACCAGTTCAAATACGGCCAGTAGTAAGCCAATTTTCTTTTGTTAGCAATATTATGTCCAATATAACTTAGAATTCTGTTTTCAAGGAAATTGACTCAATTTTCGAATTAGCCAATGCTTCGAATTATTAAAGTTTGAATTAAAAGGACTCCTTTATATATAAATCGAACTTTTCAAATATGATTCTGAAGCTTCCACATGTAATTTTAAACGAATTTATATATCAATACCAATGATTTGTGTTTGATTACATCAAGGTAAATGCACAAGCCATGTCATAAACATATGTTAAAAGTTTCTGTATGATACCTGTCCAATACATCAGCAACTGTCTGCCAAGCGAACAAAAGCAAAGTATGATTGCTATTGCGAAAATGTTGTTCTGTCAATAATTTCTTTCAGAAATATTTCACCTTTCCCTGCGATAATATGTTTGTATATCTATGTTTCTCCATCTTCCTCGATGCTTCTGATGTAGATATGCTGTATTTACTGAGTAGCACATATATATATATTTTCTTTTTCTCATTCTTTTTGGAAACATTTTATTGACGGCATAATTCGAGAAACTGGTGACAGCAATTGAATCTGTTGAAACAAGAAGATTGTTTATGAAAAAAAGAAGGCTCAGTTTAATTTTTTTTTTGTTTTTTTTTCACGCGTTACACTGAAAAAAGAATTAATTAGTCTTTAACTCCTTTGCACCATTAGCATGCATTTCAGGAAGTTCTCGTTTATTCACGAATTCCAAATTCATACCAGAAATTCTAACTAGTAATTTTCGCTTTATTTAATAATAGCCGTTTCGTAAATATATGAAGTCAAGTTTCATCTTTCGAAATTTCCTTTATGGATTTGGAATTTCTAAATAAAAATGAATTCTTGTAATTGGACGCAAATATAAGCTAATTATGAAAATAGGTTAACGAAAACACAAATGGGTTTACTTTTATAAATACTTCATACTGTTTCTGTAAAAAGCATAGATTAAAATGTATTGTTAGTTGCAATTTTCGGTTCTTAAGTATTATGTGGGACAGGTAGATAGATAGCGAAAAAGGATTGTTAATTGTCAATTTTGTTTATCATTATCAGTTGCCAATCGTGTTCATAACCGTTCGTAATTTAGTGTACATTTATTAAATGCATAACGTTGTTAAAAATGATGTATAATGTAAAAGCAAGCTAAAATGATGTAAAAGAGTTTTTAGTATATATTTCTTAACCTTCCGTCTACCAGACGGGTCCATTGGACCCGACATGTACATTCAAAATATTTATTCAAACCAGAAATTTCTTCAAAACAAACTAAATGTATAAATCAGACAATAATAAGTTAAATAAACAAATTAAATAGTTTTAAGTAAAAATTCTGGTGTAGAATGTTTTTATAAAACTTGAGTAAAATTTCCGGTAGTTCTAGGGTTAAATGCATAACTTCAAATTGTTGGCTTTAAGCAATTAGCGCTATTAACAATGGTGGCTTTATTTCCAGTAGTTTGTTATGCCCACCAGAATGAATATAATATAAATCGTATGTAATTTCAATGAGTATAACAATGTTACATTTAACATATTATATCTGTTTATATGCTTCAGCATATTAATAGTTATACGTATATACTGAATACTTTCGAAACTGCCTTTAATATGGCAACTATGTAATATTAACTATGCAGTATAAATGAAGAAAGCAAATAAATAAATAAGGGTTACTTTAATTAATATTTTCAACTGGTGTAAATGCCTCTCCTAGGACGGTGAATAAAAATTGTGTTTTTCACTTAAAATTTGAAAAAAAACTGATGAAAATAATTGACAATATGGAAGAGTTTAGATGACCAAACTTCGGCTAGTTTGTTTTCTAATAAACACACTATTAGCATTTATAATACTTCTGGGTAAACCAGGCTTCCCGGGGTTAATATACCATAACAAAATCAAGATTTCTTAATAAAACAACAATTTAAGAAATATGTGATAGAACTGCGTAGTTAAAAAAGTCTGCTGCAACGATTGAAATAATATTAATACTAATTTTTTATAACACTTTGAAATTGTATTTTTATCGTTTAACCCCCCCCCCCCCCCCCGCCTTCCTCAAAAAAAAATATATATATATATGTATGTTGATTAATAAAAAAGATAAATTTTAAAGAAATAAAACAGTTTCAGTGTGTTTTAAATCTGTCAATAGAACTTATAAGCAAAAGACAAAAGCTATTTTAATTCAAGGATAAGTTTTATAAATGCCTTTTAGTGTTTCGTAACCTTAATTTTTCTTCTATATTTATGTAGTTTATAGATTATTGCAATACAAAATAGAATCAAACATAGTTAATGACCATTTTTAATAGCTGTACAAAATTTTTGTACTTAATGTTTTAATGTATAAAACAAAAATAATCGTTTACCCTTTCTTTCACAAACGACGCTAACTTTGTTAACGAACAACGAACGCCGTTTGACCTTTGAAAACGAACCGTCACATTTCAGCAGAAACGAATTTACCGAAGTGTCTCAGGAAGAACATCCCTCAGAAAGCATTGTTAAAATATTCTGAAAAAGGGCACAATGTGAGCAGCATTCTTGGATTCCCTAGTTGCGTTAAAACTTTACATCCAGGCTATAAATTTTGCGTATTTCAATGCATTGGGAACCTTAGAAAAAATACTGTTTAAACGCGGCTGGTGGCCAAAAGTAAAATTTAAAAGTAGAGAAGAAAAAACAATTAAAATTGTTAGTATAGCAATAAAAAAAAAAGTTCCATATGATTCTAATAAAATGTCCATGACAGTCGAAAAAGCTACCAAAGGAAGCTCCAGCATAAAAAAAGACTCTTTTCAGAGACCTTACATTAGTTTTACACAATAAATGCAAAGCATAGTTCGAGAATTTATAAAAAAGATGAAAATATATACATATTTACAGAAAATGATAATGAAAAAAGTTTATAAATTAATGCACAAACGAGAATAAAAAAGAACGATAAAAATATCTCACGGAGGAGAGTTCAGACTAACAGAGCTGAAAAAGCACAAAAAACATAGGGTAAAATGGGACGGAGCCCGCCCAGTCTGGTAACTCAGTGTAAATGGATGAAAGAAAGAAATCGAGTTACTGGAGCAATAAAACAAAATAGCAAGACAAATTATAAACATGAAACGACATTAGAAAATGCAGTTTAAATGAGTTTTTTTATTTTTTTTTTATTTATTTTTTTTATAACAAAACAAGACAAGAAAAAGCAAAAGCAAAAGTTTAACATAAAATATTCTTTACGCCTATTGGTGTTTTTATTCTGTTTACCCGCGGCTGACGTCACGTGAGTAAGCAGGGGTAGGACAGCTTCAAGGGACATCATTTATGTCATCTCCTTTAACCTCCATAGCTCCATGGTTTATTTTTTTTTTAATGAATCACAAAAGTGAATAATTTGCTACCACAGCTTCTCGCTAGGTTTGTTTTCAACTCGATTTCTGAAATGGTTTTTCAACTGCGCAAAACAGTGAGATTTTGTTAGTTTTAAATCAATAGAAAATTATGTTGAACAGAAGGAATTTCAGGTAGAAAAGATTTGTATTTAGGCAGATAAGTTTTCTCATACACATCTCAAATTGAAATTAAGCCTAACGTGGATCCATCTTATTGGAGACTAGTAAGATTGATGGGTCCCGGATTCGTTACACTGTGTTTTATTGTATAGAGATGCTGTTGTTGGCGCAATGAATATGACCTGAACAGGCGATAATACGTAAGTACCCAATTTTCAAATATTTTACTTTTTTAGATACGCAATAACGTATTAACATTAAAATTATTTGCAAAAAATTTATAAAAGTTGTAAAAAAACTTGAGATATGATAAAACACACTCATAGCATATTCACCTTATACTACATACAAATAACTAAAAATTGTAGAAATGTTCTAAAAGCACATATATCATTTTATAAAAACTTTACTGAAGGTGTTTGAAATATATACTTTATATATAAAACTGCATTTTCATAAAAAACGAGCACTTTCGAGCAAGGATTTGTCCATCATCAGGGTTGCAAACGAAGACAAATACACAATGATAAAATGGATAAACTATATTCTTTTAAGGGTGTATTCGAAAAAATATATTTCCACCCTGAACAGCTCGAAATTTTCTGTGACATTTCCAGACTCATTTCTAAAAGTAAATTCATGAAACTTGCTGAGGTGATTTTTGAACAGATGTATAAGAGGCCGTGAGACGTCGTTTTTCGCTCAATCAATTAGAATTTGATTTTTAAACAATTATTTTCTCAGTATGATCATTTGTTTCATTCTCAGATCTCCCGCTACGAAAAATTCTGTTCAAAACGTCAACTTTGACAGCATTTTATGCAATATTTTCTGCATTGTACAAAAAATCGACATACACGGCACATTATGTAGTTTCTAAGTAAGAGAATTTGCCAGTTTGATGCGTTTGAGAGCAAAACTGAATTTAAAAATAAATCAGAAAATAAGCAGTTTGGATTGGAATACACCCTTAACTGTTGGAGAATGGAACAAAGCATTAAAATAAAACAGAGGACGGGAGGGGGGTGTGCGATAATCGCATCTCGTTTTGAACTATTCCTAAATGTCTAAATAATAATTTGGGAATATTGTTGGATATTGAATCAATGCACGTTTTTTTCTTTTTTACTTAAAATTTCTATCGATTACTTAATTATTGAATCATAATAAGTTGACGTACGTTTCATTATTATAGATTGATCAAAATATATTTTCAATAAATAAAACGAGATATGATTATCGCATCTACCCCACCTCCTCTGTTCTACATTAATATTTTTTCTTTCATTCTCCAACCGTTAAACGATGTCGTCGGTACCATGTCAAACTATTCAATATGAAAACAGTGTTGCCAGTGGGCTAATTTTTTTTAATTCAGATTTCTTGATTGGCACCACTTTTCTCAAATAGTAAAATTCCCCTTGTTTTCGCCTTAATTAATATGTCATTATCTAATACATAAAAATGAAATTTTGACTGTCTGTCTGTAATGCTATACAAATCCACAGTTTGGCAGCCAGAATTGTGAAATGTTATGTACATGTGTATTATTCCCACTCCGTTGGTTCCGCTGCGGAGACATCTTAAGTCTTTGGTACCAGTAATAAAGGAAAATAAAACTCACTTTATTTAATCAGAGCATTTTTGAAATTGTGTACTTGAAGGAAACTGCTTTTTAAAAAGTGGTGCCGATCGAATAAAATTTGTGCAAGAGACGCCGGAGTTTTAAGGGTTAAAACACGGCCGAGGGAACTAAAGCAATCCGGAATAAAAATAATTTATAGTTAACTTTTAATTAATAAAAAACCACCTATTTAACTGCAATTTCATATCAAATTTAAACATTTTTCGTTATAGCGGCTGCCGACGATTAAAAATTCACAATAAAATCCTTTTCTTTTTTTTGCTCAACCAGTAATCGCGCGAGTTCTCTAACCAATGTGAGATCTACATATTGCGTGCGCCAGGCTGCAATACTAAAAAGCTCCAGCGGATATTACGATAATTCCTTTACCTCATATACAGATAATTAGAGATTATTTAATTGCTCTTAATTATTACAATTAAAAAAATAAACGGCAAACATTTTATCACAAACATCAACAAAACTTTTTATTATATTTATTGCCTTATTCAAAAGATATCGTTTTATCGTCTGCTACTATAGTAACAAGATAAACTAAATTTAATTAAAAAAATGCTTAGTAGTAGAAAAATATTTTACGAAATAGAATAGTTATTTTTAATTTTGGTTTTAGAATTAAATTCATGGACTCCCGTGCTTAGAAGTGGTTAAACAGCTAGTGTTTAACATAATCAATATGCGAATTTTACTATTACAAAAAAGTGGGATAAAATCAAGAAATCTGAATTTTTTTAAAGTAGCCCACTGCCAACACTTTTTTCATGTCGGATAGTTTGACATAGTATCGACGGTATATTTCACTGATTTTAGTATTGTGTATTTTTGTTCGTTTGTAACCCTGATTATGGTGATCAAGTGTTTGCCGAAAGTGCACGGTTTTTATGAAAATACAGTTTTGTATAAAAAGCACGTAGTTTAAATACCTTCAGTAAAGTTTTTATAAAATGATATATGTGTTTTTAGAAAATTTAGAAAATTTTATTTATATGTATATTAATATTATTTAACGAAAAAAGAATCGTGAATCAAAAAGAAACTTTAAACTAATATATAACACATCGGCTGATAAGTTCCCGGTCTAATGAAGAAAACACAACTTTTTTGGTCAAATTCGATTTTATTCATCAACATAGTGTCCTTTAAAAAGATACAATCATTCCAGTGCCTCTCTAACATTTCAATAGCTTTCTAGAAGAATGAATTATCTTTGGCCTCAAAATATGCGTTTGTTTTGGGGATCACCTCCTCATTCGAGCCAAATCTCTTGCGGCGAGCATTTTTTTCAGGTCTGAGAACAGGTGAAACTTGCTGGGCGCCAAATCTGGAGAATAGGGTGGTTGCGGAAACAATCCGAAGTGTAATTTGTGCAATTTTACCATCGTAGCAAAAGACCTGTTACAGGGTGCAGGGGAGGGGGCGGCACCCACTTCGAAAACAGCTTTCTCATAGACACATGTTCACGCAGAATAAAGTCTACACGTTCTTTTGATATGTTTAGAGTATCAACCATCTCCTGCAACTTCACTTTACTCTTTTCTAAAACGATTTTGTGGACTTTTTTATGTTTTCCGGTATAACTATCTCTTTTGGACGAACAGAGCGTTGCACATCATCGATATTTGTACGACCACGTTTAAATTCAGCAAACCAGTCAATAATGGTCGATTTTTCTGGAGCAGAGTCCGGATAACATTTATCAAGCCAAGCTTTTGTCGCCACGGTGTTTTCCCCCATCAAATAGCAATGTTTTATCAAAACACAAAATTTCTTTTTTTTCATTGTTTTGAAAAGACAAAAAGTTGTTTCATTAAAACTTTTGAAGCTACCGGTAGCTTTATAGTACTTTTGAAGAAACCGGGAGATCGTCATAAGATGTTTACAGCTACCTTTTTATGGTTAGTACTTACTGAACAGAATATTAATTCTGTATTTGTGGCGCCATCTGAGTGTCAGATCGAGATGTGAATGTCATATGTTAAATTCAAACCAATGTGCTGTGCTTGATCACATAATGATAAATATCCAAGCCATGTGATAAATATGTGTTGAAAGTTTTTATACTGTTTCTATAACTGTCCAATATATCATCATATGTCTAAATGCTCTCAACAAAGTAACTCTTATTAAAATAACGATCACGGGGAGAAAAAAAAATATACTTCTGTCTCCATACTCCTAGAAATAAGATACGATCCTTCCATTTCTTGCAGAAATATGTTTCCTTGCTCTGTCCGTCTATGCTTTTAGACGGGTTAATAAATCTTAACCCTCTCGCTACGAATCCCGCGATTTCCACGGACAACATAAAATCAGCAAATTTTAGGCGCATTTTTTCCGTCAATTTAAAAGCACAACCCGCTTATTTCTCACTCAACGGTTCATTTCTGTTTTTCTGCGATGTTTAATTGTTGATTCAGATCTGGGTTAACAAATGACGTTAGTTGTCCATATATCTGTGATGTTCACAACATTGAGTTGCAAGCATTCCGCGTGCTCTTTTGAAAGCTCAAAGATGTCTCCACCCCGTGAGACAAACCGCTCCAAACTTTGCTAGCCATATACCTCCAATCTCAAGAAAGAACTTCGTAGACAGTGTGCTGTTTGTTGTTTAAAAAATACTGAAACTGGCAAAAAAATTCACAAAGAAACGCGAATTTTGGTGTAAAGATTGCGAAGTAGGAGTTTGACTCGAACTTTGTTTCGAAATTTATCATACTAAACTTCATTTCCAGTTCAATTTTTGTATTTTACATACTTTCATTAGTACATATAATTTAACTTTGTATTTCTTAAAATAAATCATAATATAACTAAGATTAATTTTCAGAATTTCGTTTTTATATAATTCTTCTTCAAATTCAGTTTTCTGACAAAATGTTTTATGATCTAATTCTAAAATTTAAAAAAAAACTCTTTTACAAAAATTTCTTACATATTTTAAGTATAAAATGTAGGTAAATTTGAAGTGCCTAATAAACAAGATGCGTATTATTTTAACCTATCTTGATTTACAAAATTACGCAGCGAGAGGGCTAATTCGAAATATCCAATACTACAAATTATCCAAATTCGATTTAAAACGATTCGTTGTATAAATATTATGAATCAAAACATCCCTTGATATAATACGGAAGGCTCCATATGCAATTATATTTTAATATTTACAATCATACCAACCAGTTGTGCCTGATAACATAAGGAAAACTAGTCGGATGTGAGAATCCCAAAACTTTCTTCTATATCATACATGTTAATACTTTTTCAAAAATGCAGCATAGCAGCGCCTCCGTTAGGGGATTTACAACAAAATCTAAGCAGCAACAACTTATGTCAATTTTTACTGAATCTGAAGTTCGATGAAATCCATGCTGTAGTTTTTGAAATAGAGCTATTGCATAAATCGTAAAAACATTCTGCGTTACAGCGCCACCTGTTGGGCGATTTACATCAAAACTATTCAGGACCGATTTGTGTCAGGGAGTAACTGAATCTGAAGTTTGATGAAAATCAATTCCTTAGTTCTTGAGATACAGCTATTGAAGAAATCGTGAAAAATACAGCATAGTATCGCCACCTTTTGGGCGATTTACATCAAATGAACAGCACTCCCACAAAACAATTTTAGTTTGAGAAAAATTTGCAGCAGTCTTGCTTTTCAAACCTCCAAAGTTGCAGCAAGTTCAGCATGACAAGACTGAGAGTTCATAAATGACTGCAACAAAATAACGCAAACGCCATAGTCATCACACTTTGAACTTGCAGCCAACGTGTCGTGCAAGTTAATTCTTGCTGTATCAAAGTTATTGAAAATTAACGGCAAACATTTATAAAATTTAGTTCTGTCAGGACTAAAGTACAGCAAATTTCTTGCAAGCTGGTAGAAAATTTAGCTTTTTCTTGTCAAGAATACTGCAGACATATTGCAAAGTAGTAATCTTGGTATGCCACACTATCTGTTTACAATTGTTATACTGTAAATTTAACCCCTTCAAGTCTCTTAATGCACACTCACTGTCAACAAAAATGCATCGTTTTTATCACCATTAACAAATAAAGGTAATACTTGTAATTCTAAACTGAAGTCTTTTTTGGTATTTGATAAGTATGGCGTTTAAAAAAAGCGGTGGCAACCAAATAAAATTTGTGTAAGGGATGCAGTCCCGAAAGGGTTAAAAATCATAGACTCGAATGGGATTAACGGCAAAAATAAATAAATAAATATCAAGTGAAACGATATTTAAAAAAAAATTATTTAAAAATTTAAATTTTCAATTTAAATTTTAAATGAGCGAAGACGTAAACATAACTTAGTAAATTAACATAATTTTTTAATTTGTAAGAATTTTTATGTGAAATAAGTTTTAGATTATATATAAAATGTTACTTTACAAAAAATAACTACATTTGAAGAGTTAAAATAATAAATACCTGGGTTCCTTAACTTAACCAATCAATGAAAATGAGATTCCATAACAGTAACAATGATGTGCGTGTCTTGCCTTTGAGTAGCACCCACTTTCGACAATTTCTGCGTATGTTCTGATTGTCTATTCTCTAAACAGAGGGATTTTTTACTTGCCTCACTTTCGTGAATAAAAGACAATCTTGCATCAGTTTCATAACAAACTACTCATGCAAGTGGGTGATGGTACACCTTGCGAGAGATTTGCTGCGAATTTCTCAAGTTAAATTTGTCACGTCAAGATAATATTAGAAAAAGATCAAATTTGCTGCTAATGTGCATGCTTCTGGGCTAACTTATATGAGGTACTAACTGAATCTGAAGTTTAATGAAATTCGTGCATTAGTTCTTGAGATTGAGCTATTGAGATAATCATGAATAATACAGCACAACAGCGCCACCATTTGGACGATTTACATCAAAACGTAATCAGCACCAAATTATATCACGGACTAACTTAATCTGACGTTTTATGAAATTCCGTGCATTAGTCTTTCTCAAAGAGCTATTAGGGAAATCGTGAGAAATGCAGCATAGTAGCACCACCTATTGGGCGATATACACCAAAAAATAAGTTTAACGGAATCTAAAATTCTGTGAAATTCAGTGCATTAGTCCTTGAGCTAGACCGCTTACAAAAAGGTTTTCACATACAGACAGACTCACAGGCAGAGTGACTGACCGTCATTTTCTAAAAACCATAAAATCGTGTTCATGACCTTCTAAAACGTACAAATCTATCTAAAGCGGGAAGTCATAATCTTTCACGAATCCAAGACTTCCTTCTTGTAAAGATAGAATAAAGTAATAATAGTAAAAATAGTTTTTAAAATAACTCTGTTTTATAAGCATTTAATGTTTATCTTAAAAATAACGCATAATTTCACGACTACAATTCATATATTAGGTCTTCCTAAAAGTTCTGTTGCATTTCTTTAATTCAGCGCGATCCCCAATTAGTTAAAGTCCACTCAATGATTTGCACTTCATAGAAAGTCACAACTCCTTAATATATATAAAAAAAAAACATAAATTTTCCTTTTTTTTTCAAAGATATGGAAACAGGAAATAAAACAATGCATTATTTAAATTATCTATTTAGGATTTAAAAATTATTTTTCCACCTATAATCATAGTGTAAGTTATATTAACTCATTAAAGCTGGTTGGCAAGAAAACGTGCCGTACAAGGCGAACAAATTTTTAAAATTTAGTACCAGTATTTTAGTTTGGAAATTTTCACATTATCTAATCTCAGATTTTGAGCGATTAAATAATTCAGAATTTCTAAGTCACAAAAAATGCTGCCGAAGAATTAAAAGAAGTGTAAAGGAGGCTCATCGTTAGTGGGTTAAACTATTAAATGATAAAAGTGTGGTTACTAATTATTACGCTCTTTATTTTTATTTATATTTCAGATAGTTAGTGCGTAAATTATTTCGTTTTTGTAATTTTATCGCGACTTGGCATATTTTGGCGATAGTGTTTTGAAGCATATTTAACTCCATTGTTGTTTTAAATCGTATGCAGTCATACACAGATAGATTAATTGACCATTTACCAACTGGCCATTCAACCCCTTAACCTACAATGACGGGAATAGCCCGAGTACGATGATCGAGCCAAATGTAAATTCTTCCTACCACTAAAATTTCACAGTAAATATAAATTTTAACTTAATTGTCGAAATTCCATGATTAAACAAGCCGAAAATCTCTATTAAATTTTAGTGGTAGCTATGGATTTGCCAAACCGTGGAGCTGTTGAGACTAAATCGTAGGTTAAGGGATAAATTGCTTAACCTTTTATCTACTGACGGCACTTATAAGTACCATTACAATAACTTGTTGTAAAATGCATTTAATACATCGATTAGTTGTAATACAATTTAGAATGAGTTATACATACATTACTTTATCTTATTAAAAAATCACTATTGGTTACACAAAACAAAAATATTTTTAAAAAGGGTGATTTCTTTTGCCTTTGCATCTTTCTTTGCGTTGGGGGGTGGGGTGGAATTTTTCAATTTGAAAATATTTCTATATTTCTATTGTAAGAACATTAAATTTGTACATTTCCTAATTCTACAAAATACTAAGAAAAATATTTAACATAAAAGGTTTGAGTGGGGTTATAAATATTGCATAAAATCCCTCTAAACTGAAATTGAATTAATCTTTCTAAATTCTTCAATCCTTCTAAAATCCTTCTAAAATTCATTAAATGATTATATAAATAACCTAATGTAGTTTAAACAATTCACGAAAAATGCTTTAGAAGCTAAAATTTTAATGAATTCTTTATTCGGTACATAAAGGATTAAAATTAATTTATTAATTTAGAATGAAATTCTAAAAATATTAAAATGTGGTTTTGTAAACGGAAACACACCCATGTATATAATTTATATAAACCTTTCATATCATAAACTGAGGAAAAAATCGACTACAAAATTTCCTATTTATACACACAAAGAAATTTATATTAACCCCTTCCGGACGAGCGTCTTTTACAGAATTTTTAATCTTTAATCACCGGTTTTTTTAAACAGACATTTTTGTTTAATTGAATCGGGAATATGCTCGGATTAGATAAGGCAAAATTTATAAAAGAAATTTACCGCTGAGAATAATCCCCGATTCTGGGCACCTTAACCCTTTATCTACTGTATTATGATCTACTGCAATATTTTTCGTGTAACATTTTTTTTCAGTTACTGCAATGAAAATTAAAGGATAAACATAAAAAAAATACTCACCCGTGAGAAATTTAATTACTTAGAGGTAATTAATTAAAGTGGTGCTTTAAAGTAATGACTAAAGTAACGTAACAGAAAACCCACAAAGTATTTCAAATGGCACCAGAGTTGTGGCAAAATATTTTCGATTTAATAAGTATGTAAAATAAAGCCTTTTTTTCATAATTATAAATACATTTTTTGGCAAATTCCGGTGCCAATCATTTATTAGAACACTTTCTCATTGAAAATGGTTTGCCCCTGAAAGGGTTAATTTTTTTTTTTTTTTTTTTTTTTTTTTTTTTTTTTTTTTTTTTTTTTTAAGGTTTCGATCTTGTTAGCAGTCCTTTAGTTGTGCGACGTGTATATTTCAGGGACAGCATGTTCTCTCGCATCACCACATATGCAATATAAGAATTTACATCAGGGGTGCAAGCGCTGCGCAACAAATGGCTGATTGCTACCACTAAATTTTTATAGTATTCCTCACCTTATTTATTGACAGCATTTCTGAGATTTAATAAGGCGAAGAAATATTACTAAAATTTAGTGGGGAAAATCAGCCATTTGTTGCCTATCGCTTGCACCCCTCATTTACATATGCCATTTCTAGCATAGCCAATAAGAGCCAGTGCCACAACTTTTTTGATTTTCTAAAAAAATAATAATAAAACAGAAAAGAAATACTAGGAAAATTATTACTACACTACATTATAGCAATTACATTTCAAAGCAGATGAAAACGATGGATAACTACACAGACGAAAAGTAAACAAGAAGTTTTTTTCATCACCCAGTGTACTGACGGTACTTATAAGTACTAGCGAGTAATCCAACTGTTAAATGAAATACATACACTGTTCACCTAAAATAGCTAGTCAAATTGTATTCTAAGATCATAATGAACACATAAAAAAATCCATCACTTATCTTATATCTTTTACTGTGTTTGCAACAATAAAAAGATTAGCGTTGATTGATTTCTGAAACGTAGCAGCTGCGTTGCGCAATCCGAACGGCATAACTTTCCATCGGTACGAAGCACGATGAGTTTTAAAAGAAGTGAGATCTCGACTCTGTTCTTCAAGAGGAATTTCCGAATACCCTTTTAGTACATCTAAACAGGTAATTATGTTAACACTTCCAATTTCATTGATTAATTCAGTTCAATCTGTACAAAATGTCGGCACAAAACGCATCGACTGTTTCAAAGATAGCCTCCTTCCTCGCTAAAATAACAAACCTAGAACTACTGCTGCCATGTACCCGGATAAAAGGGTGTTAAAAGAGTGTTTTTGCAAAGTACAATTAGAGTATTAGTAATATTCACTATGGGATGAAAGATTAAAAATAGTGGTACTTATAAGTACCGTCAGTAGATAAAGGGTTAAGTGGCATGAATATCGGTCGTTCGTCCCAAAGTGGTTAAGTAAAAGAGGAAAAATACTATCCGGTGGTTACTCTGTGCTATGCACCCATGTTCCTCCATTAATTGAAAAAATGCAATATTAAAAAGTAACTTTTTTGATACCAGTATGAATAATGAGCTTTACAGAAAACATTTAAATATAGCGTGCGTTGAAGATGCTAAAGTATGTATTTCTCTCATGTTTTCGAGTTACCTCTGTTGCTGTTATGCAGTAGAGAGGAACACTTCAATACAGAAAACAAGTAATTTTCTGTCGGAACAATTTCTGATTGCTTGTATGGCCTCCATTTTTAATCCGAAATTTCACATCCATGCCGTAAACTTTTAAACAAGGATCTGTACTTTAACACATTGTATGAGGGACACGTACTAGTACGTTTTTGTGGGTTGGTTACAGAAATTATTACTTGTACCGGAAATTTTGTACGGACGAAAAAAGAAGGTGTAATCCAAGAATGCTTGCTTCTTATTGGTTGTGAGCAGGTTTTAATTTATAGAGGCATTTGTGAACACAAATTTAGTGCTCATTTTCGAAAAAATGCCCGCGTACAATGTCTTAAGTACTCGCAAAATTTCAGCCATTAACCCTTTGCACTCCGCGTCACTTTGACTGTAGGCTACCAGCAACTCCGCGTCATTACACAAAAATTTTATTCGGTCGGCACCAGTTTTTAAAAAGAAGTTTACTTCAAGTACACAATTGCAAAAATGTTTTTATTAAATAAGGCAAATTTTATTTTCCTTTATTACTGGTGCCAAAAACGAATTTTTCAAGGAAAGATGATGTCGCCGCAGTGGCGACAACGGAGTTTTTTCACTTACTGTACCATGTTGCCGCAGCGGCGACAATCGAGGGCAAAGTGTAAATAAAACAAAAAAATATTATTTTTAATATTTGGCACGAATTCGGATTTTCTGAATAAAAATGGAGGTCAAATTGTTAACCCAGCTGGACACCAGGTGTGCCAGGCTACCCTCCTTTTATAATCAGAACTTTCGAGTTCATAGCGGTAATTCTGAACAGTAATTTTGTTTTACTTAATGACAGACATTTTATGATTACGTAAATTCTTATTTCGGAATAAAGTGTAAATATACTCAACAAATAATAAATATCTGTTAAATTTACGATACTGTTCCATTTCAATGCAGCAATATTTACTTTTCTTTGAAAATATTTCCAATTTCAAGCCAAGGCGTGTATTACTGTCATATTAACACAAATAACTGCAAGTTAAAATCAATACTTAACTAAAATATCGGTAATTTATTGTAAGTATCTTCAGTGGAATGGAATACAGGAGTCTTATTGTCCCCTCGATGAAAGTAATATATCTAAACTGGTTTCCTACTACATAAAAAAATCACAGAATTTAAAATTCTGATATACAGTAAACTCTCTGTAAGGCTAACTCTGTGTAAGATGGAAAGCTGTCTAAACCCTGCGAATCCATAGACACAGAGTAAACTTTGTCTAATGCGGAATCTTGCCTACTACGGAAAACTTTCTCGGTCCCGATTGATTCTGCCTTAGAAGCAGAGTTTACTGTATTCAATTTATTAGATAAGAGCATCAAATATCTAAATATTCAAAGCGAAATTTTATTAAGTACATAACAATGGAACAATGGAACAATCAAGCAGGTGTGTGGATTCCCTAGTTGCATGGCAACTTTACATCCAGGCTAAGAGTATATTGTGTTACAATGCAATGGGAGCCTTGGAAAAAAGAGCATTTAAACGCGGCTAGTAGCCACGAAAAAATAGAGAGTAAAAGCTAAAGAGATAGACAATTTTTAAGAAAAAATTGTTAGTAGAACTAGTAGGAAAAAAAAAAAAAAAAAAAAGAAAAAGAAAAAAAAAAAAGTTCCATATGATCCACATAAATGTCCAGGACAGGCGAAAAAGCTACCAAAGGAAGCCCCATAAAAAAAGACTCAATTCAGAGACCATACATTTAATATAGCTTGTTAAGTAAAAAAGTTTAACACAGTGAATAAAAGAAACAAAACTAAATATTTACATATTTACAAGAGAATTTAAATTACTTTAAGTAAAAAAGAATAAAAATGTAAGAAAAAGCTACAGTGAGGAGAGTTCAAACCAAATAAACAGTTAAATGCAAAAGCCGAGGGGATCAAACGACAGCAAGAGGACGGCGTCCACCCAGTCTAGTAATTTAAGGAGAATAAAACATGAGAATGAAAGAAGTAAGAGTAATATCATGAGAATAGCATAAAATACAAGAATAGAAGTTTTTTTTTTTTTTAACTTTTTAAACAAACAACACAGACAAAAAGAAGGAAAAAAGTTTAGCAAATGAAGAGCTTAATCTTCGTTAATGTTGATCTGACTAGCAAGTTTATCAAATTCAGTTAGTATAACCATCAATTTTTGCATCGGATTATCGAGTTTCTTAGTCTGAGTTGAGATGTTCTTTATACATTTTAGGAATTTAGTTATTTGAAAGATTTGTTTGACTTCGTTGAAAGTATTAAGAATGTCTTTAATATCATTGGTGTAATTAGTAGGAGCATTAGAATTTTCAATAGTAGGGGAGGAATGGGTGTTTGCGGTAGTACTATCATTGTTATCAGAGTTTAATTCTACATTACTTGTTGAGGGTTCAGAGTCTTTAGTATTTTTGGTATAATTATAATTCTTAAATATATCCGCTAAGATTTGGGTTTCTTGGGATAGATTGCTGACGCTATTACTTGTTTTTCGGTTGTGTTTATTTTCGAGTCTATAAGGATTTTTTGGACAACCACGGAAATTCGCTGTCTGCCCCAGTCCACAATTGGCACAAGTGGGTTTAATACGCCCCTTGTGGTGACAATTTGTACTTAAATGTTGATCTCCGCATTTTACACATTTAGCATCGAAGCCACACACTTCTGATGCGTGACCGTAACCCTGGCATTTGTAACACTGTTTTACACGATTTTTGCTAGTAAAAGCTTCAATCTTAACAGAAATATAATGTATATTGTTAATTTGGTAAATTTCTTCAAAGTTCTGACGAGGAATAACATTTACCATGTATATTGGCATTGGTTGGCCAGTTTTACTATTTTTAAGCATGGCAGCCCTAGTGACTGCGAAACCATGCTCCCTGAGACTATCTTCAATAATTTTAGTATCGGTGTAACAGGGAGGCCCCTAATGCATATTTTTTTGGGTCGAAGTTCTTTAGGATCAAGAGTTGTATATTTCTTTTTGTTTTGGTCTAGCCATTTCTGAGTAGATTTAAAGTCCTTATCAGAGTTACATTGTATAACAATGCGTTCGCCTTTTAGCGTTATTTTTGGTTTTTCCAAGTTTAACACCGTAATTTCATGAGCTACCGCCGCCCAATTGCTGCCGACTTCGACGTAGAAAGGGTTAATAGATTTTTTAACTTTGACAGTATTCTGAGTATTATCACTAACATTTGACTCATCCATATCTATATTTTCATTAAGGGTAACTTCATTAGCGATATTCTTATATTTATTACTTAGAGGGATAGGTGAACTCTCCTCTGAAAGAGGACGCTTAACGCCTTTCTTAACTGCATTGAAAATTTCGTTTTTAAGGTTAGTAGTAGTAAGAAAAAAATTAGGAGTTTTCTTATACTTAATACAGCAAAAAAAAAAAACTAAAGATAGCTGAATTTAACAAATTATCATGGGTTGGCTCCCCAAGCAAAGTAAAAACATCATGGCAAGTTTTTCTTACCTCTTCCTGTTCAGAGGCAGAGTCAGAATATCCAGCTTTAGCCTTAATATCCAAGATATATTGGTCTACGAAGGTGTAAAAATCACCCAGTATAGTCTTAGAATAGTCCTCAAAGTTCGAAGAAAATCTATCAAATTGGTCTTTGAAATTACTGTTTAACGTTCCATTACATATTTTGTCGATAACTTCCTTGATATAATAATCTTGATCATCAGTAGCCGTCATAATGCAGCACAAAATAGCGAGCGAAAACTATTCTAACGAACCGCCACACCTGCCATTCACACTGCGAAAAATATAACATGATGAAGTACATAACAGCTCGCTCTAGGAATATATTACAATAAATTTTTATTTAAAGTATCTGGTGTTAAATCGAGAAAATTTTTTTTAATAAATATGATGTTACTATAAGACAAAAATACACATTTATAAGCTCTAACAGAAACAGATTAATAAACTGTGAAACAACCTAAAGGACAAATATATATATATATATATATATATATATATATATATTAAGGGACCTACACAACCGTTTCTTCGCTATCTATTTCCGCTCTTCAGTGAGCAATTTATTAACTAAGAAAAGTATGCGGGATTTTACAAAAAAAAAAAAAAAAAAAAAAAAAAAAAAAATGGGTGTAGTAAGTTAGTACTTGGCATTTTATGTTGATGATATATGAGCGACAAAATAAGAAGTTTAAAAAAATTAGAATTAAAAATATAAAAACGTGTATAATAATTACTTATAACCAGATTAAGTTAAATAATACTATAAAAAGGGATAGAATATTTTTATTAAGATTGACGATCGTTTCGTCGCACAAACGGCGACATTTTTTAAATCATTCACGACAGAAAATATTTTCATAATTTAAAAACAATAAACATAGTAAACAATGTCACGAGACATGATGCATAATGAAAAACATTGCAAACATAAAATTAAATTAAAATTAAATTAGCTATTTGCGAGCGTGGATTAATTAATGTCGCCGTTTGTGCGACGAAACGATCGTCAATCTTAATAAAGATATTCTATCACTTTTTATGGCATTATTTAAGTTAATTAAAAATATACTTAACAAATTTGGAATACAGTGTTTTTTAAGCCCTTAATTCTCATTCCCGTGATATTCACGGGCTGTGGTTCTTATTCAGATTGTTTGATTTCCACCAGTTTAAAAAATAGTATAATTGAGTTTATTGTGGTATCATTTTACCTGTCATTAAATAAGGTGAATATTTCTTTTTTTCAAAAAAGTGGTGCCAATAAGCAATTTGAATTTTTCAACCATAATTTAATGCGACCTATTAAGGAGTTAAGATTTACTTAAATCTTACTTCAATAATAAATTTAAGAATAATGAAATACAGGCATATAGTTTATAAAAAGATATTTAAGTGAGATAATATTTTTCAAAGCATTCTAAATTTTTAACACCATACAACAGTTTTTTGTAAATTTTATTGCAGTTAAATTTTGAAATTTTAAGACAAAAAAAAAAAAATCTACACTGAAAAACAAACATGAGTATATCGATATACTCATATCTAATTGAGTATATCTGGATAAAAGATAAACCTATGTTTTCTCAATTTTGAACCATCACATGTTATCAAACACAAACGAAACGATAATTTTGTACTTTGTATTGGTTTATTTCAATCATTGCGGCATAAAAGATGTATATTAATGCAGATATAAAAGTATGCACAGTATTTTAAAATAATTTAAAAGTGACTGAAAACAATGTTCTTATCATAAAAATATTTCCTTTGGAAGTCTTAATCAGAATTTTGCCATTTTTTCTTAGTAATTAATCAATTACATGTTTTTGTTAATAATTTTAAGCGCAAAATAAATGTCAGTAGTTATTTCCTTTAACCCTTTAAGCGTCCTAACCGGGGTGTTCCGTCACGTAATCTTTGAAATCAAGGGCAGATTTAATACAAAACTGATATTAATGTTATTTTTTGCAGTGCATAAGATAATTAAATATGTAAGGTAATCATAAACAAATCCCCATACAAATCGTTTTCATAGGTATTATTTTAATGAATCATTCAACATAAAGTAAAAAATAAGCCGGACGCTTAAAGGTACCTACTAAACGGAGGGGGGGGGGGGGGGGGGTTCAGGGGAGCAATACTTAACGGCTCTCATTTGAAGACATCCATGAAATCAATAATGAATACATGTGTTTGTCAATTTTGAATACATTTGGATCTGAGCTATTTTCTGTATGTGACATATTAAAAATTGAGTAATTTTTTATTCAATTTTGAGAACCCATTTTTTTCAGTGTTGTCTAGAGCATTACTACTACATCAATTGATTTTTATTAACCCTTTAACCTACAACTACGTGTGAGACAAGTGGTCTTGTATTCGGGCCAAAACTGATTATCACGGTCCTGGCCCGTCGTTCCTCGGTTGGGCCAAATGTAAATATCACGGGCATGGCCCGTGGTGCTACAGTAAAGGCTAACAGGATTACTAATAAACCGTTTGTGGTATATATATCACAATTATTACATCAGGTGGTAGCTATTTATCAAATATTCCACAAAATTAAATTAAATGTGTCTTACACATGTATTTACTTTCCTTAACCCCTTGAGGGGCAAACAAAAATGTCTCTAAATGTTGAATTCTCACCGGAATAATCGAAAAATTTTATTTTTAAATAGGGAAAAGCAATTTTTTAACGATAACCCCCCCCCCCCCCCCAAAGTTAAAAAAATAAAATTTAGTTAACACTTTCTGGTGAGAATCTTGTTTAAATTAGATGGGATATATTTTATTCCACCGCAGCTCAAGGGGTTAAATCGAGTGTGTTTGGTAGAACTTAGGACCGATTTGCCGAACCGTGGAATGGCTAGAAAGCTGCGCGATCTTGTTTACGTTTTGGACACAGGCTGTTGAAATGTAAATCGTTGGTACGGTGTTAATATACTAGTTCTTCATTATTTTAATTGTAGTAAATTTGTATTTTAATATTTTTTAACTGATTTAGAGTATTATTAACCCCTTGAGGGGCACCGGTATATATTATATATCACCTATGATTAATAAAGTTTTACACCAGAAAAATTTTATTAAATTTTACTTTTCTAACTTTGGTGGAAAAAAGCCGTAAAATTGCTTTTACTTATTTTGAAATAGAAATTTTCAAAGATTCCGGTGGGAATTCAGCATTTCACAAACGTAATTGCTTTCCCCCTCAAGGGGTTAAACTATAACAGGTTCCCTTATTGTCCAGGTAAAATACCAGAATTTTTTTATAAAAAAATAAATCTAGTTAAAACGCGCGAAATTTCGCCTTATTTAAAACGAGGTTTTCTATAAGAAAATACTAGTACCGACGAATTTCGTGGTCTGTAAATTCCAGGACTCGTACGAATTCTGTATACTTAATTTATAACTAGTATCCGTCAAGTCGAAATGACGGAACACTGACTTGCATAAACTTAAAAGATAACATTTGAAAATGAAACAAGAAAGAAATATCATGCTTCAATCATAGATTATAAAACACTCTCCAACACTTCCTGCATACTTTAAGAAAACTTCGCGATTTAATAAGGTAAAGAAGAAACATAAGTAAATATTTTAGAAAATGTACACATTCAAAAACAAGCTTTTAACAATTGTCGCTGATAGTTGAGAACGTACTCTAATTCTTTTGTTCAGCTTTGTATGTGAACTATAGATTCGTATAGATTCTGCATAGTATGCTAAAATTTAACTTAAGAAGAAAACGTACAACACAGTTGAAAACTCACCTTCAGCAATTTCCACCAATAGACGGAAATGTTCTAAATTCCTTTGTATAACCTGAATATTATAATATACATTTTTATACATGCTAAATATTTAGCTGACATTTAAATCAAGATAAACATGCTTAAAACTACTGAAATCACACTTCCAGAAAATATCACCCATGGACGGTCATGTATCCAATTCTTTGCGTGGCCCTGTATGTGATTTTATATATTCTCTACAAACATCTGTTAGTATATTGAATATAGTCCAGATCGAAAATGCAAAACTCAAATTAAAAAACACCTTTGAGCAATTAACGCTCATTCTCAATAATGCACACGAAATATTTTGTGACATTTGATGAGGTAATTAATTTTTCAGAAAGTGCGCAACTTTTAGTTACATAATAAAAATAGCTTAATAAAATGGCCATAATAAAAAATTTCACATTGGGAAAGATAAGAAATGTTTTAAAATTTTTAAATTGACGTATTATGGGCAAAAGTATAAAAGCTCATAGATATTTCGCTCGTGGACTGCAATAGTGGCACAACTCAAAAAATCAGGTTCTGAGATTAATGGGCTTGGAGTTTCGCCTTGTAATGAAATGCAAAATTTACACGATTCATTGTTGTAATAAGTGTTAAGTGGTACTAAATGACTCCGCAAGGATTCAATTAATAATAATGCAAAAAAAAGTAGCCTCACATCCCGTGTTATACTGATGATAAATATGATTATATGATGATGCATTCAGATTATATCATATATAAAGCAACAGCGGCACTTCTGCCATCTGTTGGTGAAATAACGAACCACAAGATATGCCGCTGTTGCTGCTGGAAAGAATACCAATCTGCAATGCTGGAGAGCGCATTAACTCAAATTTCGTATTTTTTGAGTTGTGCCACTATTGCAGCCCACGAGCGATATATTTAAATAGTAGCAGAAAAACTTAGTCCCAAAACTAAATTTTACGAAGCTCGAATTTTAGTTTTATTGAAATACATTGGTTTGTCATTGAGGTTTATATATAAGCTAGATATTTTTTATTGTACTTTGATAACCTGGATGTGCTAGATGCGGGAATAAGAAAAAACAAATTCTGTAAGAGGAAATTTATGTTCATCATCTGAAATAATATGTGATAAATATACGGAGAGTTGCCTAATAAGAAGTAATTACAATACAATATATAATCATATTATTGGACACCAGACATAATATAGAACGAATGTGCATTATTAGAATATTTGTTTACAGGCCGAATGTTTAAGGAGACCGGGTAAGCTCTATCTCGGCCATGTTAAAATACATCAAATTTATGTACCCTTTTCTCAGAAATGGTGAAAGATAGAGGTCTAGATTTTTTTAGAGTAGTTTGAATAATATGCTTTACGTATTTTAACAGACCATTTTCTTCCTAACTGAAACTGAAAATTATTTATTGAAAGATATTTTTAAATTAACATTTTTGGTAAAATTTCACTGCCTAAAATATAATTCTCAAGAAATCATTAAATCCCTGTGTGAAAGTATGCACTATAACATAATATAAATATTTAGAAAAATCTGAGTTCTTAAGTTTAATAGATATTGAAAAAAAAGGACACAAACCTGAAAAATCGAAGTTTAGAGAAAAACTTAATTAAAGCTGTGAAGCAATGTTGCCACTGGACTACTTTTTTTAATTCTGATTTCTGGTTGGCACCACTTTTTTAAAATAGTAAAATTCGCCTTATTTAATTACATATTATTTAAAAGGCGAAAGCAATGGGAGTTTTACCACTTCAGAAAAGTGGTGCCAATCAAGAAATCTAAATTTTAAAAAAGTAGCCCACTGCTGTGAAGTGCTCTTAGAAAGAATGAAATAATCTAACACTCTTTTTTATATAGAGACATGTGTAATACATCGTTAAAAAGACAAAAGTTTAAACTATTTAATGATATAAAAAAGTAAAAATCGATTTTTTGATTGAATTTTGCTTACCCGGTCCCCTTGAGATATATGAGTACTGGTTACATTTTTAACTGTCTTCGTGTTAAATACTCCATACCTAGTAAATTATCTCCATATTTATACATACATATTTTCATTAATTGTATGTTTACTTACATATATCTGACAAATTTTCGTCCACATACATACATATGAAAACATCCCACATATGCAATATATATACAATCATTTGTTTTACAACAACTGAAAGCAATAGTTATTAACGTTTATTTAAGGAAGCATATTAAACCTATTAGTTTGTTTTTGTTTTGAAAGTTAATAAAGTTTAATCATCATTTGATATAAATAGAGAATTTAATTTTTTCCATTCATTGAAAGCAATAAGCAAATCTGAGGTAGAAGCAAAATTTTCTAAATTGGCAAAGCAAATAAATTAAAACTGAAAGATACGTACTATTCAGGTGTAACATTGAATTAAGTGAAACAAAGATTATCTACAAAAAGAATTTATCAAGCAAACCATACTTATTTATTTAAAAATATCAGAAATAATTATATCTTATTTTTTATCATCTACTAAAACACATTTTCCTATTTGTTTAAGTTTACATTTTTTTAAACATAATTTTAAAACTTCTTTTTCGGTGATTTTTCCAGTGGAATATGTCTATATCGATTCAAATATTGTGACAGCAAACTTTGACAACGTGAGGCTGGTATAAAAGCAATGATGAATAAAAAGCATGCTTCTATTCATTTTCTATAGACATGAAGTGACATTTGATAAGATAATTAGTTACTTTTGAAACTGTAAGCTTCAATACGTCACAAAAATATCACTGAATCTGACACTAAGTGCAAGGGAACGATAAGAAAAGCTTTAAAAGGTTAAAATTGAAGTATGGCGTGTTCAAGTATAGAAACTCATGCATATTAATGCAAACAAGTTGCAGAAGAAGTTGGTCATAAAATAAAATTTAAAGTTTAGATTTTAATTTTATTGAAATGTATTAGACTTAGGCTTATATACAGGGTGGTCATAAAAAAGACTTCCCATGTATGTGAACCCATAGCGGCCTAACCGCTCAACCAATCGAAAAGAAATTTTAGATTTACTTGATTTTATGCGCTCGAGATCGTGATGATTTAACCATCTAGTGCATACTATTGCCAATTGCAATAAATTAAATTTTCTCTCATTATCCCTTATTTACCGTTGCCTCTCGATAACTTTATGCTTTATGTATTCATTTTGGCCCTATGCTTTCGTTTAGTACATTAAAAATACCACAGGTGATAATAATTTTTTATCAGTTACAAATAAAAAGGAACTGTTGAAGCCTTCAATTTTCCTAGCTATAGATGGATTTCTAACACAAATAAAAAAATATTTGGAATGCAAAATTTCATTTGAAAAAATTTTTTTCAAAAATATATGCTTTTAAAAGTGATTTTAAATATTTTTCAGTAAGCTTTTTTGAAACAAATTTTGTATGCATGCGAATATACGTTTGTTGCCATGCGAATATACGTTTGTAATTTGGCAACACCATGAATTGAGTTCCGCTTTTATTTACATTTTTAGTAATCTGTTCAATGAATTTGTTGATTGTTTCATCTTGCTTTTTGTCTATTTTTTCATCAAAAAAATTGTTCTGATAGAGCCTCATCATGTTCAATATGCATTTTAAAGCAAAGGTACTAAAAAAATATATATTAAACGAAGAAATTTGGATTGGATTGCCTGGTGAAAGTGACATTTCTTGATGACGATCCCCCTTTTGATCCAAACCTTCTGTGAAAAACGGTTCAGACACTTATGATGAAACTGACTGGGATTTACAAGCACATAAATCAGCTAATGAAATTGACTAGATACTTGATGCAAATGTTGGGATAGTGAATATTTCATCTACACCAAAACAAAAGCAGCCAGGTAAACGTAAACAGAAAAAAGTGAAAGCTTCAAAGTCTCCAGCCAGATCCTTCTTGAATAAAAATTATTGGAGATGTTTATCTGCCTGAAAGTGTTTTATCATTAAAAATATATCCCTATAAATAATTTTTGTATTTTTCCACCCAGTACATTTCGAGCATATCCCTCAACAAACAAGCCTGTATAGTGTTTTAAAACATGTTCAAAAGCCACTCAATACATGCCCGAAAAATATAAAAAAGTATCTAAGGATTTGCATCTTGAGTAGCGGGACAAACTTTAAAATCATAAGATTGTTTGGGGACCATGTCATTGGTGTATCACCAGTTAGTCGCACTATGATTTTGAATACATTTGAAAGTATACGTTATACGACAATTTTCCCATCTCCACGGTAATACATTGTCTAATGGGAAAGATAAGTTATTCACAAGTTGAGGCCAATAGTCGGTACCCTGAATGGAAATTCTCATCCATTCCCATCAAAAAATCTCTCTGTGTTTATGAGCAAATAAGTGCACCAAAGGCTCGTCATCATATGAACCAGTATATCCCCCCCCCCCAAAAAAAAAACCAAACTCGCTTAAATGTGGTTTTAAATTGTTATTTTTCACAGGAGTATCAACATTTGCGTACAATTTTGATATTTATTGCAAGCGAAATACAACCAGTCTGCCAGGTGGCCATGACTTGGAGGTCAGCGTTTGAGTTAATGCTAGACTAACTCACCCAGTTGTTGAACCTGTAAATCATGAACTGTATTTTGATAACTATTAAACAGCAGTGAACATAATGACACATTTAAAATCAAAAGTAATTTCGTGCCTTGGAATAACAAGAAAAAACAGAACCCCGTGCTGCAAAATGCCACCCGACAATTAATAGAAAAAAGACCAGAGAAATATCGTAGAATATGCTTAGAATACGCTTAATGCATGGTGTTGCCAATTGGCTACCATTTAAAAAAATCCAAAATACGGAAAAATATAAAAGTGATAATTTTCTTAGTATCTTTCCTTTATTGTATGCTCATTAAGGAATCAAATATATATTTTTTTTAAAGTAAAAATAAATAAACAGTGAAGTGCGAGTATTACTCGCGTACAGAGGATTCCGTAGAATAAATATATGAATTTGTAATTGTTGTTAAAAGAAGACTTTGTAAGAAACTATACAGCGTAGTGTTGGGTATAACTGTATATACTAGTACCATGAAAGTTCAAAGAGATATGGAACCTAAATAATATCGAATATAATTATTTTGTGCAACTCATTTTTTAATATTATCCTAATGTGTTTATAATGAGCTTAATTCGGCACTGACAATAAAAGCAGTGCATACTTAAACTTCATTTGGCATTTCATAAAACTAAATTTAGCGTAGTAATAACTTTTCTTTCTGCAATGTAGCTAAAACAAAATCTTTGTTCAAAGTTTAAATTTGGCATTGTGCTAAGCGCGCTTCAAAAGGAGGTCGCAAAGTTTCAAGTACGCCTTGGTCCGTGCCGCGTTTTTCCAGATAGGTTTTTAATTAACTTTTAAAGTCACTTGAGACGTATTGAGAGATGCACTCAATGCAAACTAGTCGCGAATCTCATAGTATTTATGTGATTCATTCTAATTAAGTGGTCTCCGGACTCTTCAAAATATTTGAAAATTAAATTTTATTAGATGTTAAACTCATATCTTTACTGAACATTTTTATATAATTGTTTCATTGAAATTACCATTAGAACAGAAGTTATGGCTTTTAGAATTATACCCGCTCACTAGCTTAAGCGGCATTTCCGAAACTTTGAAGTCATTTTTCTGCAAAACAAGTTTTTTGGCATAACGCGCAAGGTACCTCAAAAACTTCTGAATACTTTTTCATGAAATTTTCAAAACATATATTTCCTGTTAGTCTGTATAAACTGAACCTAAAATTTCCTTTTTATTGTTCAAAAAAATATTATTTTTAGGTCATTATACTGTTGAAGTTTTCAAAATTTTGTATTAGCTAACTACAACTTTGCATTAAAAATATAAACATTTTTTAAATACAAATGTATTTAAGTTTAGTATTAAAATCTGAAGTATAAGTAGGCACCAAAATTTTCATTCTAGTTGCATTATTTATTTTGTAATCCTGCGCGTAAGATCTTATGCCAATTTTCTGCTCGACAAATGTGCAACAGTTTCGAGCCCCCTATAAATACTAAATCTACAGCTTGCAATTTTTTTAAATACCTGAAATGAAAGAACATATTTATATTTTTCATCACAATAAAAATTGTGTTTTGTAATCATATGCATTTTAAGACATTAAATGTTGCAAATGGTCTTTTTTTTTTTTTTCGAATTTTAAGAGTCCCTAGATGCCTTAAATTATTCTGTTTTTAGCAATTTGACGTTTATTGCGTTTATATTACTACTGGACATTACATTACATTTATATATCACTAAAAGTTCTTAACTAGGAATAGATTATGCCACCCCAGTCATTATGTATGCCCAAAGTACATATATATTTAAGGTATATTTAAGGTATATTAAAGTATATTTAAGGGTTAATATCTCGACTAATTACAGACAATTTTTTTCAAAAATCCTTATCAACAATGCTTTTATACTTCTGCTACGATAGGTACCTTCAGCACTGCTCAACAATTTTGCTGAATGCCCGTAAATCGAAATTTGTGTGTAACAGAAAAATGCGATTTTCTCAAAAACTGTGGGATTTTGGGTAATCGCTATAATTTCCCTTCAAGGTTTAAGTTAGCGTCTACTACCTCTAATTTTTTCATAATTTTAGTTTTAGTAGATTCGGAATTAGATGGGGGGGGGACATATTTTTGCGCTACATTTTGGAATATATCTTTGAAAATATAATACTTATAATTAAAAGGAATGTATTTTTGAGTTCAGAGTTACGAAGGCTTTCACACGATACCCCACACGATATAAAAAGAAGAAAAGTTATTTTTTTCAAGTAGCTTAATTAGCCCCTATACATTTTTACTAAATATATTTATGAATGTTTAATGATCTGAAAATATGTGGGTCAATAATCTTTATTACTTCCCCGAATTTAAAATTTCCACGTTCCATAGTTTACGAGTAAAATGCCTGTAACAGACAGACAGACGGACAGACACAGGAGTGATCTTATAATGGTTCCGTTTTTACTTTTTAAGTACGGAACCCTAAAAATCATGCACTAGAGGGTTAAAACTATAGAACTCTCAAGGTTACGGTCACAGTGTAAAAATTTCGAAATTTTCGAATGGCAGCATCCATTTTTTTCGTGCGCAAATTTATCAGCGCATTGAAAAAACATAAATGGCGTTGGAATGATTGTCGGCATAAAACACTTGCAAAAAAGACCACTGCGAGGAACGAAGGAGTGGCTACAAGACATGTTTCTCAGTAGCCTATTTTCTTTTCACTTGTGAACTGAGTAATGTTGTAAGATTTGTTTTAAAATACTAGGGGGCTCGGCCCCCTACGAGCTACGCTCGCCAACCCTCGTCCAGACACCGCAGACTAAATGCACGCTAAATTGATCGGCTTTAAAAAGATTTCGAAAGATTGAATTATAATTTAAACAAGTTGGAAATTGCTCGTCAAACGTGGCAAATGAGGTGCGTTCGTACTATAACTAGTTTTAAAATTATTTTTTGCACCCCATATTGTACTGAATGTATAATTTTTTGCACTTCATAACGTGCATAGCCTGATACATCATTAAAATGCACTTCCAATAATTTTTTCGGAACACTTTTGACTGTCCCTGTAATTAAACTATACATCCGATTTTCCTAAAATTTGAAATAGCTCAACAAAATTTTGCAACAATTATATCTTTAAAATTTCAGACCATTCGGAAGGCTGTAATATCATTAAAATGCACTTGCAATAATTTTTCCCATTGGCCGTAATGTAAAGAATAACTTTTGGCTGTCCCTGTAATTAAACTATACATCCGATTTTCCTAAAATTTGAAATGGCTCGACAAAATTTTGCAACAATTATATCTTTAAAATTTCAGATCATCCGGAAGGCTCTAATACCATTAAAATCCACTTGCAATAATTTTTCCCATTGGCCGTAATGTAAAGAAAAACTTTTGACTGTCCCTGTAATTAAACTATACATCCGATTTTCATAAAATTTGAAATGGCTCGACAAAATTTTGCAACAATCACATATTTGAAATTTCAGACTATTCGGTTGGGTAGTTTTTGCTCTGTTACATGCGGACAGACGGACGGACAGACGGACGGACGGACGGACTGAACGACGACTATAGGTGCTACGTATTTATATAATTACGAACGCACCTAAAAACAGTGGCGATCTCCCTATAAACGGATTTCTATTCATTTATCTTTGATTGTGGAATTTTAACGCCAAATCCGCTGCGGTACTACTTGATTATCCCGTCGACCAATTTCGACAAAATTATATAAATCGCCAAGCCACTCGCCAAATTATACAAATTTACATAATTTTTATTTTAAATAACGAAAGAACAAATAAATTAGTACAACATTAATAAAAATACAAATAAAACGTCGAAATAAAAATAACTTGATGACGTAGACACGTGTAACAACATTTCAAAATAAGCTAATAGAAAAGGAATTAAGCAAACAGTTTTTGTCTCCTGGTATTTTTTAACAAAGTGAAAAGGAAGTTCTTTTAAATGAGACATTTTAAATTAATCATTTTTAATCTGACGTAATTTTGACCAAGCTATTCTTTCTCTTTTAAAATATTCCCGTGAAAATACTTTTGTTAGAAATTAAATATTATTTGCGCTTTTCTAACAAAAATAGTTGAAAAGATCCTCTCAAAATATCAAATAAATGTCTAGCGCAATTTCTTAATTTAAACTGTTTTGCAATATTTTGTGTTCGTTTTATGTAATAACTGTAATGTGACGTAAATATGACGTAATTTCTCCTATTTAAGACTTCTAACGCATGTTAATGAATGCATTATTTTACAATTTCCTTTCTCTCTTAAAATTCACGTGTACAGGGGTTGTACCCTACATGAAAAATTTCAGGACAATTATCAGTATTTATTTATAGAAAAATAAATCTAGGTTAAACGAAAAAAATATCACCTTATTTAAGATGAGATTTTCTATTTAAAAAATAGTGGTACCGAAGAATTTTATGGTCGTGAAATTTCAGAACAAGTACTACCCCTGCGTGTATACTTTTTATGACGTAACTTTTAATAAGTTCCTGCTTTTTGTACATAATTATTTAATTCTAATTCCAAATGATTTTTCGTGTTTATAATAGTCACGTGTAAATAAATTTTTAATTTGTAGCAAACATTATTGTTTGCGCTGTTTATACATTTGGCAACAGTATAAATTAATACCATTTTCTAAAATAATGTAAAAAATATCCCTCGAAATGCTGAAAATTTGAATTTAAAATAGAAATAAAACCTCGAAAAATGTGTCAAATTAAAAAACTAAAAGCAATCTGCACACCGGGAAATTCCGACGCATAAAATGATCTAGAAATGATTAAATTTCTATGTACAGTTTTTGCTCCTATAAAACATTTTTAATGGAACGATTTTGTCCAACTTTGGCATTAAATATCTTTTAAAATAATACTTCGATTTGAAAACTGTCTGCATCAGCGTGTTTATCAAACATTTCTGTATAATACTACCGATTTTCATATTTTTGCATGCATTATTTTTCTTAATATTAACGAAGAAAGACCTCCGGTCACAAAAAATTCAAAACCGGCGGCGGCGGTGACAGCGGTAGTTACTTTTTTTTTAGAATAGAGAGAAGAGAGATGTTTTTGAGTTGTTTTTGTGTAAACATATTGAAAATAAAAATGTAATCATTTGTTTTTGTCTGCTGAATATTACGTTAGATAGGAACTGATTAGGATTGAGTGCCACCATATTATTTTAGAATAGAGAGATGTTTTTGAGTTGTTTTTGTGTAAACATATTGAAAATAAAAATGTAATCATTTGTTTTTGTCTGCTGAATATTACGTTAGATAGGAACTGATTAGGGTTGAGTGCCACCATATTATTTTAGAATAGAGAGATGTTTTTGTGTAAACATATTGAAAATAAAAATGTAATCATTTGTTTTTGTCTGCTGAATATTACGTTAGATAGGAACTGATTAGGGTTGAGTGCCACCATATTATTTTAGAATAGAGAGATGTTTTTGAGTTGTTATTGTGTAAACATATTAAAAATAAAAATGTAATCATTTGTTTTTGTCTGCTGAATATTACGTTAGATAGGAACTGATTAGGATTGAGTGCCACCATATTATTTTAGAATAGAGAGATGTTTTTGAGTTGTTTTTGTGTAAACATATTGAAAATAAAAATGTAATCATTTGTTTTTGTCTGCTGAATATTACGTTAGATAGGAACTCATTAGGATTGAGTGCCACCATATTACACCGGAAATTTTAGTCATACGTGTATCGTTCCAATGCCATTTATGGTTTTTCAATTCGCTGATGAATTTGCGCAGGAAAAAAAAGCATGTTGCCATTCGAAAATTTCGAAGTTTTTTCACTGTAACCGTAACCGTGAGAGCCCTCATCATCACGAATTTTAAATCATCCATACCTTCAAATAACTAAATCTGAAATTTCCTTTCGATTGGTTGAGCGGTTGGGTGCTAGGAGTACATATATCGGGGAAGTTTTTTATGTAACCACCCTGTATAATATAGGTATTTTTTTAGCTTTGACAAACTAGATGCGGGGCTGCCACTGGCAACTATTTCTTAATTCTACCTGGCACTACTTTTTAAAAACAAAAAATTTCACATATATTTGACAGCATTTGCAAGAGAAATATACTATAAAATTTATCTTCTTAGAATAGTGGTGCAAATAGAATAGAAATATAGACCCCAGTCCAGTCCTGTAAATGCGATGAGATATGCTAATAACAAGAAATTCCTGACAGAGATCGCACAGACGACAATTTCTGAAATACTGTGTAATAAGAGATAAAGTCAGGCAATGTACTAAAAGATATAATATAAGACAAGAAGATGTAAAAATTGCCTTATATATTTTTTTATTTATGTGTTGCATTATTTAATATAAATAAATTCAATAAGTCATTAATTATAATCATGTTAAGTACTAAACTCGCAAAGACAGATTTCCCTTTTCTGTAGTTTGTAAAGGGGAGCGAAAAATTGCATTTTACCTAAGGAAGTATATTCCGGACTATTTGTTTTACAGATAGAGCCTACTCTATGTGTATACATCGGTCAATATCTGAAAATTGGACAATTTGCGTCCACTGCCAATAATATTTCATTAATTATACTAAAACAAAAAACTGAAATATGTGATATGTTGTAACATTTGTTATAACAATTAACAATGATAAATGGATCAGTGGCGTGGCGTCCGGTCATCGCTGGATGCGGCGATGACCAAGCAATATTTTAAAACTCTTAATAAGCTTTTAAAACTCTACGATCCAGTTTTAGCAGAACATTTGGAGTTCATGTATAAGTGAAGGTAAGATTTAAAGTTTCTTTTTTGAACATTCAACCATTGAATTTTAGAGTTAATAATTTTTCACCACGAACTTAAATAATTGCGATGACCACCGAAAATTTTCACGCCACGCCACTGAAATGGATATAAATGTTCACCCACAAGAAAAGCGACCCATCTCGCAAAAAATTTATTTTGCGCTTTATTCTACTAATAGGTCTGTCATAGGTGCCTGCTGCTACACAAACTGTTTTATAAGTGTAGCTATGCAGAAAATAACTTTATTACGCTATATGTCCATTTGTGACCACAGAAGAGAGGTAGAGTGTGTGGAGAGGTAAAATTATCCAACCCTCCAAACCTCATCGTACGTCTTCATTTTTAAAGGTTTTATGCTTTTATGAATGTTTTCATTCCCGTACACAGAGCTAAGTACTATAGATGATTTTGGCTGAATTAAAATCAAAAGAGTGATTCCTCTCCCGGCAATGTTTAGCAATTGAATCTTCTTTAATACGAAATTTTAAACCCCGTTTGGTCTGTCCAGTGTAGTAAAGACCACACTGGCAATTAATACTATAGACACCCCATGAGTTATATAACTCAATAGGATCTTTGAATTTCGAGAGAGTAAGCTTATTCGTAGGGGTAAAAATTACTCTGAAGTCATGCTGTCTAAGAATTTTGGCAATAGGAAAGCTGGATTTAGGAAAGAAAGGTAACACAATGCTGCTTCTGGAGAGAGAAGAGGACTGATTTGAGTTAGTGGGACGTGGTTGCTGTAGTTTACGTAAAGCAGTATCGATAATAGAAGGGCTGTAACCCCTATCATTCGCAATGGCTCTAAGATATTGAATTTCCCTAGTAAGTGAGTGAGAATCAGAACAAAGATGTATGGCACGATTTATGAAAGTAAAAAAGCTGGTAAAGTAAAATTTTCTGACTGGGAGAGTGACAAGAGCGAGCATGGGGGCGGGGGGGGGGGGAGTAGACAAACTGCAAAGCTTTTTCGATAGACCGATATAGAGAAACCGTCCACAGTACGCGTGACAAGGATTTCCAGAAACGGGAGAGAACCGTTATTTTCGGTTTCATAAGTGAATTGTACATTGCTATCCGAAAATAACGGTTCTCTCGCGTTTCTGGAAACCCTTGTCACGCGTACTGTGGGCGGTTTCTCTACATCGGTCTACCAAAAAAGTTTTGCAGTTTGTCTAATCCCCATGCTCGCTCCCAGCCAGAAAATGGCAGCCTTTTTTACTTTCATAAATCATGCCATACATCTTTGTTCTGATTCTCATTCACTTAATAGGAAATTCAATATCTTAGAGCCGTTGCGAATGACAGAGATTACAGCCCTTCTATTATCGATACTGCTTTACGTAAATTACAGCAACCACGTCCAATTAACTCAAATCAGTCCTCTTCTCTCTCCAGAAGCAGCATTGTGTTACCTTTCTTTCCTAATTACAGCTTTTCTATTGCCAAAATTCTTAGACAGCATGGCTTCAGAGTAATTTTTACCCCTACGAATAAGCTTACTCTCTCGAAACTCAAAGATCCTATTGAGTTATACAACTCATGGGGTGTCTATAGTATTAATTGCCAGTGTGATCTTTACTACACTGAACAGACCAAACGGTGTTTAAAATTTCGTATTAAAGAACACCAACAATATATTCAATAACAGGAAATCAAAAAATCTAAACATTGCTGGGAGATGAACCACTCTTTTGATTTTAATTCAGCCAAAATCATCTCTGAACCCACTTCTATACACGAACTTAAATTTCGTGAAGCATTTCATATCTACAAAAATTATGACAATATTGTTAATAGTGAATTTGCTATCCCCCCTCAATCAGATTGCTGGAAATATTTCATAAAATCCTCTTTTGCTTAATCACTACCATTTTTTTCACATTTCTGGTGGCATTACCTATACTATTCTCCCATTGGCTGGTACCCGAATTTTCCTGTGTTTCCCATCGGTTAATGAGCTTCTTAGTAGAATCCGCTTCTCCTATATAAATGAGCACGTTTCCGTTATTCTTTGCACTGAGAACGATACGTTAAGCGCTACCGAAACTAGTCTGCTGAATGTTTGCTTTTTCTGGCGTTTTTAACGTTGCTTTTAAAATTTATATAGATTTCGAATTATCATTAAAAAACATCAAAATGACAATTCAAGGGGTCGTCTATGATGTGCAGAAAAGTATAATTTGACAAAATATTTATTTTACTCATTTTATTGAAATATTTGGGCTGGCAGTAGTCGAAACATATTAAGCGAGTGAAATGGTCATATTGTTTATAAATAAAACATTAATAGAAGTTACAAAGGCATTCTGTAGCATTTCAAGTATCAATTACCGAACATCAATTTGGATACAGCCCCTAAAATAAGCTCATTTTAAAATACTTATAATTTTTCGGAAACTAATCGTACGAATTTCATGTAAATTTGGATTTATGCTAATTGAAGGGTGTAGAATTTATTTATGACGTCAAAGTTGAGTATTGCTATTGAAAAAAGGGAAAAGTTTTTGTTCGCTTTGATATGTAGATGACCCCAAAGCAAATTTTATACACATCGTTCAAAAGTAGACTTTATTGACAATCGTTTGGTACCAGCAAATTTCTTCTACGATAATTTGTTGCAGAGTTCGGAGAAGGTGTTTACTTTTTTTTTCCGCGACTGCACGTCTTTAACCCTTTATCTACTGAATTATGAATTCATGAAAATTTTATCTTCTAAAGCATTTTTCGTGAATTGTTTAAACAAAATTAGAAGATTTACATAATCATTTCATAAATTTTAGAAAAATTTTAGAAGTATTGATGGATTTACAAGGATTAATTAAATTTTAATTTATAGGGATTTTGTGCAATATTTATAATCCTACTGAAAATTTTAATTTAAATATTTTTCTTAGTATTTTGTAGAATTATTAAATGTACAAACATAATGTTCATACAATAGAAATATAGAAATACTTCGAATTGAAAAATTCCTCTCCCCTCCCCCTCAACGCTAGAAAGCTGAAAAGACGCAAAGGCAAAAGAAATCGTCCTTTTAAAAATATTTTTGTTTTGTGTAACCAATAATGGAACAGGATAAATTAATGTATCTATAACTCATTCTAAACAGTATTGCTATTAATCGATGTGTTAAATGAATTTTATAACAATTTATTTTAATGGTACTTATAAGTACCGTCAGTAGATAAACAGTTAATAAAGTGTCTGTTTTAGAGATTCAAATACTGTGACAACAAATTTTGAAAACATGGAGCTGATATTAAAGATATAACGAATGAAAAACGTACTGCTATTCATTTTATAAAATCGTGAAGTGACATTTGATAAGATAATTAGTTTTTCAGAAGGGGAAACTTTCAATTATGTAATAAAAATGTCACAGAGTTTGACATTAAGTGCATGAAAAAGATAAGAAAAGGTTTAGAATGTTAAACTTGAAGTATGGCTTGCTAAAGCATAGAACCTCATGCATATTTATGCAAACAGTAGCTGATGTAAGTGAAAAAAAATAATTAAAGTTCAGATTTTAATTTTCTTGAAGTGTATTTATTTTTTAAGATGTAAGGCAAGACTTTTTTGAGATTTAGTGAACCGTGATGTACTTACTAGATATGGTAATAAGAGGGAAAAACACTACAGAATAATAAATGTTAAAATTCTACTCTGCCGTGCTAGAAATATTAATTAAATTACAGTTTAATAAATGGTTATGCAGAAGCAGATTTAATCTAATATATAAAAATGGAAATTTGTCTGTCTGACTGTACTTCGATACAAATCTACAGTTTGGAAGCCAGAATTGTGAAATATAACGTACAAGTGTAATAAAACACGACCGAATCAACTAAAGTAATCCGGAATCGAAATAGTTTTTAGTTAATTTTTAATTAATGAAAAAACACCAATATAACAGCAATTTCCTATCAGATTTAAACATTTTTCGCTATAGCAGTTGCCAATAATTAAATGTACACAATAAAATTCTTACCACAACAATTACTTTTGCAAGATTTCCACATGTAAATGAAATAAAGTTATAAAGTGAAAATGAAAAAGTTATAAAGTTTGACGCATTAGGAAAAAAAAAGTGAACATTACTTTATAATTTTTCTCTTGCAAGATTTCAACGTGAAAAATGAAAATGAAATAAATAGTTTGGCGAATTTAAAAAAAAAAAAGTTTAATATTACGTCATATTGAAAATATATTGGACGTCAGCAGGTTGATATATAACGTCATATCAGTCTGAAAAAACGTATTGAAAAATGCTAAAAAAAAAAACCAATTATGGAAATATTGGCATATTTTAACATTTTGAGGTTCTCTAAATTTGTTTTCACCATTTTAAAATCTTCCAAATGTATACGTGTGTTTGTGCGTATATATTAGAATTTCCACGAAGGTTTACGTTCTTAGTGAAGGACTGAAATAAAGATTACAGCTTTTTTTAAAAATAAAATTCATAGAATTTTTGTACTTGCCATTTTTCTTTAATCATGAAAAATTATAAATACTCGGAAACAACTATTCATCAAAAAGTTTTAACCTCCACCTCAATCCAGATCACAGATTATATTTACTAAGTAAGTAAGTAATCTGTCGTCCGGAAACTTTCTTCTATACAAATCACGTCAATTAAGTCATTTAAATAGTACAAGAAATAACATCAATTTAGCACCAATTCATATCAAAGTACATCTGAATTTGAAGTTGGATGAAAATTCGTGCATTAGTTCTTGAGATAGAGCTATAGCGGAAATTCTGAAAAATGTAGCATAGCAACGACACCTGTTAAGCGATTTATACCAAAACATAAACAGCACTAATTGATATCAAGGTATACCTGAATCTGAAGTTTGTTGAAAATCCAAGCCTTAGTTCTTGACATAAAGCTATTGCGGAAATCGCACAAAATGCAGCATAGCAGCGCCACCTGTTGAGCGATTTACACCAAAATGTATAAAACGTCAATTCATGTCAAGGGCTAACTAAATCTGAAGTTTGAGGAAAATCCGTGCATTAGTTCTTGAGATACAGCTCTTGCGGAAATTGTTAAAAATGCAGCACAGCAGCGCCATCTGTTGGGCTATTTACACGAAAAATTAAACATCACTAATTTATATCATTGACTATCTAAATCTGAAGTTTGATGAAAATTCGTGCATTTTTTCTTGAGTTAGAGCTATTGCGATAATCATGAATAATGTAGCATAGCAGCGCCACCTGCTGGGCGATTTTCACAAAAAAGTAATCAGCACTAAACTATATCCTGGGCAAACTAAAACTGAAGTTTTATCAAAATCCGTGCTGTAGTTCTTGAGATAGAGCTATTGCAGAAATCGTGAAAAATGCCACAGAGCAGCGCCAGCTGTTGGGCGATTTTCACCAAAAACTAATCAGGTCCAGTTTAGTTTTCACCAAAAACTAATCAGGTCCAGTTTATATCAAATTCCAACTGAATATAAAGTTTTGTGAAACTCCGTGCATTATTTTCTTGAGATAGAGCTCCCACAAAATTTTTGTCACATACAGACTCACAGAGTGACGGAGTGACAGATAAACTCACAGACAGACATTTTCTAAAAACCATCAAATCGTGTTCAGGGCATTCTAAAATGTAATAATCCGTCAAAAACCAGAAGTCGAAAATTTTCATGAATCCAATACTTTCTTCTTGTAAAGATAGAAGAAAGTAAAAAGAGTGAAAATTATGTAAAAAAAAAAAAAAAAAAAAAAAAAAATTAAAATTAAAATTTCGGGCAACGCCGGGTACTCTAGCTAATAAATGGTAAATTTCTACAATGCAGTGCTATAAGTATTAATTAAAATACCGTTTAATAAATGGTTATGCGGAAGCAGATTTAATATAAAATATAGCTCTCAATAAAGCAATCAATATAAAATAAAGCTCTACGAAGATTTTTTTTAATAATGAATAATTCTGTTCAGAATTATAATAATTACAGTAATCAAAATGCGTAACAGTTCTATCACAGTTCTTGGAGAGAATTTTTCACCTTATCTAATCGCAGAATAATATTGAAATTTTGCGATTAAAGATGGTTATTATAAATTCTGCTATATAAGTGAAAAAAAGTTCCAATCTTAAATAGTGGTGAATGGAATTTCTAAGGTGTATACACACCTTGGTATTACAGAGAGCATTAAAACAAATCCATAGCAGTAAACTTTAAGATTTTTGGGTACCACTATTGCCAAATGTATAGAAATACAGCAAAACATCCTCTAATCCGGCATCCGATGGTCCAGCATGCTGGATAATCCGGCACGACTCCCGGAAAGACGTCTGTTTCGAGAAGAAATACAAGAGGGTGTTGAAACAGATTTGGATGAGCCGCAAAATTTGTTTTGACAGATGAAACCGTCATTCAGAGTGTTATCATGAATGGAATTATGAATAAAGAGGGGTAGACCTGTATTGTCTACCAGTTGCATGGGAAACAACTGTGGAGGTTGTCACAATATGGCAGCTGATTGTTTACTTCGGATAAACAATTTCTGATAACTGCCGAAGCAAACTCCAACCAATAAATTTTTAATAGAAACTTTTGCCTTATTTTAGCTGCCCTCCCCCCCCCCATGGAAAATTTCTCTCACACATATGGTTAAAATTTCTATTCGTTTTTACTTGTGGAAGTTTTCCCAAGCATTATAATAATTTTCCCTAACACTGACGGGTAGTTGCAAAGCAATATAAGTAAGCTTCCTATCTTAAATTGGAGAAGTAACCGCAAGATTAAAAGCGAGGTCCCATCAATCAAGGTCACGCGCCACGTAGTGGATGGAGTGTGAACTACAGGTAAATACATAACTGTTTTCTTACTCACACCACTAAAATTGTAAAGTTTTCTTCACCTTGATTAATAAATGAAATGGCTCTGACAAAGGGAAAGAAGCTTCGTGGCGTCAAGTGCATCTGGATGCCCATCGCGCTGCACCATTATTTTGCAATAAATGTCGCAAACAAAGTTCATTTCCATGAGTGACCAAAGATTTAGAAAATATGCGCCACACTAAAAGCCCGCGTACGTGGATTATCACTCCGTCCACAAGATGGCGAAACTGTGTTAATTTACGCCCGATTCCAGCATTAAGTTTGCACGCTTACTTATATCGCTTTGGGTAGTTGTCTAGGTTAGCACAGTATTGTGGAAACGCACGGCCTGACTACCACCGAAGTAAACTACCACCAGGAAAAATGAATATCTCTTTTTGCTATTATTTATGACTGAAATTTTGCGTTAAAAATGTGTTTAAATAAGGAGAAATTTTCTATTTAAATTTAATTGTGGGAATTTGGACCGGCGATAATCAAAACCTGCGAAAGCGGTTAGAGTTGAAGCTTCACTATTTTAAGGATATGTCAGTTCCTCATTATTAATAGTTCCATGTTATCAACCCAACAGATCCCAAAGACGTTGAACCTGATGAAGATGATGTGGACGAGTCAAACAACATCAGTTGGGGTAAAACAGCTAACGCCTTGAATACACTTATCATTTTTTCTGATCGCAGCCGTTCATTCAAAGATGTGGTAATTATGAAACTCCACACCATACGAAATGGCTTAGTAAAAAAAGAAGAGGGAATACTACTACAAAACAAACTGATATTCGAGAATTGTTTTAGATGGCGCCTACTATGTAGGACTGCAGTGCACATTTTTATCTTTTAGTCATGTACATATGTTTTTCTTTACATTATTGAGCATATTTTTTATACTATTTAAGATGTTTAAAGAATGCAAAACATGCTTTATTGTTATTTTGTATTTAATTCTAGCTCCAACACGTTTTTTCCGACATTCATCCGGTAATCGGGAAAATTTCATAATCCGGCATGATTCTATTTCCGAACGTGTCGGATTAGAGGATGTTTACTACATATGCATTTAACACTAGAACAGTGTTGCCAGATTGGTGGCTTTTTTGTCCCTAGATTGTTGATTGTCACCTCTTTTTTGAAATAGATATATTCGGCATATTTAAAAATTCTGAAAAATAAGGCGAATTATACTATTTAAAAAAAATGGTGACAGTCAAATAATCTGAATTAACCTTCCGTCTACCAGACGGGTCCAATGGGCCCGATGGGTACATTCGAAATATTTATTCTAACCAGAAATTTCTTTAAAATAAACTAAATATCTAAACCAGACAATAATGAGTTAAGTAAATAAGTTCAATAGTTTTAAATAAGAATTCTGATGTGTAATATTTTTATAAAACTTGAGTAAAATTTTCGGTAGTTCTAGGGTTAAAAAAGTCTCCAATCTGGCAACGCTGCAGTAGAATGATGGTGAGAGGCCATTTTGGCCCATACCAAATAAATAAATTTCGGTTCGAACCAGAAATTTCTTGATAAAATAAGTTTAAAAGACACAAAGAAAAAATGGCTAATCAAACACGAACTTCAGCTGTACTATTCCATCCTTGAATAAAAGTTAAACAGTTTTAAATAAAAATTGTGGTATTAAATATTTTATAAAACATGAGTAAAAATTCTCGTCTTTCTAGTGTTAATAATTGAAAATTGCGAAATAGGACGAGGCTTATTCTTAGTAAACTAGCCGCCTTTGGCGACCAGTGTGGTCTCCCTTAAATGTATGCTAAGCATTCTATAAAGTTATTTTTATTCATAATTTAATTTACTTGCTTAATTCTTCACCAAATCGGAAGATTCGGATAGAGAAATCAAGAACTCTGTATTTTTATGCTAGCTGGGCGTAGAGATAAATCGCCAAACATTAATCCCGTCACATTTTGTCGCATTTCATTAATTTATTTTAAAATATAATACTTTCACTCATTTTATTTAAAATATGCCATAGTACACAATTTGGTGCTTTTCCGTTTTACGAACACCATTGTCGCCAAGTTGGCCCAAAATAAAAATCACGTGAATTGAAACATTTGAAAAATAAAAGAAAAAACATTGTCGATAGTAAAGTGATAGTAAAGCATTTTAAAAATATAACATTTGAAAATTACAGATTTTTACGAACTTTTTTATTAAATCACAAATATATAATAAGTGAACTAATAACTGTTGTACAATAAAGTAATAAAATAAAACTCATATTAAACTCAAAATCTTTTGAGCCGTCTAAGACTCGTTTGACTATAGGGTTGAAATAATTGGCGCATTAGCATACATTTTGGCATGGTGTCCGTATAACGGAAAATTATCCACAATTTTAATTTAAAACTGATACATGTAAAACCCATGACTTTCACTTATTTCTTTATTAAAAAAAACAGAAAAGAAAAAAAAATAATAAATAATACCATGAACCATGACATTTAATTTCAACATCAAAGCATTGTTCTTAGCACGCGAAAAATAAAAAAATGCTAACTGGCGAGTTAAAAATTGCTATTGGCGAGATTTGCGCCCGACTATCATAAAAATACCAAAAATCCTTTGCGATCATGGCAACCTTTAAGTACTTTTATTCAAAAAAATAATTTTTATTAATAATTGTCCCTTGCATGTCAAAAGCGAAGAGTTCAGCCCGTAATTGTTTATGACAGTTACATGATTTGAACATCATAATATAGATGAAATGATGACGATGGAACACATTTGGCGATTTTCACCCACGCCCGGCTAACATTAAAGTGCCAAAATGGCCGCCTAGCATATAAAAAGCGAAGTGGTCATTCCGGAATTGTTGATGACATCCTGTTGATGGCACTCACAAAATGAAAGGGTTGACTGATATTCAAATAATTTTTTTTTCCATGATCCAGGTGATTTTTTTCATACGGAGTTTTCCTGCGATTGAAGCAATAAGCAACTCTGTCTTTTAATAAATTTAGAAACAGCACATCACGCACCCGCAAGAAAAGTGACTCAACTCAAAATTACTACATCTTACAAAGGGGCAACAGAAGACTTTTTTTTTTTTTTACACTAACATAAAATTATAGTAATTAACTGTCTATGCATGATACACAAAATAGTAAAACTAAAACCCTTAAGAATCAAGACGTAGAAGAGATAAGGAGAAGTGAGTAAATTTATCATCTCAACACTGTTTATCTTCTTCTGTGGCAGCAAAGTGGCTCGTAGTGTAATCTAGCGGAACAGAAAATTACGTGGTTGAAGACATTTTTATTTCGAAATCTGATAATAGAAAAAGTAAGCTTTGTAAATTTTTGAGTGATGTTTCATGTCTTTGCTGGAACATTTGATTATGAACTTAACCCTTACCGGCGCGGAGTAATTCTGTTTATAAACTGATGAAATAATGGACTGACACCGGAATTTATAAACGAATTTACTAGAAAATAAGAACTTGCTTATTTTCACCTACATTATAATATGAAAATTTTAATTAAATTTTCTTGGTGCCATTAGTCAGTTTTGGAATTAAAATTAGGTGTAACTTTTTAAGGACACCGCCCTCGAAAGGATTAATCAAATGTTTATTCATATATTCTCAAATAATTTTTTGAACGTTAATTCATATCATTTATAGAGGATTGCTACACTACGGTAGATTTGGAAAAAATGCGCAGTAATAGGTCGGTTGTCACCACTAAATTTTAATTGTATTCATCGCATTTTTTAAAGACAAAATTTTAAAAATAGGATGAGGGATCCTTTAAAGGGGAAGACTTTTTAAAATTGGAAAAAATGAAAAGAAAAAGACTATTTTTAACATTTAATACACTTGCTGCGCAGCCCGAGCTGTGCTAGGGCATGCATTTTCCCGTCAAATTAATACTACAGTCGAACCCGGTTAAGACGCTCACGGTTAATACGCGATTCCGCTTAATACGCGGATTTTTCCCAGTCCCTTGAACATCGACCATAGGACTAATGCAAAAATATCACGTTTAATACGCGAACGGTTATTACGCGATCCCGCTTAATAATCGATAAATTTTCAGTCTTTTGAGGAAAAAATCACTCCTAAGACGCGAATTCCTTCTCTCTTCTCGATAATTTAGCGGATTATTATTTTTTTTTAATTCAGATACAAAACACTTTTTCCGAATAGTATTATTTATTTTATTTAATAACAGATTAATTAAGATGAAAATTACTAATCGGAGATAGTGGTAGATATAGGAATAAAACAAAACCTCGCGAAATTAGCAAAACAGCAATTCTTCTTTGATCCCGCCTTCTACAATTCCTTGTCTCTCGCTTCGTATATGTTGTTGCTGCAATACAGAGACATAGACGATTTCAGGTTACTCAGATACGTCAGAAAAATTATTATGATTAGAGATGATCATACCTGTCGTTAGTGAAGTTTTAAATGTACATTATATCAATACTATGTTTTATAATGCATATTGTGGGCAACAAAAACTCGTAAAGATTAAACAAATGCGACTGCGGTCCGATAATTCATTTCTATGTTTGCTACATTTTATTTACAATATTTTTTTTACACAAAGATTAATAAGGTAATAAGGATAGTTTTTCCTTATATTAAAAAGAATGACAGATTATAATGGTACTCATTATTACAAGTACTAAATATGATTTTGAAAACTATGTTGTACTACAAAGATTTAATATTTTTTTGTTTCTGTGAAAAAAATTAGTCTAGTAGAAAAATTAGTTTTGTTGTTTTATTTTTGGTTGCAACGTATTAATCGACGAAAAAGCCCTACTTGAACCCATGCATATTTATTCAGTTATTATTCCAGTCGATCCTATAAAAAGAAACAATGAGTTAAAGTAGAATTCAATTAAATTTTAATCTAAATATACGTAAAGGACACAATTTTTGACCGAAAACATATAAATGAGAGCTCTAAAGTTCATTTAGACGATTAAAAGTTCAAATAAGCCCATTTCCTGCAACATTATACAAATCACGTTTAATACGCGGTCCCGCTTAATACGCGACTTCAGTTCACTCCCTTGAAACGCGTCTTAACCGGGTTCAACTGTATTTGGTTGTTCCCACCAGTTATGTTTTGGCGAAAACTTTGTCTGATTTAATCAGGACATTTTCCTCAATTACAATAGTAAAAAATTTCTGCTTTAAAGAACCGCTGATAATCGATTAAAAATTCTGTAAAAGACGCTCATCGCGAAGAATTACTTACGCAGCGAGAGGGTTAATAGCTTGAAATGTATTTGATTTTAAGACACAATTTTAATTGGGATGAAAGATGCAAGCATGTTCTTTCATTTCATGTATTTAAAATGTTATAAGATGCAGAATTAGCATTTACAGGGGGCTCCAAACTTTTAGACATTTGATGAGCAGAAAATCGGCATAACAGATAATGTGCAAAATTACATAATACATTTTTCAACTAGAATGAACATTTTGGTGCCTACTTATACTTCACATTATAATAATTACTCTGAACCTGAATAAATTTGTATTTAAAATATTCTTATATTTTTAATACAAAGTTGTATTTAGCTAACGCAAAATTTAGAAAATTTCAACAGTATGATCACATAAAAAATTTGTTTTTTAACAATAAAAGGGAAATATTAGGTTCATTTTATACAGACTAACATGTAACATGTGTTTTGAAATTTTTATGTGAAAATATTCAGAGGTTTTTGAGATATGCGCATTATGCCCTAAAACGTCATTTGGAGAAAAATGAATTCAAAGTTTCGGAAACGCCGCTTCATCTATTGGGTGGGTATAATTCTAAAAGCCATAACTTATATTCTAATGGGACTTTCAAGGAAACAATTATATCAAAATGCTCAGAAGAGATAGTAGTTTAACATCTAAAAAAATCAAATTTCCAAAATTTTAAAGATTTAAGTGTTTTGAGAGTCCTTAATATGTTAGAAGATTACCATAAGAATTTAGTGTTGACAATTGACACACTGCTGCACATCTTTTCCAACATTGCCATTAAGAAAACTGGGTTCCGCTATTCCATAGTAAAATTCAGTCTATTTAATCCAGATATTCTGCGTGTTTTGTGGCAATTTCTATTCGAAAACAGGGGTATTAAATTTCTTTTTTAAATGTTACCTATAACAACTCTGTTATAGTAGCATTTCGAAATCGTTTTAGATTTCTGCTTACTTATTTTATGTTTGTATTTTTCGAGACAAATAATCATTATGCATAGTACCAAAATAACAATCTATATAATAACAGCCTAAGTCATGTACATGTCACCAACAATTCCGGGCTGACCGCTTCACTTTTTATATTCCAGGCGGCCATTTTGGTACTATAATGTTAGTCAGGCGCAGGTGATAAGTCGCCAAATATTGTCATATCGTCATCATTTCATCTATATTATAATAATCCATGTCATATGACTGTCAGAAACAATTACGGGCCGATCCCTTCGCTTTTCATATGCAAGGTTTCCATTTTGATTACCAAATAAAAATTATTTTTTCGAAAAAAGTTACATAAAAGTTGCCATGACCGCAAAGAATTCTTGGTACTTTTATGTTAGCTGGGTGCAAATCTCGCCAATAGCCTTTTTTAACTCGCCAGATAGCATTTTTTTTTTTTTTTTTACTTTTCGCGTGGTAAATTAAAACAATGCTTTGCAGTTGAAATTAAATGCCATGGTTTGTGGCATTATTTAAAATTTATTTTAAATATAACTAATAATATACAAAAAAAATGTGACGGGACAGGGATGAGAGCGCTCTGACCCAAATGCCCGAGTCCTACCACTAAAATTTAATAGTATTTCTCGCTGTATTTAATTACAGAATTTCTGAGATTTAATAAAGTAAAGAATACTATTGAAATTTCGTGGTAGCAATCGGTCATTTGGGTCGGAACGTTCTCATCCCTGGACGGGAGCAATGTTTGACGATTTATCACCTGCTCCCGAGCTAACATTAAAAATATCGCGTTCTTGATTTCTCTATCAGAAACTTCCGATTTGGCGAAAGCTTGAACAAGTAAATTGAATTATGAATAAAAGTAACAAGATACATTGCTTAGAATATATTTAAAGTAAACCGAACTGGTCGTCAAGGGCGGCTAGTATAATAATATGTACCTGCGTATAAGTGGACCCCAAAATTTGGGAGACATAACTTGACCTTACGGTTTAGAGCAAATTAAAAAAAAAGAACTATTTCACATAATTGTGAAATAATTAAATTAAAATATCTCTTGAAACGATATATTAAATTCACTTTTCCTCAAAAATCTTAAATAATATTTTATTGTGTGAAGGGGGGGGGGGATATGAAGTCATTTTGTGTACTAAGCGTTGAATCTAGAGCGGAGGTTATTAGAAATTAAATAAGAACTCATAAAAGTTCATAAACTTAATGAAGTAACAAAGCAATTAACTTTAAATACTGTAATAGAAGAAATTTATGAATATGAATATTACCTCATTTAAGAGCTTTGTTGTGGGAAATTTTTCTATAAAAGTGCTTTTGAGTTTCTTAAACTTTTGAGATTATGATAGCAAGGTTTAAAATCTTGATTAATTCGTGAAGAAAATGATAAAAAATGCGTCTTTTTAACCTTCCGTCTACCAGACGGGTCCATTGGACCCGACATGTACATTCAAAATATTTATTCAAACCAGAAATTTCTTCAAAACAAACTAAATGTATAAATCAGACAATAATAAGTTAAATAAACAAATTAAATAGTTTTAAGTAAAAATTCTGGTGTGGAATGTTTTTATAAAACTTGAGTAAAATTTCCGGTAGTTCTAGGGTTAAGTAAAGTTCTGATTAAATATTTAAGAACTAACAGTGTTGTATTCAATCTTGCTTGACATATTATATCGAAATATTATTTATTTCCTAATATTATTTTTATATAGGAATTAATTTACGTAATAAAAATTCAAATCTGAATCTTTCTGCTTCCAATCTGGAAGTTTTCCAAGCTGCCAGCTCTGGAAGATGTTGCTGTATTTGAAACAATCTCACGCTCGTCGACGTAACCGTTCGGAGTTTTCCATGGGGTTTTTTTTTCGAAGCTTGTCGTAAATGCGGATTAGTACTCTGTTCTCTCAAAGGGATTGTATTTAGAGACCTTACACCGTATATTCCATTATTATTGCTCTAATCTTATTGCTTCTAAAAAAAATCTAGAAAAGGTGGTGACGTTGTTGGTGGAAGGGGTGGTGGTATGGTCGATTTTTTACGCCAGTGATATAAATCGCAGGTATGTTACCCTCGTGGCGGTCTTTCTAAGTGATGCTAGCCAACGCCGTCTCTAAATACAATCCCTTTGAGAGAGCAGAGCACTAATCCGCATTTACGACAAGCTTCGAAAAAAAAACATGGAAAACTCCGAACGGTTACGTCGACGAGCGTCAGATTGTTTCAAATATAGCAGCATCTTCCAGAGCTGGCAGCTTGGAAAACTTCCAGATTGGAAGCAGAAAGATTCAGAAGCTAGTGGAGTTATTAAGAAAAGTAGTACAAATTTGTGTATGTATCTTATTTTGATATTTGGAAAAAAAAAAGTTATATCCTCGTAGTGTTAGATAAATTAGAATTGTTTAACTATGCACAAATTACCTTTTGCAAATAACTCGTTCGTTTTCTAAAAACTGTCCTTACACCATAGAAAAAAATTAAAAAGTTTCAAATCAAATTAAAATTAATTAAAATCACAAAAGAATTTTTTCACATTACATTATATGAGGAGCTCACAACCATAGTAGACCTAGTGCAGTCTTCTTTATTGTGAATAATACCGCTTTAAAGTTCTTAATAAATAATTAATTCAGGCTAAGTGATTTATAAGAATTATATGCGGTAATATTCAACTTAAAGTACCATTTTTATGGCGCGCTACTTTTACAAATGACAAATTAATAGTTTTATTGAAAATTTATACGTTAAAAAAAAAATAAATAAGGACTTGGTCCAGTGTGGTTGTGAAATTTCCATGTGTAAATAATTATTTGTTTATTATGATTACAAAAACTCTTGGATTTGATTTATTTTTACTTATTCTATTTTTTACTCAAAGAGTGAAAGATATTACCAGTTATCGTAAATCATTCACTGTAAACAACACTATCATCATCATCAACGTCACATGATGTACTCTAAAGGAAGTAGCTTGGAACTTGGTATTAACCTCTGCTGGAAGATTCTTGAAGTAAGCATGATGAATTGGCGGAATGTATGGCAGAAGATCCATAATATATTCTCTTTCGGCCAAAGTAAATTTACTACGGCCCACGTACAACGCATCTTGACTGACATTTGACAAAGAAAGTCACTTGCGTCAACGAGCCCGATTTTCCAAATTTACTTTGAGAAAAGGTTTTTCCACATTGAGGGTTTCTTTCAACAGTAATATGAAAAGAGAACCTCTCACAACTCGCAGCCCTCCAATATCCGCCCAACTAAAACAAGTTCCCACGGTATCCACGTTATTTCGGTATCCACATTACTCTCCTTTGTGACACATTGTTCCAAAGCTGTAGTAGAAAGAAAGTTGGGATTCTTATCTTCAATGACATCAAATTTAGGATATTTCCTCTTTGCATTCATAATAGTTTCCTTCCAGTCTCCAGGAACATAGATGTGTTGTTTCTTGATAGTTGCTGCTTCAATCAAGTTACAACTTTCTGCTGGCGTCTTGCAACAATGCTAGAATGGTCTCGAGAACCTCTTCCTCCCTCTATTTCATCTATTTCATTCCAGACGTACATGAATCCCACATTATTATTAAAGGAATGCACCCCAAAGTTATAAACATATAGACTGCATTTTTAATAAGCTATGTACGTTGATAGCTTAGAAAGGGTAGTGCTTTTTTTCAAGTCGAATGTATAGCAGTAAGTTTCATCTGAGCCTTTAATTTTATCAGTTTTCTTTGTCTCTCTAGCCTGTTTAGCTATCCGAGAGTGGCGCTCTGTTTCGATTTCACCATGTTTTCACCTTTTTTTTCGAGAGCATGATTCAATGTCATCACATAATTTACATACATCCGTACTTGGCGACTTGAAGTGTAAATTAAACTTTTTGCTGAAGACTTTGTAATAGAATTTCTCTTTGACGGGGGTCTTATTCTTTGTCGTACATACCTCTCTAGGCGTAAGATCGAACTATGTGATTAGAGTTTTTTTCCTTGTAATGATTTTTTTAAGAAACACGCTGTCGGTATTTTTACAGTTTTTTTACCGACAGGGAGGGGGGGGGGGGGGATCATCAAAAACAATATTATTTTCCATTCATAGTTCATACATCTGATTCCCGAACGTTTATTTTTCAACAGAAATTTTGAAATCGCTACTTATTTAAAACAATCCTTTTTTGATAGCAATGAGGCAAGATTTAGACAATAATGGGTCACAGATAAAAAAGTAGTGATGGAGTAGTACACTTATGAATGGACTTGATTCAGTATGGTTGTGAAGGTTTCTTGTATTACTTCACCAACTCTGGACACAGATGCAATCTATGGGAAAGTAAGTGAACTACAGACTTAGTGCACTATGACAGTAAATAAAACACAGTTTACTGCACCTTCTACATGAACTATCTCATTTTATTAAAAAGTGGACTTGGTCTACTATGGCCCCTCATATGAAGAATAATTTCTGGCAGTGTTTTTCAGTAGTAGTACGCGTTTCAAAAGTTAATCATTTTTATTTTTTAGCTTAGTACTTGGTGTGTATAAATTTTATAGATCATATACAGGGATACACAAAGGATATAGATTACATTTCCGTTTATTGACGGAAATTGCTGAATGGCTAATTTTAAATGTTCTTTGCGTTTCATTGAACTAACTTTTTGTATACGATGTAGCATAAATACCAATCTATAGATCATATACAGGGATGAACAAAAAAATTCTGATGTTTTTCCAACTATTGATATACAGTATTCTGAATGTGTTCGAAGGTGTTTCATAATCTATGCTGGAAGCATGAGTTTACGTTCTTGTTTTATATTTTCCTTATTTACTTTTATTTAGTCTGCTACTCAAACTCAACAATAAAGTGTTGCTTTAAAATTTCCTTTCTCTTTTCATCTATGACAATTAAATAAATATAGATTAAAATTAATCTAAAATAGGTGAAATAAAAAACTGTATCTCAACAGTTTTTCATTACAATATTTCAGGTAAATACTTGAAATTTCATTTTATGTTGTTATTTTCTTTCAATTGAAACCTTCTTTGCATGATGGTGGAAATTTCTATCATAACATTGAATGCCCAAAAATTATATAAAAGAACAAGTTCACTTTAAGTTGATCGTGTCTGGATACCTTTTTAATGTCCATTGCATAAAACAACATAGCTGTCAAAAAAAGGCTTCTCTAGCTCCTCCACCTCCAAAAGATATAAGAACAGATGGTGCTGAACATTGGCCAACAGTGGGTGGGTCACTCCGGTGCAAGTATCCTAAATGTAAAGGCTATTCTACAATTTCTTGTAGTAAATGTGGAGTCAATTTGTGTCTAAATAAAAATAATAATTGTTTTGTTAATTATCATAAAGAATAAAAAATATCCAATGATATCCTCTTTTATTTCTATTTAGTACTAAGCTAATGATCTAACTTTGCATGATGATGGAAATTTCGATCATATTGTTTTTTGCTAAATTTATACTATAAATATATACTAAGATTTTTTTAACCATTTTTCCTTTAATTTTGAACCAGTGTTGCCAGATGGGCTACTTTTTTAAAAATCAGATTCTTGATTGGCACCGCTTTTTTGAAATGGTAAAATGTGCCTTATTTAATGACATATTAATTTAAGAGAAAACAAAGTGAATTTTACAGTTTCAAAAAAGTGGTGCCAATCAAGAAATCTGAATTAAATAAAAGTAGCCCACTGGCAACACTGTTTTGAACATGAATTATATCACCTTGATTTATTTCACCAATAAAGAAAAAATCATGCAAAGAAGGGTTAAATTGTTTTTCAAAATTCGAATCTAAGTTCTATAACTGTCAAATTTTAAACTAAAGCTTTTATTTTATTATACAGATAAGAAATAAGGTTCTCCCTTATATAGTTAAATGTTTACTTTCGCAAAACAGCGGGTTTTTTTGTTTTGTTTTTTTACGGCAACATTTCTTACTTTCCCTCCGCATCTGTTGAAAATTCAGTTGAATTGTTATTTTTTTTAAGTGTAGAACTTGTGTTCTGACTTTATCGGCGGCTTGTTTGTCAATAGTGTTTCTGTGAGGATAAGTTTACTAAGTCAATTTGGATTAACTCCTTAATTCTAGCTCTTGTAATATTCACGGGCTGTGTCTTTTACTCAGATTGTTTGATTCCCACCAGTTTTATAAAATAATATAGTTGGCTTTATTATGGTATCATTTTACCCATCATTAAATAAGGTGAATATTTATTTTTCAAAAAAGTGGTGCCAATGAGCAATATGAATTTTTAAACCTTAATTTAATGCGAGCGTTAAGTGATTAAGAAAAAAAAAAACATGCGTAAATCTAGTGCTAAATCTTTTGTGGATGGAAGGAAATTTTTACATTAAGTAAAAAGAGAAAGTTAGGATTTTTCTAAAATTGTAGTATTTTACACGAACTATTTTTTCAAAGTGTGAATTTGAGATCAAGATGTGATAAAAGCTTAAATATGAAGTGTTGTATTAAGATCTATTCCTTAAACAGTGCGGGTTTTCCGTAAGACCGTGGGTGCATATATGCACTCTCAAAAACAGCATATATAATTTGTTTTGGACATCAGTAAAAAAGAAAATTGATATTTAGTTTCTTTAATTAGAGTATTTTCATGATTGTTTAAGTAAAGGTAACTTTTTTAAAAAAGTGGTGCCAACCGAATAAAATTTATGTACAAGCCGCTGGTCTAGAAAGAGTTAAATTAGTACATACCTGCAGCATTAATATTTAACCAAATACTTTTAAAAAACTTTTACTACGATCAACTTCATGTTTCATATCTCCCATCATGATTTCTGTGTACATTTGCGTTTTCAGTATTCGTCTCTGTTGCGTATTAGCAACAGAGGTAACGCGAACACGGAATATTGTTCTCACTCCACAGCAGTAAAGTAACATCTTTCTTAATTCTTTTTTATAAAACTTTTGATTTATACCGGTGTATAAATAATTTATTTTATATTGCCCTTTTTTTAATGGCGACTATTTTTACATTATTTTACTTAGCTCGGTTTGTGTATCTAAAGGTGGCATTTAAAATCGATTTTTTGTTCATTTCCAGATACGCTAGAATTATACAAAATATGTACTTGGGTGTTATTCCGATAACAATAAAACATTTTAATATTTTTGAAGTTTCATTATAAATTAATAAATTATATTTAAGGCATTTCCCATTAACACTATAATTCCCACGACAAGAAATTGCTATGGAAAAAATTATTATTATTTTTGTCTTATTTATGCTGTTCTGGGTCAAATAAAGTAAAAAAATATATATATAAAAAAGAGATTTTATAATATTTTAAAGGATTTCTGTATGGTATCATATATGCTACCATGGGCAGATTAGGGAGAAATATGAAGTGTTTTACCATATTTCAAAAGTATTTTATTTTGTGAAAATAAATGTATTTTTATACGTGGTATGACTAAAACACTTTTTTTTGTTTACATAGATATCTCTCTTTATATATATATATAAAACCAATTTTTTCATATAATTTTATTTTTTCCACCATTTATTCAATTTTACACAGTAATAATTATAACAAAAACCTCATTTTACTTATTAATTGCATGTACAGTTATATATATAGAACACTAATGTAGTATGCAGCGGCAGAAAAGGGTGTTTTTGCCGATGGCAACGAGTGATTTGTTTATCTAATACATATAAAAATAAAATTTTGTAACTCTGTCTATCTTTCTAAAAATATACACAATTAAGAATCTAGAATTCTGAAATTTTGCAAACAAGTGTATTAAAATATTGCGGAGACTAAAAAAAAAGCAATCCGACATCTAAATAAATTATGTTAATCTTTAATTAATAAAAAAACAACAAAATAACAGCTAGTTTGTATAAGATTTACTATTTTTTGATGCGAAAAATTCAAAACGCACAATAAACACAGAAATTAATTAGAAATATATCGCAGTATATATGCGCATGATCAGTTAGCGTAATATATACTACCATGTAGTAAAAATATACTAAATATAATATAGGGGAGACTAGGGAAGGTTGACCATTCGGGAGGCTTATCCCACTCATCAGTTTTCATACTTAAAAGAATTTCAATCAATAGGTGTCAACCAAAGCTACTGGAATGCTCAAACAACAGTCTCTGTTTCATACAGATAATCGAAATAGGTGTAGAAAAATCAATTGTAAGGCCTTCTCAACCTACAAATTGTGCTTTTTAGAAATATTTTGTAAGCTTTTTTCACACAAAATATATCATAGAAATTTAAGTAAGTAGGTTAAGTACTGCATAAATACCGAGCTTTTATTCCAGGCATAAAAATTGTACAGTAAGTTAGGCTTAACATAACAATGTGCTATTCTTTAGAAAAGGGCTATGTGGGGAGGCTTGACCCAGTCACTGTGAGGGAGGGTTGACCAGATGTTCAAGGCTCCATTAACACATTCACGACGGGAAACGAGAATTCTTGTTTTCATTCAAAAAACATCATTGACTAAGGGCGTGGCTTCTATCTAACAGAAAATGCTTTTATATTATGTTGTCATTATTTTTTTAGATTGTAAGACATTTTATATTAAATTCGTGCATTGAAAGATATTTACCTATATATAAACTTGGGAAACCTATCTAGAACACTAATTTACAAAACACTTTCAGAATAGGGAGGAGCTTTTACTTTTTTAAAATTCAGATTTGATAAAAATTTTCCGTCGGCAATGTGTTAATTAAGGGGTTTTTGAAATATTTTTATTATACATTGTGCATAATGAAATATTAATGATTATATATAAAAATAAATGTAAATTTATTCTGCAAAGCTACAGTAAAATAGGGTGATAGAAAAGAAAACTTGTAAAACTGATTAAAGAAAGATATAAAAAATTGCTATAGAATCCACTGCACGAAAAAATTAATGAAATATAAATAGGAAAGTTGATAAGAAAATTTTTCCATTTAAATATTACTTACATTAGGTAAATAGAAGCAGTGGAAAAGACTAGAAAGGACTAGGAATTACGAAAGCAGCAGTCTTAGCCGTTTCAAGGGCAGTAGCGTGTTTATGAAAGGGCTTAATTTTAATTCCCAAACGCCACAATGACACCAGAATTTTGCTAAAATCTTTTCCATTTAATATGTATGTGAAATATAGCCATTTTCATCTTTCCAAATAAATTTGTTCGTATATTCCTGTGCCAGTCATTTGTTTCAACATTTTATTACTGAAAGTTCTTTGTCCCTGAAACCGTTAAAAGATGTTAATGATACGTTAAATACTCATGCGGCTGCAAAAGAACATAGCTTTCATCGAAAAACTTTAGAAAGGTATGTAGACAAATTTCAACATGATGAATAGAGTGAGATGAAGCCAAACTATGTGACAACTAGAGTTGCCAGGTCGAATGTCACAAAAAAGTAGGACAAGGAGACAAAAAAAAAATTGGATGCAGTGGCTGCTAAATCCAGACATTATAATGCATGAAACCCTATTAAAACGGAACCTATCTCTAGCAGAATACTGTCTAAAATGTTAAAATTTCATTTTCCCTGCTCTACAATTACACCTGCTCAGACAAAAACCCTGTTTAAAATAAAAATAATTTCCCTCTGACATGTGATTGCGCCTAAACAGGTTTATTTAAGCATCATATTTACAAAAATATTTTTTATAATAATTAAACCATGTAGCATAAAGTTATTTTGGATTTTTTAAAACTGATTTTATTTCTCTTCACAAATATTTCAATATAAAACAAAGTGGGCCAAGTCTCCCATATAGTGGGTCAACCCTCCCATATGTGGGGAGCCTTGACCCATTATTTTTTCATGATTAAAATCAATAGTTTTCCAAATTTCTTATACATTACACTTATATAGCAATTTTATTTTGATAACTGCTTGTATAACGAATAAAATGATACATAAAACTTTATTCTACGTTCAGTATTTAAAAAATAAAAAATCTATTTGTAAAAAGTGGGTCAGCCTTCCCTCGTCTCCCCTACTTGAGTTATACGGCTCAATAAATAACGAATTATACCTAATTTTTTTTTTACTAGAACTTATATTTGTACTTAGTATAAAGTTCAAAACATTAATTCCATGTTTACTTCATAGTTTTGTCTATTTATATATTAAAAAGGAATATCAATATTTTGTTCAAAAATGTAAAAACAAAAATAGTTTCATTTTATTTTACAAGGAAATTATAAATTTCAAGAACTTTATTTCAAATTTATTTAAAAGCATAAGCATGTGAATTAAAAGTAAAACGAATATCTTAAGTACAAAGCTCACACGAAGAAGTACAAATTTCTTCTGAAAATAATATGGTAGTAAAAATGCTGCCGGGCTCAGGGGCTCATTATCACTAATGCCCCTGGTAGCAGATATGCTACCTTGATTTTAATTAACATTTTATCATTAAACAAGAAAGAAAAATCATGCGTTAAGCATAGATTATGAAACATTTTCCAACACTTCCTGAAATCTTTTATAAAACTTCGTTATTTAGGGAAATAAGAAAGCTAATTAAGTAGACATTTTAGAAAAAAAAAAAATTAAAAATCTGATTTCAGAAGTTACCTTAAATAGCCAAATATGTATTCCAATTCTTTTGAACAGCCCTGCATTTGATCTGTAGACTAATATATATATCATATAATGGGAAAATTTTGTTTAGCAAGAAAACGCATAACAGGTTGAAATTTCTCTTTCAGCAATTTATGCTAATAGATGGACACATACGTGAATACTCTTGTTTAACCCTGTAGTTTACCTTGTACCTTTATTACACGTCACTATTTAGCTAAAATTTAATCCAAACTAAGTCACTCTTAAAACTACTGAAATCACATTTCCAGAATTTATCATCTATAGACCGCCATGTATCCAATTCTTTTCGTGGCCCTGTATATAATTTTATATTTATTCTACAAACATTTCTTAGTAAATTAAATGCAGTTCAGCGTAGAAATGCATAACAGATTTAAAAACCACATTCAGTGATGGAACAGTGGCGCAACAGTTGAGTGATTGTCACCACAAAATTTTTATAGTATTCTTCGCCTTCAAAAATCCCAGAAATTCTGTCCTGAAGTTAAGTGAAGAATACTAATAAAATTTTGCGGTGTCAATTAATTCTCTGCTACTACACTGTTCCATCACTGCACCTTTCAGCAATTTACGCTCATACTCAGTAACTTTTACGAATTATTCTGCCTAGCCCTGTATATCAACTATAGAATTGATACACACCATATAGTATGCATAAATATAGTGAAACTTAAAAGCGCATATCAAAATTAAAAATGCTTTTCCAGCCATCATCGCTAATATGCAGTACTTCGAATAGAATATTACTTGTCTGAAATCTTTTGTGTGTCTCTGTAAATGCTATGCACTTCGTATTATACATGATATAAGTTACAATAAGCCTTACCGACGTATATCAATTTCATTATATGTTAAATTGCATACTTAAAATACGCCGCAAATAATTCCCCCCCCCCCATACCATTATGTAATGGAATTCTTTTGTGTGGCCCTGTAAAAGAAAATTAACCAGTCTTTGCACCGCATATTCTACAGAATGCATATTTTAGTGCACTTCATAAATGCATATCAATCTTGTTATGTTTGGATGCGTGTAACATCATTAAAAATCATTTGAAACGATTCTTTCCCATTCACCGTAATGTAAAGGAATACGTTTGACTGTTCCTGTAAATAAACTAAACGTGCAACAAACTTCATTTGAAATAGGGTTCGTGCTATGGTAGATCTCAATGAAGTCCAAAAATTTCAGAACAATCTGAGTATATTTACGAGAGTAAAAGTCCGGCCAGACAAACCGAAGTAAAAGACACTCTTCAACTCTTCAACTTTGTTGGTAAGTGTTAAAAATGAAGTTACATTGAGCTTTTATATGTAAAGAATAGAAGGAGCTCTTTTTATACATATATATCATACGTATTTAGTTTTATTTCAGTACAATATTGGAAAAATTGAGCAAAAACTTACCACTGTAAATGTCATTTTATCCTGATGGTTAGAGATGTTGTTTCAAACTAATTTTTTTCTTATTTAGTGTTCCATCTGCATTCAAAGTTCCTAACTAATATTACCTAAGGGTGATAGTATTGCTGTAATGACTTAAAATATACATTATTTATGAAATTTCTTGCTAAAAATTAAAGGTGAACACGTGGTAACAGAAATGATACCATGGGCACTAGAGGGTTAACCGGCCCCAGGTCACGAATCACCAAATAATCTTTAACCCTCTCGCTGCGCAACCCGAGATTTCCTCGGGCAACGTAAAAGTAGCAAAATTTGTGCAACCCGAGATTTCCTCGGGGATTCATTTTCCCCACTGGAGACTATTTTTTAATTCAACTTGGACCCCTTTTTAAATACAAAAAATTTCATATAGACTTTAACAACATCTACAAAACAAAATCCTACAAAATTGATTTTCTTAAAATAGTGGTGCGAGAATGTAAAAAAAGCCTCCAGCGACAGCTCTGATGTAGGTCGATTTAAATGTAATGTGCGAAATTTTTTAACCTAGTTTGATAAAAGAATTACGCAGCGAGAGGGTTAAGCTTACAATTGTATTATGCGCTAAATCACTCTAGCCAAATTAGTTCAACTTGATGTGAAACTTGCGCAAGTTCGGAGCGCCTTTATTTAATGTACAATATTGAATGAAAAAACCTATTTTTAGTTCAATTGTAGTACAGAGTGAGAAAACAACATAAAATCCTAACTATATCTTCATAACATTTATAAAAATTGGCGTTTTTTGCTAAAATTTCATGCTTACGCCAGACAGCGTAAATTTAATTCAACTAAATATATTTAAATTTCCTTTGTACTACATACTATTATTTAGTTACCTGTGCACTGAACTAGGAGCTTTACAATATCTTCAAAATTAACTGAAATATATCAAAATGTGTCAAAAAATAAATATTTTTTATAATATAAAATTACTTTTTTTATGTTCTAGCACCTAAAAAGTAATTTCATTACCACATAGAGCTTAGATTTTAGTTCAGAACATAGTGAGTACACAGGTAAGCATGCTCAGAAAATTTCCCTGAAATATGTTTAAAATAATTTGTGTAATAGAGTTTATTGAACATGGAAATAACGAAAAAATCGATTTCCCAGAAATCGCAATTAACCCTTTCGCAACGGCATCTCTTACACAAATTTTATTTGATTGGCGCCGCTTTTTTTTAACCCTTTCCGGCACAGGCAATTTTTGTTGTAAAATGATGAAATGATTGACTGACACCGGAATTTTAAAACGACTTTTTTAGATATTAAAAGCATGTTACCTTTACATGTTGATTGTAAAAGCAAAATTTTACTAAAATATTTTTGGTGCAGTTCGTAAGTTTGGAATTGAAATTAGGTATCCCGATCAAGGCATACTGTGCCGGAAGGGGTTAAGCAGTTCCGTTTACTGGTGAAATACCCAAAAATGCTCGAATTAAAAAAGACAAATGTTACATATATTTATTAATGGTGCTAAAAACAAATTAAATATGCATCTTTTTACGATGCATATATGCATCACACATCCCGAAAGGGTTAAATATTTCTTGTCTATATCGCCCGATTTTCTACACCAGTGATGTACTGCTCCAGTATTTTTATTTTATTTTATTTTATTTATTTATTTTTTTTTTACGGCAAAACTTCTTCCCTGCTTTCTGCATCTGTTGAAAAATTCTGTCGAATTGTTAATTTGTTTTTAAGTGGAGAACATGTCTTCTGATTTTATCTGCAGCTTATTTTCAGTTGTGTTTCTGTGAAGATAAGGTTGAGTCCTTTTGGATTTAAAAAAAAAAAAAAGAAAGAAAGAAAGAAAGAAAGAAAAACATCTAGGCAGGACTGCCACAGGCGACTGTTTTTTATTTCCATCTTGAACCGCTTTCTTGAAAGAAATTTTTTTCACATTCACAATGGCAAACTGCTCATGTAAAATATACTACAAAATGTATTATTTTAAAATAGTGGTGCAAGTAAAATATAAATCAGTCATCAGTGGCAGCCCTTTATGCGTAAATCTAGTACTCAATTTTCAGTGGATAAAAAAGGATTTTTACATAAAGTAAAACAAAGCAATTTATAATTTGTCTAAAACTTTTAGTACTTCACACGAACTATTTATTTAATATTTTCAAAGGGTGGATTTTGATATCAAGGTATGATCTAAATGCTAAAAAAATGAAATGTTGTATTAAGATCTATACCTTAACTTAGTAAATTTCTGCTGCATTAAATTTAATCAAATACTTAAAAAACAATTTACGATGCGGAATTGTCAGTTTGGCCTCTGTTCTTTCAGAAATTTCTAATCCCTACCAGAAACAAAGAATAGTTTTTTATGTGTTATTTAACGAGTGACATTTTCGGATCATACGAATAGAAAATTCTTTTGGTGTGATTTTGAAATTTCGGATTAAAATTGGAGTCTAAACTGTCAACCAGTGTGCTACTTTTTTTAACACAGATTTTCTTTTTTAACACAGGTCCTTTTGCCTTGATTGACACCACTTTTCTGAAATGGTAAAATTTCCCTTATTTGATATGTCTTAAATAAGACGAATTTTACTATTACAAAAAAGTGGTTCCAATAATAAATCTGAATTTAAAAAAGTAGCCCACTGGTAACTCAGCTCTCAACCCTGTCATCAACTCTATGTTTGTTATCATCCGTCACGACTTTTGCATCGTATAAACCTTTATTGCATTGAATCATTCTTCTCTGTGTTGCATGTGGCAACAGAGGTAACTAGAGCATAGCAACAGTAGTTTTTAAGCGGAACATCTAACGGTCGGCTTTCTTAAATCTTTTCTATAAAACAGTTTATTTATACTGGTTTGTAAACAATTAATTTTTAATATTGCATTTTTTTTCAGTGTTTCTACATGCGATTACTTTTACATTTTTTACTTAACTTAGCTTGGTTTCTATGCTAAATATGCAATTTAAAATAGATTTTTTACTCATTCCAGATACGCTAGAATTATAAAAAATGTGTACATGGGCCTGCTTCCGATGATAATAAAACATTTTAATATTTTTAAATTTTAATTATAAATTAATAAATTATTTTTAAGGCATTTCCCATTAACAGACTCCAGATGATAAATCGCCGAATAAACTTTAAGCTTACAACTGTATTGTACGCCAAATCATTATCGCCAAAATAGGTCAACTTGCTGTAAAACTGTAATAATTTAATATTTTAAGATATCTTCCTAAGTCTGGAGCGTTTTTTTTTTGTTGTTGTTGTTGTTGTTTGTTTGTTTTTTTTTTGTTTTTTTATGTACAATATTAAACGAACAAACCTATTTTTAGTTCAATTATGATACAGAATGATGAAAAAACATAAAATCTTGACAATATCTTCATAACATTTAAAAAATTAGCGTTTTTTGCCATTTTTTGCAAAATTTCATGCTTACGCCAGACACCGTAAATTCAGTTAAACTAAATATACTTTCGTTTCCTTCGTACTACATACTACTACCACATTTACCTGTGAAATGAACTGGGAGCTATACAATATCTTCGAAATTAACTTAAATATTCCAAAATATATCAGGAAAAAAAAAACAGATTTTGAAACATTTTTTTAATACAATTTTTTTACGTTCGAGTATCTATAAAATAATTACATTATCACATAGAGTTAAGATTCTAGTTCAGAACTTTGTGAGTAATAAGGAAAGCATTCTGTGAAAATTTCCCTGAAATAAGTTTAAAATATTTTATGTAAAGACATTTATCGAACATAAAAGTTACGAAAAAAATTGAATTTTCCAGAAATCGCATTTTAAGATTTCTCTTTGGGTAATTTTAAAATAACAAAATTTATCTAGAAGTGTCAATTAAGGTTTATTAGTGTTTTTATGTCGAAAAGTAACAAAAGGATGCATAAAAACATTGTTTGCATTTCTCCTGGCCTTCCTACACCCACTTCCGTTAGTTGATTTATTACTTTTTATTTATTAAATTGGACAAAACTCCTGTTCTCATAGCCGTAGTAATAAAATTAAAACAGATCTTGAATTGTAAAATATTGCTCTTTTAAATAAAACACTATAAAAAACATCTAAAATTTTCACTGTAACGGTCATTTTAATGTAGGCTTACCTTAAACACTAAAAATTAGAAATATGAATAAAAAATAACCGAATATGAATAAAATCTAACCGAAAGGTCTGTGTTCGAAGCATGTCGGCGGAAGTTGAAATTCTCATTTTTTTTTACATTTAATTGTCCGATGGTTTAATTAAAAGAAATTTCGTATTTTTTAGACATTTTACGGGTTTTTTGGAATTTTAATAAACGTTAACACAATTTTTTGGAGCCATCTAGTGAGCGTTTCGAATATGAAAGAGTTTATATGGATTTTTTCAGAATTATTTCAGCATTTTAAATATGTTTTAAACATTTTTTTCTTTTAACAAATATACATTTTATTTATACCTCCGCTAAATTATTTAAATTACTGAATTTAAAAATACTCAATTCTTTAATTTTATTTAAATAATTTTACTTGAATATTTTTAATTTAATCTAAGAACATATCTTTATTATTTTAAATTTAATATAATGGTGCTGCCATTTATGTAACGGTTTAATAATTATAAATTAAAATTTTTGATTTATTAATTAAGGATAAAGTGTTTTAAAAGAAATATTAAGCGAAAACCTCTGTGCGATCAGCGATCATCGAGCCATTTGTTTTTCTTTCTTGTTGCCATACCTTAAAATAGAAACATTGCAAAAATTATAATTTTTATAATAAATTCACTAGTTTGATTTTTCTATCAAGGGATGATTTTCAATAATCCACACCAAATTACCGTATTCTAAAGAAATATTTTTGGAACTACATGAATTGCAATTATAAAAATTTGGTGTGATTTTAAGACAACATTGGACGCTTATAAATTCGCAAGCATTAGCTCTTTATAAAATATTGCACTTCATTTTTCAAAAGCATTCCATTAAAATACATTTTAGGATTAAAGTTTAAATTTTACATGAATTATTTGTTCAAATATCCAATCCATACAAGAGAAGAAGAAATAAACTCTGAAATTTTTATCAACTTCAAAGAACGTTGTTTCTAATGAATTATTTAAAATATGATCTATCATAAATCAACATTTCATAGTTAACCCCTTCAAGTGGCGGTGGTTCATTTTTGGACCACCTAATTTTAATCCCTAAATACCACATTGGTACCAGAATATTAAAATGAAAAATTTCCGTTTATTAGGTACGTGAACAAAAGATTTTGCTTATTTTGAAATAAATCTGTTTGTAAATACTGGTTTCAATCACTCAAATCAGAATTTTGCGAGTAGAAGTACCTTGCCCCTCAAAAGGTTAAAAGGAGTAACAAGTTTGCTTGTGAACTAAACACTGGGTGTTCCGCGTCATGTTGACCACCTGACCCTGACATATGCTTGAACAAAGAAAATAGAGTTGACCACAGCAGGACAGGATCGATTGTACTTATGCAAAGTTTAGGTTTATATAAATTGATGTTTTACATATACTTTGATATTAGTTTTATTATATTTAATTAACCCATTAATTCTCGCTCCCGTGATAATCACGGCCTGTGTCTTTTACTCAGATTGTTTGATTCCCACCAGTTTTATGAAATAGTGTAATTGGCTTTATTATGGTATCAATTTACCTCACATTAAATAAGGTGAATATTTCTTTTTTCAAAAATGTGGTGCCTATAAGCAATTGTTATCTTTAAACCGTAATTTAATGCGACCGTTAAGGGGTTAAATAATAATAATTTCTGAATAATATTTTTTTATATTTTCTTTAATATTTTGCATTTTTTTATTCAATGGTAAAAATAAAACATTTAAAAGACTCTTATTTTGACAGATAACACTGTCATGTCAATTGTCATTGTCAGGAAACAATGTCATTTAGTAAAATGACAAAAAGGATGCGGAATACTAAAGTCAGTCTCAGAAAAATCTGAATACCTACTTAACTCTTTCGGGTCTGATTTGTTTTCAATTTTGAGAAGAAAATTACTTTTACTTTAATAATGTTAATCGTAGCTATCCAAATAGATTTACTGAAGTTTAAAGATTATCTCATTGTCTCAAATCTAACAAATGTACTTATTTTGTGTACTTTTCAATTCATATTTATATGATAATAGGTTAAGGAAGAGTTTTTGGTGACGTTTGGAAAATATCGTATTACAACAGGATTTAACAGATATTACAACTTTCTAATGTTTTTTGCGCTTTATAACAAATAATTCGTTCAGAAAATTAACGTATATTTTAAATTTAAAGAGCGAAATATATGTATAAAATAAAAGAATCGCCAACGGTGCAAAGAGAAGTAAACGAACTTTTATTATTATTATTATTACTCTATTACAAAACATAAATAAAGTCATAATAAGAAAGGGATAGCCATATACAGTAGATATCCTTTAATCCGGCATCCTACGGTCCGGTAGGCTGGATAATCCGGCACGACTTTCGAAAAAAATATAGTATTTCTCGTTCATTCACACCTGGTGTTTATAATAATCTGGTGGAACTTCAGAATGAGGAATTAGCACGTAAAGCCCATTACAAACGGTTGAAAGTCGCAAATCTATAAATAGCTCATTTACCCCGCCGAGGAGGAGGGGAGGAGGAGAAAAAAACATTTCTGTGGATAATTTGCGAAACCAAACTGTTGGAAGGAAAAATAAATTTTTATCGTCAGAATTAAATACTTTTTCTGTTTCAGGAAAGATTGTTCAACTTCAAACGAAAATTGATATCAGTTATCAAATAATAAATAATGAATGTGGACCATTAGATTCAAATGTTTGTTTTATTTCTGCGAAATATAAACAAAATAATTTAGATGAATTTTCGGAGTACATACAAATTTATATCGAACGCAAAACACAGGAATGCGCGATTGATAGACATCGTGCTGGACATAGTGTATCGGCATTTGTGTAGGGTCAACACCTGTTACTCCACATCATACGAAATCACTTCCTAAAAAAGAAGAGAGAAGACAATTACAAACAACCAGATTTTTGAGATTTGTTTAAGATGGCTTTTACAAGTAGGCTTACTGTGTAGACCTACAGTGCAGGTTTTAATTTTATAGTCATGCACATATGTTGTACTTTACATTATTGAGTATTTTTTTATTCTATTCAAGCCGTTTAAAGAATAAAAAACATGTTTTACTGTCATTTTTTGTTTAATTCTAACTTCTACACATTTTTCCCGACATTCATCCTGTAATCCGGCATGCTTCACGTCCCGAACGTGCCGGATTAGAGGAAGTTTACTGTACTATCATTACTATATGTAGATAGTAAAAAAAAGTAATTGTTAAGACAAAATAATACTCGATGAAATGACATGTACTATTAATAGTACGCCAGACACGAAAGGGATAATAACCTAACTACTGCAGAGAAAAGACAAAAATACCGTCGAATTAGGATTTCTTATTCCATTTTAAAATGCATTTTAACACTCTCGCGGAATATCTTTTACACCAAAATTGCTTCAAATATTGTTTTATTTTTATTAACCATTTGGAAAAAATGGTTATTGTCCTCGGTCAGGGTAGGAAGTTACAAACATATCTGAAGCGTCTTATTAGTTGAATCCCGCATTTTATTCGTTTTCTGATTGGTCTATACAGTAATCTGTATTTTCCCTTTACTTTCAACAGAGATGGATACTTCTGTTGCCAATATGACAAAAAAGTAATAAAAACTACAAAAAAATAAAAATAAATAAATAACTCAGAAACAAATTGAGATACAGCTTTCAAACAAATTGCAATTAAAAATGCATTTTTTTCTCTATACGACGATATAAAAAGTAATATTGTTGGATGTTTAGAAGTTTAAAAATGAAGTTTCATTTAAAATTTGTCCAGGAATATTAATGTTTAATCCATGTATTGCCCATGTATCCCACGTAATGTATGACCAGCTCCGTAGGAGTTTAAAAATTTACAGTACCAAAAATTGTAAAACTGAAATTTCTTTTAAAATTTGTTCATGATGGGTCCAGGAATGTTAATGTTTAATCCATGGCGTACGTAATGTATGAATAACTCCGTGCGATTTTTTATGTCTTTAATTTTAGTCTTTGAAAGAATCATTTTCCAAATGGACGTTGAAATTTGTTAAATTGCTTTTTTAACCATTTGAAAAAATGGTTATTGTCCTCGGTAAGGGTAGGAAATCAAAACATATCTGAAGCGTTTTATTTATATTTTTGTGGGAGAGTGAAGTAAATCGATTTCCCATAGTTCACTTGTATTCATGCGAAATCGATTTTCATAATCATTATTTACAAATTAAAGTAATTGGTTTTATTGGGGAGAAAAGATGCAGCTATATTTACCTCCGCGCGCGTATAAAAAGCTGAGCTGGAGCTGGACAATTCAGTAACTCTTTCTTCCTCTTTTTTATTTTTTTTTAATTAAATGTTTCCGATCTTCATGTATTTGAGAGTTTTTTTAAGGTTCTTTTATATTAAAGTGATTCAATACTTAAGAAAAAATCAATTTCTAATGTGATTATATACAAAAGATATTCTAAAAATGAATGTTGATTAATTTGTTTTTGTAACCTTATTGTATTCTTTGTATAGAGGAAATTTAAATTAAAAATTCAAAATAAATTCTTATTTTCTATTGGAATATTCAGCAAGCATATACATTTTTTTTCAATAATGCACTTAATTTTTGAAAAGAGTTCTGTTAAAATACATTTCACGATTAAATTTTATGGAGTACATGAATTATTTATTAATATATTCAAGGTATGGAGGAAAAGAAAGGAACGAAAGAATTTTTTTGAAATTTTGATTTTTTTTAAAGCATTTGCATTCTAATGCAAATACTTTATCTATTATTTAGAACTCCATATCTCAGAAAATAAATATCGGAATAAGGAATTTAGTGTTTTATTATTAATATTTTGTCTTTTTCTCAAACGGCAATGTTCCAATGTTGCAATGTTGCAATGTTGAAGCAAAAATTTCTGTAATTTTATCCACTCAAATTGCTAGCTTTTCTTTTGCTATAAAATTTAATACCATTACAATCTTTTAAGCAGTAAAATTACAATGTTTACAATAAATTGTGTGATAGAATTATCATTTGGATTTTTTTTTCTGTTACTTTGTTGTTAATTTACAGAAAAATTATGAAAATTTATTAAAAATTCTGCCTTATATAAGACAGAATTTACAATAAAAAGTTACTGGTGGGAATGATAAAGGAGGGTTAATTAGATGGAAAAAATGAATCCCGATAAAATTTCGTGTTGCGCAAATTTTGCTACTTTTACATTGCCCGAGAAACTCTCGGGTTGCGCAGCAAGAGGGTTAAAGCTTCAAAATTTTCGAAATTTTAGTTTGTTTAGACATTAAACTCCAATCTTTTCTGAACATTTTGGTATAATTGTTTCCTTGAAATTCCCATTATAATAGAACTTATGGTTTTTAGAATTATACCCGCTCAATAGCTGAAGTGGTGTTTCCGACACTTTGAAATAATTTTTCTCCAAATGACGTTTTTGGGCATAACACGCACGATATCTCAAAAACTTCTGAATATTTTTTTATGAAACTTTCAAAACATATGTTTCATGTTAGTTTGTATAAAATGAGCCTAAATTTCCTTTTTATTGTTCAAAAAAACATTTTTGTAGGTTGTTATACTGTTGAAATTTCCAAAATTTATTTTGCATTAGCTAAATACAACTTTGCATTAAAAATATAAAAATACATTAAACATATATTTTTTTTAGGGTAATTGATACAATCTAAAGTATAAGTAGGCAACAAAATTAACATTCTAGTTGCAATATTTATTTTGTAATCGTGCGCATAAGCTGTTATACCAATTTTCTGCTCATCAAATATCTTACAGTTTGGAACACCCTGTAAATGCTAATTCTACATCTTACAATTTTTTAAATAATTAAATGAGGGAACATACTTATATCTTTTATCCCAATAAAAATTGTGTTTTAAAATAATTTACACCTCTTGTATACCGGTCGCCGCACAGTGGGGCAAAATCCCGAAAAGCTGGCCAAAATATGAAAATGTAATTCAAATTGCACGAAACTTCGTAAACGGGTGTTTTTCAGGATGCTGATTACGATTCTAAAGTTAAAATTCCAAAAAAACAAAATGGCTGATCCAATATGTCGAATCCAATATGGCGGACTAAAAATTAAAATGCTTTGAAAGTTACTCAATTTCTATGAAATTTCGTATACAGGTGCGTTTGAGGATGCTAAGTACGATTCAAAGGTTAAAATTTAAAAAAAAATGCGTATTAATTCTAAAAATATTTAGATTTAAATAAATTGTGAAGTTTCGAGACTAAACCTTACAAAGAATTTTCAAGGAACTAAGATATGTTTAATCGAAATTACACGTTGAATCTTTATTCATGAAGCACAATTCAGTACATTAATGGAAAGTAAAATGTTAAAAGGTTTAATTTTTATATTATTAAAATAAAACGAAAGAATATTCTGAAATTCGTCTTCTGAATCATCTATAGTATAATAAGTATGTTCTTCAGAATGGGAGTTGTCGAAATATTTTACAGCACTTGTTATGCCTCTAAGGACAAGGATCTTAATTTCTTCTACGGTAATTTATCTAATCTTTAAATGATGTGATCTGACGACATTCAAATCCGATAAAAGCCCCATCTTCCATTGTTTTCGTCCTACTGCATTTTAGCGAGAAATCGTCTTGGTACCATTTGATCAATTTCTTGCACGATTCTTGAGAGTCTTCCGACATTTTCCCAATTGGTAATATTGAGAAAGCTACTATTTCTTTGCCATGAATAAGTAATATTCTGGGCACTGAAGTTGGCATATAGAACTAGGAATACAATTCAACGAATTTACAAGCTGTTTGTGAGCAATAATCCACGAAATTGATTAAATGAATGTTAAGAAATCACTTTTAATATGACGTGGAATCGTTTGATCACATCTTCGTCTACTCTTTTTATGAAAGCAGAAATAGTTGCGTTTTTAAAGAATCGACGAGCTGTACTGTCATTATTTATGCTTCCAAATCACGGCTTTTGGTTTATCGACGAGAACTCCTAATTGTAAACGAAATCCTTTTTGTAAATTTTGTTTTGCAGTTTATTCTTTTTTCTTTTCGTCAGGAGTGCGCGCTTGCCATTCCTTTATATCCCGTTTGTATGCCAAATGCAGGCTACACTCAAAACACCTTATATAGGCACATAACGTGGTCATCCCGAATCGTAAATGACCTTCATTCACTTTTAGTTTGAAAATGTCATCAAGGTTATTAAACTGTCTTGACGTTACCTGACATAGTTACCAGAGTTATGTTGAAAAATTACTAGTAAAGGCATTAAAATTTTTTCAATCAATTACCCTTTAAATCTAGTTTGCAATTAACGCCTACTTATTTTCTATCAATGATTGCTTTAAAAGGAATAAGTTTACTCTCCTGATCTGCAACATAATCCATTTCACTGACAGTAGTTTCCGTATTTTCGAGAAAAAATTGATTGTGATGGGCATAAAAAATCTAGGAGATGAAGGTCTCGAATTTTTGCAGATAACGATTTCTGAATTATTCGCAACACTTTAAAGTTCTAGTGGCACTAGAGAAGTGAAAAAGGTATTTGAACTTGCTTTCTGCCATCATCATCGCTAAATTTTTGTTTAACACTAGAACGGCGGGAATTTTTACTCAAGTTTAAAAAAAAATATTTCACATCAGAACTTTTACTTAAAACTATTTAACTTATTTGTTTAAGTTATTTTTGTACAGAATATATTAATCTTATATTACAAAAAAATTTCTGGTTCGAATTGACATGTATTCATTCAGAAAGGGTCAAAATGACCCCTCGCCGCCGTTCTAGTGTTAAAGGTACTTTGACCATATGTGCCATCACATCCCCACTTGCAAATCACATTCAGATTGCTAATGTTCTCGGAAGTCAGATTCTTAATAATTTCCGTTTTCATTAATAAAGCACGTTTAGCAGTATGATCTAGCAAAGATTGCAATTAAAAAGATATTTACTCTAATTACATTAGAATAAACAGAATTATTAGCTATAAAGATAAGATAACGTATTTGTATCGGATCGATGATAGAGAATTATTTTGATTTTTTGTTTACTAATATTGCTTATGAAATTCATTTACGCTTATGATTATAATACTTATTTGTAATATAATACATAATAATCTATCACAAAACTGATTAATCTGAAAATTTCAAAAATGTTTGCCAGCTCAATTACTGTGACAAGTAATGAATTTCAGAGTTTTTGAAGCGTCTAAAAAAGTGACATTTTTACTTGTGGTTACAAAAACCTGCATAGAATGCAGAATGACAGTTTATGGCATCTGGTTTTTCACTATACATTAGATAATAGTTCAGGCTACTATTTCCATTATAAGTCGTTGCGGAAAACTTTGGAACTTTTAAACTTTATGATGTTTAAAAACAAAAAAATAAGATATTTTTTCAAAATTTTTATCAAAAATAATCATGAAATTATTAATTTTTATGTGCTTAATAAAAAATTTTGTAACACGCACAAATAACTTACACTCTATCATCGTGTGAATCCTGTTTAAAGCATTAAAATCGGATGATATGGAAAAATGTAGCACGTGTTTAGGGAACCATTGTTTTGCTCTTTTTGTTCACCTCAGATGATGATCCTCGAAGCGTCACTTTTTAAATGATGCAGGTTGTCAAGCCAAAACGAAAATCTTTTTATAAATATAGATTCTAACCATCCAAACATTATTCTAGCCATCTGTATACTCAAAATTCCCTAAATAGTAACTTTATTTTTCGACTTTTGGCCAGCTTTTCGGGATTTTGCCCCAGTGTGCGCCGTCCCCAATTGGTTAATGTTAACATATTAACTACGATTGGCAAGTTCACTTGTCACATAAGGAGCATAAAATCTTTAAATGTGAAAACCTATATTTTAGTACGGAAGTTTTTCCATTGCCAAGTTACAAATTTTGATTAAATAAGTCAAAATTACGATACGAAAAAACTGTTGTCGAAGAATTAAAAGAAGTCTAAACATGCTCGTCGTGAGCAGGTTAATGCATAAATATCAATCTTCTCCTTATTTGAAGTCAAATAAACATATTTTGAACCAGATGTTTTACTTAAGAAATGAAATCTAATAGGTACTACTACACACAAAGCAAATTTTATTTTATAAATTTTATTAGATTTTTTAATTCGAAAAAAACTAAAGATGACAAAAGTTGTGTTAATGAATACTTTCTGCAGTCAAAAATTAATATCACTGTATTCTACACTTATGTATACCACTTACATTAACGTAATTTATTTCATATAATTCTAATGTTTGCCTTCACGATTCTGTTCTCCTGAAATCCAATTGTCCAATGAAATCAGTTTCGAAAACGAACGTGACTGTTTGCGATGTTCTTAATGGTACGGTCTGGGTATTCGATTTAATATCATTAAATGATATTGGAATGCCTGCATTCTGCGTGCAAATCATGCTTATCTGATATTTAATTTCTGTAAGCATTGGTCTGAAAATGATTATTGTGCAACTTCGTAGAAGATATTTTATTTGATTGCGAGGAAAATTACCCCTAGAATATTTCCCTTCAAGATTCAAGATCCTGTACTATTTCCTTTCGGACTGATTATCAATAGAATTAAGTGTCGGATGCGAAAATGACAATTTGTTATGCTCTTCAGGGTGACGTGCGAATACATGTTGTTTGTCGATATAAATAGTAATTGAATTAATGCAGTTTAAAAGAAAACATTACTTGCTTGTGAATTATTTCGTAAAAAAGTGAATACAAGTAAGTTTATTTTATAAATCCTTGCAAAATTAAACCGGCAATGTTGGTTCAAAGACGAAAGCAGTTAATAAATGCCTCTTTTCAGAAGCAAGCTCTTTAATTTTAAGACATTCAGATGATTGGTATGTTCATATGCCTCATAAGGCTTGTGAAATCTTTAACCCCTTAACCTACAATGACGGGCATAGCCAGTGTTGCCAGATTGGGGATTTTGTCCCCATTATGGGGAATTTTGAACCTCTAGGGGAATTTTTTGGGGACAAGGAGTTCGTGGGGAAATAATTGGGGATTACAAAAATTTTGGGGAAAAACTTGGGGATTTTTTTTTCTACTAGTTTTCGTAAAGATTTCTTTTAGTCCTGTAGAAAAATTGGATCTGTCTTGAACTCAATTTTGATTTGAAAAACGAAAATACAATCCAGAAATCGGAAATATCAGTCATTATTCTCTTGCATGTGATCGTGTTCGTTGTTTAATACAGTACAGTTTACACGTATTATATTGATTGATACAGCGAAAATACCTTTACATGTACTTCAGTACAGGGATGACAAAACAATTAAAACAGCGTACCATCTCGGATTCATTCAAATTCCAACTGATAAGAGATTGTCTAAAGCTGTGGAGCTAATGTAACAATAGTCCAACATTATTAGATAATACTTTTAAAAACATGCATAAAATAACTTGTCACTGCAAAATATATCTCTCATTCTCTTAATGTAGCTACAGAATATGCATTCAGCCCAGTTTAAAAGTTTGTGTTTTGTAAATGGGGAATTTTTTCAAAAAAAGGCTTGATTTGGGGAAAATGTTTGAGCTTAAATTACTTAAATATTTTTTATAGTGGTAAATTGAAAATTTAAAAATTCCCTTTTTGATTAAAAAAGGAGTTGGGGACTTTTGCGGGAAAAACACTGATTTGAGGAAATTTTCAGAAATTTTGGGGAAATTGACTTTTGACTATCTGGCAACACTGGGCATAGCACGCGTACGATGATCGAGCCAAATGTAAATTCTTCCTACCACTAAAATTTCACAGTAAATATAGTTTAACGTAATCGTCGAAATTTCATGATTAAACAAACCGAAAATCTGTATCAAATTTTAGTGGTAGCTATGGATTTGCCAAACCGTGGAGCTGTTCATTGTTGCCAGATTGGGGATTTTGTCCCCATTTTGCGGAATTTTGAACCTCTAGGGGAAATTTTTGGGGACTACAAAAATTTTGGGGAAAAAACTTGGGGATTTTTTTTTACTATTTTCCGTAAAGATTTCTTTTAGTCCTGTAGAAAAACTGAATCTGTTTCGAACTCAATTTTGATTTGAAAAACGAAAATACATTCCAGATATCGGATATATCAATCGTTATTCTCTTGAACGTTGTCGTTTTCGTTGTTTACTACTTTACAGTTTACACTTATTACAGATGCATGAGACGCAAAGTCTTAAGCATAGCAGGACTTTAACAAAAAAATTCTTTTATAAAAATTAAATTTAAATATGTGGAAAGTAGCAGATATTTTTCTCTTATGATATACAAAAGCACATCGATTAATACAGCGAAAATACTTTGCATTATGATTATGTACTTCAGTATAGGGATGACAAGAAAATTAAAACAACGGCCCATCTCGGATTCATTCAAATCCCAAGTGATAAGAGATTGTCTAAAGCTATGGAGCTATGTATATGGAGCCTAAAGCTATGTATATAAGCCACATTGTCCACATTTGTCCAACATTGTTACACAATATTTTGAAAAGAAAACGTAAAATATGCATTCATCCCAATTTAAAAGTTTGTTTTTTGTAAATGGAGAAAATTTTCAAAAAAAGGGCTGATTTGGGAGAAATTAATGTGCTTAAATTACTTAAATATTTTTACTGTGGTAAATTGAAAATTTAAAAATTCCCTTTTTGAGTAAAAACTGAGTTGGGGACTATTGCTTTTTTTTTTGGGGGGGGGGGGGGGGGCTTTTCTGATCGGTCTATACAGTAATCTGTATTTTTCCTTTACTTTCAACAGAGATGGATAGTTCTGTTGCTACTATTACAAAAAGGTAATAAAAACTACAAAAAAAAATTAATAACTCAGAAACAAATTGAGATACAGCTTTCAAACAAATTGCATTTAAAAGTACATTTTTTTCTCTATACGACGGTGTAAAAAGTAATATTTGTTAAAATAAAATTGTACTTTTCCTTATCTCCCATAGAGGGCGCTGTGCCGATGTATTTTTCTCACGACGTTTACTTTTCGCAGTTACCGGCGAGACGAGTCAGTAGATGCTCGTACTGTAATTTTGCTGTTAAAACGTAACTTAATAAATTCTTTCTTTACTCACATTATATAATTTTTCTACAGGTCATCGGCCCCAGTCACGTTTCCGGACTGCGTGTAAGATTTTCTGTTGGAAAGAATTTGATAGTTTTAATTTAACTTGTGTTTGCGTTTTGTTTTTTGATTTCTACGGCGATCGCTAAGCCTAACGAAATAAGCGCTTCTTTGAACTGTTTTCTGGACTTTGTTTTCGATTTTCCTGACAAAAATGGAAAGTGACAGAGTGAAAATAGAAAAGCTTGTGGGCTCAAATAATTGGACACAGTGGAAATTCCAAGTACGGGCGATTTTAGATGCTCGAGATGCGTTAGAGCTGATTGATGGAACGCATATACAACCGACAGCTGGTAGCGATAATTACGATGCTGAAATGTAAAAAGTCCTTCCGGCCAGTGCCGGGAGGAAGAGGTAGCTTTCATAATCCTTATTTTAAAAAAGCCAACTTATATCATGCAAACACACGAAGCTCAATTTAGTGGAAACCGAATATAGGAGATTCAATACTAATTTTTATCAATATAATGAATAAGAATTTCGCGAAATTAGTCAGCTTTATCCAAGCTGCTTTTCTTTAAAGTAACTTATATTTGGCTGCCAAATTCGGCAATTTCTTAAAGTGCCTGTCATTTTAAGACAACATGGTGGATGAGGCTAAGCAGTGAACTTGGTCGAGACCTTAGTAATTGCTGTGCACATGCTCACTCACATCGGAATCGGTTAATATATAGGAGTGCTGTCGCATGCAAAAAATCAGATTTTTCAAAATGTCACCCACAATAGAAATTGAAACTGCTATATCTGAGCCATTTTTTAAGGTAAAGACAAACAAAAAATGCTCCTGAATCCTTATATCAAGATCAAATACTTAAGAAAGAAACCTTTTTCAATTTCTAATTTTTTTTGCACCTCACTTTAAATATATATATATATTTTAATTTAATGGCCGCCATTTTTAAACAAGATGGCTGATGAATCTGGCCAGCGAACTTGGTCGAGGTGTTGATGTATACTATCCACATGCCTTCTTACATCGAAATAGGCGCATACGTGTGTTATCGCGCGACAAATACAAGATCGTTTCAAAATGTTAGCCATGCTAGAAATTCAAAGTGCTATAAATCAACCATTTTTTAAGATATCAACAAAAGAACAAATTTTCAGAAACAAAAACTGCTCCGGAATCTTTGTATCAAGGCCAAACACATAAAAAAAATCTTTTTCATTTTCCAATTTTTTAATACCTCATTTTGAATTTTAAATTTAATTTTTTTTAAATGGCAACCCTTTTGAAACAAGATGGCGAATGAAGCTGGCCAACGAACTCGGTCGAGACATTGGTATGTACTATGTACAGACCAAGTTACATCCAAATAGGTTCATAAATACGCCTGTTATCGCGTGACAAAAATCAGGTCGTTTTAAAATGTCAGCCACAAGAGAAATTCAAAATGCTATTACTCAGCCATTTTTTTTTAGATATAGACGAAAGAAAAACTGTTCCGGAATCTTTGTATTAAGGTCAAACACATACAGAAAAAATCTTTTTCATTTTCCAATTTTTTGGTATCTCATGTAATTTTTTTTATTTTTTAATTTTTTTAAATGGCCGCTATTTTGAAACAAGATGGCGGATGAAGCTGGGCAACGAACTCGGTCGAGATATTTGTATGTACTATGTACACACCAAGGTACATCCAAGTCGGTTCATAAATACGCCTGTTATTATGTGAGAAAAATCAGGACGTTTCAAAATGTCAGCCACGCTAGAAATTCAAAATGCTATAACTCAGCCATTTCTTAAGATATAGACGAAAGAAAAACTGCTCCCGAATCTTTTTATCAAGGTCAAACACATAAGAAGAAAATATTTTTTCAATTTTCAATTTTTGGTACCACATTTCAAATTTAAATTTTTCTTAAAAATTTAAATGGCCGCCATTTTTAAACAAGATGGCGGGTGAAGCTGGCCAATAAACCCGGTCGAGACATTGATATGTACTATGTATAAACGAAGTTACATCCAAATCGGTTCATAAATACGCCTTTTATTGCGTGACAAAATTCAGGACGTTTCAAAATGTCAGCCACGCTAGAAATTCAAAATGCTATAACCCAGCCATTTTTTAAGATATAGACAAAACAAAAACTGCTCCGAAATCTTTGTATAAAGGTCAAATACATAAGAAAAAAATATTTTTCCATTTTCAATTTTTTGGTACCACATTTCAAATTTTAAATTTTTAAAAAAAATTTAAATGGCCGCCATTTTGAAACAAAATGGCGGATGAAGCTGGCCAACGAACTCGGTCGAGAGATTGGTATGTACTATGTACACACCGAATTACATCCAAATCGGTTCATATATACGCCTTTTATCGCGTGACAAAATTCAGGACGTTTCAAAATGTCAGCCACGCTAGAAATTCAAAATGCTATAACTCAGCCATTTTTTAAGATATAGACGAAAGAAAAACTGCTCCGGAATCTTTGTATAAAGGTCAAATACATAAGAAAAAAATATTTTTCCATTTTTAATTTTTTGGTACCACATTTCAAGTTTTAAATTTTTTTAAAAATTTTAAATGGCCGAATTTTTGAAACAAAACGGCGGATGAAGCTGGCCAACGAACTCGGTCGAGACATTTGTATGTACTATGTACACACCGAATTACATCGAAATCGGTTCAAAATTACGGTAGTTACAGTGTGACATAGGTCAGATATATATATATATATATATATATATATATATATATATATATCAATTTTGAACGGAGGGTGGTTTCGGGGTCTGGGGGTCATGATCGATGAAAATATACCAAAATTTTTTGAAATCGCTTTCCTCCGAACGGCTGCAATAGGTAGCTTTTTTGTAAAGAAAGCTACCTAAAATGGAGAAAAACAAACAAAACGGCAAAAGATATTTTTGCGACAATGGTGGATAAGAAGCCATTAGCTTTAATTATGAACTTTGAAAATGCTAGAGAAATGTGGGTTAAATTATTGGATGTGTATGAGCAAAGATCAGCGGACTCTGTTTATTTACTTCAAACTAAATTCCGAGAGTATCGCTATGTTGCTGGTGATGATATAGCTACACATATTAGCAAAATTGAATCTTTTGCTCGACGTTTACGTGAACTTGGGGAACCACTATCCCATTCGCTAGTGATAACAATTATTTTGAATACATTACCATCGCAGTATCGTCATTTTCATAGTGCTTGGGACTCAACACCTTTGGATGATCGTACATTGTCGAAATTAACATCTAGACTGATGATTGAAGAAACTAGATTAGGTATTGTTGATGTGAATATAAATCGTGAATCAGCATTGGTAATGGAAAAACGACAGCCAAATAAGAACTTTTCCAAAACCAGAAGTGTAGAAAATGTTCATTTCAATAATGAAAATGGCAAGTATGACAAAAGGAAACCAAAATTACGATGTTGGACTTGTGGAGGGCCACATCTGAGGCTTAATTGTATAAAGAATCAACAAAATAATAGATATTCTGATAAGAAAAAAGAAGATAGTAACGGTTTTGCCTTTGTAAATACATTTCAGTCAGATGAATCAGGAAGATCAAAATGGATAATTGATTCTGGATGTACTCTACATGTGTGTTGGAAACTTGAATATTTTAAAACATATAAAGAATTAGAAGAAAAGGTTATGTTTGAACTTGGTGATGGCAGAAAAATTTTAGCCAAAGGTATTGGTAATATCAAAATTCGTTCAAATCTAGGTGTAAAAGAACATCATTTTTGTGATGTTATGTATGCTCCTGAAATGAAGGCAAATTTATTTTCTGTAAAATCAGCAGCAGAGAAAGGTTTCATACAAACCATTGAAGGAAATAAATGGAAATTTAAGAAACATAATAAACTCATTGTTGAAGGATATCGATATGGAGATATGTATTTTCTAGATATAGATGTTTTGGAAAATGAAGAAAGTAGCCTTATAGTAAGAAATCACAAAGAAAATTCTCTTCAAATATGGCATGAAAGATTTGGTCATCAGAGTAAAAATCATACAAAAGAATTGTTGAAAACGAAAGGAATTGAAATATCTCAAACTGATGAGACTGAATATTGTGATGGTTGTGCAACTGGAAAGTTTCAGAGAACAAATTTTCGAGAAATGCCAAAATCCAGTAAAGCTGGTGAACTAATTGTCAGTGACGTCTGTGGTCCAATGCAAGAAGCATCTTTTCAAGGTTCTAAATATTTTGTTACATTCAAAGATGATTAAACCCAGTACCGTAAAGTATATTTTATGCAACATAAAAGTGAAGTGAAAGATAAATTGCAAGAGTTCTTAGCATATGTTAAAACTCAATCTGGAAATACAGTCAAGACAGGTATGTCAGATAATGGAGGAGAGTATACAGATCAAGATTTCATAGATTGCCTAATGAAAAATGGAATTGAAATTGGAAGATCAGCTGCGTATACACCTCAACAGAATGGACGTGCTGAACGTGAGAATAGAATATTGATAGAAATGGCGAGAACAATTCTGTTGACAAAGGGATTGTCAAAACGCTTCTGGGCTGAAGCAGTGAACTGTTCTGCATATATCTTAAATCGTACTGGTAAGAGTCGTGATAAAAGTAAAACACCTTATGAAGCATGGTATGGAAGGGAATATTCATTAAAGCACTTGAGAATTTTTGGAAGTCAATGTATAGTCCAAATTCCTAAGCAACGACGTGTTGACAAAAAGTTTCGTAAAACAAGTATACGGGGAATTTTTGTGGGCTATGAAGAAGTCACTGGAAATTATAGAGTGTATACAGGTAAAAATCAAATAGAAATAAGTAGAGATGTTGAATTTCATGAAGTTTCAGTTCCAAATACATTGATAGATTGGAGTCAGGGAGAGCAAGAGGTGGAATTGGTAGAGAAGGAAGACAAAGATAACCAATTAGAACAAGAACCAGTAAGATACCAGTTGAGAGATCGGAGAACAATACGACCACCTATACGCTATTCCCATATTTGTCAAAAGGTAATTGAACCTCAGTCATACCAGGAAGCTATGGAAGAACCTGAGAAACAAAAATGGATTGAAGCTATGGAAGATGAGATGCATTCACATCTAAAGAACGGCACTTGTGAACTTGTGAAACGTGATAACACGATGCAACCATTGACTGCCAAATGGGTTTTTCGTGTCAAAACAAATGAAAATGATGAAATTGAACGCTTTAAAGCACGTTTTGTGATTAGAGGATTTGAGCAACAATATGGAGTAAACTATGAAGAGACTTTTAGTCCGGTTATAAGGTATGATACTGTACGTTTTCTATTTTGGTTTATTTGTTTTAAGAAATTAAAAATAGCACAATTTGATTGCAAGACTGCATTTTTAAATGGAACACTTGATGAACTGATATATATGGAGCAACCAGAAGGTTATAATGATAGATCTGGACGTATTTGCAGATTGATTCGAAGTCTATATGGTCTAAAACAGGCACCTAGATGCTGGAACTAAAGACTAACTGAATTTTTAACAAGCGTTGGATTTAGATCTAGTAGTTATGACCCTTGTGCATATCTGAGGTATGTTGGTGAAAATTTAGTCATTATTGCTGTATATGTTGACGACGGACTGATTGCTGCCACTGATAAGGAAGATATTCAAACACTTCTTAGCCAGTTACAAACTGAATTTGAAATCACGATTTGTGAAAATGTCAGACAATATCTTGGTTTTCAAATTGAATTAATGAAAGACAACATAAGAATTCATCAGGCAGCTTATGCTAAAAGAACATTGTCAATGTTTGAAATGGGTGATTGTAAACCTGCTAAAGTGCCAGTAGATAAAAGTTCTTTAGATATTCTGTATCGTGAAAATGAATTAGATTCTGAACATCCAGTTGCATCAGCTATTGGAAGATTAATGTATTTAGTTGTTGTTTCAAGACCAGATATGACATACGCAGTTGGAAAAGCTGCACAGTGGATGTCAACACCTACTGTTGGATCATGGAAATTCATTAAACATATTTTAAGGTATCTGAAAGGTGCAATAAGCATGGGAATCCACTACAGTGGCTCAACAGACGGTTATATCAATATATTTTCTGATGCTGACTATGCTGGGGATATGCAAACAAGAAGATACACAACAGGATGCATTTCCACCTTAGGTGATGGTGCAATTACTTGGAGTAGCCAAAGACAAGGATGTGTGGCCCTTTCTACGACAGAATCTGAGTACATGGCTGCATCAACAGCATCCAAAGAGTTGGTCTGGTTGACCAATTTAATAAGTGAATTTCAACCTGGAAAACAAAGACGTCTACTCGTTGATAACCAAAGTGCAATTCAGTTAGCTAGTAATCCAACTAACCATAGACGCACCAAGCATATAGATATTAGATATCATGATATAAGAGAGTTAGTGGAAGAGAAAAAGATCTTGATAGAGTATGTGGACACTGTAAATCAAGTAGCAGATATGATGACAAAGCTTATGGGACATTTACGTTTAAAAGAACTATGTGCAAATATTGGACTCGTTTAAGACTATGAACTATTCATATTTCAGGAATAGTCCAATTTTAGGGAGAGTGTTAAAATAAAATTGTACTTTTCCTTATCTCCTATAGACGGCGCTGTGCCGATGTATTTTTCTCACGATATTTACTTTTCGCAGTTACCGGCGAGATGAGTGAGTAGATGTTCGAACTGTTATTTTGCTGTTAAAACGTAACTTAATAAATTCTTTCTTTCCTCACATTATATAATTTTTCTACAATATTGTGGGATGTTTAGAAGTTTAAGAATGAAATTGCATTTAACATTGCTTAACGTTTAATCCATGGCGTACGTAATATATGACCGTAGAAGTTTAAAAATTTACAGTTCCGAAAATTGTAAAACTGAAATTTATTTTAAAATTTGTTCATGATGGGTCAATGAATGTTAATGTTTAATTCATGGCGTGCGTAATGTATGATCAACTCAGTGCGATTTTTTGTCTTAAATTTTAGTCTTTGAAAAAATCATTTTCAAATGGGCGTTGTAATTTGTTAAATTGTTTTTTTTTATATGAAACTTGGGTAAAATTTCCGGTCGCTCTGGTGTTAAAACGCAATTGGTCTGCAAAGTTACATCGTTGTGAATAACATCTGAAGAAAACACCTGAAAACCCGACTTTAGCGGCTGACTCGTAGGTTTACCATTGTGTTTTCCTGCTCACAGTCCTCCATGTTTTCCTACTTTTGGGTGCAGGAAAACATAATGGCAAACCTATGAGACAACCGCTAAAATCCGGTTTCCATGTGTTTTCCACTAAGATATAACTTGGCAGACCGATTGCGTTTTAATATGCGAATCGAGTTTTAATTAATTCCGTAATTTCAGCCGTGAACTCGATGAGGTAATTGTCTGTGCTGCCTTCTCCTATAATCTTAGAAAACAATAAAGCTTTCCACAGTGAAATTGATGCCATAGATAAAACACAATATGCACTGTAGTCAAACATTTCTCTATGATTGAGAAAAAACAAAGCTAAACTAGATTGTGAGCAACGCCGCTTATTTAATGTGCGGCCTTTTCCTTTTGTCCGTGCAAGAGTTAAGCCTTTCAGATCTTTCTTTAAATCATTGACAATTTTTCCTTCTTTTTTTCACGGATGTAATTAATAATAGTATAGTGAGACAGAACCTTGCGTCATAAGTAGTGGAATATTTATAATTATAGACGAAATGCAAAATATTGTACGCATGCAATAGGTTTTAATTTTAATCAGAGTTACTAATAAAAAAACAGAAGTCGTGATACTACTAAACGTATAACGTTTTGATTTTTATTTCAAATCTAATTGTTCTTTAATATCTTGCATGTTATAATTTGCACGATTCTCTTCCAGTTTCAATATCGACTTTCCAATCGAATTTTCCTCCAAAGAATGTTCATAAACTGATTTGATTTATAGCTCTAGCCATGATGTTACTGTTATTATTCGGATTATTTGCTGAGTGCATTTCATTTCCACTTTCAAACGGCACTTCGCATCTACCTGGTGATATAGCATATTTCCGAGGAGTAGTAATCTTTTTCAAACCGACAGAAACAAGCAGCAAACTTTATAATAAAGTATATTACAAACCTTGCCACAAAGTGTTATGTGAGAGTGGTCGTCGTGTTTCACATTTCCGGCTTTGTCGTGAACTAGACGTGGGTTTAGATAATTTGTCACTGGCTTTACACAACGACAACTCTGATGATATGCAGAGACGAATATCTTTGTTAATTGCAACTTTTGTTTTGATTTTGATTGTTATTGTGGTGTTGGTGTGCTTTTTTGCCAGTGAAGATAAAGAATATGCCGGACACAATTCCAACTACCTAAATAATTATATCTAACCCTACTCTCTGTTGGAAAATTCCTTTAACTATCCCAGTGAAATGTGTGCCCCATGCAAATGCTCAGAAATATCACTGAATGTACAAAACAGCTCCTGTTGTGAAAATAGTTGACATGGATGAAGAATGCTAAGTTTGCGCACTTGTAAAAAAGAAAAATTATGCAGCAACTAAAAATTTTATGCAGTAAAATAAAATAATGCTTCAAAAAATGCATGAGTACATTGTTAAGTTAGTTTTTTGGGTACTTGTTAGTTATCTCGTCGACCAAATTACTGTCGCCAAATTGTAAGATTAAATGCCAATAATAGTTGATCGTAAATGTCACATTCACTTGACACCTATTTACGTCATCAAATGATTTTTATTTCGACGTTTCATTTGTATTTTTATTAATGTTATACTAATTTATTTGTTTTTTCATTATTTAAAACAAAAATTATGTCAATTTGTATAATTTGGCGAAATTGGTCGACGGGATAACTAACAAGTACCGTTTCTTAAAATCTGAAATTGCTGATTTATATTTTACGAAAATTAGTTTAATTTGAACAATATTTAGTAATGTCAGCCAGTTGATCTTTTCACTTAACGGGAATTTCTGCTTTTCTAAAATGTCGGTATGGACACTATGTATAAGAAGCGGAACAGATGTCGTACATTCCCACAGCCGCCATCTTGGATTTTTGTTTGGCGTGAAAACCCCTTTTTCGCTAAGTAGTAAATGTCGCCAGGCAGTAATTTATGCGCATGTTAGGCTTAACGAAAATAAAATGTAAAATATCGCCAACCAAAAAAAAAGCCAAGAAATCTCAAAACCTCCAAGATGCGGCCGCGGGAATATACGGCATCTAAGCCAAAATGTCCTTCATCTTGTTTGGAAAATAATGCATAATTTAAAAATTTCTTTTGATGCCTTTTTTCTTAGTTTTGCTTTTTTTAAAGTTGGAAATATTGTTTAGTACTGACAGATAAAAACTACATTCATAAATAAGAATTTTGTGTATTATTGGTATAAAATTTCGCTGTGTACATTTCTTTTTTTAGCTTGATAAAATCTTTAGCAATTGAAAAACTATTCATGCAATACAAAAAGTAGATTTTTGAAGATTACCTTTACAAAATTTTGGTCACAGATGTCATATACACACCATATTAGCGCGATTTTTTTCTAACGCCTATTTGGCGAAAACATCAACAGCATAAACAAAAATATCCGGGTTACCATATCAAGCAACATATCGACACGTTGGCGCCAGTTAAGTACCCGTTGCGTATATGACATTGCCGTCAGTAAAAAAAAACGCCAATATGGTATGTATTTAACATCTGAGCCAAATTTTGTAGCGTACTATTAATTGTAAAAGTGCTCTAATTGCCACAGATGTCTCAGACTTACCGGGGTAGGCGCGATGTATTTTTGCGACATTTTGGCAAGAAAACCTTTTTTTCGAGCATCTGTTACGTCTAGCTTGCGAATAACCTGCTAGTTTTATTTTATTATGAAATAGATTATTTTACATAAAAAACACAATTTTGCTATAAAACCGCACAATTTTTACTGTAAACACACACAAATCATTTTATTATAAAACACACAATGTTTAATTTAGTGTAAAACACGTAATTTATTCCACCGTGTTGCCGTACAAAGAAAAAATTAGCAAAATTGTAGGGTTGCCCGATCATAAAATTGGCATTTTGGCTCCAAAAAAATACCCCAGTACGTCTGAGTCAATTGTGTCCCAAAGGAATTTTCGTTAGATTTCACAGCAAAGGGTAAATCTTCCATTATCGGATCAATCGCCTATTGGCGTAACCAATCAATGAACAGAAAAATAAATATAATTTTTGAAAATAATGATATGGGGTAAAACGATATTTGGTACTTTTCGGTTAGCCGGGCGCCACTGTTATATATGTCGAAGGCTAATTGAGAAATCAGGCTCTTTGCAAAGAGCCTAGGCTGTTTGCAAAGAGCCGGGTTAATTGGAGAATCATCTCTCTTTTTCCAATTAGCCTGATATTTTTCAGGCTTATTGCAAAGAGCCTATACACTGTTAGGCTAATTGAAAAATGAGCACTTATTTCCCAATCAGGATGATTTTTAAGCTTATTAACCCATAACCCGAACCGAGCCCGAAAAATAAATTACAACAGACCATACCTCGATCCGAGAAAGACAAAATAATTTCAGTCTACAAGCAACCCGACCAGAACCTAAAAATTCCATTTGAAAAGAACCCGGAATCTGAACAGAATCAAATATGAACCCGACATAAATATTCAAATGAACCGCAACTAATCCGAGCAAGATAAATTAATTTCTGAGGACATGCAACCCGACCAGAACCCAAAAATTCCATTTAAAAAGAATCCGGAATCTGAACAGAACCAAATATGAACCCGACATAAATATTCAAGTGAACCGCAACTAATCCGAGCAAGACAAATTAATTTCTGACGACATGCAACCCGACCCGAACCTAAAAATTCTATTTGAAAAAAACCCGAAATCTAACCCGACAAAAATATTTCAATGAAGCATAGCCGATCCGAGCAAGACAAAATAATTTCTGAGGACATGCAACCCAACCAGAACCTAAAAATTCAATTTGAAAAAAAACCCAAAATCTGACGAGAACCAAATCTGAACCCGAGAAAATTATTCCAAAGAAACATAACCGGATCCGAGCAAGACAAATTAATTTCTGTGCACACTCAAACCGACTCGAACCTAAAAATTTCGTTTGAAAAAAAACGGAACCAAATCTGAACCCACCAAAAATATTCCAAAGAACCATAACCGATCCGAGCAAGACAAATAAATTTCTGTGAACACGCAACCCGACCCGAACCTAAAAATTCCATTAGAAAAAACACGAAATCCGACACGAACCAAATCTGACCCCGAGAAAATTATTCCAAAGAACCATAACCGGATCCGAGCAAGACAAATCAAATTCTGTGCACACGCAACCCGACTCGAAACTAAAAATTTGTTGCGAAATCTGTGAAAAATTTATATTAACTGATGTGTTGGGCAGCAATAAATAAAATTGTCTTTAAAGCCCACTGTATAAGTGACATTGGTTTTTAGTTATTCTGCAGACAGGTAAAGCGTTGGTACAAAGAGTCAATATCATAAATCTTCCCTTCAGTCTTCCCGTTTTTTAATCCACATAAACATATTTTGAATCATAAATTTTACTTAATAAATGAAATCTAATGATTATCACTTAGCACAAGACAAATTATATTAAATACATTTTGTGAGTTTGTTTGATTTGAGATTAATTAAGATGGCAGAACCTCCTTTAATGATTTTTTTTCTCTAGTCAAAATAAAAATGTCATTTTAATACTTATCACAGTATTCTAGACATATATCTACTACCTGCATAATTATCATTTATTTCATATAATTTTAACGTCAGCCTTCCCGTTTAATATATTTTTATTTTTGGACGTCTGCAGTCTTTTTACTTTTACAAAATTTTTGGTGTTCATTTTAGCAATAACAATGCGAAACTGCTCAAATCACAAATAAAACTTTGACATGGAAAATGAACTCAGCATCTCCGTCTGTTGAGAAACTTTTTATTGTAAATTTCGACTTATCTATCGAAGCACTTTCCCGATTAAATCAGGCGAAAGTTTTTGTTTTGAAAAACCGGTGACAAAAGAATAAAAATTCTTAAAAGACGCTCGTCACGAATGAATTAAATACGCAATTTTTGAAGCTATTTTGATAAAACAGTTACGCAGCAAGAGGGTTAACCCTTTCAGGGGCAAGTAATTGCGTTTCTGTAATGTCGAATTCACACCGAAATCATTAAAAACTTTTATTGCAAAATAAGAAAAAGCAATTTTAAGGCTTTTTTCCCCCAAAGTTAGAAAGCAAAATTTAATAAATTTTTTCTAGTGCAAATCTTTATTAATCGTAGGTGGGATATAATATATCCCACCGGCCCTCAAGGGGTTAAGTACTTAAATACTACACCTTTTCTTTCACGATGTCTCACAAAAACATAAGACATTCCATTAATAGACTGGGTGTTAAGCTGATCACAGCTAGGAAACCCCTCAACGCTGCTCAACCGTTCAGCACAGTTCAGAAAATTAAGTAACATGACACATTAAATGTTTTCCTGTTAGAGCCTGTTTAAACTGGTTTAAAATAACTCGCATTTTACGGAAGTTTAGTCGGAAGTTGACAAGTATGAACATATTTTGAATCATAAATTTCACTTAATAGAAGAAATCTCGTGTTTTCTCCTAGCATAAGGCAGATTATATTAAATAAATTCCATGAGATTGTATCATTCGGGATAAGTTAAGATGATAGAAGGTATGCTAAGGATTTTTTTCTGTAGTCAAAACAAATAAGACTTAATTCTTATCACAATATTCTAGACATATATCTACTATCTACATAATTATCATTTATTTAACATAATTATAACGTTACCCTTCCCGCTTCATAAAATTCTACTGCCTCCCTGAACTGAAACTGAAAAGAGAACTGAAACTGAAAGAGAACTGAATCATCTACATTAGAAATGTAGATGATTCAGTTCTCTTTAATTTCAGAATAATGGTCCAATAAAATCAGTTTCGAAAATGAACATTACAATTTACAATGCTGTGAATGATATGGTCTGGGTATCCGATTTAATCTCGTTAAACGACTTAAATGATAATCTAATGCCTGCGTTCTACCTGAAAATCTTGCTTATTTGATATTCATTTTCTTTGAACATGTATGTGCCTGGGAATGATTATTGTAAAACTTCGTAGAAACATGTATGGAAAAGTGTAATTTTATTACCAGACGAAATTACCCTAAAATATTTCTCTTCGGATGCTACACTATTTAATTTCTGAATAACTGCTAATGGAACTGGTTTCAAATGTGAACGTGACAATTTGGGCCGTTCTTATTGCCGTCGTGTGATTTAATTTTGTTTATCGATATAAAAGATAATTGAATGTTTGCAGTCCAAATGAAAATTTGTGTTTGGTTGAAAATTATTTCCCATAAGTCTGAATACAGAAAAGTGCATTTTACAAAACTTAGTTAAGGTTTCGGGAGAATGGTTAACTTATTATTGTTATAAGAAAGAGCTTTTCGGGGGAAAATTAGCCGAAATAGTTGTGTCAGAAACTCAAAATAACAACTTAACCCCTCAACGGTCGTTTAATATTTGGAAAATTCATCAAAAAAGTACCTATTTTTTTTATTACAGAAATGGAATAATTATAAGTTTTCAATATAAAGTATGCAATTAGTTTTTATTAAAGCGAAAAGAAAAGATGTTATAGAACTAATTCACATTTGTGGAAAAGCCTTCATGCGAGAATTCTGTGTTTTAATGTTTATTTTACACCATACAAATTAATGCGAATAAAACCTTTATTTTTCACATCTTAGATCATTATTTATCATCATCTAACAAATTTTTACAAATAATATTTTAAATAATATAATATACATTAAATTTTGATTATTAATAATTTTTTTGAGTGTGATATATTTCGAAACATACAATACAGAGTCCAACATCACAATCAGTGCCAAAAACCAAACCCAAAAGCGATATAAGTAAGCGTACAATGTCAATACTGGAATCTGGAGTATATTGACACATCTGCGCCATCTAGTGGACGGAGTGAATAATGCAAATACGCGGGTTTTCGGAGGCTAACGAAAAAGACAGGCTACCGCGATGGGTCTGATTCTTCTTTTTTTACAGACCGTTGGAGTGGCATGATTCTCGAATGCAACAATGAAGGTGTGCGAAAAGAGCATCACGTGACTCCAGCGGTCTGCAAAAAACGAAGAATCGGACCCACCGCGATAGGTGTCTTTCTCGTTAGCCTTGGGGTTTTCAGTATGACGTCATATATGACAGAATATCTACTATCTGCGCAACTCTTGCGCATATTTTCTGATTCTTTACTCACTTATGGAAGATGAATCTTGTTTCCCAGTTTTATTGCAAAATATTTTTATTACAGTTTGTTTTGATAAAATTATGCACATTTAAAAAAAATCGCAATATCATTTCAATTTCGGGAGAAAAGCACTAATGCTACGAAACCCTTTAGCCCTTAAACTAAAATGACATTGCGACTTTTTTTTAAATACACATATTTTTATCAAAACAAGCTGTAACAAAAATATTTTGCAATATATCTGGCAAACAAGATTCATCTTCTGTGAGTAAGTAACAATCTGAAATTCGTAATAGATTTTTAAACAGGGATTCTTTAAATGGCTTTGTCTGCTTCAAGAAAAAGAATCTAATCTGGCGATTTTACCAAAACTTTTGCAGTTATTGTCTGGACTCGCAAAATATTTAAACAAATACTAAATTAAAAATACTTGCTCGCTAATAGTACAACATTTAATGCATGCATTTTAAATTAAAGTGATTCTGAATATAAAATAAAATGAATTTTAAATTAAATAAATGAACTATTTGTAATTTAAATAACATGAATACAATACGATCAAAAGAATATTGGAATAAGTTTTCGATGTATCGTCTGCGCTTGATAAACGAAGGACTTAAAATTGAATATTTTATTTATTATTAAATTCTATACATTTTCTAAACCTTGATAAACATTCTATTTTCATCTGGAATAGAACCGTGTATATAATTTTTTATAACTTTAGCACATCAAGAATTGAGTAAAAAATAAGACTACAAAATTCAATCTTTACACATTAACATATTTACTAATTTTTGTGCGTGATTTTTCATTTCATTAAAAGAAAATAATTAAAATCGAGCGTATTTAAATCAACAACATTTTATAATATATATCAAATAATATTTTTTTAAAATAAATTCAAGTTAAAATACGTAACTAACTTGTTTTGCTCTTTGGAAAAGGACATATGAATTCTATAAGAAAAAGAATTATCTTACAATTTCGAAAACTAGAGTTATTCGATTGCCAACATTTTGTCATTTTAACAAATAATATTAGTTCTTAAAAAGAACTGTTTTTATTTAAATAATTAACTATAATAAATAAGTCAAAAAACACGAATAAAAATTAATAGAACATTATATTACTGTCAGAATATAAATGCTGCAAACAAATGAAAACACGATGTTTGCGCTTCCGCAGTTATTTCATAGATGTGCAATTAATAGATTATCCATAAAGAAGAAAACAGTTAGGCATCTTTCTGTTATTCACTCCGTCCGCTACGTGGCGTGCGACCTTGATTGATGTGACCTCGTCTTTAATCTTGCGGTTACCTCTCCCATTTAACCCCATAATTCTCACTCATATTCACGGGCTGTGTCTTTTATACAAATTGTTTGATTCCCACCAGTTTTATAAAATAGTGAAATTGGTTATATTTTAGTATCGTTTTACCTGTCATTAAGTAAGGTAAATATTTCTTTTTCATAAAAGTGGTGCCAATAAGCAATTTGAATTTTTAAACCGTAATTTAATTCAGGAGTTAAGGGGCAAAGCGATATAAGTAAGTGTACAAACTTAATGCTGAAATCTTGCGTAAATTAACACAGTTGCGCCATCTTGTGGACGGAGTGATAATTCAGATACGCGGGCTTTTAGTGTGAAAACTTTAGTCACTCATGGAAATCAATTTTGTTTGCCACATTTATTGCAAAATAATGGCGTAGCGAGAGGAGCACCCAGATGCACTTGGCACCACGACGTTTCCTTCGCCTTATCAAGTACACTTCAGTTATTAAGCAAGCTGAAAAAAACTTTACAATTTTAGTGGTGGGAGTAAGAAAACAGTTAGGAAAACCTGTAGAAACCTGTAGTTCACACTCCATCCTCTACGCGGCGCATGACCTTGATTTATGTGACCTCGCTTTTAATCTTGCGGTCACTTCTCCCATTTAAGATAGGACGCTTACTTATATCGCTTTGGTTAAGGGGTTAAGATAAGACGCTTACCTATATCGCTTTGAGCAAACCCAACTACCGATATTCAAAGATGTCACACAGAAATGCCAGTTAAATTTTTCTGGTTTCAGAAGTTTTTTCAGCAATAAATCTCCAGCCCGGAAGTATGACGGCCACGAGATATAACGAACGACACCTCAGCCCGCGATATTAACGGGAGCGAGAATTAAGGGGTTAAAACAATAACATAGAAATGTGCGCTAAACTGTGATGACGCGCTCGCAGTGGGGATATACTTACTCTTAAATAAACACAAAAACTGAACTTCAAATTTAAAACAAAACAAATTACTAAATCTTAATTTTAATGAAATATTTATATATATACAACTCTTAAACATAAAACATATCACACTGCTTAAATTTTGACTATACGCGATACGTTTAAATTTAGAATATTTACACAATTAAATTTAGAACACATACATAATTATAATTCACAATGTACAGACAAATAATCATACTATAAACGCAAAAAAGGCATTCACTTTCTACAATTATGACGCAGCTATAGTTTGCTTTCCTTAATTTTAATTTGGATATTATCCTGTGGGCAGACGGTATATCACCTGTTAAACATTGAGAACAAAAGCTTTTCACTGAAGCACTCAATTTTTCGCAGTTAATTTTTGCGTATAAACAGGGCATATAACTTATCTTCAACGTACATTTCTACACTGTTACTCGCAGCAAATATTTCAAGAATCCAAACCCAGAATTCTGAAAACCGAGATATTTTTCTTCTTATAAATTCTTATAAATCCTCTCGGCATTTCGCAGCTAAAAAACTCTAGTCTCTTCTCTAACTCCAAACTACATGTCTGTGAGAATAAAAAAAATTCTACACTTTTACTACATTATTACGGCTGCCCTAAAAGTGGGGAGGAGAAAAAGTCATTACGTTCTCTAAAAGCGGGATTTCTAAAACACATGGCCAAAAAAAAAAAAAAAAAAAAAAAACCTCTCTATATACTATAGAGACCAAAAAAAATTTTTAAACTTTTTAAAAATAATGTATGGCCCTGATTATCCCCTTTTTTGGTAGGATAATGTGGTTTTTGCCACCCTAGCTTTTCTTGCCCATGCTTGGTGAGAGTTTCTCTGAACAGTACTAACTTTAACTTTCTAAATTCCTTATAGTAGTTATAGAACTACAGTTTGACTTTACATACTTTAAGATTCTTGTATTTTTTAAGATTTATCGTTAATTTTCTTTCATCTTTGTTTATACTTTAAAATTCAATTTTATTCCTTTCTTTCTTAAACTTCCTTATTTTCTCTTGTTAACTTCTTTTACTCTTCTAGTAGCTTAGCTACAGTTTAACTTTATCCCAATGGCTCATTAAAACTATTATAAAACAATTTCCTAGTCTGGGTGTTAAACTGTTATCAGCTAGGAAACCCCTCAATGCTGATTACCTGTTCAGTACCTGTTCCGAGATACATTTTAGACTTATTTTAGAAAGGAATTTCTGGTCATAATCAAAATATTTTTATTTGGAAGCGGTCAAAATGAGCGCTTCGGCGGTTCTAGTGTTAAGTAACTGAGCGCGTAGTCGCAAAATGGCCGCTCTATGTTTACGTCAAATCAAGGCCCGATTAACGTCAAAGAAAGTTTCCACCAGAAAAAAATAATAGAATTTTTTATGATATTTTTGACAGAAATTCTGCATGAATCAAGCATTTAAATAAGGCAAAAATTTCTATTCAAATTTGCTTGTGAAAGTTTGCCCCGGCAAGTTGGTAATCAAATTAACTGACATTGACAAAAAGATTTTTTGTGCAGTCACAATATGATGAAACAGCAGGGCCTGACTAGACTAGCACCGGGCTTCTACCAGTAATAACGAAAAGATACTTTTTTCGTAAATGTAATAGAAATTTTGTATGAATAAATCTTTTAAATAAGGAGGAATGTTTTTCAAAATTACTAGTTGAATTTTTTATTTAATTGAATTTTCGCATTAAGGTCCTACGGAACCGGTTACAGTTCAATTTTCACCACTTTCAGGCTATGCATATTTGCAAACCTCAAAATATTCTTTGGTAAAATGTAAATGTATTTCATCTAGGTTAAACATGCTTCGAACCAGGAAGATTTATTGATGTTTTATTATTTATTTAATTGCATGTTGCTATTTAAAATACTTTTTACTTTCTTCTATCTTTACAAGAAGAAAGTATTGGATTCGTGAAAATTTTCGACTTTCGGTTTTCGACGGATTTAAACATTTTAGGAAGATTCCGAAAAATATATTTCTTTTAAATGTCTGTCTGTGAGTCTGTCTGTCTGTCCGTCTGTCTGTATGTGACACAAATTTTGTGGGCGCTCTATCTCAAGAACTAATGCACGGAATTTAATAAAATATTATATTCAGTTAGTCCCTGATATAAATTGGTGCTGATTAGTTTTTGGTGCAAATCGTTCAACAGGTGTCGCTGCTATACAGCATTTTTCACGATTTTCGCAATAGCTGAATCTCCAGAACTAATGCACGGATTGTCAACAAAATTCAGATTCAGTTAGTCCTTGACATGAATTGGCGTTTTATACATTTTGATGTAAATCGCTCAACAGTTGGCGCTGCTATGCTGCATTTTTTTTCGATTTTCGCAATAGATCTATCTCAAGAACTAATGCTTGAATTTTCAACAAACTTCAGTTTCAGGTATACCCCCATATGAATTAGAGCTGTTTATGTTTTGGTGCAAATCGCTCAGCATTTGACGCTGCTATGATGCATTTTTAAGAATTTCCACTATAGCTCTATCTCAAGAAGTAATGCACGAATTTTCAGGTGCGAATTGAATATCCGAAACCGACACGACATTTTATAATTTTTTTTGTAAGGTCACAGAAATCATTAGAGTGAGAAATGTTATTGATTATTATTTTTCAAAGTAAAATAAACAAGTTTTAACTGAATTTCTGTTTTGTTACAATTTTAGCGCAGCGAGGAGCGGCTCAAGCTCTTAGCGCAAAGGGTGGGACAAAGACGCGCCATTACCGCGATGAAAGTGTTAAGTAACAGGGCTGCTAAGTTGGAAATATTCAATTCTTATAAATGTAAATATTTGGTTGTGTCGCAACTTCAATTTTTATGACCAATTTACAGACGCCTGTATTTATTAGAGGAAAATATTACTCTAAAAATTTTTCTCCTCACAATTCTGTTTTCTTTAATTTCTGAAAACAAGAAAAAAAATCCGCTCAGACGAAAACAGGAAAATTTTTCAACGGCTTTAATCCCTTGCAGGGCGGTGGGATATAATACACCCTTCTTGATTGTTTCCACCAGTTATTTTTTTATTCTAAATTTTTCCTTACTTAATTGGAACATTTTCCCTAATAAATTAGATAAAAATTTTGTTTTGAAAAACTGGTGAAAAAGAATAAAAATTCTTTAAAGACTCTCGTCGTGAAGATGTTAAGTACGCAATTTTTGAAGCTATTTTGATAAAACAATTGCGGAGCGAAAGGGTTAATAAAGGTAAAGATCCTAATTGACTAAGATTTGTAGCAAACAGGAATTGAAATATAAGTACAATGTATGTGTCGAGTTTAATGAATGATGCATTGTAACTTATTTTCCTAAAAAAACCCAAAAAGTATCCTAAAAGTTTTCTAAAAAGTATTTTAAATTGATAATACAGTGTTAAGTAAATAATCTTCTCAGTGTTCCGCACCCACTAAAACAATAACAAAAAATTTACTGGATGCATTAAATTCTTTATATAGAAATTTGTTTCTTTTTATAGTAAGTAACGCTTTAATACACACTCGTATATTATGAATGTTACACTTTGTAGAAAAAAATAATTAAATTGCTACTAATGTAAATTAGAGCAAAATATTTTATAAAAGAATATTATAAATGAAATTATAAATACGGCAAAAACGGCCGATAATTAAACGAATAAGTTAAAACAAAATGGCCTTATACCCAATTTACAGAAATCATATTATACAGAAGTGCTTTTATATTCTCTTATCAAATATTAGCAAGCCACCTTTTCTTAACCCTTAAACCCTTGAGGACGAGGGAGCGGTATACGTGCCACTAAAAGTGCTCAGAATCCTTTATTATTCCCACCAGTTATTTTTTATTGTAAAGTTTATCTTAATTAAACAGAGCATTTTCGCGTAACCCCTTGAGGGGCAAGCAATTACGTTTGTGAAATGCTGAATTCCCACCGAAATCTTTGAAAAATTCTATTTCATTTCATTTCATAATAAATAAAAGCAATTTTACGGCTTTTTTCCACCAAAGTTAGAAAAGTAAAATTTAATAAAATTTTTCTGGTGTAAAACTTCATTAATCGTAGGTGGTATATAATATATACCGGTGCCCCTCAAGGGGTTAATATTCAGAATTTTTTCTGTTTTGAAAAATCATTGGTAGAGGATTAAAAATTAAGCAAAGGGCTCTCGTCTCGAAGGCGTTAAATGCGTAGTGTAACTTATTAGTTACATGATCTTTTTTTGCCATTTGCCGCTTTCTATTGGTCCTTTGGTGAACTATTATGTGTTACTTACGTGTGATAGCATGCATTTAAGGTAGCTCAGTCTGTTTTTGTTCTGATTTGCTATTACAGTTAGGGTATAACATATTTTTTACACTGCTTTCAATGTGCTCGATTGGCGTTTTTTCGCAATTTTTATTAACAAGTTAGTCACTATTAATTCTGCAAACTATTAAAAGCATTATAAAATTATTATGTCGTTTAATAGCTTTTATTGCGCAGTGTAAACTCTTTAAAGGAAGTATATAACTTTAAATTATCATTTTTGGGGAAATTTTTATTATGTGACTCAGGAGTGATATTATGACATTATATCCAATGAACACATCAATTAGAAAACAGGAATTCTGCTTTTTCTTAGTGTCTTCTGCTTAGTGTCGCCCCGATGAAAAAAAAATATATGTATATATAAATAGTACAAAACATATTTCAATTTTAACACTTAAAGCACACACTTTTATTTTATGTAAAATGACGTCATTCGCATCCGCTTAATTATTACACATTGACGATCCACTCTTAAGCATCTACAGTAAAGCATGCATAGGATGTCACTATCTCAAAATAATACACAAATGCAGCAAAAAGATGCCGTCATTAAAGAAACTGGACAAAAAAATCCCGGCTATATAATGATTCATAGGCATTCACTTGTTTGTAACATTAATATAGACGATTTCAGTCGTGACGTCAGTCATGACGATTTCGTTGGAAACTGACTCCAAACAAATGGTTGCTATGTTGTATTTTCTATTTTGTTTGTGAGTTGCAGCTATATCTTATATCTATATCTCACATCTAAGTGTTTTAATACTTGATATGTACTGGTAACATTTTCCACGATTTATATTTAAAAAGAAATGACGCATAGCAAACGTTTCTTTGGAGTCAGTTTCCAACCAAAACGTCATGACTGACGTCACACTGAAAGGGTCTACAGATACTTAAAATTAAATGTAGTTTATAATAGCTCCATGTTTTATTATTCGTAGAAATTATTCGTTTATATTTCTTTCAAAATTACATTAATTATTTTAATTACATTTTCTTTCGGTTGTTATGAGAAAATGGCAACAAAAAGATATAATTTCTATTTTTCAACTATTTTCCCTTTACGTTCTATATAAATGGAGTACTTGAGTTGCCAAAATTAAACAAATGGTGCTAAAAACTACAAAAAAAATTAATATTTCAAAAATAAATGGCGATACAGTTTTCAAACAAATTGCATTTAAAAGTACTTTTTTTTCCCAATACGACGGTATAAAAATTGAAAATGTGCGATGTTTAGAAATTAAAAAAATTGCTATAGAGCATTTAATTGTACAATAATACATCTGCTTTGTTTATTGCTAGCATCTGTAAGGTAAGGTTATTTTTTGGAGACAAAATAAGGTGGGAGAAAAAAATAGCATACCGTTCCGGGGGCTAATAAAATTTCACTATTTTCCTAGTGAATAATTAACAAAAATAGACACAAATATAAATTCTTACGAACAAAATAAAATAGTATGTTGTGGCCATCACAAAATTGTCTTCTATATAAATCACATAAACAGCACTAACTGATATCAAGGTATGCCTGAATCTGAAGTTTGAGGAAAATTCGTGCATTAGTTCTTGAGATAGAGCTGTAGTGGAAATTCTGAAAAATTCAGCATAGCAGCGCCACCTGTTGAGAGATTTGCACCAAAACATAAGCAGCACTAATTCATATCAAGGTATACGTGAATCTGAAGTTTGATAAAAATCCAAGCATTAGTTCTTGAGATAGAGCTATTGCGAAAATCGAAAAAAATGCAGCATAGCAGCGCCACCTGTTCAGCGATTTACACCAAAATGTATAAAACGTCAATTCATGTCAAGGGCTAACTGAATCTGAAATTTGAGAAAAATCCGTGCATTAGTTCTGCAGATTGAGGTATTACGGAAATGGTGAAAAAGGCTGCATAGCAGTGTCACCTGTTGAGCGTTTTACACCAAAAACTAATCAGCACCAACTTATATCAGGGACTAACTGAATATATATATTTATTAAATTCCGTGCATTAGTTCTTGAGACAGAGCGCCCACAAAATTTGTGTCACATAGAGACAGACAGACAGACAGAGTTACAGACAGCCATTTTGTAAAAACATGTTTTTCGGAATCTCTGACCCCTAAAACGTGTAAATAAGTCGAAAACCGAAAGTTGAAAATTTTCACGAATCCAATACTTTCTTCTTGTAAAGACAGAAGAAAGTAAAAATCATGCATTAAAGGGCTAACACAATACCAATAGGGCTCGAGAGATATCTTTTGTATTCAACAAGGAAGAAAAAATCATGCGTCAAGCATAGATTATGAAACATATTCTAACACTTTCAGAATCATGATACAAAACTTCATAGTTTAATAAGTTAAAATATTATGTCTAATTCAACCATATGGAAACGCATAGCGTATTTCAAATGAAAATCAAATTTGATTTTCATTTGAAATATTGTATTCAAGGCGAATGTTTCTCTCTGGAAAATTTTCCAAATATTAATATACGCATAGCGTATATAAAAACCCAATTTCAGCTGTCTCCGTCTACACTCGAGAAATTATCCGAATTCTTTCATCAGCCCTGTATATATTGTATTGCCCTATTGTACAGTAATCATCTTGTAGTGAAATTCAGTGATTTATATCAATTTCAATACATTTGAAATAGCGTAATGTCATTAAAACACACTGCAAACGATTTTTACCCATTGACTATAATGTAACGGAATTCTTTTGAGTATCCCTGTAAATGAACTATTAATCACACATGCTTCATATACAATACCAAACTTGTCTTGGTGACCCTAAATAAGGTTTATCAATTGCATGAAAATCCGAGTATATTTACGGGAGTTAGAGCGTGGACAGACGGCCGGACGGACAGACGCACAGACAAACCGAATGCATAAACACTTTTAAACTTTGTTGAAAAATGTTAAAAAACTACTACTGGCTACTGCCGACTTGACTACTGCCGTGGATTCTATCTTAGAGAAAATGCATTTATAACATACTGCCCAGATTGTTTTAGTTTTTAAAACACTTCATATTAAATCCGTGCACTAAAAGATATTTACTGAAGCTTAAACTGGAGTATATAGAGCGGCCATCTAGGAAACCAATTTAGGAAAGACTTACAAAAGAGGGAGGGGCTTGTACAGTTTTAAAACCCACATTTCAGAAAAAACTTACCATTAGATAATGTATTAACCCCTTAATTCTCGCTCCCGTCAATATCACGGGCTGAGGTGTCGTTCGTTATTTCTTGTGCCCGTCATATTTCCGGGCTGGATATTATTGCTGGAAAAAACTTCTGAAACCAGAAAAATTTAACTGGCATTTCGGTGTGAAGTCTTTGAATATTAGCGTTTGGGGTTGGTTTTTCGCTCTGATTGTGATGTTGGACTTTGTATTGCATGTTTCGAGATATATCACGCTCAAAAAAAATTTTAATAATCAAAATTTAATGTATATTATATTATTTCAAATATTATTTGCAAAAATTTGTTTGATGGTGAAAAATAAAGGTCTTATTCGCATTAATTTGTATACCATAAAACAAACATTAAAACACAGAATTCTCGCATGATGTCTTTTCTACAAATGTGAATTTTTTCTATAACATCTTTTATTTTTCGCCTTAAAAAAACAAATTGCATATTTTATATAGAAACCTTATAATTATTCAATTTCTGTAACAAAAAAATAGGTACTTTTTGGATGGTTTTTCCAAATATTAAGCGACCGTTAAGGGGTTAAAACTCAACTAATGCTGTTCTAATTATTTCAACTTGTACTTCTACTGGTGACTTTTTACATCAACGGAGTTGGGGTGTTCCACATTCTTCTCACATTATTCGGCCATCCTGACGAATTGGCGATCTCGACAGTAACTATAACATTTTGTCAAATTTGGATCTACAGTAGATCTCAAAAGGAAATAGAAAAAAAAGTTAGCACAATCTCTATGTTTTCTAGAGACTGTGCAAACTCTGATTCTACAATATTCCTCTTATTTGTAAATTTCCTCTATGAAAGAATCATAGCCATGTATGACTTATCTATTTCCATAAGCAATGAAAATAAGAGAAATATTACCACGTTTGGCTCTACTTTCATATCTATCACCTCTTCTATCAAATGCAGCTTCATGTCTTCCATAATCTATAAAAATATTAGGAATGTTTAAGGGGACCGGGTAAGCTTCTATCTCGGCCATGTTAAAATACACCAAATTTATTTGGTGAACCTTTTTCTCTGAAATGGTAAAAGATAGAGGTTTAGATTTTTTTAGAGTAGTTCGAATAACATGCTTTGCGTATTTATTAGACCATTTTCTTTCTAAGTGAGACTGAAGATTAATTATTAATTATTTATTGAAAGACATTTCTAAATTAGCATTTTTTGGCAAGATTTTACTGCCTAAAATAAATAATTCTCAACAAATCATTAAATCCCTGTGCTAAAGTATGCGCTCTTAAGTTTAATAGATATTGTAAAAAGGAACACAAACCTGAAAAATCGAAGTTTTGAGAAAAGTCAATTAAAGCTATGAAGTAGTGTTGCCAGTGGACTACATTTTTTTTAATTCTAATTTCTTGATTGGCACCACTTCGCCTAATTTCGCCTTATTTAATAACATATTAATTAAGGCGAAAACAATGGGAATTTTACCACTTCAGAAAAGTGGTGCCAATCAGGAAATCTGAATTTTAGAAAAAGTAGCCCACTGCTGTGATGTGCTCTTAGTAAGTATGAAAAAATCCAACACTTTTTTTTATATATAAGCATGTGCAATACATCGAAGAAATGATAAAAGTGTAAACTATTTAATGACATAAAAAAGTAAAAATCGATTTTTTGGTTGAATTTCGCTTACCCGTACCGGATTATAATTCTCCGCGACCTCCCGTGCGAACATTAAATAAGGCACACATTAAAAAAAGGCACACATTAAATGAGGCGTAAATTCGCCTTATTTAATAACATATTAATTAAGGCGAAACCAATGGGAATTTTACGACTTCAGAAAAGTGGTGTTAATCAAGAAATCTTAATTTTAAAAAAGTAGCCCACTGCTGTGATGTGCTCTTCGAGAGAATGAAAAAATCCAACACTTTTATATATATATATATATACATCTTTGAAAATATAAAATTTAAACTATTTAATGATATAAAAAAGTAAAAATCGATTTTTTGGTTGAATTTCGCTTACCCGTACGGGATTATAATTCTCCGCGACCTCCCGTGCGCACAAGCGGTATTTCTACGCTCAATCCATAGTAGAAGTTCTTGTGACTATCTTTGTCGATTTTCACAACCGGAAACGTTGGTAAAACAACAGGGCATCTCAGTAACACAGATTATGGCCTAGGAACCGACTATCCCAAGAGTGCTTGATACACATGAAGCTCCTGGAGGACCGGAGGTGCTCATGATGGAGGTGCCGTTGATTATCTACTGACAGTACTTATAAGTAATATTAAAATAACTTGTTATAAAATTCATTTAATACATAGATTAGTTGTAATACAGTTTAGATTGAGTTATAGATACATTACTTTATCTTGTTCCAAAAGCATTATTGGTTACACAAAACAAACATATTTTTAAAACGATGATTTCTTTTGCCTTTGCATCTTTTCAGCTTACTTGGTGTTGGGGGAGGGGTTGGGGAATTTTTCAATTCGGAAATATTTCTATATTTCTATTGTAAGAAAATTATATTTGTACATTTCCTAATTCTACAAAATACTAAGAAAAATATTTAAAATAAAAGATTTGAGTGGTGTTATAAATATTGCAGAAAATACCTACCCGTAAGGCATGGTGACGTCACGGCGACGTCGTTGTGAAGTCACACTGTGATTTTGTGACCGTCGATGTGACGTCACAGTGACTAGAATGCGAGGTCGTTATGGCCGTTTTAGAGGACGTTTGTGACGTCACATTGTGACCACTCTGTGAAGTCACGGTGTGACAAATTTGTGAAAAGTGTGTCATTTGTGACTGTTTTAGCATTAATTTTGTGACGAAAGCGACAATGCTTTGAAGTCACATTGTGACCAATTTGTGAAATATGTGTCATTTGTGACGAACTTGTCATAAACACTGTGATTTCAAATGAAAATCAAATTTCAAATTAATTGCTTAAAAGACGCAAATAGTGAAAAAGATTCCATGCTGGGACTCGAACCCGGGCCATCAGTACAGCACACTGATTCTACCGACTAAATCACATGGAACGATACCCAGGCTGGAAAATTTCTCACTATTACATGTTGGCAAGGCTACAAACGCAGCAAAAGATGGAATATTTAGCGTAAACCACCCACATGATGCAAAGACGAAACTTAATTAAATCCAGCATTGATTGAAATTATATTAATACTTGGAAATTTTTCCAGAGAGAACCATTCGCCTTGCATACAATATTTCAAATGAAAGTCAAATTTCAAATTAATTGCTTAAAAGGCAATTTTAATTTGAAATGTTGTATGCAGGGCGAATGTTTCTCCCTGGAAAAATTTCCAATTATTAATATAGTTTCAATCGATGCTGGATTTAATTAAGTTTCGTGTTTACGCCATGTCGGTGGCTCACGATAAATATTCCATCTTATGCTGCGTTTGTAGACTTGCGAACATGTAATAGTGAAAAATTTTACGGGCTGGGCGTCGTTCCATGTGGTTTAGTCGGTGGAATGTCAGTGTGCTACACTGATGGCCCGGGTTCGAGTCCCGGCATGGAATCTTTTTCACAATGTTGGCCTTTGCGCCTTTTAAGCAATTAATTTGACATTTGATTTTCATTTGAAATATTGTATATAAGGCGAATGATTCTCCCTGGAAAATTTTCTAAGTATTAATACAGCGATGAATTTTAAAATAAAATTTTGCTGTAAATATAAAATCTTATCTTTTTACCGTACTTTTTAGCAAAATATCGCTACTTTGGAGTCCTATTCTTCTAAAACATTTTACATTTTTCCACTTAAAAAACAATGCTTATCAACTGATATATTTTTTTATTAAGTTCTATGCTTGATATTTAGAATGTGTAAGTATTTTAATTTGTTGTGATTTGTCATTGCTTTATTAAATACGAACATGGAAACTAACGGATATTAATACAACTATTATTTATAGAGCGGCATGATAAGCGGCATTTATTTAAATTTTTTATTCCCGTGTATATTGTACTTTGTGAATATGAGCTAAATAGATTTGGTATGTTTTATAGGAAAAGACTGATCTGGGAAATAGAAAAAAAAAAAAAAAAAAAAAAAAAAAAAAAAAAAAACGAGTAAGAAAAATCATGCGTTAAGCATAGATTAAAATATACTTTCCAACACTTTCTGAATGCTTTAACAAGACATCGTAATTTAGGGAAATGACGTAAATAAGATAACTAAGTAAACATTTTAGAAAACGCATAAAACATTTGAAACACTAATTTCAGCAGTTACCGTCCATAGCCAAATATTTTTTCCAATTCTTTTGAACAGCCCTTATTTGATCTGTAGGTTGATACACTGAAAAAAATGAAGTACTCAAAAATGAGCAAACCGACGTACTCATATTGAATTGAATATTTTTGGATCAAAAATGAACCTATGCTTTCTCTATTTTGAAGCATCACATGTTATCAAACCCAAACAAACAAATAGTTTTGTACCCTGTAATGGTTCATTTCATTTATGGCGGCATAAATGATGTTTATTAATGTAAATATTAAATTATGCACAGCATTTTAAAAATAATTGCTTGGAAATAATGTTCTTGTCATAAAAATATTCGATTTGAGTATCTTGTTAAGAATTTTGCTATTTTTCTTAATAAATAATCAATTAAACATTTCTTGTTAAGAACTTTGGACGGGAAATAAATGTCAGTACATTTTTACTTTACATTTTAGGTTTTTTTTTTTTTTTGGGGGGGGGGAGGGGCAGTACATAACGATTCATATTTAATCACAGCCATGGAATAAAAAATGAGTACACGTGTTTCTCAACTTTGAGTACATTTGGATCGGAGCTATTTTGTGCATGTGACGCATTTAAAATTGAGTACTTTTTACTCAATTTTGAGTACCCATTTTTTTAAGTGTATATATACTATATAATAGGAAAATTTAGTTTAGCAAGAAAACGCCTAACAGATTGAAATTCATTTTCAGCAATTTATACTAATGTATGGAAACATACTTGAATACTTTTGTACAACCCTGTAGTTTACCTAAAATCTTTATTACACGCCACTATTTAGTTAAAATTTAATTCAAACTAAGACACTCTTAAAACTGCTGAAATCACATTTCCAGAAATTATAATATATAGACGGCCATGCATCCAATTCTTTACGTGACCCTGTATATCATTTTATCTATATTCTACAAATATTTCTTGGTAAATTAAATGCATTTCAGCGAAAAAAGCATAACTCATTTAAAAAACATCTTTAAGCAATTTGCGCCCATACCCAGTAATCCTTACGAATACTTTTGTGTAGCCTTGTATAGGAATTATAGCATTTATATACACCATACACTATGCATAAATATAGTGAATCATAAAAGTGCATATCATAATTAAAAATATATTTCCAGCAATCATCGCTAATGAACAGTACTTCGGATACAATATGGTATCTGAAAGATTTTGTGTGTCCCTGTAAATGCTATATACGTATTATTCGTATTATACATGAAATAATTTATAGTATGTAAACCTCAGCGACATACATCAATTTCATTATATATGAAACGGATTAACATAATTAAAGTATGCCGCAAACACGTCCCTCCACCTCTATATCATTATGTATTTGAATTCCTTTTTTAGTCCTGTAAATGAACAATAACTATTCTTTGCATCGCATAGTCAACAGAATGCATATTTTAGTGCACTTCATAAATGCATATAAATTTTATTCTGTTTGAAAGCGTGCGTAAAATCATAAAAAATCATTTGAAACGACTTTTTCCCATAGACCGTAATGTAACGGAAAACTTTTGGCTGTCCCTGTAAATGAACAAAGCATGCTACAAACTTCATTACAAATAGGTACCGTGCGATGGTAAACGTCAATACCATCCAAAAATTTCAGGGCAATCCGAGTATATTTTCGAGAGTTAGAGTGCGCACAGACTGCTAGACCAACAGACGGAGAGACAAACCGAAGTCATAAGCACTTTTCAACTTGTGTCCTACATTATGTATCCTGTATTATATGAACTTAAAAAAAATATATACTAAAGCAGTTTAATCTATAACTTCCTATCAGGCATGAAAAATACTTTATTTCAATGCTTAAATATCATATTTTACTTTTTAGTGCCAATAATTACCCGAATCATATACGTAGAAAATTAATTTACAATAGAAGAAAATTTAATAACCGATTCAGAATGTCTATAATTAAATGTTTGATTAAAATCACAAACATAAAAAATGCTTACATACAATTAAAAAAAATAAATATACCAATTTGAAAAACACCAAAAATAATAATTAGTATTTATAATTGTACTGTTAAACAACAGCAAACTACAATAGATAAATTAAATGCATTATTAGATTTAACAATATCTCAAAAATATTTCCATATGGTATAAGGAATTCCTATTATTTTATAATTTTGGCAAATGTTAAATCTGAAAACATTGGTTTGAAGATTTAGGATTTTAAAAGATAATTTAAAATATTATTAGCACTAAAAGAAAATTCTTTCAAATGTTTCACTTGCAATATGTTAAAAATACATTTTCCCAGTATAATGTTAATTTCTAATCTGAAACAGTTTCGTAATCTCATGATAATCGAACATCATATTTAACCCCAAAATAATAATAACTATAAATGTTAGTAATCAAAAAATAGTAAGAAGCCGATAAAATAATTCCAAATCATCGTCGTTCCATACATTTTCAATCTCAAGTAAGAGTAAATTAATGTTTATATTAATTCCAGTATGAATGTAGGCATGAATGTCTCTGCGCAGTTTTTTTTTCTTTTTTTCAAGCGATGGCAGATTAAAATATTTTTCTTCACAGTTATCAAATTGGAAATTATCGCTTCTGACAGTTAAAGATCAGTCTCTTACAAATATAACTATTTAACTCATAATATACAACCAGGAATAAAATATTTAAATTAAATAAAACTTACATGCAAGTTCCATTAATATCCGTGCATCCTAAAATAGTCATTTCCTTATCTTAAAGTGTTGTAGACGTGTTGTTCTAAAACAAGTGAACTATTTCCCGCGTATTCTCATATTTATTTTTCAGTGGGCAGACGATTTTCGAGCAGATGGTTTGTTACAGATTGTTTGTTTTTGTATACAAGATATATGGAATTTGAACGCGCAGAAATTTTCTGAAAGTATCATTCATTAAAATTTTGTATTTGAATGTCCAATGTATTTAATCTTTTCTTTTTATCCGTACCAAATAATTCAAGTTAAAACATATTGTAAAGTTCCTTTTTTCTAAATAATTATAATAATAATATTCATAATTAGAGTTTATTAGATAAAACGTTGTTTAAATTTTTAAAAGGTGTAAAAATAAATTTAATGTATTAACGACAACCCCTCCCCCCCTTTTTTTCTATTTTTTTAAAGTAAAGTTTGTTTTGCACAAATCTTGTATATTTTCTTTATTTTCGGAAAATGCTAATTTTATTTTAAAAGTCTGAAAGAAGTAGAATTTATGACTTGAATACAAATTATAAAAATATTCTAAAGCAAGAAATGCATAGATGACTAAACTAGTAAGACTCTTTCTACATGCTCATTAAAAGGTGCAGATTTAACTGTAATAGAAAATTTTTAGTTTGAAACCACAGAAGTGTTTCGAATAATTCTGGTCGGTAAAAAAAGAAAGAAAGATTGAAATTTCCTCCCAGCAAACTAAATATGTAAAGTGTATAAATTTAATATTCGTAATCTATTTATATAAAATCCAAGTCTCTGTGTGTCCCTCACGATTCCGGTACGACCGCCTCATTGAAATGAGTAATTGTTGAAAAAAACTAATGCAGGGTTACCACAGTAGCGCCAAATGTTAGCCAATTCGGTGATAGCTGGCTAATTAGGCGTAATTCCCATTTAAAACCATTAATCTTTCATAAAGGAGGTCACTGAAATTTAATTTAAACTCCGCTCTTTTAAGATATTTTTCAAAATCTATGAGTGAGAATTTAATACTAATAAAATAACCGCCAATAGACGACGCTGTACTATGTGAGATCATAACTGCGCGATTTTAATGTGGGCGATTTTCTTGCGAAAAAGGAAATTTGGCAACATATTTTCCGGGAACCTATCCACTGTTTCATCTTATATACACACGCTTTTTTTTTCGATATTTATACGATTTATTTAATATAAAAAAGCCGTTTCTCTAATTTTATACAGAAACAGATGTAATTTGTACCGAAAAACATCAATAATATACATATAAAATAAACATATAAACAAACAAAAACGCTCATCAAGTTTGTTTTCATAGCTGTTTATATGATTTGACAACAAATCTCGATATTTTTCCGTTATACGGACACCATGCCAAAATATATGGTAATGCGCCAATTATTTCAAAATGCTAAAAGATATTTGTAATTTTATGCCAGCAGTTTAATATGAGTTTAATTTTATTGCTTTATTTTATAACAGTTATTTGTTCACTTATTTTAAGAATATATTTGTGATTTAATGAAATAGTTCGTAAAAGTCTGGAATTTTCAAATGTTATATTTTTTAAATGCTCACTTTAGTATCGACAATGTTTTTTCTTTTATTTTTCAAATGCTTCAATTCACGTGATTTTCATTTCGCGTCAACTATTACGCTTGGCGACAATGGTCTTTCCATTGAATCCGAAATCTCACTTTCTGATGCCCAAATTACACTAAGCTTTTTTTAAAAAACGCCAAAGCCCCTACAGTGGAAAAGTACCAAACCGTCTATTATTTTGCGCTATCTGTGTTATAGTTTGTACAATATGCAAGGGGTGTGGAGTGAAGAGTTTAAAAATTAAATATTAAAGTTTCGGGACAGATGTCATATATAGGCGCGATTTTTTTCTGACGCCAATGTCATATACACAACGGGTACTTAATTGGCGGCAAAGTGTCGTTATTTTGCTTGATATGGTAACCCGGATGTTGTTGTTTATGCTGTTGATGTTTTTGCCAAATTGGCGTATATGACAACTGTGCCAAAGTTTCTATAAAGTAGTATAAGACTAAAAAATTAAGAATAAAATAAATGCAAAATAAGACTTAAGAAAGAAAAATCATGCGCTAAGCATAGAATATGAAACACTTTCCAACACATCCTGAATGCTTCAACAAAACTTCGTTATTTGGGGAAATAAGATAACTAAGTAAACATGTTAGAAGACGCATAAAAAATTTTAAAAATTGATTTCAGCAGTTACCGTCCATAGCCAATAGTATCGTTATTACATGCCACTATTTAGCCAAATGTTAATTTAAACTACTCTTAAAACTACTGAAATCACATTTCCAGATATTATCATCCATAGACGGTTATGTATCCAGTTCTTTGCGTGACCCTGTATATCATTTTACTATATTCTACAAACATTTCTTAGTAAACTAAATGCAGTTCAGCGTAAAAATGCATAACTCCTTTAAAAACCACCTTTAAGCAATTTACTCTCATACTCAGTAACCCTTACGAATTCTTTTGTGTAGCCCTGCATATGAACTGTAGCATTTATACACACAGTATAGTATGCATAAATGTAGTGAAAAATAAAAGCGCATATCATAATTAAAAATACATTTCTAACAATCATTGCTTATTTACAATACTTCGGAGAAAAGTTGCTTGGCGAGAAAGAAGTTTGCCAACGTATTTTCTGACAACCTATTTACTGCTTCATACTCACAAGCAATTTTTTCCATATGTATGCAATTTATTTAATATAAAAAAAGCTATTTACCCATTTTTTATAATAAACAGAAGTAATTTTTGCACAGATGTCATATACGCATGGGTTGGCGTGATTTTTCTCTGACGCCAATTTGGCAGAAATCTCGCTTTCGAATACCAGTTACTTATATATTTTTAAATTATTTGCTATCATTTTGAAAAGGAAATAACTATAAATAAATAAAAGTTTGGGTACAGATGTCATACTCGCCCCATATTGGCGCGATTTTTTTCGGTTGCCAATTTGGCGAAAACATCAACAGCATAAACAACATAATCCGGGTTACCACATCAAGCACTTTGGCGCAAGTTAAGTACCTGTTGCCTATATGATATTGGCGACAGAAAAAAATCGCGCCAATATGGGGCGAATATGACATCTGTTCCAAAGTTTGAATAATAATTATAGAAAAAAACAGTTTACATAATTAAAAACAGAAAATAAAAGTAAATAAACAATTTATTAATAAATAAAAAAACAATAGCCGGGTTACCATAGCAGGCAAAATAACACCATTTTGGCGCCAGTTAGGTATCCCGGTTCATATCTGAAATCTGTGCCGTAATTTGTATATAAAAAAATATTATATATATTTAGAAACGATTTTTTATGTATATAAGTGCATATATAAACAAAAATAAAAGTTCATTAGATTTGTTTTCATAGTTGTTTATATATTTTGGCAACATATCTCACTTTCTGATGCCCGAATTGCGCCAAGCTTTTTTTAAAAATGCGCTATAATGGAAAAGTACCTAAATAAATAATTAATAGAAATAACCAATTATACAAACTAAAACATTTTATTTCGAGATCAAAGCATTATTTTTAATTTCAATTAAAAATGCGTATATCCTTGGATAACTTTAGTTGAAATTAGGTTCACAGCTTAATATCTCATTCCATAAACCTAAGCAAACACAAGTGATTCATTCATCGTGAAATTTAAAAAAAATTTAAATCATTGAGGTAATCATTCACAAAGTAAGTTCTCCAACAATCAATGGACAATATTCTAATGACATCATAGTAGGTAAAATGGTGGCGGTATCGTTTGAAATCACAAAGATTTAATTTTGCAACGTCTCTTAGTTACATTATTTTATTGTCATATTTATGAGCTCAGAACAAACGCATATTTTTTCATTATTTAGTTATTAAAGACGGAAAAAAATTATAAATGCATGATTTGAAAATTTTAAATAATTTTCTTTCTTAATAGTAAAAAATAACATCGGGAAGTAACAGCGGGTTTAAGTTAAATAAGTTTAACTCTTTAATTCTGTTGTAATATTCAAAATAACTGTACTTATTAGATTTCAGTAAACAACATCAGGACCCGATTAAACTTTGAAGTTAGAGGAATTACAATGTTATTTCAGGACCTTTCTTTTCGAAAAGCTTTTCTAAATTCCACATGTACATGGAAACTCTTCAGTGTTAGAAATATTATTCTTAGGACTGACATAACATGAGAACGGTCTGCAATTTTACACAAGTTTTTGAAAACTACTTTATATCAGAAATTTTACTAAAAACTGGTTACTTTTTTGTTATAGCGGCCCACACTATTAGGATTATGACAAGTTGCAGCCAATTTCGCCAACGTCGTAACCAAGATCGTGGAGCACACACATATAATACCATATAATACCATTTCATGAAATCGTATACGATAATTTAATAGTTTTTACCTTATTTCAAGTGTGAAATTTATTTATTTTTAAGGCTTAACAATCTAAATTGTCCAATATATGAATTAAAAAAATGTAAACAAAGATTGAATAGCCATGACCGCAAAAAGCCTCAAATCTGCATAACATTTGGAACCAAACTGTGCAGATTAGTGGTCTTCTACTGTACACAGTTTTTCATAAATGTGTTTCGTTCTTAAAATGTGTTATTGGCACAGATGTCATATTCGCCCCATATTGGCGCGATTTTTTTCTGACGCCAATGTCATATACGCAATGTATACTTAACCGGCGCCAAAGTGTCGCTATTTTGCTTGATATGGTAACCCGGATGTTGTTGTTTACGCTGTTGATGTTTTCGCCAAATCGGCGTCGGAAAAAAATCGCGCCAATATGGGGCGAATATGACATCTGTACCGTGTTATTTTCATCTATCACTGCGGAACAAGCAAGAAAACTCATATTCTTGCACATGAGTTGTATATATCTTTATATCTAAATTTCCGTCATTTTTGACGGGCTACCTTTCTAGTTGTAAATATATTATCCAAATGCTAGATAAAATTGAAATCATGAAAAAGTATACATTCACTGTCTTAGATATCAAATTGATAAAATATAGCTTAAAAATTTAGTTTATTAATGCTTGTATCGTGCACTTTATTTATTATGCCCCCCCCCCCTCCCCTTTAGTGACGGAATTTACCATTTGCTATCCACTAATATATTTTCATTCCTTATGCCGCTATAACTCGCGGCTGTTTAAAATATTTCTCTTCCTTTTCAAAGATTTTTGAAGTTCATATTTTTTGTCACACTGTGACTTACAATATGCTGGGTTTTTTTGTCACATATGTGACGTGGCGTACGTTACATAGCAGTGACATAACAGAGACGTCACAATTTTTTTTAATTGCCAGAAAAATATAATTTTACTAAAAGTAACATGTTTTGAAGAATTTTCGTAAGTTTTTAAAGTTTTCTAAGAAGTTCACATTTCAGTCACAATGTGACATCACTGAGTGGTGGCATTTCGGTCACAGATGTGACGTGACCACAGTGACTTGCAGTGACGTCACAGCGACGTCACCGTGACCATGCATGCTATGAGGGTATAAATTTAAATTTAATGAATCCTTTTAAATCCTTCAGTCCTTCTAAAATCCTTCTAAAATTTATTAAATGATATATATCCTATATGATATATGATATATTAAATGATATAAATGTCATATATCCTATTTGTTGCAAATTTTGTCTAGTTTCTGAATTTCGTAATCCTTTTCCCCTAAAAAAATAAGAAATTTAAGTTAAAAACAACTATTTGGGGAGGGGAGTGTTCGGGGGGGGGGGGACATTTTTGGGGGAAAGTTAAAAATTCGGATTCAGCGACCCAAAAATCTTAAAGTAAACCTTACAGAGAAAGTTCGGAGGGGAGATGAGAGGGCGAATGTAAACGTGTGAGTGGTTAAGTGAAATTGCACAACTCAGTTTACGCAGCACCGCGCGCATGTTCCGAAGCAGATCCCCCTTCCCCTTCATCCTAAGTCATAATGTCATGTATCTAATTTGTTGGAAATTTTGTCTACTTTCTGAATTTCTAGATACTTTTTCTCTAAAACATTAAAAAAATTGATTTTTTTAAATAAAAACCTTTTTTGGGGGACTTTTTACCAAAATTTGGGGAGGTTGCCGGGGGAAATTTTGGTGGGAAATTTCAAATTCGGATTCAGCGACCCAAAAAACATCTAGAAAGCCGATTTCCAGTACTACCATTAATTTTGCTAGGTAAAATTCCCTATTGCCTGGACTAACAGGGAAAAAGGTAAAAATTGCACAATACATATGAAGAAAATAAATTTTCACACCAGAAATGTTTTGTTTGCTTTTTGTATAAGTAATACTAATAATTTATACATTTGTCATTTGTTCCAAATTGTAAAATACATACTCTTGAAATTCAGCTGTCTTCTTTGACGGCCGTGTTTAACAAAATGAGTGTTGTACCGGTTTGTTGGGTATACGTTATCCAACTCAGTGAGTTCAGCAGTTTAGCACAGTTAAGTAAAAAAAAAACCTTAATCCTATCAGAATATCTTTCTAGTAACTTTTGTTTGTCTAATATAATAACGCACTGCCTTGCCTATCATTTAGTAAAGCAAAAACTACTATACAGAGATTTTGACATACACATAGCTGCCAACCTTCCACTAATCTTCCGTAATGTCTGTATTAATTTAACCCAGGTTAACCACATTTCGAACCAGAAAATTTATTTCACGAATGCTTATTTATTTAATTCCAGTTTTCTACATGGAATATATTTAATTGCATTTCTTAAAAAAATTTCTGGTAAGAAACTTATTAAACCAGTGTAAAATTAACACAAGTATTACGGAAGATTAGTTTGAGGTTGGCACCTATGCATACAGGTTTTTTACTTTATTAACACTTAAATGCATGGTGTAACTCAAGAGTTACATTATCTTTTTTCGCAATTTGATGCTTTCTATTGGTCTTTTTGTGAACTATTATGTGTTACTTGCGTGTGAAAATATGCATTTAACACTAATCGTAGCATAAGAGGCCATTTTGACACCTACCAATTGAAAATATTTCGATTCGTACCAGGATTTTCTTTATACAATAAGTTAAAAAAAAAGTACACGGAAAAAAAGTTAAATAAGTTAAACAATTTTTAATAAAAATTCTGATGTAAAATATTTTTATAAAACTTGAGTAAAATTCCCGGTAGTTTCAGTGTTAAAGCGCCGCCATCGAAATACTCAAGGCCAGTAACACAAGTTGGACGAGAACACGAGTTGTGACGTCATCACTAATCGACCGACTTTTTACTAGTGTTGGAATTCACACCGGAAATTTTTGAATACTATTTTATTTTATTTTATTTATGGAATACACAAGCCTGCGAAGAAAAAATTGCCGGTAAAGTAAGTGGTATTTTTTATAGTTTTTTGGATGCTGATTACTAGAAAAATAATGAAAAAATTCCACCTCGTACAGTTTCATCGCAAATCGCAACCTATTCTTTTATGAATTTAGTATATTTCGGACCAAAAATTATTATTTATATGAGTTTGATAAATAAATTTATGGACTTTAAATAGTAAATTGATGCATTAAACTAATAAAAAAGAAGGAAGAAACTATTCCAATGCAGAATATTTCTCTTATTTGGTAAACTGCCTATATAATACAATATTCATGACAGAGGAAACCAGTTGAAATCGGATCTCTCCTGCTTGCAGGTGTCTGGTCGCCACCCCTTCTTCACACCCATTTCCATTGACATAATTTCTATTCCTGAATCAGTGTCTTTCTTTACTCTGTGTTGTACAGATGCGTTTTTATTCCGACCTGTGAGTTATAAGTTATAGTAATAATTTTTACTTCTAGTTTTTGCTGCATTAGAGAACATGGCTTCCAGAGGATGTGCTAATTCACCGAATTATTTCTGTTATATTTGTGTTAACTATACTGTGAAAAAACAACAAAGAGGCATTTCTGATTATGTAAAAAAAAGTGTATTTCGCTTTTTTTTTGGCATGAAATTGGACGATCAAGACAAACCTTGGGCTCCACACAAAGTTTGTCGTATTTGTGTAGAAGAATTAAGACAATGATTTCAAAGTAAAAAGCAACCTTTTCGGTTTGGTATACCAATGGTTTTCAGAGAACCTAAAATCACAGTGACGATCGCCATTTTTGTATTTGTAATGTGAAAGGTTTCAATTTAAAGAACAAAAAGGAAATATTTTATCCTGGCATTCCGTCTGCGATACATCCTGTCCTTCATGGACCTAGTAAAGGAAAAAATCTTATTGATTCAAAAAAGTGTTAATTCCAACGCTTCATATAAAGTTAGGTCTTATGAAACAATTTGTTAAGGCTTTACCAAAAGAAGTTGAATGTTTGAAATACCTGTGTGAGTAGTTCCCGGGTTTATCCGAAGCAAAACTGAAGGAAGGTGTGTTTGTAGGACCAGGCATCAGGAAAATGATGAAAGATGAAAATTTTGAAATTAAAAGGAAAACAAACGAAAGGAAAGCCTGTAAATCTTTCAAACTAGTTTTTACTAGCTTTCTTGGCAACAAAAAGGACACAAACTATAAATATATTGTACAACAGATGGTAAAAATTTTCAAGATTTTAGGGTGTAATATGAGCTTAAAAGTTCCTTTTCTCGATTCACACCTAGACTGTTTTCCTGAAAAATTGGGTGCAATTAGTGATAAACAAGGTCAAAGATTTCACCAGGATATAAAGAAAATGGATAGGCGATATCAAGGCAAAAGGACTGTCAGCATGATAGCCGACTACTGTTGTATGCTATAAAGGGACAATCTCTGCAAAGTTCACAATAGAAAAGGTGGCCAAAAAAACTTTTGATGTAAAGAAAAAACATTACTCTAAGGATTTATAACCTTCTACATATACTTAACTATTACTCGAACGCAGATATAAATGTAATTTATATGGATTTATAAATAAATGAAATTTAAATGAAATGTCAAAATTTCATGATTTCAGCTTTTTCTTTAAAAATATGCAATCATTTTGCGAAAAATCCTTACATGATAGAAAAAAATGGATTTCATTTCGGAATCAGCACTAAAAAAAACATAAAAATTAGTTATCAAAACTGATGCAATTTTCAAAAAGTATTATTTTGCAGGTCTGTGATATCTATCAACTTATAAAACAATAATAACTATTTAAACTTACTGGTGATAATTTCAAATTCCCCAATAAAAAATCAGCTGAATGCCGCAACACTGTGGAATTCCGCATCTGGCTGAATTTTTATTTAGGGATTCCGATTTCTCACCAGTAAGTTTAAATATTTATTATTGTTTTATAAGTCAATAGTCATTCCATAAATAAATAAAAGAAAATTGCTATTCAAAATTTTCCGGCGTGAATTCCAACACTACTGAGAAGACCGTCGATTAGTGATGACGTCACAACTCGTGTCTTCTGGCCTTGAGTACTTCGAAGGTAGCGGTTAAGGTCGTGAAGGCTGTTTTTGATAACACGGGAAGCAGAATTGCCAGATTGACCTCCACTTTTATTAAAAAATTTCGAATTCAGAACAGAAAATTGCTAAAAGTATTTTCAGATTTATTTAATGTCAGACTTTTCTTGATTAATTAAACTAAAAATTCTTCCTCAAAAACTTCCGGTCTGAAGTCAAAGTTTCGGGATAAAAATGATGCCAAACTGGCAACCCTGACGGAGAGGTTATAACATATTTTGTTGAAACTGCTTGCAATAAGCTCGACTGGTGTTTTATCTCTATCTTTATAAGTTTATAAGATTTATAAGATTATTAATTCTGCAAAAAATTGAAAGCATTATAAAAATTATTATATAGTAGAATAGTTGTTATTGGGAAGTGTAAGCACTTCAAAGTAAGTATATAATTTAAAATTATCATTTTTTGAACAATTTTTGATATATAACTCAGGAGTGACATTATGACGTTATGTCCAACAGAAAGATAAAAAAGTAAAAAAAGCAGTTTAACAAATTACAACGACCATTTGGAAAATGATTTTTTCAAAGACTAAAATTTAAGACATCAAAAATCGCACGGAGTTCATCATACATTACGTATGCCATGAATTAAACATTAACATTCCTGGACCCATCATGAACAAATTTTAAAAGAAATTTCAGTTTTACAATTTTCGGTACTGTAAATTTTTAAACTTCTACGGAGCTGGTCATACATTACGTGCGTCATGGATTAAACATTAATATTCCTGGACCAATTTTAAATGAAATTTCATTTTTAAACTTCTAAACATCCCACAATATTACTTTTTATATTGTCGTATAGAGAAAAAAAATGCATTTTTAATTGCAATTTGCTTTAAAGCTGTATCTTAATTTGTTTCTGAGTTATTAATTTTTTTTGTAGTTTTTATTACTTTTTTGTCATAGTGGCAACCGAAGCATCCATCTCTGTCGAAAGTAAAGGGAAAATACAGATTACTGTATAGACCAATCAGAAAACGAATAAAATGCGGATTCAACCAATAAAAAGCTTCAGATATGTTTTTTTATTTCCTACCTGACAGAGAACAATATCCATTTTTCCAAATGGCTAATAATTTTTTTTCACTATATTAGTAGTGGATAATTAACAAAAATAGACACAAATATAAAGTTTGTCGAACAAAATAAAAAATCATGCATCAAAGGGTTAACACATTGCAAATGTGACAGGTAAAAATACGTTTTTGTGGATTGGAGGAAGAAATTATTACTGGTACCGCGAATTTTGTAAGGTAGGAAAAGGAAGGGGTAATCCAATCATTATAGTTTCCGAATGGTTGAGACAGGCTTTAATTTATAGCGGCATTTGTAAACATAAGTTTCACCTTCATTTAGGAAAATGGCATGCGTTCAATGCGTTACAAAAAGCTGGTAAATTGACATCACTCTTTGGGAGTTTTTGTTTCCCTTTAGGTTTAAGGGAGAATAAGAATTCCCTTTATGTAGATATCCCGTAAAATTTTTCCTTTTTTATAAATTTTCCCTAAAAAATTCTTATTTTCATATTTGACATTTTATACTAGCACACTAACTTCCAGTAATAGGAAAATACTCATGTCAGTAAAATATCCCTAGCGGCGCTTTTTAGTTGCGTTCGTAATTATATAAATACGTATACAACCTATAGTCGTCTTTCGGTCCGTCTGCCTGTCTGTCTGTCCGTCTGTCCGCCCGCATATAACAGAGCAAAAACTACCCAACCGAATGGTCTGAAATTTTAAATATATAATTGCTGCAAAATTTTGTCGAGTCATTTCAAATTTTGTGAAAATCGGATGCATAGTTTAATTACAGAGACAGTCAAAAGTTTTCCGTTACATTACGGCCAATGGGAAAAAAATTATTTCAAGTACATTTTAATGATGTTACAGCCTTTCGAAAAGAGTGAAATTGAGATGCACTTATGCTGTGCACTAAAATATGCATTCAGTACATTATATGCGGTGCAGAAAATATTTATAAAAAATAGTTATAGTACGAACGCACCTCATTTGCTACGTTTGACGAGCAATTTCCAACTTGTTAAATTTTCCCCCAAAAAATTCTTATTTTCATATTTGACATTTTATATTAGCAAAGTGTGTTCCAGCAAAAGGAAAATACTCATGTCAGTAAAATATACCTAATAACGCTTTTTAGGTGCGTTCGTAATTATATAAATACGTATAGCACCTATAGTCGTCGTTCGGTCCATCTGTCTGTCTGCCTGTCTGTCCGCATATAACACAGCAAAAACTACTCAACGGAATGGTCTGAAATTTTAAATATATAATTTATGCAAAATTTTGTCACGTCGTTTCAAATTTTGTGCAAATCGGATGTATAGTTTAATTACAGGAACAGTCAAAAGCTTTTTCCGTTACATGATACATTGCATTCTGTTACATTATATCATTAATACATATTGCAGTGCTGATTTTATGCCATTTAAACACTTATTGTGTAAAAGCTGCGTCTAAACCGGTTTAGAAGTTTATTTAATATGTGTAAAATAAGAATACAAATTGTCTTGGGGAAAATCTTAGTACATGTTGATAACGCTACACAGCATTCATAGGTTTAGGGAACAATTCCAAAGCGCCTTTATGAAAAGATTTTTTTATGAAAATAACAGCAAATTAACACCTTATAATATTACATTAATTCAATTGATAAAAGGTGTAATTTAACACTTTAAAACGAGTAAAAATACGTTTATTTTGGCTGTTTACATGTTTCAACTCTACGCGAGTGATTTTCAAAACAAATAAAAATAAGAATGTTCTAAAATTTCAAGGTCTATCCCAGATAGCATGAACATTAGCAGGAAGGTTTTTTTTATCTGCTTTTATCTTGCCGTGACAAATTTGAATTGAGAAATTCGCAGCAAATCTCCCGCAAGGTATCTCCAGCCATCACCCACTTGCATGAGTAGTTTATTATGAAACTGATGGCAAGACTGGCTTTAATTCACGAAAGTGACGAAAGCAAAAAATTCCTCTGTTGAGCGAATGGACAATCAGCAGATGCGCAGAAATTGCAGAAATTTTTTTCGGTTGTCACCGCTTTTTTTAAACGCTATACTTATGAAATACCAAAAAGGGCTCGCGTTTAAAGAGTACAAATATTGCCCTATCTTGTTTAATGTGGTAAAAACGATGCATGCACTTTAGTGGTGCGTACGAATCGATAGACCTGATCCTGATCAGGTCTGTAGTTCCCTTCGAAAGGATTAAACTTATAGTGTAACAGTTGTAAACAAATAATATGGCATGGAAAGATTACTACTTTGCAGTATGTTTGATTACTTGTTTGCTGTTAATTTGCAATAAATTTGATACAGCATGAATTTAATTTGCACGACAAGTTAGCTACAAGTTCAAAGTGTGGTGCCTTCGGCGTTTTCGTTATCTTGCTGCAGTCTTGTTATGAACTTTCAGTCTTGTCATGCTGAGCTTGCTGCAACTTAGCAGGTTTTCAAAGCAAGACTTCTGCAAATTTTCTGCAAACTAAAAAGGCTATGTGGTATGAAACGCCATCATTCAAATTTTCACGGATTTTTTCATATTATACATGCTATTTTTATTTTAATTGGATGCTTATTTTACCTCGATATGCTTCTTAGCTGGACTTACTCAAGGTTTGCGAAAATAATTTTAATTGGATACTTATTTTACCTCGATATGTTTATTAACTCGAACTACTGAAGGTTTGCGGTAATAAAAGAAGAATCCAAGTAAAATTAAAATAACGTGCATAATATGAAAAAATATACGTAAAAAATTGAATGATGGCGTTTCATAGACCGTAAAATTTTAGAATATTTTTATTTTTATTTGTTTTGAAAATGACTCGGGTAAAGTTGAAACATGTAAACAGTCAAAATAAATGTATTTTTACTGGTTTTAAAATGTTAATTTACACCTTTAGCAATTGAAATTAATGTAATAACACAAATTTTCAAAAATCTCTATGAAAACAAATTATTCCATTTTTAACACTTTTCAATAAAGTTCAAAAGAGTTTTTGAATTCGGTTTGCCTGGCCGTCTCATCGTCTGTCTCTCTGCCCACGCTGTAACTCGCGTAAATATACTCGGATTTTCACGCCAATGATATATGTCAATGATTTTTACCATTGCATGGTGTGTAGCATAAATAGTTCATTTCCAGTGCACTCAAAAGAATGTCGTTGCATTAGGGTCAATGGGCAAAAATCGTTTGCAGAGTATTATAGTGACGGTAGAGCCCCCTGAATCATATCACTATATTGTATTGTTAATTTTAAGGGCTTTCAGCTGAATTTACCGAGATTCAAGGTAGCTTAATCTACATACTCAAGTCAATCAAACACTTATTGTGTAAGTGCTGCGTCTCAGCCGATTTAGAAGTTTGTTTAAAGGAACTTCATACTCATTTTTTTTCACTTTAAATACTATTCAAAGGCGCACGATATGCGTTATGGCATATATTTATCACACAAGAAATAAGAAAAAATGAGAAAAATAAAGAATTTTCTTGATTATTTTAACCCATTAAGTGTTTTTGCTCCCATTTTGAGAACATTACTTCAGGATTTTTTTCTAAAATGAGTATTTTATACATTGTAAAAAAGTTTATGTTATTTGTGTTTTGAATACATGAGGTGACTTCTGTAATTTTTTTTAAAAAGTTTCGTTTTGTATTTTCCATTTTTTAAAATGTGTTTAAAAAGACGAAATTTACATTTATAATCGCTTTCGCGGTAAATATTTTTTTTAACTTACTAATAAAAAATATATTTTTAATTCAAAATATGTTTATGACTGTCTATTGTCTGATACTACATAAATCCATCGTTAATAAGTACAGTAGAACCTCGATTATCCAAAGTAATTGGGACCGACCCTCTTTCGGAAAATCGATAATGTTTCAATTTTAAAGATTAAGGAGAAATATATGCAATATTTCTTATTAAAAATAAAGCAATTGCAAAATAGAAACAATAATAAATTACCTGAATTTTAATTTTGAAATTAAGTATCTTTTACATATATCACCAGGGTTTGAAAAAATGTTTTGTTTGTCGCAGTTTCGATTGCATTTGCTTTGAAGGTATATCACAGAGTGTTTAAATATTATTAGTTCACCAGTATCACAGTCTTTCTGCTGCTCCAGCCTTGCCAAACGTTTTGCAAAACATTCAAAAGCTTCAGAATTGCTAATTTGTTCATTTTCTTCGTTCCACTTTTGATTTTTAGGCATACGACACATGTTTCCTGCATCTTGTTTCCCCTTTTTTACGGAATTTTCCTGCAGTAGATACCTTGGAACAGCACAAAGGAAGGACGACCAGCGCCCTTTTTTAAATCAGCCTCCGTAAATGGGCATCCAGTTCAACTGATTTGATACAATTCCTGTGCATCAGAGACACTACTTAATTTGAATAATCAAGCCTAATTCTTATTTCCCCACCAGTGGCCGAGAGGTTCTGTTCTCGAAGCTGGTAGACGGGAGGTGCTGGGTTCGATCCTAATCGCACCCGTCGGCTTAATCGTTCAGAGTTTTCGTGGTTTTCTTCGAGCCTTGGTTCTCCAAGCGTTAATACGGGTTAGGCTCCCTTAGAAAGACCACCACGAAGGGCACTCCTCCCCCTTAGGGCCTATATCCCTAGTGTTGATAATTGGCCGTCAAAAACACAAAAAAACAAACCTGACTCTTATTTGATCAGTACAGTATGGCATTCTTCCTAAGTTGATATAAGAGCCTTTGTATGGTTTGGAATTTAGCACTGGTTACAAGAACAAAGACACACCATCCTCTGAAATTTTGCACTTTTGAACAGATTACAATGATTAACAAATCTTAAGGTATCCGAACACCTTAAAAACGTAATTTTCGATCAAAGTATCGATTTTTCATTTTTACAATAATATTAAAATTGAATCTTTTATTTATCGAAATCTGCCTAAATTTTGTCTGTATCTAAAATAGAACCCAAGTAACAGCCGTTTAACCCCTTAATTCAAATTGCTTCTTGGCACCCCTTTTATGAGAAAGAAATATTCAACTTATTTAATGACAGGTAACTACGATACTAAAATATAGCCAATTTCAATATTTTATAAAACTGGCGGGAATCAAACAATCTGAGTAAAAGACAGCCCGTGAATATGACGGGAGCGAGATTTAAGGGGTTAAAGTCACAGCTATTACAGCTTTTGAATAGTGTTTAAAAGTTACTTTTAGCTTTTCTCAAAATGAAATTTTTCAGATTTTTACTATACGCAAAACATCGTAAAACAAAACATTATGCCTGAAATGCCACGACATTTTCTGTACTTTTTTTACAAATGTCCTTTGAGGGAATAGATTACGCTCGTGATAATATTTTAAATAGTTTTATATTCGCACTGTAAAAATGACAATCTTGAGACAAACTTTGCGAATTTTTCATTGCATTAGTACTTTAACTGCCATATCATCTGAGATAGAGATGAGATTATAATGTGTGTAGTCTAAGTCCTACAGAAAGTTATTCTGTTTATTATGCAATTTACAAAATGTCAATACATTGTTTCATTTTTGAGTTATCACGTTTTGCGTAAATGTCAATTTTTGACATAATTTTGACTATTTTTCGCTTTAAAAAAATTATTTCTGAGTAATTGCTAAAATTTTTATACTTTTTTCAAAGATTTAAAGTAAATGCCTTTCTAAAAATGGATAACAAGAAAAAATTTCAAAAAATCGCTTCCAAAGGTTTAACGAGACCTTAACGAATTTTCTGTTCCTCTATATACAATGGGTGTTTCTTATAGATTTCAAGGTTCTGAAAAAGAATATGTTTGTAAAAATTTTCTATCACCCTCCAATTTTAAGGAATTCCATTTATACGTTTTGGATTATATAGAGTATCGTATAGCAGTTATAATTATATTGCATTCTTATTTTACATGCGTTTGATTCACACATACTTTTCTTTTCTACTTATTACAGCGATAGAACACCACAACAAAGGAGTAGAAATAGATTTCACTCTGATAAATTCTTTTAAAAACCCTCCGGGCGTTGATGAAAGGTACAAGAAAGGTAAAACAGCTACACGATAGTAGTTTTTACTTATATTTCAGATGTGCTGTGCAACAGAAGAAAAGATTGAAGTATTATATTAAAAATGTATCTCTGATTTTTTTCATTATTTTTCCTGTGTAATAAATACACTTTTCAGAGAATCATATACTATAACTTTTTCGAAACAAAATAAAAAAACGCGCATTTAATTGTTAAAGTAACGGTGGTTTTTCGATTACTGAGATCATCTCTGTCGTAATAATAACAGAGGTATCTTGAATGAAAAACGAAGAACTTCAAGTCAATGATAAAAAAAACGGCTTTTAAAATACTTTCATAAAACTGTTTATTTAAACTGGTATGTCACTAAATATATTTTTTTAATTTAATCAGGGAACAGGAGAGCATGGGGCTGCCGCTGACGACTATTACTTTCTTCTATCTTTACAAGAAGAAAGTATTGGATTCATGAAAATTTTCGAATTCCGGTTTTCGGCGGATTTACACGTTTTAGGGGTCAGAGATTCCAAAAATCATGTTTCTACAAAATGTCTGTCTGTGAGTCTGTCTGTCTGTGTGTATGTGACACAAATTTTGTGGGCGCTTTATCTCAAGAACTAATGCACGAAATTTAATAAAAATTTATATTCAGTTAGTCCCTAATACAAAGTGATGCTGATTAGTTTTTGGTGTAAATCGCTCCATAGGTGTTTTTCACGATTTTCGCAATAGCTCTATCTCAAGAACTAATGCACGGATTTTGATCAAGCTTCAGATTTAGTTTGTCCTTGATATGAATTGATGCTGATTACGTTTTGGTGTAAATAGCCCAAGAGGTGGCGCTGTTATGATGGATTTTGCAGGATTTACACGATTTCCCCAATAGCTCTATCTTAAGAACTAATGCACGGATTTTCATCAAACTTCAGATTCAGTTAGGCCTTGATATGACTAGCTACTGATTATGTGTTGGTGTAAATCGCCCAATAGGTGGCGCTTCTGTGCTGCCTTTTTCACGATTGCCTCAATAGCTCTATCTATAGAACTAATGGACGAATTTTCCTTTAGTTATATGTTGACACAAGTTGTTGTTAATTAGGTTTTGGTGTTAATCACCCAAAAGGTAGCGCTGCTATGCAATTTTCCCTATTTTCGCAATAGCTCTATCTCAAAAACTAATGCACGGATTTTCTCCAAACTTCAGACTCAGACAGACGTGACATAAATTGTTGCTGATTAGGATTTGGTATAAATCACCCAATAGGTGGCCCTGCTAGGCAGCATTTTGCTGGATTTAGACGATTTCAGTGATAGTCCTATCTCAGGAACTAATGCACGGAATTTCATATTTTTAGAATCCTCATGAGATGCATGGATTGCCATTTAATTTTGGCAGTGCGATAGCGAATTTTAAAGTATTAACCCCTTAAGTGCCGCAGACGTATATATCCGTCGCGCATAGTCGATGCGTTAAGTGCCACTGACGTATATACATGTCAGTCCAAAATATTGTCCTTTATACTGCGCTGTACCAGTAAAACCACGCCCACGGCTTTGGAACCAAAAAAAAAAAAAGAAAAGAAAAGAAAAAGAAAAAAGACTTTGAAGGTGTTTTTTAAAGACTGACCTATTTCAGAGGAGAAGGGGTAGAAGGAACTACTTTCATAAAGGCTATCGCACTGAGCTAGTGACGTGAAAAAACAAGCGAATTTTTTTCCATATTTGACAAGGCTCCGCCCTTTTTGTACACCACTATTATTTTAGAGAAAATATTGTTTGGTTTGCCGTTCACTTTTCGCCTTTCTGTCGCATTGCTATTTTGATGTCACTACCCCAGTCTCATAGCTTTAGCCTTGCAGTTTCTCGAATTTTCTAGAAATTCGTAGGAGTATGGTCGATACTGATGATAGTGAGATGGATGACGACTTTCCGTCATCTTCTGGATCAGAGACTTCAGAATATGATATGTCAGATGAAGAGGATTCAGATAACGACTATTTTATGAAAGATGTCAGAAACTGGGTACGATTGGATATAAAAAATTTACCTATGCCACCTTCACGGTTTCCATTTTCGAGACAACCAGGAATAAATAAAAATGTAACAGATGTTACGAACCCACTTTTATTTTTTTAATTATTTTTTTATCAGAAGCTGGTGCTTCATATTGTTACAGAAACTAACCGTTTTGCTAAATTATTTGAAAACAACGTTTAAACACACAATTAAAAACAAGCAGATTTGACCATACGTATACGTTTCGTGAGTACTAGGACTCACATCCTCAGTGTAAAAACTTTAAAAACAATATCCCCCCATCTACATGCACGATGAAAAACCCAAATGTCAAAACATGATACCAAAAGACCATCAAGTTCTAACAGCCAATGAAATTAATGCGGAAGTGAAGTGTCGTGACACAACAAATCCATCCAGAAAGTTGAGATGTATGGTGTACTAGATAAATCATTAACCAAGGAGTCTTTAAATTTATGGATATGAATAGCCTCAAAAAAGTCTAAATCCAGAGGAGTAATGCATTTCTTGATAATGGTAGCTGAGTCAAAATTAAAATTATGTCCCTCCCCCCAGCAATGAGAGGCGATAGAGGATTTCTGTAATTCTTTTTTCTTTACATAGTTTCTGTGTTCATTGATTCTGTAACGGAGTTTACGTTTAGTTTGTCCAATGTAGGACAAACCACATTGGCATTGAATGTTGTAAATGCCCCAATAATTATGTGGAGGAATTTGGTCCTTAAGTTGCGAAAAAGATAATTTATTAACCGGCTTAAAAACCACATTAAAATCATAATGTCTTAAGATATTAGCCATCTTAAAGCTAATACTCTTATAAAATGGTAAAATGATAAGGTTGGAAATGGAAACCGCAGTAAAAGGAGAATCAAGATTATTAACATGTTTATTAAGACTATGAGAAATTAAATTATTGATATAAGATAAACTAAAACCTCGATCAATAGCCACAGATCTAATGTAATTTAATTCTGTAATAAGTGAATTATTATCTGAACAAATTAAGCGAGCTCTATTAATCAAATAATGAAAAGCCGAAGCTTTTTGGGAAGGGGGGTGACATGAATTGAAATGGGGGGAGGAGTGTGACAGCAAAAGGTTTACGGTAAACGCATGTGTCAAAGGTGTTAGATTGACGTGTAACCAACACATCCAGAAATGGCAATCTATTATCAATTTCAACTTATGATTAATGCAATTAATTCACTTATGAAGTTGAAATTGATAATAGATTGCCATTTCTGGATGTGTTGGTTACACGTCAATCTAACACCTTTGACACTTGCGTTTACCGTAAACCTTTTGCTGTCACACCCCCCCCGCTTTCAATTCATGTCACCCCCTTCCCAAAAAGCTTCGGCTTTTCATTATTTGATTAATAGAGCTCGCTTAATTTGTTCAGATAATAATTCACTTATTACAGAATTAAATTACATTAGATCTGTGACTATTGATCGAGGTTTTAGTTTATCTTATATCAATAATTTAATTTCTCATAGTCTTAATAAACATGTTAATAATCTTGATTCTCCTGTTACTGCGGTTTCCATTTCCAACCTTATCATTTTACCATTTTATAAGAGTATTAGCTTTAAGATGGCTAATATCTTAAGACATTATGATTTTAATGTGGTTTTTAAGCCGGTTAATAAATTATCTTTTTCGCAACTTAAGGACCAAATTCCTCCACATAATTATTGGGGCATTTACAACATTCAATGCCAATGTGGTTTGTCCTACATTGGACAAACTAAACGTAAACTCCGTTACAGAATCAATGAACACAGAAACTATGTAAAGAAAAAAGAATTACAGAAATCCTTTATCGCCTCTCATTGCTGGGGGGAGGGACATAATTTTAATTTTGACTCAGCTGCCATTATGATGAAATGCATTACTCCTCTGGATTTAGACTTTTTTGAGGCTATTCATATCCATAAATTTAAAGACTCCTTGGTTAATGATTTATCTAGTACACCATACATCTCAACTTTCTGGATGAATTTGTTGTGTCACGACACTTCACTTCCGCATTAATTTCATTGGCTGTTAGAACTTGATGGTCTTTTGGTATCATGTTTCGACATTTGGGTTTTTCACCGTGCATGTAGTTGGGGGGATATTGTTTTTAAAGTTTTTACACTGAGGATGTGAGTCCTAGTACTCACGAAACGTATACGTATGGTCAAATCTGCTTGTTTTTAATTGTGTGTTTAAACGTTGTTTTCAAATAATTTATATTTTCACACAAGTTCTGTACTTATTAACCGTTTTGCTGACCAGTATAACAACCAGCATTCTGGAAAAGAGAAATCAAGGACGAAATCGTGGCATCCAACAACTTTAGAAGAAATATATGTTTTTCAGGTATACTTATTCTGCAAGGAATACTTTTAAAACCTCACGTTGCGCTTTACTGGTCTAAAAACAAATTGATCGAAACTACAATTTTTGGGAAATTTATGAGCAGAAATCGCTTTCAGCTTATCATGAAATTTCTGCCCTTTTCTGATAACAGTACTTTTGATAAAAATTCACATCCAAATCCAAAACTAAGTAAAATATGGCCTGTTTTTTCTGACATGATGAAGAAATTTTCAAGTGTCTGTACACCTGAAAGGGACCTGAGCACTGATGAGAGCTTGATGCTTTTCAAAGGCAGGCTATCATGGGTACAATACAAACCAATGAAAAGAGCTCGCTTTGGAGTAAAACTCTTTGTACTTGCTGAAGCAGAGACAGGATATATTCACAATACGATCGTGTACACAGGGCAGAGTACAATCTTTGATAAAAAGTATGAGAACTATGGAGTCGCAACAAAAACAGTGGTGATGCTTATTGAACCTTTTTTGGGAAAAGTTTATTGTGTAATTGCGGACAATTTTTATCTCTCACCAGAATTAGCAGACCTTCTTATCCAAAATTCAACTGACGTATATGGAACTCTTCGTCCTAATCGACGTGATTTGCCGGAAAATTTCGAGAAACTTACTTTGAAGAAAGGCGAAATAGCCTCTTTCCAAAGAGGCAAAATTATAGTGTTGAGATGGCGTTACAAAAAAGATGTTTCGCTTCTTAGTTCTATCCATACAGCAAATTGCTCTGAAACTGAAAAAAATATCATGAAGCCAGCTATTGTTATAGATTATAAGTAGAAGATGGGTGGAGTTTATAGAGCGGATCAGGCATTAGTTTCTTATTCAACAACACGAAAAAGACAGAAGAGGGATTATTTAACAATATTTCGCCATCTATTAGATATGGCTATTTGGAATGCCTTCACATTACAAAAGAAACAACTCCGTAACGTTGATAATTACAACTTCCGCATGAATGTGGTGGAACGTATATTTGAGAAATTTCATATTACTCCCCCACAACCTGCCAAACGACAGAAATTAGAATGTGGCTGTCCTTTACGACTTTCTGCTAGACATTTTCCGGACTTAGTAACATTAACGTCTTCAAAGAAAAATGCATCGAGAAGATGTACGGTTTGTTCAATGAAAAAAATTCGTCGTGAATCCCGCTATCAATGCACTGAATGTGATGTTGGTTTATGTGTCCAACCATGTTTCAGGATATATCACACGGCCACTAATTTCTAACATCTTTTTTATCATATTGTTATACTATAATTTTACATTTTTGGTATAATTTTTGTACATAATTTTTGTATTTTCGTTTCTTTTTATATTTTCGTGGAAGTACACAATGTTTATATTAAAAGCTTGTCTCTTATTTCCCCCAATACACCGCATAACTACGTGCACCTGTTTGGAAAACTGTGGCACGGGAAATGAATCACGTAAGTTTTTCTCGGAAGGTAAGAGATTACAATAACTACTAATTGTTTAATATTTTACTCATGACAGTAATTTTTGCTCGTGTTGCAGATGTGCAGTACAAGAAAAAAGTTGACGTTATACGAAAAACACATCTCTGATTTTATCATTATTTTTGCAGTGCAATAAACCTTCCATTAAATCACATATCATTTTTTTGAAAAAAAAATCAAATAATGCATAAAGACATGACATAAAGAATCCGACTAAAATGAACGCAAGAAAAACTTTTTTCGTATAATGAAACGAATAGAACCAATACTGTTACCAACAAATTGTTGGTTCTAAGTCGTACTTATTTATCGGAAGAGAATCAATAAATCATATGCGAAAAATATGAATTATTTACTTAGATGAATTTTTACATAAAAAGTTTTTTTTTTCGGAAATATGGTTTTGTTCACGTAAAACTCACTCCTGACTCTTTTGTTCGAGATATATCAATAGTTTCCTATCGGTAGCTTAAGGGCACAGCTTTCAGTTATTAGTGAATCCATAAAAATTAAAAATTGAATGGAACACCTTTTATCTCTCAATGATTATTTACAGAGTTCGCACGCTCTTAAGCCACGCCCCATTTTGTACGGCCACTAAGTTCTAACTGTGGCACTGGGGAGTGAATCTCGTAAGATTTTCTCGGCACGTAAGGTTTTAATAAGGTATTCTATCATTTTTTTTATTGTGAGTAAAAAACAAGGAAGAAATTTACTTCCCGTAGTAAGAGAAACTGAAAAAATTTAATTATAACTATTGGGGTAACTGGATCCAGCATCGCCCAGTTACCCCGGATACATGTCCCAGTTAACCCATTCTTGAAAAATTTATGGGGTAACTGGGACACCATGCTTACATTTGAAACATGAAGTAAATATCTATAGATACCTAATAATATTAATGTAGTTATATGTCTAATCTTTAAATAAAAAAAACTTTGTTTAATAAAAGTACTTGCAGTATTTTAATAAAAAGCCGAGTAAGCTCAACCATATTGACGTTGTTTTTTAAAAAAGAAACGTAAATTTTTGACAACCTATCACAGCAAAGTGAGAGTTATGATTGAGTTGACACACGTTGTTTTAGGAAGTAGAGATTAAGGGGTATTGTTCACAAAAGCTAAAACTTAAAAAACACCAACAGTTTTTTTTATAAATTAGCCTATGGCCCAGTTACCTCGTGGGTCCATTTGCCCTAACTAACCTTACGTTTAAATGCAATTTGTTTGAAAACTGTATCTCCATTTATTTTTGAAATATTAATTTTTTTTAGTTTTTTATTGCCATTTGCTTAATATTGGCAACGGAATTACTCCACTTTTGTAGAATTGCCATTTTCTCATAACAATCGAAAGAAAATGTAATTAAAATATGTGCTATTTTGAAAAAATATAAACGAATTATTTCTGTTATAATTATGATGAATGATGTCTATTATAAACTATGTTTAATTTTAAGTATCTATATTAATGTTACAAACAAATGAAGGCCTATGAATCATTAGATAGCCGTTTTTTGTCGAGTTTCTTTAATGACGGCATCTTTTTGCTGCATTTGTGTACTATTATTTTGCGATAGTGACGTAATATGCATGCTTTACTGTAGATGTTTAAGACTGGATCGTAAATGTGGATATGTGGATATATAATGAGATAGCGTACAAATCGCCATTTAAAACGTTTATTAGAACGATTTCTGCGCATTTTCACCCCTTTTAAATTTCGAATTTTCTTTTGAAATGTTTTGGGGGATCATTTATATCTAGTAAGTAACTACTATGCAAAATTCCTTGTATCCGGGTCTTTTAGTAACACAAAAATCGCAATTTCGAACGTTTTTTTGCTCTTGCACCCCCTTTAGAAGTAGTGGCACCGACATAAAATGTAGCCTACGTTGGAGCAAGGCTTGTCACCATCATTTTGTCACCATTATTTTTTATATCGTTTTGGTATTTCCTGAAATTGCGTAAAAATCGCCATTTAGATCGTTTTTTAGAACGCTTTTCGCGCATTTTCACCCCTTTTTAATTTCGATTTTTTAATGTCCTTAGAGAAATGTCCTTGCTTAAGCGGTTGCGAATGACGTCATTTTACATAAAATAAAAGCGTGTGCTTTGAGTCTTAAAACTGAAATATGTTTTGTACTATTTGTATGTATATTTTTTTTTTTCATCGCGGGCGACGCTTAATTCTGAAAAAGCAGAACCCCTGTTTTCTAGTGTTTGTCTTTTTTGTTTCCCTTGTAGTTGGGGAGTCGTGTCATAGGCGACGTTTTGAGTTTTTCCAATATACAGGGAGTATGAAAATTTGACCGACAAATTTAGAGGGGTTTTGTCCGTAGAATTTTGGAACACCCAGTATAATTCCATAGCTGCCAACTCTTCTGCTTTTTCGTACCACAAAAAATTAATAGAAAATTTTGCCTTATTTAATCATCAAATTACAGCGATTTAAAAAGGAAAAATTTACTATAAAATTTTTGTGGTACAGAAAAGCGTAAGATGCTGGCAGCTATGTAATTCTCGAAGAAAGGGGAAAACTTATTCTTAAAAATAAACATAAACCACGAATTAAAAGCTTACGATTTAATTTTTATTAGCACATATATGTTTTTCTTCTTTCACCATTTATGTACCGTAACACATATATTTATTCATCTAATTATGTAGAAAAAAAGATTTCAGATACTTGCAAACTACGCTAAAAAAAGAAATCGGAACTTTTAATAGAGAAAAAAGTAAAAATTGCACAATACGTATGAAGAAAATAATTATCACACCAGAAAGATTTTGTCAGCCTTTTGTATAAGTAATACTAATAAACTTTTAGAGCACTCTCAGATGTATAACACCATTTAATTCTAGAAATCCAGCTGTCTGTTTTGACGGCGGTGTTTAAAAAAATCAAATAATCATGATTGTTGTACCGATTTAGCTATACCAGGTTTCTTATAAATCAAAGACTTTCAAGCACCTTTTTACCAGAATAATTTTTAAATAATATTTGCATTAATTAATGATTAAAAAATTCTAACTTCAGGTAAAGCGACCAGTACTTCAAGAAATTTCTGGTACTGGAAGAATTAAAATTCGCTGAATAAATTGATGTGTACGAATCCTGTATATGTTATCCAACTCGGTGAGTTCAGCAATTTAGCATAGTAAAGAAAAAAAAACTTTAACCCTTAAATGCGCCATTTTTTATTTTGTTTCAAAAAAATTATATATGGTTCTCTGAAAAGTTTATTACACAGGAAAAATAACGAAAAAAATCTGAGATGCATTTTTCATATAATACGTCAAACTTTTCTTCTGTTGCACATCTGCATGCAATACAAGTAAAAACTACTGTCGTATGGCTGTTTTACGCTAAAATAATGCAAATTAGTAAATATTTTAATGAATATGTCTCCAAATACCTTATTTTATATTATTATTTATTTTATAAAATTTAACCTTTAACCCTTTTATTCCCATGATAGAATACGTTCTAGAAATTACATACTTCAGAGAATCTTGCTTTCCACCAGAAAGTTTCGATGGTTAACTTCGCTTTATTTAGGGAAACGGAATGTCTGTTATTAATTAAAGCCAATATTGCTATTTTAATTTTCTGGTGTGAATTAGATAGATACGAATTTTAAAAAAAAACTATTCAATTCAAGACACTGCTGTTTGCATATATGCAAAGCTGTGCACTAAAGAGTTAATCCTATCAGAATATGTTTCTAATAATTTTTGTTTGTTTAACACTTTCACGCCGGCGCGGTGGGTCACACTCGACTGTCTCAGAGCTTCCAAGTCTCCGGCTTTTTGGATACCAGTATTTTAATACAGAAAATGATGATTTATTTAATTAGAACAATTGGGCGATTTAAAGGAACAGCATTTTCTCTAAAATAACTATGGTGTGAAAAAAGCCGGAGACTTGATAACTCTGAGACAGTCGAGTGTGACCCACCGCGCCGGCGTGAACGTGTTAATATAATCAAGCAATGCCTTGCCTATCATTAAATAAAGCAAAAATTACAGTACAGAAATTTTGATAGTCAGGTGTTTTACTTTAATAACACTTAAATGCATGGTGTAACTCAAGAGTTATATGATCTTTTTTCTCAATTTGGCGCTTTGTATTGGTCTTTTGGTGAATTATTATGTGTTACTTAGGTGTGATAACATGCATTTAACACTAAACGTAGCGTAAGGGGGGTCATTTTGACACGTAGCAATTGAAAATATTTCGATTCGTACTAGGATTTTCTTTATACAATAAGTTCGAAAAAATAGACGGAAGAAAAAGTTAAATAAATGAGTTAAACAGTTTTAAATAAAATTCTGGTATAAAATATTTTCATAAAACTTAAGTAAAATTTCCGGTATTTTTAGTGCTAAAGCGCTAATCGAAATACACAAGCGCAGAGGACACGAGTTGTGACGTCATCACTAATCGACCGACTTCTCACTAGTATTGGAATTCACACCGGAAAATTTCGAATAGCAATTTTCTTTTATATAATGTGTGGAATATCTATCATCTTATAAAACAATAATAACTATTTAAACTTAGTGATGAGAATTTGTAATGCCTCCGGTGTGAATTCCAACGCTAGTGAGAAATCGGTCGATTATTGATGACGTCACAGTTCGTGTCCTCTGGCCTTGAGTATTTCGATGGCAGTGGTTAAAGGCGTGAAGTCTGTTTTTGTCAACACAGGAAGCAGGGTTGTCAGTTTGACCTCCACTTTTATTAAAAAATTTTGTTTCACAACAGAAAATTGCTAAAAGTATTTTCAGATTTATTTAATGTGAGACTTTTCTTGATTACTTATTCTAAAAATTCTTCCTCAAAAACTTCCGTCAGAAGACGAAATTTTGGGCTAAAAATGGAGGCCAAACTGGGAGATTATAGCTTATGTTGTTGATACTGCTTGCAATGAGCTCGACAGGCGTTTTTTCTCTATCTTTATAAGGTAGTTATTATTAATTCTGCAAACTATTAAAAGCATTATAAAAGTTATTGTATCGTAGATTAGTTGTTATTGTGCAGTGTAAACACTTCAAAGTAAGTATATAATTTAAAATTATCATTTTTTGAACAATTTTTGATATGTAACTTAGGAATGACATTATGACGTTACGTCCAACAAAAAGATAAATAATTGTTTTCACTATTTTAGTAGTGGATGATTAACAAAAATAGAAACAATTATAATGTTTTCCGAACAAAATAAAAAATCATGCATTAAAGGCTTAACACATTGCAAACGTGACATGTAAAAATACGTTTGTGTGGATTGGAGGAAGAAATTATTACTGGTACCGAGAATTTTGTAAGGAAGGAAAAGTAAGGGGTGATCCAAGCATGATAGTTTCCGAATGGTTGAGACACGCTTTAATTTATAGTGGCATTTGTAAACATAAGTTTCGCCTTCATTTCGGAAAATGGCATGCGTTCAATGTCTACAAAAAGCGGCTAAGTTGACATCACTCTTTGGGAGGTTTTGTTTCCCCTTATGTTTAGGGGAAAATAGGCATTCCCTCTCTGTAGATATTCAGTAAAATGTTTTACTTTTTTTTTTTTTAATTTTCCCCAAAAATATTCTTATTTTCATATTTTACATTGTACAGGGTGAACCAAAAGTCTTGCCCTAATTATAATAATTCATTACAAATTAACAGTTTTTATAATAATCTTACTTTTTGTATCATTAGATAGGTAAGTTTTTGTAGTTTTTTGTTTTTGTGAAATAGATTGAAACATTTCCGGATCGGTGGAATATTGAGCAGTTTTTGTTTATAGAAATTGACCTAGTTATGAGAAAAAGGTACATTTATGTGAACTTTTCAGATCTGCCCCATCTCCCTAATAATTCAAATAATATTCTTGACTAGAAATGAAAAATTCAAAGATCTAAAGTTATAGAATCAGTATGGAATTTATTGAAAAGTGTTATAGAGTTTGATTTTTTTTTTAATCATAAAGAACCAACCGAACGTGATTTCGTTGATTATCTGTTAGAACCATACAATATCATGAGTTTCAACATATCCTCAATATTCATTTTTTGGATCCTCGATTGGGTTTCCTGTACCAGGGCTATCCCAGGCGACTATTTTTAAATTCTGTTGTCACCACTATTAAAAAGAAAATTTTTTTTTAACATTTCTCGTGAAAATGTGTTCAAAGCGTATGCAGAAGACTTTTGTTTTGAAAAAGAGCTGCGAAATATGATAAAAAAAATAAACGCCTCTGCCAGCCGATCTGTACGTGTGTAAGTGTATCTATTTCTTTCCCAGTGAATCTTGATAATGGAGAAAAACTACTTACATTTCAGATTTCCGCACGAAAATGACTATTAGGATCAGATATTTACTTCATGTGTCATAAAAATTTTTAATTTCGTTCTCCAATGATTTTTATTTATCACTTTCAAATTAAAAAGGCAGAAAAAGTTTTCAAAATGAAAGACAAATACTTTTTATTTCTTTGTTAACTAAGCACAAATCAACACTGTTAAACTACGTTCTAGTGTCTTTTGCAGACTATAACCCAGATAGTATTTTTTATTTACAGAAAATTTGCAGCAGTCTAGCTTTGAAAACCTCCAAAGTTGCAGAAAGCTGAGCATGACAAGACTGAAAGTTCAAAACAAGACTGCAGCAAGATAACGGAAACGCCGAAGTCACCACACTAACTTGTTGTGTAAGTTAAATTCATGTTGTATCAAATTTATTGCAAATTAATGGCAAACAAGTAATCAAAAATACTGCAAACTTACTGCAAAGTAGTATTCTTGCCACGCCCCACTATCTGTTTACAACTGTTTCACTATAAGTTTATATTCAAAGCGATATAATTAAGCGTACAAACTTAATACTGGAATCGGGCGTAAATTAAAACAGTGTCGCCATCTTGTGGATGGGGTGATAATCCACATACGCGGGCTTTTAGTGTGACGTCATATATTCCAGGATACCTACCATCTGCGTATATTTTGTAAATCTTCAGTCACTCATGGAACTGAATTTTGTTTGCCACATCTATTGCAAAATTATGGGCTAGCGAGAGGGGCGTCCAGACGCACTTAACATCACGTGGCTTTCTTCGCCTTGGCATAAACATTTCAGCTATTAATCAAGGTGAAAGAAACTTTAAAATTTTAGTGGTGTGAAGTAAGAAAACAGTTAGGCATCTTCCTGTAGTTTAACCCCTCCGCTAGGTGGCGTGTGACCTTGATTGATGTGACCTCGCTTTTAATCTTGCGCTTACCTCTCCCATTTAAGATAGGACGCTTACTTATACTGCTTTGGTTTAGCCCCCTCGGAGGGGGTCCACCAAAGCGTTATAAGTAAGCGAACAAACTTAATGCTGGAATCAGGCGTAAATTAACACAGTTGCGCCACCTTGTGGGAGGAGTGACAATTCACATACGCGGGCTTTTAGTGTGGCGCGTATTTTCTAAACGTTCAGTCTCTTATGGAAATGAATTTTGTTTGCCATATTTATTACAAAATAATGGCGTAGCGAGAGTGGCATCCGGACGCACTTAACGCCACGAAGTTTTCTTCGCGTTATGTGAAGTACTTCAGTTATTAATCAAGGTGAAAAAACTTTACAATTTTAGTGGTGTCAGTAAGAAAACAGTTATGTATCTACCTGTAGTTCACACTCCATCCGCTACGTGGCGCATGAACTTGATTCATGTGACCTAGCTTTTAATCTTGCGGTTACTTCTCTTATTTAAGACAGGACGCTTACTTATATCGCTTTGGGGGTCCACAGACCTCATCAGGTTTATTGATGCGAACACACCGTCAGAAGGTGCATGCATCGTTTTCATCACCATAAACAAGCTAAGGTAATATTTAAACACTTCAACAAGAGATTTTTTGATATTTGATAAGTGTAGCGTTAAGAAAAAGTGGTGCCAACCTAATAAAATTTCTGCGTATGTGCTGAATGTCTATTCTCTCAACAGATAATTTTCATTTGCTTTCGTCACTTTCGTTTAGACAGAATTAAAGGCAGACTTGCCATCAGTGTCACAACAAACTACTCATACAAGTGGGAATGGTATACCTTGCGGAAAATTTGCTGCGAATCTCTCAATTCAAATTTGTCACTGCAAGATAATGTTAGAAAAAATCAGACTTGCTGCTAATGTTCATGCTATCTGCGAAGACTGTTCTAAAAAAATAAGAAAAGAAATCTCGTTCAACAATCCAAAATATTCTGACATATACCCGAACTTATTTTTAAGCGTAAAACATATAAATGTAAAGCATGGCTATTAAAGGCATTTGAATGCCTATAAAAAGTGTGATCATAAAGCATCAAGTTTTACACCGTAAAAATAATGAAGTTAATTTTATATGTAAAAAGAAAAATGTCTATTTCTGCAGTGCTTGTAGATGTAGTAGTTTACTCTTGACAACATACACGCTCGTGTAGGAGTCGTTTATGTGGCATATTTTTCACTAAGAGAACAGTATACCTAGCAAACGCAATGAATGCGCGAAACTGGTGCTGAAATTGACAGCTCAACACGTTCGCTGCCATGAGCATAACCGGTGGCTCTCAAAATTTTTTCATTCTGTGCCGTAAGCATCATCCGAGGGTCTCAGGTAGCTTTTCTTATAACAGTAAGTAAGGGGCCTCGGTGGCCGAGCGGTTAGGACACCGCGCTGCCAGCCGCCAAGCATTGAGAGCGGCAGAGGTCTGCGAGTTCCACTCTCGCTGGCTCAATTGCACACTCTTTGTGGAGCTCCGGGATGTAATTTCTCTGTGTTGTAAATTTCATTGTGCTATCTCGTCCCTGTATATTGACGATGACTTATAAGCGGACCTAGATGTCAAGCACACAAGTCAGATGTATGTGTAAACAAATAGTAAGTAAAAATTGCTCAGAATCCGTGATTATTCACCAGTAAATTTTTATTGCAAATTTTGCCTTATTTAATCCGAGAATTTTTTTCGATTCAATTATGCAAAAATTTCTCTTTTCAAAAAGCGGTGATAAAAGATTAAAAATTCTGTAAACGATGCTCTTCCCGAAAGGGTTAAAAACACCTATTTTTTTTTTTTTTTTTAAGTTTGGCACCCTGGTGATCATTTTAACCCTTACCGGCGCGGAGTAATTCTGCTTATAAACTGATGAAATAATGGACTCTCACCGCAATTTATAAACGAATTTATTTGAAAATACGCACTTGCTTATTTTCATGTCCATTAAAATAGGAAAATTTTAGTTAAATATTCTTGGTGCCGATTGTCAGTTTTGGAATTAAAATTAGGTGTCCTTTTTTAAGGACACCTCGCCCATAAGGGTTAACACGTTCACGCCGGCGCCCATATTCATGTTTTTCGCTGTGAGACGGCACTTGAATTCATATTTCGCTTCATCTGGCGGTGCAGTACTGTCGCTTATTCAGACACTGCACAGTGGGTGATTTACCGATTCTAGCTGACCATAATTATTTTTGGCGTCAATATAGTCGCATCGCCATGAAATTGAGAAATGTTACTGATATTCACTATTGAATGTTAGGTATTGTAAAATGTAGCGTGTAGCAGTCATAATTCCGTTACAGGGACATTCAAAAGTATTTCATTACATTACGGTCTATGGGGAAAAATCGTTTGTTGTGGTTTTTAACGATGTTTCATAATTTCGAACAATTTGAAATTTATATACATATCTATGAGGTGCACTACAAGATGATTTCTATAGTATATGGTATGGGTAGTATTTATCGATCATTTACAGGGACACTAAAAAGAATTATGTTACTTTACGGTCTATGGAGAAAAATTGTTTGTGGTGTATTTTGTACCTGTTACACTTTTTCAAAAGTATTTAAATTTATATACATCTCCAAGGTGCTCTATAAGATGCTTACTATTGCATATGATGTGCCATTCATCTTTCGTATACTGGGGCATACAAAGTAAGTCAGTTATATTTTTCTCTGTATGAACAATAATTGATGGAAGTGCGTTTTAAGTTGTAGAAACACCTTTTTAAATTATAAAAATTGCATAATATTTAGTGTGCATAAATTCTATAAATCATATACAGGGCTGCACAAAACATCTGAAGTATATTCTCGCTTATTGCCAGAAATTGCTAACGAGGAATTTTCAACTGTGCTATGCGTTCACTAACTGTTCTAAATTTTAGCATATTGTGAATTATATGATAAATCTATAGTTCATAAACAGGTATGTACAAAATTTTCAGCTATTTTTTCGACTTTGGTTGAAATTGTGTTTTCATTGTGTGTCTAAGTAATAATTTATCTTATATGTTTTACAAATTATTACTTAGACATCGTTTTTCACGTTATTAAACTATGAAATTTTATTATATTAGGTTGAGCAAAAAGTTCTGGGAATTTTTTAATCTAATAGTTACCGTAATTTGTACCGTACTAGTGGTACAGTCATTCGGGGTAACTTTGATCCGCATTTTCTCTATTTTTATATGCCACACTCTTATTTGAAAGAATATTGTCGCAACTAGGGGCATAAAAGAGAAGAAATGATCCTAAATTATTGTTTGACTATCAAAAATAAAGGAATAATAAGGATAAAAGTAATAAAAAATGGATTTTTAGCCTCGTTCAAAGTTACCCAGCCATTTAGGGTAACTTTGCACCATATGATAAATTTTTATATAAAATAATTCATTATAAAAAATGTATTGTAGTCAGGACAACTTTAAACCCCAAAAAATGTTTTCAGATATGTAAAGACTGCGAATTTACATTTCCCAACATCACAAGATTTGTATAATTTATGATATTACAACAAATGTCAGGCATAAGAAAAGTGGAAGAAGAGAACCATGAACATTTAGAAATAAAAAAAGCCTGTTTATTGTTCATATAAAACATAAAAATGCAGTGAAAAACAATTTTCAATGTTTTAACTCAAAATATATATCCATAGTTACACTAATACACACTAATACTAGTATTATTCAAAGAAGAATAAAAAATGTCGAATGTGTGAAATGTCAAATTTGAGTAGCTCCTCCCCGAAAAACGCCTTTAAATGGATTTTATGTATTTTACACATATTTGTGAAAATATTTACATGGTATATCTAATGTTCATTTTCGGCATTTATATAAGATATACGTGCAAATATGAAAAATTTTTGACAGTAGCACCTATAATTATTAAATTATAAGCATCAGTATAACTTTGAGCCGGCTCAAAGTTACCCTGAAAATATGGTAAAATGTTAGTGCCTTCTTATTTTACATTTTATTAACTGTTAATAAATGAATAAGCACAAAATATTAACACATTTACAACATTTAGATAATAATATGTCTTATAAATGAGTATATTGTTACTTACTATGAAAATTTAATTGGATTACAACAACTTCAAAACAGCATTCAAAATTAACTTGAAAACAGTACTTTACAAAAATAGTTAGCTGATGCAATTAATTGCGCATAAAGTTGCTAATTTATTTTCTAAAATAAAGAGTAAAAATCCCAGTTTAGAACCTTGCCAACATAGCACAGTTCTGTAGTTTATTTAGTCTTTTAGAGTAAAAAATATTGAAAAATAGGAGGTGATGCAAAGTTAGACACCGTGGTTCAAAGTTACCCTGATTGACTGTGCATCTATAGTAGTTCAGGAATTTCAGCTACAAAATGCTTTCACAAATTTCCCAGAACTTTTTGCTTAACCTAGTAGTAGTCCGAACGCGTTGAAAAATGTTCCATAATCTGACTGACGCATGATTTTACGTTCTTCTTGATAATTTTAATGATACTTTCTTAACGCTATGGAAGCTAAAGTGGTAACACTATTTTTTTTATTATTATAACAAATCCTAAAATTTCTTTTTCTAAAATTTAAGGTATGAGGCAAACATTCGACAGCTTGAATGAAAACTGTTGTGTTGCATATTCTGTTGTATATTTATCTCTGCACAGAGGAACTTTATGTAAAGAAAGGGAATCATAAGATATCATGAGAAAATGCCTACATTATGTTTTGCATTGTATCAAATCTGAATTTAGAGAATTTGTTTGGATCAATTTTGTAACCACTCAAAATTTGCAACCAAGCAATATATTTTAAATCATTTTGTCCTGATACATCTACATACAACTGGCAATTTTTGTCCAGATTTGGTCATAAATTTAAACATTCCGCTCTTGGAAAACTTCAAGTGCACTTCATTGTAAGTTTCCTCGATAAACGAAATATTTTCAACCAAATTCACATTTTAGTTAAATTTGAAATCTTGTTGCCATTGCATAATGATACAAAAGTTTTTTTTATGTGACAAACTTACATTCTGCTGTCTTTGATAAAAAGAAAATGGTACTTGAACTAAAATGTCAAAAAAAAATTATTTAGAATTAATAAGCTAAAAACAGTTCTAAAATCTGAGGGGCCACATAGTGGCAGACAAATTAAATTGGAACGAAAAGGTAATAATCTAAACTATTTAATCATATCAAAAATTGAGCTTAATCGTGCTTTATCATATAACTTTTTCTATATTAAAACTGAAAAATTGTAAAAAAAAAATACAGAGTTTTTGCGACATTAAATATGAAATAACAGCTGATATGTGCAAATTTTATGCACATAAATCATAAATCAAATAAAATAAAGTCCATATTTTGTTTGGAAGCGTCCATAATCGAGCAGTATATTTTATTCCACTTCAAGTTACATATTAACGAACAATACTCAAATTGATTGATTCATTCCTAGCTAAGAAGCACTAACTTTGCACTAGTTTATGAACCATACAATTATATTTATATCAAAATCAATAGTGGGGTACAATGCCCTAACTATTGAGCTATAAAAGGCAAGAAATAAATTACGCTAGGATAAACTTTTAAAAATTGACTTTTGCCCAGCTAGAATCGGTAAATCACCCACCGTGCACTGTACGTAATGACCAGCCCCTCTCATATTTATTGAATTCAACTCAAATATAACAAGCAGAGTTGATTGTGAATGTCTGAATGTTCATAAGGAGTAAGCAAATTACTTAGAGACATGATTTTTTTTTACTACATATGTTCGAATTTAATATAAGATGTCTTACAATCTAAAGAAATGTGGATAACATGTTATAAATGCATTTCTGTAAGGTAGAAGGCACGCCCTTAGTCAGTCATATTTTTTGAATGAAAAGGAGAATTCTCGTTTCCCGTCGTGAATGTATAAAGTTTATAATAATGAATTGTTTTTACTACTGAATTTTCGAATATTCAAATGTGATCCACCTGTAGTGCACGCCGTCTATAGCATAGTCGAGTGTGACCCACCAGTGTACAAGCCTTCTGTGTAACAGTCGAGTGTGACCCACCGGTGATGCACGCCGCCTGATGCAACAGTCAAGCGTGACCCACTGGTGATGCACGCCCGCTTGATGTTTTTTTATTCAGAATTTTAGAGTTTTCACCAGAAAATTTAAAAAACAAATTTTCGTTTATTTTATTCACTATATTATTATAATAACTATAAATAATTATTCAAACTTTTAAATTTAGAATTTCTTAAAAATGGTTTATAAATGACGCATAAATGCTTTAGGCAGCCTGTTTAGTGTTAATAGCATTTTGACAATTCAAATAATTTCTCATTTTTTAAAGACACCAATAAAATATTACAGAAACTACAAGTTTTCGTTCAAAATAATGCAAGTTATTTAAATAATATATACAAAGAAATTTTGCTTAATCTTTTGCTTTTAAATTTTGCTTTTATTAATCTAGCTATGTATTAAATTTGACAATTGCAAACAATTTTTATTATTTTTGGAGATTTGTTATTATTTTTTTAACACGTTCACGCCGGGACGTTGGGTCACACTCGATTGTCTCAGAGTTGTCAAGTCTCCGACTTTTTGCACACCACCATTATTTTAGAGAAAAATTTGTTCCTTTAAATCGCCCAATTGTTCTAATTAAATCAAACAATTCTAATTAGATCTGTATTAAAATACTGGTATCCAAAACAGCCGGATACTTTGCAGCTCTGAGACAGTCGAGTGTGACCCACCGCGCCGGCGTGAACGTGTTAAGCAACAGAATACGTTTTATTTTCGTTTATGAAAAAAGCTCTTTTACTAAAAATCATAGGCCGTACTGATTTTGGAAAAGGTTTCTTAATTTAAACATTTGGATTTTAGTTATAAAAAAATTCATTTTTCTTTTTTTGTCTATACGTAAGTAGAAAATATTTATTTCTGGAAATTTTTCAACTTCCGTTCTTTGATCAATTTACATACTTTAGGGATGTCTTGAATACAATTGGTTTAATGATTTTTGGCTTTGATTACTTAAAAATGGACTCTGATTTGCTATACATTTTACGATGAACATTATAGCTATATGAATTTCTACAGCACAGAAAATTTCAAACTTTATCACATAAATTTAAAAAACTGCATTGTATTTCCATATTTATAATTTTTTGTCAGAGCGCTATAAAATTTATATTTTATAATTATGATCACTTCAAAGATTCCTACACTTCCACCAAGAAAGAAATATGATTTATAATATTAAAATAGCCCCCCTTAAATGCGCGATTTTTCATTTTGCTTCGAAAAAATATATATGATTCTTATATATGAAAGGTTTATTACACAGGAAAAATAATGAAAAAAATCAGAGATATCTTTTTTTTATATAATACGTCAATATTTTCTTCTGATGCATATCTGCAATACAAGTAAAAACTACTGACGTGTGACTGTTTTACGCTAAAATTTTGCAAATTAGTAAATATTTTAATAAGTATGTCTCCAAATACCTTATTTTATATAATTATTTATTTTATAAAACTTAACATTTATCCCTTTAATTCCCGTGATAGAATACATTCTAGAATTTAGGTAGTTCAGAGAATCCGACTTTACACCAGAAAGTTTCAATGGATAATTTCGCTTTACCTTAATTTCCCGCGTATACGCCGCAGCTCAGATAATTCGGTTTCCTACCAGAATTTGTTTTAAATAATATGCGACTTGCTTTTGCTTAGCATTTGTTCTACTTCATCTTATAAATCAGATTTCCGGTATGAAAAAGACTTAACAAAGATTACTTAGGAAATTACGGTATTTAAATACGGAATGTCTGTTATTAATTAAAACAAACATTGCTATTTTAATTTTCTGGTGTGGATTTGGTATATACTAATAAAAAAATCTATTAAATTCAAAACACTGTTGTTTGCATGTATGCAAAGCTGAGCACTAAAGGGTTAAAGGAGCGGGTTTAACTATTTGTAAACTATTCCAGTCTTACACCGTAAAAATAATAGTATCTTTAATAAATAAATCTTTACATGTATAAATGAAACATTCCTTTTCTGTTATGGTCTTAAAGACAAACATTTCTTTCTTGTTATAGCGCTCGTACAAATAGCAGTCGGCGATTACACCTGATAAAGAAAGCACTGCTGAATTGCTTATCGCATATCTTACAACGGACATCGAACGACCCCAGCGTCGCAAAACTACCCACATTTTTAATTGTTAAGCCATCATGGTACACGAATGGCTATCTTGATTCAAGAGCTTTTGCGATGACGATGTAGACGGGTTGTTCAATGCTGACAGCATACGGAATGATATCTAATAATAGTAAGATTTTCATCTAAAGTGTATGGATTTTTAATAAGACATTCATTAGCAATGTGCGTACATTCCTTAGAATGTCCAAGGAGTCTGGAAAAAGAACTCCTACGTCGCGAAGAAGGTTGGCTACCGCAAGGATAATGTAAATATACCATGTGGTTAAAATGTGTAATGCAAGTTAGACAACGTTACAAGTGACAGTGGCACCAATTAACTGATTAACTAAGGCAGATTAATTTTGTTTAACCCTTTCAGGGGCGGTGGTATGTTTATGAAAGCACTTAATTTTAATTCCAAAACTACACATTGACACCAAAATTTTGGTTAAAAGAATTCAGTTTATTACGCATGTGAAACACAGATTTTTCTTATTTACAAATAAATTATTTTGTAAAATTCCAGTGACAGTCATTCATTTCAACTTTTTAGCAATGGAAGTGCTTTGTCCCTGAAATCGATAAAGAATGTTGAAATTGTTTATTGCCACCCGAATTTATTAAAAAATTGCTTTGAAAGTAATTAAATGCTTTTCGTCACTTTTATTAAAAAAGTAAAATTTTATCTACATTTATTGGTGCGAATTTGGCATACAGGGATTAATATTAAGTGGGAAGTATACTTCCGCTATCTTAGAAAGGATTAAAAAAATAAAGCTTTGGTTGCAGAAAATGACGGTAAATAATTTGAGTTAGAATGATTTCGATCGAAGGTATATTTGGCGATTTATCATATTCGGCTGCCTAACAATAAAATACAAAAAACTGCTTTATGCGATTTTGTTTCGGCAAAAATCTTTTATTTCCGGAATTAATGAATTGGCGTACTGATTTAGCAGATTTTTCTTTAACGCAAATTTTTGCCTTACTTCATCTAAGGAAATATAACAAATCCTATGGAAAACAAAGTGTTTATGAAATCTTCTATAAGAATATTAAAACATGTATAATAATCACTTACAAACAGATTAAGTTAAATAATGCTATATGTAATAAATAATGCTATAAAAAGTAATAGAATATCTTAATTAAGATTGACGATCGTTTCATCGCACAAACGGCGACATTTTCAAAATCATTCACGAAGAAAATATTTTCACATAATTTAAAAACAATAAAAATAGTAAACAATGTCACGAGACATGATGCATAATGAAAAACATTGGAAAGATAAAATTAAATTAAAATTAGATTAGCTATTTGCGAGCGTGGATTAATTTTCAAAACAATAACATGGTAAACAATGTCACGAGACAACTTGCATAATGAAAAGCATTGCAAAATATAAAATAAAAATAAAATTATCTTAGCTATTTGCGAGCGTGAATTAATTTTTACTATTGTTACTAAAATTACATAGCATCTCTTTCCAAATTTTAGGTAATTCAATGGACACTGAATCATTGCAAATATTCTTGTTGCGTAAAAATATCTCCTATTGATTCTCCGATTATGGATGGTAAATAAAATCTTGATGTATAAATTAACTTGCTATTTTTAAATCGATCTGTAAAGATTCTTCACTGTATAATCTGGCCAAAGCTGTGGTTCTTCTGTTGTATTTGATGTCTGCTATATGTTCTTTGATTCTAGTTTTAAGTTTTCTAGTTGTCATACCTATATAAAACTGCTTGGTTCCATCTTCTTTGGTGAAAGGTATCTCGTATACTCCTGATAACTGGTTTGACTCAATTGGATCTATTTTCTTGCATTCTATATTTCTGAATTTCATAGAAGATTTTGCGACTAGGGAGATATTGTATTTATTGAGTTTGTATTTCAGACGTTCGATTATAATAATCGATAATAATAATTTTTGTGTGTTATTATTAACATAGTAGTATATAACTCCCGTCAAAAATGACGGAATGTTGATTTGCATTCCATTTTCATAAGATTTCATATAAAAAAACAGAATGAAGATTTTATCATTTAGGGGTTTGTATTCCAGAAAAATACATTTAAAAAAAGACAAATGATTTCTACAAATACAAATGATGAGGATATTACTATTTTTTTTTTTAAACTCAATATTCAATTTCTGAAATAATTCAACAATTGGACAAAACAAACAGCAGTATTTATTGCAACAATATTAATGATTAGCAAAGTGAAACACAATTTATGAAGATTTCACAAAATATTAAAATTAAATATTCAATGTATTCAAGGTTTTTTTTTAATACATAGTTTTTATAAAAATGTATGTATCTCAGTAATGAATGGCTCAAAAACCCGCTTTCTATTTGGAGTGGATTAACGCAGCGGTTTTGCTCATCGATTAATGAAGCTTTATATTTTTTGTTTCGAAATATGGATTTGGCGCCATCTACCTACAGTTGATATAAACGAATGAAATTTTTGTTAAAATTGCAATTTTTGCAGGACGCATTGATTTAATTTAAAATCGATTTTTAAAAACTTCAGTTATGTAACTTTAAAAATTTATTCCGTATAAATAAAAAACAAAATTATTATTTTTTTTATTACTTCGTAAAAGTTTAATTTTTAATTTATCAATTTTTAAAAGCTTAGCTTATATCAAATTGAAATTTGCTTGCATTGTAAATAAAATATATATTTTTACTTTATTCTATCTTTACAAGAAGAAAGTACTGAATTCGTGAAAATTTTCAACTTTCGGTTTTCGACGAATTTACACGTTTTAGGGGTCAGAGATTCCGAAAAACATGTTTTTACAAAATATCTGTCTGTGAGCCTGTGACTCTGTCTGTATGCATGTGACACAAATTTTGTAGGCGCTCTATCTCAAGAACTAATGCACGGGATTTAATAAAAAATTATATTCAGTTAGTCCCTGATATAAATTGGTGCTGATTAGTTTTTGGAGTAAATCGCTCAGCAGGTGGCGATGCTACGCAGCATATTTCACGATTTACACAATAGCTCAATCTCCAGAACTAATGCACGGATTTTCATCAAACTTCCGATTCAGTTAGTCTTTGACATGAATTGGCGTTTTGTACATTTTGGTGTAAATCGCTCAACAGGTGGCGCTGCTATTCTGCATTTTTTGTGATTTCCGCAATAGCTCTATCTCAAGAACTAATGCTTCTATTTTCAACAAATTTCAGATTCAGGTATACCTTGATATCAATTAGTGCTGTTTAAGTTTTGGTGTAAATCGCTCAACAGTTGGCGCTGCTATGCTACATTTTACAGAATTTCCGCTATAGCTCTATCTCAAGAACTAATGCATGAATTTTCATTAAACTTCAAATTCAGATATAGTTTGATACGAATTGGTACTAAATTGGTGTAATTTCTTAAACTATTTAAGGGATTTAATTGACGTGATTTATATAGAAGAAAGTTTTGTGATGGCCACAACATACTAGTTTATCAAATGTAATTAAAATGTAAGGACTATACAATACCGTGTACTACATATAATAAATACATCAATGCAGATAAAATTTCGATTTTTGACATAATAGTAACATTTGAGCATAACTTTAGAGTGAAAACAAAATTGTAATTTAATAAGAGGATGTGAAAAAATAATTTTTTCTTACTAATGCAATCATGATAACATCTTATGTTTCAATTACACCTGAAAAAGAAAAAAAAAGAAACAAAAATTATTTATAATTTAAACAATTTTTTAAAAAATAAGCGGATAAACGTTAACCTTTTAAAAATTAATAAAACTAAATTTAAATTCTATCAAAGAAATCTTAATACTAAATATATTCATTTTATTTTTATTGAATGCAAGTTTAAAGTTATATAACTTAAAAGTTTAAAAAATGATCTCGAATTACATCATTATGTCCTGAATTTTTTTGTAATAAAAAACTATAATTTCAATTAAAAGTTTCTTCATTTATATTAATTGCTGTTAGATGGCGCCAAAACAATGTGGAAATAAAGCATAGTCGACACATGGAACCGCTGTCTTCTTTATTTCACAAAAACATGAGTCGGTGTGTGAAAGGGAAAAACGCATTTCAAAATATTTAAAGACTTTAATATGCTTTTACGAATATTTTAAAAACGAAATAAGGTGTTAGATGGCAATTATGAGATTGATGAATTGCTTAAAGAGTCGTTCATTTGTTTCTACATTTGAAATTTGTGCTTCTGAATGGCAAATGTATTTGTTTGTTTATATCGGCAATCTGTTGTTGGTAGCAGGTTATTTTTAATTTAGAACTTAAAATACAATAATTGTATAGTTTTTGAAGGTTTTAAAGAAAATGAAGAAGAATACATGTGAAACACCGTAGGTTACTATAAGTCGAACAATTGCCTTATTTACGGCATCGGAATGCATAAGCCTATCATGGCCGCGTTTTTTTTTTTTTTTTTGGGGGGAATCCACTTGCATGGCATGAGCGCGACCCTCTATCTTATTATATGAATAGATTTTAAATTATGATGATGAAAAACATTTTAGTTCAGCATTTTATCCTATTATGAGAGTAGCTTATATAAAAATCACTAATGGCTATTTCTATGAGTACTTCTATAGCTGCCAACATCTTACGCTCCATTGTACCATAAAAACTTTATAGTAAATTCTACTTTCTTAAGTCGCTGTAATCTGCCGTTTAAATAAGGCAAAAATTTCTGTTAAATTTTTGTGGTACAAAAAAGCGGAAGAGGTGGCAGCTAAGAGTACTTGTAGTGTAAGTCAAACTCTACGATTTTTGGCTACCAGTATTTTAGAACGGAAAAATGTGACTTATTTTATGGGAGATATCTCATTAATGGAATAAGGCCAAGCAAACTTTACGAAAATAATGGAGGCCAACAAGCATAGCAGTTATCAGCTATGTGACTTACACTACAAAAACCCATAGAACTAGCCTAATATAACTTAAGTTAGAATTAAAAATGTTTTTATTTGTACAATATTTCAATTCCTAAAATTTGCCTTGTGTAGGTGTATTCAATAACAAAAGTTTACTCTGTATTTAATAGTAATGGCTTCAAGCGCTTCATTGAAAATATTTATATTCGTAACTTTTAAGTTTCGCTCTGTCTGGGTGTCTGTCTGTTTGCGTTGGCTAGCCAAATCTATGAAATATGATGAAACAATTTTTACAAAATATAATTGTGAAAATTTCGACGAAACGGTAAAAACCTGAGTGTTTCGTCGCGTTGTCACCCAACCAGCACGCAATTTTAGAGGTACCCACAAACAAAAAATATATTCTTAAACCTGAAATATTCTTCTAATTGAGGGTGTAATCGGTTTTGAAAAATATGAATTTTAACCTTTTCAAATATACCCACAAACGCAAGTGACTTCGCGCCTCATGTAGACGATTTTTTCCTACACTAAAAATAACAAAACGTCCGTATTTTTAGACAACATTTTTAGAGCATCTCAATAGACCAGATTTACATCACTTACAAAAATTTTGAAACGTTTGGAAAATAGAAATATTTTTTACAAAATAAAATGTGTAAAACTTTTGACGAAATCGGTAAAAACTTGAGTGTTTCGTCGCGGTTTCACCCAACCAGCACGCAATTTTAGAGGTGCCCACAAAAAATATATATATATTCTTAAACCTGAAATCTTCTTCTAATTGATGGTCTAATCGATTTTGAAAAACATAATATTGAACCCTCTCAAATAGGCCCACAAACGCAGGTGACTTCCTGCATCACGGAGACGCTAAAAGTTACAAAACGTCCGTATTTTAACACAATCTGTTTAGAGCATCTCAATAGACCAGATTTACATCACCTACAAAAATTTTGAAAGGTTCGAACGGGTAGAGATATTTTTTTACAAAATAAAATGTGTGAAAATGTCGACTAAATCAGTAAAAACCTGAGTGCTTCTACGGGGTTTTGCTCGCTTTCTGTCCGCAGACTACAAAAATAAAATTACACACACAAAAAAAATACTAAACAGTATCTACATTCAATTCAATATTTTTTCGTGATTTTTGAATTTAAAAATATAAAATCAACAAAATGGAGTTAAGAATATAAAATCATACAAATTCTACGTTCATTTAAAGGGCAATCAATAAACAAATTGCATCTAAACAAAAACTTTGTATTACGATACGCGATTACGAAATATTTTCTCATAATCGCGCATTTCTAAACATTTCTAATTATTTCCATAATATACCGCATAGTGACATTTTTCAAAGCAAAGTATCTCACTTTTGTTATCACTCATGTTTTTAAATATTTCTTACTTTGACGCAAAAGGTTCTGAAGAAATCGAAAGTTTTTGACATTTTTCTAGAATAGCACCAAGTTTACGAAAAATTCTATTGGAAGTTTGTGGTACAATTAAGTACCATGTGATTTTTTTTTCTTTGTCAAGGAATCACTTTTTTACCCGAAAATTTTCAATTCTCGAGCAAATATTTGCAATATAATCGGTCCTTTGATTTTGTCGAAGGATATAACTCTTTTAAAAAGGCATCTTTTAGTCAATAAAATCACTGAACAGACCCAAAGAAATAATCAAAACAATGAATTTTTTTAAATATTCATTTATTTAATAAATTATTCATTATTTACATGTACTTTTAACAATACAAGCTTCAGTGTATCGTCATATGGTTTTGAAAAGTCTCGCGCTTGTCTTGCTAGGGTTCTCTTTTTTTGAGGGGGGGGGAGGGGGGACAGGGGAATAATTGCGCTATCATTAAACCTCTAAGTAAAATAAATATTTTTTTTTTATTTTTATTTTGTAAAATTATATTTAATGTTAACAAGTATCTAGTTTAAATCGCCTGTAAAAATGTAAAATATGTAAGATTCACACCATAAAAATTATAAGAAGTATTTTATTTATAAACAAAAACTGATTGCAACACACGTTATCTTAAAGGCTTTATCAGCTTTTTCAAGTACGCATGTGCGATCGTGAAAGAGTCGCTCATGTGATATATTTTAAAATAAGAATTAAGAGAGATCATTTCTACCGCAGGTAATTCGACAATTTTTTTACAAAATTAATGAGTTCTTGACTGCATAAAGCACGGTAACCAGTTCGGCCTCCTTTTTTTATTAAGAAATTTGTAAATCATATTGGAAATTCATTCCGAAAGAAGAAGCTATCCTTTACCAGAATTTCTACGGATGATTGCTTTTCCACTTATACCGTTTTGAAAACCTGTTTTCTGTAAATACAATTTCACTGTATGTATTTCCATCAATATCTTTTTTAACCCTCTGTCTACCAGAAGGGTCCAATGGACCCGACATGTACATTCAAAATATTTATTCAAACCAGAAATTTCTTCAAAACAAACTAAATTTATAAATCAGACAATAATAAGTTAAATAAACAAATTAAATAGTTTTAAGTAAAAATTCTGGTGTAGAATGTTTTTATAAAACTTGAGTAAAATTTTCGGTAGTTCTAGGGTTAAGGAAACTTATGTAATCGCGATTACATACAGCGAAATTTTCTTTATAGAAATACCGGTATTCGAAAGGAAGAAAAGAACCACCCGTATATTAAAGCAATGTGTAAATTGCTGTAGTTAGCGATTTTTTCGACGGAGACTGTATTCATTTTAATGAGAGTTCATGGTCAAATAAAAAAAAATCTCTAACTACAACAGTTTACACAATGCTTTAATTAGATAAGCCATAGAAATTACAATATTAAAGGAAGAAAAACTATGCAATGAAATGTCTTACCCAATTATTGACAATAGATAGCGCCAGATTATAGATGAGCAAGTAGGGAAAAAGAGATAAAAGTGAAAAAAATCTCGGCCAGATTGATAGAATTCGTTTCATTCAGAAATTAAGATGCCTCAGAGGAGGTGAAAACGTTTTTCTAAGAAAAAGGGAAGCGGAGTACTGCCTGATGTAATGAACAATCAAGGTAGAATGTAAATTTCCTTGAATATTTTGTAATTTTAAAGGACACAGACGATTTTTTTAAGATGAACATTAGAGTTTTTTTAGAGTTAGAAACATTAATAGATTTCTTTTTTTCAGTACGAAAATACTACTTTTGCAGCTAAAATGTAAACGAAATTTTTTAGAAAGCAGTTGAAACTGTATTTTATTTAATGAATTAAAACATTTTTTAAAACCTCTTAACTGTTTTGCCTGAGTGCCGCTCGGACAAAAATAATTTGCTATCTTCGATACTAAAAGCTTTTGGATATCACTTAAATTTAATTGTAATATTTGGTTTCTTAAATGGTATATCTTTTTTGATTGTACAAGACCAAATATTTTAGGGAAAAAAAAGTAGTACCGCTTCCTTATTTTTAATTTATTGTGTAGAAAAAAGAAACAGCTAAAGGGTTAATAACTATAGTAAGACTCTTTAACCCTTTGGCGGGCGGTGTCCACAAAAAACAGACACCTAATTTTAAGAGTACTGGCACCAAGAATATTTAATTAAAATTTTCGTTTTATAAATAACGGTAAAATATGCTCCATGCCTGGAAGGGTTAACAGGTATCAAGAAACACATACATGTATGAAAAACCACATTTATTTAGAGCAATAATACCTGATTTAAATCGGAAAATATATAAATGTATAGTATAATACAGATATTAAGCTAAAACCTTTGGTTTCTATATATTTGAATAAAAAATCCGTTGAAGGTTTCAGAAATTAGAAGATTTAAATTAAACACGTTGTTATGTAATGATATTCTGAAATTATGGTGAGCTGCTTATTCTGGTAAACTTTTAGATAATAAAATACATTCCTTCAAGGGGGCTTCTGCCCCTTCCCCCCCCCCCCCCTCTGAACACCATGTAGTCTCGTTAAATTTACGTTTGTAATTTCCTGTTGATTGCGCTAATGGTCATCATATGTCTTGGATTTCTTTTTAAAGTGAGATTTTATTAGGTTAAGCAACAGTTTGGGAAAGCATTTTCTGTTAACCAAATATCCAGATAGCTCTATTTACTTACCTGCTAACCTCAAAAACCTTCATCTGATGGATAAGGAACTTATGGAAATCTAAACTGAGTCACCTAACAGAGAAATCCAATGTTTTTACCATTTTTGTTTCCGAAAAAAAGTTTCGACTGTCATTCTATAACATTTTTATCTAAGATTATCTAAATACATCGCAGTCTACTGGATAGCATTAGCTTATTAAATGCACCCTAAAATAGACGTATTTGGCATGGAACTATGAATAATTAGGAACTGACATATCCTTAACATAGTGAAGCTTCAACTGTAACAGCTTTCGCATGGGTTGATTACCACCGGGGCTAACTTTCACCAGTAAATTTAAATATAAATCTTCTCCTTATTAAAACGCCTTATTAATGCAAAGTTTTAGTCATAAATTATGGCAAAAACATATATTTACTTTTTTCTGGTAGAAGTTTAATTCGGCGAAATTCATACCCTACGTTTCTGCCATATTGTGACAACCGAAAAAGCCCCCTGTCAGTGTCATTGATAAAGATCATAATATCTGGGCAAACTGCCACCAGTAAAAAAATAAAAAAAAAAAATAAAAAAAAAAAAATAAAAAAAAAACAGAAATTTTTACCACATTTGTGAGCATGAATAAAGCGCTTAAATAAGACGAAATTTTCTATCCATATTTACTGGTGGGAGTTTGTCCCGGCGGTTATCAGAAACTGTTTATCCTATTAAAAAAAAAAAAGCCGGCATCTTGTGACGACCTCCTCAGTTACTTCACTCGCAACTGGTATACAATACACTATATGTCTCCTCCTCTTTATACATAACTCCATTGTATTTGGATACTTTTAAACCTAGTGGGTGATCATCCCTTATCAATATTCATCATCCTGCCCACTACCAATGAATAAGTAGCAAACGTGATTTCGCGCTGTGAAGTGTTTTTTGGGATAGTCTTAGTAGTTTTTGGGATCCATATTCAATTTAAAACCGTAATGTAACTAATATCGTTCTCATTTGACGCAATCCAATGTTGCTGATCAAATTACGAAAGATAACAAAATTTATTTCCCTCAGCAAGACTTTCTGCTTAATCATTTGTATTAGGGATTATTTGAATAATTTATTTCTGGAATACCAGTAAACCACGCGGCTTTCATAGCGCAATAGTTGAAATATGCCAAGTGGTATTTGTGTGCCTATTTTTATTAGAAGAAGTTATACTGGAACAAAAATTCAAAAAATACTAATTAGACCACGGTCTGACTGAACTTCATTATTACAATGCATTAGGTAGGCGACGCTATTTTTATATTCTGCTAACACCACTATTTTTAAAAAATAAATTTTGTCTTATACTTCCTTTGTTGATTTTGTCAAAGCGTGCGTAAAAAATTTAACAAAATTTATTTCCCTCAGCAAGACTTTCTGCTGAATCTTTTGTATTTAGGATTATTTGAATAATGTATTTATAGAATACCAGCAAACCACGCGACTTTACTAGCGTAATAGTTGAAATATGCCAAGTAGTATTTGTGTGCCTATATTTGTTAGAAGAAATTATACTGGTCCAAAAAATCAAGAAATACTAATTAGGCCACAACCTGACTGGGCTTCATTATTACAATGCATTAGGCAGGCGACAATTTTAATATTCTGCTCACACCAATATTTTTAAAAAATACATTTCGTATTGTGTTTCCCTTGTAAGCGTTGTCAATGCGGATGTAAAAGATTTAACAAAATTTATTTCCTCTCAGTGAAACTTTCTGCTTAATCTTTTATATTTGGTATTATATTACAATAGAACCTCCTTTACCCGGAACTCTTTTAACCGAAACTCTCGGTTAATCAAAATCCATTTTGAAAGCTTTTTTTTCTTTATTGTCATATTCCTTGTGGGCAAAATCCACTTTGAAAGCTTTTTTTTTTGTAACTACCATATTCCTTGCGTGCAAGCATTCTTTTCCGAACTACGTGTACATATAAATATTTTCGATTTCCTTCCTTAGAATTCCTTTAAATTTAACTTGAGCTCCCGTAAGCTGCGGAGTGAACGAAAAAACGAACAAATTAGTAATTCTGAAGCTTTTAAATGTTTCACTAAAGGTTTGGCATGGCTGGAGCAGCAGAAAGACTGTGATACTGGTGAAATAATAATACTAAAAAACTCCTTGATAGAGCTTCAAAGCAAAATCAATCGAAACTGCGACAAACAAAACATTTTTTCAAACCCTTGTGATATATGTAAAAGGTACTTAATTTCAAAATTAAAACTCAGGTCATTTATTCTTGTTTCTATTTTGCTGTTGCTTTATTTTTATTTACACTTGTTATCATAATAAGAAATAGTACATATATATTTCTCCTTAATCTTAAAATAGAAGCATTCTCGATTATCCGAAAATTTCGATTTTCCAAAAGAGGTTCGGTCCCAATTAATTCGGACAATCGAGGTTCCACTGCATTTGAATAATTTATTTATAGAATGCCAACAAACCACGCGGCTTTGCTAGCGTAATAGTTTAAATATGCCAAGTGGTATTTGTGTGCCTATTTTTGTAAGAAGAAATTATACTGGTCCAAAAACTCAAAAAATACTAATTAGGCCACAGTCTGACTGAACATCATTATTACAATGCATTAGACAGACGACAATTTTTATATTCTGCTCACACTACTATTTAAAAAAATACATTTTGTATTATGTTTCCCTTCCAAATGTTGTCAAAGAGTATGTAAAAGATTTTTGGTTTGAAAAAGTGGTGCGGAATAGAATTAAAACATGGTCGCCTGTGGAAGCCCTGGGATTTAGAATGTATTTTGAAGCTTTTATGCTCATTTAGTTTTCATTTGAAGTTTTGAATTTTTTAGAAACACACGCAGCATTTACAGCACGCATGCAACAGCACGCATTTACATCTTAAAACATACATCATAAAATGTAGCCTATTTTGGAACAGTTAACGTCACCATCAATTTGACTACATTAGTGTTGAAATCGGTTTGGTATTTCCTCAGATTCCTTAGAAATCGTAATTTAAAAAGTTTTTAAAAGGCTTTTCGCTCACTTTACCAATTTATATTTTTAATCTTTTTGAAATTGTTTTTAGAGAGCATCTATATCTCATAAGTATCTATCATGCGAAATTTTAAGTTTCTATCTTTATCAAATCTATAGAGATCGAAATTGAGATAATTTTTAGAAGAGTTTTCGCTTATTCCACCCTTTTAAATTTCGATTTTTTTATATGCTTTTTGAGAATATTCAAATCTTATAAGTAACTACAATACCAAATTTCAAGTTTCTATCTTTAAAAGTTCGATAAAAATCGAAATTTAGAAAATATTTAGAACGTTTTTCCCTCATTTCACCTTTTTAAATTTGGATTTTTTCAAAACAGTTCTTAAAGAGCATGTACATCTTATGAGTAACTAATATGTCAAATTTCAAAATTCTAGTCTCTTCAATGTCACGAAAATCGCTATTTTAGAATTTTTTCGCTCATGCACCTCACTTTTGGTTGCAGCACCGGCATAAAATATATCCCATGTTAGAGCACGGACTGTCACCATCAAATTGCAACCATTTGTTTTGGAATTGGTTTGACATTTCCTGAGATTCCACAGAAGTCCTAATTTAGAAAGTTTTTAAAACGGTTTTCAGCCGTTTAAAATTTCGACATTTTTTCTAACAATTCTTATCATTTAAACGTTATAAATATCTACCACGCAATATTTGAAGCTTCAGTCTTTAAAAATAGCATAGAAATTACAGTAGTCGTACGGTACCAGTCTTCGGTATCTTCTTATAGAAAATCTCTTCTTAAATGAAGTGAAATTCCTTACGTTTAACTTAAATTTTATTTCCTATTTAAAAAACTGAAAATTGTGCATATTTACTTTCGAAATCTGTTTGGTATTTCCTGATATTGCATAGAAGTCGTAATTTAGAACGCTTTTCGCGCATTTTTACCCCTTTTAAATATTAAATTTTTTCCGACTGTTCATGGAGAGCATTTACATCATATAAGCAAATACCATACCAAATTTCAAGTTTCTGGGCCTTTCAGTAACACAAAAATCACAATTTTTAGAACGTTTTTCACTCCTGCAAGACTTGAAGGTTGTGCCACCGACATAAAATATAGCCTCTTTTAGAACAGGTACTATCACCATCAATTTGCTACCATAACTGTTGAAATCGATTCTGTAGTTCCTGAGATTACCCCATCCAAACAAACAAGCAAATGTTATTTCTTTATAACGTTAACATAAATGAAAGACAGTGGCTAAGTAACTCATAAAAGAAAAAGAAAAAAAATGAAATATCTATCATTTGAAATAATTAAATTAAAAAAACAAAATTATTTATATTAATGAACGCGTGTATAAAATTCCGCAAAAAGTTATACACGTAATTCTATAGTAACCATCTTCTTGTGCACCACAGTAACATATATAAATTGCATTATGTTTAAAATATTCCATCACTATTATAATACACCGCAAAGGATTTTCCCCTATAGACATAATGTAACGGAATTCTTTTGAATGGCTAAGTAAATAAACTATTAATGCTACACACTTTATATTCAATACCGAACATGCCATCGTAAACATCATTAACATATATCAAATGCATAAAAGTCCGAGTATATTTATGCGAGTTAGAGCGTGGACAGACAAGCCGAAATCATAAACAATTTTCAACTATATTCAAAAGTGTTAAAAAGTATCTGATCCTTTCTCTCAGGGCGAATCAAGTCGAAATTGTACGTCAAACGAGGCAAATGAGGTGTGTTCGTACTATATCTAGTTTTATACATATTCAGAACTTGGTGCAACAGCTGCTGCACTCTTACGCAAAAATACATGAATACAAAATTTATTACGATTATCTGTATTAAACCCTTACGTGCCGAGAAAAACTTACGAGATTCACTCCCCAGTGCCACGGTTAGAACTTAGTGGCCTTACAAAATGGGGCGCGGCTTAAGAGCATGAGAACTCTGTAACGAAACTGTATGGCTAAAGCTACGAAACTGAGGTAGCGACATCAAAATAGCAATGCGATAGAAAGGCGAAAAGTGAACGGCAAACCAAACAATATTTTCTCTAAAATAATAGTGGTGTACATAAAGGGCTTAGCCTTGTCAAATATGGAAACAAATTCGCTTGTATTTTCACGTCACTAGCTCAGTGCGATAGCCTTTATGAAGGTAGTTCCTTCTACCCCTTCTGCTCTGAAATAGGTCAGTCTTTCAAAAACACCTTCAAAGTCTTCTTTCTTTTTTCTTTTTCTTTTTTTTAATTCCAAAGCCGTGGGCGTGGTTTTACTGGTACAGCGCAGTATAAAGGACAATATTTTGGACTGACGTATATATACGTCAGTGGCACTTAAGGGGTTAAATTCAGTTATACGGAAATAATATGACTTCATCTTAAATAGTACATCATCACCATTGGCAACCTAGAATCTTTACCTATCATGGGACATCATTGAATTCATTACATATAATAGAAATTAATAGAATAAAGAAAACTCTTATCAATATCTTTTTAAGTTTTGATTTGATTTTCATAAAATTTGAAATAACTCGAAAAAAATTATAGAAAGATTATATACACTAAATTTCAAACCATTCGGTTGGATAGTTTTTGCGCTGTTATATGCGGACAGACTGGCGTACCAGACGATGCCTGTGGGTGCTACATATTTATATAATTACGAATGCACCTAAAAAAGATAATTTTGGAAAAATATTAAAAATTGGACTCACTAAATAATTTTTGTCGCCGGTTACTCATTTTTAGTTTTCGCCTGCTTTTCCCTTTTTCCCGAAACATTTCCTTCTACAAACATGTTAGACGGAATGTAAAAGAAAACCTATAAATAGTTTCTAATGCTATACGACTAATAATTTTCACCTATGTCGTGGAAATTCGTCATTTCGATATGCTGTGTATGGTCAATTAATGATAGTTTATATTAAGAATATCTAACAGAATTTTCCATCAGTAATTTTCGCTCTATTTAATCACAGATAAATTTAGTAATGATTACTACTGAAAACTTCTGGTAAATCCATGGAATAAAAAACCTCACTAATTCAAAGGCGTGTATACTCGCCAGCGGTCAACAGTGTGTTAACGGATCAAAAAATTAAAGAACGTGGGAAATATAATGTGATTTTTAGATCCGAATTAGTGACGAGTATACTTGTCGTCGTTTAACTGAAATGCTACCGGGTCAGAAAAACAAAGAGCGTGTGTAAATAAGCTTTCATTTTTAGCCACACATTAGCGTTAGCGACTAATATTCTCTTCACCGGTCAACAAAGATGTTAAAAAGCCAAAATATAAATTAAAGACTGCGGGTAAACAAGCTTTCATTATTTGACCCTCTGTGTCATTAGTTATTGCCGAAAGTGATTTTAAACAAGCCCATCAAAAAAAAAAAAAAAACCTTATTTTCTTGTTTACGAAGAATAGTATTTAAATATGGACATTTTGAAAATTTTTGCATGCCTGATATAAGTAAATAAAATATTTGAAAATGCTTCCATGAGTACATGGATTTTTTTATCTTGTTTTACAAAATAATTTCTAGCTACATCTAAGGCGTTGAAACTTTTTTCTATGTGAATTTTATATGCAATCCTTATCCATTATATATTTATATGCAATCTCTACCCATCACATAAAAAAATTAAATATCCTGCGTAAAATTATTTCTTATGGCTAACTGTGTGGTTTCGGAGTATTGTTTTTGTGTGCTTTTCCTTTTCGTGTGTCCGGTCCTTATCCATCGCACAAAAACTTATTTGTCAGTGTTGGTTTGTTGGTTTCTAAAACAACCTTTATCTTTATGTTTAAAAAGTAATCTATTGCTCCCACAAAAAGAAAGGGAATAATTTATAAAATATTTCAAATTTAACTTCCTTACGTGTGGGTTCTTTAAAGCAAACGATGTTTGTTCATGCAGTTAAGCTGTTCCGATGGAAGGCTTAGAGATATCTTGAAGCAAAGTCGTTCAGGGTTGTCGGTTACACTGGAGATTGGTTTTAAAATCCGAAATTCTGCTCAGTGTTGACAGCTGGCTACTTTTTTAAGATACCTATTTCTTAATTCCTACCAATTTTTTAAAATACAAATATTCGCCTTATTTAATGACAAACTAAATTATGGGAAAATAAGTCAATTATAGTATTTTAAAATAGTTGTGTGAATCAAGATATCTGAATTTCAAATATATAGTGAGCTGGCATTACTGATTTGGAATTCAGACATCAAAGTTCTCATAATATTCTTTTCTTTATATAATGACAGACACATTGTAATTCATGGAACTATTGAGAAAGAGGAACTGACATATCCTCAAAATAGTGAAGCTTCAACTGTAACCGCTTCTGCATAGGCTGATTACCTCCAGTGGAAACTTCCACCAGTAAATTTATATAGAAAATTTCACTTTATTTAAAGGCCTTTTTAATTCAAAAATTCAGTCATACATAGTGCCAGAAACAGATTTTAGGTGCGTTCGTAATTATATAAATACGTAGCACCTATAGTTGTCGTTCAGTCCGTCCGTCTGTCTGTCCGCATATAACAGAGAAAAAACTACCCAACCGAATTGTCTGAAATTTGAAATATAAGATTGTTGCAAAATTTTGTCGAGCCACTTCAAATATTATGAAAATCGAATGTATAGTTTAATTACAGGGACAGTCAAAAGTTTTTCTTTACATTACGGCCAATGGGAAAAATTATTGCAAGTGCATTTTAATGATGTTACAGCCTTCCGAACGGTCTGAAATTTTAAAGATATAATTGTTGCAAAATTTTGCCGAGCCATTTCAAATTTTAGGAAAATCGAATGTATAGTTTAATTACAGGGACAGTCAAAAGTGTTCGGGGAATGGGAAAAAAATTATTGGGAGTGCATTTTAATGATGTTAAAGACTATGCACTTTATGAAGTGCAAAAAATTATACATTCAGTACAATATGGGGTGCAAAAAATAATTATAAAACTTGTTATAGTACGAACGCACCTCATTTGCCACGTTTGGCGAGCAATTTCCAACTTGTTTATTCATTTTTACTGGTGTAAGCTTACTTTTGTGGTAGTCATGTCCTGCGTTTCGCCTATATTGTTAATTATAATTGCCTATATTGTGACAACCGGTGAAACAAACTGACTGTTTTAACACGTTGAATGCCAAGTCTATTTTGTATGTCTTTCCTTTTAGGCCGCGAAATAAAACTCCCGTTTCAGAATCTATAAGAGTCAGTCATCGATGACTGACACGGTCTAAACGGGAAGATCAGTGTCGGTCACCGGTGACTGCGTGGCATTCAATGTGTTAACAGGCAAACTGACACCAGTAAAAAGAAATAGAAGTTTTTACCATATTTCTGAGAAAATATTTCCATGCATAAGACGCTTAAATAACACAAAATTTTCTATTCAATTTTACTGGTGGAAAGTTTGCCCCGAAGGTATTCAGAAACTGTAGATTTTAACAAAAGCATCCGCCATCTTCTGACAACTTCCTCAGTTACTTCACTCGCAACTGGTAGACAGAGCACTATATGTCTCCTCCTCTTTATTCAGAACTCCATTATTGTAATTGCTTAATGTAAATATTCTTATTTTAGAATTTAAGTATGAATCGGAAATACTTCATTTGAAAACAAGTTGGAAATGCTCGTCAAACGTGGCAAATGAGGTGCGTTCATACTATAGCTAGTTTTATAATTATTTTTTGCACCCCATATTGTACTGAATGTATATTTTTTTGCACTTCATAAGTGCATAGTCTGTAACATCATTAAAATGCACTGCAATAATTTTTTTTTCCATTCCCCGTAATGAAACGGAAATATTTTGACTGTCCCTGTAATTAAACTATACATCCGATTTTCATAAAATTTGAAATGGCTCTACAAAATTTTGCAACAATTATATATTTAAAATTTCAGACCATTCGGAAGGCTGTAACATGATTAAAATGCACTTGCAATAATTTTTCATATTGGCTGTAATGTAAAGAAAAACTTTTGATTGTCCCTATAATTAAACTATACATCCGATTTTCATAAAATTTGAAATGGCTCGGCAAAATTTTACAACAATGATATATTTAAAATTTCAGACTATTCGGATGGCTGTAACATCATTAAAATGCACTTGCAATAATTTTCCACATTGGCGTAATGTAAAGAAAAACTTTTGACTGTCCCTGTAATTAAACTATACATCCGATTTTCATAAAATTTGAAATGGCTCGACAAAATTATGCAACAATCATATATTTAAAATTTCAGACAATTCGGTTGGGTAGTTTTTGCTCTGTTATATGCGGACGGGCGGACTGAACGACGTCTATAGGTGCTACGTATTTATATAATTACGAACGCACCTAAAAAGGCTAAACTGGCAATGCTGACAGTCGTTAAAAAACAAAAGAGCAATTTTTGAAATAGAGATCATATGCAGGCGTGAGTTTCAAAACTCGTTTTATCCAATAAATCAAATTTTAGGAATTGCTGCTACTTTGGAGCTGGCTAAATGAAGAAATTATTAAATGAATGCAAGAAAAGAAAGAAGCACTTTTAAACTGGTTAAATAAAAAAGATGATGACAGTTTAGATGCATATAAAAGTAAGAAAAAAAAGTTATTCAAAGAAATTAGACGATACATAAATGAGGCTTGGGAAAGAGCATGTGCTAAGTTAAATTGCCTACTAGGATTTAAAAAATTCTCGGAAGCTTAGAAGATTTTAAAAGGATTGAGATCTGATGCTCATCATAAAACGAAGCTTGAAATGATTAAGTTTGAAGCTTGGAGGACATATTTTGAGGAACTTCTCAGAGAGAATAGAAACGATTTTAAGGAAGTGTTTGAACACCTAAATGTCGGATTTCAAATCACTAGCACAGAGGTCAAAAAAGCACTCAGAGAGGGGAAAAATGTTTGATCAACTGGACCTGCTGGAGTAAATCTTGAACTCCTAAAATATGGTGGAAAAGGCGTATAAAGATATTAACCCAACTGCACAATAGGTCTTGGCAGGAGATCCAATACCGCAAGAACTATAAAAGGGATATTTAATGACAATTTTTAAAAAAGGGGACAAGAAACTATGTAGCAACTATAGAGGGATATGTATTACAAGTCCAATAATAAAAATATGTGGAAGAATTTTAAGAAATAGGCTGTAAGAGGAATATGAAGGAATTGAAGAACAAAGTGGTTTTTCAGCAGGTAGATCTTGTGTTGACCACAATTTCGCTCTGAGACAGATTCTGGAAAAACCAAGAGATAAGGGAAAACTACAGAACTTAAATAGTTTTCAAGATACAAAAAGCCTATGAAAGCGTACCATGAAGTTTGCTTTGGAAATTACTAAAAAATAGCAAATATTAATGTAAAGCTGATCAATATCATAAAAGCAATTTATTATGGTAATAGCTGTAGAGTTAAATTTTGAAATAAATTGTCTGAACCGTTCATCACTAGTAAAGGGGTCATTCCATACAAAATGAGCGAATCAGCTATGGCAGACATGACACAGATTTTAATGAATGCAGAGACTCTAGCCACCTAATTTTAATTCCAAAACTGACAAATTGCACCCAGAATATTTTAATCAAATTTTTCTTTTGTAATGAAAGTACCAAACAGCGGGTTTTTATTTTCTAAGAAATTCGTTTGAATATTCTGGTGTCAGTCAATTATTTCATCATTGTACGAACAGAATTTTTCTGCCCCTGAAAGGGTTAAAGATTAATCATGGTGTTACTAGATTATTATTACTCAATAAATAAGAAGAGGTTAGAATACAATAAAAAAATTCATTTCTGTTAAATAGTTTTCAAGATACAACTTCAAACTTGCAACTTTGGACGATTCCACACATGCCATTCTTTATCACAAGTTTTTTAAATGTCCAAAACTGCTAAAATTATTTATTTTTTGTGAAAATATTTTGCAGAGCTAGCTCTATTTGAATATGAATTGAACCTGTGTATCAAATTTTATTAAAATCCATTACTACACTGCTCAGCAAAAGTTTAGACACTGGTAATTTTTAACCTTTAAATAAAAAGTACGAACACTTAGGTTATACAAATGGCTGTATTTATTTTTTAATATATTTTAAATGTTTTAGGACAAAAATAACGGTTTTAATGCAGGATATTATTTAATTTAACTGAAAAAAGTGAAATTTGCATATTGCAAAAGTTTAGACACTTTTGTGATTTTTTGGCACCTGTTGAAGGAAAAACGCAAATTTCAAACTTATGACGTCACATGCATGAAGTATTTAAGTGCACCTCGCAATAATATCGGTTAGTGAAGATTCCGCAAGCTAGAAATTTTCAGTCAGATTAAGTAATTAAAGCATGGAAGCTGAAATCGAAAGGGAAGGCTTTTTTAGAAATTTCAGCCACTTTGAATCGTCCAAAGAAGTCTATCTATTAAGTACTGTCTAAGGGTGACTCTTTCAAAGCAAAACATAAATCTGGAAGGCCTCGTGTGGCCAGAAAACGAGATTATAGAAGGAACCATAAACTGGTATCTAGACAAATGATGACTGCTAATCGCATTAAAAGTGAGTCAGAGCTTTCTGTGTCAACGGTTACTTCGTAGATGAATTATAGAAAGATGTATATTCGTTTACATGAAAATAATAAAACAACCAGCCTTGAAATCTCACAACAAAGTGACCCCTTTCCGTCGCGGAGTAATTCTGTTTATAAAACTAATGAAATAATGGACTGAAATCAGAATTTATAAACGAATTTATTTTAAAGTATGAACTTGCTTATTTTCACGTATATTATAAAATTTTAATTAATTCTTCTTGGTGCCGTCTGTTAGTTTTGGAATTAAAATTAAGTGTGCTTTTTAAGGACACCGCCCACGAAAGAGTTAATGATTTGGGCCTCACTTTGTTTTAATTCTCAAGTATCTCTGGAGTTTCTCGATGGTCGTCAAGCAGCGTAAGACTACATACATACATTGGAAAGCCATTTGGTGAACTTTTAGCTCTTCCAAAGTATACATTTGAGCAAGAAAATGCGTCTATTCATGTTGCATACAAATCAAAAAAATAATTTAACTCACAAAATATTACTGTTCTCGACTGACCCGCGTGTAGTCCTGATCTGAACCCAATCGAAAACTTTTGTGGCATCATATCTCATACGGTTTATGTATTTTTTTGACAATACTCCTCAATAATTAACTTCGATCTGCTGTTGAACCTGTTTGGTACGAAATGGACTACCAAGTGATGCAGGATTTAGTTTTTTCGATGGGAACTCACATTGTTGCATTAATAGCAGACAATGTAGGTGCAGTTCGAATTTAATATATGGATACTTTTCTGTTAATAGACAAACTGTCTATACTTTTGCTACAATGTTAAATTTGTTTTTTTGTCATTATATATTATGTAATGTGTATAAATTAAAATTTATTGTTTGTGTATGAAAGATAAGTCCCCACTAATATATGACAGTTGAGTTCCAGTAATTCGTTACATACTTCTCACTACAGAAGCATAATTGATCATTGTTTAAACTTTTGCTGAGCACTGTATGTGGCCGCGACTTTTTTTTTAAATTTTTGCTCATTTTACGTGGAATAACCCAAATATGATTTTTTTTTAAAAAATACTGACACTTAAATCAATTACCAAAAAATATTTTTATTAATTAAAATTTATTTCAAATAATATAAAAATAGGATTTATTTTAACTGAAATATTTTACACGGTTCTATCGCAAAACACTAGTTTTCATTCTGCGCACATGTTTTCTTTACACTTACTCGGTCTTGGAATTTTCAGAAGTCAAATATATAATTTTCTTTAAAATATTGACACTTCATTAGCAAAAATTAATTTGTAATATAAAAGTATATTTAAAATAACATAATAATACGATTTCTTTTAACTGAAATATTTTACACTCTTCTATCTTGAAACACACTGCGCGCAGGTTTTCTTTATAATCACTTTGTGGAATGTTTTGAAATTTTCAGAAGTCATAAATATCACATTTTTTTATAAACTAATCTTTAAGTCGTTTACATAAATAAATTTTTAATATAAAAATTTCAAAATTATATTAAAACAATAAAACTCCTAGAGAAAAATGTCTAATCAGGGACCCAAGAATCAGGACTTATCTCCAAATATTTAATAATCAAATTTCAAAATTATAATATCAGAGTTGTCAAGTCTCCGGCTTTTTGCACATCACTGTTATTTTAGAGAAAATGTTATTCTTTTAAATCGTCCAATTGTTCTAATTAAATAAAACAACATTTTCTGTATTAAAATACTGGTATCCAAAAAGCCGGAGATTTGGCAGCTCTGTAATATATACTTAGAAACTTAGACAAAATGTTAATATTTGGTAAAGAAAGATATGCCAAAAAATAGAGAGGAAGGAAAAAAAATTACTACTAGAAATAAATTTTCAAAAGTTTATTTTTTTTCCCTAGCCATAAAAGCATTTCTTCAATAAGTCTGTAACAAAAATATAAATGTGTCATATACTTAAAAATACTATTTTGATATAAATGAAACAAGATAACAGAATATAAGTAATGAGGAAAAAGAAGAAAAAAATGAAAAATATTGCCTTTCTAAGAAAGTATTTGAATTTAAACGAAAACAAAAAAATAAATGACTTTTAATGAAGTGCTATAATATTCAAAATAAAAGTCATTTTTATTTTCATCATTTCAAACATATAATATAAAAGATGATATAATAAAATTAAAAAACTATGATCGAATAAAAATCAAAATTAAGGAGTTCGTGGGAAAATGAGTTTATGCCAAAGAAGTAGGGAACAATCTTTCTACTAGGTAATAAAATGCATTTTTTTTTTTTTTTTTTTGCCTGGCCACAAAAGTATCTTTTGAAATGAATGAGTGACAAAAGCTAAACTATGAAATAAAAAAAGTCGATTCTGAAATACGTTAAAGCAGGCTGTAAATAATGAGGAAAAAAATGCATTTGTAAGAAAGTATTTGAATTTAAACAAGGAAAAAGAAAAAACTGCATTGATGCTGCCTTAATCAAAGAAAAAGAGATTTTTTCTCTGCTTCATACACATAATATAAAAAGCTGGCATAATAAAAAGAAGAGAAAAAACAACATATAAATACAAAAGAAATCGCATAGAAGATAATACAAAAGAAAAAATACATATGAATAGTAAAAGGGGAAGGTTCATTTCAAAATAAAGGTATGTCGAAAAGACAGGAGTGATATCTCTATTACTAATAAATAAATAAACTAAAGAACAGGAATTCTGCTTTTTCAGAATTTAGTGTCGCCCCCGGCATTTCCATTACTTCATTTTCTTCTGGTGGACTGGTGGCTTCTATTATTATAAAACAGCCATTAAAAATTAAGTGTTAGGTGAATATGAAAGAGCAGTCGTAAAAAGTTAGAACTCTGATTTTCTGGTCAGAATAGACAAAAAAAGGCCATAATTTTTTTAACACTTCATTTATAATGGCTGTTTCATAATAATAGAAGCCACCAGTCCATCAGAAGAAAATAACTTGGTTAAGCGGGACTCGGATAATCGGGACTCTACTGCAAAACATATTTCAATTTTAAGACTTAAAGCACATCATTTTATTTTATGTAAAACGACGTCATTTGCATTAATATAGACACTTCAAACTAAATATAGTTTATAATAGCTCCATGTTTTATCATAAATCCTTCATTTATATTTTTCTCAAAATAGCACGTATTTTAATTACCTTTTTTGTCAATTTTTATGAGAAAATGGCAACAAAAAGATATAATTGCTATTTTTCAACAATTTTTTCTTTATTTTCTACAGAAATGGAGTACTTAAGTTTCCAAAATGAAACAAATGTCGCTAAAAACTACAAAAAAAAAAAAAAAATAATAATAATAATAATAATAATAATAATAATATTTCAAAAACAAATGGAGATGCAGTTTTCAAACAAATTGCATTAAAAAGTGCTTTTTTTTTCCCAATAATACGGTATAAACATTGAAATTGTGCGATGCTTAGAAGTTCTGAAAAATGCTGTAGAGTATTTAATCGCGCAATGAAACATCGGCTTTTGTTTTACGTCTGGCGTATACAATGTAACGTTATTTATTGGAGACAAAATAAGCTGGGAGAAAGAAATAGCATACCGGGGGCTAATAAATAAATAAAATAAAAAATAAAGATAAATTTTGCTTAAAGCTATAAAAATACCTTTTAATCCTGCAGGACTGGCCTCCATCACAGTGATGCATTGGTCAGGAATAAAGCTCCTGTAATATGAGCTGGCTGGCTCACGCCGAGATGTAATTGGCCAATCGGATGCATGAATGTCGTCGTCTTATCACGTAATGTGGCGAGTAAATTTTGTTACGCGTTTGAAAATATAAGATTAAATTTAAGACATTTAGCCCTTTGTACTCCGCTGCCGCCGCTGCGATGACATTGTCAGGTAAGTTGAAAACTCCGTTGTCGCTGCTGAGGCGACATCATCTTTCATTGCAAAATTTGTTTCTGGCACCAGTGATAAAGGAAAATTATTTAATCAGAGCATTTTTGAAATTGTGTAACAGAAGGAAACTTCTTTAAAAAAAAGTGGTGCCGACCGAATATAATTTTGTGTAATAACGCGGAGTTGTTGATAGCCCATACTCAAAATGACGCGAAGTCAAAGAGTTAATAGCTTTATTAAAAGGACAAAAAGTACATGTAATTATGCTTTTATGCAATGCAATAACAAAAATCAAAATATGTTCTTACCGATTAACATTTACTGTATGTTTGCATGAATAATTTTGAATAGCAAAATAAATTGAACTAATATTAAATTTTATTTGATATGAGTATATGTACTATATGTATTAATTGCAAATTACATCATAAATTTAAAATAACAAAACTATAGGAGTCTACTCATACTCATATTACATAGGGGCAAAGCAATTCCATTGCTAAAGTGTTGAATTTAATGACTGACACCGGAATTTGAAAACAAATTTATTTGTAAATGTGAAAAAGCTATATTTCACACACATAATAAACCGAATATTTTTTAAACAAAATTCCGGTGTCAATCATTAATTTCAACACTTTAGCAATGGAATTGCTTTGCACCTGAAAGGGTTATGCCGTTTTACAAATGCGACTCTAGCCTTCCTATTCTTAGTAGATAACAAACGTGTTTTTGCTGGTCTTCTGCCATGTAAACCATAGAGGTTTAGGCGTCGTTTGACTGATGAAACGTGTATGTCTATGCCGTAATTTTCTTTCAATTCATTTTTTATTATTACAGCGGACTTACGACAATCACTTGTAGATATCATTTATAGAATACAGTCAACATTGCAAGTTGTTGTTTTTTTCGGATGGTAACTTTGAGGCTTATTTTCGATGTATTTCTGTTTATTAAAAACTTTATTCCATGTAATAACAAGTTGCCGAGACCCGTTAAAAGAACGAGCTAATTCTGCTTGCAGTCTACCTTTCTTAAGTGCATTTACAGCGGCTTTTCTAGAATCACTTCAATATTTTTTACATTTCGGCATTTAAAAATAATCACAATAGGCCGATATAAACACTAATCGAAGCTATAGCGCCACTGACACTTTCAACAATTAAATGCAAAGTAATTGTCAAAATACTTTTGAGCTAAGGGGGAATCATATTTCGTCGGTGCCGCCGAATGTAAACAAACAAGTTGAAACTTGATACATTTGAATAACTGTAGTTATAGTGTTCTCAATTATAGATAATATATTTTCTTTTACATTTTTATATTAAATAAAATAAGAGAGAATATAAGGTTGTCAAAATACTTTTGAGCGCTACTGTATAAAGTTTTAACCCTCTCGCTGCGCAACTCCAGAGTTTCTCCGGCAGCGTAAAAGTAGCAAAATTTGCGGAACCTGAGATTTCATCGGGATGCATTTTTTTCCGTCTAATTAACCCTCTTTGATCATTCCCACCAGTAACTTTTTATTGTAAATTTTGCCTTATCAAATCGGAGCATTTTCCCGATTAAATCAGGCGAAATTTTTTGTTTTAAAAAACCGGTGACAAAAGAATAAAAACTCTTAAAAGACGCTCGTAGCGAAGGAATTAAATCCGCAATTTTTGAAGCTATTTTGATAAAACAATTACGCAGCAAGAGGGTTAACGATTTAATCGCATGATGAAAAACACCTTATTTAAAATAAAAAATAAAAACCCTACATGCTTTCATTCATTTCATTTTTTTTTTTTTTTATCTAAAAAATAATCTAAAAAATAATCTAAAAAATTCGTTTCCTCCACAGAGCACACAAAGTTTACAATTTTCATTTTTTTTTTCTTTCCTGTTCATTTGTTATTTTATTTCAACAATAAATTATAAATTATTTAAATTACCCTCTTCCAAAACTACTGTTTTTGCACTCCCGCCCCCTCCCTAACCAAGTACTCAAAATTAAAATCACGGAAAAAGTAAAATAAATGTACCATTTCTGCTTTCAGGTGCGTACACATAAACATTTAAAATACATTAAAAGTACATTAAAGCCAAAACGTTTTCAGCCGAACGTACTCGCCTGTCATCAGCGGTGAAGCTAAATGTTGTCATGCCTCTTTTCGAAATTTTAACTTTTATTGAAATCAAGTAGTCAAAGAATAAAATCGTTAAATAAAATACTTTAATTTTTACATTTTCTGCCCTTTTTGTAATATTTCTTTAACCCCTTAATTCTCGCTCCCGTCATATTCACGGGCTGTGTCTTTTGCGCAGATTGTTTGATTCCCACCAGTTTTATAAAACAGTGAAATTCGCTATATTTTAGTATCGCTAAACCTGTCATTAAATAAGCTGAATATTTCTTTTTCATAAAAGTGGTGCCAATAAGCAATTTGAATTTTTAAACCGTAATTTAATTCGAGCGTTAAGGGATTAATAACAATATAATGAATAGCCAAAAAAAAAAAAAGCTTCCCTGCTTTTGCCCCCCCCCCCTCCTCCCACCTTTACAGTAGAGAATTTCAAGGTCTCTATTTAATATTATTTATCAAGTTTGAATTATTTTTTTCTGGTTCGTAACATTAAAAAATAAAGGGGGATATAAGAAAAGCGATTCCACTAGTACTAGAAGGATTAATCAAATTAAAAGTCACTTTTATTTCTGCACTCCATCCACATAATATAAAATGATAGTGTAAAAAACAGAAAAAAATACGATAAAATATAAATTTAAAAAGAGGATGTCCCAGGATATAAACATAGAACTAAAATATTTAACAAATTAAGCAAATTTTATTCTAATTAGCAACCGTCTTTTAATTGATTACATTGTGATAAAGGATATATGCAAGTTAAGAAATGGAATAATCTAATGACAGGTACACACAGACTAGAAATAAGGAGAAAGAAAAAATTAAGAACTAGAAAACAGGAATTCTGCTTTTTCAGAATTTAGTGTCGCCCTGATGAAAAAAAAAATATATATATATATATATAACACAAAACATATTTCAATTTTAAGACTTACAACACACGCTTTTATTTTATGTAAAATGACGCCATTTGCATCCGCTTAAGAATTCCACATTTACGATCCACTCGTAAACATCCACAGTAAAGTATGCATAGGACGTCACTATCGCGAAATAATACACAAATGCAGCAAAAAGATGCCGTCATTAAAGAAAGTAGATACTTAAAATTAAATATACTTTATAATAGCTCCATGTTTTAACAGAATTAATTCTTTTATGTTTTTTCAAAATAGCACTTTTAATTACATTTTCTTTCGGATGTTACAGAAAAAATGGCAACAAAAAGAAATAATTAATATTTTCAGGGGTCGTAACGCTTCACGGAATTTTTCAGGACAAATATCAGTATTTTTTTTATAGAAAAGTAAATCTAGGTTAAACGCGCGAAATTTCGCCTTCTTTAAGAAGAGATTTAAGAAATTTCGCCTTACTTAAGGAGAGATATAAGAAAATAGTGGTTCCGAAGAATTTCCTGGCCTTGAAATTTCAGGGCAAGTACGACCCCTGTATTTTACAGTTATTTTTCCTTTATTTTCTACAGAAATGGAGTACTTCCGTTGCCAATATTAAGCCAATGGCTGCAAAAACTGCAAAAAAATTAATATTTCAAAAATAAATAGAGATGCAGTTTTCAAACAAATTGCATTTAAAAGCATTTTTTTTTCCAATACGACGGTATAAAAATTGAAAATGTGCGATGGTTAGAAATTTAAAAAATTGCTATAGACTATTTAATCGTACTGCTTTGTTTTACGGCTGGCTTCTGTAAGGTAACGTTATTTTTTGGAGGCGACACAAAATAAACTGTGAGAAAAAAATAGCATACCGTACCGGAGGCTAAAAAATTTACACTGAAGATACAAGGAATTTTACTCAAGTTTTATAAAAAAAAAAAAAAAAAAAAAAATTATGAAAAATTTTCTGTAGCGTAAAGACTGGTTGTTGATGTATTTAGGGTGAAATTTTCTAGCAAAAAAAAAAAAAAAAATAAAAATAAATAATAATAATAATAATAATAACACAAATAATTAAAGGCTTCTTTTGAGGCATAATAAATAAGGACAAAAGCCCTTTTTTATTTGGTCGATAATCAATCTAATATAAAATCTGCCTTAATGAAACAGAAAAAGAAAGAAAATTATGAAATGTAGTTATAAAAGATTTATTCTACGAAAAATATAGAACTACTTTCAGAATTACTTTCTCAATATGACGGCAGTTCGGCCTCAATTTTTATTATGAAATTTCATGGTCTACCTGAAGTTTTGAAACAAAAATTTTTGCTTTATGTAATCTCGAAACATCTCTCAATAAATAACACAAAAAATACTATAGTTAATTTATGGTTTTAACTCGAAATTTCTGAATAAAAATAGAAGCCAAACTGGAAACCCTGGTTCCACCTACAAAACATTATGCAATCCAAGACGATATGCTATGAGAGGTCTCTGCTCCAGGAAGCTTTTTATTAGGCCCAGATATACTTCAGTGCCAGGCAAGCGAATGTACGAATTGAAAGAAAATATTTATATTCAACACGTTGAGTGCCATGTGTACCGCCGGCTGTGCACACTTTACACTTTACATTACTGTGCGCAATAAAGATTTTTACCATATTTGTGAGAGAAATTTTGCATGAATAAAAAGAAAATATAAGGGGAAATATTATATTCAAAATTTACAGGTGAAAGTTGGCTTCGTGGGTAAACAGAAACTGTTGACCCGATGTAAGCAGCAGCCGCCATCTTGTGATTTATTATATTGATACAAACGAATTTATTTTAAAGTATGAACTTGCTTATTTTCACGTATATTATAAAATTTTAATTAATTCTTCTTGGTGCCGTCTGTTAGTTTTGGAATTAAAATTAAGTGTGCTTTTTAAGGACACCGCCCACGAAAGAGTTAATGATTTGGGCCTCACTTTGTTTTAATTCTCAAGTATCTCTGGAGTTTCTCGATGGTCGTCAAGCAGCGTAAGACTACATACATACATTGGAAAGCCATTTGGTGAACTTTTAGCTCTTCCAAAGTATACATTTGAGCAAGAAAATGCGTCTATTCATGTTGCATACAAATCAAAAAAATAATTTAACTCACAAAATATTACTGTTCTCGACTGACCCGCGTGTAGTCCTGATCTGAACCCAATCGAAAACTTTTGTGGCATCATATCTCATACGGTTTATGTATTTTTTTGACAATACTCCTCAATAATTAACTTCGATCTGCTGTTGAACCTGTTTGGTACGAAATGGACTACCAAGTGATGCAGGATTTAGTTTTTTCGATGGGAACTCACATTGTTGCATTAATAGCAGACAATGTAGGTGCAGTTCGAATTTAATATATGGATACTTTTCTGTTAATAGACAAACTGTCTATACTTTTGCTACAATGTTAAATTTGTTTTTTTGTCATTATATATTATGTAATGTGTATAAATTAAAATTTATTGTTTGTGTATGAAAGATAAGTCCCCACTAATATATGACAGTTGAGTTCCAGTAATTCGTTACATACTTCTCACTACAGAAGCATAATTGATCATTGTTTAAACTTTTGCTGAGCACTGTATGTGGCCGCGACTTTTTTTTTAAATTTTTGCTCATTTTACGTGGAATAACCCAAATATGATTTTTTTTTTTTAAATACTGACACTTAAATCAATTACCAAAAAATATTTTTATTAATTAAAATTTATTTCAAATAATATAAAAATAGGATTTATTTTAACTGAAATATTTTACACGGTTCTATCGCAAAACACTAGTTTTCATTCTGCGCACATGTTTTCTTTACACTTACTCGGTCTTGGAATTTTCAGAAGTCAAATATATAATTTTCTTTAAAATATTGACACTTCATTAGCAAAAATTAATTTGTAATATAAAAGTATATTTAAAATAACATAATAATACGATTTCTTTTAACTGAAATATTTTACACTCTTCTATCTTGAAACACACTGCGCGCAGGTTTTCTTTATAATCACTTTGTGGAATGTTTTGAAATTTTCAGAAGTCATAAATATCACATTTTTTTATAAACTAATCTTTAAGTCGTTTACATAAATAAATTTTTAATATAAAAATTTCAAAATTATATTAAAACAATAAAACTCCTAGAGAAAAATGTCTAATCAGGGACCCAAGAATCAGGACTTATCTCCAAATATTTAATAATCAAATTTCAAAATTATAATATCAGAGTTGTCAAGTCTCCGGCTTTTTGCACATCACTGTTATTTTAGAGAAAATGTTATTCTTTTAAATCGTCCAATTGTTCTAATTAAATAAAACAACATTTTCTGTATTAAAATACTGGTATCCAAAAAGCCGGAGATTTGGCAGCTCTGTAATATATACTTAGAAACTTAGACAAAATGTTAATATTTGGTAAAGAAAGATATGCCAAAAAATAGAGAGGAAGGAAAAAAAATTACTACTAGAAATAAATTTTCAAAAGTTTATTTTTTTTCCCTAGCCATAAAAGCATTTCTTCAATAAGTCTGTAACAAAAATATAAATGTGTCATATACTTAAAAATACTATTTTGATATAAATGAAACAAGATAACAGAATATAAGTAATGAGGAAAAAGAAGAAAAAAATGAAAAATATTGCCTTTCTAAGAAAGTATTTGAATTTAAACGAAAACAAAAAAATAAATGACTTTTAATGAAGTGCTATAATATTCAAAATAAAAGTCATTTTTATTTTCATCATTTCAAACATATAATATAAAAGATGATATAATAAAATTAAAAAACTATGATCGAATAAAAATCAAAATTAAGGAGTTCGTGGGAAAATGAGTTTATGCCAAAGAAGTAGGGAACAATCTTTCTACTAGGTAATAAAATGCATTTTTTTTTTTTTTTTTTGCCTGGCCACAAAAGTATCTTTTGAAATGAATGAGTGACAAAAGCTAAACTATGAAATAAAAAAAGTCGATTCTGAAATACGTTAAAGCAGGCTGTAAATAATGAGGAAAAAAATGCATTTGTAAGAAAGTATTTGAATTTAAACAAGGAAAAAGAAAAAACTGCATTGATGCTGCCTTAATCAATGAAAAAGAGATTTTTTCTCTGCTTCATACACATAATATAAAAAGCTGGCATAATAAAAAGAAGAGAAAAAACAACATATAAATACAAAAGAAATCGCATAGAAGATAATACAAAAGAAAAAATACATATGAATAGTAAAAGGGGAAGGTTCATTTCAAAATAAAGGTATGTCGAAAAGACAGGAGTGATATCTCTATTTCTAATAAATAAATAAACTAAAGAACAGGAATTCTGCTTTTTCAGAATTTAGTGTCGCCCCCGGCATTTCCATTACTTCATTTTCTTCTGGTGGACTGGTGGCTTCTATTATTATAAAACAGCCATTAAAAATTAAGTGTTAGGTGAATATGAAAGAGCAGTCGTAAAAAGTTAGAACTCTGATTTTCTGGTCAGAATAGACAAAAAAAGGCCATAATTTTTTTAACACTTCATTTATAATGGCTGTTTCATAATAATAGAAGCCACCAGTCCATCAGAAGAAAATAACTTGGTTAAGCGGGACTCGGATAATCGGGACTCTACTGCAAAACATATTTCAATTTTAAGACTTAAAGCACATCATTTTATTTTATGTAAAACGACGTCATTTGCATTAATATAGACACTTCAAACTAAATATAGTTTATAATAGCTCCATGTTTTATCATAAATCCTTCATTTATATTTTTCTCAAAATAGCACGTATTTTAATTACCTTTTTTGTCAATTTTTATGAGAAAATGGCAACAAAAAGATATAATTGCTATTTTTCAACAATTTTTTCTTTATTTTCTACAGAAATGGAGTACTTAAGTTTCCAAAATGAAACAAATGTCGCTAAAAACTACAAAAAAAATAATAATAATAATAATAATAATAATAATAATAATAATAATATTTCAAAAACAAATGGAGATGCAGTTTTCAAACAAATTGCATTAAAAAGTGCTTTTTTTTCCCAATAATACGGTATAAACATTGAAATTGTGCGATGCTTAGAAGTTCTAAAAAATGCTGTAGAGTATTTAATCGCGCAATGAAACATCGGCTTTTGTTTTACGTCTGGCGTATACAATGTAACGTTATTTATTGGAGACAAAATAAGCTGGGAGAAAGAAATAGCATACCGGGGGCTAATAAATAAATAAAATAAAAAATAAAGATAAATTTTGCTTAAAGCTATAAAAATACCTTTTAATCCTGCAGGACTGGCCTCCATCACAGTGATGCATTGGTCAGGAATAAAGCTCCTGTAATATGAGCTGGCTGGCTCACGCCGAGATGTAATTGGCCAATCGGATGCATGAATGTCGTCGTCTTATCACGTAATGTGGCGAGTAAATTTTGTTACGCGTTTGAAAATATAAGATTAAATTTAAGACATTTAGCCCTTTGTACTCCGCTGCCGCCGCTGCGATGACATTGTCAGGTAAGTTGAAAACTCCGTTGTCGCTGCTGAGGCGACATCATCTTTCATTGCAAAATTTGTTTCTGGCACCAGTGATAAAGGAAAATTATTTAATCAGAGCATTTTTGAAATTGTGTAACAGAAGGAAACTTCTTTAAAAAAAAGTGGTGCCGACCGAATATAATTTTGTGTAATAACGCGGAGTTGTTGATAGCCCATACTCAAAATGACGCGAAGTCAAAGAGTTAATAGCTTTATTAAAAGGACAAAAAGTACATGTAATTATGCTTTTATGCAATGCAATAACAAAAATCAAAATATGTTCTTACCGATTAACATTTACTGTATGTTTGCATGAATAATTTTGAATAGCAAAATAAATTGAACTAATATTAAATTTTATTTGATATGAGTATATGTACTATATGTATTAATTGCAAATTACATCATAAATTTAAAATAACAAAACTATAGGAGTCTACTCATACTCATATTACATAGGGGCAAAGCAATTCCATTGCTAAAGTGTTGAATTTAATGACTGACACCGGAATTTGAAAACAAATTTATTTGTAAATGTGAAAAAGCTATATTTCACACACATAATAAACCGAATATTTTTTAAACAAAATTCCGGTGTCAATCATTAATTTCAACACTTTAGCAATGGAATTGCTTTGCACCTGAAAGGGTTATGCCGTTTTACAAATGCGACTCTAGCCTTCCTATTCTTAGTAGATAACAAACGTGTTTTTGCTGGTCTTCTGCCATGTAAACCATAGAGGTTTAGGCGTCGTTTGACTGATGAAACGTGTATGTCTATGCCGTAATTTTCTTTCAATTCATTTTTTATTATTACAGCGGACTTACGACAATCACTTGTAGATATCATTTATAGAATACAGTCAACATTGCAAGTTGTTGTTTTTTTCGGATGGTAACTTTGAGGCTTATTTTCGATGTATTTCTGTTTATTAAAAACTTTATTCCATGTAATAACAAGTTGCCGAGACCCGTTAAAAGAACGAGCTAATTCTGCTTGCAGTCTACCTTTCTTAAGTGCATTTACAGCGGCTTTTCTAGAATCACTTCAATATTTTTTACATTTCGGCATTTAAAAATAATCACAATAGGCCGATATAAACACTAATCGAAGCTATAGCGCCACTGACACTTTCAACAATTAAATGCAAAGTAATTGTCAAAATACTTTTGAGCTAAGGGGGAATCATATTTCGTCGGTGCCGCCGAATGTAAACAAACAAGTTGAAACTTGATACATTTGAATAACTGCAGTTATAGTGTTCTCAATTATAGATAATATATTTTCTTTTACATTTTTATATTAAATAAAATAAGAGAGAATATAAGGTTGTCAAAATACTTTTGAGCGCTACTGTATAAAGTTTTAACCCTCTCGCTGCGCAACTCCAGAGTTTCTCCGGCAGCGTAAAAGTAGCAAAATTTGCGGAACCTGAGATTTCATCGGGATGCATTTTTTTCCGTCTAATTAACCCTCTTTGATCATTCCCACCAGTAACTTTTTATTGTAAATTTTGCCTTATCAAATCGGAGCATTTTCCCGATTAAATTAGGCGGAATTGTTTGTTTTGAAAAACCGGTGACAAAAGAATAAAAACTCTTAAAAGACGCTCGTAGCGAAGGAATTAAATGCGCAATTTTTGAAGCTATTTTGATAAAACAATTACGCAGCAAGAGGGTTAACGATTTAATCGCATGATGAAAAACACCTTATTAAAAATAAAAAATAAAAACCCTACATGTTTTCATTGATTTCATTTTTTTTTTATCTAAAAAATAATCTAAAAAATTCGTTTCCTCCACAGAGCACACAAAGTTTACAATTTTCATTTTTTTTTTTTATTTCCTGTTCATTTGTTATTTTATTTCAACAATAAATTATAAATTATTTAAATTACCCTCTTCCAAAACTACTGTTTTTGCACTCCCGCCCCCTCCCTAACCAAGTACTCAAAATTAAAATCACGGAAAAAGTAAAATAAATGTACCATTTCTGCTTTCAGGTGCGTACACATAAACATTTAAAATACATTAAAAGTACATTAAAGCCAAAACGTTTTCAGCCGAACGTACTCGCCTGTCATCAGCGGTGAAGCTAAATGTTGTCATGCCTCTTTTCGAAATTTTAACTTTTATTGAAATCAAGTAGTCAAAGTTTAAAATCGTTAAATAAAATACTTTAATTTTTACATTTTCTGCCCTTTTTGTAATATTTCTTTAACCCCTTAATTCTCGCTCCCGTCATATTCACGGGCTGTGTCTTTTGCCTAGATTGTTTGATTCCCACCAGTTTTATAAAACAGTGAAATTCGCTATGGTTATACCTGTCATTAAATAAGCTGAATATTTCTTTTTCATAAAAGTGGTGCCAATAAGCAATTTGAATTTTTAAACCGTAATTTAATTCGAGCGTTAAGGGATTAATAACAATAAAGGAATAATGAATAGCAAAAAAAAAAGCTTCCCTGCTTTTGCCCTGCTTTCTCAATATGACGGCAGTTCGGCCTCAATTTTTATTATGAAATTTCATGATCTACCTGAAGTTTTGAAAGAAAAATTTTTGCTTTATGTAATCTCGAAACATCTCTCAATAAATAACACAAAAAATGCTATAGTTAATTTATGGTTTTAACTCGAAATTTCTGAATAAGAATAGAAGCCAAACTGGAAACCCTGGTTCCACCTACAAAACATTATGCAATCCAAGACGATATGCTATGAGAGCTCTGCTCCAGGAAGCTTTTTATTGGGCCCGGATATACTTCAGTGCCAGGCAATCGAATGTACGAATTGAAAGAAAATATTTATATTCAACACGTTGAGTGCCATGTGTACCGCCGGCTGTGCACACTTTACACTTTACATTACTGTGCGCAATAAAGATTTTTACCATATTTGTGAGAGAAATTTTGCATGAATAAAAAGAAAATATAAGGGGAAATATTATATTCAAAATTTACAGGTGAAAGTTGGCTTCGTGGGTAAACAGAAACTGTTCACCCGATGTAAACAACAGCCGCCATCTTGTGAAAACCTCCTCAGTTACTTCACTCGCGACTGGTAGACTCTACACTATATACCGGGTGTCCCAAAAATGATTGATGGATTTTAAAGTTCAATAACTTGCAAACGGTGACAGATATTAAAAAAAGTCTTGCAGGAGTGTTATGTAAGATGTCAGGAGTTTTTATGCTGTGATTCTCAGTTTTAGTTACAAATAGCATCGATAGATAGCGTTGCAATCAATAACCGCTAAATCCAGGCTCGATTTTTCGGCCTCTCTCTTCTTCCATGCGAAGAAAGAAGATTACATTGTATTGAATGGATCCCGAAGTACCAAAAATCGGATCTGGACTGAGCGCCTATTGCTCTCAGCGCCATCTATTGCTTTAAATTCGAACTGAAATAAAAAATCACAGTAAAAACACTCCTGACATCGTACATAACCCTCCTGCAAGAATTTTTTAAATATCTGTCACCGCTTGCAGGTTATTGAATTTTAAAATCCATCAGTCATTTTTGGGACACCCGGTATCTCCTCCTCTGTATTCATAATTCTATTGACAGGGTTGCCATTGACGACTATTTTTAAATTCTATTTCGCACCACTTTTTCAATGCAAAAATATTTTACATACGCTTTGACAAAATTTGCAAGAGAAATATACTACATTTTTTTTTAATAGTGGTGCGAACAGAAAACAAAAATAGTAGCTCGTGGCAGCCCTGTATAAGTGTGAGTCTATCATTTCAGCATTTTACTCATGGAATTACTTTGGCAACTACTTGTAACAATAGCACTTTCGGAAGCTTATATACAGGGTAATTCTAAATTGATGGTACAAACTTTAACGGTTGGTACAGGACACTATAACATTCATTTATTGTATGGTAATGTATGGCCGCAAGTGACGCTCTGAGGTACAAACACCAGGGGGCCAATTTGGACCTTTACCTATTTCAAAATTTCTCATTCATGCCAGAAAATTCTTATGCTTTTCTTTTCTTTATTTAAGACAGACAATTCATGATTACATAAGAAAAAATTCTTCTTTGAAAATTTCCGGTATGAAACCGAAATTTAAAAAAAAAAAAAAAAAAACCGCAAAACTGGCAAATCTGTCAAACACAGGAGATATATGAAAAGAAATGAAAATGAAGTTTTTTTAATTAAAAAGTTATGATTTCATGCCGGAAATTTTCAAAGAAATTTTTAATATTTAACAATTTTTAATTTAGGAATTTTCTGGTATGAAAAAGGAATTTTTAAATTAAAAAACGGCCAAATTGGACCCCTGGTGTTTGTACCTCAACGCATCACTGGCGCCCAAACATTCCTATACAATAATGATTGTTACAGTGCGCTGTACCACCCCTTAAAATTTGTACCATGAATTTAGTATCATCCTGTATACATATATGGTGGTACCAAACATGTTAAATAATTCTCTCAGTGCAAACTGGTGGTAATAAATTTTTTTGTTCTGATTCTAATACCGCATGCGTGCAAGGAACAATTAGAACTTTTATTAGGGATGTGATTTCTGTGCCTTTTTTTATACTAGTATAATATTAGAGAAAATGTTGTTTATTTTTATTTCCGATTCAATAAAATTACATTTTCTCTAAGATTATACTGGTGTGCAAAAAAGCCGAGAAATCTCATCCCTGTTTTATTCTCTTCTTCAGATTTTCGCAGAGAATTTTCGGAAAAAGCATGTTTTCTAGTTGTACTAAAATTATTTGTTGAAAAATGAGGAATAAGTTAGCTAATAAACAGCAGTTTTTCTGACAATGTATGCCCAAATGAAAAAAAAAAATAGAACACATAAAAATCATTTTTGTTTGTATAAAAATGCATCTTTTAATTTAAACATTGTGATATAATGCTTTCCTGTCAGTTACGAAATCGTACAATACAATGAAGATACACACCGTAAATAATGAGAATAAATATACATTATGATTAAAGTATTTGATTTTGAGCGAGCAAAAGAAAAAGACTTCTTTTGTTGCTGAATCAATCAAGGTAAAAGCAACTTTCCTTTTATTTACTTCATAGGTAATATTAAAAAAGCAACCGAAAACAAAAGTGCGATAAAATAGAAATAAAAAATGTAGATTCAACGGAAAAGAAAGATATGTCGAGAAGAAAAGGAAATATCTAACTGCTTGAAATAAAATTCTTAAAAGAATCTTTTGTTTTTAACCGCAAAAATACATTTTAATTTATAACACAGTGATGAAATGTTTTCCTTTAACTTTAAAAAATGGAAGATAAGGAAAAGAATATGTAGACGTAAAGTATATGCATAATGAAAAAAAAGATATAAATAAAACATTTGAAAAAGGCGAAAGAAAAAGTAAGTTTTCTTTTGATGCAGAATAAATCAAGATAAAATACACTTTTCTTTTATTTAATTCAAAATCTATTATAAAAAGCTTCCGTAATAATATATATATATTTTTTTAACTGCGATAAATATATTTAAAAATTGCTTTTATGCAACATAGCTACCAGCTTTCTTGCCTTTGCTAACACTATTTTTATAAAATAAAATTTGTTTTAGTTAATAGCAAAAAACCTAGGTTTAAATAAGATGAACTTTTCTTTTAAAAATAGTGGTAATGGAAAAGCGTAAAAGTTATCAGCTATGTGGTAAATAAAGAAATGTCGAAACAAAAGGAAACATATAACGAAGTATGAATTTAATTTTTTCCAACTGAGTTAAAATTGTCCATGGCGAGAATCGAACTCGAGACCTTTGGCTTAAATTGTCAACGCTCTACATATTCAGCTTACTAGATCGACAACTGGCAGACAGATAACTTTACTTGATATAGCATCTGGCCTGACATGCAAAGAGGTCAAAAGAATTAACCCTGGGTAATGAAACTCCATAGAGTATATCGAAATATCCATTGAAAATACTTTTTCATTTAGTTAGAAAATTTTTAATTCTTCTGATATCTTTACCTATTAATATGATTGAGTTAGAAATAATAAAATGTAACTCAGTGTTGCCATTTGGATTCTTTGTAAAGGGAAAATAATTAATATAAAAATACACCAATGATTCACAACCTAAAATATGATTAATACAGTTTAAGATTATATTAAAAAATCAAGTATTTTCGGCTATGTACACGTACAGTCGTGGAAAAAAAGTAAACACGCCTTACTAATTCTTCAAAAAATTATCGTACAAGAATGTTATTGGTACCATACGATTGGTAATAAAGTCTACTTTTAAATTATGTATATAAAGTTTGCTTAGGGGGCCATCTACATATTAAAACGAACCATAACTTTGTTTTTTTTAATAGCAGTAAACAATTATGACAGCATAAATGAACTCTACACCCTTCAATTAGCTTAAAAAAAACTTTTTATGCAATTAGTACAATAAATTTCCGAGAAATTAATTATTTTAAAATGAGCGTATTTTAGGGGCTGTAACAAATTGAAGTTCGGTACTCGATTGTTGACCGAGAGAGCCCCCCTCTTGATCAAGGCATTTTAAGCACCACTCAAGCAGTCATTGAAGACTGCTAGATTACAGGGTAGCTTAAGAAATTTCCAAATATCTGGACACTTCTATCATAGACGGCCCCTTAAACCATTATTTTGCCGTTTTTTAAGCTAAATTTGAAAACTTTTTGGAAGAAAAATGTGAATTTTTGGATTTCTATAAAGCAGGAATTAATAAATCTAAATTCATCAAAAAAATTGTAGGTTGCAGTTCATAATTTTTCGAATATTAATTTCATAATTCATATCATAAAATTATAAAAATTGCAAATTAAACGTATTTATGTTTGGGTATTTTAGTATCATTGCTACACAAAGAATTAGCACATTAGGAGTATAATTTTAGGAGATATTAATGAAAATATGAAAATGTAATTTAATATTAGAAGCACTAAATTTTTAATGTTTATAATTCTAAAACTTATTACTGAAATGACTTGAAATTTGGTGTCTAGGCATAGTTTGAACTGAAGAGTTTAAATGTCTTGTTAAAATTGGGTATTGTCATTGAAAAAAATTAAAATGGGTTCGTTTTAATATGTAGATGGCCTCCTAATCAAATTTTATATACATCATTTAAAAGTAGACTTTATTTCCAATCGTTCGGTACCAGTAACTTTCTTCTACGATAATTTGTTGAAGAGTTAGTAGGGGGTGTTTACTTTTTTTTTCCACGACTGTACCTATCTTTAATCGGGATTTCAGATTTAAATTGTGGCGTTACGAACATTACTTGTCCTTATATCTCATTCATAAAAGCCTTGCTCAAAACCGTTCATCAGGGCTCCATTGCTGATACCATTAACACGGCGAAAGAAAGAAAAGGTTTTTTTATTACAAATAATAGCTCTCTGATCAAAATTAGCTATATATTTTGAGGTTGTAAGATAATTTGTCATTTCATGCTTTTTCACTCCTGTTTACTATTTCTATAGCTTCACGGATTATTAGTTCATAATTCTACAAAAGGTATATAATAAACCGGCAAGCAGCGCAGACAATCACCTCAAATGGTTCACGGCTGAAATTCCAGTTAAAACTTACGTTAGTTAAAACTCGATTCGCATATTAAAACGCTATCGGTCTGCCAAGCCATATCTTGGTGCAAAATACCTGAAAACCCGATTTTAGCTGTTGACTCGTAGGTTTACCATTGTGTTTTCTTGCTTCCAGTCTTCCAATTTTTCATACCTTTAGGTGCAGGAAAACACAATTATAAACCTACGAGTCAACCACTAAAATCGGGTTTGCATGTGTTTTCCACCAAGATATGACTTGGCAGACCAGTTGCATTTTAACATTCTAATCGAATTAAAACTAATTCTGGAATTCCAGTCGTGAACTCGATGAGGTGATTGTCTGTGCTGCCACCTCTCGGTAGATAATTCTTGCATTATTAAAATCAATTTTAGGCTCTCGATGGCCGAGAACATAAAAGCGTTCATCTGTCATGGTGGCGGTAACGTTTTCAACTCCTGCTGATTCCATTGTACCCACATACTACTGAGTTTCTGGCTGTATTCATGTTATCGTATACTTTTTAAAATTTGCATCAAACGGTTTGGAATTCAATCGTTTTTAAAGATAACAGTTTACTTGATCATATCATTAGATACTGGGCTGTTGGCAACAAATTTGTAACAGTGTACGGATCATTTGCAACAAATTTGTCACCGTGTATGGACTTTGAATAAAAAGAAGATACATACATATAAAAAGAACAAAATTGTGTCTAGTCCTTATATGCAGGGCTGCCACAGGCGACTATTTTTAAATTGTACTTGACAACACTTTCTCAAAACAGAAAATATTGACTTGCTGTTAGAGAAACAGGTGAACAGGCGAACAGTTCAAGAAGATACCAAGTAGCATTGCTACTCCTCTCCCTGTGTATGAGTAAGCGCATCATAGAGGAGCCATGAGAATTAAGTCTAGCCGTAGCAGATATGTACTACAATATAAAAAAGAAAATTATAAAATAAATAAAAATAGAAAGGCAGAAAATTTATGATAGGGTAATTCAAAGATAAAAGTAAAAATTTTAAGTTTAAAAAAATTGAAAGATAAAAATAAGATAAAAATTTAAAAGTGAGTTTAAACATAGAAAGATGTTAACACTGTTCATAATCCGCCATAGCTGGACGAAGCAAAGCTTTAAAAAGCTACCGAATTCCTTCAACGAAAAGGTCTGTTTACATTGCCATACATTTTTTTTAAAAGTTAAAATTAGTTTAACAACTTTACCGAAGTAAAGTAATAGTGAGAGTATAAGAATATTTTTTTTTTAATTTTACTGAGACAAAAAAAGTATTAGCCGAAGAGCGCGACTACTCTTCTAAAACGGTAGTGTAACGGGGTCTCTTACGTTTAGAAGGACTTAGAGCATCATAGTCTGGGAGTTCGTACATTATATAATTTGAAACTTTATAAATTTGGCTATGGAATTTTTTAGAAAGAAATTTAATGCGGTTAACAAAAGAAGACGTTTTTTAAATCATTCCTAATCGTAGTATTACAGAGGAATCTAGAGCCGCTACGGATGCGTCTAAGTTGCTTATTATGTAACTGAGAAAGTTCATCTATACCAGTTTTACATAAGAAGCCCCACACCGGGCAGCCGTAGGTAAGAATGGAAAGTATGCAGGCATTGTATATGAGTAATTTGTTATGGTGGGACATGTTAGGGCCCCGTAAAAGAGGGGAAAGGCATTTAGCAACCCCCGTGGCTTTACCGCGGATACTAAGGAGATGTTTATTGACGGTAAGGCGTTTGTCAATGATAACACCCAGGTACTTGGCTTCGTCGGACCAGGGAATAGTAATATTATTAATAGTAAGTCTATTAGGATTGTTAGAGAACATTTGTAACAGAAATATACTACAATTTTTTTTAAATAGTGGTGCGAATAGAATAGAAAAATAGTCACCTGTGGCAGCCCTGTATATGGGTTCTAAGAATATATAAATAAAGGTAATTTGCGACAACATCCATAGTAGCTGAAAGTCTCGAAGAAACTGCCTCTAAAAGTCACAAATTTGACCCTTGTTCCGTATTTTCCCAAAGTTAAAAAATATATACTCAATAATATTCAAATCGTTAAACAAACAAACAAAATGAGATTACATATCACGTCAAAGATAATTAATTACGCAAAGCATTTTCGCTTGATGCGTTAAAATATTTTGTGAGTAATTTGAACTCCGATTTATTCTCATGTTTTCCAAATTCCTTTCCAATAATATTTTAAAACTCAACACAGACTAACGACATTACTTAAAATTGCATAACATAACTCATCAAATAATGAGCACTCAAAGAGTTTGCATTGTCATTAACAATACTTTGTGATAACTTTTAAGAGTTTTTTCTCTAATGAAGAATTGTCTTGGATTCTCTTTAATTCAAAGACTTAATGAAGTGTAGGTTTGAGATATATTTTGTGAGTAACTAAATTTCTGCTTCATGTCAAGATTTGCAAATTTATTTTCAATTAATCTGAAACACTCAAACAATCCAAACTGTAGAAACATTTTAGGTACTTACAAGTAAATAATGTGAATAATTTTGTTAGGTTATTTTCCGAATTAAAATAATATATTTGAAAGGATGGCGTTAAAATATTTTCTAAGTAATCTAAACTTCCCCTTCTTTTCAAGTTTTGCAGATTCGATTTCAGTGACATTTTGAAACATTCAATACGAGCAAAATTAAGTCTTTAACACTAAAACGTCTTATAGGAATCGATTCGAATTAAACCAACCGATTAAATGTTGATACAAACCAGAAAATTCTTTAATATAATAAAATAAAAAAAATAATTAAATAAATTAAATTAAATCCGCGTTTACAGAAAAGATCGTTTTTGCGTTTAACCCTTTCAAGCGTAGTGATCCCATGGCTGGACAATAGCTTCTAAATCGCGCCCCTCACAACGGCTCTTATCACAAATGCATCCGAGAAATTCCCTAGCACATCGCCCTGGCTCTTACGGTGTCATTATTGTTCACTTTAGTGTTGCATATTCAGACTTCATAGTTTTTACAAATAAAAAATGGGAAAAAAACTTACAAATATCATTCATGCACAAGTGAAATGAAATTGATTTGCGCTCATACGTTCGTTAGCGATTGCGACGTTGACGAATTTCGTTGAATTTAGTACGTTTTTGATACTGCTGTATCCAGTGATATTTTTTTAAGAGTGTTATGAGCTCATTCGTTTGTTAGTATTTGCGGGGTTAATGAATTTCGTTCGTTTGTGATCGCGGCTTTCGCGAATTATTGCGTTTTTGAGACTGCTGCACGACGAGGTTGGTGCACCAAGTGATGTTTTTTTCGGTTTTCATGAGCACTTGCGCTCATACGTTCGTAACAGATTGCGGCGTTAACGAATTTCTTTCGTTTATGATTTTGGATTTCGTGAAATTAGGGTGTTTTTGAGACTACTGCACGACGAGGTTGCTGCATCCAGGGATATTTTTATTTGTTTGTTTTCATGTGCGCTATGCGCTCATATGTTCGTTATTAGCAGTGGCGTTAGCGAATTTCGTTCGTTTGTGATCGCGGATTTCATGAATTACTGCGTTTTTCGGACTGCTGCACAACGAGGTTGCTGCAACCAGTGATTTGTTTTAGTTTTCATGAACGCTATGCGCTCATACTTTCATCACAAAAAAAGAAAACAAAAAACAAGAAAAAAATTTATAAATCGCATAAATAATTATATCAAAACGACCTTTATTATAAAATCACAAATCTATAATAATAAGATAACTACTAAAAGAACAATAATAACGAACGATTGCTCGGTCACATATATTTAAAATATCGAATAAGAGAAACCAACGGAACAAGAAACCATATTTTCCCTTTAAACAGGGATTTTCTCGGCAGCATAGGGAATTTCTGGGGTGCATTTGTGATAAGAGCCGTTGTGAGGGGCGCGATTTAGACGCTAGTCGGCTAGACCACCTAATTTTAACTCCAAACTTACAAACGACACCAAAAATAATTTAATAAATTTTTCTTTTATAATGAGAGCGTAAAAGCACAAGTTTTTACTTTCGAAGAAGTTCGTTAGAAAATTCTGGTGTCAGTCCATCGTTTCATCATTTTACGAACAGAATTTGTCTGTGGCGGAATGGATTAAAAGAATATCGGTTTTTTGACCTAACAAAAGCGCGGGAACGAGAATAATCCGAATACCACGTGTTCGCCGAATTATTTGCTTAGTCCAACAATCAAATATTTAAAATAAGTTTAAAAAATTAAATAGTTCAAAATAAAAATTCTAGTGTAAAACATTTTTAAAAAACTAGAGTAAAATTTTCGGCCGTTTTAGTGTTAAATAAGCATCAAATGTGACCATTTAAAAAGCTTCCATTCCATTTTTAGCAATGTTTTGTGAATAATGTTACAGATTTATTTTACGTATTAAAATAACATCTTCGAAAAGTATCATTAAAACATTATGTAATTCATCACCGTTTTCCTTTAAATTGAAATTGAAGTACTGAAACAAATAAAAGAATTTAAATGGGGTAATATAATACACCAAAAAGCATAAATATTCATTGAAATTCTGATTTATTCGTAGCAGAATTTTGTGTAAATTTTCGCAGACTTGTTTTTCGCAATAAAAATATAGTATCTTCTAAGCAATGTCGCTAAAACATTTTCTATGTAATTTAAACTTCTGCTTCCTCTCGAGTTGTGTAGCTAAACATACTCAAATAAACACACGTGAAATAATACAACGAGATTTGAAAATTATTTTTAAAAAAAAATCCACCTCACGTTTTGAACTAGTAATCTTTACTACTGTTTTTCTTCTTTTTTTTTTTTCTTTACGGAATGCTTGCCAAAAAATCAAGCAAAGTTCTTATTCGGAAATAATAATACATATTTTGATTAAAAAAATCCCCAAATCTGGCAACATTAACTCCTGGAGTGGTGAAATATTTTGTCAATTTTTTTCAAGAAATATTTTCCGCATTGTAAGAATACCTTCAATTTCATTTAGTTCGAACACTTAATAAAATTCAAAAGTAGACATTAAATCATCTTTCTATGTGTTAGGAAATATTGTACATATTGTGAACGTCTTGTATTGTTCATTCTTTTATAATATTTTTTAAAACTATTGCTTATTTGAAACTTTACAAAAAAAACATTTTTGATTACGAAAATGTCATCTGTTCCGCAATATCTCAACGTTTCAATATATCTTCGCAATACTATTTAAGGGGGTCCGGGACACAAAAATCTTCATATTTTGTAAAAACATTTTCTTTCATTAAAATTTTCTCTGTGTTTTATTGCTTAAAATGACTCTTAAATCATGTTTATATCTTTATTAGAACATGAAGTATCGTTTTTTCGTTTTGGTTTGTTTTCAAAATCTAGCTTTCAAGCAATGGCTGTCATGCAAACGACTTCTTCTAAAAATGCGGTTTTCTGAATGATTGGTTTTTCACCATTTTTCCTATTTAAATTCTTATAATTCAAGAACCTTTAACGATAAAGGGTTCAAACTTGGAACATGTCTTTTTCAATTGTTTTACTTTAATTTTTATTCAGCATATTTGAAAAAAATATTTACTTTTGAAAATATGATTTTTTTTTAATTGCACCACTTTAAAAAAAAATTCGTTAAATATTTTTTTTAATTAATATTTTTTTAAATGCTGAATCAAAATTAAAACTTATATATTTCTGTTTATTTAAATGAAAAAAAATAAAATTCTATAAATAATATTTCGAGTTATAGCGATTTAGGGTTGGTAGTTGGGTAGTGTAGTTTTAATTAGCCCACTTTTTTAATAAATTTTACATCTAATTTTTTTTATTATGAGAAGTTGTATCATGTGATTTTGTTTACAAATGATATGGTTAACCATCACAAAAAAATTGAGAATTTTAACTCAGTAAATAAAAATCATTTTAAAATGTGTCCCGGACCCACTTAAATTCTTAAACTGAAAAATGAGTTTTTGAAAATGGCATTACAAATCGTAGATAAAGGGTAGTCATAATTAAAACACCCCTACTTCGACTTCTCTATATATTATTGAACTTCTCAGTGCATGAGCTTCAAATTTTGTGCACATACTATACAAGATCAGGGTTCGTATGGGTACTGTTATTTTCAAGGCCAAATATCAGTATTTTTTTTTTTCAGAAAAATAAATCTATTTTAAGCGCGCGAAATTTCACCTTATTTAAAGAAGGATTTTCTTTAAGGAAATACTGGTACCGAAGAATTTCTTGGTCTTGAAATTCAAGGACCTGTACGAACCCTGGAGATATCGAAAAATGAATTACGCGAAAATAAAGTTTGGTTCAGATCCTATAGATGGCGCTCTACAGTTGATCAAATGCAGAAAAAATGCGTCTCTACAAACTGTATTTGAACCTCAGAGTAAATATCATATATGATTACTCTGAGATTTGAACGTACCAAATGCTCACGTGACAAGGGTCTTATCTATGCAAGGAATGCAGCTCAATGGGGTTTCCTTTAAGAAGATGTAAAATCTCCAGTCTGTAGACAGCTTGTTCAACTGCAGATCTTAACTAGTCGATTAAGATGCTTCTCAAAAGTAGAGTGATACTTTCTTTCAAGTATGCCAAGGTTAATAGAAGACCCCGATAAACAAGATTTTTTAAGTGTCCCTACAACAAAAAACCACACGGATTAAGATCGGGAGAACAAAGTGGGCAGGTTGTCATGACTGGTTGCTTTGTCATTATTTAAATGTTGCAGAAGAAATAACATTCTCCCCAGTTTTAATCACCTTTTATACCCAGAACATGACTGCACACCATGGGTTTATGGGAAGTTTATTGCTTGCACAGTGAAATTGCAGTTACAATGGCAGTTTAAGCTTATTTACTCTTTTCCCATTAGAGCAATAGAAATTAAAACGGAAAAGTTTTTTCTCTCATGTGTTTTTTTTTCTTTTTTTTCCTACTTTCTCTTGTACAGCAACATCTATCCGTATTCCTGGTAGTAAATTTTCTTGCGTGATCCGTTTCAACATGTCTTTAACCTCCTCACCGCCGGGAACTGATATATCCTTTCACTAAGCTGCAGGTTTCACTGCAATAGAAGCATTATTTAAATTAATACAATTAGATAAATAAAAAGCAGTTTAAAAAAAATTAAATTATGATTCATTTTCTCAAAGCTTATATACCCATACGTAATGAAGAATTTTATATCATATTGAAAAAAACATGAGTTTTTAGTATTTGAAAAACATTACAGTGAAGACAACATTACAATTTTGCCCATCTGCTTGGCGATCAGGGGGTTAATAGTACGTACACAAAATTTGTAGTATTTACACTGAATAGTTGGATATATAGGGAGGTCAGAATAGGGGTGTTTTAATTGTTGCCACCCGGTAGATCATCATTCTCAGAACCTTCGCTTTAATCATTCAAACATTCTGTGTGCATTCTAAACTTTCGTTATTTCCCAGTTTTTTTAGATTCTTTTCGATGGTACTCTAGCATTCGAATAAATAAAAAGAACTCTTTAAATGTAATTACATAGCAAATCAAAAAATGATTATCCGCTTTATCTGTAGCTCATATATTTTTGCAAGTATATTTTCCGCTATAAAAGAATGTTTTCGACAGAATGTCGTGAAAAAACATTTCGTAAGTAATATATATTTTCTCTTCTTCTCACGTTTTGCAGTTTTTTCTTTGTTGTTGTTTGTATTTTCCAATGACATTTAACCCTTAAAAGCATGATTTTTTATTTTGTTTCGAAAAAATTATGTATGATTCTCAGAAAGGTTTATTACACAGGAAAAAAAATGAAAAAAAAATCAGAGATACATTCTTCGTATAATACGTCAACCTTTTCTTATGTTGCACATCTGCAATACAAGTAAAAACTTAAATATTACAAATTAGTAACTATTTTAATAAGTAAGAATCTAAATCCTACCTTATTTTATATACTTTTTTATTTTCTAAAACTTAATAATTAAATGCACGAATTATTCATGAAATGATGGACTGACACCAGAATTTACAAACGAATTTATTAGAAAGGTAAAACTTCCTTATTTTACCGTACTTTACAAAAATAAAATTTTAATTAAACATTCTAGGTGTCACTTGTCAGTTTTGGAATCAAAATTAGGTGTCCTTTTTCGTGGATACCGCCCGCTAAAGGATTAAGGGTTGAACATTCAAACAAACACAAAAACATTTAAAACAAGATTGCATAATGCATCAAAACGTTAGAGCTGAAAGAAGTTTTGCTTTATTTCTAGCAATGTTTGTTTGGTATTTTAGAAAGAATTGTTTTTTGTATTGAAAGAATTTCTATAGTTTGATTTAATTTGAAAACTTAATATATACAGGGTGTCCATAATTAAACGACCCTACTTTAAAGTTTTCTACGGACAAAACTATCGTTCATAAAGTTGTGAAATTTGGTGAAAGATATAATGAAGGGATGGTAATTTGTTTAAGCTAAAAAAAGTTCAACATTTCACCACCAGAGGGCGATTTTTAATAAATTACACATTTAGCATTGCGATAGTTTAGAAATTTTTCTTATTAACTTAACCTGATTCTAAAGACGGCATACCACGACATGCTCCTAGCATTTCCCAAAACACACTGCGATCAGCTGTGAAACGTGCGATTTTACGATTCCACATGTTATCTGAATATGATGACCGTCATGCGGAACATGTTTGATTATAACAAAATTTGCTAAATTATCATAAATGCATGCTAAATGTGTAATTCGTTAAAAAACGGCCTCCCATTTTTTTTTTTTTTTTTTTTTTTTTTCGCTCAAACAAATTCCCATGCCTTTATTATGTCCTCCTCAAAATTTCACAACATTCTGAACAATAGTTTCGTCTGTACGGTCTTTTAAGGTTTAAAATTTTTTAGGGTTTAAAATAGGGCCGATTAATTATGAACAACCTCTAAATAAAATTTCTAAACTATCATAATGCTAAATTCTAATTTATTATAAATAGCGCTCTGGTGGCAAAATTTTGACCCATTTGTTTTTCTGCTTAAACAAATTTCCTTCCCTTTATTATATGTTTCACTAAATTTCACAAGTTTATGAATAATAGTTTTGTCTGTAGACAACTTTAAAGTAGGGTCGTTTAATTATGGACACCCCTGTATATAAACTCGGTGGCGTCAGATGCCGCCATCCAAAAAATCTACAAGAGTCTAGTCCAGTTCTTCCGGTCAAGCGTCCCTTCCCTTTCCAGACCTTTATCCCTTATAGCTTATTCAATATTATCCATCCAGGTCTTGCGTGGTCTTCTCCGTTTTCTATTTTTTTTTAATTTGTTTTATAATTAAATGCGATTGTAGGTAGTCTCTAATCAATTATTCTTTTAACATGGCCATACCAGATTAATTGCTTTTTTAAAAATATTATCTAATATGCTTCTCTTTATTTTCATCATTTCCTTGATTCTTTCATTTCTTACTCTTGCTATTCTTGATATCCTACATGACCTTCTTGGGGCATCCATTTCTACTGCCGCTAATTTTCTTCTTTCTGTCTCCATATTTCTCTATCCTTCTACTCCATATGATAATATCTCCTTTACAATAGAAATGTATATATTATACTTTCTTTTCCTAGAGATATCCTTACTCCACTAGGGCGTGTCGATTTTTTCGACTTCCTTTTTCAAAAAATGAGGGGGGTCAAAAAGTTGTGTTTTGGTTAGCTATTCACAAATATATTTACATGAACTGGAAATTACAATGGTTTGCTTGGTAAATAGCTACTTCAATTTCGTGAGATTTTCTCGTTTCATGTAAAAATCGCAACAAACTGTGTTCTCTCAAGAAGTGCTTTCTTATCACTATTTCTGCTTGTACTTCTGCTCTAAGGTTAAGAACATACTTATGTAATGCTATAACATCTGTAAAAGAAAATTATTCCACTCGTAAATTTTTTTAAACCATCAATACTCATTTGCAGCTGAGTGTATTTTTATTAATATCATAGAAATAGTGACATTTTCTTTTGTTCTTTTTCCAGAAGCAAATAATTTCTTCCACTTGCAAAGTATTAAAATTCTGAACTATGGATAACAAAAGGAAGACAAGACTAGCAACATCAACTCACATGAGTAATTTAATTGGAACTGGTCGAAAAATGCTGCCTTCCGAACTCCCAACTATGCGTGATGTTCTAAGATATGGGCTTCTGCTAAGAGAGCAGAGTGGAGAGAATATCAGAAATTACCCAGCAGCCACTCTTGCAAAGGATGTTTATCTAAAAGTGCTTGAACAGTGGGAGTGAGCGAACAGTTCTTTTGTGGTGCCAATTTTAAATTCGAGAGTTACAGTCCTGAAGAAGATAGAAGAAAACTGGGAAAAAGCCAAAAACATATCACTTGGCAGAGGAAAACTGGAAGTGAAAGAGGCTTTCATAGCAACGTTAGACAAGCTCTTTGACATCCTCAGTTGCAAGTGTGAGATCAAGTTATGTTCAGAATTTGAAGGTCCATGTCCAGGTGGTGCTGATTGTAAACATGAAGTGCACATCTCCTGCTCTTGTTCTAAGGATATGAAGATCCCTGTCAAAGAACTAGTGTTTATTAGTAGTCAAAGAAAGAAGGTTGGATCTGTTGGACAGCATCAAATTGGATTACCAGATATAAATGAGCACAGAAGACAAATTAAAAGGCAGAAGAGGCAAGAAGATGAATTAAGAAGAATTTCTGAATATGAGCAGAAAAGGAAGGAAGAGTTAACATTACAAACAAATGAAGTTTTTTTCTTCGACGACGATGAAGAGCTAACTGATTTTACAGATGAAGAACCTGAAGATTATTTGCACATTCCATGTGATGATTCTGATGGACCTTCTACTTCAAGTACAAGTCAGTATAATACGTAAAAATTGCGCAATGTTGCATTGCAAAGTATTAGGTATGGTGTCGGTCTCCGTGCTACAGCTGCCATTACAACAGCTGCATTTTTGGATGCTGGACTAATTAATGAAAGAGACAAGAGACTTGTGGTTGATCACAATAAAGTAAAAAGAGCACAAGAAAAAGTTATGAAATCACTTGATGAAGAATTCCATCTTCGATGCCGGACTGGCAATATTGAATATATCTTTTTTGGTGTACGCCAAGATCCCACTAAAGTTCTGTTACAAGCAGATAACTCAAGTCATCAGTTTCCAAGTATTGTGAAAGAAGAGCATTACACTGTTTGTAGTGAGTCAGGAAGAAGGTATCTTTGCCATTTTACTCCAGACAAAGACTTAACGAAAAGGAAACCTGCTGGAATTATTGCTAACCATCTTGTGGAATTTTTAAAGAAAAACAGCATTGACAAAAGTTTGCAGGCTATTGGTGGTGACTCAACGAATGTTAACACTGGTTGTGAAGGAGGAGTCATGCATTGGGTTGAGGCAAAGCTGAATCGTAAACTCTTCTGGTTGGTTTGTGCTCTTCATACTAATGAGCTACCTTTGCGGCACTTGATCACTGAGTTGGATGGAAAAATTTTGTCTAACAACAAGTGGAGTGGTAAGATTGGCAATATGCTTGATACTGCAACAGAACTTGAAGTCAATACCTCATTTGTCAGAATATCTTTTCCAGAATCTTTGGTTCCATTGAGTAACACTATTATCAAAGATCTCTCTACAGATCAGGCTTTTGGTTACAGGATAACTCAGGCCATAAGGACACGTGTACTTCCAACTGATCTTGCATTATTAGAAATTGGTCCTGTAAGTCACTCTCGGTGGTTAACCACTGCAAATAGAATTTGTCGCATATGGGTTTCAAAACATGGCCTTAAAGGCAACAATTTGAAGAAATTACAACTGCTTGTGGAATACATTGTTGGTGTTTACTATCCCTGCTGGTTTACAATCAAATCGAAATTCTCTTGGGTGGAAGGACCTCGCCACATTCTTTATCAGTTGAAGCTCCTAAAATATCAGAAGAAGGCAGTAACAGATATTGTTTTGCCAACAATCCAACGTTCATCGTGGTTTGCATTTAGTGAAATGGTGCTTCAGACACTTTTATGTTCGGAAGACGAAGAAGAAAGAAAAGTTGGGGTCCAGAAGATAATTGAATTAAGGAATGGAGATGATAATACACCAGGTGACCTATCTGTTCGGCCTAGGAAAACACCTGCAGTAAATCCAAATGCAACATCTCTTTTGGAACTGATAGACTGGTCGGAAAAAGTATATGAACCTCCACTTACTTGTAAACTCAAAATATCAGAAATAAAGAAGTTTGTTGAACAGCCAATGTAAGTTCCAAAGTGGCCATGTGATGGACAGTCCATAGAGAGGTGTGTAAAACAAGTAACAGAGGCTTCTAGCAAAGTATATACTCATGAGAAACAAGAAGGATTCATTAGAGGCCAGGAAGCAAGCAGAAGAATCATGTCTAGGAATGAATCGAAGCGAGATTTGATGAATATTGTTGGTTGAAGCTTTTAACTTTTTTTTACAATTTGTTTTCAGTGTTTCATAATGAAAAAAAAATATAAATAAAATTGTTTGAGTTCATTAAACCATTTTGGGGGCAAATCTTGTTGCCTTTCATATTGAGTTATCCCCTTTTTTCGGAAATTTCAATACAGATTATAATCAAGCTCAAATTTACCAAGCTAAATCTTTATGAATAAGAAAAAATCTTTTAAATTAGGATATTACACATCAAAAGGCAAACTTTTGGACCCCCTCATTCATAAAAATCACGAATTTTTATTTTTGCCCCTGAAATTGACACGCCCTATTACTGCACCAAATAGAATTTAATATACAGACTTTCTTCCCTGACAAATTCAGTATTTATTTTCTTTAGAGTCTCTTCCTTAACCCCTTGTAGGCAGAGCAGCCAAGTCTCCGGCTTTTTGGATACCAGTATTTTAATACAGAAAATGTTGCTTTATTTAATTAGAACAAATGGGCGATTTAAAGGAACAACATTTTCTCTAAAATAACAGTGGTGTGCAAAAAGCCGGAGATTTGACAACTCTGTGTAGGGCACTGGTATATTATATGCACCACTTAATTTTAATTCCCAAATGCCACATTGGCACCGGAATTTAGGAATGAAATTTCCTTAATATAATGTACGCGAAGAAAAGCTTATACTTAGTTTCATATGAATTTGTTCGTAAATACCGATGTCATTCAATCATTTTAACATTTATCATTAGAAGTGCTTTGCCCCTGAAAGGGTTAAGTCTCTTCCTTAAAGACTTAATAAAATAAAAAATAGACATCAAGACATATCTCAATATATTGCGAAGAAAAGCTTGTACTTAGTTTCATATGAATTTGTTCTTAAATACCGATGTCATTCAATCATTTTAACATTTATCATTAGAAGTGCTTTGCTCCTGAAAGGGTTAAGTCTCTTCATTAAAGACTTAATAAAATAAAAAATAGACATCAAGACATATCTCAATATATTACGAAATTAGCTCAAATTTCTTGCATTGCTCTTTCGTAATTTACTACAAAGTCCCTTTAATTTTCACTCCATTGAAACTTTAAAATATTTTTATCTTTATACTATCTTTTGATTATTATAATATCTTACCAAAAATGTCTTTTGTTCCGCATCCTCCCAAATTTTCACTATATCTTCTGAACAATATTTAAATAAATAAACAAAAGAAATTTTTTAAATGCGATTACATATTACATCAAAGAATTTTCAGTTCACTAGTTAAAATAATTTAAAAGTATTCCGAATTTCCGTCCAAATTATTCCAATGTTCATTTCTGATGCCCTATACAATCTCATTTATAGATTTTCTTTTTTGTTGTTCTTCGAGTGTTTCAATATCCTAATCCGAAAAAATCCGGAAGAAATGGAAATTGAGAATACTTTTCAATTATTTTAATTTATTAATGGTATATTCTTTCATGTAACATGTTTGATGTATAACTTTCTATAATATTACGAAATGAGCTCAGATTTCTTATATCTTGCGATAAAATCCCTTAATTTTCAACATTTTAAATATATTTATTTTTATAGTATCTTTTGATAGCAAAAATACCTTTTGTTCCGCATCTTCTCAAACTTTCAATATATATCTTCTCAGAAATACTGAGATACTTAACCCCTTAATTCTCGCTCCCGTCATATTCACGGGTGTGTCTATTTTTAGATTTATTCACATTTGCTTGATTCCCGCCAGTTTTATAAACTAGTGTAATTAGCTTTATTATGGTATCATTTTCCTGTCATTAAAAAAGGTGAATATTTCTTTTTCAAAAAAGTGTTGCCAATAATCAAATTGAATTTTTAAACCGTAATTTAATGCGACCGTTAAGGGGTTAAATAAACAAAAGAATTTCTTAAAATGAGATTACATATTACATCGAAGAATTTTCAATTGATTATTTAAAATAATTTAAAAGTTGCCTGAATTTCCGTTTCTTACGGATTTTTTCAGATTATGATATTGAAACACTCGAACAAAATAAAGAAAATATTTAAATGAGATTATATAGTCCATCAAAAGTAAACATTGAAATACTTTCCGTTTCATTTATAGCAATATTTTATGAATAATTTTAAGGGGTGATTTTCTTTATTGCAGGAAAATCTTTATTTTATTTAGTTTACAGACTTAAAAGTAAACTCAAAAACAGATTTCGAAACATTTTTTATGTACAGGCATCCCTCGACTTACGTAAGTAATGTGTTCCGCAATTTTTTACGTAATGAAACATGAATTTTACGTAAGTCGAATTTCTAAATTGATTAGGTAAACTTTTGTAAGAAACTGCCATATTTATTATATATAAATATTAACGATAATAACGACGATGATTTTTAACGATAATTTTTAACAAATTAGAATTTAGTACAGAATCTTATTTATGAATATAATATATATATATATATATATATATATTATTTACACAGTATTGTTTTATAAATAAAGCATCATGCAGCAATATTTACTCGGATATAAACTATAAAAATATGAAAAAATATAAAAACAAACTGAAAGAGCACTTTTAAAATAAAAAACTCTTATGGAATGCGGGATTTATAAATTTAACATTGATGAATTGCTTTCAACAATTTCCAATCCATATTAAACGAACAGGTGAAGCCAGAAGAAAAAAAAATCACCCGTTCCTCTTCATAGCATAATTGCGACGGTTAAACTCCAGATTTTTGTCACATTTTAATTAGATTTAAATTTGTCTTGTTCAAGATTTGATTGTATATACCAATAAAAATATAACTCCGACTAAAATATAAAACTATTTTATGGTTGTGGTTTTATCTACATATTTTATTGACAAAATAATTATCAGAAGTAGGCAAATGCACATCAAACGCATTAGTGCGTTCATAAATTAATTTTCGAGATTTATTACGTAACTGCAAATTTTATGTAAGTCGCATGATACGTAAGTCGAGGGATACCTGTACTTCGAAAATGAGTAGCACTACTTGTAATGCTCAAATGTATTTTATAATAAAATTTCTCTAATTTTTACTTTTTGAAATTGTTGAAATTTTTTTTCACTCTGAAGGATTATTTTCGGTAATAAGAAATTCTTCAAAAGGATATTGTTAAAACAAATTGTAAATAATATGAATTTCCACTTTTGTAAATTTTACGGATTCATTTTGTATAATATTGAAGTTGTCATATTGCTCTCAAACAAACTCAAAAAATACTTCAAATAAGATTACATAACATACCAAAACATATGTGCTCAAACAATTTCAGTTTAATTTGCACGAATATTTTTGAAAATATTTTTAAAGGATTTTTTAAAGAATATCTTAATTTCATTTAGTTCGGAGATACAATAAATTTCACAATTAACGTCAAAACAATCCTCCTTCTATTACGAAATAAGCTGAAATTTCTTACATTACTTAATTGTATTAAAAAAAACTCATTTAGCTTTTACTTCTTCGTAAATTAAAAATTCTTTTATCTTTAAATTGTTTTTTTTATGAAAATGTATTTTGTTCCGCATTATCTTAAAGCTCTAATATATCTTATCAATAATAAATAACTTTTCAAAGAAACAAAAGAAAATCTTAAAAGGATATTACACATTATTAAGATCATATTTTAACCCGGTAATTTCCATGTTAGAGTACGCTCTAGAAATTCACAACAGAAAATTTCAATAGCAAATTTTGTTTTATTTAAAGACGTAATATCTGTTATTAAATAATGCAAATGTTGCTGTTTAAAATTTTTGGTATGAATTTGGAATATTCGAATTAAAAAATCCACTAAATTCGAAACACTCTTGGTAGCATGTATGCTACCATGAGCATTAGAGGCTTAAAGAACTGTCCCTTCATTCGTTGAAATATTTTTTGGATAAATTAAAGTTGTGCTTCTACTTAAGTTTCGCATATGTTCTTTCAATGGTATTGAACTCTAACTAACAAATATAATACAAAATTTGAAAACACAGACCTTAGCGCACGAATAATGATCATTCAAAGACGTTTCACCTTATTTGTAGCAATATTTCATAGATAGTTTTTGCACTATTGTTTTCCATTAAAAGAAATATCTTTGAACGAATATCATTAAAACATTTTGTAAGTAATCTAAACTTTCGGTTCTTCTCCCTTTCCGGCACAGTGCGCCCGGGTCGGGATACCTAATTTTAATTCCAAACTTACGAAAGGCACCAAGAATATTTTAGGAAAATTTTGGTTTTACAATGAACATTTAAAGTAACATTATTTTTAATTATTAAAAAAGTCATTTTAAAATTCCGGTGTCAGTCATCATTTCATCATTTTACAACAAAAATTGCCTGTGCCGGAAAGGGTTAAGATTTGCAGATTGCATTTGAATGAGATTAAAATCTCAAGCAAACACAAAAAACATTTTAAACAAGATTGCATAACATTTAAAAAAGACATATTAACTCAAATAATTTCTGTTTCATCTGCAGCAATATTTTATGAACACTTTTAGGAGGACTATGCGCGGTATTAATCCCTTGCACTGCAGCGCTGTTAACGGATGTTTTGCACTAGCCACCAGTGTTGACGCATGTGGCTGTTTTTTTTTGTTGTTGTTGTTGTTTTTTTCAATAGAAATTTTGAATTTACACCACAAAAATGTATTGGTAATTTTCTTTTACTTTATTTTTGGAAAATCAAACTCCTTCTGAGGCAAAAATAAAAGTTAAAACTTTTCTGGTGGAAACTTTTAAGAATTCGGAATGTCTACTTAAAAAATCATCTAAATATCAGAACGTACGGACGCTACGGCCATTGTCGGCAATAACCGAAATAGCATGATGTACGCTGCGTACATCATAGAGCTCAAGGGGTTAATCCCTTGGGGACGAACGGCACGTATACGTGCCGCATGAAGCGCTCAGAATCCATGTTTTTCCTCACCAGTGAAATTTTACTGTAAAATTTGCCCTATTTAATCAACGTATTTTCTCGATTCAACAAGACACAAATTTCTGTTTTTAAAAAACGGTGGCAAAAGATTAAAAATTTCGTAGAAGGCTCCCGTCCCGAAGGGGTTAAAAGAATAACCTTACTTTCGTTCAGTTCAAAGACTTAATAAAATTGAAAAATTTCTATCCAAAAAATGTCCCTGTATATTATGAAAAAAAATGAAATAAAATAAATGATTGCTTGTTTATTATAACAAAATGTCCTTAATTTTTTCTTGTTTGAAAAATAAAAATACACTTATCTTTTAATTGCGTAAATACCTTCTGTTTAGCAATCTCTCATATTCCAATATGTCTTCTCAGTAATATTTTAATACGGAAATAAACAAATTTAATTCTTAAAATGAGATTACATATCACATCAAGAATTATTAAAAGAATATTTACAAGATTCAATAATCATTTTATGAGTATTCTGAATTTCCGTTCTCCTCAAGTTTTGTCCGCCAAACCAGTGGCCGAGAGGTTCTGCTCTCGAAGCTGGTAGACGGGAGGTGCTGGCTTCGAACACAATCGCGCCCGTCGGCCTGATCGTTCGGAGTTTTCCCTGGTTTTCTTCTAACCTTGGGTATCCTTGCGTAAATACGGGTTAGACTCCCTTAGAAAGACCCCCTACGGAGGGCACTCAGCCTTGGGCCTATATCCCTTGTATAAATAATCGGCCGTCATAAAATTTTCACAGCACAGCCTCAAGTTCTGCAAATTCCTGTCCAACGGCATATAAACAATCAATAAAATAAAAGTAAATTATTTAAAATGAGATCATATAACGTATCAAAGAATGAGAACTGTAAGAGGTTTCGCTTAATTTCGAAAAATACTTTGTGAATATTTTTAAAGATTTATTATCTGTAATGTAATAATGCCTTCAGTTCTATTTAGTCAATCAACTTCTAATCCATCATGATCATTGAAGAAATTTGAAGCGGTGTTGACTTACAGCAAAGTTTTGTGAATAATTTTGAAGGATAGTTTTTATTTATTAAAAGAATATCTTTATTTTCGTTTAGTTTTCAGAGTTAATAAAATTCAAAAATAGATATCGAAACGTCTTTTGATATATTTCAAAAATAAGCAACACTGTTTGTGGTGATTACTTGTAATACGATTCCTTTATATGTTATTTTTTTTTAATTGAAAAGATATTTCTTTTTATTTTGAAGGATTACATTCGGTATAACATGAAATTCTTCGAAAGAATATGGTTAAACCATTTTGTACAGTCGTGAAAAAAAAAAAGGAAACACCCCCTACTAACACTGCAAAAAATTATAGTATAAGAAAGTTATTGGTACCATACGATTGGTAATAAAGTCTACTTTTAAATGATGTATATAAAATTTGCTTAGGGGCCATCTACATATTAAAATGAGCCATAACGTTGTTATTTCAATAGCAGTACACAATTCTGTTACCATAAATGAACTCTACACGTTTCAATTAGCCTAAAAACAAATTTTTATGCAATTCGTACGATACGTTTCTGAGAAATTAATTATTTTAAAACGAACGTATTTTAAGGGCTGTATTCAAATTGAAGTTTGGTACTCCATCGTTGGCCGAGAGAGTCCCCTACTTGATCAAGACATCTGAAGTGCCTTGAAAGTGCCTAAGTCAATGAAGACTGCTAGATTACAGGATAGCCTAAGAAATTTCAATCTATTTTGTCACTTCTATCATAGAAGGCCCCTTACACCATCATTTTGCCATTTTTTAAGCTCGGTTTGAAAACTACTTGGAAGAAAAGTGTGAAATTTTGGATTTTTATAAAGCAAGACTTAATAATCTAAAATCCATCAAAAAAATTGTAGGTTGCAATTCATATTTTTTTTAAATAATCATTTCATAATTCATATCATAAAATTATAAAAATTGCAAATTCAACGTATTTATATTTGTGTATTTTAGTATTATTGCGACACAAAAAATTAGCATATTAGGAGTATAATTTCAGGAGATCTTAATAAAAATATGAAAATGTAATTTAACATTAGAAGCACTAAATTTTGAATGTTTATAATTCACAAACATATCTTTCAATTCACTTGAAATTTGGTTTCTAGACATAGTTTGAACAGAAGATTTAAAATATCTTATTAAAATTGGGTGTTACCATTGAAAAAAATGAAATTTGGGTTCGTTTTAATATCTAAATGGCCCCCTAAGCAAATTTTATATACATCATTTAAAAGTAGACTTTATTTCCAATCGTTCGGTACAAGTAACTTTCTTCTACGATAATTTGTTGAGGAATTAGTAGGGGGTGTGTACTTTTTTTATTCTCCAGGACTGTACGTAATCCAAATGGCCACCATATCTGGCATTTTGAAGATTTCTTTAAGTTTAACACGTTGAGTGCCACGATGACTGACACTGAAGTGCTGAAAATTTACAATTTTTAAAAAGTTATTTTTAAGAAAGTATAATCCTGTAATAAATAAAAGGTAGGTAAATTTTAAATATTTGTTCAGTAATTATTTAAAAGAATGTATATTTTTTCAGTTTCGTATCATATTTTAGACGTCAGCCATCGGTGAATGACGCGTTTTAAACGAAAAGTTCGCTGTCAGCCACCGGTGGCTGACGTGGTGCTTAACGCGTTAAACATTCAAACAAACACAAAGAACACTTAAAATGGAATTGCATAACGTCTCAAAAAATAAGTACTCAAACTATTTGTTTCATTTGCAACAATATTTTGGGAATTTTTAACCTTCCGTCTACCAGACGGGTCCATTGGACCCGACATGTACATTCAAAATATTTATTCAAACCAGAAATTTCTTCAAAACAAACTAAATGTATAAATCAGACAATAATAAGTTAAATAAACAAATTAAATAGTTTTAAGTAAAAATTCTGGTGTAGAATGTTTTTATAAAACTTGAGTAAAATTTCCGGTAGTTCTAGGGTTAAAGGCCTATTTATCTTTTGGAAGAATATCTTAATTTCATCTAATTCAAAAATATAGTAAAATTCAAAATTAGACTCGAAACCTCTCTTGACGACCCCCTGAATAGCAGGCTCTGACACAAAAAGGCCTGAGCGCTGACACAAAAAGGCAGATTTTTTTTCAGTGTGTATACGGTCCCTTGAATTTTCGTACCAACAATTTAAAAAAAAAATCACGTTTTGTTTTTCTGAGATTAAAGCAGTCAAAGAAATATCTGATAAAATACTGGTGTCTAAATTGAGGGGCCGTACATACGTATAAAAAATCACCCTTGTCAGCCGCAGGGTTGCCAGTTTGGCCTCCATTTTCATTCCGGAATTAGGAATTTATACCGGAAATTCCTGAAGAAAAATCGTTACTTTAACCCCTTAACGGTAGCTTAATATTTGGAAAAAACACCAAAAAAGTACCAATTTTTTTTTATTACAGAAATTGAATAATTTTACGGTTTCTATATGAAATATGCAGTTAGTTTTTTTTTTCTTTTAAGGCGAAAAAAAAGATGTTATAGAACAAATTCACATTTGTGGAAAACCCATCATGCAAGAATTCTGTGTTTTAATGTTTGTTTTACACCATACAAATTAATGCGAATACGACCTTTATTTTTCACATCTTCTATCTTTATTTATCATCATCAAACAAATATTTACAATTAACATTTGAAAAAATATAATATACATTAAATTTTGATTATTAATAATTTTTTGAGTGTGATATATTTCGAAACATGCAATACAAAGCCCAACATCACAATCAGCGCCAAAGACCAAGCCACAGCTCTAATATTCAAAGACTTCAGACGGAAATGCCAGTTAAATTTTTCTGGTTTCAGAAGTTTTCTCCAGCAATAACTCTCCTGCCCGGAAATATGACGGGCACGAGAAATAACGAACGACACCTCATCCCGTGATATTGGCGGGAGCGAGAATTAAGGGGTTAAGTAACCACGCAATGTCTAACATTACATAAATCAGAACATACTGTTCGTATTTTCTGGTGTAAATTCAAAATTTTGGATTAAAAACGGAGGCCAAACTGACAACCCTGGTCAGCCGTCATTTTTGTGTCAGCGCTCAGGCCTGTTATTCAGAGACGGAGATCGCTTCATATATTACGAAATAAGCTGGAATTAATACATTGCTTAGGGACTGTTCAAATATTACGTAAGCATGTTTTTGGCATTTTTTGACCCCCCCTCCCCCCTTGTCAGCAAAAATAAGCAAATCGCAAACCCCCCCTTAATAATTACGTAAGAAAATTGCACCCCCCCCCTCCACTTAAAAAACAATTAGTACACTATACAAATAAAAAAAAACTCTACTCGACTTTAAAAAAAAATAATAATAAATGCTTGTTTTATTTCCTTACAATTCTATTTAAGAAAATTTCTCAGATCACAATTTTAGAAGAACTTAGCCATTTGAAAAATTAAAATTTGAACATGCCCATATCTATTCCGATGCTGACCACGGCTGCTCAAGCCATTTTTCCATACCTGTTATGATATTGGTTTCCAGTTTTACTTGATTATCTTCATCGCTTTCTTTTCGGATGCAATCTTGATCAACTTCATCTTCCTTGATACACTTAACATTTTCTGTATCTTTCACGAATTTTACGAAGCACATAAGTTCATTTGCTCGACGAGCAGCAATTTTCAATGGTCGTATAAGGCTGGCCTTCTCGCTTTTTCCACTGTGCTGAATTTTTTTGTGTCTGTTTGCTGACTTTCGAGATGCATGATATTGGCCACAACTTCCACAAGTTCTTGGGAATAATTGCAATTTTATGGAAGGGCAAAAATAATCATACAGCGTCTTTAAAAATCCCTTTGCTGTAATATTGAGATTTAAGGCCAGACGGAGACTTAAATCTATAAATCCCCCTTCCTCACTTATAATGATGTCATTTTACGATTGTATCATTTTAATTGGAGGAGGAATGAATCGTCCTTTTAATATACGAAATAATCCACTACGTGCAGGAGAGCAACAATTCTTTTCTTCGCATTTTATAATTTGCAGCAAATATTGATTTTCTTGTAAGTGCTTCGAGTACCAATCCAAGTCAAACCAAGAGAGTCTGGTTCGCCTGAATCAACATATGTGGCAGTAACAGGATAATCGTCAATGTTTAATGAGTTCCAGATATCTGCGAGAGTTTTACCAGCATATGCAAAGTTATTTTGCTCTATTTCTTCATCAGTAGTGCTACCGTTCTCATCGAGATGGGAACCATAATGGCCATAAGGGTGTATAAGACCAGACAGTTCTCGACTGAGTGGTGCCATTCGCCTTTCTACTCAGTTATATGAACTTTTTCCAGGAGCATTGCACGCAATGAAATTTCCATCCAAATCATGCTTTTTGAAATGGTTAATAGCAAACTATATAACTTTCTGGTAGCGGAGATTCTAGTCTGGAGCTCTATCAACCGTAAGTATGATTACAGGTTTGATGAAATCCTCTTCTGTTTTCACTAATTTTTCAAAGTCTTTGAGTATTAATATAGTTTCAAAATCCTGAGCATGAGCATTTGCTGTGGAAGAACTGTGTTTCCCACTTCTTATAGCAATAAACGTTGGACCAGAATAACCTATGGCTTTACTTTGACCTGCCATGCCAGGAGCAATCACAATACCAGCGTAAATAGATGGGATAAGTTTGTGGCGTTCAGCGATGACCCACTCGTGATCGGGTAAGGATACACGATACTCCATATGCATCAGTATCGGGGACTGTTTATTGGCTGCTGTAATTCCCAAAGGTACGCGCACTATGTCATCCTGTGAAGGAAGAAACAGTTGCATGGGTCCAAGAATTGAATCTAAAGTTTCTAAATAGCGGATGGATGTTACTGCAAATTGGGTATCAATGTGAGATCGGTAATAACCAGTCTGAACACAAGAAAGTTTTATCGGCACTGTGGTGACATGTCTTCGACCCTCGATGGTTGAGGAATTTTTTGGAAGCAAACGAAGATATGTTCCACTCATGCTTATTGCAAAACCAACCTTTTTCAGTTCTACAGTCAAGTTATCGAGAGTTTTGACACTTCGTATTGACTCACTTCTTCTTTTTGCATCTGCAGCGCTTCCAATAATAGCTATGTCTGCTATTGCCTTAAGCAATAATGGTTGATCTGCATTTAAACTTGGTCTTTCTACTGATTTCCTCAAAGCTATTTTTTTTTAATGTCTGGATTATCATGGCAGATTTCTTCAAGCTTTGTTCGTTTGGTGGTTCGATGTTTTCTTTGGTATTCATCAGTTTGTCGTTTCCTTTTTAAGGATTGTTTTTCTTTTTTAGATCACTGGAAACCTTATTTATCTGTTTTTGAATTTGAGATACACTGGTTTCAATTCAATTGGATTACATTTCATTTTTAGTAAGGTACAAAATTTGAAAACAGTTAGAGGATTATCTGCTACAAAACTTACATATTTTTTAATTTTTTCCCGCATGGATACATTAATTTTCGAGTTATTTGAAAAGAAAAAATAAGGTTTAGCTTGGCTACGCCATATTTAAAAAGTAATAACTCATTTTTTGACATTTCTTTGGTCTTTATTTATTCCCATTCTGACCATGTTTCACCAAGACTACATGGTCATTTTATCTTATCTATCCTTTTTCCAATTTTTACAAATAATCATGTAAACTAAAAGTTATGATAAAATATATTTAAAATTTTAAGAATAAATTGATTATAATTACCTTTATAAAATAATCAAGAAAGACTGATTTCTTTTTGGTCGTCCTCAATTATTTTTAGCACCAATACCTCTAACTCTTTGTCAGTTTTAGAAGACTTTTTGTACTGCCGCCACACATCATTAGTTTTACATTGGATATCCTTCAAAGGTTTATCTGATGCAGACTTTTTGAAACTTTCAAAAAGTTTTTTACACAAGATTTCTCGAAATGAAGACATATTTCTGATTTTATTTATTTTAAACACCACTACACTACAGTACTGAGAGTTTTTCAAAACTTAAGAGACACCAGACAGTAGAGCAGTCGGTCATTTTGGTTATGGGGTTCAACCACTTGACAGAGGAGGGGTGGAAACAAAAAAGTTGGAATTTTACTTACGTTTTGGAATCTTTTCCGGAAGACTCATATTGTCACAATACAACATATCGCATCCGTCTATTCACCTCTATTCTATTCTATTCTCACAATTGGAAATAGTAGTAAGTTCTCAGAGATAATAAGCCCTCATGCACAGGGCTTAATTGGCATCGGAGCCGAGTAAATATTTAAATATTGGTCGGAATTCAGCGGAGCTCATAAATACAGGGCTGCAGAGCCCAGTGTAGCAACGCTTCCGAAAAAACGAAGCCTAAATTACCCTTTCATTCCTTCCCATATCCAAGTTTTGCATTCTTTTTTATCAAAACAATTATATGTGACGTAATGTGTCGCACACGTAGGAGATGGAGATGAAATGGATTCAATTTTTATATCAGTTTGTGGTCTTGGCTAGAAAGCAGTCAAGCAGGGTTTCCCCTTTTTCTATAAAAGCACCGAATCTTTCCAATAACGGGGTTAAATTTTTAATTTAATCTGATTTTCAGGGGCTCACCACAAAAGATCGTTATACGGAAGGAATCGATTGTAGTTTAAGATATGCTCCTTTTATAGGAAATTGAAAACGTTGTTCCATTCTTCAGCATATAAATATAAATCTCTGTAAATTTGATTCAGTTTTTCATAAAAATGCATAGCTGCGAACTATTCCTTTTTGGTGTTAACACTATTTCCGAATCATAATCCTTACCACATTTAATCGCAGAATTCTGCAATTAACAACATTAAAATTAGGCAAAGAATTCTATTCGGAAGGAGTGATAGCTAAAAAGTGGAATAGTTCACAACTAAGTATATTCTGATAGATACATTTATTTTTTTTATTTTTCTATAGAAAAAAATACTTTACATTTTGGCAAATAATGTATGAAATATAAATATGCAGATTGCAGTGGCAGGAGGGGAGGAGGACGGTATGGCTCTTAGTACCGGTACTTTTTTGTTAGAAATTAAGCCCTGCTCATGCATCAAACATGAACAGTCACCTCTAGATAAAAGAGATTGTTTATGTTTTCCTTGTGCGGTCAAAATAGCTGACATCAGAACTTCAAGTTAAATATTCTTTTGCTATTTCTTTTTTTCAATTTGAAATTTTTAATAGTTTTTTTTTTTTTTTTTTTTTTTACAAGTTAAGAGATTTTGAAAATGTCTTACGTAAGCATCATTCAAACTCCCCCTCCCCCCTTGTCAGCAAAAATAAGCAAATCGCTAACCCCCTCCCCCCCCTTAGGTGCTTACGTAATATTTGAACGGCCCCTTATTAGTATAAAACCAAAAATATTTCAGCCTTTTCTTCTTTGAATGTTAAGAATTACATTATCTTTAAATTGTATTTTTTAAGAAAATGTCTTTTGTTCCTCATTCTTATAAACTTCTAATATATCGTCTCAATAATACTTAACTATTCAATTAAACAAAAGAAATTCTTAAAATGAGATTGCATATCATAAAGATCATTACTTAAAGAACTTTTGTTTGATTCGTTGAAATATTTTCAGCGAAACTAAATTTCTGCTTCTTATCAAGTTGTACAGATTCATTTCCAATGATATTGAAGTACCCGAATAAACCAGAATAAGAAAAATGCGTAACTACACAGACATAATGATCATTCAAAGAAATTCGATCTTATTTCTGGTAACTTTCTGAAATTTTTGCTGTATTAATTCCATTTAAAAAAAACCTTTTTGAAAAATTATCGTTAAATTATTTTGCAAGTAATATAAACATTCGGATCGTCTGAAATTTTACTTATCAATGACACTTAAATAAACACAATGAACATTGAAATAAAAATACATAACATGTCAAAAGTGAGTAAGAAATTTCTGTTTTATTTGCAGCAATATTTAATGAACACTTTTAAAAGGATAATTTTCTGTATTGAAAAGATATCTTTAATTTCATTTAGTTCAAAGACATAAAATTGAAAAGCTTATATCAGACATGTCTCCATATATTAAGAAATAAAATGAAACCTTGCATCTATTGCTTGTATGTAATATTAAAACTTTTAAATCTTACTCAATAAAAATAAAAAAGTACACCGTGAGCTTTTGGAACGATATATAAAAATATTCACACCAGAATTTTTATTTAAAATTATTTAACACTAGAAGCGCCGGAATACTGTTAAGTTTTATATAAAAATGTGTAGAGCAGAATTTTTATTTAAAGCTTTTGAACTTATCTATTCGACTTTGACTTCAAATATGCTTTGGCCAAGACGCCTGTGGACAGCTCCATATAGTAGGAGAGCTGTTGAACATTTTTGAGTAGGTATTTGAGGCACCCTGAAAATTTGTGTAACACTTCTTTTGAAATGCCTGAATATAAAATCGAATGTCTGGCTGAAGGATCGTGGCCCAAAAACTGTGCCAGACAAAAAATGGCACTTGACACGTGTCTGGCACAGTTTTTGTGCCGACTAAAGTGTCTGTCATTTTCAAAATATTTTTTTCTAAGCATAAATATTATTCTGTCTCAATCTCAGCGTGCCTCAAATACCTTTTTTGGGTAGTCAAAAATGGCACTTGACACGTGTCTGGCACAGTTTTTGGGACGACTAAAGTGTCTGTCGTTTTCAAAATATTTTTTTCTAAGTATAAATATTATTCTGTCTCAATCTCAGCGTGCCTCAAATACCTTTTTTGGGTGGTCAAAAAAATGGCACTTGACACGTGTCTGGCACAGTTTTTGGGCCACGATCCTTCAGCCAGACATTCGATTTTGTATTCAGCCATTACAAAAGAAGTGTTGCACAAATTTTCAGGGTGCCTCAAATACCTTCCCTAAAATGTTTAACAGCTCTTGGACTAATATATCCCCGGTTAGTGACAGCTCATGAAAAAACTAGAGTGCAATTTAATAAACTGACTGGTAGCAATAGCAGAGGCATAAAAAATAAAATAAAATAGATTAAAATTCTTAAGCGTGAAAAAATCAGCTACTGGAAATGAAAATAGAATAAAAAATATGCTTATCAACAATGGAGTTATGAATAAAGAGGAAGAGACATATGGTTTATTGCCTACCAGTTGCGAGTGAAGTAACTGAGGAGGTTGTCACAAGATGGCGGCTTATTTTTTTTATATTGGATCAGCAGTTCCTGATTACCACAGGCGTATACTGTACCAGTAAATTTTCAATAGAAAATTTTGTCTTATTTTAGCGACCTTTTTTCACGGAAAATTTCTGTCACAAATATTGTTAAAATTTCTGTTTGTTTATAGTGGTGGCAGTTTGGCCAGGTAATATGATGACAGCAGGTTCTCTAGGTTGTCTCAATATGGCGGAAACAAAAGGTCTGACTACCGCCGAAATAAACTCATACCAGGAAAAATGAAAATCTGCTTTCGCTATTATTTATGACTGAAATTTCGCATTATTAACGCGTTTAAATAAGGAGAAAATTTTATACTTAAATTTGCTGGTGGAAGTTTGTCCCGGCGGTAATCAACCTCTGCAAAAGCAGTTACAGTTGAAGTTTCACTATATTAAGGATATGTCAGTTTCTCTTCATTAAAAGTTCCATGTTATCAACTGACTGAAATTTAATTAAAAACGGGGGAATCTATTTAACTTATTATTGCGTAATATATATATTAATATTAATATATATATATATATATATATATATATATAAAACCTTTCTTAAAGAAATTTCTGGTTCAAATCGAATTATAATATTTGGTAGCAGTCATCGAATATTAACTCTTTAAATAAATTTATTTCTGTGTGATTTGTAATTCAGGGAAGTGATTTTGTGATTTGTCATTCACTTAAGGGAATTTTTCAGGACAAATATCAATATTGTTTTTTTTTTATAGAAAAATAAATCTAGGTTTAACGCGCGAAATTTCGCGTTATTTAAGAAGATATTTTCTATCAGAAAATACTGCTACCGAAGAATTTCCTGGTCTGGAAATTTCAGGACAAGTACGACCCCTGGTTATTTATTTATTTTATGAACATTTTCTCATTCGAATCGAAATATGTTCATTTATACCATCACTGATCAAGTCACCGGTTGTTAGTTTATTTAGTGTTGAATTACGAAACTTCTTTTGTTCCACATTCTCTGAAAGGTTCAATATGCCTTCTCAATGATATTTTAATATTTAAATAAACAAAAGTAACTCTTAAAATGAAATCACATATCAGATCAAGGTTTATTACTTAAAGATGTTTCACTAAATTCGTTAAAACATTTTGTGAATATTCTGAATTCCCGTTTTTCCTCAAGATTTACTGTTTCCTTTTCAATGACATTTAAACTATCAGAACAAGCAAAAGTACATTATTTAAAATGAGATTATATAACCATAGCTGCCAACTTGTACGGATTTTTGCTACCACTAAAATTTAATAGAAAATTTTGCCTAATTCAATATTCGAATTGTAGTGAATACTGATAATTCAATAAGACAGAAATTTCTGTTAAATTCTTGTGGTAGCAAAAATCCGTACAAGTTGGCAGCTATGTATAACGCATCAAAGAATGAGAACTGAAAGAGCTTCCGCTTAATTTGGAACAACACTTTGTGAATATTCTTTAAAGGTTTATTTTGTATAATGAAGAATGCCTTCTGTTCTATTTAGTCCCTCAATTCTAATCCATCAAAAATTATGATTGTAAGAATTTCGAGCTTTATTTAGAGCAACGTTTTGTGAATAATTTTGAAGGATGTTTTTTTATTAACCCCTTAACGGTCGCATTAAATTACAGTTTAAAAATTCAAATTACTTATTGGCACCACTTTTTTGAAAAAGAAATATTTACTTTATTTAATGGCAGGTAAAGTGATACCACAATAAAGCCAATAACACTCTTTTATAAAACTTCCGAGAATCAAACTATCTGAATATAAGACACACCCGGGGAATATCACGGGATCGAGAATAAAAGAACATCTTTATTTTCGTTTAGCTTACAGACTTACTAAAATTTAAAATTACATTCTGAAACATTTCGCAATATAATTCGAAAATAAGTAACATTGTTTACTCTGCTTACATGTTTTTTATAATAAAATTCCTCTTATTATTATTTTTTTTGCAATTGAAAAAAAAGGCTTATTTTTCATTTTGAAAAATTAAATTCGGTATTATATGAAACTCTTCTAAAGAATATGGATAAACTTCTGATTACGAGGTTGGGACACCGTACATCCCGGCGACTTTTTTTTATTCTACCCATGCAATTTTTTGAAAAATAATCTCTGCCATACAGATTAAGACATTTTAATAAGATATTTAACTAAAAGACATTTTTTGTAAATCGTGGAACGAATAAATAAATATGGAAGTCGTTGCTAGTCCTGGCCAGTAATCAAAAAGTTAAAACATTTAGAAAGTAATCTAAATTTTCACTTTTCTCAAGCTTTCTTGATATTTTCTCAATAACATTTAAAAGTAGATTCAAAAATAAATTTAAAAACATTTTATATACATTTCGAAAATGAGTAACACGACTTTTACAGGGTGTCCGAGGATTACTGAGGCAAACTTTAAGGGGAGGTAGGGGACATGACAAGGATTCAGATTTGCATAGCAACACATGGTCGGAAACGGCTTCGTTCGCCGTTAGGTAGTGGTGTTCACAAGACCCATGCTCTTAGCCAGCACGCTCTCCTGATTTAAGCAGCATAGATTTCTTTCTTTGGGGTGCACTGAAAAGTGCTGCGTAACGTCTGTGGAATCCTATACGGATCAGGTTACAAGACTGCGCTGCTGCAAATATCCAACAAAATACAGGTGTATTTGAGCGAGTCCGTCAATCCATGACCCGACGGTGTAACGCATGCATCGATAGCAATGGTGGAAACTTTGAACATCTTTTCTGATATTTTCACTGTCATCTACCACAGAACATGCAATATATCTTTGACCAATAAATAATTTCAGATGATCTCAGTCTTGTGTCTCTTCGTTTCTTGTACCTGCCACACTACTTTCCCATGACGTTTCTGACCATGAGTTGCTATGCAAATCTGAATGGAAAATGCTATCTGAGTTTCTTTGATTATGCAATTTCATAAAAATAAGGCTGCGAAAACTTTTTAATGTTATTGGTATTCAAATTTATGGTATCGTACAAACGCTGAAAAATCCGCCTACAAAAACCGCCATTTTTGTGTCTTCACTTAGTCCTAGTATTCAGGAGGTGGTCGTTTCATCCATTTCATTCCACTGCCCAGATAGCATTTTTAATTTTCAGAAAATTTGCTGCAGTCTTGCTTTGAAAACCTGCAAAGTTGCAGAAAGCTCAGCATGACAAGACTGAAAGTTCATAACAAGACTGCAGCAAGATAATGCAAACGCCGAAGTCACCACACTTTGAACTTGCAGCTAACTTGTCGTGAGAGTTAAATTCATACTGTATCAAATTTATTGCAAATTAACGGCAAACAAGTAATCAAAAATACTGCAAAGGAGTAATCTTTCCACGTCCCATTATCTGTTCACAACGGTTACACGACAAATTTAACCCCTACGGAGAGGTCCATAGACCTCATCAGATCGATTGATGCAAACACACCTTCAGAAAGTTCATGCATTGTTTTTATCACCATAAACAAGTTAAGGTAGTATTTGCACTTTCCAGCACGAGCCTTTTTTTGGTATTTGATAAGTATAGCGTTTAGAAAAAGCGGTGCCATTCGAATAAAATTTATACAATTTCTGCGTATGTGCTGGTTGTCTAGTCTCTCAACAGAGGTATTTTTTGCTTTCGTCACTTTCGTGAATTAAAGACAATCTTGCCATCAGTTTTACAACAAATTACTCATGCAAGTAGGGGATGGTATACCTTGCGGGAAATTTGCTGCGAATTTCTCAATTCAAATTTGTCACGGCAAGATAATGTCAGAAAAAATCAAACTTGCTGCTAATGTTCATGCTATATGGGTGAATACTAGGTCTGAGCAGTGAGATAAAAATGGCGGCTCTCATAGATAGATTTTTTTCAGCCTTTTTCACAGTCATTTGAATTTTAATACCAATAAGTTTTTTTAAGGCATATTTTTCTGGTATTACATAAATCAAAAATAACTTTTGAAAAATACTGCTGTCTAAATTCAAAGGACAGTACAGACGTTTTAAAAAAAAGACCGAATACGACACCGGCCATTTTTGTTTCATCGCTCCTTCCTGTTATTCAGTGGGCTGTGTTTCATCGTCTATTGACTTGACGTACTGTATGACGTCAGCATTCATCATGAAACTTTTTTTTAGTTTATAAAGTAGAGAAAAACTTGATAATCTTTTAATAATAAAACGAATCCCTTTAAGAAAATGATTCACAAAATATTGCAATAAATTAAACGAAAATCCTTTGAGTAATCATCCTTTGATGCATTACATAATCTTATTTTCAGAATTTATTTGTTGGATTGAATGTTTAAATATCACTAAAATGAAGTTTAGCGAACATCAAAGGAATGTGAATGGAAGATTACGTATAAAGTAGTTCATTGTTGGGATTGAGGACTTTTTGTAAGTAATCATCTTTTCACGATGTATACAATCGTCATTTTAAGCATTTATTTTATTTGTTTAAGGAGTAATTACTACTTTAGCATCCCGAAATTTAAGATTTATCTGATTATTATTTTTTTTTAATGCGAAGTGTGTATACAAATACATTTACACTAATCTGTTATGCATATACTAACTTAAGAAACAATTTCGATTATATATCAACCGTTTAATTGATATATTAACCCCTTAACCTACGATTTACGTCTCAACAGCTCCACGGTTTGGTAAATTCATAGCTACCACTAAAATTTAATAGAGATTTTCGCCTTGTTTAATCATGGAATTTCGACGATTAAATTAAACTATATTTACTGTGAAATTTTAGTGGTAAGAAGAATTTACATTTGGCTCAATCATCGTATGCGGGCTATGTCCGTCATTGTAGGTTAAGGGGTTAAAAACGTGTGGCTTGACAGGTGATGCCCAGAAACGCTTCCAAAAGAGAGTCAAGCGGTTGACACATATCTTCATCGTAGTAGACATAGAAAAGTAACAATTAGATTAGTTTTTTTGTCCAAAAGCTAATGAAATGCGTAGGCGTTTTATAAATGCAGTGAAATACGTTTAACACGAAACTGGGGGGGCCGAAATTTTTTTTTCGCGTTAAAAGATTCGTAAAAAAAAGAACAAAACTCACAAATATTTTCAACGTCGTCAAATTTTATTTCGATTTCTTGTTAAACTACTAGTAGGTTGCATCCATTAGGATAAAAAGCAAGTAAAAAATATATTTTTTTTCGGGAAAAAAATCAGATATCTTTTTTTTTTCTTTTGTCTTTCCAAGCATTTTAGATCTAGCTTGTTTGAGCCAAATAAGCAGAGTTGACTCTAAATCTTCGTGCTTAGCAGTTCTCATACGTTTTCTCTCTGGTTTAAACATACTGTACTCAAACATTAACGTAATGGGATCCTTCTTTTTTAATATCATTGATAACGTAGAATTGGCAATGCCGAACTCTTTGCAGGTTACTGCTTTCGTCCTTATTTTTCATCAACTGCATCAAGCAGTTTCATCTTCATTTGAAGAGAAATATCAGTTTGTTTTCGTACCGATTTCTCAGCCATTGCGCTCATAAAACATAAGCTAATTCACAAAAACACACGAAATTCACTGATTTTCACCCAAAATTCAGTGGTTTTAACACAAAATTGACCAATTTCAACTCAAACTAACTAGATCGGAAGCGAATGTTTTTCGTGTTAATCAATTTTTTTTTCGTGTTAAAAAAAAACAAACAATGTATTAAATTGCATAGTATACTGTCCGGAACGCTATATCATTTCGTGTTAACCGATTTTTCATCTTAAGCGTTTTCGTGTTAAACGCATTTCACTGTATGCCTTTTTAGTGAAATACCATCGATTTAAAGTGATATGTAACCTTTGAACCTCAAATTTCGTTACTTTAAGTTACACAATGGTCAGGATTCTGAATCAGGAGAGTCAAAGAGACTAAGTAGCTTTGAATTATGTTAGATCTGGACCGTGTAGATATTATGAATATGCATCCTGGACTAAAACATCTTGCAGTAGATTGACAACGGTTGATAACAATGATGTCGACTTTTCGGTTGATAGACTTTATTTAGTTTCTCAGCCTTCTTACCCTGTTTATAAAAAATTACAATTTTGTCTAATTGACCATGTTTGGTTTATATTTATTCTAGACCATAAAACATATTTTTATATAGCTTTATTTCATATATATATTAAGTTTATTAACAGAGGAAGAAAATGATATCTTTTATAATTCCTCCCCTCTTTTTATGCTTCCCTTCGTCCCTTCTAATCTCGTGTTTGTGTAAGCAGTGTTGACCCTTTAGTGCGCAGCTTTGCATATATGCAAACAACACTATTTTGAATTTAATAATTTTTTTTATTCGCATATGCTTAATTCGCACTAGAAAATTAAAAAAGAAATATTTGCTTTAATTAATCACAGATATTCCGTATTTAAATAAAGCAAAATTAACCATTGAAACTTTCTGGTGTAAAATCAGATTCTCTGAACTACGTAACTTCTAGAACGTATTCTATTATGGGAATTAAACGGTTAAAGATTAAGTTTTATAAAATAAATAATTATATAAAATAAGGTATTTGGAGACATACATATTAAAGTATTTACTAATTTGCATCATTTTAGCGCAAAACAGTCGCACGACAGTAGTTTTTACTCGTATTGCAACTGTTAAAGAACAGCAACAAAAGAAAGATTGACGTATATCATGCCGTATTTTTCTGTATTTTATGCATATTAGCGATATGGACGATTAGACTCGGTCATTCATCACTGAGCTGTTGCAAAAAGCTTTCTGATCTCTTTTTCAGTAAGACCACGCTTACCCGGACCATATTGCACAATAAATGGCAAAACAATCAAACAAGTAGAAAATTACGTGTATATATCAGTATCATAGTGCCACCTATTAATCATTACTCGAACTACAAATGATATGAGCGATTAGACTCGGTCAGGTAAAATGTCATTTTTTTTCTTTTCAAAGCAATTCTTCAAGGCTGAAAAAGTTAAAAGCTAAACAAATTTATCTATTTGAGGAATATAAGATGTCGTAATTAAACCCCATGGGGGTTGTCATGAAATAAATTATAGAAATAGGTCGATTAGACCCATAAGGAGGGAAAATTAAAGAAAGGTTGCGTAAATGGGTTAAATAAATAAACATCTCGCAAGGTTAAATAGGAGAGTTAAATAAATAAACATGTCGTAATCATAGAATTTAAAAATGAATCCATTAAAATTATTCACAATATGTTCAATCTGGCTAAAATTCTCAGTATAATCATCTCTTTTTGTGAGTTAGGTAATTTCAATTTAAGAAACTGGTTTGTTCGTTTGAGCGTTTAAATGTTGTTGAATAGATGTTTATAAAACCTAAGAATAATCTGAAGGAAGGAATATGCACAAAATATTCCATTCAATCGAACGGAAAGTCTATACGTAATCATCTTTTGATGATGTATTAAATCTTTCTTTTACAAATTTCTTTTGCTTGTCTAAGAGTTAGTCAAATATCGTTGAAATGATGTATACAAAATTTGAGAGTATAATTTACAACATATTAATGAAATTATTAGTTATACATTGAAAATCGAAATAATTTCACGTATTAACCCTCTGTCTACCAGAAGGGTCCAATGGACCCGACATGTACATTCAAAATATTTATTCAAACCAGAAATTTCTTCAAAACAAACTAAATGTATAAATCAGACAATAATAAGTTAAATAAACAAATTAAATAGTTTTAAGTAAAAATTCTGGTGTAGAATGTTTTTATAAAACTTGAGTAAAATTTCCGGTAGTTCTAGGGTTAAGGAAATGTTTTAAATTTTTAATTTCATAAATAGTTACTAAAAAAAGGAGAAGCACATGCTTATTTTTTGGCTCATATTTGGAAACATTATGAGTAGTGATAGATTTTTACACGGCACTCGGAGTATGCACTTCTATATCGCTTCTTCTTATGTGATATCACTTCTTTTTATGACTGACGTTTTAGGTTTGTGACTTGACGGGATAATTTACAACGAGTTCTTTTCGATTAGATACATATATACAGCACGAATGCTTGGAGAAAGTAACAAAACACATGATATATAAAAATAATAGACTTTATTATTTTTTTAATTCAGTCATGCTAATTTGTAAAAACATCGTACCAATTGAACTTATACAACGGAGTAAAAAAAAGTAATATAAAAATTTTGTTTTTAAAGTCAATTCCTATTTAGGTCATCAAAGAAAAATTTAATATAATCCCTTAAGCTAATATTAGTTTTTGTTGCATTAAAATATCTCAATTTGTTGATTTTCTATAAGCTAGTAGGTTTACAATGGAAGTCTGTGGGAATTTGGCGAAATATTAGAGATATCGCAAAGTTGGTGTCACTTTTGGCGGCTCATTTTGGTCTTCAAATCTGGCGATATATCGCCAAGTTGGCGACAAACTTGGCGGTATTTGGCGACAGAATAGGGTCCTCTTTATGGTAACCCCCCCCCCTTATGCATTAAATGCTTCAATAACCAATGGCCACCATTTTGTCTCTCATGTAAAACTAAAATTAATTAATTAAAATTTAATTAATGAATATTTGAATTATATTGAATTATAATTAATATTTGAAAAATCTGTATTAACATCAATTGTCAACCAGATCCAGTACAAGTTTTAAAAAATTTATTTCAACTTGATAGGATGAATAATAAGTATTTTATTAACGATTGAAAATTTGAACAAGATATATAAATAAATAAATAAATATATTGAGAGTGTGAACTAATAGTAGGAATTGAAAAAGACCGGGCTGGGAATCGAAACATAAAACCTTTGGTTTAGATTGTCAACACTCTACCTATTGAATTAACGGGGCCGATAAAAGGTGATCACATTTCACTTAAGGGGACCTTTTACATTAGGAGACAAAAAAAAAAAGCCCTTTTTTATGATTTTTTCAATTTCTACTATTAGTTCACACTCTCCCTATATATATATATATCATGTTCAGATGTTCAATCGTTAATAAAATACTTATTATTCATCCTATCAAGTTGAAATAATTTTTTTAAAACTTGTACTGGATGACAATTGATGTTAATACAGTTTTTTCAAATATTAATTCATTAATTAAATTTTAATTAATTAGTTTTAGTTTTATATGGGAGACAAAATGGCGGCCATTGGTTATTGAACAGCATTTAATGCATCTTCATATCTATAAGGGGGGTTACCATAGGGCAGGGTTGGCGAACCTATGGCACGCGTGCCGGAGTTGGCACGTAAGATAATTTTTCTGGCACGCGAAAAATTTTAATTTGGTAATAGTTACACAAATCAAATCATTTTTGTATTTCTGTTCTAACCAATAAAATTTTGTTCCATACGGGCAGATCACAAGTAATGCTATTAATTTTTTCATCCATTAACACATCAGAATAATTTTCTTTTACTGTCATGGTACGAAGAGTTTTCGAGAAGTATTTTGTCTTTCTATATGAATTTAAAAAGCTGTAATTTTCAAATGTATTTCGTTTGGCAGTCACTGCAATAAAATGGCAAATGGATCCAATTTAGCTATGTATATTTGTAAAAGTAACAAAATATGAACCAGATATAAAGCATTTTTCATCGAACGTACGTGTACAACAGCAAAAATTTCATCGAAACATTATAAGTACATTGTTTGAGGCAACTGAGAAAATTATAACCGAGATGTTGCATTAATAATAAGTTAAAAATGAATGAAATAAAAACTTGTATTTTTTTTTTTTCATTGTTACTGTACATACCGCATAAATGAATCCTATTTACGACTTAAAAATTCATTCAATAGCTGATTCCAGCGTACAGAAAAACCGTATTTTGATTTTTAATATGTTTAAATTATTAATGCGTGAAAGCAACTGATTTTATAACCAGTGTTTCGTATAAACATAGTACTCTTCAAAATTATTTTTGTATCAGTTTGGCACGTTACGCTGTTGATGGATATTGTTTGTGAATTTTTGGCACGCGCATGTGAAAAGGTTCGCCGATCCTGCCATAGGGGGAGCCTGTTCTGTCGCCAAATACCGCCAAGTTTGTCGCCAACGTGGCGATATATCTAATATTTCGCACATTCCCATAGATTTCCATTGTAAACCAATAGGGTTTACTTGCTTATAGAAAATCAACAAATTGAGATATTTTAATGCAACAAAAACTAATATTAGCTTAAGGGATTATATTAAATTTTTCTTTGATGACCTAAGTAGGAATTGACTTTAAAAACAAAATTTTTATATTACATGTTTGTAAGAAAACTGCATGATGGATCTTTTTGAAATTTTAACAGTTTATTGTACTTAAGGTATACCCAAGAATTTTTTTATTAGATTTTGTTGCTTCTACTTTAAGTTATAAACAAATGTGTTCAACTGCTTTGGAAAATTTCGTCTGGACGGTGGGCATGATAGCGCCTCGTAGAATTATCTGAAACACAAAAATAATTTTTTTTTCATAAACTTCGTGAGTATAGCTTCTAGTTAAATTAAAAGTAATCCATAAATTTATTTAAGAAATTTATGTAATGGTTGATTAAAAAGAATTTTTTTTCTTGTTAAACAAAATTCGTTCTTATTTGTTAATAACTTTTTAAAAAATAATTTTAGTAAAAGATTTAATTCATATCGAAGGCAATTAAACAATCTTTAATTTAAAAAAAAATTAAGATGATCCATTGAGTAGTTTTTTTTAATCTTGCCCACCGTGTCAAAAAATCTGGTTGAACATATTTGTTTATAACTTAGAGTAGAAGCAACAAAATCTGATTTAAAAAAATTGTGTATACCTAACGATATGTACAATAAACTGCTAAAATTTCAAAAAGATCTATCATGACGTTTTCTTATAGTCCAAGAGCTGTTAAGCATTTTAGGGAAGGTATTTGAGGCACCCTGAAAATTTGTGCAACACTTCTTTTGTAATGGCTGAATACAAAATCGAATGTCTGGCTGAAGGATAGTGGCCCAAAAACTGTGCCAGACACGTGTCAAGTGCCATTTTTTTTTTACTACCCAAAAAAGGTATTTGAGGCACGCTGAGATTGAGACAGAATAATATTTATACTTAGAAAAAAATATTTTGAAAACGACAGACACTTTAGTCGGCCCAAAAACTGTGGCTGACACGTGTCAAGTGCCATTTTTTGACTACCCAAAAAAAGTATTTGAGGCACGCTGAGATTGAAACAGAATAATATTTATGCTTAGAAAAAAATATTTTGAAAATGACAGACACTTTAGTCGGCACAAAAACTGTGCCAGACACGTGTCAAGTGCCACTTTTTGTCTGGCACAGTTTTTGGGCCACGATCCTTCAGCCAGACATTCGATTTCGTATTCAGGCATTACAAAAGAAGTGTTGCACAAATTTTCAGAGTGCCTCAAATACCTACTCAAAAATGTTCAACAGCTCTCCTACTATTACAAAAGAAATCATAATAAAGTGCTTTTTTTGTCTCCTAATGTTGAACGTCGGAAAGATTCAGTTCGTAGCAATCAGTATGATTGAGTTTAAAATAATAATAATAATAAAGTCTACATAGTTCCACTACATGTGGTACATTCTGTTGAACTGTCTACATGGCAGACCAAATGGCATCGCCAATGAGGTTATCTGAGTAAACTTTAGCAGCTGGTTGTCAGCCTAGGTAACTCAACAGATAGTGTGTTGACAATTTAAATCGAAAGTCTTAGATTTGACTGGACATTTTTTCTCCCATTTGGAAAAAAGTTCGTACGGTAAAAATAATAGATTTTGCGTTTGAAATATAGAGTGAACATGACGTTTTTCTCTGATTAAGAAAATTTACAAAAATTATTTTGCTTAATCGTACGTTTACTACTCGACTGCCAAGAAGGGTTATGTGTTTCACGCGTATCTGGGAATGTGGATTTTTTATATCCTCGAAACATCCCAACGGCTGGATGGATTTTAATGAATGAGGTCTCTATCTATTCGTCTTAACCGTCCGATGGTTATAGGCTAGATTTTGTTTTGTTTTTTATTTCAAAATGGCGGCCGTAAAATACAAAATGGCAGTAGATAGCAAAACAATTTTTTTACGCACCCTATTGAGTGCCATATCATTGGATAGATCTTTCAAAATGAAGACGATGTTTCATTGACTATTTTACAGTCAGAAGTTCCGTTTAAATATTACACAACCCGGAATTTGAGTCGGTAGTATCTCTAGCTTTACTGCAACTCTAACCTTCATAGACATCTATAGGTCTCATCAAAACAGTGTTTGTAGATAGGAACTAACAATTAAACGCAACTTAAAAGTCATCAATACATGTAAATAAAAAAATAGATAAGTAATATAAAAAATAATTTCACATTGATGAGAAATAATTAATTAGTTCGCATGTTACGCAAACGGGTTTTTTTATTTTTTAAATTTAATTTTTATTTTTGTAAATTGTAAACAGTGTAATAGAGTATACAATAACAGTGTTGCCAGTGGACTACTATTTTTTAATTCAGATTTCTTGATTGCCACCACTTTTTTGAAACAGTAAAATTACCTCTGTGTTCGCCTTAATTAATATGTCATTAAAAAGGGGGTATTTTACCCTTTCAAAAAAGTGGTGCCAATCAAGAATCTGAATTAGAAAAAAAAAATTAGCCCATCTGGCAACATTGTACAATAAGTCTATTTACGATAACCCCTTAGGGGCAAGTGCTTACGCTTCTGAAATGTTGAATTCACACCAGAATCTGCAAAAATATTTATTGCAAAATAAGGAAAAGCAATTTTATGTATTTTTTACACCAAAGTTAGAAAAGCAAAATTTAATAACATTTTTCTGGTGCAAATCTTCATTAATCGTAGGTGGGATAAAATATATCCCACCGCCCTTCAAGGGGATAACAAATTTTCGGATTCGTTCCTTTCTAGATCAGTGGATGACTCCAGCGTCAAATACAAAAATAGAAACTTCATTTAAATATCTATACGATTGAAGATGTTACGGTCATCATTTACTCACTAAAGCTAAATAGACTGACACATTCATTTAATAGGAAATCTGGTCCAATACAGATTAGACTGTGAAATTGGAACGCAACAAAACATCTTGATTATCTGCACCGTATGAACTGGATAAAACAGCCAGCCTTACTATTCACTAGATTAATTTTAACACGATTATTCTAACTGCTGAATAAATCAGGCTGAAATTGATTTATTTATCAATTAGAATATTTGTGTTAAATTTAATCTAGTATAATTACGTATCCAGCGTTTACTGAAGTTCCATTACCTGCGATTTATTATGTTGAGCTGATTCATACTTCAGACCAGATGCTAGGATCAATCATGATCCAGCATGAACATTAGCAGCAAATTCAATTTTTTCTAACATTCTCTTGCCGTGACATATTTGAATTGAGAAATTCGTAGCAAATTTTCCGCAAGGCATACCGTCCCCCATTTGCATGAGTAGTTTGTTGTGAAACTGATGGCAAGACTGTCTTTAATTAACGAAAGTGGCGAAAGCAAAAAATCCCTCTGTTGAGAGAATAGACAATCAGCACATACACATAAATTTTATTCGGTTGGCACCGTTTTTTCTAAACGCTATACTTACCAAATATAAAAAAGGCTCTTGTTGGATGTTTGGATTCCACCGAAGGGGTTAAGCTTTTTGTGTAACAGTTGTAAACAGATAGAGGGCGTGGAAAGATTACTACTTTGCAGTGAGTTTGGAGTATTTTTGATTACTTGCTTGCCGTTAATTTGCAGTAAATTTGATACAGCATGGATTTAACTTGCACGACAAGTGAGTTGCAAGTTCAAAGTGTGGTGACTGCGGCGTTTGCATTATCTTGCTGCAGTCTTGCTATGAAGTTTTAGTCTTGTCATGATTAGCTTGCTGCAACTTTGCAGGTTTTCAAAGCAAAACAGCTGTAAATTTTCTGCAAATTAAAAATGCTATCTGGGATCAGGTTAGCTGAGTGAATTATGTCTTCCAGATTCGTCCGGGATAGCTCAGTTAGCAGAGCATTGGCAGTTTCAACCAAGAGATACCGGGTTCGTATCCTGACCAGGACATTTTTCACCTAGATGAAATCATCTTTATTATTCTTTCAGAGATAGGCAAAATTTGGCCAATAATTTTTTATTAATTTTAATAATTCTTGATTTAAAATTCTTTCAATATAGAAAATATATTTCAAAAAATCCGTTCTACAAAGAATTCGCACAAATGATACGAACATAATTTGTGTAATTATTTTTCAATCTCTTAAGTAATCTAATTTTATTTCCGTTGTTTGTTTGAGTGTTCAGATGTCATTGAATATAAATCTTGTAAACAAAATTCGAAGTGGAAAGAATGTTATTCAAGAAATGTTCCCAAGAAAATTCTTTGAGTAATCATCTTTAAACGCGATTAAAACCTCCATTTTAAAAATTTATTTTCTTTGAGTGTTTGAAAATATATCTGAATAATTTCATTGAATTAGAAACATAAACTTATTGTGGTAATAAAAAACTGTTTTATAATGAAAATAAAAGTACTTTTTATTTTTAGTGAAAGTTAAAGAAATTTTATTAAGATAATTCAAAGCGGAAGTATTGTTATTCAAAAAATATTTCAGTTAATAAAGAGGAAATACTTCGAATAATCATCTGTACAATGGATTTTTTAAACCTCCATTTTTATAATTTGTTTTGTTTATTTATCTGCTTGAATATAATTAAAATTGTAACTGAAAAACTTCAGAGAGTACGAAAGAGAGAGTATTATCACAAAAAGAAAAATGTAAAATTTTGAAAATAAAAGTACTTTTGTATTCTTTTATTTAAATCAATTTGATTTTTGTAATGCACAGATGGAGTTTCTTATTAAATTTTCTTCTCACTTCCTTAAAAATCACTTCCTTCCAAAATTATAAAAATTATGCATACAGCTGTGTTTCGAGGAAAACGCATGATTTTAATATTTTTAGAGTGTATTTATAAATAAATAAATAAGTTTTAACCCTCTCGCTACGTAATTGTTTTATCAAAATAGCTTCCAAAATTGTGTATTTAAGAATTTTTATTCTTTTATCTCCGGTTTTTCAAAACAAAATTTTTTGTCTAATTTAATCGGGAAAATGCTCTGACTAAATAAGACAAAATTTACAATAAAAAAATAACTGGTGGGAATAATCAAGGAGGGTTAATTAGACGGGAAAATGCATCCCCGAGAAAATCTCGGGTTCCGCAGCGACCCTTAAGTTAAACCCTTAAGCAGAGTTAACCCTTAAATGCATAGTGATGCATATCTGCATCACATTTTATTTAACTTTTAGCAACCACAGTATTTACATAGAAATAATAATCCTGTAAAACTTACAAAAATATGCTAATAAATAAAGTTAAAAATCTTTCTTTGGTGCCTAATCCTTAACCACTTAACCTACGATTTACTTTCAACAGCTTCACGGTTTGGCAAATCCATAGCTACCACTAAAATTTAATAGAGATTTCCGCCTTGTTTAATCATGGAATTTCGACAGTAATTAACCTGTACTATTTATTGTGAAATTTTAGTGGAAAAAAGAATTTACATTTGGCTCGATCATCGTACGCGGGCTATGCCCGTCATTGTAGGTTAAGGGGTTAATGTAAGAATAAAAAACACAATTCTAAAAGAATAATCCTTACATTTAAGGGTTAAGTTTTACAAAATAAAATTCATATAAAATAAGTTACGTAGATTCATACTTATTAAAATAATTATTAATTTTGCACGATTTTAATTAAAACGGTAGTTTTTGCTTGCGCTACAGATGTGTAACATAAGAAAAAGTTAACGTATTATACGAAAAATATATCTGATTTTTTTCCAGTGTAATAAACCTTCCTTAGAGTCATATACAGTAAAACCTCTCTAAAGCGACCACGTTCCGTTCCAATAAAAATTGGTCTCTCAGAGAGATGGTCTCTTAATGGAGGTCATGTTTAAATCTAGATTTTAATTGTTGAAAAGGGTTACAATTAATGTTTCTAAAATTTATTTTATCACATTAGGAAAAAATATAAAAATTTAAGCATCAAAACAAAAGTCAATTACTACAGAGTTTAAAAAATGAATACATTGATGTTTGCTTTGATTTTTCGTTTTTTTTTTCTTTTATAGCTTTTATTTCCGAGTCCTTTCAAAGTTCAGTAAATAACTGTAATTTTTTGGACAGAAACAAATAATGAAGATTTCATTAATTTATTTCTTTGGGAGTTTCCTGAAAGAATAGGGCAGGGGAGTTTATTGACCGTCATTCTTAATTTTTCCTTTTTTTATAATAATTTTTCTCATATAATATTAAGAATTTGATTATAAATTTTCTCAATTTTTGAGTTAAATTCATTGCCTAAAAAGGCGCAAATGGGTTTAAACATTTAAAAGTTACTGGAATAGAAAAAAGTCTAAACTTAGTTTAGAAGTTTGATGAATAATGCGCTCTCCGAAATTATATTTCTAATAAAAATCTTCTTCAAGCGAAAAGGAAAAATGGGATATGTTTCATTTTCTTCAAAGAAATTGGTCGCTCATGGAGGGAGTTCAACTGGGATGGTCTCTGAATGGAGGTAAAATTAGTATTGAGCCTATGGAAATAAATTTCGTTCTATGAAAAAATGGTCGTTCAGGGAGGTGGTCGCACAGGGAGGTTTCGCTGTATATATTTTTCGAAATAAAATAAAAAATCATGCATTTAAGGATTAAGGTATTTTTCAGTTATTCCGCCATGCATGATAAATCGCCAAATAGTCTTTAGTGTTACGACTATATTATGAGTTACAAAAACAGTGAAGTCCATTATACGCCAAAGTGTGTCAACTGGCTATGAAACTGCAACGGTAAAATATTTTGAGAATTAAACTGAAAAAAAGTGTAACATTTAAAAGTAATGTAGGGGAGACTAGGGAGGGTTGACCATATAGGAGTCTTGACCCACCCATCAGTTTTCATATTTAAAATAATTTCAGAGTTTACTGGTGGAAGTTTGTCCCGTTGATAATCTTGCCCTTTTGTAATTACAAGTTTCACACTTGATGCCCTAACCCACATTGGACTACACAGATGAAATATTTTTGAAAATTTTTAAAACTTCGATTATATCATTAATATGGTGTAATTAAGTAGATACTAGCAAAATTTTGAAAAAAAAGTTTTTAATTTTTTAAGTAACTAACTGTCCTATAAACAGTAGGGGAGACTAGGGAGGGTTGACCATACGAGAGGCTTGACCCACCCATCAGTTTTCATATTTAAAAGAATTTCAGAGTTTTATAAATAGGTGTCAACTAAAGCTACTGGAATGATCAAACAACAGTCTCTGTTTCATAGAGATAATCGAAATAGCTGTGGAGAAAATCACTTGTGAGGCGTTTTCAACCTTTAAGTTGTGTTTTTTAGAAATATTTTGTAAGCTTTTTTCAGATAAAATATATCACAGAAATTTAAGTAAGTAGGTTTTACGTAATGCAGGTATATCGAGCTTTCATTCCATGCATAAAGATTACATAGTAAGTTAGGCTTAATGTAACTATGTGCTATTGTTTAGAAAAAGGCTATGTGGGGAGGCTTGAACCAGTCAATGTGAGGGAGGGTTGACCAGATAGATGTTCAAGGCTCCCTTAACACATTCACGACGGGAAACTAGAACTTTCGTTATCATTGACTAAGGGCGTGACTTCTATCTTAGAGAAAATACATTCATATCATGTTGTCCATATTTTTTTAGATTGAAAGACATTTTATATTAAATTCGTGCATTTAAAGTTATTTACCTACATATAAACTTGGGAAGCCTATCTAGAACACCGATTTACAAAAGACTTTCAGAATAGGGAGGAGCTTCTACTGTTTTAAAATTCAGATTTGATAAAAATTGCCCGTCGGCAATGTGTTAATTTAGGGGTTTGGGAAATCTTTTTATTATACACTGTGCATAAATGAAAGATTAATGGTTATAAAAAAATGAATGTAAATTTATTCTGCAAAGTTACAGTAAAATGGGGTGATGGAAAATAAAACGTTTAAAACTGATTAAAAAAAGATGCAAAAAATTGCTATAGTATCACTGCACGAAAACATTAACGAAATATAAATGAGAAAGTTGATAGTAACTTTTTTCCATTTAAATATTACTTACAATAGGTAAATAAAAAAAGTGGAAAACACTTGAAACTACGAAAGCAGCAGTCTAAACTGTTTCAGGGCCAGTGGTATGATTATGAAACTACTTAATTTTAATTTCCAAATGCCACAATGGCACCAGAATTTTCCTAAAGTCTTTTCCATTTAATATGTTCGTATAGTTCGTAAATATATCCTTTTTCATATTTCGAAATAAATTTGTTCGTATATTCAGGTGCCAGTCATTTATTTCAACATTTTAGTACTGAAAGAACTTTGCCCCGAATAGGTTAAAAGATGTTAATGTTAAGTTAACCCTAGAACTACCGGAAATTTTACTCAAGTTTTATAAAAACATTCTACACCAGAATTTTTACTTAAAACTATTTAATTTGTTTATTTAACTTATTATTGTCTGATTTATACATTTAGTTTGTTTTGAAGAAATTTCTGGTTTGAATAAATATTTTGAATGTACATGTCGGGTCCAATGGACCCGTCTGGTAGACGGAAGGTTAAGTACTCATGCAGCTGAAAAAAAAAAAAAAAAAAACATAGCATTGATCGAAAAAATTTAGTAAGGTATGTAGACAAATTTCAACATGATGTAGGGGAGACTAGGGAGGGTTGACCCACTTTTTACAAAATGATGTTTTATTTTTTAAATATTGAACGTAGAATAAAGTTTTATAAATCATTTTATTCGTTATACAGTGAGTTATCAAAATAGAATTGCTACATAAGTGTAATGTATAAGAAATTTGAAAAATGATTGATTTTAATCATGAGAATATAATGGGTCAAGGCTCCCCACATATGGGAGGGTTGACTCACTTTGTTTTGTATTGAAATATTTGTAAGGAAACATAAAATCAGTTTAAAAAAAGCAAACTAACTTTATGCTACATGCTTAAATTATTATAAAAAAATATTTTTCAAAATATGATTCTTAAACAAACCTGTTTAGGCGCAATCGCATGTCAGAGGAGACAAATTTTGATTTAAACAGGATTTTGTCTGAGCAGGTGTAGTTGTACAGCAGGGACAAAGAAATTTTAACATTTAAGCAAGAATTCCGCTAGAGACAGGTTCCATTTTCATAGGGTTTCATGCATTACAGTGCTCGGATTTAGTAGCCACTGTCCCGCTTTTTTTTTGTCCCCTTTGACATACTTTTTGCGACATTCGACCTGACAACTCTAATTGTCACATAATTTGGCTCCATCTCACTATATAGGGGAGACTAGGGAGGGTGGACCATACGGGAGGCTTGACCCAACCATCAGTTTTCATATTTAAAAGAATTTCAGAGTTTTATAAATAGGTGTCAACCAAAGCTACTGGAATGATCAAACAACAGTCTCTGTTTCATAGAGATAATCGAAATAGCTGTGGAAAAAATCACTTGTGAGGCGTTTTCAACCTAAAAGTTGTGTTTTTTAGAAATATTTTGTAAGCTTTTTTCAGATAAAATATATCTCAGAAATTTAAGTAAGTAGGTTTTACGTAATGCAGGTATATCGAGTTTTCATTCCATGCATAAAGATTACATAGTAAGTTAGGCTTAATGTAACTATGTGCTATTGTTTAGAAAAAGGCTATGTGGGGAGGCTTGAACCAGTCAATGTGAGGGAGGGTTGACCAGATAGATGTTCAAGGCTCCCTTAACACATTCACGACGCGAAACTAGAACTTTCGTCATCATTGACTAAGTGCGTGGCTTCTATCTTAGAGAAAATACATTCATATCATGTTGTCCATATTTTTTTAGATTGTAAGACATTTTATATTAAATTCGTGCATTTAAAGTTATTTACCTACATACAAACTTGGGAAGCCTATCTAGAACACCGATTTACAAAAGACTTTCAGAATAGGGAGGAGCTTCTACTGTTTTAAAATTCAGATTTGATAAAAATTGCCCGTCGGCAATGTGTTAATTTAGGGGTTTGGGAAATCTTTTTATTGTACACTGTGCATAAATGAAAGATTAATGGTTATAAAAAAAAAATGAATGTAAATTTATTCTGCAAAGTTACAGTAAAATGGGGTGATGGTAAATAAAACGTTTAAAACTGATTAAAAAAAGATGCAAAAAATTGCTATAGTATCCACTGCACGAAAACATTAACGAAATATAAATGAGAAAGTTGATAGAAACTTTTTTCCATTTAAATATTACTTACAATAGGCAAATAAAAAAAGTGGAAAAGACTAAAAATTACGAAAGCAGCAGTCTTAACCGTTTCAGGGCCAGTGGTATGATTATGAAACTACTTAATTTTCATTTCCAAACGCCACAATGGCACCAGAATTTTGCTAAAATCTTTTCCATTTAATATGTTAGTATAGTTCATAAATATATCCTTTTTCATATTTCGAAATAAATTTGTTCGTATATTCAGGTGCCAGTCATTTATTTCAACATTTTAGTACTGTAAAAACTTTGCCCCGAAAAGGTTAAAAGATGTTAATGTTAAGTTAAGTACTCATGTAGCTGAAAAAAAAATGAAAAAAAAACATAGCATTGATCGAAAAACTTTAGTAAGGTATGTAGACAAATTTCAACATGATGTATATAGTGGGATGAAGCCAAATTATGTGACAATTAGAGTTGTCAGGTCGAATGTCGCAAAAAGTATGTCAAAGGGGACAAAAAAAAGCGGCACAGTGGCTACTAAATCCGAGCACTGTAATGCATGAAACCCTATGAAAATGGAACCTGTCTCTAGCGGAATTCTTGCTTAAATGTTAAAATTTCATTGTCTCTGCTGTACAATTACACCTGTTCAGACAAAATCCTGTTTAAATCAAAATTTGTCTCCTCTGACATGCGATTGCGCCTAAACAGGTTTGTTTAAGAATCATATTTTCAAAAATATTTTTTATAATAATTTAAGCATGTAGCATAAAGTTAGTTTGCTTTTTTTAAACTGAATTTATGTTTCTTTACAAATATTTCAATACAAAACAAAGTGGGTCAACCCTCCCATATGTGGGGAGCGTTGACCCATTATTTTCTCATGATTAAAATCAATCATTTTTCAAATTTCTTATACATTACACTTATGTAGCAATTTTATTTTGATAACTCATTGTATAATGAATAAAATGATTTATAAAACTTTATTCTACGTTCAATATTTAAAAAATAAAAAATCATTCTGTAAAAAGTGGGTCAACCCTCCCTAGTCTCCCCTACATATTAGTAGGACACATAGTTAGGACATATAAAATACATACATAAACTAATTTTATGAGCAAATATTTTATTTTACTTTAAAAATACAGTTTATGTTGTACAAAATTGCTCTATGATTTCTGCAATAAAAATATAATAATACGGTAAAATTCTAGATTATAAGATCAATATTTTTAAAGGATTTTTTAAATAGATTTTTTTAAATTAAATTTTAATTGGTTACTTGTTTTTTTGTTTATATGTTATACTTTTATGTATTTTAAAGAAGTCATAACAAAATGCATCCAGAAAATCCTCACCAATTTTATTTTTAAAAATGTTTTATTAGCTGTCCTATTTATAGGACAGCGTCCAATATGGGCTAATATAAACATAACATTTGGATTTGATTTTATTTCAGCGCCCTTGCTCGCCAGGAAAAGGGAGTGAGGCATAAAAACGCAAACCTCAGTATCCATCACACTTTTACAGATGAAATTTGGGAAGCGGGTGAATTGCAAAATACAATAATAAGAAGAATTTTTTCGATATTCCCCTTCTCCCTTCTCGGGTTGGAGGAGGGATACATTTTTTTAAATTATTTACACTTTTTTAACCTAACATTTGTTTTACTTTCACGAAATCAGTTTCTTTCATAAATGAAAATGTTCTTATTCAGCAGATCAAATGGAGTTTTCATTTTTCAGTAAAAGCACTGCAACTTAAAAAAGAAGTAAATACTGCTGTCAATTAATGCTTACAGTTAATTTTCAGGTCACAACAATTAAAATAAAGTAATCGTTAGAAAACAATCAACAAAAAAGGAAGTATTATATATTACTTTTATTAGAAAATATATTACTTTTTATTGCCACACTGTGAATATTCGAAATTTTTACGGATTGCGAAAGAAATTCATCTTGAAAACGTGTGAAAAATATTCGCAATGACAATCAGATTTTTTTTTTTTTAACCATTTGGAAATTGTTGTTGTTTTCGGTCGATGATGGGGGCCAAATGATGCTCTCATTTTATTTTATTTAACGAAATTCAACGATGTTTTTTACTTTTAGAAGAATTTTTATTTGAATAGTTAATAGAAAGGCATAAAATCGTTAAAAATTGTTTGAATAGGTAATCGAACGGCATAAAATCGTTAAAAATTGAAAAAGTTACAAAATGGGTAGGCGCAAATTATCAGATATGGAAAAATCCAAAGCCAAAGAGCGACGCCGAAATGAAAATCGTCTTGCAAAGCAAAAATCGAGGTCTTCAACTCATTATGTAGGCCATGAAAATCGAGGTCTTCAACTGATTATGTAGCCCATGAAAATCCAGGTTTTCAACTGATTATGTAGCCCATGAAAATCGAGGTCTTTAACTGATTATGTAGCCCATGAAAATAGATTACAGAATAAAAGACGAACGCGAAAAAGGAAACAATCTAATGTTTAATCGATTGATAGTAAAAGTCCATATCTCGAGGGGCTCCAATCCACTAGCCACGGCGTTTTACAATCGGTCGATTCTAAGCGGGAAAAATTGAGCTCAACGTAGGTAATTTGTCGCAATCTGTGGATGATTCGGTGGAACTGCTTTCGATTTGTAAACTGTTTTTCTTCTCGAAACGGGACTTGGAGAGTTTATCGATGAAGGTTTTGGTCGTCTGAATTTTGATCTTTGTGATCTGTTGTTGAAGAGGATTCGACGAAATTTGGTGGACGAAATAAATTCCAAATGGCCGTTGTAATCTATTAAATTACAATTTTTTTTTCTACATTCAGGGGTGAGATTTCTCCGCTAATTTGAATATCAGTATAATATTAGAGAGGATGGTGTTCTGTTAGGTCACTGTATTTTCCGATTAAATATAATAACATTTTCTCTAAGATTATACTGGTGTGACAAAAACTCGAGAAATCTCATCCCCGTACTTTTCAATCAGATTTCAATATTTTTTTTTTTTTTTTTACATTTTCAGTTTGATTTTACACGAGTCCTTTCTATGGAGCCATATATACGAACAGTGGACAGATGTCAGGATTTGCGTGGGTTGTCTCGATTTCAAGGGTTTTAAGACTCGTCCTACGGAACCAGTGAGTGGGACGACACCGAAAGTCCCGAATTTTCATAATATACCAATTGTTTTAAATTTCTGCTGGTACTATGCTATTATTACTCAGCATGGGGTGGAACTTTATTCTGTAAACGCATGAAAACAAACCTGTCTAAAACTTAATATTTATTCATAATTAAAAATTTTGTTTTTAGACCGGTTTTAAAGTACTTTGCTCAGTAATCCCGCGAAAATGGGACGTGTTTTTAAAGCAAAAAATGCATGGTCTCTACAGAAAGAATACCATAAAGTTATAACTGCTTAGAAGAAAATCTCGGAATATGGAATTTCTTATCGGTTGCCAGGGATTCCTCTTTTACTGAATTTACTGTCCAAGATTATAGTTATATGCGATTGACATCACATCATGGATTTTTTTACGTTTAACCCCTTGAGGGGCGGTGTGATAAAATATATCCCACCTAATTTAAACAAGATTCTAAGCAGAAAATTTTGACTAAATTTTATATTTTTGACTTTGGAGGAAAATCGTTGAAAAATTGCTTTTCCTTATTTAAAAATAAAAGTTTTCGATTACTCCGGTGAGAATTCAATGTATAGGGACATTTTTGCTTGCCCCTCAAGGGGTTAACCGTTTCCTGCGCAGTGTTCTCACGTCGGTACCATCTAATTTTAATTCCAAACTTACAAACTGCAAGAATATTTTAATAAAATTTTGTTTTTACAATGAAAGTTTAAAGTAGCGAGTATTTTATTTCTAGAAAAGTTGTATGTAAATTCCGGTGTCAATCAGTAATTTCATTATTTTACGAACAGAATTTTTCTGTGCCTGAAAGGGTTAAGAAAGGATTCGCTATAGACAAGCTCCTATTCTGTAAGATTTATTGTATTTCTGTGTGCCAATTTAAAAGTCGCTGTATTGCTTTTTTGTGATAGGGGTCCCGGCGATACTATTTGCGAATCACTGTTTAAAAAGAACAAGTTCGGTATTGAAATTCTTTATGCTAAACGTGGGAAAAATTGTATTTATTAAAAACTATGTGTGTGCTGGTTTTTATTAAAGAGACGGTTTACCTCAAAAGTGACCGAAAATCTATTTTTGTTTTTAAATTTAAAAATTAAGTGAAAGCCTGTTTAATTGTGAATATTTTGACACCTCAGTTTTACCCATACGGCTATTATATCGCAAGATAGTGTAAATTTTGTTACTACACGAAGCGCAAGTTCCTACACAAATGAAAACTATAATGGCTTTTTCTCCATGTTATATTGTCTTCACTTTCATGTTTTTAAAATACTGACACTTTTTTTTTGTATTTGAGATAGAGATTTAAACTTTTTTGCACATGTTCTTTATTATATATGTGATAAATGTGTGCATGGAATTAGCCTTCAAATTTTTTGTTATTTTTTAAAAAACAAAAGTATATGAAGGTGTGTTAGATTTCGTCGTTTTATACTATATATATCAGAAAAAAATTATATTAAATGTGATATTAGATGTATCTAAAAATCCATGCGCATTCTTACGTTTTGCAGCTTGTCTTATACATATTTGAAAATCTAAAAAAAAAAATGTTCAAAAATATCAATATTTAAAAAAGTAGTAGGGACTTAAAAAAATTCAAATTTTTGTTAACGTTTTAACCCGGGAGAACTCGCTAGTGAGAATTTCTCTCACGGTGCCCAATTGCTTTTCTTTTACTTTACATTCGCTTAATATCATTTTTTTTTTTTTTTTTTGCTTGGCTTAGTACTTTTACTTACAAATAGGTAAAATAATTGAAATAACATTTTTAAATTTTAATTAAAATGAAAAATGGTTTAAGTAAGAGTATTAAAAAAAGTACGACGGTGAGAGAAAATCTCATGCAGCGAGTTCTCCCGGGTTAAAAAGCTTAATTAATTATGCACTTAATAATTTTTTCAAAATGTACTTTTAGTTGAACATGCACCATTCGAACCATATTTTAAAAAACAAACAAAATTCTTGAAAAGGTAAACTGTCTCCTTAAGCTTAGCTGCCAACTTTTATGCTTTCTTCCTACCACTAAAATTTTATAGTAAATGTTGTCGTATTTAATCAACAAAATTTCACGATTAGACAAGACAAAAACCTCTATGAAATTTTAGTGGTAGTAAAAAAGCGTAAAAGTTGGCAGCTATGCCGTAAGTGTAATAAATATTGAACCATCATAAATACAGGGTGGCTACTAAATACTGATACACTTCAAAAAATAAGAATTAATTTTAATCGTTTGGTAAAATAATTTATTTCTGTATTTCAGCGTTTGGCAATTTTCTATTAGTGCAGACGATTTTTGTAAAAATCAAATATTTAGAATTATTTTTAAAATGGAAGCTAAAAGAATGATGATTAAACAGCTCTTTGATCGCGGGCTTTCCGCAGGTCAAATATTTAAGCAATTGAAATGCCTTGGTTTTAATAGATTATTTATATATAGAACTATAAATCGATTATTGGATACTAATAGCTGTAAAGATCGACCTAGGTCTGGTCGCCCACGATCAGTTCGCACAAAAGAGCGCATCAAAAGAATTCGTGAAAAGATACGAAGAAATCCACAACGCTCTGCAAATAAAATGGCTGCAGAAGAGAACGTGAGTCGCAGAACTATGCAAGTTATTATAAATGAAGACCTGGGTTTTCGTCCTTATCGGAAAAGAAAAGTTCAAGGTTTGACTGATGCCCAAAAGATAAAAAGATTACAAAGATGCAAGAAATTGCTGAAGCGGCACGGTAAGAAAAATATTGACAGAATGATATTTTCTGATGAGAAGCTATTTTGCACTGAACAGTGTTATAATGCTAAAAATGATGTCGTATATTCAGCAACGTTTGAGGATATACCTGAAACTCTCCGAACTGTTAAACGCTTTCAGAACAAGAATTCTGTTATGGTTTGGGCTGCAGTGTCAAACAATGGGAAATTGCCTTTGAAATTCATAGATAAAGGGGTAAAAATCAATGCGGAATATTACAAACAGAACATATTGGCTGCACATTTATTGCCACATGCTGACAGGTTGTATCCAAAAAAGAATTGGATATTTCAGCAAGATTCTGCACCTTCACACCGAGCTGAATCAACACAAGCTTGGCTCCAGGTCAATTGTCCGAATTTTATCATGCACGAAGATTGGCCACCTTCTTCACCGGATCTAAATCCTTTAGATTATTGTGTCTGGGGGATTTTAGAGGCTAAAGTAAATAGCAAACAACACAGAAGTTTGGACTCTCTCAAAGCTTCCATATTGCGTGAATGGGACAAATTACCTCTTAAAAGGATTCGTGCCGCCCTCGGACAATGGCATAAGAGATTATCTTTGGTAATTGATAAAGATGGCGGTCGATTTGAGTGAATTTGTTTACAGGTAAACTTTCATGTATGATGTTCATCATATTAGTGTAATTATTTTTTTCTATTTTATATTTGTAAAATAAAATGTCTAAATATTTGTATCAGTATTTAGTAGCCACCCTGTAGTATTTTCCATGGAGGAATGAGATAGATGGAGGTGCAGTAAGGTGGCTGGGGGTGACGCCAAAAAATAACCCTAAAATCCGCTACAGAAGGCCCAAACAAAACCACGTGCTTTGACACGCCTATCAGTTCAAACCGGTTTAAACCTGTATTTCTTTGCTTTCGTTTTTTACCGTCGGAAATTGTTATTCAAGATAGGATTAAAATTTCAATAAAAAATGACTTATGCGCTGTTATAGGATGTAGTACTAGATCAGAATATATCAAAGATACTAAAATATCACTTTACAGAATTATTTGATTATTTTATCATATGTATTTTAAGTATAAATTTCAGAAGCATCTTTTAAGATTTTACTTGAAAGGGTAACATTCTTTTGTTATTCTCCCAAAATCGTTTGCACTCGAAAATCTAGGTTTTCGATTAATATTTGTAATTTAAGTTTTCATGCATAATTTTAAAAGAATACTTTCATCATTATATTTTATCTATTTACATGCAATTATTAATATGTTGTTAAAAACAAATAAAGATGTTTAACTAAATTAGCAGCGATTGATTCAGTCAAAAATGGGAGCCTATTTGAAGCGCAATCACAAAATTTCATTCCATTAAAGAAACCCCATTAATTAGTTTGAATTACTTGAGTTTTGAAACATATTATTATTTTAAAAAAATAAGTTCACCTGATAGGAAAACTTTAGCTGTAAGAATGAAATTATTATTAATACATGACTGGTTCGCATTTGAGTAATTGGACTTGACCTTTTGATACAAAGTTTTATTTTTCACAAAATTGTTGTGCATTTCACAAGAATAACTTTTTCTTTTCAGAAAATTAGCATCAAAACAAAAACAAAATTTCCATCTATCCGTTACAGTAATAATAATAATAAACTAGTCGGATGTAACAATCCCAAAACTTTCTTCTGTCTCATACACGTTAATACTTCAAAATTCGCTATCACACTGCCAAAATTAAATGGCAATCTATACCCATCATGAGTATTCTAAAGTTATGAAATTCTGTGCATTTGTTCCCAAGGTATGACTATCGCTGAAATCGTATAAATGCAGCAAACTGCAGCCTAACAGCACCACCTATTTGGTCCTTTACACCAAAACCTATGATACACCAAAACCACCAAACAACAACTTATGTCAACATCTAACAGAATCTGAAGTTTGGGGAGAATCCGTGCATTACTTTTTGAGATAGAGCTATTGCGAAAATCATAAAAATTCTAGCGTGGCAGCGCCACCTGTTGGGCGATTACCACCAAAACCTAATCGGCAACAACTTGTGTTAACATCTAACTAACTCTGAAGTTAGATGAAAATTCGTGCATTCGTTCTTGAGGTAGAGCTATTGCAGGAATCGTGAAAAATGTAGCACAGCAGCGACACCTGATGGGCGACCAACACGCAATCAGCACCAAGTCATATCAAACGTTCTAACTGAATCTGAAGTTTGATGAAAATCCGTGCATCAGTTCTTGAAATAGAGCTATTGTGGAAATCGTGTAAATCCTACAAAATGCTGAGTAGCAGCGCCACCTGTTGGGCGATTTACACCAAAACGTAATCAGCACCAACTCATATTAAGGACCAACTGAACCTAAAGTTTGATGAAAATCTGTGTATTAGTTCTTGAGATACAGCTATTGCTGAAATCGTGAAAAATGCAGCATAGCAGCGCCACCTGTTCGGCGATTTAGACCAAAAACTAATCAGCACCAATTTATATTAGGGACTATATGAATATAAATTTTTATTAAATTCCGTGCATTGGTTCTTTTGATAGAGCGCCCACAAAATTTGTGTCACATACTGACAAGTACTTTAGATACAGTACTGTATCCGAATTTTTGTGTGTCCTTGTAAATGAACGATAAATGCTATGCACATCATATTTCACAGCAAGTACATTGTAGTAAATCTGAGTAATTTATGTCTATTTCATTATATTTCAGTAACATAATTTCGCTGTAAACAGTACCCCCCCCCCCCATATATCATTATATAACGGAATTCTTTTGTGTGGTCCTGTAAATGAATAATAAATGCTTTGAAACCCCATATTCTACAAAATGCATGTTTTACGGCACTTTATAAATGCATATCAACTTCTTTATGTTTTACATTGTCTAGCATCATTAAAATGCACTTTAAACGATTTTTCCATTGACCGTAATGGAACAGAATATTTTTTACCGCCCATGCAAATAAACTATAAGTGCTACACATTTTTTTTTCAATAGCGATCACGCTATAGTAAACGTCAATAACATATAAAAAATGCAGGGGGATCCCTGTATATTTACAAGAGTTAGAGCTCGGCCAGAAGGCCAGACAAACCGAAGACCAAAACATTTTTCATCTATGTTGGAAAGTGTTAAAGAAAGAAAACTTTTAATAATACAATTTTTAGTTCATATCAAATGAAATAAAATCAAACATTTTATTTAATCTTATTTTTACATTTATTAATTGCTGATTTTCCAATTCCAATTATTTTAAAAGCAAACTTTTATTTTAATAAATAACAACACAACAAAGACCCTTTAAAAATGTATAATTTTTTCTTAAAATATACTTCAGCTGTAATTCATCTCTTTGAATTCGTCTTATTAATACAAAATCCCTTCCACGTGCTTATTTTGTTTGGGCCGTCTATGGACGTTTAAATTTGAGCGATAAATGGTTTCATATTGCAAACCTTTTTTACGGCATACTGCAACTCCATCTATCTCTTTCCTCCATGAGTATATTCAATTTACTTCCAACAAACCAACCAACACAACTTCAGAAAATGAGTCAATCAAGACTCTACTTTGCAAAATGAGTTGAAATGCCCATACTAACCAAGGCTTATTGTGTCTCCCAATCCTAACAAAGTTCCTGCAAGCATTAGATAATTCCTTTACTTGTGCTAACTACGATCGAATAAGATCGTATTTCACGAAGCTTACTTGGAAAATTCTTGTATGGCGCAAAATTATTACATGATAAAATATTTAAAGTAAAGCCTTTAAATATTTCTGGTGTAAGCCATTTTTTTTTCAACAAATGATAAAACTTAAAGAAAAATAGTTCATGTTTTATGTTTAATAGTTTGAAAAAGAATCTAATATTACTAATTTTAAAAAATAAGTCATTTAATGTCATTTACTATTATTTTTTATATTCTGTCAGTTTTCCCCTGAAGAATAGAACAATAATTTTCTTTAATTCTGAAGCATTCATCTAATGCTACGGGAATTTAAACATATAACAGGAAAATACACTGCTCAAAACAATTAAAGGATATTGCAGTTTTAGGTGGATTTTGTATCTGGTAAACTGTTTAGCTGATTGATACATGGTCGACAGACATAGTAGGTTATATGAGAATAAATTACACATGTTTGGCAGAAAAAAATGCATTTTATTGCGCATTTGTGTACTAAAGGAAAAAAACACAATTTGTGCATATGAGAAAAAAAGAATAAGAAAAGGTGTTTTCTTCAAAGAAAATCATTTTCAGTAGGGGGTATGGTTTCCACGGGCGGCCAGCAACGTTGAACACCTTTGAGGCATGGACTCAATGAGGCTATTAATGACGAGTTGGGGTATTCTGCCCCACTCTTCCAGAAGAGCTCTTTCCAGTTCTTGGAGAGTTTGTGGGCTTTGTTGGTGGCCAGAAACTCGTCTTCCTAGAGCGTCCCAAACGTGCTCGATTGGATTCATGTCTGGAGAACACGCTGGCCATTCCATTCGAACGATTCCTTCCTCGAAAAGGAAATCCTCCACCAGGTTTGCACGATGTGGCCTGCAGTTATCGTCCATTAAAATGGAGTTACCTCCGATTGCTGCAGCGTAAGGGACTACAATAGGTCTGAGGATCTCATCCCTATATCGGCGACCAGTCAGAGCTCCATCTCGAATGATGTAGGGGTCAGTGCGCCCGTCAATAGAGATGCCACCATACACCAACACTCCTCCACCGCCAAATCTGACATTTTCGTGCACGAACGCAGGATTATTCCTACTGCCACGGTCCCTCCAGATGAAAATACGCCTATTATCCGGATGCACAGAAAAACGGGACTCGTCAGAAAACAGAATATTGCTCCATTCATTTCTCCTCCAGTTGACATGCTCGGTTGCCCACTCCCTGCGGTCGCGACGATGCCTTGATGTTAATCTAACACATACCATCGGTCGGCAAGCATACAGACCTACAGCATGGAGCCGGTTTCGGACAGTCTGAGTTGAAATCGTGGTGTCTGTAGCCGAGCGAAGGTGTTGTTGGAGAAGAGTAGCGTTCATGGTTCGGTGTCTCCGAGCTGTTAACGCTAAATACCGATCTTCATTGGGCGTTGTTGCCCGTCTACGACCTTGCCGTGGTCTTCGGCCTGCACATCCACTTTCCAAAAAACGGTTCCAGATACTGGAAATGACACTTTGTGACACTCCAATGGCTTGCGCTACTTCGGCTTGAGTTTGGCCCCCTTCTAACCTACCAACAATTCTCAAAGCTTCTGAATCTGTCAAATGACTTCGCTGAGACATCGTACTCATCGAAACAAAGCAATCATTGAATGCCGATCACCCTTGTCTTCATTCTCTTTTATCCAGTTGAAAGTCAAATTTCATTCGCTGCCGCTGAAGCGACGTTTTTGACGTCGAACTCAAAATTTGCATACTCCACAGTTTGAAAACCAGAAAAATTTGCATTTGTGATTCTCTTCTTCTATTTTCGGCAAAAAAAATTTCGTTTATATCTTTATTTTATATAAAACTTCAAATATCCTTTAATTGTTTTGAGCAGTGTAGTATAATAAAAGAAACAATAAGAAATTTAGAAAATGTAATGAAAGAATAACCTTGTAAAATTAAGAAAATAAAAATAAAGATGTATATATACTATATAATATATTGCTTAACTGACACTTTCTATTAAAAGTACGATATGAAACTGAAGGTAAGATAGTACATGTAGACAAGTGACTTACAAAATAAATCCGCCCGACAGAAAACTATAGAATGTAAGTCTCATATTAGAAAGATGTATTTCATCCAACAAAAGAAAACGCATATGCACTAAGTAATATAGAAAAACATTTAAAAATTTAAATAATAATTAGTAAAATATGCCCATTCTTGACATTTGCTATGGAAACTAAGTAATTTGCGCATAATATTGATAGAAATATCAATTTACCCTTGAATTTTAATTACAAAATAATTAGATAAATTTTGTGTTTGTTTAAAAATGTAATCAATAAAATTAGTAAATTATTATACTTGTTAGTTTTTTTTAACCCCTTGAGGGGCAAGTGATTGTGTGCATGTAATGTTGAACTCACACCGAAATCTTTGAAAATTTCTATTTCAAAATAAGTAAAAGCAATTTTACGGCCTTTTTTCCCACCAAAGTTAGAAAAGTAAAATTTAATAAAATTTTTCTGGTGTAAAACTTCATTAATCGTAGGTGGTATATACCGGTGCCCCTCAAGGGGTAAACATTTTTTTCCTATTTCTTCCATTGAAATATAATTTTTTTTTCTAGATGATTAAAATCGTAAAGAAATAAAAATTTACTTAATAAATGAAATATTGAAAAATATTGTGAGAGGAGGTATTAAATTTTGGAATCCTATAAATTAAAGTCTTAATTAACTGTCATTCCTGATATATTAAATGCAAGAAAAGTTTCTAGCTGTAATTATTTATTTCCAGTTTAAATATGTGTTTCTCCAATACTTGAAGGTGTTACGAAGGCGTGGCTTCATTAAATGTGTTTGACTGAAAACGAGTTGCAAGGAATAAATGTATCGCCAAGTTTCAAAAATGCTAATTATTCAGAAAGTGAATTTATCACTCCCTTTGAATTTATCTTATTTTGATGAACTCAAAGGGAGGGGAAGAAAAGTAAATGCTATGTCTTATTCTTAATTAGAAGATCATAAATAATTTGTGTAGGGAATTTAAATTCTAAGCATTCAATTACATAAAACAAATTCAAAACCGATAGCCGATCCTTGAAATCGAAATTTTTATTTTTACGCTAAAAAGAATTTGTCTGCGTGTTTAAGAATTTGGCTTACTATGTATGTAAGGGAGGTAGGGGAGGTATGATACACTTTTTTTTTACTAATTTTTTACAACCCTTAGAAACCTATTTTAAAACAAATTTTTCATGTTTTCTTATAAAGTGACCTTTTATTCATTTATTAAAAATATTGTGAATTTAAAAAATAATCAGTCAAAAAACATATTCCAATTATTGTGAAAGGTTACTACTGTATCAAATCTCCCCATTGCTGGGGAGGATTGATACACTAGCAAGGGAGGTTTGATACATTGTTATGTAAATTGAAAAAAAAAATTGCAGACAATTCAATTTATGTGTCATACATTTTTTTATAATAAATCTTGAAATATTTAAGTAAAATTTAAAAAGAAATGACATTGATATATTTTTGTTTCAGAAATGTTTTTTACAAAAATATTTAAACAATTGCTATTATTTAAACAATTCTATTAACACACTTTTTAGAAAATAAATAATAATAATAAAAAAAAACTCTAGAGATCTTGCTGCACGAAAAAAAGAAGTGAACATTGCTGATTTGCAAACAATTTAACATAAATTTAGCAGATTTAAGATTTCTTTAATCCTTTCAGGTCAAAGCATTTTCAATGCCAAAGTGTTGAATAAATGAATGTCACCGGAATTTACCAACAAATTTAATTCCAAATAAGAAATGGGCTAATGTCACTTTCATATTAAATGGAAAATATTTTACAAAATGCTAGTTCCAATGTGGCGTTTGGAAATTAAAATTAAGTGGTTTCATAAACATACCACCACCCCTGAAATGGTTAAAAGAAAAACTAATAACTGTATCATTTTGGTAAGTAAAATCGGGTGGATTTAATGTTTTTTTTTTTTCCCCTTCGTCAATTATAGAAACATCTTCCTTTTCAGGCCATTTAAACTTTTTTCCTTCTACTTGACGAGCAAAACGAACTAACCATCTATCATCGCACTGCTTTTCTATGTAACCTACATAATGTCTATGAATAGTCTCTTTGTTCTTCCTTACCAATTTCAGTAGCTCTTGCTGTAAAACAATAATGAATATTACAGTTCTATATTAGTTTACAACTTAAAAAAAAACTATTAAATTTCAAATATACAAGTGTATCATTTCTCCCTATCATGCCTTATTGGATTTTCAATCACTTTATATAAATGAAGCTGCAAAATGCCAATCTGCTTTCTGGAAAAACTCACCCTAACAATGTGCGTTATAAATAAAAAAAAATTACAAGATATTATCTTCACAATAATAAGAGTTATGAAAGAAGATCAATATTTAAAAAAATTTACGTTGACATTCCAAAAGTCTTCAAAATTAAAAGAAAAAAAAACGTTGTCAGTTCTTCACTGCTAAGTCCAGCTAATGATGACCTCTGCTAATAGAACAAGACTTTACATCTGTTACAATGGCTGTTAATGCCATTTGTTGCGAAAAATTGTCAATGTATCAACCCTCCCTATGTGTCAAACCTCCCCTACCTCCCCTATATATATATATTTAATCCTTTAAGACCTGACCTACACAATGGTGTAGGTGATCTTAAAGAAAAAGAAAAATCCTTTTCCTCTCTTTGTGCAATTTAAAAACGAACCCACACCCACATAAATGCGTGGCATAACCTGACATCGGATATGTTTTTTAATATTTTTTCAATCAAATACAACTCTATTAATACCTCAAAAACTTTTCATTTCTACTAAAAATCTCCCGGTCTTAAAGGGATATACAAAACATAAAAATTTTTTTATTGTTCCTTATAATAACAACATTAAAGAATAGGCAGTTATAATTAGCTATCAGTCGACGAGGGTATTTATTTCAGAGAGAAATGCTGCTTATTCAGAGCGTAAGACACCAGGTTTAACATTTCAACGTCACTTTCGCCACGCTATTTCAATTTCCATAAAAGTAACTCCAGGTAGAAATGTCCTAATTTTCAAAGATTCACATAATCTTGTTCAGATCGTGATTGTTGATTTTTTTACATATTCACCTTGTCGAAGGATATAACGTAGCCTCCTTGGTTCGGAGTATCACATGTATATCGCATGATAGAGCGCTGTTTGTAAATAAATTAAAACACGGACTCATAAATAACTCAAAAACTCATTAAATATAAAAGTGAACTGCATCACACGCTTTTAATAATAAACCCTCTTGGTTTCACACTCTCTTATAATAGAATAAATTACATGTCAACAAAAACAGAAAGTTGCCATTTTCAGCAAAAAAACTTACACAACAAAGGCTCGCACTGAGCCTTGGCAGACGATAAATTAATTTTGAACATACAACCATGGCCTTGAAATCTTCAAGGGGTACAAATAAAAGAGTTATATATGTCTTACTGTTAATGAGATGGCAGAGGACAGAGTTTATGAATCGGTCGTTTGAAATTTCCGGCAGCAGTTCTTACTATGGCGGCTCTCACACGACCGTCATGATCAACTCCAGATTTTGAGAATGGACGACTTGGCGTAACACGTGTGGCTGGAAGATCTCCCATTATTTGGGTGCCAACAGATGGTGAAGCTTAAAAACACTTTAAGCAATCCCTCACTATTTTTTTACTGTATCTCGACCACTTAAAATCCAGAAATTGGTTCAAAGAACAGCTAAAAGAAGCTGTGGACCAGCATGTAAATAAGTTATATGATAATATTTGATAATTAATGCAGTTATATGATGTGACTTAGGCAATAGTATTGGGTGTTTTTGATCTTCTGAGACATTAGCATGTCTCAATCTTCCACCAACACGCAAAATACAATAATGATCCAGGAATGGGTTTAAAGACAAATGTTTACTTGAAGATTTTAAAGACTTTTGATGACGTAAATCAAATATTTCATTACGGAAATACTGGTGTTGTACTATTTTCAGGATTTTCGTTGTGGAATTTGAAAGCTCTAAGACTGAGTGCAAACCATTTACTCGATTTGATAACGACTTTCTTGCATTGTCTAAAAATCTTAAGCACCACGCGACGATTCGTACTAATCTATTCCAAGAAGAATATCTGAAAATCAGATGATCATCATTAAGTTTAGAAATATTTACAACACAATTCCTTTTTTCTTCCTTTAGGATAATTTCTTGCACATCCTTGCCTTCAAATGATTCATTAGACGGTTTATCCCATGGCTCTCTTAACCATTTAGGACCATGAAACCATAGCTCACAATTCACTAATTCCAATGGTAGCATACCTCTTGTTCCGCAATCAGCTGGATTTTCAATTTTGTCATTTTGTCTAAACATTTTCTCTATATCTGCGCGTACAATAATAAGCAAAGTTCTAAATCTTAAAAGAAATGGAAAAAGTTCCTGTTGCATACGGGGTCCGTCCATTAGAATATCATTCAAAGACACACTAGAGGTAGATTTCGCGTAGGCATCAAAAACAACTCTTAATTTTGTCTACGTACTTGATTCACGAATTACCGCATTATGAGGTAAATAAAAAACAAATGCAGGGACCCTTTTCGATTTCGATATACGTTCCATATGACCCAAGTCCGAATATTCCTTCATAAACTCTCGATAGGTTTCGTAAATAGACTGTTGTTTTGAAAGCCTGCGTTCTGAAGAACGAAATCGCTGCATGGCTGGTTCCTTAGTATAACCTAATTGCGATGGAGAATCTTTGAAAGGAAGTTTCACAACAAATCTTCCATAACTATTTCGAAAATAATTGCTCTTAAAATTGTCTTCACATTCATGTTCTTCCTTAGAAATTCGAACTAGCTCAGAAATGGAATCTAAAGGCCAAAACTTTTGAACTGAATCATCTAGTTGTAATTGGATATTAGTAAAAGAAAATGTACGATGACTTGTATCAAAAGAGGTAGTTCCCAGTTCCCATAATTATTCAACCAAGTTTGGAGTATGCAGCTAAGGGTAAAGTTTCTCCTCTTTTCATCACTTCCCCTTTAAGCAATGTAAAGAACTCCTAATAAGATATCTACTGGTTTTTATTCAAAGAATAATGGGTCTGCTAGAACTAAATCACTAAAGGGCATAGCCGGATAACCATTGGAAACATGCCTTTTAATCAAATTTCCTGATTTTTTTCCTAGACGTAGCTACGTATCTGACGATATATTTCCCCTATTATCACCCCATAAATAAAGATATTTAATGCGATAAAAATCGTTTTTCGATTTTTTAAAAAACGGATTTTTTCAAAAACTGCTGCACGGAATTTCATGCTATTAATTGAGGATATATAGATACCAAAGATGCATAACTGGTAATTTTTGTATAATTTTCTGTTCATAAAAACTGTGTGAAATAGCGAAATAAAAATTTAAAAGTATAAAGATCATATCTTATGGTTATCCGAAAATTACCATTTTCTTGTAAAAAATTCTCCACATGTGCCCGTATATTCCATATAAATGCCGAAAGTTTGCGTTGGGTACTACATATAAATATTTACAAAAATGTATATTAAAATTATTGAAATTCATTTTAAGGCGTTATTTGGGGAGGAGCTACTTAACTTGAACATCCGAAGAATTTTTGGAACAAAGTCAGCAGACAATATGTCAACTGATGTATTTTAGATTCCATTAGCATATAAGCCATGTTTTTCAACATCTTGTTCATTTTGATATCGACAGTGTTGAGAATGTTGCTCATGTGTTCATTAAAATTTAAAATACAGCAATTCTGTAACTGTTTATTCTAAAAATTCTTCGGGTGTGGATGTTGAGTAGCTCCGCCCAAAATAACGCCTTAAAATGAATTTCAATAATTTTGATATACATTTTTTAAAAAATCGAAAAACCATTTTTATCTCATTAAATATCAATATTTATAAGGTGATAATAGGGGAAATAAATTGTCAGATATGTAGCTACATCTAGGAAATAAATCAGGAAATTTGATTAAAAGGCATGTTTCCAATGCTTATCCGGCCCCCTTTATTCACAATATTTGAAGGAATGGAACTATACGGCACATTTGATGTGATTTTTTTTTTTTTATCACAAATGCTCTAGTGGTAAATCTCACTTCAGAATTAAAATGGGGAGTAAAATTTAGATTTACCTCTTCATTAGATTCAGCATTACAAGAACCTAAACATGCAATCTGTACCTTGATAGGTTGCCTTGGCAAACATAATTTGTGTATACAATTTTCACTTATGAAAGAGGCCTCACTGCCACTATCCAGCAAAGCGCGAGAGTTTACAAAATTACCCAGTGAGTCACGAACCTTAATCATTGCTGTACAACGTAGAGTTTGCTTCTTTTGCAATGAATGTAATTCCGACACAGAGTTGTTTGGAAATTCAAAGATGCCAGTACAAGAAGTTTGATTTAATGACTCATTTGGTCTCGGCTGAAGTTCTGGTGGGTTCAGAGAAAGAGGACAAATCGATGTTTCATTTACAATATCTGAACGAGATTTAGGGTCTCTCGGAAGATGTAAAATTGTATGGTGAGGCTTATGGCACACTTTACATTTACGTAAATTTTTACAGAATTTTGCATGGTGTTTATCTAAAAGACAATTGTAACATAAGTTGTTTCTTCTAATTCTATTCTTTTATGTACACTTAACTGCAAAAAACTTAGGACATTTATACAAAGGATGTAATTCCTTGCATATAGAACAAGTATTACTAGCAGACAACAATGTCGTTACTTTGCCTTTCTTTATTTCCTTTACTGAGGATTTGCTGTTTTGAAGGGTTCTAGCGTGATCCTTCAAGAAAGGGTTGGGTTGAGTTGGGTTGATTTTTGACGGCCAATTATCTACACGAGGGATATAGGCCCTAGGGGGAGTGCCTTCCTTGGAGGTCTTTCTAAGGGAACCTAATCCGTATTAACGCATGGAAATCCACGGCTCGAAGAAAACCACGAAAACTCCGAACGATTAGGCCGACGGGCGCGATTGGGTTCGAACCCAGCACCTCCCGTCTACCAGCTTCGAGAGCAGAACCTCTCAGCCACTGGTGGGGCCCCTTCAAGAAAGATAATAAATTATCAAGAGTCCCCACCTCCTCCTTTTTTAATGTTCTTTCTCACCAATATCTCGTATTTTTATCTAATTTATCTGTAATTACATAAACTATTATTACTTCCGAAAATCCACTAAAGTCTTGTTTAAGTAAAATTAACGAACGCACACATTCGTTTATAACATCTACACTCTCTAAAATAGACTGTGCATTATCCGAAATAGAAGTTATTCCAATTAACTTCTTAATTAATGCATTAATTAACTCACGTTTATTTGAATATCGCTCCTTCAATAATTCTAAAGCTGCCTTATAGTTTGAATCAGATATTGGAAGACTCTGAATAATTTTAAGTGCACTGTTTTTACATGCCGATTTCGAATACTGCAATTTTTGACTGTCTGATAAACTCTTATTGTTATCCACACTAGCTTTAAATAAATCATAAAATGATGTCCATTCTTCTAAAGTACGACTAAACGTAAGAAGTGTCAGTTTTGGGAGCTTTACTTCTGGTATTTGGAAAGACTATTATTTTGATTCGATTCCATAGCTGCCAACTTGTACGGATTTTTCATACCACTAAAATTTAACAATAAATTTTAGCTAATTGAATCACTGAAATTCAAGAAATTTTAACGTTTAAATAAGTCAAAATTTTCTATTAAGTTTTAGTGGTAAGAAAAATCCGTACAAGTTGGCAGCTATGCGATTCGTTTAAAGTAAATTTTGAGTTTTTTCGGTGAACACTTAACCAAAGATTATCTAGTTTGTCCTGTACGGTTTGTTGCTCATCAACAAAGTTATCTACATCTTCTTCTTTACATTGAGAAAAAATTACATTAAAAATTTCATGTAATCCCTCATTTAATTTTTCGATTTTATTTTCAAATAAAGCAAGCTGACTAGAATCAGCATCATCTATCGAACGAATAATATTGTTTTCTTGTTTAGTAACAGTAAATTTTAACAGTCTTTTCCTAACTAAAATATCTTTAAATTCTGCCACAATGACAAAATTATTAACAAAAAAGACTCACCAAATAGTACAGATGTTTAAATGACGCCGCTTCTCTATTTATTTATAGCATCACAAAGACATGATTACACTTGAAACGAAACTCATCTTGAAGTTCGTTCTATCACTCAATTCTACAAAAAGAATATATCAAAGCACCGGCTGACGTAACCAAAAATTATGATAGCGCACTGGTTGTAAATAAAGTAAAACACGGACTCGTCAATAACTCAAAAACACATTAAATATAAAAGTGAACTGTATCACACGCTTTTAATAATAAACCCTTTTGGTTTCACACTCTCTTAGAATAGAATAAATTACGTCAACAAAAACAGAATGTTGCCATTTGCAGCAAAAAAACTTACACAGCAAATGCTCGCACTGAGCCTTGTCAGACGATAAATTAATTTTGAACAGTGATACTTCCGAAAAGACGAGGGTATAAACTAAGACATTAATTGTTTTTACTTTACTTCTATATAGCTAAATGATTTTGGCTTTGAATCAAAACCAAAAAATGGCAGCTTTGATGCTTATTTCATCATAAAATAAGTGTTATTTTCATCTGATTTTGCAAAATGCATTCCAGACAGTGTGTCGAAGAAAGAAAGAAATTTTCATAATTATTTAACTTAAATGCTTTACAATGTAAAAAAAATCAGGATTTATAGATCATTCAATTGTTTAAAGGCTGTAATTTGTTACTACGTGAAATTAGGATATTGATAGTCAAATTCATATTTTGAGGATGTTAGTCATTTCAGATAAGTATTTGTGAACCTGTAATGAACTATCGACTGGCTTATAAAGTGTCTTTAGTATTTTGACTGTGAGCGTGACGTCAAACGTTCAACCTGTCTGGCGCAACAGATACCTCCCTATTCTATTTTACTTTTATTTTCCAAGATATGTGTGAATTTCTTGGAGTCAACAGTTACGTGATTTCGCTATTATTTTATGCGAATTAGGCTCGTCGCTCAATCATTAGAGAGTACATATTGGCAAAGCGAAAGTGGTGCGTGTCTTCAGATTTGGGTCGAATCCCGTTCTGGCAGTTATCAATATGTTCCGTCGATGGATTTGGGTTGAGTTTTGCCTCTAAAGATGTTTTAGGCCTGCGTAAATGATTTAGAATTTTACGCCATATGGATTGTATTTGGAGCGTTGTCCGTCGGTAAGAAGTTCTGATCCATATATTAAATAAATAAAGTTCTGTTTGACAACCTCGGTTTGCCAGCTAGGTTGTAGTGAATATTTTAAGTTGTATTTAAGTTACAGCTCAAGGTGTCTTTTCAGCGTATTGCTATCAAATAACTATCGAGGAGGCTTAAGTGATTTAAAATCTTTAGTATTTGTTAGTTAGTAAATTTGTGAATGCTCACGCGTTTTTGCTAAATAGTCTTAGACCAAATTTGAGGAAGAAATTCTATGACTCAACAGTTCGATTTGTTTAAATAAAGTTGTTTTTAGATTTTATATGGAATTTAACTGCATTCGTACGTAGCGGCTTTGCCGGGATGGTTACAAACCTAAATTACCAGCCCCCTAAAGTAGCAGAAAAAGGGTTGCTTCTGTCAACTATGGTGTCATTTTGCTTCTGCAAATCAGTGAATATGTATTCGTAGTGTTATTTTACGTTCAGAACTGAAGAGAATAGAGCAATGATTTTGCAGACAATGGACGTGTCTGATTATGGAAAAGCAATTGATTTTATTAAGGTTGATTTTAAGTAAGAATTCAAATGAACATGATTTTTTTCTATAAGTGCAATCACATTCAATAACGTATTTTATTATTATTATATGAATAAGAGAGGAGTATGGGAGGTCATTACTCCTTCTTCAACAGAACGCCGTTCACAATTAATGATGTTCAGTAGCAAGTTTTTATTTTCTGTATACAATTATATTTAATTGCAGTGTAAATCTTTCTAAAATATGATAATAACGTACCTGTAACAAACTGAAGCTTTTAAACACATACACACATATGGATACAATGAAGAGCAAAAACATTAGGACCATCTACCTGATAAAGCATTGGCCCACCTTTGGCCCACAAAACAGCTGCAACCTGCCTTGGCATGATGCCACAAGTCTTGGTAGATGGACGGAGACAGATTGCACCTTCAAGCAGCGGTCACGCAAATTCTGGATATTCCGTCATGATATTTTTTTAGCTCAAATCTGAAAGCTCCATGATATTCCAAATGTGCTTTATTGGATTAAGATCCGGTGAGTTAGGTGGCAAGGACATTAACTGGAATTCAGCATGATGTTCCTGGAGCTACTCCAACTCAATTTGAACCTTGTCTTGCTGGAAGACTCCATTTCCGTTTCGGAAGACACACTCCAAGTAAGGTTGCAACTGATCCGTAATAATGTTTGTACTGTCTGTTGCTTTCACGGTGTGTTCTACCACAACCACGGGTTCCAGAGATGCCCATGAGAACGTCCCCCATAGCTCAAAACCGCTACCAATGGCCTCTGTATGACCTGCTATTCATTGGGGGAGCAACTGTTCGCCTGGAATACGCCTCACCGTGACAGGACTATCGACGCGATGAATAATGAATTGTGATTCATCCGACTAGGTAATTCTCTCCCGCTGATCCATGGTCCAGTAACGATGTTTCCGGGCCAATGTAGGCGTAGTTGATGATGACGCTTATCAAACAGAGGTACATGAGTTGGAAGACTGCTGCGTAGTCCCCTATCCAGCAGTGTTCGCTGAACTGTGTGCTCCGAAACAATTCTACTTGGACCTGCATTGAATTGGGTTGTCACCTGAGCCAATGTCTGGTGTTGTTTTGCTTCATTAAGCGGGACAATCACAGACGTCCTATTCCCGTGATAACGCGTGGATATCTAACGCCATGGCTTTTACTGCTGATTTCACCGCCATTTATCCACTTTGCATAAGTACTAACAACAATAGATACCGAATGACCCACGAGTAGTGTAGTTTCAGAGATACTCGTTCCGAGCCTTTGAGACATTTCAATTTGCCCTTTATCAAAGTTGCTTAAATAAGCAGCCTCTCGCATCACACGAAAGAGTAAGCGCAAAATGATTCCCCAGACTCCCCAGCAGCAGTTAAATACCATTTCTACCTGATCACGTGCCCTCCACGTCATCCAGATGAGCTCATTCAGAAATGCGGGGGGTGTCATAATGTTTTGGCTCCATTAAAACGCAAATGTGCTTTAGGGCGTCAAAGGTGCTGTTTTTATACAAAGCAAAAACAGACAAAGAACTATTAAGTGACAAAAGAAAGGTAGGAAACCGCTCTCCAGTACAATCGCTGAGCTTCTGAACGATTTCTATTTGCTGTTCCGTAGATAAAATGCATAGCAACATTTTGCCTATTAGTGAAGGGTAGTATCTTTCGATAGGTTCCTACCGCGATTGACAATTGCAGGCTCGGATCAGCGGCTTCTATGTAGTAATCGAGGCGAAATTTTGCACTCGCGTTCTTCTTCGCCATATCACATTTGCATGCTATTACTGCTGTTCTTCTCCCTAAAACTCGCACCAGGAATGAAGCTTTAACGTTTGTTTGCATGGGCCAAGTTTCCAAATGTGACATCGCCTTTGCGTTTTATTTCCGACCATGCATTCTTTGATGAAGGTTGTTTGTTTGGATGTGTACCATATCCCTTAATGTTCTAGCCTTCTTTTATGAAACTACCTGTATATATAATAGAATTCATTCAAAGGTCTCCGTTGATACATTTTATTTCTTTATTTTCAATATGACAGTAATAAACAGTGGATAAACGGCTACTAAGTATAAAACATGATTACTGTAAAAATAAGTTACTGTATTTTGAAATAATCGCATTTTCATAATCAGCCTAAAACGTCTTTTCGCAGGGATAAAAAAGGCTTCATAAACATATCATGGGATATTTTCTCTTTCTCTTGTTAATACAGTGGTGTTCATAAACTTGTAGAAGCATGATTTCATTTTAATTCGTGAGAAGGTTAACTTTTTCTGTTGATAAAATGTTGAAATTATCGAGCGTCAACAGAATTTAAAAAAAAAATTCATTTTAAAATAAAAAGAGGCTTTTTTCCCACGCCCTTATAATAAAGGCTATATATATATATATATATATAACCATTATATAATTACAAATCATCATCTATTTCCAATTACTAAAATTAAATTAATAAATTTAGCTACAGTCCATAACTCTGACATTATACAAAATAAAGATGGAACCTTTAACTAGTAATACAGAATCAAGCACAATACCACTAATTCAATAGCCCATTGCGGCCATTAATCCATATAAAACATATGAAAAACCACCAAATTTTGATAAAATATCCTATTAAAGACAAATGATACAAATAACCAGCGAAATAATGTTGAACCATTAAAAGGCGTATTGTAAACAAATAATAGATGAAATGGATGGATGTAGCCGGAAGCTTATATAGCATTTCACTTTTTCAAGGGTACATAAAATACATATATAAGCAAAAACATAGTCGATTTCTGTAATAGAATCCAGCAATAAGCTAAAAATTGAATTCCATTATGTACCCAATCGACTATACACCAAAAAGTATAAATTTACCATGCCATATAAATTGAATTAAATAAATAATTAATCAATGCAATATCCGTAATATTGAACAATATGAAAAAAAACGTAAAATTTAAATTTAAAGACATAGCTAGCAAGAGAATTGCTATGACCATATTACAACTCAAACATGTAACCAATTTTAGCACAGCAAAAATCCCGCCTAATTAATTGGTACAGTTAAAATCGAATCCTTACGGTTGCAAATCATCACAGCTTGCAGAAAATATTCACATTCTTATAAATGTAATAATTATAATTAACATATAGTCTATATAATAAAAATTATTATGCAGGGTGAGTACAAATGATAATCTCGATTTTAAAAAATCATATTTTCGAAACTACTGCAGATATTAAAATAAGTGATACATGAATTTAAAGAGAAATATACCAAGATTTTTTTCAGTTACAAATGTTCGATGTGTGACCCTCTTGTTACACAGCATATATCCAACCTATAACTCAGTTCGTTCCAAACATTTTGTATCATAACTCTGTCAATGGTTCTGAATGCTGCATAAATGCGTCCTTTAAGTTCTGGCAGAGTGTTTTCGGTATTGGTAGTACATAAAAAATATCTTTGACGTAACCCAACAAAAAGAAATCACATGGTGTTAGTTTTTACAGAACTATTGACAGATTGACGCAACAAAATGTTTGGAATGCACTGGATTACAGATTGGACATATGCCGTGTAACAAGAGGGTCACACATCGAACATTTGTAACTGAAAAAAACTTGGTATATTTCTCTTTAAATTCATGTACGACTTATTGTAATATGTGCAGTAGTTTCGAAAATATGATTTTTTTTTAATTCGGGTCCATCATTTGTACTCACCTGCATGTTTTAATTCTGGCTCAAATGTGGCAGTTTGAGATTATTTTATTAGGTACAAATAATATACTACCACCCTTCAAATGGTTAAAGGAAGTTTTCTCTCTTAAGATTAATATATATATATATATATAGAATTAAAGAAAAAAAATCATAGCATGACTACGAAATTATCGTACGAAATTTTTCTATCAGGTTTTAGCGTATAAATACAAAATTTATCTTAGGGGTAAGTGGGGTAAAACCGCATATCTTATTACATCACTCTATCTTCAATAGATGAAAGTACTGAAATCAAAATTTTTTACGACTTCCGGTTTAGACGGATTTACACGTTTTTGGGGGTTAGAGATCCCCCAAAACATGTTTATACAAAATGTCTGTCCGTCCGTGTGTCCGTATATCCGTGTTTTGCCATTATACCATGGAAAAGTGTATGAAGTTATGCGTTAATTGAACAATTTTTTTATGTATACTTTTGGCTACAGCAAGCAGGTCCTCCTTCAATATGGAAATATTCTGCCGGAAGGGGGCACGATTTTTGTGCCATTTTCATTTTTGTACTATAGAAAAGTGTATGAAGTTATTCATAGAATTGAACCAAATTTTTTGTGTATGTTTTCGCTATGTGCAGCAGTTTCTCCTTAAATTAAAAAAATATTTCACCTGCTAAGTCAGCTATTCGCAATCAGCTGATGTACAACAGAATAACGAAAAACTATTGATTTTAATAAATCAAAATTGGTATAGTATTGAACTAATGATATTGAATATTTATAACTACTTTTTGAAATATTAAGATGTATGAGATAGAAGAAAGTTTTAAGATTGGCACATCCAACTAGTTTTTAATTTTCAATAGAATTTAATGCAACTTTTCGCGCATCTCTGCAGCTAATCTTCTAAAATTATGTGAAGTTGCCACGATGCTCCTTTTTTGTAATTCAGATTTCTTTATTGGTACCCCTTTTTTGAATGTGTAATATTTCTCTTGTTTTCGCCTTAACACGTTCACGCCGGCATGCATCACCGATGGGTCACGGTTGACTGCCCCATCGGGCGGTGTGCATCACCGGTGGGTCACGCTTGACTGTCGCATCGGGCGGCGTGCATCACCGGTGGGCATAGCTGCCAACTCTTCCGCTTTTTCAGACCACAAAAATTTAATAGAAATTTTTGCCTTATTTAATCGGCAGATTACGGCGATTTAAAAGGTAAAATTTTCTATAAAATTTTTGTGGTCTGAAAAAGCGTAAGATGTTGGCAGCTATGCCGGTGGGTCACACTCTATTATTAAATAGAAAGCGTGCACTACAAGTGGTTCACACTTGACTGTGCCATAGACGGCGTGCACTAAAGCGGGGTCACACTTGAATATTCGAAAGTTCTGTAGTAAAAACAATTCAATATTATAAACCTTATACATTCACGACGGGAAACGAAAATTGTCGCTTTCATTCAAAACATATCATTGACTAAGGGCGTGGCCTCTACCTTACAGAAAAGCATTTATATCAAGTTGTACATATTTCTTTAGATTGTAAGACATTTTCTATTAAATTCGTACATATGCAGTCAATAAAATCATGTCTCTAAGTATGCTTCCTCCTTCCGAACTTTCAGACATTCACAATCCACTCTGCTTGTTATATTCGAGTTCAGTTTAGTAAATATGAGAGGGGTGTGTCATTACATATAGTGTCTGAATAACCCCTTGAGGGGCAAGTGATTATGTTCCTGTAATGTTGAACTCACACCGGAATCTTTGAAAAATTCTATTTCAAAATAAGTAAAAGCAATTTTGTTGATTTTTCCACCAAAGTTAGAAAAGTAATATTTAATAAAATTTTTCTGGTGTATAACTTCATTAATCGTAGGTGGTATATAATATATACCGCCGCCCCTCAAGGGGGTAAGCGAAAATGCCGCACCGCCAGATGAAGTAAAACATGAATTTGAGCGCCGCCTCACAGCAAAAAACATGAATATAGGAGCCGGCGTGAACGTGTTAAATAATATGTCATTAAATGAGACGAGCTTTACTATTTCAAAAGCTGAGTGCAAACAACAAACCCGAATTTTTTTTAAAAAAAGGAGTCCGCTGGCAACACTGCTACTGACATCTATTTTTGATGCAGTTTCCATGACTTTCCACAATTAAAAAGAAAATTATCCCTAGAAATGAGTGTGCTAGAGGAACCTACCACAAACCTCACACTTATAAAATAGTGTTACATGTAGAATATAAAGATATTCACCAGTGGGAGCTCTGAATTATAGTTTTAATTGTAAATGATTATTTATAAAAATTTAAATGATCTTATCTCCTCGGTAACATAAAACTGCATGCATAATGCATATACTAATCTTAGAGTAAATGAAAAAACTTAGATTTTCTTTAAAAGAAATACTTCTATTTTACAACGCTGAGAAAGTTGGTTTTCTTATTAATTTATTTAACTAGGGGGCTTTGCCCCCTGCAACCTACGCTTGCCAACCCCCGTTCAGACACCGCAGAATCTAAAAACACACTAATCTGATGGGTTTTAAAAATATTAGAGAAGATTGAATTATACTGAAAAAAGCTGTGCAGACCTCCCTGTAAACGGGTTTCCATTCAATTCCTTTGATTGCAAAAATTTAAGGGCGAATCAGTTGCTGTTAAGACATCCAATGGTTGTTTTCATTTTTGATTAAAGAGGATCAGTTAAACATTTGAAAAGAAGCTAAAATAAAATAAATTAAGTATAAGAGTCTTTGTCTCCCGGTATTTTAAAACAATTTCTATAACAATAGCCTAAGTCATGTGACTATCATCAACAGTTCCAGGCGGACCACTTCGCTTCTTATACTCTATGTGCAATTTTGGTACTTTAATGTTAGCCAGGCACAGGTGATAAGTCGTCAAATATTATTCTATCGCCATCATTTCATCTATATTATACTAGTCCAAGTCGTCAACTGCCATAAACAAATACGGTCTGATCCCTTCGCCGTTATATGAAAGTTTGGCAAAGATGTCATATACGTCCCATATTGGCTTGATTTTTTAACGACGTCAATTTGGGGAACGCATCAACAGCATCAACAGCAACATCCGGCTTACCATATCAAGTAAAATAACGATACTTTGGCGCCAGTTATGTGCCCGTTTCGTATATGACACTGGCGTCAGAAAACAATCGCGCCAATATGGGACTGTAAGTTTTCCATTTTGATTAAAAAATCAAATTTTTTTTTTCGAATAAAACTACATAAAAGTTGCCATGGTCGCAAAGAATTCTAGGTACTGTTACGCTAGCAGGATGCAAATCTCGTCAATAGCTGTTTTTCAATTCGCCAGTTAGCATTTTTTTTTTCGAGTGATAATATTTGGCCAGATACGCACCGCAGGTTTGGCGTGATTTTTATCTTTTTACGAAAATTTGGCAAAAACCTCGTTTTCAAATACCACTTACATATGCAGTTTTGGTATTCCTTAGATATCCCGACGACCAAAAATCTATCGCCAAACTATAAGATTAAATGCCAATAATGGTTGATCGTAAATGTCATATTCACTTGACTTTAAGCAAGTTACACGGGTTTACGTCATCAAGTGATTTTTATTTCGACGTTTTATTCATATATTTATTAATGTTATACTAATTTATTTCTTCTTTCGTTATTTAAAATAAAAATTATGTCAATTTGTTTAATTTGGAGAGTGTTTTGGCGATTTATATAATTTGGCGAAATTGGTCGACAGAATAACTAAGTAGTACTGTATTTCTTAATTATTTTCTATTATTTTCTAAAGGAAATACCAAAAAAATAATTAATTAATCATAGAACAAAATAATTTATGTAATTTGTAAAAAGAAATAAAAGTAAATAAACATTTATTATTAAATAAACAACAATAGCCGGGTTACCATGTCAACCTTTTCTGAAATATGAAAAAAAAATAACTGTTTGATTAAAATTTGAGTTGCCATCATTAGAAAAATCCATATAAAATTAGAAAAAAAAATAATATTTCGTAATTAATTCGAATTTAAAAATTCTAATACCAGTTTTGAAATCTGCGGATCACTATTGATTTTTGGTGTTAATTTCATCGCAAAGTATTCCATATTTTAGGAGAAGTCGCCGTGAAACATAATCAGTTGTTTAATCAGTCGATTCATACTTCCGTTTCATAAATTCGTTTCATTAGGATTTTACATATATAGGGTAGATATTAATTATTTATTTATCTACGCTTTAGTTATAGAAACTTTCAATACGTGAATCCAAAATTACTGCTCATTTCATCATATACTTTTTGAGTTACCCTAAAAAAAACTAACCGGATTTCTATCTGTTTTATAACGATTCAAAAAGGAATCTAACATTAAGGTTTACAGTCTTTAAATTTACATAATTCCTTAACTACTTACCGAATGCCCTGCAATTTGGCATCCTGAGATGAAATTTACGGAATAATTCAAATATATTGGCACATTAAGCCTTAAATGCGCGATTTTTTATTTTGTTTCGAAAAACTTATATATGGTTCCAGGGTTCGCACAGATTTACCACAAAATTTTTACAGTACTTTCAAAGTATTTCACTGCAGAAAAATATTGAATAATCTGTGATTAAAGGCCGTGATAGCAAATTCTGTATTTCAAAAATTAAATGTAAATTTTCTTATCATTAATAGTGGTGCAAGAATCCTTGGAAATTCCAAGGAGTGTGCGAACCTTGTGGTTCTCTGTAAGGTTTATTACACAGGAAAAATAATGAAAAAAAAATCAGAGATATATTTTTCATATAATACGTCAATCTTTTCTTCTGTTGCACATTTGCAAAATACAAGTAAAAGCAACCGTCGTGTAGCTGTTTTATGCTAAAATGATGCAAAATAGTAAATACTTTAATAGGTATGTCTCCTAATACCTTATTTTATATAATTATTTATTTTATAAAACTTAACCTTTAACCCTTTAATTCTCATAATAGAATACGTGCTAGAAATTACGTAGTTCAGAGAATCTGACTTTACACCAGAAAGTTTCAATGGTTAATTTCGCTTTATTTAAATACGAAATGTCTGTCTTTTAATTAAATCAAATATTGCTATTTTAATTTTCTGGTGTGAATTAGGTATATGCGATTAATAAAAAAAAAATCTATTAAATTCAAAACAGTGTTTTTTGCATATATGCAAAGCTGCGCACTGGGTTAAGATGTTCGTGCTGGAAATGTTAAGGTTTGATATATTTTCTATATCTAGACGACCCCCACTGGAAAATTTAAGAGTAGAATTAAATAGTTGACTTTTTAATATCTATATGAATATGCAACAGTCATATTTTTATACAATGATTTGCAGTCGAGTTGGTCGGGGAGCCCTTCTCTCTTTCTAGAATTTAACATGTACTAAATTTGTAAATTTTGAATAAATGGAATAAACAACAAGACAGAATAATCATGCGTCAGGCATAGATTATGAAACACATTCCAACACTTCCAGAATAGTTTAACAAAACTTGGCCATTTAATGAAATAAAGAAGATATCTAAGTAAACATTTTAGAAAACGTAAACACAATTGAAAACCAGATTTTAACAATTACTACACTTAGCCGGAAATGTCCTCAAATTCTTTTGTGCAGCTCTGTATATGATCTATAGAATCGTATATATTCTACATAGTATCCTGAGATTTAGTTTAGATCGAAAAGCATAACACAGTTTAACATTCATTTTTGGCAATTTCTACCAATAGACGCAAAGGTACTTGAATTCTTTTATACAGCCTCGTATATTACCTGCAGATTTTTATGTACGCCATATATTAAGCTCAAATTTAAGGGGGTCCGGAACACAAAAATCTTCAAATTTTCGAAAGAAAATTTATTGGATTAAACATTTCTCTCTCTCATTTTTTTTCTTGCTTAACCCTTTGGGTACATTTGAAGACTGAGATTCATCATGCATTTGGCTACCGGCGCTTATTTTTATATTCTATTCATACCACTATTTAAAGGAAAATATTTTTGTAGTATTTTTATTTTGAACATACTGTTAAAGTGTGTATGAAAGATTTTTGTTTTGTGAAAGTGGTGCGAAATAGAATACAAAAAAAAAAGGAAAAAAAATCACCAGTGGCAGCCCTGAAATAAATCCGTACCCAAGGAGTCAAAATGACGCTTAAATAATGTTTCTATCTTAATTAGAACAGAAAATATTAAATTTTTCGTTTTGGTTTGGTTTCAAAATCTAGCTTACAAGCAATGGTTTTCATGGAAACGACTTCTTGCGAAAATGCGTTATTCTTCATGATGGGTTTTTTTCGCCATTTCTCGTACTTAAATTGTTATAAGTCATGAATCGTTACAGAGAAATGGTTCAAACTTGGAACATGTCTTTTACAATTGTTTTACTTTAATTTTGATTCAGCAAACTAGAAAAAAATTTTACTTTTGAAAATATGATTTTTTTTTCAAAGTTACATCATTTTTATTTATAATTTTTACTTTAAATATTTTTAATTTTTTTTTTAATTAATATGCTTAAAATGCTGAATCAGAAATAAAAATTATATATTTCTGTGTATTTAAATGAAAAAAAAATGAAATTCTATAAATAATATTTCAAGTTATAACGATTTTAAATTACCCCACTTTTTTAATAAATTTTAAATTTAAATTAAAAAAATATATACATATATATGAGAAGTTTTATCATATGATTTTGTTTACAAATAGTATGATTAACCATCACAAAAATATTCAAAATTTTAACTGAATAAATAAAAATTATTTTAAAATGTCCTGGGCCACCTTAATTCAAGCAAAAGCACGCCTAAAACTACTGAAATCACATTTCAAAGAAATTACAATCCATAGGCAGACGTGTATCCAGTTTTTTGCGTAGATCTGTATGTGATTTTGTTTTATATGCTACAAGCAACTCTTAGGACACTAAATGTAGTTGATCTTGAAAATGCATAACTCAAATTAATATACAACTTAAAGCAATCCACTCTGATTCTCAGTAATACTTACGAATTCTTTTTTAGTACTGTATATGGACTGTAGAATTATACACACCATATTACACAAGCAATATTATTACATACTAGAAAGGTAGCCCGTCAAAAATGACGGAAATTTAGATATAAAGATATATGCAACTCATGTGCAAGAATATGAGTTTTCTCGCTTGTTCCGCAGTGATAGATGAAAATAACACATTTTAAGAACGAAACACATTTATGAAAAACTGTGTACAGTAGAAGGCCACTAATCTGCACAGTTTGGTTCCAAGTGTTATGCAGATTTGAGGCTTTTTGCGGTCATGTCTATTCAATCTTTGTTTACATTTTTTTAAATTCATATATTGGATAATTTAGATTGTTGATCCTTAAAAATAAATAAATAACACACTTGAAGTAAGGTTAAAAACTATTAAATTATCGTATACGATTTCATGAAATGGTATTATATGGTGTTATATGTGTGTGCTTCACGATCTTGTTTACGACGTTGGCGAAATTGGCTGCAACTTGTCATAATCCTAATAGTGTGGGCCGCTATAACAAAAAAGTAACCAGTTTTTAGTAAAATTTCTGATATAAAGTAGCTTTCAAAAACTTGTGTAAAATTGCAGGCCGTTCTCGTGTTATGTCAGCCCTAGGAATAATATTTCTAACACTGAAGATTTTCCATGCATATATGGAATTTAGAAAAGCTTCACCAGAAGAAAGGTCCTGAAATGACATTGTAATTCCTCTAACTTCAAAGTTTAATCGGGCCCTGATGTTGAGTACTGAAATCTAATAAATACAGTTATTTTGAATATTACAACAGAATTAAACAGTTAAACTTATTTAACATAAACCCGCTGTTACTTCCCGATGTTATTTTTTAGTATTAAGAAAGAAAATTATATAAAATTTTCAAATCATGCATTTATGATATTTTCCGTCTTTAATAACTAAATAATGAAAAAATAGGCTTTTGTTCTGAGCTCATACATATGACAATAAAATAATGTAACTAAGAGACATTGCAAAATTAAATCTTTGTGATTACAAACCATAAACAAACGATACCGCCACCATTTTACCTACTATGACGTCATTAGAATATTGCCCATTGATTGTTGGAGAACTTACTTTGTGAATGATTACCTCAATGATTTAATATTTTTGACGTTTCACGATGAATGAATCACTTGTGTTTGTTTAGGTTTATGGAATGAGATATTAAGCTGTGAAACTAATTTCAATTGAAGTTATCCAAGGATATATGTATTTTTAATCGAAATTAAAAACAATGCTTTGATCTCGAAACAAAAAGTTTTAGTTTGTATAATTTGTTAGTTCTGTTAATTATTTATTTAAGTACTTTTCCATTATAGCGCATTTTAAAAAAAAGCTTGGCGCGATTCGGGCATCAGAAAGTGAGATATGTTGCGAAAATATATAAACAGCTATGAAAACAAATCTAATGAACTTTTATCTTTGTTTATATATGCACTTATATGCATAAAAAAATCGTTTCTAAATATATATAATTTTTTTTATATACAAATTACGTCACAGATTTCAAATATGAACCGGGATACCTAACTTGCGCCAAAATGGTGTTATTTTGCCTGCTATGGTAACTCGGCTATTGTTTTTTATTTATTAATAAATTGTTTATTTACTTTTATTTTCTGTTTTTTAATTATATAAACTGCTTTGTTCCACAGTTATTATTCTAACTTTTATTTATTTATAGTTATTTCGGTACAGATGTCATATTCGCCCCATATTGGCGCGATTTTTTTCTGTCGCCAATATCATATAGGCAACAGGTACTTAACTTGCGCCAAAGTGTCGTTATTTTGCTTGATGTGGTAACCCGGATTATGTTGTTTATGCTGTTGATGTTTTCGCCAAATTGGCAACCGAAAAAAATCGCGCCAATATGGGGCGAATATGACATCTGTGTCGTTATTGCCTTATCAAAATAATAGAAAATAATTGAAAAATATATAAATGGCACTTGGCACAGATGTCATATTCGCCCCATATTGGCGCGATTTTTTTCTGTCGCCAATATCATATAGGCAACAGGTACTTAACTTGCGCCAAAGTGTCGTTATTTTGCTTGATGTGGTAACCCGTATTATGTTGTTTATGCTGTTGATGTTTTCGCCAAATTGGCAACCGAAAAAAATCGCGCCAATATGGGGCGAATATGACATCTGTACCTGGCACTTTTCGGTTAGCCGGGCGCCAGTGTCATATATACATATGTATGTATATATAAATGTATGTATTTATAGATATATGTTTACATATATCTATATGTGTTTATATACAATATATGTATATGCATATATATGTATATTTACATATATGTATTTATATAAATATGTATATAAAACACTGTCGCCCGGCTAACCGAAAAGTACCATATAAGTAACTGGTATTCGAAAGCGAGATTTCTGCCAAATTGGCGTCATAGAAAAATCACGCCAACCCCCATGCGTATATGACATCTGTGCAAAAATTACTTCTGTTTCTTTATAAAAATGGGTAAATATCTGTGCCGACAATTTAATATAAAAAAGCTGTCATATACGCCCATATTGGCGCGATTTTTTTTTGACGCCGATGTCATATACGCACCGGGTACTTAACTGGCGCCAAAGTGTCGTTATTTTGCTTGTAATGGTAACCCGAATGTTATTAAATTATAAGCAGAAGTTCTCTTATACGTCCATTAAAACTATTTCAAAAATATATATTCTAAAAACACACTCAAAATATATATTAAACATTTAATTGCTAAAAAGAACGTCAAACGTTAATAAAATACATTAAAAGATCTTAATAATTTGACATGTTTCGATTGAATTTACTCAATCATCATCAGAAAAACAAATAAACACAAAGATGGAAAATGACAATAAACTATTACAAATGAAATTTAAAAATAAAATAAATAAAATAATTTATTTTCAAATTTCATTTGTAATAGTTTATTGTCATTTTCCATCTTTGTGTTTATTTGTTTTTTCAATTCCTACTATTAGCTCACACTCTCCCTATATTTATTTATATATTTATATATTTATCTTGTACAAATTTTCAATCGTTAATAAAATACTCATTATTCATCCTATCAGGTTGAAATAAATTTTTTTAAACTTGTACTGGATGACAATTGATGTTAATAAAGTTTTTTCAAATATTAATTAATTAATTAAATTTTAATTAATTAATATTAAATTCTATAATATTAATATTTCCATAGGGGGAGGGGGCTGTTCTGTCGCCAAATACCGCCAAGTTTGTCGCCAACTTGGCGATATATCGCCAAATTTGGAGGCCAAAATGAGTCGCCAAAAGTGACGCCAACTTGGCGATATCTGTAATATTTCGCCAAATTCCCATAGAGTTCCATTGTAAACCTACTTGCTTATAAAAAATCAACAAATTGAGATATATTAATGCAACAAAAACTCACATTAGCTTGATTATATTAAATTTTTCTTTGGTGGCCTAAGTAGGAATTGACTTTAAAAACAAAATTTTTATATTACTTGTTCTGATGATGATTGAGTAAATTCAATCGAAACATGTCAAATTATTAAGATCTTTTAATGTATTTTATTAACGTTTGACGTCCTTTTTAGCAATTAAATGTTTAATATATATTTTGAGTGTGTTTTTAGAATATATATTTTTGAAACCCGAATGTTGTTTATGCTGTTGATGTTTTCGCCAAATTGGCGTCGGAAAAAAATCGCGCCTATATGCGGCGTATATGACATCTCTGCCAAATTGTATACATATGGAAAAAATTGCTTGTGAGTATGAAGCAGTAAATAGGTTGCCAGAAAATACGTTGGCAAACTTCTTTCTCGCCAAGAAACTTTTCTCCGAAGTATTGTACATAAGCAATGATTGCTAGAAATGCATTTTTAATTATGATATACGCTTTTATGTTTCACTACATTTATGCATACTGTGTGTATAAATGCTACAGTTCATATGCAGAGCTACACAAAAGAATTCGTAAGGGTTACTGAGTATGAGAGTAAATTGCTTAAAGGTGGTTTTTAAAGGAGTTATAAATTTTTACGCTGAACTGCATTTAGTTTCTTAAGAAATGTTTGTGGAATATAGATAAAATGATATACATGGTCACGCAAAGAATTGGATACATAACCGTCTATGGATGATAATATCTGGAAATGTGATTTCAGTAGTTTTAAGAGTAGTTTAAATTAAATTTTAGCTAAATAGTGGCATGTAATAACGGTACTATTGGCTATGGACGGTAACTGCTGAAATCAATTTTTAAATTTTTTTATGCGTTTTCTAAAATGTTTACTTAGTTATCTTGGTACTTCTTAGTTATCCCGTCGACCAAATTACTGTCGCCAAATTGTAAGATTAATTGCCAATAATGGTTGCCATTAATTAATTAATTAAATGCCAATAATGGCCAATAAAACCATTAATTCGACGTTTTATTTGTATTTTTATTACTTTTCCACTGTAGGGGCTTTGGCATTTTTTTTAAAAAAGCTTAGTGTAATTTTGGCGGCAGAAAGTGAGATATGGGTACTTTTCCGTTATGCGGACACCATTGTCGCCAAGCGTAATAGTTGGCTCAAAATCGTGAATTGAAGCATTTGAAAATAAAAGAAAAACCATTGTCGATACTAAAGTGAGCATTTAAAAAATATAACATTTGAAAATTCCAGACTATTACGAACTATTTCATTAAATCACAAATATATACTTAAAATAAATGAGCAAATAACTGCTATAAAATAAAGCAACAAAATAAAACTCATATTAAACTGCTGGCATAAAATTACAAATATCTTTTAGCATTTTGAAATAAATGGCGCAATAGCATACATTTTGGCATGGTGTTCGTATAACGGAAAAATATCGAGATTTGTTGTCAAATCATATAAACAGCTATGAAAACAAATTTGATGAGCGTTTTTGTTTTTTATATTTATATTATTGATGTTTTTATGTACAAATTACATCTGTTTCTGTATAAAATTAGAGAAACGGCTTTTTTATGTTAAATAAATCGTATAAATATCGAAAAAAATGCGTGTGTATATAAAATGAAACAGTGAATAAGTTCCCGGAAAATATGTTACCAAATTTCCTTTTTCGCCAAGGCACCTATATTGGAAAAGTACCTAAAGCACACTAAAATCGCGCAGTTAGGAGCTCACACAGTACACCGTTGTCTATTGGCGGTTATTTTATTAGTAGCATCGGGAGGAAGATGTAAAGATGTACTTTAAATTCTCACTCATAGATTTCGAAAAAATATCTTAAAAGAGTGGAGTTTAAATTAAATTTCGGTGACCTCCATTATGAAAGATTAATGGTTTTAAATGGGAATTTCGCCAAATTAGCCAGTTATCGCCAAGTTGGCTAACATTTGGCGCTACTGTGGTAACCCTGCATTAATATTTTTCAACAATTGCTCATTTCAATGAGGCGGTCCTACCGGAATAGTGAGGGACACACAGAGACTTGGATTTTATATAAATAGATTATTAAATCATCTTTTAAGTATTGGATCATTTATATAATTTTATATTATATTATTAAGATGAATTTTAGCATTCATAACTAGTTTATTTTATAAAAAAATTAATTCAAATTAAAACGAATACCATAACTGAAAACTCACTTTCAGCAATCACCCTTAACCCTTAAATGCGCGATTTTTTATTTTGTTTCGAAAAAATTATATATAATTCTCTTAAAGGTTTATTACACAGGAAAAATAATGAAAAAAAATCAGAGATACTTTTTTCATATAATACGTCAACCTTTTCTTCTGTTGCACATCTGTAATATAAGTAAAAACTACTGTCGTGTACTGTTTTACGCTAAAATATTGCAAATTAGTAAATATTTTAATAAGTATGTGTCCAAATACCTTCTTTTATATAATTATTTATTCTATAAAACTTAACCTTTAACCCTTTAATTCCCATAAAAGAGTACGTTCTAGAAATTACGTAGTTCAGAGAATCTGACTTTACACCAGAAAGTTTCAATGGTTAATTTCGCTTTATTTAAATATGGAATATGTCTGTGTAGCTGCTTCGAAGGTCATAATCTTAGAGGGAGGGAAAGCGGTTAAATAATTCGAAATATAGATCTATCGTAATCGCCACATATGGGTATCTCACACCCAGAGCGAGCATTTCTGTAACAGCTCTGAGTACAGATAGACGCAGGAAATTTGCAGAATAAATGTAAATAACATTTTAATATATCTTTTAAACTATATTATCCCTTCCTTTTTCGTAGTGTTTTATGTTTTATGTAGATTTTAAGGTAAAAATATTGGAAGAAACCGCCATAGATATGACATAACCAGAGCGAGTAAAACCGCAGTTTTTCTCGCGCGTGCATTCAATATAAATATATAAAGCGAATGTACAAAATAAAAGAAAGTAACATGTTTAACCCCTTAACAGTGACATTTGTTTTCTTACAAAAAAATTAAAAATGGGGCTGGGCACCACTTTTTCCATACTAAAATATTTACCTTACTTAATCGAAAAATATCTGACAATCAATAAAGATAAATTTACAGTTACAAATTAATGGTATCAAAATGCTTTTAATAACGAAGTAAGCAAAGTGTTCTTGCCCGAATCTAGTTCGGGCCACACTGTTAAGGGGTTAATAACTGTTTAAAACTCTATTATCCCTTCTTTTTTCCTAGTGTTTTATGTTTTATATAGATTTTATGCTAAAAAATTGGAAGAAACCGCCATGGGTATGACATACCCAGCGCGAATAATCCCGTTCGTTTTTCTTGTGCGTGTAATGCCGGGTTAAAACAGCCACATGACAGTAGCTTTTACTTATATTGCAGATGTGCAACAGAAGAAAGACTGACGTATTATATGAAAAATGTATCTCTGATTTTTCTTTTTCATTATTTTTTCCTGTGTAATAAACTTTTTAGATAATCATATATAATTTTTTCGAAACAAAATAAAAAATCACCCATTTAAAGGTTAAATGATTGCGTACCTGAAAGGGAAAGCAAAATGATTAAAGGGAGGGCGCCGAACTGAGAAAGGCGGAAATTATCTCACGTATTTTGACAATTATAAAGAATTGTACTTTTTTTGTGTGTGTCTGTGAAAGCTTTGAAAAAATGCGGCGAAGGAGAAAAGAGTGGAGAGATACATAATCGAGAAAGCACGGGTCTAGCGCTCAACCTGTAGCGGGCCGGCATTCAGGTTCGATTTTATTTTGCCAGTCCTCGGCTCGATCTCATTCTTTCTGAAACCAAAACTGTATATTTATTCATAAACAGGAAAAATAAAATAAAACTCTTTTCTTTTCAATTAAAAATTACGTATTCTATTTCAAAACATTTTGATCAGAATAAGAGAGAAACAGAAATCGTATTTTTCTAGTCTAGTATGAGATTGCTATTTAAAAGAAAATTTGTGATATTTGCAGATTTATGTCTGGCATCAAGTGCGACGACCTGTTGGTATAGTTTTAATCGAAAGGGACGCTTATATCACAAGAGGAGCGAAAGGATAATTTGATTTTAGTTCGATTTTCGTTTGTGAATATAGAATATTTTTTAATTGTATCATTTAATGTATTTTTTTTTTTTTTTTGTAAGCGAAAAGAACGTTTTATTGTGTTTTTAGCCAACCAGTATTAGCTTCAAATTCGCAAATCCGTCTTCTATTATGTAGGACTAGCTCTTTATATGAAAATAACATTAGCGATTCTTATATCTATTTTTCATCACGAACTTTGCTCATGCTGAGGCTCTGTTTCATATCCACGAAGTCATTTTCATTTATAAGTAGATACGGTTTAACCCCTTAACCCCTTCACGCTCGAATTAAATTACGGTTAAAAAATTCAAATTGCTTATTGGCACCACTTTTATGAAAAAGAAATATTCACCTTATTTAAATGACAGGAAAAAACGATACTAAAATATAGACAATTTCACTATTTTATAAAACTGGTGGGAATCAAACAATCTGAGTAAATGACGCAGCCCGAGAATATGACGGGAGCGAGAATTATGAGGTTAAGGAGCGGTGTGGTAAAATATATCCCACCTAATTTAAACAAGATTCTCTCCAGAAAATTTTAAATAAATTTTATATCACTAACTTTGGAGGAAAACTGTTAGAAAATTGCTTTTCCTTTTTTAAAAATAAAATTTTTCGATTATTCCGGTGAAAATTCTATATTTAGAGACATTTTTGTTTGCCCATCATGGGGATAATTGGCATGTTTTGTTATTCAGATACAAAACAATCGTGCAATCTTTCCATTTTCCCACAAAAACATCGGATCTTTTAAATAACGGTATACATTTTTTTTTATTTTAGATTGTTTTCAAAGACACGAGAATCACAAAAAACTGTTATGACGAGAGAACCAATTATAATTTAAGATGTATGTATCTTCTGAAAACAACAACAAAACAAACATTGAACAACTGATTAATACGCCAAATAAGGTATTTAATAGAACAGCTGAAAAAAAAAACTGGTCTACTTTTTCTTTTTTTTTTATAAAACTTGGGTAAAATGGCATATTTAATAGCACACCTTAAATGCATTAGAAATACAAAAATCGTCATCAGAAATACATATATATATATATATTTTGAGGTATTATCTTTTGTATAATGTATCATGCTAGTTAATTACACAAGTATATATTAAAAAAAGGTGCGTTGTTTTGCTGACACGTCGAATGTTTACACATTTAACCAAAACAATTGCGTTCCAGTAACGTTGAATTCAGACCGGAAATTTCGAAAAAAAATTGTTTCAAAATAAGAAAAGGCAGCTTTTCAATTTTAATCCACCAAAATTAATAGGGTAAAATTTAATTAAAATTTTCTGGGGCAAATCATGATTGCAATTAGGTAGGGTATAATATATCACACTGCCCTTTAAGGGGTTAAAATCCGCCAGGTACATTCAAAATATTTCTTTAAGCCAGAAATTTTTATAAAATAAACTAAAAACATAAACCAGACAATAATAAGTTAAATAGATTATATAAGAATTCTGGTGTGGGATATGCTTTATAAAACTTAAGTAAAATTTCCTGTTGTTCTAGGATTAACTTTCTAACCCTGAATGGGTGTACAGTGCGTTTCAAAAGTATATGGACAGGTGATTTTTTTAAATAAAAGTTAAAAAAAATGAAGCCATAATCACGAAAAAAATAAAAAGCATATGGAATTATAATGCAAGTTTATGAAAACAAAGAAATGCAGTATAAGGCTTACAGAATTTTTGTAAAAAAATCAAAATCAAAAAAATCTGTCTCAAAAATATATGGACTGTTCGAGTTTTTTGCATTTAAATTCAAATTTTGGATCCGTTCCTTTAAATTATCTTAAAAACCGTATCAAGTAAGCTTCAAACTAGTGTTTGGAGAATGTATGGCTGTAAAGAGATACAGTTCTGCTCTACATTTTGCTTTAATTCCTGACTAGTAGAAAATTGACGATCATGAGCATATACATCTCGTGCAGGTACTCCCCAAAGGTTTTTAATTGGATTTAGGTCTGGGCTGATAGCTGGCCAGTCTATAACAGTTACTTGATTCTGCGTAAACCAAGCTGTTGTTGAATGACAGATGTGAATCGACGCATTGTCCTCTTGGAATTTTCAGTTATCCCTTCCAAAAATGTTTCCAAATGGAAGTAGATTGCTTTTCAGGACATTTTAATAATCCTCAGAGAACTGTTGACCATTAAGAGAAGCAATATCCGTTGTTCCATTGAAACAAATCGCGCCCCACACCATGAGAGATTCCCCTCCTTGTTGTCGATTAATGAACTCCCGAGATTCTCGTCGCAGAACATACCGATGGTATACCCAAGCACCAGTACCATCCAAATTGATTTTGTTTTCGTCACTGAAGAAACGCTTAACAATTCATCTTCCTAAGGCTTGTGTTTTTTAGTTCAAAGAACGCCTGCATTTCTATGGTGCACTTTCAGCATAGATTCCGCGCACATTCTGTGATATTTATGAATTTTGCTTGCCTGTATGCAATGGTGAACAGTAGGTCTAGCAAAATAGGAAACGCTAAAGTCTTCGAAATTTCACGAACAAACTTCTTTTGGGTTGAAACTGCTCGAAAAATCTATCTGTCTTTTCGTAGAGTTGCTCTTTTTGGTCGACCTGAACGTTGTTTTGCAATCGCATTGTCACTTTTTGATAAAATTTCATAAATTCCGGATCTGTTACTCTTTATTTGTTTAGCAACATCAGAAATTTTAACATTTGAGTCTTTAAACGCAAAATTTTAGCTATATCAGCATCAGAGAATTGAATGTTGCGAGGCATTTTCCCACTCTTCGATAATTGAAGAATGAGCAGTGATTTTATATTTTGCAGTGGGCACTTCACATGTACAGAACGCAGAAAATGCATTTTTTTTTTATACGGGGGAAATAAAAGCAATTCTCTTCATTGTCCATATATTTTTGGGAATGCTTATTTTGAATTTAATTTTTTTACAAACATTCTGTAAAACCTATACTATATTTCGTTGTGGTAACAAACATATATTATGATTCTATATGCTTATTAATTTTTTCGTGATTATGGCTTCATATTTTGAGATGCTATTTCAAAAAATCGCTTGTCCATATACTTATGAGACGCACTGTAGTTGAACCGTTTCCATAGTTTACTTCATTCGATCTGAACAGAAATTGTTTTCATAAAGTAAGTTAAATAAAAGCCACAATGAACAAAGTTAAATAAATATGTTAAATAGTTTTAAATAAAAATTCTGGTGTGAAAATGCTTTTTTATTATAGTTCAGCAAACTTTTAATAGGGTAAGAAAGTTAAGTAATCAAGACTTTCGTAAAATGAAGATTATATAATCCATCAAAAGATGGTTATTCCGGGAATTTATGCTTGGTTTACTAATTTTGCGTTTAATCTTCCCCCAGCTCCCTGTAAATTTCCGAAACTTTCTTTTCAGTGACATTTAAAATCTCAAACAAAATAAATTCACAAAATGAGATTACATAAAAGATCAAAATGATCATTACACAAAAGAATTTTTCCTTTGATTTATTACAATAGTTCAAAATACTTTTGTTAAATGGATTCACTTTTAAATTTAAAAGTTATCATTTGTTTATTAATTTGAAAGTTTAAACAAAGCACATGAACCAAAAATTGTACATAAAAGAATCCCATCAAACTATAATAAGAATAAGATATTTTTAAACATTTAAAAGACTAAATTTACGATTAGAATAATATACTCTGCTTCCTCTTCTTTAAAAGTTTGCAGATGTATTTTCAAAGAAATTTAAACAGCTACAAAAAGTCTCACAAATAAGTATTTTTTAAAAATATCGAACCTTCTTCAATTTTCTCTTTTTTTCAGTCTGCTATTTTTTAATCTATATTTCTACTCGGAATTAAGAATTTCGATCACCGTGTTATTATTCAAAATCAGGCATATGGATTTCCTTAAATTAATTATTACCAAGCAATCTAACCATGTCTAACCGGTTTAACACTTTCGGGACCGACGTGTCTTACACAAATTTGATTTGGCACCCGTTTTTAAAAAAAGTTACCTTCCATTACATAACTTCAAAAATGCTCTAATCAAATAAGGCAAATACAGTGAAACCTCTCTGTGAGACCACCTCTATTAAACGACCACCTCCCTGAACAACCATTTTTTCATGGAACGAAATATATTCCCATAGCTCAATACTAATTTTACCTCCATTCAGAGACTATCCCAGTTGAACTCCCTCCATAAGCGACAAATTTCTTTGAAGAAAATGAAACAAATCCAGTTTTTTCATGGTCGCTTGAAGAAGGTTTTATTAGAAAAATAATTCTAAAGGGCGCATTATTCATCAAACTTCTAAACTAAGTTAGATTTTTTTTAATTATTCTGGTAACTCTTAAGTGTTTAAACCCCTTTGTGGCTTTTTAGGAAAGGAATTTAACTCTGATGACGAATTAAGAATAACGGTCAATAAATTCCCCTGCACTATTATGTTAGGAAAATCTTAAAGAAATAGATAAATTAATGAAATCGTCATTAATTGTTCCCATTCAAAAACAAATTCCATTTTTTTGTTCATGATGGGTCCAGGGATGTTAATGCTTAATCCATGGCGTACGTAATGTATGATCAAATCCGTGCGATTAAATTTTAGTCTTTGAAAAAATCATTTTCCAAATGGTCGTTGTAATTTGTTAAATTGCTTTTTTTTTTATTTAATTTTTTATGCGATGTTTAGCGCTTTTTTAAGTTTCGAAGCAATTTTTCCACGTTACTGAAAAGAATACGGTTTCTTTCTTTTAACCCAATATAGTAAATTTTATTCTCTTTTCAAAAAAGATTATTCAGAATTCGTACCGCGATTTTTGACTTTTTTGCGAATTTTTTATGCGATTATTGAACAACATTCAATGCATCTCCATTCCTATAAGGGGGTTACCGTAGGGGGAGACACAGTTCTGTGGCAAATGCCGACATGCTTGTCGCCAACTTGGAAATTTTCAGCCAAAAGAGACGCCAACTTCGCGATATCGCTAATATTTCGCCAACTTCGCGATATCGCTAATATTTCGCCAAATTCCCATATACTTCCATTGTAAACCAATAGGGATTACTTGCTTACAGAAAATCAACAAATTGAGATATTTTAATGCAACAAAAACTAATATTAACTTAAGGAATTACATTAATTATATTTAAGGGAATCCAAGTAAATTAAATTATGAATAAAAGTAACATGATACAATGCTTAGCATGCTTTCCCAAACATAAATTTTAAGAGAACCCGTAGGTCAAAGGAATTAGATTTGAAACTTTTCATCAATTATATTAAATTTTGACTTTCTTGATTTTTGAACTTTTTGTGATTTTTAACCCTCTTGCTGCGTAATTGTTTTATCAAAATAGCTTCAAAAATTGCGTATTTAATTCCATCGCGACGAGCGCCTTTTAAGAATTTGTATTCTTTTGTCACCGGTTTTTCAAACCAAAAATTTTCGCCTGATTTAATCGGGAAAATGCACCGATTAGATAAGGCAAAATTTACAGTAAAAGTTACTGGTGGGAATGATCAAGGAGGCTTAATTAGACGGAAAAAATGCATCCCGATGAAATCTCGGGTTGCGCAAATTTTTCTACTTTTACGTTGCCCGAGAAATTCTCGGGTTGCGCAGCGAGAGGGTTAATTCGATTTTGACGTTTCTTCGCGATCTGCTGCAATTTTTTGACATTCCATTTTTGACCTGTAATACTAAAGTAATTTCTGCCCTCTTTTCAATAAAGTTTATTCGGATTTCGTATCGCAATTTTCGAATTTTTTGGGAATTTTGTATGTGATTTTTAGTATATTTTAGCGATTTCCTATCATTTTTCCCCATTAGTGAAAGGAATCAACTTTCAATCTTTGAACACAATATATAATTTTTTTTTCTCTTTTCGAAATTTGTGCAGCGATTTAAAAATTTTTCGCGATATCTTATTGTGATTTTCAGAGCTTTTTCGCAATTCCTACTTTTTTATTTATTTATTTATTTATTTATTTATTTATTTATTTATTTACGTACCCGGGCAACGCCGGGCAAGTTAGCTAGGGTTTCTAATTAAAAAAATATTTATGATTAAATTATAACTTGTATTTATCACTGATGATGCGATGAATTTTACCATTTGTCAGTTACCTGATGATGATGAAGCTGCAAGTAAATGGTTTGAGAATTTCGGATTTGTAAATGAAACAGTTTTTGTTCAGAAAACCATGGACATCTTCATTTAAAAAATTAAATGTTTATTGCATTGCTAAAACAAATCTGCAATTTAAAGCCTGCAGTTTTCATTGAGTTTTATTTTATTTCTTTATTGTATAGTATTTATTTGTTCTTTTTTTTTAAAGTTTATATTTGTATTAATTTAACAAAATAGTTCTTTAAACTCGCAAATTTTCAAATGTTATATACTTTTTAAAAGCCCGTTTTCACACCTACTACATAGCTGCCAACACTTACGGCTTTTATGTACCACAAAAATTTAATATAAAATTTCATATTATTTAATCGTCAGATTACGACGATTTAAGAAGGTAAAATTTACTATTCAGTTTTTGTGGTACGAAAATACGTAAGAGTTGGTAGCTATGCAACTATGCTTTTTTTTTTTTTTTCAAATATTTCATTTTATGTGAATTTCACTTTGTGCCAATTATTATGCTTGTCGACAATGGTGTTGATACAGTCGGACCTCGTTATCCCGACACCGGTTTTCACGTCACTCCGCTTATCACGTCAGTTTTTCAAAGTCCCGATTTTCTGTATATAATTTTTATGTAAATAAACTTCGGATTTTACGTCGTTGAATAATTTTCAACTCCGGATATCTCGACGGTTTAGAAAAATTGTCCATTTTTCATAATCCATCTTATAAGCACGAAAATTAAGCGGTACGAAATGTCTTAGCCAAACTTTTCACAAAAGTATCTAACATACCCATTGAGATAAATGTGAAATTTTACTTCAATCCTTTATCTGAATAAATAAACCCACACACTATGAATGACCCACTTAAATTCCAGATAGACGTATTAGTGTACTCGAGGTCTTTTTGTTCTGGTCAGGAGGCGCTTTCTTGTGGTTACACGGCGTTTTTCATCCGACGAAAACCGAAGCATTGCATTGCATTGAAACACTCAGAAATTATCTAACATCCATTTCTGAAACAACGAATATTAATTACAATTAATTGTATAATATTGAAAAAAGAATTCTAAAAAGCACATCTAGGGATAAGCAAACCTTAATTCCTCAGTATTCATGTAACAATAAAAAAAACAAGTGGTCATAAATCTGATTTTTATTCTTTTCAATTTTCTTTTTGCGTTTATTTTGTTTAATAATAATGTTTTATTGCTTAAAACTGCAAGAACAATTATGAATTTAAAATTGTCTTAAATTGATTAAAAATAATGGTTTTTATAAACATTTTTTTTTCCAACTCCGGTTACCGCGACACTCCGCTTATGACGACACTTTTTTCTGTTCATTAGAGTGTCGGGATAACGAGGTTCAACTGTATAACGAAAAAGTAAAAATGATTCTTTTTTTCATTTATTTATTCATGTTTAACACTTTGCATTCTTTTGTCGCGTCTTACGCGACATCATCTTTCTTTGCAATGTTTATTTTTGGCAGAAAATAAAATTTGCCTTATCATGCTTATTTGCCCTTTCAGGGGCAAAATACTTTTATTCGTAAAAGGCTAAAATGATTGAATCCCAGCAGAATTTAAAAACAAATTCTTTTCAAAATGTGCAAAAGCTTCTTTTCACGTATTTAATAAAATTAAACTCCTTAGTCCTGATTTCTGATGTCAATGTGGCATTTCGAAAATAAAATTAGGGGAACACATTTTATCCCACCGGCCTTCAAGGGGTTAATCCGAGCATTTTTGAAATTATGTACTTGAAGGAAACTTCTTTTAAAAAAGTGGTGACGACCGAATAAAGTTTGTGTAAGATACGCCAAAGTCGAAAAGATATATATATATATATTTAATACTTGTTGTGAAGAACAATATAAAAATGTTTTAATATTGTACGACAAAAATTAATCTTGCAGAACGAGTTTTGCCATGATATTCAATTCCAATTTCCATATGTTTTAGTTGTCATTTCTTCTTTTTAATGTTTATTACGGACAGGTCAGCAAGTTTTTAATTATTTAAACAAACAAAATGTATTCTTAAACTGAGATTACATGTCGCAACAAAATTTAATTACTCAAAGAATTTCACTTGTATTTGGTAAGTAATCTCTTTTTTCCGGTTTCTTCTACACTTTTACAGACTTTTTTCTAAGCTATTGAATTAAAAAAAAAGAAATAATGAGATATTCTATAAAAAAATTAAATGCAAAAAATTGCAAAAAAAAAAAAAGGTCCGCATCGTTCATAAATACCCTATATGGCCAAAGACGACCGACCACTTGCGATTTTAGACGTTTTCTTAAATAGCTAGTAAAATACATTAGGAATTATCCTGAAACTCCAGGTATGTAAACAGAACAGTACAGGTCATATATTTCCGTGAAGATTTTTCCCCAAAACTCCATAAAGGGCCGCCCCACCAGTGGCTGAGAGGTTCTGCTCTCGAAGCTGGTAGACGGGAGGTGCTGGGTTCGAACCCAATTGCGCCCGTCGGCCTAACCGTTTCGGAGTTTTCGTGGTTTTCTTCGAAACCGTGGTTTCCCATGCGTAAATGCGGGTTAGGTTCCCTTAGAAAGACTCCCACGAAGGGCACTCCCTCCAGGGCCTATATCCCACGTGTTGATAATCGGCCGTCATAAACACAAACCAAACCATAAAGGGCCGTCAACAAATTGAAAAAGAACGAATATCTTTTGGATAACCCTGTCAAAACTAATGTTACAAAAGCGTTCAAACTGTACATTACGATGAAGTGGCTTATTTTAATAATATGTGTTCATTTTTATGAGGATAGCATGTATACTCGAAGAGAAATTAAGGTTTTCATAAAAACAGTCTCAAATTTTGCCAAGTTTTGCTTATAATTTGCAGAGTTCTTAATATAAAAAAAGTTATTTTCATAAAATAGGACAAACAACATTGTACACAATATCCTGTAATCAGAATGAAAATATAGTAAAAATTGTATGAAAAATGAGCAGGTTTACTCAATAATGTTTCAATGCGCATAGGCGAATGCAATCAAAATATTATGTGCATAATGTGTTAGCTAAATGTATAGAGTAACTTCTGTAAATGTCTCAAAAACAGAGCTTGAAAATTCTGAAAACTATCGTTGATGGAATAAGCTCAAAATCCGTTGTTCCTAAAATGAAGCAAAAAGATGAGGGGCTGTATCCATATATCCATTTATTAGTGGCAATATAGTACACACAATATTTAACGTACTACTGTATTTGGATTCAGCCCCTCATATTTTTTCTTCCTTTGGGAATAATGGATTTTCAGCTTATTCTGTCAACGATAATTTTCAAACTTTTCAAACTATGTTTTTGAGACTTTCAGAAAAGTTCCTCTATACATTTAGCTAACACATTATGCAAATTATATTTTGATTACATTCGGGCACGCGTAGTGAATCATAATTTAGCAAACCTGCTCATTTTTCATACAATTTTTTTTTTTAATTCTGATTGCAGGATATTGTGTACAATGCTGTTTGTCATATTTTCTGAAAAGAACTTTTTTTTTAATATTAAGAACTCTACAAATTATAAGCAAAAAAACTTTTTGGACTCTTTGATACTCTTTAGTGAAAAAATTGGGACTCTTTTCATAAAAAGTTCAATTTCTCACCGAGTATACATGCTATTCTCATAAAAATGAACACGGTTTATTACAATAAGCCGCTTAATCATAATCTATAGTTTGAACGCATTTGCTACATTAGTTTTTACAGGGTTATCCAAAAAAAATATTCGTTCTTTTTCAGTTCGTTGATGGTCCCTTTGGGGTTTCGGGAAAAAATCTTCACGGAAATATATGACCTGTACTATTTTATTTACACACATAGAGTTTCAGGTTAATTCCTCATGTATTTTCATAGATATTTAAGAAAACGTCTAAAATCGCAAGTGGCCAGTCATCTTTGGAAATATAGTGTATAATCTTTAAAAATGTGTAATACAGTGTTTTTACATTTTCAGCTAAACAACAGTATTTTTAGTAGAAAAATTCGACTTGTATAATCACACGAATGCAAAAAAGTGTTTTTTTTTTTTTTTTTTTAAGAAAATACTGCTGTTTATTTGACCTAAAATTCAAAGAAATTCAGTGACACGTAGCAACCCTGTACTAATTTCTATTCCTGACTAATTTGTACTATACGCAAAGCCATTAAATAATAAGCTTTATCAGTTGAATGGAAGAAATTTCGCAAGTTGACAATAGCACTCTCTAACGTCTGGTGTACTTTTTGCATACAGTAAAATTAAAAGTTGACACCAGAAGAATTAAAAAGAGAAATTCTGAAATATTTATCCAAAATAAAGTAATCCGCAACTAGTAGATGAATCATAGAACTGTAAGCAAAATCTAACGTTGAGCTAAAGTCGGTGTGATGGGGTATGTAATCTGAGATTAACTAGTGTCCATTGTGTTTCCTTCCGCGGTTTTTCATTGATAACTCGCGCTGGGAGAAGGGATTGGAGCTCATGCATCCAAACAAAAAAAAATTACATAATGTACGTTTGTAGGCCATTTCTATTTTCCACACCGGCCGCAAGGAGGCGCTAGTGTGCGCTAACAAAATTAACACGTACTGAACACGCTCAAAGTATAATCGCTCTGAATATACGTATGGAAGTTCCATCACATTGATTTATCTTCATTTTTAAATATTATTTTTTTTCTCCTTACACTGGGCTGCCACAGACGACTATTTTCAATACTATCTGGCACCACTTTCTCAAAACAGAAATCCTTAACAAACATTTAGACAACATTTGCAAAAGATATATGCTTTAAAATGAATATTACAAAAATACTGGTGCGAACAGAATATAAAAATAGTCGCCTGTGGCAGCCCTGTTACCAGTATAATTATTAATATCGAGTTTATCCATTCAATACTAATATCCAATCAATAATTTAAATCAATACATCAAAAGCGCTTACATATCATGATATATTTCATTTTAACAAATAACTACTTATAATGGATAGCAAAATTTTCTTTATTGTTACTTAATACATTAAATTAAGTTAAAAACAAAATACTTCCATTTCATAATAAAACATTTCAATTACGATAATATATTCTTTTTCTTATTCATTGGAATTCTTAAGATATATTTTTAATTACGTTTAAACACTCAAGGAAACAAAATAAATTTTTGAACGGAAGATTCCAAATCCACACACAAAGATGAATATTCTCTAAAATATTTCTTGTATAATAATATTCCCGCTTTGAGTTCCCTTAATAAAATTTCCTTAACTGTTAATAAAATTATTTTTATCTACATAATAGAAAATGTTTAGTAAGCTTGCACCTTTTGTCTTTTATTTCCAGATATATTTAAACGAAATATATTTAAACCAATAAAAAATCGAAATAAATTCTTAAAATGGACGTTGTAAACCGCATTTAAAGGTAGTAATTATTCAAAGAATTTTCTGTTAGGAAATACTTCTTGAATTACACTACTTCCGCTTTAAATTATCTTAAAAATTTCCTTGGTTACTCATAAAATAAAAAATAAAAGTAAAAATAAGAGTACTTTTATCTTCATAACTGTACATTTTTCTTTATGACAATACTTCTTGTTTCTTAATAGCTGGAACGATTCAGATATTATTTTAAAAATTTAAGCAGATAAATAAATAAAAGAAAATTTTTAAACGGAGGTTTGAAATTTGTTACAAAGATGATTTTTCGAAGAATTTATCTTAATTAGCTGAAATATTTCTTGAATGACATTACTTCCCATTGTATTATCTGAATAATTTCCTTGATTATTCATAAAAGGAAATATACAAATACTTTTCATAACTGTACACTTTCCTTTATGACAATACTTTTTGTTTCTTATTCGCTGCAATGATTCAGATATTATTTTAAAAATTGAAGCAGATAAACAAATAAAAGAAAATTTTAAAATGCAGGTTTGAAATTTGCTACAAAGATGAATATTCGAAGAATTTCTCTTAATAAGCTGAAATATTTCTTGAATTACACTACTTCCGCTTTAAATTATCTTAATAATTTCCTTGATTATTCATAAAAGGAAAAAAATTTATATCTTCTTACCTGTACATTTTTCTTTATAACAATACTTTTTGTTTCTTAATCGTTAGAATGATTCAGATATTATTTTAAGAATTAAAGAAGATAAACGAATAAAAGAAAATATTAAAATGGAGGTTTGAAATTTGCTAGAAAGATGAATGTTCGAAGAATTTCCTCGATATTCCCTAAAACGTCTAAAGAATAACAATACTTCTGCTTTAAATTATATCTTAATAAAATTTCTAAATTGTTACTAAAAATCAAAATACTTTTTTCTTCACAAAATTTTTTCATTGCCATAATTGTTTCTGTTTATTCACTGAAATTTTTCAGCTGTATAATTTTCGAACATTTAAACAATCAACGAAAGAAAAGACATTTTTTTAAACGGAGGTTTTAGACCGTGTTTAAAAAGAATTACTCAAAGAAATTTCGTTGAAACATTTCTTAAATAATATTTCTCCCGCTTCGAATTATGTTTTGAAGATTTATTTTCAAAGACATTTGAATATTCAAACAAACTACGAAAATAACTGGTAATAAAACTTCTTAACCTCTTCACTCCTAAACGTATGCTGCATACGTCCTTTCATTTTAGTAATCAGTGCCCATTACGTACACCAATATGTTCGCTACACATCTTACGTCATTATAAGAACGAGTTGGAACCCGTCGAAATTCGACGAACTAAAATGTTAGAAAGGAACTGTCAGATCGAATATATATAATAAACCTAAAAAAATAATTACAATAAAAAATTCATCTGACATTGGTTGTCTAACTCTTAAAACAAATAATATTTTTAACCTAAAATTATTAAAATATTATTTCTACAAACTTCAACTGCTTAAATTATTGAAAAATTAAACAGTATTAGAATAGGTATTCAAGATAAGTAATTATATTAGAACCCTCGAAAGAAATAAATCAAAAATTTGCCTTTAGTTACCATAGTATTGGCCATTTAGTATTGGTCAAATATTTAGTTTTATCAAAAAAATTATCGTTTTGTTTTAAATATGACATCATTTTTACTCACTGAATCATTTTGCTAGCGTCTCAAACCCGGTATCAGCTTAATGTAAAAATATTGAAATGCAACTTGTTTATGAAGAAGAATGCGTGTTTTTTTTTTTTTTTTTGTAATGTCTGACGTCATTTTCTGTTCAAAAATTATAAAAAAGTTACTTTTATTTGTAATGTGAAAATGGCATCAATAAGGATATAATCAATAAAAATAATAAACAATGACTATTTTCTCTTTACTTTCAATATAAATGGGGTACTTTTGTTGCCACGATAAGGAAAATGGTATTAAAAACTACAAAAAAATTAATATCTCAAAAATAAATTGAGATACAGCTTTCAAACAAATTGCATTTAAAAGAGCATTTTTTTCCTTATACGACGGTGTAAAAATTTAAAATGTGCGATGTTTAGAAGTTTAAAAATTTGCAGTAGAGAAAATTGCGAAACCAAAATTTTATTTCAAATTTCAAAGTGTTGCCATCCGCAAAATGACGTATGCGTTACGCACAGATATGTTTGTCCTTTATAATATAGATAAGGCTAATGTGTTCTGGTTGTGAAGGTTTTCCAATGGAGTTATGAATAAAGAGGAGGAGACATCTAGTCTACTGTCTACCAGTTGTGAGTGAAGTAGCTGAGGAGGTTGTCACAATATGGCGGCTGCTTTTTTTAAAATCGTATCTCCAGTTTCTGATTACCGCCAGGGCAAACATCCCACCAGTCAAATTGAATAGGAAATTTCGTCTTACTTACGCGTCTTATTCATGGATTTTTTTTTCCAAATGTGGCCAGCATTCCTATTTGTTCTTACCGGTGTCAGTTTGCCTTATAAAACTGTCAGTTTTTTCCCTGGTTGTCATAGTATGGCGGAAACGCAGGGCGTGACTACCGCCAAAGTAAACTTCTACCTGTAAAAATGAAAATTGTTTCTACGATTATTTATGACTGAAATTTTGAAATAATAAGGCTTTTAAATAAGCAGAAAATCTCTATATAAATTTACAGGTGGCAGTTTTCACCGGCGGTAAATAATCGCTGCGATAACGGTTACAGTTGAAGCTTCACTATTTTAAGGATATGTCAGTTCCTCTTTATTAATACTTCCATGGGTTTTCCAGGACTTTTGCCTTCCCACTCTTGATTTCCTTCCCCTTTGAAGGTCTGCGGGTATTAGCGCAGTTTCGGATTTATTAAACTTATTCCTTATTTTATTTTTAAATTGATTTTTCACCACATTTACTGAGACTAGAGGTTCGTCTTCCCTATGCGGAGTATTTGGGCACGCCACTTCGATTGGCATATATAGTCTTTCTCTAGCTTAGCAGGGGGGGGAGATAGGGGGAAGGGGACATATCTTTAATTATTATCCAAATTGGCACTTGTAATACCTTGACGGAAAGGTCTTGGTCTAAGCTTCTCGTGTCCGCAATCTATTCTAAGATTACCTCACTTTTATGCCAATAGAGGGCACTTTCTGCTTAATTTTCCCCCTCTCTTGTTCCCCCATCACTTGCAATACCTGACAGGAAAGGACTAGGACTAAGCTTCATAAGCCTTAAATTTCCCATTTTTATACTTTCTTACTGCTCCAACGGGGATTACAGCTTACTCAAGTGCAGCAAGGAACACAGACTTCAGTGGTGAGTCCTAAGTTTACTATAATTTCCCCAATCTATTATAGCTTTAGAATAGATTATTACTTCTTTATATAGGCTATTACCACTTTCACAATTCTTCTCACTGGCTCAGAAACCCACTCATCAGGTCCACCCAATGTCACTAACTTACTGCGGTGATTGTTTAAAGACTAATGTCAGTCAAAGTGCTATAATAACATTTCACATGAAAGCATAGTTGCAATTGATTTGATCTATTCACCATATGGTTTATTGTAAATATTATTGTAAAAATTATGTAAATATCTTTAAGTATACACATTTAAGTGTACATATTATTAAAGCATTAACAGTGTTTCCAAGCTCGGGAAGCCAAGCCCACAATAATATCCTGCTTCCTTAACTTTAAGTGTATCCCCCTGAAACTTATTATGCATTCCAAACTTCTCTACTCACTCTCCACATTAAAATAAGTCTCACTCCTTTCTGTTCCATTATATCCATCCACTCTAAGTAATATTAATTTTTAAAAAAAAAGAAAAAAAGGATTTTTTTTCCCTCTCAAAAGTTTAATAGTTCAGTTTCGGCAATCATCTTTTTTCTTAGTCATTTAAGGTGATCTAGATCACTGGTTTTAGCTATTCCCTTTACTATTTTTCCTTTCCTTCAACCAGACCGGAATGTGCTCTAGCAATGCCTGGTATCTACTATTAGATAGTATTATCTCCTAATTTCTAAAAGCTAGTAAACAAAGAATTATATTGAAACTTCCACCAGAGAAACTATTCATATTCAAAACAACCAAATGACCAATGGAAGAAATTAGTAACATCACACTGGAGATCGAAATTCCAAAAGTAGCAAGTCGAACAACAACTGATAGAAAACTGGCATTAACACCACAGGTTAATAAAATCTCAGAAGTAACAACTCCGAAAAATCAAGTCTAAACCGTCTCTCAGTTTCAAACACTGGACAATCAAAACTTCTACACTACTATTTTAAAGCAAAAGTAATATAGCTCCACTAATACAAGAGGATAAGGGACAGCTATTGCCACAAACTCACCAAAACTCTAGCGAAACCAAAATACTGAGGAGATCGAACTCAACAGATAACCTCTATCCAGAAACACCAAAAGAGTTGTACAAGAGGAGGAATAGGAAGTACGATCTGACACACTCCCTGCCGTTTAACAATGACACAGAAGAGGAAGAGGATCAGAAAGAAGATGATGAAGAAGGAGAAGATAAGTGTTTGCTGAATAGAAGTATAAGGAACAAGACATTAAGTAGGAAGAACCAAATGCTGAGGAGATCGAACTCAACAGATAACCTCTATCCAGAAACACCAAAAGAGTTGTACAAGAGAAGGAATAGGAAGTACGATCTGACACACTCCCTGCCGTTTAACAATGACACAGAAGAGGAAGAGGATCAGAAAGAAGATGATGAAGAAGGAGAAGATAAGTGTTTGCTGAATAGAAGTATAAGGAACAAGACATTAAGTAGGAAGAACCAAATGCTGAGGAGATCGAACTCAACAGATAACCTCTATCCAGAAACACCAAAAGAGTTGTACAAGAGAAGGAATAGGAAGTACGATCTGACACACTCCCTGCCGTTTAACAATGACACAGAAGAGGAAGAGGATCAGAAAGAAGATGATGAAGAAGGAGAAGATAAGTGTTTGCTGAATAGAAGTATAAGGAACAAGACATTAAGTAGGAAGAACCAAATGCTGAGGAGATCGAACTCAACAGATAACCTCTATCCAGAAACACCAAAAGAGTTGTACAAGAGAAGGAATAGGAAGTACGATCTGACACACTCCCTGCCGTTTAACAATGACACAGAAGAGGAAGAGGATCAGAAAGAAGATGATGAAGAAGGAGAAGATAAGTGTTTGCTGAATAGAAGTATAAGGAACAAGACATTAAGTAGGAAGAACCAAATGCTGAGGAGATCGAACTCAACAGATAACCTCTATCCAGAAACACCAAAAGAGTTGTACAAGAGAAGGAATAGGAAGTACGATCTGACACACTCCCTGCCGTTTAACAATGACACAGAAGAGGAAGAGGATCAGAAAGAAGATGATGAAGAAGGAGAAGATAAGTGTTTGCTGAATAGAAGTATAAGGAACAAGACATTAAGTAGGAAGAACCAAATGCTGAGGAGATCGAACTCAACAGATAACCTCTATCCAGAAACACCAAAAGAGTTGTACAAGAGAAGGAATAGGAAGTACGATCTGACACACTCCCTGCCGTTTAACAATGACACAGAAGAGGAAGAGGATCAGAAAGAAGATGATGAAGAAGGAGAAGATAAGTGTTTGCTGAATAGAAGTATAAGGAACAAGACATTAAGTAGGAAGAACCAAATGCTGAGGAGATCGAACTCAACAGATAACCTCTATCCAGAAACACCAAAAGAGTTGTACAAGAGAAGGAATAGGAAGTACGATCTGACACACTCCTTGCCGTTTAACAATGACACAGAAGAGGAAGGGGATCAGAAAGAAGATGATGAAGAAGGAGAAGATAAGTGTTTGCTGAATAGAAGTATAAGGAACAAGACATTAAGTAGGAAGAACCAAATGCTGAGGAGATCGAACTCAACAGATAACCTCTATCCAGAAACACCAAAAGAGTTGTACAAGAGAAGGAATAGGAAGTACGATCTGACACACTCCCTGCCGTTTAACAATGACACAGAAGAGGAAGAGGATCAGAAAGAAGATGATGAAGAAGGAGAAGATAAGTGTTTGCTGAATAGAAGTATAAGGAACAAGACATTAAGTAGGAAGAACCAAATGCTGAGGAGATCGAACTCAACAGATAACCTCTATCCAGAAACACCAAAAGAGTTGTACAAGAGAAGGAATAGGAAGTACGATCTGACACACTCCCTGCCGTTTAACAATGACACAGAAGAGGAAGAGGATCAGAAAGAAGATGATGAAGAAGGAGAAGATAAGTGTTTGCTGAATAGAAGTATAAGGAACAAGACATTAAGTAGGAAGAACCAAATGCTGAGGAGATCGAACTCAACAGATAACCTCTATCCAGAAACACCAAAAGAGTTGTACAAGAGAAGGAATAGGAAGTACGATCTGACACACTCCCTGCCGTTTAACAATGACACAGAAGAGGAAGAGGATCAGAAAGAAGATGATGAAGAAGGAGAAGATAAGTGTTTGCTGAATAGAAGTATAAGGAACAAGACATTAAGTAGGAAGAACCAAATGCTGAGGAGATCGAACTCAACAGATAACCTCTATCCAGAAACACCAAAAGAGTTGTACAAGAGAAGGAATAGGAAGTACGATCTGACACACTCCCTGCCGTTTAACAATGACACAGAAGAGGAAGAGGATCAGAAAGAAGATGATGAAGAAGGAGAAGATAAGTGTTTGCTGAATAGAAGTATAAGGAACAAGACATTAAGTAGGAAGAACCAAATGCTGAGGAGATCGAACTCAACAGATAACCTCTATCCAGAAACACCAAAAGAGTTGTACAAGAGAAGGAATAGGAAGTACGATCTGACACACTCCTTGCCGTTTAACAATGACACAGAAGAGGAAGGGGATCAGAAAGAAGATGATGAAGAAGGAGAAGATAAGTGTTTGCTGAATAGAAGTATAAGGAACAAGACATTAAGTAGGAAGAAAAGTACATCAACGCCAGACCTGACAGAAATACCGAAGTTCTCATTCAAAAAACTAAAAAAATTAAATCTATACCATATCATGTTGATTTACGAAAAAATATCAAAGAGAAAGGTAAAAGGTAGTACAAAAGAAGCGATAAGCTACTTGAACTATATAATAGATAGAGTGAGATTAAAAGAATACCAGTTTACACATAACGAGTTGGAAAGTACAAGTGATAATATCTCCTACCAAGAAGATAGACAAATATATCAATCAGAATTGGATGAACTAGAAGAAAAGGTAAAAGAACAGGAAGAAGTAATCAGGAAACGAGACCGGAAGCTAGAAAAATATGCTGAAAGGCTGAGGACAATGGTAGATGACTACAACCAACTAACTAGTAAGTTAGAAGAAAGCGAAATGGAAGCATCCGAAAAGAGAAAAACAGGAAATCAGGAAGAGCAAAGGAAGAACGAAATCCAAACTTTGATGAAACAATTGGAAGAAAGTAAAGCCAGTATCAGCTTCCTGAAAGAAGAACTAGTCGTCGAAAGAGAGAAAAGAGAAGAAACGTTGAAAAAAATGGCTGAAAAAAATAAACAGATGAAAAATTTGGGGAAACAATTATTTGACCTACAACAAAAAGACAGCGAACCTAAAAAAGAAAAGAATCAAGAAATAAGGGAATTACAGAAAAAATTAAGAAATGCAGAAATAGAGAAAAAAGAAACGAACGATCAACTAGAAGTACAAGAAAGTTAACTAGACTTCGAAAGAAGCAAAGTAGAAGAATATAGGAAAAAAGAGAGAAAATATAACGAAAAAGTTAAAGAAATTGAAAACCTAAGAACCGAACTTGGTAACTTAAAACATGTACAAGCCAACTATACTGAAATGAAAAAGCAACTGGAAAAAGAAAAAATGAAAAACGCCAAAATAGCGGAGAAATTGCAAAAACAAAAAGAACTATTAGAAACTAAAAACAACCAGATAACAAATAAAACAATAAAAATAGACAATTTACAGAAAGAATTAAAAAGTCAACACCAAGCAAAATCAAAGAAAGCTGAACAGCATATCCAAGCCCAGTACAAAGACAAAGCCACACAAGTGGGAAAGCATCAGTTAAAGCAGAAACATTAAGAAACCCAGACGGATGCAGATACAGGCAATTCTGGTTGTAGACTGGAACAAAGATTCTTAGAAAAAGAAAAACGAGAAATTGAACTCTTTAAAGAAAAATTAAAACACCTACTGGAAATAGAAAGAAAAAGAAAAACGAGAAATTGAACTCTTTAAAGAAAAATTAAAACACCTACTGGAAATGGAAAATAAGAAACATACAATAGAAGAAACACTAACCTCATTAGCAGGTATAATGGAAGAAACTAAACAGTTAATAGGCATAAACCCAGAAATAGACAATCTTAAATCACAACGAGATTCTCAGAGTCCAGGACCCAAATACTCAAACTCAGCAGTCATCATAAAGAACTTGGACAAAAACTCAACGATTTCTAAACTACAAGAGCTACTTAACAAAGAAATTCTAAATACAGAATTACTACTTCCAATCTACAGTAAAATTTCTCGTTACAGGGGCTCCATAATCGTCAAATCAAATATAGGTGATAACACAAAAAAACTGCTAAAAATAATAGAAAAAGTGGAACATCTAAAGGATATAACTGAAATATCATATAAAATGGAACATACTTTGAAAATAATCATCACCTAAATTTATGGATCACGCTCAACTAATTACTACCATTAAAAGTTACAACTCACAAAAATCAACAATCAGGACACCTAAAATTTTACAACGCTCCAACACAAGCAATTACCAGAAAGTTCTAGAAATGGACCATGGGACAGCATAACTCCTACTATGCAGGAGATTTCTCAACATAGGATTCAATCAGTGCCGGATTTCGATCTACCGTCCAATCATACGCTGCAGCACATGCCAACTCTTCGGCCACTCATCAACAAGCTGCAGAAGGAAAGAAACATGTGCTCACTGTCCAGAGAGACATTTAACACCTAACTGCCCACATAAATCAAACCAGCAAAGTCAGCACTGTGCTAACTGTCTAGATTTGGAGGGATGCTTCCCTCATACAGCTGACTCTTCATCTTGTCCAACGTTCAAACAACAGTTCTCAATTAGGAATAAACTCTCAGCACAGAATCTAAACCAATTGGAGAACTATAACGGATCTGAAATTATCAACACAAATAAATTTTAAAGATTCCTGTAAGGACTTCAACAAAATATCCTACAAACACTGTGACGTTTTAAATGAGCAAAGCATAACTTGGTCTTCAAATTTGGTATCTCAAAAGAACTGAACTGAATCATTTCAAGTAACTAAGTGTTGGTTCACAAAAATAGTCCAAGAGCTGCTAAACATTTTAGGGAAGGTATTTGAGGCACCCTGAAAATTTGTGCAACACTTCTTTTGTAATGCCTGAATACAAAATCGAATGTCTGGCTGAAGGATCGTGGCCCAAAACCTGTGCCAGACAAAAAATGGCACTTGACACGTGTCTGGCACAGTTTTTGTGCCGACTAAAGTGTCTGTCATTTTCAAAATATTTTTTTCTAAGCATAAATATTATTGTGCCTCAATCTCAGCGTGCCTCAAATACCTTTTTTGGGTAGTCAAAAAATGGCACTTGACACGTGTCTGGCACAGGTTTTGGGCCGACTAAAGTGTCTGTCATTTTCAAAATATTTTTTTCTAGGTATAAATATTATTCTGTTTCAATCTCAGCGTGCCTCAAATACTTTTTTTGGGTAGTGTCAAAAAATGGCACTTGACACGTGTCTGGCACAGGTTTTGGGCCACGATCCTTCAGCCAGACATTCGATCTTGTATTCAGGCATTACAAAAGAAGTGCTGCACAAATTTTCAGGGTGCCACAAATGCCTACTCAAAAATGTTCAACAGCTCTCCTACTAAAACCCACAAATAACTATGCAAATTATCTTCAAGTATTCATAGTGTAAGTTGTGGGTCACCTATAAACCCTCATGCTATGTAAATAATCTTCAATTAAGTTGTGGGTCATCTATTAACCCTCAAATTATGTAATCAAGTGACAACCTACATTTATTTTGTGTAATACCTTCAACGCTATCCTTAAAATCTTGTACAATTTGGGCCCACCAAGCCCCATGTAAATAATTCTAATCAAGTTGTGGGTCACCTAAAAACCCTCTTTTTTTAAGTTGTAAACAACAAACCCTCATAATTTGTATCAATTATCATCTTACTACATTTTTGTGTAATACCTTTCATGCAATCCTTAAAATCTTGTACCAATTGGGCCCACCCAGCATTAAGCAAAATTGTGTGGCTCGTGTGAAAAATTTGTAAAGTTCATTTTATTTAATTTTCAATACACGAGGGTTCTTCCAACCGGCTGGGGATCTCGAGTCCGTCGCCGACGTGAGTACGCTGACGATTCCTGAAGACTGGGGTCCTCGCTGGATGGTGGATTTGGTTTTCCCCTCGTGGACTTTCAGTTCCTATGCCGAAAGGTTGGCTGTCCACGAGTGCGTGATTTCGGTTTTCCAGGACTGAGCAGTAGAAGTCATTTTGATCAATATCATAAATCTTTAAAATAAATTACGGAGTTTTATGTATATAATGTATGTATGTATATCAGTGAATGTATATAATGTGCAAGTTTTATGCATTATTTTATGCGTATTATGATAATGTTGTAAATCCTTTAACGACCTTAAATTCTTTACTATCATGTCACTGAATTTGTGAAATGATTTTTGACACAAACATTTTACACCGCACAGCCTGATATATAGCCTTTAACCAGCGAAATGAAGCCTGGGAGTGAAGTGGTTAATAAAGCTTCTGAACTGCTAAACTGTTAATAAAAATATTTTTATCTGCATAACAGACAATTCATTAAAGTTTTGTCTCTTATTCCTTGATATTCTTCCAGGTATTTATTCAATTATATTTAAACCAATAAACAAACAAAATAAATTCTTATAAAGGAGGTTTTAAACCGCATCCAAAGATAACACTAGTCTGCATGATATCAAATGATTAAAAACCAATGATTGCCCTTAATGCATTTTTTTATTCTGATTACAAAACTGTTCTTAGTTTTCTTGTATCAAGTATAGTTTGTTTGCAATGCGAAGATTCATCGCTGAGAACAAGCATTATGTGGTAGTCACACATAACGTAATTTCTCTTCATTACACATGAAAAATCAAAAGGTGGAATTTTCGTTGTTCCTCAAATCAAAAAACTAATGAAGGACAAGGATTTTGAAAAAATGATGAATGAGACAGAAAAACACATGGACTGCTTTTAAATGTGTTATCAGAAACTTTCTAGGGAATAAGAAAGATCCAAATTACAGGAATATTGTTGAAACAATGCTGGAAATTTTCAAGAAGTCGGGCTGTAATATGAGTGTAAAAATGCATTTCTGCATTCCCATATCGACTACTTTCCAGAATATCTGGGATATTACATTAAAGAGCATAAGGGAAGATGGAATGTAAATATGATGGCAGACTACTGTTGGATGCTGAAGAGGGACATAAACGATGAAGGAGGATCTGCAAGAAAGTCAAAAAGATGTAAGTTTGTTTAATTGAAAACTGTTTGCTTTTCCTTTTATTAAAGAAATTTCATGAACTTATAAGGACGTTTCTTATAGTATTTTTACGTGTTTAATGAAATACTTTGTATGAAATTGTGATAAATCTTTGATTGCATTAATTAAAATATTGAAAACACAACTTCTCATTTTTTGTAAAATCCTGACGTGATAGATAAAAATGGAGGTCATTTCCGGAATCAGCATCAAAAATTGATTCAGAAAAACTTGTTTATAAGATATCATCTGACAAAAAGTTTAAAAATGCAGGCTAGTATTATTTAAAGAATGTTCTCTGTTATTAGTTATTTAAAGAATGTTCTCTGAATTAACTGAAATATTTCTTGAATCTTTGAATTCTTCTTGAATATTTCTTTCGCTTTGAATTATCTTAATAAACCTCGACTATTCATAAAATAAAAATGTAAGCAAAAATAATAACAAAACTAAAAATACTTTTAAAAAACATTCTTTTATAAGCGTTCAATGTTTATCTTAAAATACGTGCCTAATTTCATGAGTGTAATTCATGTTAATCTCAAAATAATTCATTAGAATACGTTAATTTCGCATGGGTCTCGATTATTGAAAATTCACACATTGATTTATGCTCTATAGAATGTGCGAACTCGTGAATTTATTAAAAATACACCATTTTTGTATTTTTTTAATTACCATATTGGCAACAGGAAAGACAAACAACACGAATTAAACTATCTGTTCAGGATTTTTAAATTGTTTTGAAAATGTTTAATTATTATTTAATATTAAACTATTAATTGAATGAAGCGTATTTAAAAAATGTAGGGGAGACTAGGGAGGGTTGACCCACTTTTTACAAAATGATTTTTTATTTTTTAAATATTGAACGTAGAATAAAGTTTTATAAATCATTTTATTCGTTATACAATGAGTTATCAAAATAAAATAGCTACTTAAGTGTAATGTATAAGAAATTTGAAAAATGATTGATTTTAATCATGAGAAAATAATGGGTCAAGGCTCCCCACATATGGGAGGGTTGACCCACTTTGTTTTGTATTGAAATATTTGTAAAGAAACATAAAATCAGTTAAAAAAAAGCAAACTAACATTATGCTACATGCTTAAATTATTATAAAAAAATATTTTTGAAAATATGATTCTTAAACAAACCTGTTTAGGCGCAATCGCATGTCAGAGGAGACAAATTTTGATTTAAACAGGATTTTGTCTGAGCAGGTGTAATTGTGCAGCAGGGACAATGAAATTTTAACATTTAAGCAAGAATTCCGCTAGAGACAGATTCCATTTTCATAGGGTTTAATGCATTACAGTGCTCGGATTTAGTAGCCACTATCCCGCTTTTTTTTTCCCCTTTGACATACTTTTTGCGACATTCGACCTGACAACTCTAATTGTCACATAATTTGGCTTCATCTCACTATATACATCATGTTGAAATTTGCCTACATACCTTATTACAGTTTTTCGATCAATGCTATGTTTTTTTTTTGTTTTTTTTTTTCAGCTGCATGAGTACATAACATTAACATCTTTTAACCTTTTCGGGGCAAAGTTCTTTCAGTACTAAAATGTTGAAATAAATGACTGGCACCTGAATATACGAACAAATTTATTTCGAAATATAAAAAAGGATATATTTACGAACTATACGAACATATTAAATGGAAAAGATTTTAGCAAAATTCTGGTGCCATTGTGGCGTTTGGAAATTAAAATTAAGTAGTTTCATAATCATACCACTGTCCCTGACACAGTTAAGACTGCTGCTTTCGTAGTTTCTAGTCTTATCCACTTTTTTTATTTACCTATTGTAAGTAATATTTAAATGGAAAAAAGTTCCTATCAACTTTCTCATTTATATTTCGTTAATGTTTTCGTGCAGTGGATACTATAGCAATTTTTTGCATCTTTTTTTAATCAGTTTTAAACGTTTTATTTTCCATCACCCCATTTTACTGTAACTTTGCAGAATAAATTTACATTCATTTTTTTTATAACCATTAATCTTTCATTTATGCACAGTGTATAATAAAAAGATTTCCCAAACCCCTAAATTAACACACTGCCGACGGGCAATTTTTATCAAATCTGAATTTTATAAAAGAGTAGAAGCTCCTCCCTATTCTGAAAGTCTTTTGTAAATCGGTGTTCTAGATAGGCTTCCCAAGTTTATATGTCGGTAAATAACTTTAAATGCACGAAATTTAATATAAAATGTCTTACAATCTAAAAAAATATGGACAACATGATATGAATGTATTTTCTCTAAGATAGAAGCCACGTCCTTAGTCAATGATAACGAAAGTGCTAGTTTCCCGTCATGAATGTGTTAAGGGAGCCTTGAACATCTATCTGGTCAACCCTCCCTCACATTGACTGGTTCAAGCCTCCCAACATAGCCTTTTTCTAAACCAGGTGTGGCCAACTGTGGCACGCGCCACACCACTAAAATTTTACAGTAATCATTGCCTTATCTAATCATCGAATCTCTGCGATTCAAGAAGTCGAATTTTTCTGTAAAATTTTAGTGGTTTCAGGCGTGCCACTGTTGGCCACCCCTGTTCTAAACAATAGCACATAGTTACATTAAGCCTAACTTACTATGTAATCTTTATGCATGGAATGAAAGCTCGATATACCTGCATTACGTAAAACCTACTTACTTAAACAGGCATGTGATTTCCGCGGTTTTCCACACCAGTATATTCTTAGAGAAAATGTTGTTCTTTTAAATCGAAAAAATGTTTCGATTAAATGAAATATCATTTTCTCTAAGAATATACTGGTGTGCAAAAACGCGGAAATCACATGCCTGATCAATGTTTAACCCTTAAATGCGCGCTTTTTTTTATTTTGTTTCGAAAACATTATATATGATTCTCTGAAAGGTTTATTACACCGGAAAAATAGTGAAAAAAAATCAGAGATCCATTTTTCACAAAATACGTCAACATTTTCTACTGTTGCACATCTGCAATATAAGTAAAGACTACTATCGTGTGGCTGTTTTACCCTAAAATATTACAAAATAGTAAATATTATAATAAGTATGTCTCCAAATACCTTATCTTATATAATTATTTATTTTATAAAACTTAACATTTAACCCTTTAATTCCCATGATAGAATACGTTCTAGAAATTACATAGTTCAGAGAATCTGGCTTTAAACCTGAAACTTTCATTGGTTAATTTTGCTTTATTTAAATGTGGAATGTCTGTTATTAATTAAAGCAGATATAGTTATTTTAATTTTCTGGTGTGAATTTGGCATATACGAATAAAAAAAAAATCTATTAAATGCTAAACACTGTTCTTTGCATATATGTAAAGCTGTGCACTAAAGGGTTAATCGCCTACCCGACATCCTGCATAACAGAAATTCAATTAATCATTTACGAAATACCTCGTTTCCTCCTCTCCCCCACTTTCATTTACAGAATCATCTTGATGTTCGGATTCGAAGCTAAAGTTATATGCGATTTTACATACTGCATAATTTAAATTAGTTTTTAAAATGATTAGAATGAAACTTACAATTAGAATGATAGACAAAAATGAATTTTCATACACACACATATCTTACTGGCTTACAACCATAGTAGATCAAGTCTATTTTGACAAAAAGTGAGATAGTCCATTTAGAAGGTGCATAAAATCTGTTTTATCCACTCCCACAGTCAAACAAGTCAGTTTAACCCCTTAATTCTCGCTCCCGTGATATTCACGAGCTGTGTCTTTTATTCAGATTATTTGATTCCTACCAGTTTTATAAAATAGTGTAATTGGATTTATTATGGTATCATTTTACCTGTCATTAAATAAGGGACTATTTCTTTTTCAAAAATGTGGTGCCAATAAGCAATCTGAATTTTTAAACCGTAATTTAATGCGACCGTTAAGGGGTTAAAGATGACATATATGAGAAAATATGTGAAAACAGACTTGGTACAGTGTGGTAGTGTATAAAACAGATTTTTTGCACCTTCTAAATGGGCTATCTCATTTTTTTTTTCAAAATGGACTTGGTCTACTATCGTTAGGAACCCCTCATATACAGGGTGTCCGAAAAGTCTGGAAACGGTCGAATAACTCGAGAAATGCAAAGCAGATTGAAAAACGAAAATATATGTGTTAAATATTTTTAAAAAAGCTACTCAGTGATACCAAATTTGACTCTCGCAACCGACCCCCCGGGGGTCAGAGGGGGTTCATCTTTGAAATTTTGAATGATAACCTCCATTTTTTATTGCAGATTCGGATTCTATGGACAAAAATACGTAACTTTTGTATTTAACATTTTTTTTCTAATCCTCGTTGATCACGGTGTAATTCAGCAAATAAAACAAATACATATTTTGGTTTTCCCAACTAGGTTTTGACATCTCGGAATCTGATTGGCCAAAACTTTTAACGTCAAAGTTGCCGTCTTTTGAGGAAATAGTGTTTCTCAAAAACCATCAGTGGAGATTGTTTTCATGGCGCTTTATATGCTTTTTCCATAAAAATTAATAGAAATATATTAAATTAGTTTTCTATTTGCATGTTTTTTTATCAAGTCGATCATTTTTAAATAATAAACTGCGTATTTTGATATTTTAACGAGTAAATAAGCGCCTCCCCTCCCGTACAGAAAAATTATAGTATTCATTATTTGGGGGCGGAGTGTGTTGATATTCTGTGTTTCGATGTCTTCTGCTGTCAAAAAAAAATAACGTAATTCGGGGCCGGAGGGGAGTGCATAAGTATTTTTTTAATTATTACTATAGAATAACATAAAGGAGCAAAAAAAAAAAAAAAAACATATAAAATCTTTTTGTGTTGGCTGATCAAAGGATGGGAAGTAACGTAAATTCCAGGTGGAGGAGAGTGGGATTATAGGTTTTAAGGATTGATTAGTTACTGCAACTACTGACTAGCAAGTAGGGCAGAAAACATTCAAAAATACTAATAAATGTAATACTTTTTTGTAAATTAATATTTTTTCCATTTTAACATTTTTTTTCTAATGTTAAATTTATTATTCTGTTGTTCGGGAAGTCGTGTCCGTTTAAAAAAATCAATTTGCACCGGAAAATCATGCCCGGTAATTATTAGACATTACATATTGGAATCCATGTCTAATTATTAAATGATAGAATTTTTCGGTACGAATTTATTTTTCCAAACGGACACGACTTTCCGAAAGACCCAATAATTTTAAACAATTGAAAATTTTTTATCTTTTAAACTTTTGAATCTAAAATATAATTTAACTCTTTAAGCACTGTTGATTATTTCCTGGGGGAGAAGACGTTTTAATTTTCATGGGGGAGGATAATGTAGAAAAGTGTTTAATTATTTATTAATTATTACAATAATATAACAAATGTGAAAAAATATATAAACAAAAACGTTATTTGCAGAACAAATTAAAAACAAATCAGTTTTTCCCTACATTTTTTAAGCCCGAGAAGGGACTTTTATTCATATATTTCATTCAGTTACTTCGATGTTTAATGTTAAAGTTTTGTAACAAATAAGTTAGAGATTTTGCGGACAGTGTCTTTAAAAAAGGACTCATAATTTTTATTTTACTGGCACCCAGAATATTTAATTAAAATTTTCCATTTATAAGGTACTTGAAAATAAGAAAGTTTGTATTTTCCAATAAACTCGTTTATAACTTCTGATGTCAGTCTATCATTTCATCAGTTTATAAACAGAATTACTCCGTGCCGGTAAGTGTTAAACCAATAAACATTAAAAAATAAAAACAAAATTTAAACAATATGATAATTTAAATACACTAAAAATCCCTAAAATTTCCCTTCAAATTAAATCGAAATAAATCAGACTTTTAAAAATGTTTCTTTGTATTTTACATGTGCCTTATCATTTTGTACACGCTCATCATAGGCATAATACAAAATCTGCAATACAAATATTTGCAACTTAAAAAGGAAAAAAGTTAAAAATTTATTTAGATTTATTTTTAACGGAACTCAAGTTTTTAAAGGGTTTTATGTATCATATTGTTTGATTTTTTTTAATTGTTCAATTGGTTTAACTTATTTTTTATAAAAATTTAAGAACGTAGAACTAACTGAATGAAATATATTAATAAATGCTTCTTCTAGAGCTTAAAAAATGAAGAAAATAAACTTATCTGTTTTTAATTTATTCTGCCAATTATGTTTTACATTATATTTTTTGTCACATAAGTTATTTTATTGTAATAATAAACAAACAATTTTCTACATTATCCTTCTGTTATGAAAATTAACATGTCGTCTACCCCAGCAAATAATCATTACACTTTAACCCTTTCGAGAACGCATCGCGTACACAAATTTTATTTGGAATACACCGTGTTTTTTCAACTGTCCCCTTTACTTGTGAAATACCAAAAAATCCTTTAATTAAAAAATTAAATAATATTATTCATTATTAATGGTGCCCAAAACAAATTACACATGCACCTTTTGACGATGAATATA